>JARCFY010000022.1:2947469-4147469 GCA_029233225.1 Lepidodactylus listeri
ATCCAGCTAAGGACCTATAGCGCTCAACCATGCGAAAACAAACCTATCTGGCAGATCGGGAGAGGCCGGGGGTGCAGCTTAGTTGTAAATAAAACCAGACCCCCGAACCTCCATCCGGCATGATCAAGACGACCACTAAATAAACTCAAGAGCTGATTTCACCGCAATGAGTCTCCGACTTCTGTACTTTACAGGCCCACAACAGAAAATGGCTAGAAAACGGCCGTCATTTTTCCGGTCAGGATCTGATGGGTTAGCGTCCAGAATATTAATTCGAAGAAGGCAGGAAGATTTGAAAGCTGCATCGTGCGCACTCATCCGCCAGTCCACCGACGCTGGATTCTCCGCCACAGCCCCTCTTCGGAGATCAAAGATCAGCACATTTTCTCGCAATCAATGGATGAGTTAGAAGCCCAGGGAGAAAACGGTCGTCTGTCTTCCTTTCGATTTTGCTTTGAAATTTGGCTTCTTTCTCCTCCCCCCCCCCCCACTTCAAGTGCTCTCCGGTGGCTTTTCTCTTATTACAGGGCAAGACCCTGAAGGGGGATTCGAGTTTATTTCCACACACTTTTTTTTATTATTGGCTTCACGGACGGCAAAGCCAAAACGGCTCTGGACACTTCAGAAGACACCGAGGGACGTTAATATCTAAGGCATGGTGCTCTAATGGCATTAGGTCTCTTTGCCCCTCTCCCCCCACGCACGCACACTAAGTTATTTTGCTGTATTAACAGTCAATTTTCTGTTGACGGGGCATGAATTACTCCTGATGGGAATGGAAGGCTTTATATTATCCCAGACAGGCGACTGGTCTAAACTTTCAATTCGAGAAGTGTATCATTGGATAAGAGACTTTGCGGATAATATATGATAGCCAAGGGACAGAGGATCTCATTGTAGCTGTGGATTTAACAAAGAATCGGAGTTTATCTATATGTCTTTATGAAATTCTCTGTCTGCTTTCTTCCTGGGTTTTCTTATAAAGGGGAGGGGATGGCAACTGGGAAGTTTGGTTTTTAACCCCAAGAGGAATTTGCGTAAAAGGACGACCCTTTCTAAGACTTGACTACCATTGGGCTGGACAGTTGTGCCCTTGATTTTCTTTTTTCTTTTTGGTTTTATGGTCATGTTGTCATGGAGAGCTTTCTGGTTTCACCCATTTTTATTGCTGGAGTTCCCCATCTTCCTTCCTTCCTTCCTTCCTTCCTTCCTTCCTTCCTTCCTCCCTTCCTCCCTTCCTCCCTTCCTCCTCTCCCTCTCTCCCTCTCTCCCTCTCCCTCTCTCCCTCTCTCTCTTCCTTCCTTCCTTCCTCCCTCCCTCCCTCTCTCTCTCCCTCCCTCCCTCTCTCCCCCCCTTCCTCCCTCTCTCTCTCTCTCCCTTCCTTCCTTCCTTTCTTCCTTCCTTCCTTCTTTCCTTCCTTCCTTTCTTCCTTCCTTCCTTCCTCCCTCCCTCTCTCCCTCTCTCTCTTCCTTCCTTCCTCCTCCCTCCCTCCCTCTCTCTCCCCCTCCCTCCCTCCCTCCCTCCCTCCCTTTCTTTCTTTCTTTCTTTCTTTCTTCTTTCTTCTTTCTTTCTTTCTTTCTTTCTTTCTTTTCTTTCTTTCTTTCTTGGGACACTATTTTGACCGGGGCTACAATGTTCCCTTTAAGCCCCATAGTGTTGTGAGCAGAAATTCTACCCCATGAGCGAAAAAAGCTAGTAGTGTTAAGGCTGTGAACAAGTCCACTATATTGGTAGACCTGGCCTCCAGAGAACAGGTCAATGGTCAGATGCAGTAGAAGGCAGCTTCATGTGTATTTATGTGTGTTCATCATCCTGTTGGTGGATGCCTGTCACACATTTCACCTGGTAACATCACCAATGGAAATAGCGTACAGTTAAAGCTGTAGCACAACTTCTTGAGTTTCAACAGATGAGGGGAAATGAGTAATTCTGGTTGGATCAAATTTATTCATCCCAGCCACAAACATTAATAGTGGGTTGGCCAGTGCCATTCTTCTCCTTTGTCACCTCCTTCTTCTCAGATTAGATTCCAGCCAATCAGGGACCACATAATGGATGGGAGGACATCACAAGGCTACATGGTCAGATTAGGCTGCAAAGCCGGTCATGTTTAGCTGAGAGGTGAGGACATGAGGTCAAGTGAGGCATTTTGAGGTCAAGTGAGGGCAAGTGAAGGCATTTTTTTTCCAACAGTGTCAGAAGAGTTCATGAAAAATGATGAGTATTAAATGCAATGCTAAGGGGATGAGGATAAGTGAGGGCAAGTGAAGGCATTGTTTTTCTGACCATAAGAAAAACTGTGAGTGTTAAATGCAATGCAGAGGGGTGAGGATAAGTGAGGGCAAGTGAAGGCATTGTTTTTCTGACGGTGGGGAGTGTTCCTGAAAAACTGTGAGTGTTAAATGCAATGCAGAGGGGTGAGGGCAAGTGAAGGCAAATGAATGCATTGTTTTTTCTGATAGTGGCAGAAGTGTTCCTGAAAAACTGTGAGTGTTAAATGCAATACTTGGGGGGGGGGGGACAAGTGGGGAAAAGTGAAGGGGTTATTTTTCTGACAGTGGCCAAAGTGTTCCTGAAAAACTGTGAGTGTTAAATGAGATGCCATGGAAGCTATTTCTGTACACCCCTGTAAGGAACTCCCTTTGGTTTTGGGTCTGAGCTTGACTTTTAGCGCATGATGTATTTCCTACCCATAATGTCTTTTGCTGGATTCTCTGTAAGGAAAGAACAGATGTTGAGGCAAGGAGTCTGCCTTCGGCGATATCTGTTAATTGATATGTTTCCTTAAAAACTAGAAGAAGAAAATTGAAAGGTGTTTAATTTCTAGCTACGGAGGATGACCCTCACCTACTGCTCAAAAAAGAGAAGAGGGAGGAAAATGTGCTTTACGAACAATAATTTAATCGGAGACATTAACGAGTGACGTGGCAACGTACCATGAGCAAAAGGGGAAGAGAAGAAACCCTACTTTGAATTGCAATTTGTAGAAGCGAGGCTGGGCACTTTAATCTTTTTGCCAAAAACAGAAGCAGCTGGGAAAGACCGCTGAGTGTTGGATCGCAGGGCCGTTTTTGTAGCCTGAAGATGGGTTTTGGTCTCAATTGAAGGAGAGATGAAAGCCTGCGAGACTTCCAGAAGGAGACTCCTGCGTGCCAAGCCAGGCCATTAAGGAAAAGAAATTAAGAAATAGAGAAAGCAAGACGTTCAACTGATTCAGTTGTGAGAGTGGTACACTATTGCCCTGTGTTCCAGGGACTTAGCTGCCGGCTTCTTTTTTTTAAATAAAATTTTTATTAAAATAAATTACAGATCTATACAAAAAAAAATGCAAAAAAGTTCATAATATACATCGCCAGTCTAAACCCACTTCCGTCCTGCCGGCTTTAGTGTAGCGGTTAAGTGCGTGGACGCTAATCTGGAAGAACCGGGTTTGATACCCCCACTCCTCCATATGCAGCTGTTGGTGTGACCTTGGGTCAGCCACAAGTTCTCTCAGAGCTGTTCTCTCGAGAGCAGTTCTCAGTCAGATCTCTCTCAGCCCCACCTACCTCACAAGGTGTCTGTTGTGAAGAGAGGAAGGGAAGGAGATTGTAAGCCACTCTGAGACTTCGAGTGAAGGGCAGGGTATCAATCCAATTTCTTCTTCTTCTTTTAGGAGATGTTCCTCTTGGGCTCAAGTGCAAGATTTTTCTGCCTCCTTTGACAGTGCTAAAATAGAGATGTATGCTGATATTCTCCTTGTTTGAATTTCTCCCTCTCCCCCCCCCCATGTCCCAAAAGAGCATTCTGGTTTTGTGGCTTCACTTTGTGGTCCCTGATTGGTTGGGACCACTCATGTGACACACGATGGGAAGAGGAAGCAAGGAAAAGCCTTAGCTCAAAAATGGCGCCGAGAGAAATAGCCAGCATGGTGACAGTTTATGAATTCGACGGACATGATTTGTGAATTTTGACCCACTGAGACCGCTAAGTTGTGTCCAAAAGTTGATTCACTTGCTTGCTTCATTCATACCCTCAATTCTCTATCAGTGGCATTCTGTATAGGTCAGAGCATATAGAAAATATTATTTGTTTTGTTTGCTTCTATTCTGCGACCGATTTCCCACAGCTACTGCTCTGCCCCTCCTTCTCCCTTTGCCCGGATCCTAAGTATCGATTTCCCACTATTTGCCGCACAGCTGCATTTTGCCCTGGAGCTGTGCCCGATTTCTGCCACGTCTACTCAATCCTCAAAAACAGGAATGAGTAGACACGGCGGAAATTGGGCCAAGCTGCAGGGCAAAATGTGGCTGTGTGGCAAATAGTGGGAAATTGACACGATCGGGGCAAAGGGAGGAGCGGGGGCAGAGCAGCAGCTGTGGGAAATCAGTCTGCCTTTCTCCCCAGTAGGGGGACCCAAAGAGCTGTGGTGGCTCAGAGGTTAAGACGCTAAGCAGCAAACCGGAAGGTTGGTAGCTCGGCAGTTCGAGACCTGAGTGCTGCATGATGGAGTGAGCTCCTGCCTCTGGCTCCAGCTCCTGCCAACCTAGCAGTTCGAAAGCAAGAAATTGCAAGTGGATAAATAGGTACCACTTCGGTGGGAAGGTAACAGCGTTCCGTACGCCTCAACGTTTAGCCATGCCAGCCACATGACCATGGAAAAAGTCTTCAGACAGTGCTGGATCTTCAGCTTGAAAACGGAGATGAGCACCGCCCCCTAGAGTTGGATTCAACTGGCTTTGGAGCAAGGGAAACCTTTAAGGAGGCTTACTTCATTCTCCTCTCCTCTGTTTTATTCTCACAATGACCCTGTGAGGTAGAAGAGGATGAGAATGTGTGACTGGCCCACGGTCACCCAGCCATCTTCTGTGGCAGAGAGGGAATTCGAACCTGGGTTTTCCAGATCTGACACTTTAACCACTACACCACGTTGGCTCTCTGTCCTCTGTATGTCAGAGCATATTGGCAGGAGCTCCGGTCTTGAGCCAAGACTTGTAAATGAAACCTGTTTCAGATAAACTTCCGAGGAACCATGTCTGTTGTTTCCTACTGAACTGAAAGACAAGTCCCAGCTTTGCAAATGACAACAGTTCAAGCACAGGTAAACCATTTCTCTTTCTCCCCCCCCCCCCCCCCAGTGCATCAATCCAAGTCAGGTGACCCCGCCGTCCTCTTCCGTTTGGTTCCGCTGTAATGAGGACGGATGGAAAGCTGCCTCTCCTAGCCTCCTTCTCCTACTCTGCTACTTCTCCACCGGTCCCCAGAGTGCAATCATATTTTTCAAACTGTCCACTTATTGATTTCCCATCTCCTATATTTCAACGGGGATCTGCCCTTTGGGAATGGGAGGGGGAAAGGGGAAAGGCCCTAAGTGAGTCCATCATATTGTGCGAAAAGAGAATTATTTTCCAACTAAGTGTGTCTAATGTAGAAGTCTGACGCCACTCGTGTCCCGGCTTTAGATTTAGGGAGGGAGGGGAAAGAAGCGCAGAAGTTGTCTGGTGCACGGTCTTTGATTTGCAGCGGGCAGCAAAAGAGAAAAGGGAAAACTAAGGAAACAGGAAGTTCTACGCCCCTAAATCCTGTGGCAGTGAGTTCCATGTGTTAATCACTATTTAAGTGATGAAGTATTAGATCAGGGGCTCCCAACATGGTACCCGAGGGCAAGTGAAGCTCTGAATTCTTGATGCTTGGGGGGGGCAACAGTGGGAGGGCTTCAAGTGTCCTGGCCCCACTGGTGGACCTCTTGATGGCACCTGGTATTTTTGGCCACTGTGTGACAAAGTGTTGGACTGGATGGGCCGCTGGCCTGATCCAACATTGGTGTCTCTTATGTTCTTATGTCCCCTCACCGAAAATGTTGAGACAGTGTGCGACTGCAATAAAAAAGGTCAACGCTATGCTGGGGTTTATTAAGAAGGGAACTGAAAACAGATCAGCCAGTATCATAATGCCCCTGTATAAATCAATGGAGTGACCTCATTTTGGAATACTGTGTGTACAGTTCTGGTCGCCACACCTCAATAAAGATATTATAGCATTTGAAAAAGTGCAGAAAAGGGCAACTAGGATGATAAAACGGTTGGAACACTTTCCCTGTGAAGAAAGGTTAAAGCGCTTGGGGCTCTTTAGCTTAGAGAAACGGCGGCTGGGGGGTGACACGATCGAGGTTTACAAGATTATGCATGGGATCGAGCAGGTAGAGAAAGCGGTACTTTTCTCCCTTTCTCGCAATACAAGAACTCGTGAGCAGTCGGGTTAGAATGGATAAAAGGAAGTCCTTCTGCACCCAAAGAGTGATTAACACATGGAATTCACTGCCACAGGAGGTGGTGGCGGCTACAAGCATGGATGGCTTCAAGAGGGAATTAGATAAACATATGGAGCAGAGGTCCATCAGCGGCTATTAGCCACAAGGTATAGATATGAACTCTCAGTCTGGGGCAAGTGGTGATCTGTATTCTTGGTGCTTGACGGGGGGGCAACAGTGGGAGGGCTTCCTGCCCCCACTGCTGGACCTTCTGAGGGCACCTGGTGTTTTTGGCCACTGTGTGACAGAGAGTTGGACTGGATGGACCATTGGCCTGATCCAACATTGGCTTCTATTACATTCTTATGTTGTTCTGGCGGGGGATTTGGGGGGGGCTGTTCCAGGGGGAGTCCCCACCAACCAGCTGAAGCCCTTTAAACTGGGCAGGGGGGAGGGAGAGGGGTGGCCCGGGGGTGGTCACTCTTGGAGGTGGGGCTTGGGGTGGAGCTTCCCCAATGTTGCTTTGACAGCCACCAGCACCACAGCGCAAGGATCCACACTGTCTTCCCAAAGTCATGTTGTGGCTGGCTCCGCCTTCTGCAGCCGCCATTTTGTGGCCACCATTTTGTTGCTGTGCCCACCAGGCCACATCAGAATTCCAAATGTGTCCACAGGCTAAAAAAGGGTGGGAACCCTTCTGTTAGACAACAGTGGCTCCCTCCAGTGTACACCCGGGCCTCATCTGCCATAGAATTTCAGCCTGCCATGTAATTGTGAAGGGCGTCAAGCTCCTTGCCGTGAAAAGAAAGCAAGAGGAGGGGGAGGAGGGGGAGGAGGGGGAGGAGGAGGAGATTGGGTTTATACCCTGTTCTTCACTACTCGAAGGAGTCTCAGAGCGGCTTACAATCTCCTTCCCCTTCCCCTCCCCACAACAGACACCCTGTGAGGCAGGCAGGGCTGAGAGAGCTCTCTCCAGGACTACTCCTGAGAGAACAGCTGTGAAATAACTTGTGACTGGCCCAAGGTCACACCAGCAGCCACACGTGGAGGAGTGGGGATTCAAACCCTGTTCTCCCAGATAAGAGCCCGCCCTCTTAACCTCTACACCAAACTGGCAGTAAACAGTGTTCTCAGCCTCCCCCACTGAAAATTAGTTCAGTGTCTTTCTGTCTCACTTATTCGTCCCCTCCGACTCTCAGGTCTGTCAAAACCTCATTTTAAATTTAAAAAAAAAAACCCGCACAAATATTTACAACTCGAGGGACCCAAAAGGAATATTTACAGTCAGGCAATTTTCCACCTCTCTCTCTCTCTCTCTCTCTCTCTCTATATATATATATATATATATATTTGTGAGGGGAACAAAACTAATAAGTTTGTCAATCACTTCTTTAATATCCATCACTCTCTGGTGAACAACTTCCAGACTAATATCGGTTAAGAGGCACCATGAGAAGTAATTATATGTCAGTTTTTTCTTTTCTTTTTCTTTTTTTTAGATAGTCAGATTCCGATTTGGAAACGTGCACCGCTACGAGTCCAGAAGACTCCCTTTGGCAAAGGCACCCGATCAGGACCGCTTTTGATCGCCTCTCCAGCGAGCCCCAGCTTTCCACGGCCTTTGCAAATATGCAGCTGAGCTCTTGGCTTACGCAGCTTGCGCCCATCCCAAGTAGTCCTTGTGATCTTGAAGGTTCTCTTCAGGCCAGGTTGCGTAGCTACACTGTGGAACCAAAGACTCGAAATAGTACTGAAGATAGGGTTGCCAAGTCCGGGTTGGAAAATACCTGGGGACTTTGGGGGTGGAGCCAGGAGAAGGTGGGGTTTGGGGGGGGAGGGGCCTCAGCAGGGTACAATGCCACAGAGTCCACCCTTCAAAGCAGCCATTTTCTCCAGGGGAGCTGATCTCTGTCAGCTGGAGATCAGCTGTAAAAGCAGGAGATCCCCACGCTCCACCTGGAGGCTGGCAACAATAACTGAAGATCTGTGGGGAGAAAGAGCAGGGCCCCAGGTCCCAACTGGAGTTTGGTGTCCTTAGGCCACCCAATGAAAGTGGTTGGCAGCAGATCCACGATATACCAAAGGAAGCGGTGGTGGGAAGTGAGGTCAAGCTGGGTTTTCAAGACAATCATGCTTGGACAAGCAGAAGACAGAAGGAAAAGAGGAAGCCCCAACATGAGATGGACTGACAATAGAAGAGGAAGAGGAAGAAGAAGAAGGGGAGGAAGAAAAGGAGGAGGAGGTTGGATTTATACCCTGCCCTTCACTACCCAAGGGAGTCTCAGAGCGGCTCACAATCTCCTTTTCCCTTCCCCTCCCCACAACAGACACCCTGTGAGGTAGGTGGGGCTGAGAGAGCTCTCTCTCAAGGACTGCCCTGGAGAGAACAGCTCTGAAGGAACCTGTGACAGACCCAAGGTCACTCCAGCAGCTTCCTGTGGAGGAGTGGGGAATCAAACCTGGTTCTCCCAGATTAGAGTCTGCGTTCCTAACAACTACACCAAACTGGCTCTCAAGTCACGTCCCTCAGCTGGCAAGACCTGAGAATGACTGCTAAGGATAGGAAATTTTGGAGACTATTAATTCATAGGGTCACCATCAGTCGGGAGTGACTTAACACACCCAGGGCTCTTAAGGCAAAAGACAAATAGAGGTGGGTTGCCCTTGCCTGCCTCTGCATAGCAGCCCTAGACTTCCTTGGTGGTCTCCCATCCCAGTAC
This sequence comes from Lepidodactylus listeri, assembly GCA_029233225.1. Lineage (NCBI taxonomy): Eukaryota > Metazoa > Chordata > Lepidosauria > Squamata > Gekkonidae > Lepidodactylus > Lepidodactylus listeri. The sequence goes on from JARCFY010000022.1 coordinate 2,956,419, forward strand.
TAACCAGGATCGACCCTGCTTAGCATCTAAGATCTAACGAGAGCCAGTTTGGTGTAGTGGATAAGTATGCGGACTCTAATCTGGGAGAACCGGGTTTGATTCCCCACTCCTCCACATGCAGCTGCTGGATGACCCCGGGCGAGCCGTAGTTGTGGCAGAGCAGTTCTCGAAAAAGAGCAGTTTCTGTCAGAGCTCTCTCAGCCCCGCCTGCCTCACAGGGTGTCTGTGGTGGGGAGGGGGAGGGAAAGGAGTTTGTAAGCCACTCTGAGACTCCCCTGGGTAGGGAAGGGCGGGGTATAAATCCAGTCTCCTCCTCCTCCTCCTCTTTTTCTTCTTCTGAAGCTCAGCAGATCTTTTCCCGACAGGGCCTGCTTTGGGCCTTTCTTGTCTTGGATTGGCCCTGGTTGGAAAGAGAATGCTGGACTAGGTGGACTGTTGGCTTGTTCCAGTAGGTCTGCCCCTCTGTTGTTCAATCTATCTATCGCAAAAAAAAAAAAAGAAGAAGATATAAATCTTTTCCTCTGGGTGTCCATTTTCTGCAGCCAAAGAAACCTGATTGAAATTTAGTGGGTTTGCTATTCTTCGGAATCTTTACAGAGTCGCGTAGCAAGCAAGACAGAAAACCTAGGGCAAAAATGAAGTGAGCTGTTTTTTCTTTTCTCCCCTTTGGTTTTGTTTCGTGTGTAGTCCTACAGTCGTGGTGTACTTTAGTTAAGTGTAACGGACTTCTCGGGGATCCAAAGGGGCTAGATGTAGGAGGTAATTGGAGAGCTGAAGTTAACAGTGTAGTAAATTGGCTCCTCTTAAGAGGACGCTCCACATAAGAGAATCTATTTCCCATTGAGGGTCCTCCCTTTTCTTCCACAGGCCGGCCTTTTAATGCAAATACCAAGAAAAGAAAGCAAGCACTTAACCTATCCTCCTCTAAAGACTTCCACTTGACTGGCAGATTAGAATTCCCTTCACTTTCTGTTCATTAAATCGGGCCTAGGCTACGAGAAATAATTTTTCCACTTCTCACACCCGCGCGCATGCACGTGGTTTGGTTCCCTCCCCCCCTTCCCTGTTTTTGCTCCGTGAAATCATTTGGCAGAGAGAAGCTTGAGCCACGCTCTTCTAATTAAACCAACAGGATCATCAAGAGCAAATCTCCAAGGCGTAGCACTAAATTCATTAAAAACAGACCACGAATCTCTTGCTCAACCCACACAAAGCGTGGAACGGCCACCGTCGGCAGAGCGAAGAAAGGCAAATAATGAACCCGGGACTCACAGACACTCCAAACAAGATATTCGGTAATTAAGTTTCAGCTGACCCCCCGATTAGGTAAAAAAGATGCTTTTTATTCAAATTCACCCACCAGCGGACCCGACATGAGGATTTAACCTTCCCGCCATCGTCTTCCAAACTAATTGGGATGATTTGAGGCAGAAAAAGACTTTGGATTTGTCGAGATCCCCCACACCGGAAGAAATATTTCTGACCAGAGGCCATCTTGCAATCCTTTAATCCCAACAAGGTGCGTTTCCCCCCCCCCCCCCCCGCCCACATCTTTAATTTCCTCCCCCTCCCGCATCTTTAATAAATGCAAAACAAAACTATTCAATCAACACATTCTGTTCTGGAACTAATTGAAGAGAAGGGATTTATAGGAAGCGACAATTGAATTAGCGATTGGGGGGGGGGAATTAATGTTCAGTGATGAAGCATGTTTATTCTTTAAGGACAGTTGCTGCAAGTGAAGAAAGTTCCCAAGAGGCTGCACGCAAAAGGCATTTGGTTCCGATGAGCTTGAGTCCTGTTTTGAAATATGTCTCACCATGTACCTGGGGTGCTTTCACACATGCTAAATAATGTTGGAATATACAAGGCCTATAGTGCACCTACCTGAAGAAAATCAGAACAGCCCATAGGGGGCAGCCAAAGGACTGCTAGTTAGCGTAGCCAGATTGGGGACTTCCCACAATTTCAAATTATGTCCCTCCTGTCTCCTGATTGGCTCTTTGGAGATTCTCTGATCAACAGGGCCTTCCCCCCTTTCTCTCCTGTCTCTCACAGCAGTCAATCAGTTAATCCTCCCCCCATCTCCTCTGGAGAGCCAGTTTGGTGTCGTGGTTAGGAGCACAGACTCTAACCTGGGAGAACTGGGTTTGATTCCCCACTCCTCTACATGCAACTAGCTGGGTGATCTTGAGTCAGTCACAAGTTCTTCCAGAGCTGTTCTCTCAAGGGCAGTCCTCTAGCGAGCTCTCTCAGCCCCACCTAACTCACAGGGTGTCTGTTGTGGGGAGAGGAAGGGAAAGGAGATTGTAAGCTGCTCTAACTCCTTCGGGGAGTGAAGGGCGGGGCATAAATCCAATCTCTTCCTCCTCCTCCTCCTCCTCCTCCTCCTCTTCTTCTTTGGTGTAGTGGTTAAGTACGCGGACTCTAATCTGATTCCCCACCCCTCCACCTGCAGCTGCTGGTGTGACCTTGGGTCAGTCACAAGTTCTCTCAGAGATGTTCTCTGAAGGGCAGTCCTTGGGAGAGCTCTCTTAGCCCCACCTGCCTCACAGGGTGTCTGTTGTGGGGAGCGGGAGGGAAAGGAGTTTTTAAGCCACTCTGAGACTCCCTTGGGTAGTGAAGGGCGGGGTATAAATCTAATCTCCTCCTCCTCCTCCTCCTCCTCTTCTTCTTCTCCTTCTCAAGAGTTTATTTCTATAACACAGCTTAGAGGGAACACGGGTCAGAAGGCACGTGGAATGGACTGGCTAGCAGCCCTTGTCCTTTCTACAGAGGAGAGGAGTGGTCCAAAAAAAAGGAAATGGTGGGCATTTGGTTTTGCAAATTATAGAATAGCCGCAGTGTTCCCTCTAAGCCGAGTTAGTGTGAGCTCACTCACTGTTTTTTAGCCTCTGGCTCACCCATTTTTGTCTTAGCTCAGGAAGGACGGCCCCAGAGCAAACTAACTGATGCAGCAGCCAAATCACTCACTCACAACTTTCATGCCTGTAGCTCACCAAGTAGAATTTTTGCTCACAAGACCCCACAGCTTAGAGGGAGCAAGGCTTCTGACTGGTCATTGGAGATTTGATTGGCTATGCAGATTTTTTAAAACAACAACAACAACATTGCTTTGGCAGCAGCTGCCAGCTCACCACAAGGCTCTTCCATCTGTGACTGAAGGTAAGAGGTGGCTGCCATTTTGTGGCTGTACCCACCACACTGTGTCAGAATTCCAAATGCGCCCACAGGCTCAAAAATGGCAGTGACCCCTGAGCTAGAAGGTCACCCTAGGGAAGTCTTGGAGAAGTCCTTTCTAGGCCCAATCCGTTGCCAGTCGGAGCGGAAATGCTAAGCCAAATGGTGCAAAGGCCGGACTCTGCGCATGAAGAGGTGCTTCATCAGTGGAAGAGTCTTAGAGCATGTACTTGGCTCTTAAGAACACAAGAGCATAAGAGAAGCCAGTGCTGGGTCAGGCCAATGGCCCCTCCAGTCCAACACTCCTTGTCACACAGTGGCCAAAAATACCAGGAGGTGCCATCAGGAGGTTCACTAGTGGGCCAGAACTCCAGAAGCCCTCCCCCTGTTGTCCCCCCCAGCACCCAGAAGACAGAGTATCCCTGCCCCAGACGTAAGAACTTAAGGGAAGCCATGTTGGATCAGGCCCATCCAGTCCAACATTCTGTGTCACACAGTGGCCAAAAATACCAGGGGCCACCAGAAGGCTCTTGCGTGCAGAAGATCCCAGATTTGAGCTCACATACTGAAGGCTGCGAAAGACCATTCTTTGATGGTAGGGTTGCCAACCTCCAGGTGGGGACTGGAGATCTCCTGCTATGACCACTGATCTCCAGGTGACAGAGATCCGTTCACCTAAAGAAAATTGCCATTTTGGAAGGTAGTCTCTATGGCATTATACTCTATTGAAGTCCCTCCCCTCCCCAAACTCCACCTCCCTCAAGCTCCACCCCCAAAATCTCCGGGTATTTCCCAACTTGAAGCTGGCAACTATATCTGATGGAGACCCAGAGAGCTGATGCCACTCAGAGTTGGACCAGTCATGGACAGACCAGTCATGGAAGCCGGCACCGAAGAGTTCAAGGAAGCGAAGATAGCGTGGAAGAGAGGAGCTGTGTCTTATCAACAGCTTTGGAGTGGAAGGTCTCCAGTAAGCCGGATAACTAGGGGAGGTAATCGCCTCGGTTATTCCGTCCGCTGAATGAAGTCTCTGCAGCGTTCCGCCGCAAAACAGCAAAGACATTTTCCTCCCCTTATCCATCAACATTGTCAGATACGTGTAAAATATCTGCCATCTTGTGTTGACATGTCGGAAAAGCAGCTGTGATCTTTTTCTCTAAATTTGTTTGAAATTAGATTTTTCTCCCGTCTAGCATGCAAGACAGACAGGCAGACAGATAGGTGTAGATAGGTAGGTAGGCAGACAAAGAGAGAGAGAGAGAGAGAGAGAGAGATGGATAGATGGATGGATGGATGGATGGAGGAGAGGTCCGTCAGTGGCTACTAGACATGGATACAATATGAAACCTCTGTATATAGAGACAGCAAGCTATGCCCTGTTTGTTGGCCCTCCAGAGCAACCTGTTGGCTGCTATGTGACAGAGAATACTGAACTACATGGACTACTGGTCTGATCCAGTACAACATATAAGAACATCAGAAGAGCCCTGCCGGATCAGATCAGTGGCCCATCTAGTCCAGCATCCTGCCTCACCCTGTGGCCAACCAGTTCCTCTGGTGGGCCAGCCAATTATTATTATTATTATTATTATTATTATTTGGTGTTGTGTGTAAAATAGCCAGGAGATCTTAAGATTGTCTAGCAGCCAGAAGTTCTAGCTCTTTTAGCATTATGCACCACTAGGTGGAGAGCTTGACTTGTTTTTAAGGCAAGAGATGGTTCAGAGATGGTTTGCCATTGTCTGCCTCTGTCGTGACCCTGGTATTCCTTGGAGGTCGCCCTTCCAAATACTAGCCAAAGTTGACCCTGCTTAGCTTTCAAGATCTGACAGGATGGGGCTAGCCTGAGCTATCCAGTCAGGGCACACAGGGCCATCAACAGGGCATAGAGGCCGAGGCCTTCCCCTGATGTTGCCTCCTGGCTCTGGGATTCAGAGGTTTAGTGCCTCTGAATGTGGAGGTTCCCCTCAGTCACCACAGCTAGTAGTCCTTGATAGACTTCTCCTCCACGAATCTATCTAACCTGCTTTTCAAGCTGTTTGTTCCTGTGGCCATCACGACACCCTCCGGCAGCAAATTCCACCTTTTAATCCCTCTCTGTGTAAAGGTGTTTTTCCTTTTGTCTGTCCTGAACCTACCGCCCATCAGCTTCATTGGATGCCCTTCAACAGAGCTCTTCTTGCATTCTTGTGTATTTTCCATGATAGCTGCAAGTCATTTGTGAAGCAGAGAGTCGCGATGACTGCGTTAGGAAAGGTGGCGATGCCTCTGATTTTTCGGGGCAGGGGGAGCGAGAGAAAGGCTAAACAGCCCTCACAACTTCGGTTGCTTCCCTACAAACCAGCCTTGCCCCTCTTCCGTTATGGCCCTGTGATATTCTGCACAGCGGAAGTTCTCCTTTGAGTTGCGGGATGACGGGGTGCCGAGCCGGGCTCTCCGGGGAGAGGGGTTTCTGACAGAGATGACATACCAGTGCCTAAATAATTTCAGATGATTGATTGCACTTGATGAGCTGTCTGTCAAAGGACTACCAGCAAATGCCGAGACGCGATCAAAACACTCAGTGGATTGTTGCCAGCCGGAGCCCTCATCCAATGTGCTTGAATTGTCTTCTTGAGTCACCTGGTCTCATATTTCATGATGTTCCAGCAGAGACTCTTGCAAAGGGGTATCTTCTGTTCCACTGGTGACAAACGTCAAGGAAAGCCATGCAGGGGACAAAGACAGAGGGCCTGTGCCTGAATCGGAGCGGTCTTGGGGTAGGGATCCCATTACCAGCCTTCGATGGAGCACTGCAGGTGCCAGCGCCGAAGGTCAGGAGTAAATGTGCTTGTCAGGGATGCTCCAGGCTGATTCTGCATTGAGCAGGGGGTCAGACTGCATGGCCTCTATGTCCCCCTCAAACTCTGGGATTTTATGATTCCATGAATTTAGGATGTGGAAAAGCATTTGTGGCAAACATTTGCACTCCGTCACTTGCTCGTGGTGCGCAAGCCTGTTGAGGGGCTTCCGTACAGACAGAGCTGTTCAAGTTTTGGCTTGCTTTTTTAGACTCGCGTTCCCAAATTTAAGTGTCAAACAGCTTTAACACTCAACTTCGCAGGCACCTTAAATTCCAACCGCAGCACGTTATCGATCAGCAGTGCAGATTGCCTGGCCTCTGTGCTCCTGATTGGCAATTAAGCCATCCATGTTTTAACGGTCTCGTTAATGAAAGCTAAATACTGTGGTCTGAAGTGGTCGCCGGAGGGGGGTGTGTGTGGAAAGCAGGGGGGGAGGATATTAGGGTATTCCAAAAAGTTTCAAGTGGGAGATCGACTCCTGTCTACTTTCAAGAGAATGCGAGCCATTCCACGTACGAAACAATTCACGCCAAAACCTGCCAGCTGTTTTAATTAATCCCGAGGAATGACTCTGCCTCATTCCAGGATTCTCAGGTTCATCCAGAAATATGCTCTGAATTTTTCAGCATGAACGCATGGCTAAGTGTGGGCAATTAATCTCTGTCGCACGATCTGTGTGCATGCACTCTTGCGTAATCCTCCCTCAAGCACATTTTTTATTCTTCCCTTCCTCCAAGAAATTCGAAAATGGCCGGCGCGCTTTTCTTTTCCCTATTTTATCCTCACAACAACCTTGTGAGGTAGTAGATGCGGCAAGAGAGTGATAGGCCCAAGATCATCCAGGATGCCTCGAGGCTGAGTCGGGATTCGCATTCGGGTCTCCCAGGTCCTAGTCCAACGCTTTAACTGTTCCTCCCCTCTGGCGCTATCCATGTTTGCCGTTCCCAGATTTTACAAAGTAATCCTAGTCATTCCACCTCCTTCAAAGGCGACTTAGCGCGCATTCGCACATACTGTACTTTCAGTCCGCTTTCAGTGCACGTTAGCTATCTTTTGCAAAGTGGGTTTTGCCGTTTCACACTGTAAAATCCAGTTGCAAAGTGCACTGAAAATGGATCGGAAGTGCATTATTCAGCATGTGTTAAGATGCAAAGGTAACCCAATAAAAGAAGAAGAGAAGAAGAAGACAAGAGATTGGATTTATATCCCGCCCTTCACTTGGAGTCAGAGTGGCTTACAAACTCCTTTCCCTTCCCCTCCCCACAACAGACACCCTGTGTGGTGGGTGGAGCTGAGAGAGCTCTGAGACAACTGTCCTTGAGACAACAGCTGGTACAGAGCTATGGCTTGCCCAGGGTCATCCAGCAAAGTGGAGGATTGGGGAATCAAACCCAGTTCTCCCAGATTACAGTCTGTGCACATAACCACTATACCAAACTGGGTCTCAAGAAGAGGAGGAGGAGGAGGAGGAGATTGGATTTTTACCCCGGCCTTCACTACCCAAAGGAGTCTCAGAGCGTTTTAAAATCTCTTTTCCCTTCCCCTCCCCACAACAGACACACCCTGTGGGGTAGGGGGGTTGAGAGAACTCTTTCAAGAACTGATCCTGAGAGAACAGCTCTGAGAGAACCTGTGACTGACCCAAGGTCACACCAGCAGCTGCATGTGGAGGAGCGGGGAACCAAATCCATTTCTTCCAGACTAGAGTCCGTGCTCCTAACCATGACACCAAACCGGCTCTCTGACATCTGAGCCATTATAGACCAATGGTACCTCCATGTTAAGAGGCAGTCTTCCTCTCAATACCGGAGCTGGGGGTTGACGATGTCTTCCATGCCTGGCTTGCGAACTTTCCAGAGAAAATTTGTGGCTGATCGCCACTGGGGATATAATTCTGAGCAGGGTAGACCCAGTTCTGATCCTCTTCTTAGGAAGAAGGAAACATGTCAAATCCGAGCCACGGGCAGACTTTCAAAGATGGGCTCCATTTCTCTCCCGCTGCCGCTTTTCCTGCCAAGATGCTCTACACTGCTGTATCTCACCTTGAAAGGCCCTGACATTTAAAACTAACGATATCTTTGGCTAGTTTTCACATCGAGCTGCACAGCACATCTATTGCCGTTTGACGCTCATCGCCATCGGTTGGGTCAAGCCGAGCAGCTGCGGACACAACCAGCAGGAACCCTGCCTTTGATCGGAACGCCACAAGTTGCGGCCATTGCTCTTTTCCCCCCGGAGAACAGAATTAATGGGCCTCCCATTTAATTGCTCCCATTTAATTGCTAAATTAGATTTTTCTTCTTCTCCGACTCCCCCCAGCCCCAGTACACAAAATACGCTTGGTGAGTTTGTACGTAGCACAGCATGGGAAAGCTGATCCCTCACTACAGAAATCCAGGACTGCTGGGGGAAAAAGATCATATCTTAACCTAGTCTGAATTCATCAGATCTCGGAAGCCGAGCAGGGTTGGCCCCGGTTGGTACTTGGATAGGAGACCGCTGAGAAAGTCCAGGGTTGCTACGCAGAGGCAGGCAAAGGCAAACCACCTCTGTTGGTCTCTTGCCTTGACCTGGATGGCCCATTCTAGCCCAATCTCATCAGATCTTGGAAGCTGAGCAGGTTCGGCCCCGGTTAGTACTTGGATGGGAGACCACCGAGGAAGTCCACCAAGGAAGAGAAGAAGAGAGAAGAGATGGGATTTATACCCCACCCTTCACTACCCAGGGGAGTCTCAGAGCGGCTTACAAACTCCTTTCCCTCCCCCTCCCCACAACAGACACCCTGTGAGGTAGGCGGGGCTGAGAGAGCTCTGACAGAAACTGCTCTTTTTCAAGAACAGCTGTGCCAGGACTATGGCAGTTTGGTGTAGTGGTTAAGTGCGCAGACTCTAATCTGGGAGAACCGGGTTTGATTCCCCCACTCCTCCACTTGCACCTGGCTGGATGACCTTGGGCAAGCCATAGCTCTGTACCAGCTGTTCCCTCAAGGACAGCTTGGGAAAGAGCTCTCTCAGCCCCACCTACCTCACAGGGTGTCTGTTGTGGGGAGGGGAAGGGAAAAGGAGTTTGTAAGCCGCTCTGAGACTGCCTTGGGGAGTGGAGGGCGGGGTATAAATCCAATCTTTTCTTCTTCTTCTTCTATGGCTTGCCCAAGGTCACCCAGCAGCTGCAAGTGGAGGAGTGGGGAATCAAACCCGGTTCTCCCAGACTACAGTTTGCGCACTTAACCACTACACCAAACTGGCTCTCCAAAATGGTATCCAGCTGTCTCTCATATTTTGTTTACTTTGGTCTTTCAACAAGTCCGACAGTATATCCCTTTCCGCTGTTTGAAAGATTTGTGTCGAAAGTTCATGTTCCGTTGGTCTCTCTGATTTCTTCCAGTACTTAGCATAAAGAATTCTTGCTGCCGTAACTATATGTATAATTAAGTGTTTGACTTTTTTTTATCTGTTACATCGGGCGTGATATTTTGCAAAAACATTTCGGTTTCGAACGGTAACAGTATCAGATATATTTCTGGTAATATTTCACGAACCCTGCTCCAATATAACATCACCTCTTTGCGCTTCTGCCAAACATGAAAAAAGCTTCCCATCTGTATCTTACATTTCCAGCATCTGTCAGACATTCCAGGGTAAATTCTGGCTAATTCCTCTGCCCGATTTTTTTTTCCCCCTTATTGATCAAATTTCTACCCCACCACTCTCTTGGCAAGAGAGGTTTGGGGTGGCTTACCTCAAAGTAAAATGCAATTCAATAAACCGTCTTAAAAGCAATTAATACATATAGTTAAAATAAGCGTTAATTGTCACAACACTGGGTTTTTTTGCATTATTTGGGCTTAGGGGCGGTGCTTAACACTTGAAAAATGTAAAATGGCATCCAGAACACAGGCAGTGCCATTCCCTGCTGTGTGCCTAGATGGCGCTGTTGTTCTTGCGCCTATTCAAACTGAAGCAAAGGCTTCTGGGGGCAGAACTGGGGGCACCCTGTTCTTACAGTCTGGGATTAGCCACTAACCTTTCAGGGCCAAATAGAAATTTGCCAGGTTTTCCTTCACACAGGTTCAGAAATGCTGGCTGCTTGCAGGACTGCTCTGTGTCACACCCAGTTTATGCCAATCCCGTAGGGTTTTCGAGGCAAGAGACGTTCAGAGGTGGTTTGCCCTTGCCTGCCTCCATGGTCTTCCTGGGTGGTCTCCCATCCAAGTACTAGCCAGGGCTGACCCCACTTAGCTCCCAAGATCTGGTGAGATTGGGCTAGGCTGGGCCATCTAAATCCAGGGCTAAATCACACAAGAACCACAAGAAACTGCCTAACACTGAATCAGACTCTTGGTCCGTCCAAGTCAGTATTGTCTACTCAGGCTGGCAGCGACTCTCCAAGGTCTCAGGCAGAGATCTTTCACATCTCTTCCTGCCAGATCTTTTAACTGGAGATGCTGCCAGGGATCGAACTGGGGACCTTCTGCATGCCAAGCAGATGCTCTGCCACTGAGCCACAGCCCCTCCCCTACTCATAGGCAGATCAATTATAATATCAGCCATGTTTGTTTATTCATGTAGTGTCCCATAACTTCATTTCAGGGTTTGTAGATGATGAAAATCAGGTGGATGAAAAGGCTGGTGACAAAGTAGGAAAATCATCTTGAGGCATCTCGGTTTGTACCCATTTAACTGAGATGGCTGCCCACAAGGAACACCGGGAACTGTAGTCTGGCAAGGACGATGGGAATGCTCCATTAGGGACCCTTATCCACCCTCACAGAACTAAAGTTCCCAGGGTTCCCTGGGGGAGGTCAAGAGTTCGGAGCGGTTGGTTGACTATGATGGTGGTGGTGGAACAGGCCATCAAGTCGCAGCTCTCTTCTGGGGACCCCTGGTGGGGTTTCCAAGGCAAGAGACATCCAGAAGCGGTTTACCATTACTTGCCTCCATGTCATGATCCTGGTCTTTCTTGGAGGTCTCCCATCCAGATAGTAGCCAGGGCCGACCCTGCTTAGCTTCTGAGATCCGACGAGATTGGGCTAGCCTCGGGTATTCAGGTCAGGGCGTGGTAGCAGAGGAATTCCCTTTGACTTTAACACTCTCTGGACAAAATACAGGGAGGACTTCTGAAACGTTCTAGAGTAAGCTGATGGGAAAGCGTTTTGGCATCATTTTGTTAACGTTCCTTGATTTCTGAACGTCGGGCACACCAGGTATCCGGCTGCCAAGCAAATGAGACCCCGACCAAATTGCGTTGAAAGGTAAAAGCATTAATTTGGCTAATCTGCTTTATCGCTCGCAAATTAGAAACGTTCCGAATTAAGTCCCGCCAATGCCGCGCAGAGGTCAAGTTTCTCGGTGCCCATCACCAGGTAATGATAGTCCAAATTGGTTTTCTGTAATTTGAATACCCCTTAACAGTGTAATTATTTTTAATTGTGATGAAGGCTTTTAAGGGGGCCGTAAATAACCCGGGACGGGGGAAGCAACCTGATTCGGTCCCTCGCTCCATTTTTTTGTGTGCGTTGGGTAGGATTCTGTACCGACATGAAGGTTACACTTCCGTACAGACAGATTTCCCTAAAAATCGCTCCAGTACTCAGGAGATTGGAGACGTCTACAGACCATAAGGAAGAACCATGTGGAGTCAACTTTTCTCGTCAAACACTCTGGTGTCGTTTGGCTTTAAGCAATGACTCTTTCTGTATGCACGCAAGACACCCAGTTCCACCTTCACACCCAGCTGGGATGGCTTGTCTTGACCGATATTTCACAAAAACCATCAGGGGACCTGTCTCCGAACAAATCGTGCCCATGTGGGAGCAGGGAAACAGGGATGTTGAGCCATTAACCTGACAAATACTGGGTCGGCCTGCATTTGGCTGTAATGCTGTTACAAATCACAAACCATGGGACGCTTGGCATGAATCCCCAAGGGGGACAGACCCAGCAAAGGAAAATAATGATGTCCCGAGATGCAGAAAGGAAGAAACCAAAAGCGGTGATAAGAAGAGAAACAAGAACCAGGGAAATGAGAATAAGAAGAGGAGGAGGAGGAGGAGGAGGAGATTAGATTTATACCCCGCCCTTCACTACTCAAGAAGAGATCCTCAGGTTTGTTTGCCCAGTTCAAATCACAGTATTTCAGACCGGTTTCTTTCGCGCCATTGAACTTGCGTGACTGCTGCTCCAGATCCGGGTAGAAGCATTATCTTATTGTCTTCTTGAGAGCCAGTTTGGTGTAGTGGTTAAGAGTGTGGATTCTGATCTGGAAAAACCGGCTTTGATTCCCCACTTCTCCTCCACATGCAGCAGCTGGTGTGACGGGGTCAAATCGCACTTTTTCATTATTGCTTGTCCCTTGCACAAATCGGACTCATCGTTCTATCTTAGAAGCCACCTCCCACGTCCTTGGGATGTATTTGATCGCATTCGGCACGCCAACTGCAACCAGGAGTAGCCAGAAGAACACATCTAGAGTCCAGGAGCACCTTTAACACCCACAAAGGTTTATTCAAGGTATGAGCTTTCGTGCACATGCACACTTCTTCAGATACACTGGAAAGGTAGGTAAGGTTCAAACTTATAGACCAGGGCTGAACTGCTAATTAACATGGAAGATGATGAAATGCGCAAAGGCAGAACTAAATAACAAGCCAAGGTTATAAGGTCAACAGTTGTAAAGGAATAAATATGTCAAAATAGCAGATAAATGTGTAAAGGTATCTCTTGCGGAAAGTAAACTGATACTCTCCATTCCCTCCTCTCAGGAGTGGAGGTCACTTAACAGCATCCCCCCCCCCTTTTGCTTTGAGGCAGATCCCAAATACAGAATACACCCCCCCCCCTTGGAACCCAACAGGCCTGGAATCAAATTGGAACATTCCCCTGTTGAGCAAACAGTCAGGAAATACTCATTAGGAGCTCACCAAGTGGTGTTATGGAATTGCTCCGTATGGTTGTCTATGAATATTCACTCACTAGGTTAGAATACAGGCAGATCTCTCTCCCCTTGTCTCCCGTTTACCCGTCTTGGGCGGGGGGGTGGGGGGATAAGCATTATTTTCAACGTCCTAAAGGCAAATGGATATCTGTGCAAAGGACCCCTTTGGTACCCTATTAAATCTGCCCCTCCTGTTTTAGGAGCCTTTCTCACCCGGCATCGTGCGCCAACGGAGCTGGTTGCGCAACCGGCCACCCTGGAGTGCCATTACAAGAAAGGTAGATCCATCATTTTTTGTTGTTGTTGACGCCTGCCACGGCTAATGACGGCCTCTTTTGCTTTCAGCGGCGTAGCATGACTCCCAGTTTCGGTGGCTGCGCTGTAATTCACGCAAGCTGTCTACTGGCTCCGGCCCTTCCTCTTACCATATGTCTCTTTCCTAAAATTGCCAGGCACCGGGGCCTTCCTGACTGTGTTCGCGGGGTGAGGTGCGCTCTTGCTGCTGTGTCAGCGTTTCATCATCGCTCGGGGAGGCAAGAGTAATGTTCTTATTACAGAGAGAAATTCCTAATTAGCAAGTTGAGTCGGTGCCGGCATGCGCGTGTGAGTGCGTGCTAAGCTGGATTAAATACATCCCAATTACGCGGCGCTCATTATTGGAAGGATGGCCAGCTGTTAGCCAGAGTTGCGAGTTCGAGTAAACAAGCACCCACCCCCTGTCCAATTCCTCTCCAGTGTGTTTGTTGTCTTGATGCCAGGAAGCACCAAAGAAGAGCAAAAGTGCATTTTGATGGCAGTTGCCAGAGAGCTTCAACTATGGCCCATAAACCAATGGGGATGATAAGGAAGGGGAACTGAAACCAAATCAGCCAGGGTCATAATGCCCCTGTATAAATCGATGGTGCGACCTCATTTGGACTACTGTGTGCAATTCTGGTCACCACACCTCAGAAAGGATATTATATCTTTGGAAAAAGTGCGGAACAGGGCAACTAGGATGATAAAAGGGTTGGGACACTCTCCCTGTGGAGAAAGGTAGAGACCATTAAAATTCTAACCACAAACAGAATTCAAGTAAAAGGTTATAAACCAGATTTTGAAGGTCCAAGATGGCGTCCCTAGAATTTACACCCCAGTTCTGGACTGCCCGGCCACTTCTAGGCAGGGGAGAGGAAGTACAAGCTCAGAATTGGAGGGTGGAGGAGAGAAAAGGGTCCAGCCACAACAGAGAACTGTTGCTGTCTTCAACCGACAGCCTGGTGGAACATCTCTGCCTTGCAGAATCCCGCAGGGTCCTGGTGGTATTTGGCAGAGAGTTCTACCAGGTTGGGCCCAGGACCAAAAAGGCCCTGCCCCTGGTCGAGGACAGCCAGATGTCTTTGGGGCCAGGGATCACCAGGAAGTTGCTATCTGCAGAGCACAAAGCTCTCCCGGGGACATATCGGAGGAGACGGTCCCGGAGATGTACTGGTCCCTGATGACTCAAGGCCTTAAAGCTCAATACTAAAACCTTGAACCTGATTCAGTATTTCACTGGAAGCCAGCGTAACTGGCGCAGCACAGGTTGAATATGTGCCGCCCGTGACATTCCCATCCGGACTCAAGCCGTTTTGAACTCAGGTCTCTCGAGTCCCGAAACAACACTCTAACCACTGTACCACACTGACTGTCACTAAGGGGCTGTGTGACACCGTGCTGACTAGGCAGTCTCCCAAATCCACAACCGGGCGCACTATCAGCCAATAATACGATGGTCGCGTATATATGACCATAAATGTCTGTCTAGAAATCAGCAAGGGGGAATTAAGTTATCTTTCTAGCGGGGAAATCCGCAGATCCAAACAGGAACCTTAGGCCCGGACGACAGTACACAATGGAAAGTTATTCAGTGGCCTAAGTTTGATTGAGTGATTTAAAAGTTTCTGTTTTGGAGGGGGGAGGGGGAATTTATCCAGCTCAGGGGATAAAAGCAGCGAAGATTTCTAGCCTTGCTCGCGCATAATCAGCAGGCAGCGAATCCAAATTAGGAATGAAATATGATGCAGGAAATTGCTTTTTTCTATCCTATAAGCCAATAATTTAGCTTTGCAACCTTCATTTGTAAGGGAAATGGGATAACGGTCAGAGCAAAACTTTGGAGCCCTGACAGGTTTTCGACGCACACACGCAAAAAGTAATTAATGCCTCTGAGAAACAGCTTTGATTGGAATTTAGATACCCCTGGCTCACTTAACACAGCTGAGAGAAACCAGGTCCATATTCCAGGGTTTTTTTGACCATGCAGGTTTGAATACTTGGGAGGGACTGGCCAAAGGGGACATTTCTTTCTAGCAGGGTGTTAAAAAGGAGAACCCAGCATTGAGTCGTGGCCGGAGCTCTCAGTTTTCTTGCTTCTGGGCTCAGCATCAAGGGGGGGGGGCAGTTACATTTGGGTGACCTTAGAGGGATAACACAAACTTAGACTTACATCAGTTCTGGAAGATGGCCCCCAAACAGCAGACATTAAAAACTTTATCTCGGTCTAGATTTGTGTCCAATCATAGAGGATGACACCTTGGTTATAGAAGAGGAGGAGGAGGAGGAGGAGATTGGATTTATATCCTGCCCTTCACTACCCCAAGGAGTCTCAGAGTGGCTTACAACCTCCATTCCTTTCCCCTCCCCACAGCAGATGCCCTGTGAGGTAGGTGGGGCTGAGTGAGAGAACTGCCCTTGAGAGGACAGCTCTGAGAGAACTTGTGACTGACCCAAGATCACGCCAGCAGCTGCATGTGGAGACGTGAGGAACAAAATCCGGTTCTCCCAGATTAGAGTTCCCGTTCCTAACCACTACACCAGACTGGATCTCATGGGCCTTTCCATATCACCCAGTTTTGTTGGTGGTGCTCCCAGTTCAGGTTTCTCCCTCTCGCACGCATGCACCATTTCATCACCATTCCATCTGTTTTAGCAATCCTATTTCTATTGGATTTCATTAGCACAGTCAATTCCACCCAGAGTCACATCGAACCAATGTAAAAAAGCCTGGAATTTCTCAGTCGTCTCATTGTGGCGCAACCATTTGATAGCATCCTTGGTGCCGTTCTTAACTTTGACTTGGTGTTTGCCAATGAACTGGCAGCCAAGAATGCCTTCTTAATGTTATATCCTTGAGCGGAATCACCATGTAACAATCGTGTGGCTGCGTTCGATACGAACAGAACTTTCTGAATAGTCTTCGAGAACACAGTGGCTTGTCTATCTGTCTCTCTGTGGAGCTGGGAGAAGAGGTTATCGTAGGGTCTTGGAGATGTCCCTTCAGAGACGGTCACGGATGAAACAAGGTTCTTGAGAAGATCTAACGTCAAGGTTCGACCTTCGTGTCGTTCATTTTGGGTACACCACTTGTTTCTCCTTCTTGAGGTGCAGTGGAGAGTCACTAAATTGAGATAATGAGGGTTTGTTTCTATCTTGGAAGCAAAACAGGCAAGTCTCCGGCACAGATAAGAAGTCACAAGGGGGTTGTGCGTGTTTCTCCAAAGACAAACATGGCCCTCGACTGCTCTTTGAGAACTCCCTTGTGGCAACGCTTTTTCCTCTTTCAGCTCTATTAGAGAAACACTTGTGTTTACTTCTGTTCAGGTATCACCACCGACATCCCAATTTCCATTCCCCTTCTCCCTGGAGACATTTAAGTTCAGTAGGGGCCAAAGGAAGTACGCCTTTGCTCAACGAGTGATTAAAATGTGGAATTCAGTGCCAGAGGATGTAGCGATGGCCACCAGCATCGATGGCTTTCAAGGGGTGTTCTCAGACAAGACCAGGAGAGGGCAACAGAGATGGTGAGGGGTCTGGAGATCAAGTCCTACGAGGAAAGGTTGAAGGAGCTGGGTACGTTTAGCCTGGAGAGGAGACAATGGAGAGGTGATATGAGAACCATCCTCAAGCACCTGAAGGGCTGTCTTGTAGAGGATGGGGGCAGAGTCGGTTTCTGTTGCCCAAGAAGGTCGGATCAGAACCAAGGGATTGAAATTAAATCAGAAGAGCCATCTGACAGTAATGCTGAGTCTGTGAATTTAGGCAGATCGCGAGAGGGAGGGCAGGAAGATTTACATCAGTGCTTCGTTCTTGTGGCCCTTTCTTACACACCCAGGGAAATGCTGATCATCAATTTGGGGTCAGGAAGCCATTTTTCTCCAGGCCAGTTTGGCTGGAGGGTTTTTTTTGTCATCTTCTGGGCATGGGACAGCAGTCACTGGGTGTGTGGAGGGGGAGGTATTTGTGAATTTCCTGCACTGTGCAATGGGTTGGACTAGATGACTCTGGAGGTCCCTTCCAACTCTATGATTCTATGGTTATAGGTTCCTGGAGAAGAGGTCCATTGGTAGCTACCAGCCATGGTGACTGAAGGGAACCTCCACATTCAGAGGCAGAAGACCTCTGAATCCCGGTGCTAGGAGGCAACATCAGGGGAAGGCGTCAGCCTCTCTGCCCTGTTGTAGGATCTCTAGTTGGCCACTGTGTGGGACAGGATGCTGGACTGGATGGACCCTCACTGGTCTGATCGTAGGACTCTTCTCACGTTTTTATTTTGCAAAACTGGTCTTTATATAGATCTTTTCTGCCTAACCTTTCCTTACATTTCCTTTCCAGGGCATTAATATCTCTTTGCCCTGAGGTCTGAGTCAATGACAGATTATGCTCAGTGATCAAGGGGTATCCTGCACAGTTCCACTGACAGCTACCCTTCATGGTTTTTATCCCATAAAAGAGCTGCACATCATGGCTATCCCAAACAAGTTCCTGCTCAGCCTCTCCTTCGCTCTAGGGCCAGATGGCCCCCAAGCCCTCCCCCAAACACATGTACATGCTTGTTCAATACCGGAACAGTTCAAGCAGAAATGGCAGCCGGTTGAGTCGGCGAGGTGCCGAAAGACCAGTTCCAAACGCATCGGGAATTGGAGGCACTCGAAGCGACAGGCCAGTTTGTCGAGCACCAAAGCCTCAGTCGCCTTCCAATTCATCGCCACGACCTCCAAGATCTTCCAGCTGGGAACCTTCTCCAGCATGAACGAGCAGTGGCCCTGATTAATTTCGCAGCTGGGATTCATTCTCAGATAAATGATTTGATTCGCTGCCCCCTTTCCCCCCCGACTGGATAAGAAATCTGGGTTTGCACTGAAAATCTCTTTGTCAGGGGGCCAGGCTGAGGTAAGACACCAGGTCTTTGGCGATCATTCCAGGCTTGGCTAATTGAGAGGCCTCATTTGGCCTGCCAGTTGTGGGGACTTCTGTTTCTCACCCCTTGTCCCTGGTCACAAGCAAAAAAGGAATCTGGAATTGGGCCGGGTCCACATTTTAGGAGAACCTGGGTAAGATGTGCTTCACTTGCCCACCCCACCCCCATATAAACATCCCACACCAGGTTGTGAGGAGGAGGAGGAGGAGGAGATTGGATTGATACCCTGCCCTTCACTCGGAGTCTCAGAGCGGCTTACAAAATCCTTTCCCTTCCCCTCTCCACAACAGACACCCGGTGAGATAGGTGGGGCCGAGAGAGCTCTTTCAAGGACTGCCCTTTCAAGGACAGCTGTGCCAGAACAATGGCTTGCTCAAGGTCATCCAGCAGGTGCAAGTGGAGGAGTGGGGAATCAAACCCGGTTCTCCCAGATTAGAGTCCGCGCACTTAACCACTACACCAAATACAAAGTCCTCCTAAAGGATAGAATGAAACATGACTCAAGTCAACAGTGCCATGCGGTAGTTAGAGTGTACTGAACTGCTAACTAGATGGTAAGAGGGTCATCCTCAGAGACACGGGTTCAATACCTACATTGCGACTTGGGTGAACTTGGATTAGGGTTTCCAGGTGAGGCTGACAAGTCAGTGGGGGACTTTCCAGGAGCCTCCAGGAAAGGGGAGGGAAGAAGCATGACTGAACTCCAAAGGGCGTTCTGGCCGTCACACATAAAGGGACCGCATTCCTTTTAAATGCCTTCCCTCCATTGGAAATAATGGCGAATGGGGGCACCTTCTTTGGGGGCTCCTAGAATTGGACCCCCTGGTCTAATCTTTTTGAAACTTGGAGGCGGTTTTGAGAAGAGGCACCATATGTTATGCTGAAAATTAGGTGTTTCTACCTCAAAAAACAGCCCCCCCCCCAAGCCCCAGATCTCTACAGATCAATTCTCCATTATACCGTATGGGGACTGGTCTCTATAGGGTATAATGGAGCACCCACCTGACATTTCCCTCCCCCCTCATTTTCTGATAAACCTGAAGCAGGGGGAGGGCCTCCAAACCAGGGGATCCTCTGCCCCCATCTACGGATTGGCAGCCCCACCTTGGGTCAGTCACACTCACTCGGCCCGGCCTACTTCACAGGGTTGTCTTGAGGTCGAGACAGAGAAGAGATAACAAGTAAGTGATGATTCTATGATTCTAAGTATGCCACTCTGAACTCCATGGAAGAAGGGCGATATAAAAGAGAATGGAAGCTCAGTCTGCAAGGTTAAAAGGAACAACAGCTTCTCCTGAAACAAGATGGGAGATTTTCCCAGAATTCCATGCAATGTGGCAATGGCCTCCAGAGCCATGTCTCGTTCCACAACAGATGCCCCTGCATGCCAACCAATGAGATTCTTGGCTAAGCCACATATCTCCCCCCCATAGACACCCACCCACCCAAATTAGGCTTCGGAAGGGGGGGAAATGACGAAGAAACGGGCATGTTTTTAATCCATCGCGTTTTATATCTTTTCCATAACATTTTACGGCAGATGCCTCGTAAGCATAAGTCGAACACGGCTGCCGTCACCGCCGGCTCATCTGCACTCGATCACTTTTAGAGGGGTGTAAATACTGGCCCAACTCCTGTCACTGTAAAAGGGTAAATGCGGGGGGGGGGACCCCATGTAAATAAAGTCACATTTTAAGAAGTTGAGGGTTTATAGATCTGCCGTCAGGGAAATCAGATACCTTTTTTGGAAGAAGAAAAATGTAGTGATAAGAATGTGTGGTGTCACAACTACAGCTTCCAGTGGGATCCAGGCAGAGCTTCTCTGAGGCCATGGATGCTGCCACCAAGCTGTGTCCGGGAATGCTGAGAATCATGGAGCTAGAGTTCCCCAACAGGGCGCCCCTGGCCCACTGACCCCTTTCTTGGAACCTACCAACAGGTTTCAGGATGTGGGCGGGGCCAGGTGAGGCTCCCGCCCAGCAGGGTATTTGATTGGCCACAGAAGACCCAATTGGCTGGGTAGATGGATGTAACTCTGGCCCTCTCTGCACTCTTATTTTAATCCATGTTCACCGCAGTGTCCCCCAAGCAATTCTGCCCTAAAATCAAATTCGAACTTCTGTAATCCAGCCCCCCATTCTGCACTAAAATCGAGTTCAGCTTTCTTTTTATTCTGGTTCCCCCCCCCCCCATTCTGCATTACATTGCTTCAGTGGTCAGCACGGTTTCAGCCTGCTGTTGCCCCCAAGTTATTCGGATGCTGTTTTGCTGTGGACTTAAATTGCCTCGATTCAAACCCTGAGAAAATCTGGAATGGTAGGCCAATGCGGAAAGGACCATTGCTTCAGTGGCAGTATTTGTTTCATTCTTTCTCATCCATCTTTCTGAGCACGTTTTTAAAATTACTCCTCTTCTCTTCTTCACTTAGGTTCCCTCTGTGAGTGTGCATGTGGCTCCGCCTCTTGTGGCAGCCATTTTGGGGATAGTTCCACCTCCTGCATCCGCCATTTTGTGGCGGTGCCCACTACCTTGTGTCTGAATTCCAAAAATGCCCAGAGGCTCAAAAAGTTGGGGTTCCCAGGGGTGGCTTGGCCATTCAATGGACGGGAAACTTCCCCGGTGAGCCACTATGCTAAAAGCCTCAGCAAGTCTGCCAGCACCCAATGGGCCACTTGGAGCTGAGACCCTTCACTGTTAATCAAAGTCAGCACACCAGTTGTCCCCTCCTGCACTGGCCAAAGCACTGGACATCTCCCTGCAGATTTCGGACAAATCTATACCTCCCCTCTGAAGTAGTTTGACTGCTGTTGTTTCCCTACACTCATTTCACACTGGTTTCAAATTTCACTTTGTTTTTTTCCCCCTGGGTCTGAAGAGCAGTAAGCAACAGGATCTGTGTAAAGCAGTGTAATGCTAGCCTGACCACAAGACTGCACTTAACTAACGTAGACGGTGATTTTTAAACTAGAACAAGTATGGTTCGAAACTAGAAACAGGTATAGATGGGTTTTTTTGTGAAACTAGAATGATTCCAGCGGGAAAGTCAAATGTAGATTTGACCGTAATCTGCGGGGTTTTATGCCAGACATAAAGCGATGTAATATCGAAACAACCACTAGAGGGAGCAAAGCATGTGTGGAACGGGGGGACGGGGACCCTGCAACGACAGGAACTCACAAAGGAGGAAAATGAGGCATGTCAGAAGGACATCTGTCTGCTGTCTCAACTCCCACTGATGACTTCAGCAGCGGCCAGCCGTTGCTACCTTGTGGGAAGAAGTTTTCCAGGGTCTGGAGAGTCCACAAAGGGCCAGCTTGAAGACAACGGAAGTTAATGCTGCTAAAATGTTCAGGTGTCCACTTCAGCTTCAGCTGTAAGTCGTGGCTATCAGCGGCTTCTGCCCCAATAAACTTATTCCTCTTTGAGACCTGGCATCTAGGGACAGGTTGAACAGGAGCCTCCCATTTCCCCGACTTTTCTTCTCTCTACAAAGAATCCCAGAAACATTCCCAGGTTTTGAGGAACTGGACAGTGTCCTCTTGGGAGATCCAGTTTGGTGTAGTGGTTAGGAGCATGGACACTAATCTAGGAGAACCGGGTTTGATTCCCCACTCCTCCACATGCAGCTGCTAGTGTGACATTCGGTCAGTCACAAGTTCTCTCAGAGTTGTTCTCTCAAGGGCAGTCCTCAAGAGAGCTCCCTCAGCCCCACCTACCTCACCGGCAATGCTCCCTCTAATCTGTGGGGTTTTGTGAGCAAAAATTCGACTTTGTGAGCTGCTGGCTTTCAAGCTGTGAGTGAGCACTTTGGCTACTGCATACTTTGGTTTGCTCTGGAGCCATCCTTCCTGAGCTGAGACAAAAATGTGTGAGCCAGAGGCTAAAAAAACTGTGAGCTAGCTCACACTAGCTCAGCTTAGAGGGAGCACTGCTCACAGGGTGTCTGTTTGTGGTGAGGGGAAGGGAAAGGAGATTGTCAGCCACTCTTAGACTCCATCGGGTAGTGAAGGGCGGGGTATAAATCCAATCTCCTCCTCCTCCTCCTCCTCCTCCTCCTCCTCTTCTTTTTCTTCTTCTGGTCTTTGGGTTTATCCCCACCAACATTCTCTCCCATTAGAAGAAGAAGAAGAAGAAGACATTGGATTTATACCCCGCCCTTCACTCACTTAATAGTCTCACAGCGGCTTACAAACTCCTTTTCCCTTCCCCTCCCCACAACAGACACCCTGTGAGGTAGGTGGGGCTGAGAGAGCTCTTTCCCAAGCTGTCCTTGAGGGAACAGCTGGTACAGAGCTATGGCTTGCCCAAGATCATCCAGCCAGGTGCAAGTGGAGGAGTGGGGAATCAAACCCGGTTCGACCAGATTAGAGTCCGCGCACTCAGCCACTACACCAAACTGGCTTAGACAGCAGAAAGAACCCAGATCAGACGAAAGATTTTTTCCCCCTCCATTCCGCTGGCTTCCTTTTGGCAGGATCCTGATTTCCCCAATGTGACTTTTCCGCATAATGGTTACGCTAGGAATCTTTTTTTATTTTTGTTTTTGGGGCTGAGAGAGATGCATGCACCTGCGGTTTTCCCTTCATTATATGTGGAAGGTCCCCCCCCTCCCCTCTAAAACAGACAACACTCGACAAGTTATTATCTGTGTTCCAGCAGTTATGCAGATGCAAAAGATGTTCTGGTTACCTCTGCTAGCAGCTGTAAAAGAAAGGTCACAGGAAAATCCTATAAATGGGAACACATTATTCCAAAAGAGCGCCTCGGTAAAGGTTTAGCAGAGAGAACTTTTCAGTCCTGGGCCCCATTAGAGGCATCGTTTCACATTCCGGTCTGAAAGCATCCAACATCATAACAAGTGGGAGGATTTTTTTTAAAAGAGAGAGAGAGGTTTCCTTCTCATATTGATTTTACCGCCCGAGCAAAATTATTTAATAACAGGGATCTTAGGAAAGAGGGAAAAAAGATCCCTGAAAACGAATGTTTGCCGTTTCAGATCTCGGGGAACACAGGTCAATGTTTTCAACAACACCAAGAGGTTGGCTCTTAAAGATATGCAAGATTAAAGAGTGAAGGGAGCAATATGTTTTATTCTCATCCTTCGGGCCCTGTCTGGGTCTCACTTTTCCCTGGCATAAATCAAAGCCGAGATTCTTTATCTCTGCCATCTCCCCTCTTCTTGTACTCCGTTTTCCCCTCCGAAATGTATGCATTGTTCAAAGCGATCTGCGCATCCATAAATCAAAATTACAGATTATTGGTGCGCGATGGATAAATACCGTATAAATTGCGCCGTTCCCAAATATATAAATGGAGAAGAGAGACGAGGACTTGCGCTCGCCTCGAATGCAAAGAGATGTGTTTGGGGTTAATTTCTTATTGCTTTCTTTAAATGGAATTGGGGAGGGGGGGCAAGATTCGGTGGGGAAGCATCTGCTTCGTGTACAGAGAGTCCCAAATGCAGACCCTGGCATCTCCAGCTAAAGGATAACCAGTCGCAGCTGCTAAGGGAAAACCATGCTGCTACTAGGAGTAGAGGAAGAATTAGAAAAATGAAACCAATGGCAGGCATTAGTGTCTAGGCCAAGGGACCCTGATTTTTTTGAGCCTGTGGGCACCTTTGGAATTCTGGCCCAGCATGGTGGGGGCAGCCTCAAAATGGCAGCCACAAAATGGCTGCTTGTCCTTTCCCTTCCCCTCTCCACAACAGACACCCTGTGAGGGAGGTGGGGCTGAGAGAGCCCTCTTGAGAACTGCCCTTGAGAGAACAACTCTGAGAGAACTTGTGACTGACCCAAGGTCACGACAGCAGCTGCATGTGGAAGAGCAGGGAATCAAACCCAGTTCTCCCAGATTAGAGTCCACACATTTAACCACTACACCAAACTGGCTCTCACCAAAACTGGCCCTCCCCACTACACCAAACTAGGCCCAGAGCTCATGGGTATCAACTTCTTCTCTGCCACTGAGTGGACTCTAATCTGGAAAAACCAAGTTTGATTCCCCACTCCTCCACATGCAGCCAGCTGGGTGACCTTGGGTCAGTCGCAGTTCTCTTGGAGCTCTCTCAGCCCCACCTAACTCACAGGGTGTCTGTTGTGGGAAAAGGAAGGGGGTTGTAAGCCCCTCTGATACTTTAAGTGAAGGGCAGAGTATAAATCCAACTCCTACTCCTACTACTCCTCTCCATCTTCTCCTTCTCCATCTCCAGTCAAAGAATCTCCAAGCGGTTCCGGGAGAAGATCTTTCTCCCTCTGGGACTCCAGAGAGCTACTGCCCTTCAGAGTAAATTGTGCTGAGTTTGCTAGACCAATAAAATAGCTACTTTTGCTCATATTATTGCCTTGGGATAGACTGTGACTCCATGGTCGAGCACTTCTTTTGCACACAGAGGGCTCCTGGTTAGATCCCATGGAACCCCCAGCCACTGAACAGGTGAAAGATATTCGGGAAGTTCCTTCTCTGCCTGGGGGCCTGGAGATCCTGGCACTTGGAATACTGACTTGCCGAATGAGTTTTGACTTATTATAAAGCAGTTTCACATGTAACTGGCTCTTTGCACGCAGAAGGTGTTCTGTTCCAGTTTGGTGTAGCGGTTAAGAGACGCGGATTTCCTCAGGCAGAAAATGCTGTTCAGATAAATTACAAAGATGACCTGACCCCGGAGGCGACAAGAGAAAGAAATTTTACTTACAAAAATAGAAGCACAGTTTGGTATAGTGGTTAGGAGCATGGACTCTAATCTGGGATTCCCCACACCTCCGCAGGCAGCTGCTGGTGTGACTTTGGATCAGTCACAAGTTATTTCAGAGCTGTTCTCTCAAGAGCAGTCCTCAAAATATCTCTCTCAGCCACACCTACCTCACAGGGTATCTGTTGTGGGGAAGGGGAAGGAAAGGGGATTGTAAACCGCTCTGAGACTCCTTTGGGTAGGGAAGGGTGGGGTATAAACCCAATCATCTCCTCCTCCTCCTCCTCCTCCTCCTCCTGTTCCTCCTCCTCCACCACCTCCTTTTCTTCTTCTAAATGATAATTCTTTCAAACCCCTGCTTAGTGTGAAGTGATGCCAGCATCATTAGCAGAAGGGGGAATTTCTTCCATGAGAAATTATGTTTGGCTGGATTTCTTTTGGCTGGGTTTCTCTCCAGGTTATTTTCTCTCGAATTTCTCTACGGAGTTTGCATAAAGAAAACGTTGGGCAAAGGCAAGTTCTCGTTCCATTCAACAGGAAGTATATCTAGTCTCTAAATCCCTTTCTCTAGAAAGTAGCTCATTTTTTGCTTCTTCACTGGAGTTGGGCATAAATCTTTGCACCACCTGTTTGACAAGCTCATTAATTTGGGGGGAGGGTTTTTTGAAGCAATGAACATTTCCGCCGACAGATAAGACATAAATCCAGAACGGTGACTTATTCCTCCTGACCTGGATGGCCCAGGCTAGCCCAATCTCATCAGATCTCAGAAGCACAGCAGGGTCAGCCCGGGTTAGTATTTGGATGGGAGATCTTAGGGCGCATTAACAGAAGCATTGTGTCCAGATCATGGGAGGTGGGAGTTCCGCTCTATTCTGCCATGGCCAGGCTTCACCTGGAGTCCTGTGTCCAGTTCTGAGCACCACATTTGAGGAAGGATGTTGACAAGCTCGAGTGTGTCCAGAAGAGGGCAACCAGGATGGTGAGAGGGTTGGAATCCAAGTCTTACGAGGAAAGGCGGAAAGAGCTGGGTATGTTTAGCCTGGGAAAGAGAAGGCTTAGAGGGGACATGATTGCAGTCTTCAAATATTTCAAGGGCTGTCATGTGGAAGATGGAGCAGATCTATTCTCTCTCACTCTGGATTGCAAGGCTAGATCGAATGGGTGGAAATTACAAGGGAGTCGATACCGCCTAAATATCAAGAGTGGTTGTAACTGTAACTTTAAGAGAGGTTGAGCAGTGGAACAGACTGCCTCGGGAGGTGGTGGATGCTCCATCGCTGGACGTTTTCACGCGGAGGCTGGACGACCTTTTTTCGGGTATGTTGCAGGGCTATCTTTCGGCTATGCTCCTGCAGAGGGCAGGGGGTTGGACTGGATGACCTGCAAGGTCCCTTCCGACTTTAACTTTCTATGATTCTAAGACCTCCAAGGAATTCCAGGGTCGCTACGCAGAAGCAGGCAATGGCAAACCACCTCTGAACATCTCTTGTTATGAAAACCTTGCAGGGCCATCATAAGTCAGCTGTGATTTGTTGGCAATTTCCACCACCAATATATTCCTAAATCAGGTCTTTCATAGTTCTTGTTCATTGGCTGATTTGGGTCTCTTCCCCCCCCCCCCAAAAAAAGAGAGATGAATACATTAGTCCTTATATGCTAGTTAGAAGGTGGGAGGGGTTTTGTAAAGACTGCTTTTAAGGATGCAAAGGCACCCCCCCCACCTTCTAAGTAATGGATTAGATGTCAAAAAAAATCATTTTCCTTGGAAGCACACAGTATCCCCAATGCTCCACATTTCCTGGTTAAGGGGGAAATGCTGTTCAACTAAATTACAAAGATGACCTGACTCCAATGGGAACAAGAGAAAGAAATTTTACTTACAAAAATAGAAGCACATCTTAGAATCCTAGAATCACAGAGTTGGAAGGGGCCAGACAAGCCACCTAATCCAACCCCCTGCTCAATGCAGGATCAGCCTAGAGCATCCCTGACTAGGGTTTGTCCAGCCACTGCTTAAAGACTGCCAGCGAGTCTTATGTGACATATTCATATAGGTACATTTAACTTCTTGCAAGCAGATTAACTTCAAAAAAGGTTAACTTGCTACAGTTCCAAGAGCAAGTAAGAGAGAGGAGAGGTCCTATATAAGATAAAATTGACATGAAAACATAAAATTGGCCTGAAAACGTTGGAGGTGCATGGTACGCCATCTACTACACTGAGCACTTTATTTAAATTATTACTGTGGTTATGAATTTTTAAGGTTTTATATGGTTTTAATATTGTGACTGTATTTATGAATCTTGCTTGTCAAGTATGTAAGCTGCTCTGGGCCCGCAACAGCAGGGAAAGCGACCTATAAGTCGAAATGAATGAATGAATGAATGAATGAATGAATGAATGAATGAATGAATGAATGAATGAATGAATGCTCAAAGCGGCTCAACATCTATTGGATGAGAGAGTGGGGCCAACTGTCAAATGTACCAGAGAGAGAGAGAGAGAGAGAGAGAGAGAGAGAGAGAGAGAGAGAGAATTATCTTAACCCTTTCCCTCCCAGATTCTCTTCCATGCAGAGTTAAAATATCCAATGCTAGCAAGGATAAAAAGACCCAGATCTCCACTTCTGTTCTACTGATGGATGAAGGGAGGTCTGACTTTCATTTGGAATACTGTGTGCAATTCTGGTCACCATCCCTCCGAAAGGATATTATAGCATTGGGGAAAGTGCAGAAAAGGGCAACCAGAATGATAAAAGGGTCGGAACACTTTCCCTATGAAGAAAGGCTGAAGCGCTCGGGGCTCTTTAGCTTGGAGGGACAACCAACTGAAGGGTGACATGATCGAGGTTTACAAGATTATGCATGGGATAGAGCAGGCAGAGAAAGTTCTCTCTTCCTCACAATTTAAGAACTCGTGGGCACTCAATGAAATTGCTGAGCAGTGGGGTTAGAATGGATAAAAGGACTTCTTCCCCCCCCCCCAAGAGTGATTAGCACATGGAATTCACTGCCACAGGAGGTGGCAGTGGCTACAAGCGTGGATGGCTTCAAGAGGGAACCGGATAAACATCTGGAGCAGAGGTCGATCTGTGGCTGTTAGCCACAAGGTATAAATAGGAACTCTCAGTCTGGGGCAAGTGATGCTCTGTATTCTTGGTGCTTGGGGAGGGACAACAGTGGGAGGGCTTCTAGTGTCCTGGCCCCGCTGGTGGACCTCCTGAAGGCACCTGGTATATTTGGCCACTGTGTGACACAAAGTGTTGGACTGGAGGGGCCATTGTCCTGAACTAGCACTGGCTTCTTATGTTCTTAAGGTCTGGGATCAGCATTTCTGCAGGACCATCCCTCCTGCTATGTCCCCCGAAGAGCCTTGTGTTCTTCAGAACAACATCTACTGGTGATTCCTGGCCCAAGAGATGTCCACCCAGCCTTGACCAGAGCTAGAGGCCTTTCAGCTCTGGCTCCGGCCTGGTGGAACAGTTTCTGAGGTGAAATGAGGGCCCTGCAGGACTTACTGCAGTTCCACAGGGCCTGTGAAATGGAGCTGTTCCGCCAGGCCTGTGGTTGAGGCGGCGGATATCAAATTATTCTAGCCTCCTCCCTCTGGTCCTCCCACCTGTTTCATCCACCGGTGCTGTCTGCAGACATTACTTTTATGCTGCCACTGGCAGGAATTTTGCAACCCAATAAAAACCGAAATGTCGGAATAGACATACAATGGAAATCTTTTGCGAGCACTTTAAGCACAGTGAAGCCACCTTGGAATTTATGTTACTGGTAGAACTTATGACTGACCCAAGGTCACCCAGCAGCTGCATGTGGAGGAGTGGGGAATCAAACCCAGTTGTTCCAGATTAGAGTCCATGCTCTTAACCACTACACCAAACTTTAGAAGGTCTAATCAGAATGCATCGCGGGGGACCCTGCTTGCTCTCCCTCCACGGGGAAAACATCCATCTTGTGACAGCACTCAATTGGCTCCCACCTCACATTCAAAGCATACACGCTTTCCCGCAGCCCTCCCGCCCCCCAACATAATCAAGGAGATTTCCCCAGGCTTGAGTAATCTGCTTCCCAATGACTTGGACTTGGAGGAGGTGGTGGAAGCAGGGAAAGGTAGGGAAACAATTCCCCTCCACACTTCTGAGGAACACGCAGAACGGAGCTGAGCGTGTGGAGAAGAGGTGGCCGAGAAGCTTCTGAAAACTGCTAATATTTGAAAGCAGCGGGTGTAACAAGGTTATTGAGGTGAGGAGAGAATTGCAGCCTAGAGGAATCGGGAGCTGTGGCCGAGCAGGTTCGATATCGCTCGTCATTTCTTTCTTTTTTTTTTCTTCAACAGTAATTGTGCTGCAGCGTTGGCCATTGAGAGCTATGGCCTTTCATTGAAGCAGTTTGGCCACTTCCCGTTTCTCTGCCACACTCACAAACACAAACACGTACAAACACACATGGACTCTTAATCTGCCAGCCGAATAATCTGTTCCTTCAAAGCAAATCCCCAAAGGACAGCATCTGCTGTGGGCTCCCTGTACAAAGATCCACATTAGGTTTGAATTGTTGACCTTAGCAGCCGTAACGGCATGATAATTTTAGGGGGCTGCAGGATTTTGTCTGAGAGAGAGCGATTCTGCGTTGGCTTTTCCTTCCGTTGTTTCAGCAAACCCACGCTGGAACAGAAATTCCCTTCTGCATTGCATGCCGCTTTCACTTTCTTTGACCATCAGATTTCGCTTCCTTTGATCATCAGGTTTTATGGTCCCTTTTTAGTTAACCGCGAAACTAAACCTTTTTTCTTTTTTAACCAATATAACGTTTAAATGTATAAAAGTTATAATAGCTCAAAATGTTACCTTAGGAGGCAAATACTTTTAAATACATGTTTACCAGTTGATACATATGAAGGGGCAGGTGGGGTGGGAAGTCATTTAATGATTATATCTTTTTAGCTAACTATGCAATATTATAGAGAATGGAATATGTATAAAAGCTAACTGCATTTGAAAATAATGGGGGGGGGGAAATAAAATTCTATTGCAAAAAAAAAAAGGTTTTATGGTCCCTTCTGCAAAGATGTAATTTGCATTTTTTTTAAAAAAAAGTCTCTCCTGTAGAGACAATGCCCTCATACTCCCACACAGAGATGCCGGGGATTGAACCTGGGACCTTCTGCCTGCCAAGCAGAGGCTCTGCCACTGAGCTCCTCTTGACAGCTCTCCAGGGTCTCAGGTGGAGGTCTTCCCATCACCTCCTGCCTAGTTCTTTTTAACTGGAGAAGCCAGGGATTGAACCTGTGACCTTCTGCATGCCAAGCAGAGGCTCTGCCACTAAGCCACAGCCCCTCTTGACAGCTCTCCAGGGACTTGGGTGGAGGTCTTTCCCTCCCCCTACTGCCTAGTTCTTTTTAACTGGAGAAGCCAGGGATTGAACCTGGGACCTTCTGCATGCTAAGCAGACGCTCTACCACTGAGCCACAGCTTCACAATAAACACATCAACAAGCCACTGGCTCAATTCTCCCATGTGGCCCAAGGGTCATCTGCTGTGCTCCATTTTGTTTCTTTCCCTCTGGACTCTCTCTCTCTGTCTGTCTGTCTCTCTTCCCTCCCTGCAGAAATCCACTTAGAATGCTGCAGTATTTGTGGGATATTCGCTTTTTTCCTCGCAAGTTAATAGAACACAAGAAGAAGAAGATGATGAATTAAAGAAGCCTCTATTAATTTTTCATTTTGACTGATTATGGCCTGTCAAAAGGTGGAAGTCTCGCTTCTTGTATACGGACATTGAGGGCTCGCTCTGCGTCACACCAACTTCTGTTGTTCGCCTGAATTAAGTAGTGGGCACCGCAAGCATGTAAAATGCATGACAATCTATAATTTACGTGCCGGGAGATAAATAATGAAGTATATCTTGTCACCAAATTGGGATTTCATTTTTCATCAGCCTCTGCTGTGATTAATCCGGGGAGGGGGGGGGGGGGTTGAACGTCTTTCTTTTCCCCCCTAACCAATATTTCGTATCAATTGGATCTTCTTTTTTCGCGGGGCGGGGGCAGGATGCCGCCGCTCGCAACGTTTCATCAAAACAATCAAAGAGGTTAAACTGCGGGACACGTCGCCAAAGGGTTGTGGGAAGCGGGCCGCAAGTGCTCATGTCATATAGGCGCCGCAATTAATTTGGGCCGGTATTCAGGGCGCCTTTTGCAAAGCATTCTCAGCGGCGACGATTCTGAAGTCCTGCTTTTCTTAGATTAATTAGTGTGCCCGGTTTCAGCGGGAGAGTCTTTTGTTGCATCGCAGTCAAAGAAGTATTCGGAGAGTGGATTGTGGAGTTGGGGGCAAGATGAGACCCATCAGCGATGCCGTTGAGACGACACGCGACACCCCATAAAGATTCCCCAGGGGTCTCTCCTCATATTACCCAGCTGAACTGAACATCACACTGTAAAGCAGTGGTTCTCAACCTGTGGGTCACGACCCCTTTCGGGGTCGAACGACCATTTCACAGGGGTCGCCGGCTGGCATCCAAGCCCCCCCGCCCCCCGCCACCTTCCCTAGGCTCTGCGCCGAAGCGTAGAGCCCAGGAAAGGCGGTAAAAGCCACCCCCCCTCTCTCTCCCCCTACCTTTCTCTCTCTCTTTCTCTTCCCCCTTTCTCTCTCTTCCTCCTTTCTCTCTCTCTCTTCCCTCTTTCTCTCTCTTCCCCCTTTCTCTGTCTCTCTCTCTCCCCCCTACCTGCAACAGCCTCTCCCCCCACTACCTTTGTTTTCTCATGGTATCTTCTGTTGAAGAAAAGTAAGTCTGAAGCCTGAGTGTTTGTTGTGTCTTGCTGGGAATAGCTTGCAAATATATGTGTGTCTAAAGTCTGTATTAAAGTTGTTTGGTGCTAACTACCATGCAAGAGAAAACATCTGAAAAAGTAGCTTCATTGTTGGGTGTGTTGGCAGAATTTTATGGTTGGGGTTCACCACAGCATGAGGAACTGTATTAAAGGGTCGCGGCATTAGAAAGGTTGAGAACCACTGCTGTAAAGCTATCCTAAGACTAGCTTTTAGCATCAATAGCCTAATAAGCACATGAAAAGCTGTCATATAGAGGATGGAGCGGAGTTGTTTTCTGTTGCCCCAGAAGGCCAGACCAGAACCAGTGGGTTGAAATTAAATTCAAAGAGTTTTCAGCTAAACATTAGGAAGAACTTCCTGATAGAGCGGCTCCTCAGTGGAACAGGCTTCCTCGGGAGGTGGTGGGCTCACCTTCTTTGGAAGTGTTCAGACAGAGGCTCGATGGCCATCTGACAGCAATGCTGATTCTGTGAACTTCGGCAGATCACGAGAGGGAGGGCAGGAAGGGTTGCCTCAGTGCTTAGTTCTCGTGGCCCTTTCTTACATGCCCAGGGAAATGCTGGTCGCCACTTTGGAGTCAGGAAGCAGTTTTTCTCCAGGGCAGTTTGGCTGGAGATGCGAGAGGTTTTTTGTCATCTTCTGGGCATGGAGCAGGGGTCTCTGGGGGTGTGGTGGTGGGGGAGGTATTTATGAATTTCCTGCATTGTGTAGGAGGTTAGACTAGATGACCCTCCAACTCCATGATTCTGTGAGTGGGTCTGTCTATCTGCAATGATACCTTTGATTTTCCCATGCTGTTCCCATGCATGGAGAGGTCAGCCATCCTAGAATCATAGAATCATAGAGTCATAGAGTTGGAAGGGTCATCTAGTCCACCCCCCTGCACAATGCAGGAAATTCACAAATACCTCCCCCTCCGCGCCCCCAGTGACTACTGTTCCACGCTCAGAAGATGACAAAAAACCTCCAGGATCCCTGGCCAAACTGGCCTGGAGAAAAATTGCTTCCTGACCCCAAAGTGGCAATCGGCATTTCCTTGGGCGTGTAAGAAAGGGCCATGCAAACTATAGTTTCCTGGGAAACTATGCTCACGGCTCTTTGGAAGAAAAGGCGGGATTTAAAACCTAGCAGAAAAATGTTGAAGGAATACCAACTCGCACAACCTGACTGCATACACCAGCAAGCACAAAGGATGGTGGCCAGAGAGACGAATCGAATATTCAAGAGGTACAGAAGAGTCTTTCAGCTCGGAGTCCTTTTCATTTGTCCCGCCTTCCGTGTTCATTCACACTGTCTCTGGAAAAGGCAGCTTCACAAGCTCAAGTGTGGCTTTTTGCAGCGTGCCTTAACTGGACACAGATCATTCAGTTCCGGAGAAACGATGATTGAGGGGGGTGACATGATCAAGGTTTATAGAATTATGCCTGGGATAGAGAAGGCAGAGAAAGAAGTAATTTTTCTCCCTTTCTCACAATACAAGAACTCTTGGGCACTTAATGAAACGGATGAACAATAGGCTTAGAACAGAGAAAAGGGTAGTCCTTCTTCACCCAAAGAGTAATTAACACATGGAATTCACTGCCGCAGGAAGTGGTGGCGGCTTCAAGAGGGGACTGGATCAACACATAGAGAGCCAGTTTGGTGTAGTGGTTAAGTGTGCGGACTCTAATCTGGGAGAACCGGGTTTGATTCCCCACTCCTCCACTTGCACCTGGCTGGATGACCTTGGGCAAGCCATAGCTCTGGACCAGCTGTTCCCTCAAGGACAGCTTGGGAAAGAGCTCTCTCAGCCCCACCTACCTCACAGGGTGTCTGTTGTGGGGAGGGGAAGGGAAAAGGAGTTTGTAAGCTGCTCTGAGACTCCCTTGGGGAGTGGAGGGCGGGGTATAAATCCAATCTCTTCTTCTTCTTCACATAGAGCAGGGGTCCATCTGTGGCTATGAGCCACAAGGTATAGATAAGAACTCCCAGTCTGGGGCAAGTGATGCTGTGTCTTCTTGGTGCTTGGGGGGCAAGAGTGGGAGGGCTTCTGGAGTTCTGGCCCTGCTGCTGGACCTCCTGAGGGCACCTGGGTTTGGGCCACTGTGTGACAGAGTGTTGGACTGGATGGGTGTGAGACTTCTGCTCAAAGTAGTCAAGGATCAGATCTCTGTTGATGAAACACAGTTCTTTATTTCCAATCTCTACATTGGTACAGGTTCTCGGATTATTGTCAGAGATAATGCATATGACAGAAGCAGGTCTATTATACCTTTCAGAACAGTTTGAATTGCCCATAGATAACCAATCACTAAAGGGGAAAAACGGCGGGCAAAAAGGGTCTCTGGCCGTTTGCTTCCCACAGGAAAGAAAGTGAGGTGTTAAGTTGTAAATTTCCCTTCCCAAACCAGACCCCTTAGATGTAACCATTTCACATAACAATCGTTGGCCTCAAGGCTTTCGCACGTTGATAAGAGATGGGACCTGTCCTCCCTTGACGTCCCAGCCGGGATGAATGGAATGCGGAGGCAGGAGTGTGAGAGGCCCATTGTTCCCATACTTTGAAGTTGTCATTCTCCCGGGCAGACAGTTGCACAAACCAGGCCTGGTTAGGGTCATAAACCTGGGGTCACATAGCTTACATACATACTGGCCAAAGTTAGGGTTACATGGTAGGCATAGGGGCAACTCAAAACAAAAAGCATGTATACACAGTGGGTGCCATAGACCCATACAAAGCAATAGCAATCATAGCAGCAAGCAATAGAAATCATAGCAGCACTTTCCAGAAAACCTTGTCTGAATCAGCAGATTCTGACAATGGGCCACTGGCCTGATCCGACATTGGCTTCTCTTATGTTCTTATGTCTGGGGCAGTGATGCTCTGTTTATAGCAACCCTGGACTTCCTTGTTGGGTACTGGGCTTTCCAGGTCAGGACAAGCTCTGATTAACAGAATGATTTCTAATCTGCACAGCCAGAAGGCCGGCTGGGCCCAAGCCACACCTGGCCCTGCACTCGCTCTAAAAACACATGGCGGGCACCAATGTTCCCTCTAAGCTGAGTTAGTGTGAGCCAGCTCACAGTTTTTTCGCCTCCGGGGCACACATTTTTGTCTTCGCTCAGGAAAGATGGGCTCCAGAGCGAATTCATTTATGCAGGCGCCAAATCGCTCCCTCACAGCTCTCGTGCCGGTAGCTCACAAAGTAGATGCTTTGCTCACAGGACTCCACAGCTTAGAGGGAGCATTGGCGGGCACTAGGGAAGTTGTCCTGGGGCACAGTGGTGCCTGCAAGCACTGGGTTGGGGACTCCCTGGTTTAGTTCTTTGTGCCCCCCCCCGGGTGGGATACTTTCCTTACCATTATACCTTGATGCATGAAAGGGGATCCACCCCTGTGCCGCTTCTGCTCCTCCGTGGAAGAATTTTGCAATGAAAACCACCCTTTCAGAGTGATTAATCAAAGCCATGCACGTCTGTCTCTCTCTCTCTTTTTTGCAAAAAGCCATGGCTGTCCGGCGCTGCCTCTGTTCCCGTACGTCTCCCCGCGCACAGCTGTCAAGAACAGTTATCAACTTCTTCCATCACATCGGGCAGCCGTCCTCACCGTACAGATGTGAAATTACAACCACCGCGCGCCCAAGATTGTAGCAGCATCTGTAGCCATCAGCGGAAAATCCACTGTGGGTAATTAAGGTGCATTTTAATGAGGGCTTTCTGGGAAGGTAGGGGTTGTGTCGGATGCAAAGGGAACCGTTTCCTCGCCCGAAGTCACAGCTGGATGGGTCAGCCAAAAGGACAATGCTCCTCTTTGAGGAACCCCGGTAACGATGACTCAGTGGAACCTCCACATCTAGAGGCACTAAACCTGTAAATACCAGTGCAAGGAGATATAGCAGTCAGAGAGTTGGCATGAGAGTGGAGAAAGTTGGGTTCAGATCTTCTCTCAGCCACAAAGCTCGCTGGGTGACCTTGGACTAGTCACGCTCTCTCAGAGTAACCTACCTCACATGGTTGTTGTGAAGAGACAAGAGAAGAGACAAGAACCGTATGTGCCACTGTAGGCAGCTTGGAGGAAGGGCAGGTTAAAATATGGGGCTTTGGTTAAAATATGGCACCCCCTTTCTTAACAGCACAGCCGCACAAGAATTTCTCCTGTCGATGCTTTCCCCCCCAATCATTTTAAAAACATTTCTTAAAGGCTTGCACTCCTTTAAGCAGAGTGGGGTGCTGTAGTTGACTAAGTCCCCCACCAAGCATGGGGGTTGGAGTAGGTGACCTCTAGGACCCCTTTGAACTCTGTGTCAAGAAACTGGTCTCCTTTAAGAGAGTTTTTCTGCATAAGCATTAGCTTTCTTGAGTATAGAAGTCATCCCCCACCCCCATCTGCCGGCTTGTTCTCAGAATTCTTGCGCTGGCAAGAGCAATTAACTTGCAGCAGCCGCGAACTGTCATCTAAAGTGCTCAACAGCTTGCGATTTAGAGATCTATCCTGGTAAAGTTGTGTGTGTTTTTCTACAAATTGGAGTGAGTTTACTGGCCAAACCCAGATAAGTATTTCCCGGGCCATGCCTACCAACTACCAGGAAATTTATCCTCCCTTTTCTCCCTCCCCCCTTCCTTACCCTGCTATTGCCACACTCTGGGGCTAAGATCTGCAGCGGCCTTTATGCAATGGTTTTAAAAGGCTCGATTCTACTGTAACTGAGTCCTGATCCTCAGAATTCCAGCTTTTCTTTTTGCACTGAGAACTTCAGCCCTGCCAAAACAACATTTGCCCCACAAGCCACAAAATCCTGGCCACGGCCCTGGATAGAATGCTCCTGATCAGTTGGTACACAGGGACCATGATAAAACCGAAGGCTTCAGGATCCTCAGGTGAGCTGAACAGCTAAGCGACTTCACCTGCATTTCTCCTTCCAAGCTTTCTTCTTGCTCTAGAGAGCCAGTTTGGTGCAGTGGTTAGGAGCACAGACGCAAATCTGGGAGAACCAGCACCAGGTTCGATTCCCCGCGCCTCCACATACAGCTGCTGGTGTGACCTTGGTTCAGTCACAAGTTCTCTCAGAGCTGTTCTCTCAAGAGCAGTCCTCAAGAGAGCTCTCTCAGCCCCACCTGCTTCACAGGGTGTCTGTTGTGGGGAGGGGAAAGGAAAAGAGATTGCAAGCCACTCTGAGACTCCTTCAGGTAGAGAAAGGTGGGGTATAAATCCAATCTCCTCCTCCTCCTCCTCCTCCTCTTCTTCCTCCTTTATTGTCTGCCTCTTCTCTGTGTTGCTTTGCGATGAGCTGGGAGGTTTTCACATTAGGAGTGGAAATCATGGCTATTTGTGGATGGATGGATGAGAAACCTGAACTCCATACACCTTAGAAGGTCCACAGAACTTGGATAGACAGTTCCCCTAATAATATGCGGCAATGCCCCTGTGAGCTGAAGAAAAGTCCCGCAGAAGGGAAGAGGGCAAGAAAAGTTAGCAGATCATAGAAAACAACAAGGCCTTAAAGAGAAAGAACAAAGCTGGCCAAGATCAAATAATCTTCTGAGACTTTTAAAAAATATATATCTTTAACAATCACCCAGCACCTCTTCTTCAAAGACATCAAGAGCTGTCTAAGAAGCAAAAAGGAAAAGAAAAGAATATTAATCAATCAAAGAAGAGCAGACGGGGGGGGTGGGATTTCCATGCCCATCATATTACCACTGGGGGTCACTCAATGAACTTGAGTGGCAGAGGATTCAGGGATAAAGGAAAGAAACTACTTCTGAACACTGGGTATCCTTAACTGGAGGACCTCACTGCCAAAGGCGGGCTGATGGTCACTCATTTAGATGGCCTTCTAGAGCACAAAAGTTGGCTTGAAACTCACCATCAAAAAAACTGAGATCATGGCAGCCGGCCCCATCACTCTGGAGCCATCCTTCCTAAGCGAAGTCAAAAATGTGTGAGCCGGAGGCTAAAAAACCGAGCTAGCTCACACTAACTCAGCTTTAGAAGGAACACTGATTCATAACCTAGATGCTAACTCAGAAAAGACCAGAGCAGCGGCTTTAATAGTTCCAAGCTCGCATAGAAAGAAACAGGCCCCCGAACTCTGCAGGTATGTGACACCGGATCATAAAGGTAGCCTTTGAGAAGGCGACGTAGCAATTTAATAGTGTGATAATAAGGATTTGCAGTTGGCAGAGAAGGGGCGCTGGTCATTTTATCAGAGAACAAAACCTTGGCTTTGTGCTAAAGCTGCCCTGTCCCTCCCCACCCCCCTCATTTCAGCCCCTGGGGTCTAATTTAAGCTGTTGACTTTGTGGTCGGGTGCCGGAGATTAATCCCAAAGAAAAGCCGAAGGCTGATTTCGGTGCCGCTCCTATCTCTGTTATGCAAATGTGAGTGCCAAGCTAATCTTGACTCACGGTTCCTGGCAATGGCTGTCATCCAGTCTTGCAGCCATGGTTTGGAGCAAGTCAGAGATGACTGAGACACATTATTTTTAGCCCAGTGTCTCATAAGAACATAAGAGAAGCCATGTTGGATCAGGCCAATGGCCCATCCAGTCCCACCCTCTGTGTCACACAGTGGCCAAAACCCGGGGGGCATCAGGAGGTCCACTTGTGGGGTCAGAACACCAGAAGCCCTCCCACCCCCCAAGCAACAAGAATACAGAGCATCACTGCCCCAGACACAAGAACATAAGAGAAGCCATGTTGGATCAAAGCACTGGCCAATCCAGTCCCACGATCTGTGTCACACTGTGGCCAAAACCCAGGGGCCATCAGGACCTTCACCAGCAGGGCTAGAACTTCAGAAGCCCTCCCACTCTTGCCCCCCAAAAGCCAAGAATACAGAGCATCACTGCCCCAGACAGAGTGTTCCTATCTATACCTTGTGGCTCATAGCCACTGATGGACCTCTGCTCCACATGTTTATCCAGTCCCCTCTTGAAGCTCTCTATGCTTGTAGTGGCCACCACTTTCTGTGATGGTGAATTCCACATGTTAATGACTCTTAACCGGGCATTCAGTGGGACAGGCTCCAAAGAGCAAGCATTAGCCCAGAAGGATGGATAGAATAACCCTTAGGAACAGACCTTTCATGATCTCATGATGGCATCAAGGATAAAAACCCAATGACCTTTTGTGGCCCAATGATGTCATCAATCCAAGATGCCTCCCTTGTGCCTTCCCAAAATGCCCCAGGCTCTCAACACCACTTCTTACATCAAATTACTTCCCACATGAGCAGTACAGAGAAGATGGCCTGATTCTGGAAGGTTTGGACAACTTTTTAGCAAGGCTGGTGTTTAACAAGAGCAAGGCTACGCTACACCCTGACATGCTAGATCTCTACATTGTAGGGAATGGGGATTTTTTTTTCTTCCGGGGTGGACCTTTCAAACATTTGTTGTTTCTGGTGCTTCCAATCTCAAGTGGAAAAATCCAGGAAAAACTAATCTGCTTCATTGTGGACTAGCTTGGTGTAATGGTTAAAGGCACAGACTCTAATCTGGGAGAACCAGGTTCGATTCCCCACTCCTCCACTTGCACCTGCTGGATGATCTTGGGCAAGCCATAGTTCTGGCACAGCTGCTCTTGAAAAAGAGCAGTGTCTGTCAGAGCACTCTCAGCCCCACCGACCTCACAGGGTGTCTGTTGTGGGGAGGGGAAGGGAAAGGAGTTTGTAAGCCACTCTGAGACTCCCTTGGGTAGTGAAGGGCGGGGTATAAATCCAATCTCTTCTTCTTCTTCTTCTTCTTCTTTCAGTGTTCTTTCTCACCTGGTGTAAACAGAGACAGAGGAGGTTAACAGTTCGGATAAACAAATACATGGGCATGTCGGGGTTGGACAATTGGTTTCAGGAAGGGGATCTGCATCAAGCGCCTTCGCCCTTTGAACTGGTGGCGGCGGAAAGTGCCCTCAAGTTGGAAACTGACTTATGGGGTGACCCCCATAGAGTTTTCAAGACAAGAGCTATTCAAAGGTTGCCTCTGTGTAGCAACCCTGGACTTCCTTGGAGGTCTCCCATCCAAATACTAACCAGACTTGATCCTGCTTGGCTTCCAAGATCTGACAAGATCAGGCTAACCTGGGCCGTCCAGGTGAGGGCAGAAAGCTGCTCAAAGCAAGTATTTGCTTGCCTAACCGCAGTTCTCCATGGTTGTAGTAAGCCCCACCCACCGCATGACATCACACACCATAACCAGGGGAAGTTTCCATTCAAAGTGGGTGAGATTTCCTGGGGAAAGTTCCTTTCAAAAGTGGATGGTAAAATGGGCTGAAAATTTCGGCAATAACACACAGTTGGAGCAATGGCAAAAGATGTGGTCGAAAAGCCTCAAATTTATATTAAGTACCAATTAAAAAGAGAACTTCTATAAAATGATGTACCGACGGCATATAGCCCCAGGAATATTAGCTAAAATGTATCAAAACGTTCCAAATAAGGGTTGGAAAGGTGAACAGCCAGAAGGGAAATTTTATCATTTATGGTGGATGTGTATTAAAGCTAGGAAATTTTGGATACGAATACCTTCTGCTATCTAAAAAATACTAAAGGCTAATGTATGATTGAAACCAAAGGCTTTTTTGCTGGGATTAATGGACGGTCAATTAAAAAGAACACGTGGAACTTTATTTTTGTATATGCTAACAGAAGCAAGATTACTATATGTTCAGAAATGGAAATCTTCAGTAATACCGACCATAGAAGACTGGATAGTGAAGATGATGGAATTAGCAGAAATGGCTAATCTTCTTTGATTAGAGGAAAGTCATTAAATACATTTATAGCTAACTGGAAACCTCTGATGGACTTTTTTGGCAGGAAACAGGGGGAAATGAATTGATAATCTCTGGGTGTGAGGAATAAGAAGATGAGAAATTATATATAGATAAAAGAGAAGGTTTTGCATGTATGGATCTATAGAGAGAATGAATAGAGAATTAAGATGTACCTGTTGTAGATGTAAATCAAAATATATTCTCCCTTTTCTTTGTTTTTTCCCTTTTTCATTTTTTTCTTATGATCTTTTTTGTGTATTGTTTTCTTTTCTTTTATGGACCCACATGAAATTTTAATTTAAATTTTTTTAAAAAAATCAGAAGGGGACGGGATTCCCTAAGAAAACAACCTTCCGAAATGCCGATTCTCTTTCAGCAAAAAAGATCCCGGGGTGTTACTGTAGCTCAAAGCTGTAGTAGCCCCGGGCATTCACCCTTTCAACAATTTGATCCTAGCCTCTCC
Source organism: Lepidodactylus listeri (assembly GCA_029233225.1). Lineage (NCBI taxonomy): Eukaryota > Metazoa > Chordata > Lepidosauria > Squamata > Gekkonidae > Lepidodactylus > Lepidodactylus listeri. The sequence continues at coordinate 2,997,341 of JARCFY010000022.1, forward strand.
TAATATTATATCTTACCCAGGAAAAAGAAATGGATGGTACTCAGTCTGTAAGCCAAGAAAGATTTACAGCCCTACCTGCCTATATCCTTAATTTGCTATGGTTTTAATTTTATTTTATCTCTCGAAGAAGATTGAGTTATGCTAGTAATATCTCATCCACGGGATATGACTCCCTTTCTCATGTGAGTAATGGCGAGGCACTCCTCCTCCGGTCTCAATGCTTTCTCGTTCTTATTCATGCCGCTCTCACAACTTCCAATATGAAGTTCCATGATGACAAAAGGGGTATTGTTAAATCAATAGAAACCAATAACATCCCCAATTATTTAGAAGACACTCATTTTGATTTAGTGACTTTCGCCGACCAGGTTTTGCTGCCCCCGTGAAAGGGATGGGGGACAACGACAAATGAGATGCCTGGACAACGGTCCTTTTTGAGAGTTAAATCTCATGTGGCTTGAAGTGCTGACCCCCTGTTTGGGACACAACTCAGACAACATTTGCCATTTGTCCCTTTCTTCTATGTGATAGGGTGCTCGGTGCAAATATATATCTTTCCCCTCACTGAGCTATAAGGTAAAGGTAAAGGTTTGCTCAAAAGCCAGCTGAAAGCCAGGGGGGCAGTGCTCATCTCCGTTTCCAAGCCAAAGAGCCAACACTGTCCGAAGACTTTTCTATGGTCATGTGGCCAACATGACTAGATGCCAAAGCACATGGAATGCTGTTACCTTCCCACTGAAGCGGTACCTATTTATCCACTTGCAATTTCTTGCTTTCGAACTGCTAGGTTGGCAGGAGTCTTGAAATCTTATACAACCAAAATCTTGTTGGTCTTTAAAGGCTACAGGACTTGGACCAACCTTACCGTATCTCAAAAAGGACATTGCATAGCTGAAAAAAGTAGAGAGAAGGGCAACCAAGATGTGGGCATGAAGTGAGGGTCACTTTGGGGTGTGTTTGGGGGAGGTATTATGAATTCCCTGCGTTGTGCTGGGGGGGTTGACTAGATGACCCTGGAGGTCCCCTCCAACTCTATGATTCTATGAATCCACTTTGTGATTCTTCAGAGGCTCATACATAGTGATTGAAAGTAGACACAGAAGCACAACACCACACATACACACACTTTGCAGCACCACACATACACAAACTTTCCTGTTCTCGGCACTGCAAAATCTGCTCCAGCGTCACCCCTCAGTCTTTCCACCACCGTTACAGCTGGCTGCCGATTTTCACTTGGCAGGCAAAACACCCAGATGTTGCAAAAGCCAGGAGGAATCTCTTCACGAGGCTCCTCTGCTTGGCAAGGCATTTTTCCTTGTCTCTTTCTCAGCAGGGCTGCCCGGCGTCACACGGCTTGGGGGCTGTGGGGGAGGGGGATTCCATTTTTACACGCTGACAGCACCGAAGTAGGGAGTCCCCTAACGGGCAGTTCTCCAGAAAAGGTGCCATTCCTAAACAAGAAGTGCATGCCGTTCTGAGGGGGCAGAGGGAGGGAGGGAGGGAGGGAGGAAGGAAGGAAGGAAGGAAGGAAGGAAGGAAGGAAGGAAGGAAGGAAGGAAGGAAGGAAGGAAGGGAGGGAGGGAGGGAGGGAGGGAGGGATTCTATTTCGTATTCAGCAGAGTCCAAAGCCTCTTAACCAATCCACCACCCAGTGGTATCAAATCTAGCTGGCAACAAGCAGGCAATGAGAAACCACCTCTGAACATCTCTTGCCTTGAAGACCATACAAGACTGTCACCACCAGCTGGCCGTAGCCCTATCCTGGATAGCCCAGCCTAGTCCCATCTTGTCAGATCTCGGAAGCGAAGCAGGGTCGGCCCTGGTTTGTTCTTGGATGAGAGACCACCAAGGAAGTCCAGGACTGCTACGCAGAGGCAGTCAATGGCCAACCACCTCTGAACGTCTCTTGCCTTCAAAACCCTACGGGGTCACCATAAGTCACCTGTGACTCGATAGCGCAGCCCACCACCAGTTGACCACACATGAGATTTCATGATCAGCTGTAGAGCCGGCAGCAAAACAGGTCAAAACCATTGTTGTATCAAGAGGAGGAGGGGGCCGCGATGGCTCAGGGGTTAAGACGCTAAACTGCAGACCAGAAGATTGGTAGTTTGGCAGTTCGAGACCCGAGTGCCGTGTGATGGAGTGGGCTCCCGTCTCTGGCCCCAGCTCCTGCCAACCTAGCAGTTCGGAAGCAAGAAATTGCAAGTGGATAAATAGGTATCGTTTCGGTGGGAAGGGAACAGCATTCTATGCGCCTCAGCGTCTAGTCATGCCGGCCGCATGACAACAGGAACGTCTTCAGACAGTGCTGGCTTTTCAGCTTGGAAACAGAGATGAGCACTGCCCTCTAGAGTTGGATGCAACTGGCTTTAGAGCAAGGGAAACCTTTACCTCTATCAAAAGGAGGAGGAGGAGGGAAAGGAGGAGATTGGATTTATACCCCACCTTTCACTGGGAGTCTCGGAGTGGCTTACAATCTCCTTTCCCTTCCCTTGAGATAGGTGGGGCTGAGAGAGTTCTGAAAGTACTGCTCTTGAGAGAACAGCTCTGAGATAACTTGTGATTGACCCAACATCACACCAGCAGCTGCATGTGGAGGAACGGGGAATCAAACCTGGTTCTCCCAGATTAGAGTCCACGCTCTTAACCACTACACCAAACTGGCCATGGCTGAACTAATAATGTATACACTATGTCCAGGAGATGCAAAGAAGTCTGACTTCCTGATGTTGGACACTCCTATGTTTCCTCCTGTGCTCGATGAGGGTTCCAAGACCCAAGACCCCTCTGTCTGGGAGGCTCAACCCATGAGGTTGTAACTTTGACTGCAGACCTCGAATCCTTCACCTCGGAATCCTTGAAACCGAGCGTCCTAATCACACCATGCGTTCGTGCCACTTTCAGCGAGTGGACTGTTCCGTTTGGAGCGCCGGCCTCTTTTTCACGCCGTCATTCACCAGCATGAAAATGGCTTTCTAATAAAGATGTAGTCAGTAACTCCACACGGCGAGGAGGTGGTCCCCGAAGACCAGGAGGTATCTAATCAGAAAGCTCTCGTCTGGTGTCCTCTGCTGACAGAGGCATTGACAAAGAGGTTATTTTCAAATTTGTAGCATCCAATTACATCCCATCCAACCTGTGATGAATTGCCCCTCGTCTGGCTGCAAATGTGATGTCCTTGAGTCCTTTCTTAACTTCCAAATGCATTCCGTCAGGTTGCCTGCTCAAGTCCAACGTTGGGACGTTCCAGCGTCAGACTGCCTCGGAACTCTGCCTCTGATGGAGGTTTACAAGATTATGCATGGGACAGAGCAGGTAGAGAAAAAAGCACTTTTCTCCCTTTCTCACAGTACAAGAACTTATGGGCAGTCCATGCAATTGCTGAGCAGTAGGCTTAGAACCGATAAAAGAAAGGACTTCTTCACCCAAAGGGTGATTAACACGTGGAATCCACTGCCACAGGAGGTGGTGGTGGTGGCTACAAGCATAAAAGGCTTCAAGAGGGAGTTGGATAAACATCTGGAGCAGAGGTCCATCAGTGGCTGTTAGCCACAAGGTATAGACAGGAACTCTCGGTCTGGGGCAAGTGATGCTCTGTCTTCTTGGTGCTGGGGGGGGGGGGGCAACAGTGGGAGTGCTTCTAGTGTCCTGGCCCCACTGGTGGACCTTCTGAGGGCACCTGCTCTTTTTGGCCACTGTGTGACACAGAGTGTTGGACTGGATGGGCCATTGGCCTGATCCAGCATTGGTTTCTCGTATGTTCTTATGATTTTGCTCTTGTTTCTACTGTTCTATGGAGCTCTCTCTCTCTCTCTCTCTCTCTCTCTCTCTCTCTCTTTTGCAGTAGCTGCAGTGTCACTCAAGATATTCCCACAGTGTCACCCAAGATGTTGCAAGGCCCGGATCAGGGGCCTATGGGCCATCCAGAGGTTCCCTTCACCACCGGAGAGGCTGGTCAAAGACAGGACCCCGCAGGCTGATGGGAACAGCACCCTGAAACCACTGTCCAGGTGATCTTCAAGAGCCAATCACATATCACCACTCTCTATAAGGCTTCCAGACCAGTTGGCTGCCCTCTTGGCAACATGTTCTTGAGAGAGATCCACCAGCTCTTCTTCGTACATTGCCAAACTGGTTCAGTGATTCTTCCCGATACTTGAACCTGAGGGCTTGACTGGTTTCCTCGACAGATAATTATCGTAGGAATATGACACTGTCCTGCCCTTTGAGGATGGTGAACAAGTGCCCTGGTATTTGTACAGAAGGGGGAGGAGGAAGAGGAGGAGACTGGCTTTATACCCCGCCCTTCACTCAGAGTCTCAGAGCAGCTTACAAACTCCTTCCTTTCCCCTCCCCACAACAGACACCCTGGGAGGTAGGTGGGGCTGAGAGAGCTCTTCCAAGGACTGCTCATGAGAGAACAGCTCTGAGAGAACTTGTGACTGACCCAAGGCTGCAACAGCAGCTGCACATGGAGGAGTGGGGAATGTGGGAACTGGGAAACCTTGGGCCACCCCTCTCTGTTGGAAGTCATTTCCCCATGGGCTGCCATCTGTCCCGGGTCAGGAAGCCTTCCGACAGCTTGCCGGCAAGAAGGATTTCCGCGTGATCTCGGGGAGAGTTAAGGCTTGAATTATTATTGGAATTAGCGGGCTTTATTGACTCGGAGGCTCTGCGCTTCCCTTGCCATTAGAGTTTTATCGGAACATTAAAGTACTTCCAAACTTTCATTTCCCCCTTTAAAACAAAATTAGTTCTGTGTCTTCTCCAGCAGTCGCGGCCGCCCTTAGGCGAGCCGAGTTACAGTACAGGGAAGCATAAACAACAATCAAGACCTAATTACAAACAGTTTGGGAAATTGGGGCCATCTCCCCCCCAACGCCCGCCTGCCCCCCCCTCCCCGCACCGCTGCTAACTTTCAGCGTAACGCACCCGCACGTCCGTCTCTCTCTCTCTCTCCCTGGGTGTTTCGGCTCGGCTTGACTTTAGGGGATTCCAGTTCATAGAGCGTATTGATTAAACAGTGTAATCTCAACCTTTTATCCGGCTCCTCTCTTGCTCTCTTCTTCTTCTTCTCCCCCTTCCCCTCTATTTTTAAATCAATGCGCCTGGCTGCAGTCCCATCTAACTTCAGAGAGCGCTGGGAGGGGAGGGTTTCAGGAAGGTGGCCAGCCTTTGCTGATCTCTCCCAGCCTCAGTCTGAAGGTTCACTGCCCCGCCAACTTGGAGGCAGCACAACAGAGAAGCCCCGAACCCGCAACACAGCGCGTCGTCGTCTCCCCCCGATCTGCCCTGAAAGCATGGCCAGAAAACTGCTGTTGAAGGTTTGATTGGAATCTCGGCGACACCCAACAGGAGCTTGAAGCACGCACGAGTGAAGGCAAAGGTTTCCCTTGCTCGAAAGCCGGCCGAATCTGTCTCTAGGGGGCGGTGCTCATCTCTGTTTCCAAGCCGAAGAGGCAGCGCTGTACAAAGACTTTTCCGTGGTCATGTGGCCGGCATGACCAAGGCACATGGAATGCTGTTGCCTTCCCACCGAAGCGGTGCCTATTTATCTACTTGCAATTTCTTGCTTTTCGAACTGCTAGGTTGGCAGGAGCTGGGGCCGGAGACAGGAGCTCACTCTGTCAGGCGGCACTTGGGTCTCGAACTGCCGAGCTACCGGCCTTCCAGTCTGCAGCTCAGCATCTTAACCAGCATTTTATAGGCCCTGCAGAATTGTCATAAATCCTGCAGGGCCCTAATCTCAAATGGGAGCTTGTTCCACCAGTTTGGGGCCAGGGCAAAGAAAGCCCTGGCCCTGGTTGGGGCTAGCTGGACATACTTGGGACCAGGGAACAAACAGGAGATCTTGGTCAGCTGAGCACAATGCTCTGCAAGGCGCATATGGGGAGAGGCGATCCCAAAGATATGCAGGTCCCTGGCCGCATAGGGCTTTGAAGGTTAACACCAAAACCTTGAACTGGATCCGGTACTCTGTTTGCATGAGTCTCCATGGAAGGCCATGTGCAGAGAAGGAGAGGACTAGGAGGGTATTTTGTCCAGAAGGGCTTCTGATTGGCCACTGGAGATTTGATTGGCTGTGCAGATTTTTAAAAACATTGCTTGGGCAGCAGCTGCCACCACAGCCCTATAATCTTCTCTGGTTGACTGAAAGTAAGCTGCAGCCATTTTGTGGCTGGTTCTACCTCCTGTGGCAGCCATTTTGTGGCTGTCTCCACCTTCTATGGCAGCCATTTTGTGGCCAGCTCCACCTCCTGCAGCAGCCATTTCGTGGCCAGCTTCACCTCCTGCAGCAGCCATTTTGTGGCCAGCTCCACCTCCTGTGGCAGCCATTTTGTGGCCGGCTCAACCTTCTGCAGAAGCCATTTTGTGGCTGGCTCCACCTTCTACGGCAGCCATTTTGTGGCTGTGCCCACCACACTTTGTCAAAATTCCAGAGGTGCCTGCAGGTGCATAAAGGTTATCAACCCCTGCTCTAACCACTGGGTTTGCCTGACATCCACATGGCTTGCCACCTCAGTCTCTCACAAGTTTGGCATAAAAGTTTTGTAGAAGTTTTGTTGGCTTTCCAGAAAACCGCTAGCGTTGGATCAGAAGGGGAAGAGGAGAGGGAAAGGACGCAGGCTGTAGGCGCGGCCCAGTGGAGTGCACAGATGTGACAGTGTTTTGAATCTCCCTGTTTCAAGTCATATTCAAATTCCTCGAGCCGCACGGAGCCCCACCGCCAGCACAGCCCTGAACAATTCAAGAATAATGAGGTCATCCTGACTTGACAAGACACTTGAATACAGTTCGGCGCTCGCTTATAATTCTCGAAGAAGACGTCCTCCGGATGAAAGAGGGGAGCTGCTTCGGTATGCGGCGTCAGCTCCTCGCTGTGAAGCAGAGACGAAAACAAAAATATGGAAATCAAAGAGAGGAGGTAATGAGGGCTGGTGGAGAAGGACGACTTGGCTCTTCCAAGGACATAGCTGTTGGGCTTTTGTAGAAACACGCGAGCAGCCAGGCTCGATCAGACCAATAATGGTCCATCCGGGCCAGCTCCAAGGTGGCCAACTGAGCATCCCCATAAGGCCTGTAAGTGTGGTATGGAGGTTGAATAGGGACCCTGTTATTGTCCCCCAGAAACTGATCTCCAAAGGGTCATGCCTCTGAAGTTAGAAGTTCCATGGAATCAGTGTGGCTCACAGCCATTGATGGTCTGCTTCTCTGTGAATTTACCCAATCTTCTCTTGCACGTGTAAAGTCCCGTCAAGTCCCAGCTGGCTCATGGTGACCCCGACAGGGTTTTCAAGGCAAGAGGTGTTCAGAGGCGGTTTGCCATTACCTGCCTCTGCATAGCAACCCTGGGCTTCATTGGTGGTCTCCCATCCAAGTACTCTCCAGGGGTCACCCTTCTTGGCATCCAAGATCCGACGAGGTCAGGCTAGCCTGAGCTCTCCAGGTCAGGATCAATCAGACCAATAATGTTCCCACTTTTAGAGCTAACTGAACTATGTGCCATCACCTGTGGTGGCAGCCATAACAATATCCTGGGAGCAAGTGTGGTTTAGTGTTTAAGAGCAGCAGACTCTAATCAGGAAAACTGGGTTTGATCCCCCACTCCTCCTCCACCAGGCTTCATGTTCCCCCACTCCTCCTCCATCAGGCTTCATGTTCTCAGTTCTCAGAATTCTGTCAGCCCCACCTACCTCACAAGGTGCCTATTGTGGGGTGAGGAAGGGAAGGTGATTGTAAATCACTTTGAGACTCCTTCGAGTAGAAATGGGCAGGATATAAACCCCATCTCTTTTTCTTCACAATGAATGTGAAATGAGGTTCCACTCAAAAGTCAGTTTTAGGAACGGCTTTTGCGAGCATATCGGTTGACTTTGAAAATTCCCCTTTGCAAGTTTGTATCTCCTTTGTGAACTTTTATTTTTGCACCTCCCGTATAAACAAATGCACTTTCAACATTATTGGTGCCGTGATGAATGTCATAAAAATTATGTATAAGTATTATCAGATCTCCATTTTGTTTATTGCACATCTTAGAGTCTGAAGCCTAGACAATCCAAGCTGGCGGATCTTTGATAGGCGATGGTCCTTCTTGTTTTCAGAGCCCTCCAGTGTGGGAGAGCCCACCATATTCTTAGAGAACTGGGTATATTGCTGACTGCTATCTCTGTTCGATTTCCATTGGTCCTTAGGAGAAAGTTTATAACTTGAGCCCTTTAGATTTAGGCATGCCTCCTGGAGAAACAGAAAATGTATAAAGTCATCCATTTAGTGTGTGTGTGTGTGTGTGTGTGTGTGTGCGCGCGCGCGCGCGCGCGCAAAGAGAGCGAATTTTCAAAACCGATAGCAAAAAAGAAGCGAAGATTCAAAGCGAATGCGAATAGAGAAACAAAAATCAACAGGGGAAAAAAACCTTTCATTCATCCATCCGGCCATCTTGGTTGTGTGACCTTGAGTTCTAGAACGAGGGGTGAGTAAGGAAAAGGTAACCATCCAAGGTGTCCATCCAAGGTCTCCATCCTTTTCATAAACTGCTTTCGCGTCCCGTCCTCCACGCTAGCTAATATCCCTGTTGAGCCCAAGTGGATCTGAAATTATCGGCCGTCTTGGCCAACTGCAATGTACTTTTTTGCCAACGTCAACTTTGCCACTTTTTGCTGTCCCGACCTGCCGCTATCAATGCCTCACCCCTTACGATGCGCTATCTTTTTTCCATTTTTTAGTTATTAATACAGACACTTTAGTTATCAAAGATCTGACAGCAATGACGGATTGACCTCCCGCCACCGAAGACGCACGCTATCTCAGCTTGTTAAAATAATAAATGGCTACCTGTCAGAGAGACTCTCCAAGTAAATGTGGGCCCTGGAGATATCTCTATTGTAGACTTTTTAAAAACCTCTTTGGCTCCCTTGTATGGATATTAATTAATAGTTATAGTCTCTTTCACTGAGATAGATAGAAATACTAATTACTTTCCCCCAATGAATTCCTCAACGATATCACTTATTCGGTAATAATTAAAACAACCCAAGGGAAACAAAAGGGGTTGGTTAGAAGTAGTTAACAAGGATTTGATGGCCAGGAAGAATACCACGTAAATTTTTTTTTATTTAAAGAAAGAAAGAAAGTGCAGCTAGAATCGTTGGTCTGCAACATGCTTTCTATTGATAATGGGAACAACAAAATACAGATGTCCATGGGTTCGCTGCACTCCTACCCCTTTGATTCCCTCTCCCCGCTTTCTTTTGACTCCGAAAACTCAGGAAACAACGGATCGAAACCAAAAAAAGGCACGGCGCTTTACGAGAAACCCAACCGCATGCTAAAACTCCCCTCCATGGAATCGCCTCTCCCTAGGGGAGGTCTTCAAACAGAATATTCGATTGCGTTCCTGTTGGGCGCTGGCGTATTGATCTCATTTATCTCTTAGATGCCCAGAGAATATGACGATACATCGCCGTAGGAGATTTTTCTCCACCGCTTCCATGAAGGGAGGGAGAAGCGCACACACACCCCGGTCTCACCCTTACCTTGGTACACATACACACAAAACAGGAATACAGAAACCAGAGCTGGACTTGACGACCAACTTTGTTAAGTTGCCATCTGTTGTCTAAGAACGTCATGATGACCCTCCGCTCCCAGATCAGATCAAGGTTCATCTTTGGCAGCATCTTACAAGATTACAAGAACATAAGAAAAGCCCTGCTTGGATTAGACCAGGGGTCCATCTCATACAGCATCCCATTTCACATGATGGCCAGTCAACTGCCCAAGAGGGCCAATGAGGAGAGCATGGGGAATCAAAACTGTCACCTGATGTTGCCTCCTAGAGCTGGTATTTAGCAGTTTATTGACTATGAAAATGAAACTTAAAAAAATAAGAAGAGCCCTGCTGGATCAGACCAGTGAGGGTCCATCTAGTCCAGCCTCCTGTCTCACACGGCGGCCAGCCAGTTCCTCTGGAGGGCCAACAACTGGGCTGAGAGGCCGAGGCCTTCCCCTGATAAGAACATCGGAAGAGCCCTGCTGGGTCAGACCAGTGAGGGTCCATCTAGTCCAGCATCCTGTCTTACACAGTGGCCAACCAGTTCCTCTGGAGGACCAACCACAGGGCAGAGAGGCCGAGGCCTTCTCGAGAAGAACATCGGAAGAGCCCTGCTGGGCCAGACCAGTGAGGGTCCATCTAGTCCAGCCTCCTGTCTCACACGGCGGCCAGCCAGTTCCTCTGGAGGGCCCACAACAGGGCATAGAGGCCAAGGTCTTCCCCTGATAAGAGCATCGGAAGAGCCCTGCTGGATCAGGCCAGTGATGGTCCATCCAGTCCAGCATCCTGTCTCACCCAGGGGCCAGCCAGTTCCTCTGGAGGGGCAACAACAGGGCATGGAGGCTGAGGCCTTCCCCAGATAAGAACCTCAGAAGAGCCCTGCTGGATCAGATGAATGTTCCATCGGGTCCAGCATCCTGTTTCACACAGTGGCCACCAGTTCCTCTGGAGGGCCAATAACAGGGCATGGAGCTGTAGCTTTCCCCTGATAAGAACATCAGAAGAGTCCTGCTGGATCAGACCAGTAGTCCATCTAGTCCAGCCTCCTGTCTCACACAGTGGCCAACCAGTACCTGTGGAGGGCCAAGAACAGGGCATGGAGGCCAAGGCCTCCCCCTGATAAGAATATCAGAAGAGCCCAGCTGGATCAGACCAATGGTGCATCCGGTCCAGCCTTCTGTCTTACACAGTGGCCAACAAGTTTCTCTGGAGGGCTGACACAGAGCTGAGACCTTTCCCTGGCATTGCCTCCTGGTACTGTATTCAGAGGTGGACTGCCTCTGAATGTAGAGGTTCCTTTACTCACCGCAGCTAGTAGCCACTGATAGACCTATCCTCCATGGATCTACCTAATCCCCTTTTAAAGCTGCCTATACCCGTGGCTGTTTAAAAAGAAATAAGCAGTGGAAAGCATGTGAAAAAGAAGTATGCAGTAGAACATGAGTCCCAGTGGTGCCTCAGTCAATCCTAAAAAAAATCAACCCTGACTTTTCCCTGGAAGGCCAGATCCTGAAGCTGAAGCTCAAATACTTTGGCCACCAAATGAGAAGGGAGTCCTCACTGGGGGAGACCCTGATGCTGGGAAAGACTGAAGGTCAAAGAAGAAGGGGACGGCAAAGGATGAGATGGCTAGACAGTGTTATCGAGGCAACGGACATGAAGTTGAGCAAACTCCGGAGGACGGCAGAAGACAGGAGGGCCTAGCATGAGGTGGTCCATGGGGTCGCGAAGAAAGCACAATACAGTCTTCAGCTGCTGCATGTTAGAACTGGCCCTTAGGACTCTGGGGTTCTGTGCCCCCCTTCTTCACTGCAGGCCATGTCCGAGTGTCGCCACGGCTTCTGGGGCTCAGCTTGGCTTATTCCTGGCCCTCTAGGACAGTGGCCCGCGGGAAACTCTCCTGATAAGCCGAAAGACCATTCCATCTCCCATCATTTTCCGAGTTATGCAGTGGAAGAACTCGAACAATATGGTCGTGTGAGGCCAGGTCTTCAAGATCAAGATCCAGGTGTACAAGTTGATGTTGAAGATTATGGAATGTGCTGAAACGGACGGACTGACAAATATATGAAAAGGAAAAATGGAAGAAGAATTTATGGGACCCTGGAGGGTGTTTTAAGACCAGTTAAAACTCAAGGACTGAGAAAATAAGATTAAATGAAGAATAATAAGAATGGTAGATGAGGTTGTTGTGAAGTTCTAAGGAAAAGATTTGCATGCGGAATGTTAAATTGGATTTTTATATACGTATATATACTTCTGTATCTTTCCTTTTTTCCCTTCTTTCCCCTTTCCCTTTTTCTGCGCATAAACTAATAAAATCCTTTTTAAAAAATCAAGATCCAGGCATTTTTTTTAAAAAAAAAACCCCTCCAAAATAATGTTATTTTTTCACCATTACTATCACTTATTTCTCATTAGACAAAAATAGTAAAGTAGACTTTTGGACTAGACTGATTTGGGGTGTGGGTGGGGAGAGGGATCTTAGCTTTGAAAGCACCTCCATGTTTTAAACGAAACCATCCTGCTTCTAGTTAACTAGCCCACCGGCTAGAGGATTAAGGCGAAACCCTTCTCTGTTTGTTCAGAATTATGTGTGTAATGCAGTTCGAAAGCAAGAAATTGCAAGTAGATATATAGATACTGCTTTGGTGGGAAAGTAACAGTGTTCTGTGCACCTTGGCATCTAGTCATGCCAGCCACATGACCATAGAAAAGTCTTCGGACAGCGCTGGCTCTTCAGCTTGGAAATGGAGATGAGCACTGCCCCCTAGAGTCAGATTTGACTGGCTTCCAAGCAAGGGAAAACTTTTAATGCATAGAGTGGTACTTGGAGAGGAAGGAAGGAAGGAAGGAAGGAAGGAAGGAAGGAAGGAAGGAAGGAAGGAGAAGAAGAGATTAGATTTATACCCCGCCCTTCACTCACTTGGAGTCTCAGAGCGGCTTACAAACTCCTTTCCCCTCCCCTCCCCACAACAGACACCCTGTGAGGTAGGTGGGGCTGAGAGAGCTCTTTCCCAAGCTGTCCTTGAGGGAACAGCTGGTACAGAGCTATGACTTGCCCAAGGCCATCCAGCCAGGTGCAAGTGGAGGAGTGGGGAATCAAACCCGGTTCTCCCAGATTAGAGTCCGCGCACTTAACCACTACACCAAACTGGCTCCCCACTCCTCCACTTGCACCTGGCTGGAGAGGAAGGAAAGAAGGAAGGAAGGAAGGAAGGAAGGAAGGAAGGAAGGAAGGAAGGAAGGAAGGAAGGAAGGAAGGAAGGAAGGAAGGGAAGGGAAGGGAGGAAGGAAGGAAGGAAGGAAGGAAGGAAGGATACTGAGGAGGGAAGAGTGAGAGGGAAAGAGAGAGAAACAGACAGAAGGAGAAGCATGAAAAAGAAAGAGACAGACAGAGCGAGAGACAAAGAGAAAGAAAGAGATAGATCAGTCAATTAGCTTTGAACTGCCAGGAACAGAATGCGGATTCGCAAAGACTAAGGAACTGACGCCTGTGTTCATTAGCCTGCCCAATAAAGCAGTTTCGCTGCATCAGAGGCCTTCCCAAGATTGATGGAGATTGATGCACAAATTTGATTTTTGTCTATGGCTAATAAAAAATCATTTACCCTTTCCAGCCAATGCAATATCCTCCGAACTAAAGCAAACCCGCAGCTCCCCCCCCCCCCCAGCATCATTATCTTCGGGAGAGATCGTCACTCACTCATTTATCAAAGTGTTTCTAAAAGCTTCCCTGGTGGCAGATTACGAAATGGATCTGAGGATTGGGGAACAAGCCCGGGGGCCTTAAAATGAGGGGGGGGGGGGAGAAAGATTTGCTCCAGCAAACCTCGCAAACGATTTTCTTTTAACGAACCAAGGAGAAAGGAGAAAGCCAGTTTGGTGTAGTGGTTAGGAGTGGTGGACTCCAATCTGGGAGAACCGGGTTTGATTCCCCACTCCTCCTCTGCATGCAGCTGTTGGTGTGACTTTGGGTCAGTCACAAGTTCTCTCAGAGCTGTTCTCTCAAGGGCAGTCCTCGAGAGAGTTCTCTCCGCTCCACCTACCTCACAGGGTGTCCGTTGTGGGGAGGGGAAGGGAAAAGAGAGTGGAAGCCGCTCTGAGATTTTGAGTGAAGGGCAGGGTATAAATCCAGTCTCTTCTACTTCTTCTTCTTCTTCTTCTTCTTCTTCTTCTAAAAGGGAAGTAGCAGAGATGGAAAAGGGGGACTGGAGGCATCTCTGCTCTAGTTGCGTGCATGTTTGATTTCGGCTCTGTCAAGATAGCTGTCAAGATATGCCCCATTTTATCCTCACAACAACCCTGTGGGGTCGGGCAGGCTAGGCTGACAAAGAGCGACTGACCCGAGGTCACCCGGTAAACTTCACAACAGGGTCGGGATTCGAACCTGGCTGTCTCAAAAGCTAGTTCCACAGTCTACCCACCGTACTTCTCTAGTTTCCACTTGGAACTGGGAAACTTGAACTTGAGAGCCAATGGGGTGTAGTGGTTAAAATGTTGGACTAGGATCTGGGAGACCCAGGTTCAAATCCCTGCTCTGCCATGCAAGCTTGCTGGGTGGTCTTCGGCCAGTCACACCCTCTCAGGCTAACTTACCTGACAGGGCTGTTGTGAGGATGAAACGGAGAAGAGGAGAATCACGGAAGCTGCTTTGAGTCCCCATTGTGAAAAGGGAGGGGGACTCAACCAAGGAAGCGACAGCCCTCACCTGGCAAGACCTGAGCAACTCTGTTAACGATAGGATGTTTTGGAAGTCATTAATTCATAGGCAAAGACAATAATGCTAGGAAAAGTGGAAGGCAGCACTTTTTTTGCACCCTATTTCCCTTTTTTTTCCTTCCTTGTACTCTGGAAAAGTCAGTCATGCTAGGAAAAGTCGAAGATAGCAGAGAAAGAGGAGGACCCAACAGGAGATGGAGGGACTCAACCAAGGAAGCCACAAAGGCCCTCAATTTCGAAGACCTGAGCAAAGCTGTTAACAATAGGATGTTTTGGAAGTCATTAATTCATAGGCAAAGACAATAACTCTAGGAAAAGGCAATGATGCTTGGAAAAGTTGAAGGCAGCAGGAAAAGAGGAAAACTCAACATGAAGTGGATGGACTCTGTCAAGGAAACCATGGCCATCAGTTCTGCAAGACCTGAGCAAGGCTGTTGATGAAAAGACATTTTGGAGGATATTAATTCATAGGCAAAGACAATAATGCTAGGAAAAGTCGAAGGCAGCAGGAAAAGAGGAAGACCCAACAGAAGATGGAGGGACTCAACCAAGGGAGCCACAAAGGCCCTCAGTTTGCAAGACCTGAACAAGGCTGTTAAGGATAGGATGCTTTGTGGGTCATTAATTCATAGGCAAAGACAATAATGCTAGGAAAAGACAATCATGCCGGGAAAAGTCGAAGGCAGCAGGAAAAGAGGGAGACAAAAACAAGATGGATGGACTCAACCAAGGAAGCCACGGACCTCCGTTTGCAAGACCTGAGCAAGGCTGTTATGGATAGGATGTTTTGGAGGTAATTAATTCATTGGCAAAGACAATAATGCTAGGAAAAGACAATAAAGCTAGGAAAAGTTGAAGGCAGCAGAAAAGAGGAAGACCCCACAAAAAATGGATGGACTCGGTAAAGGAAGCCATGGCCCCTCGGTTTGCAAGACCTGAAGAAGGTTGTTAATGATGGGATGTTTTGGAGATCATTCATTCATAGGGTCCCCATTAGTTGAAAGTGCCTTGGTGGTGTTTAACATACACAGCCCTGAAACCTGCTTCCCTGGATAGTATATTAACTAGCAAGGACAACAGTTGTTTTTTAAATCCTCTGGTTTTTGAAATGATAAATCTGGAATATATCCCAAAACGTTGATCTTTCTTGTCCCCCAGCCCCGGCCCCAACGGCTCACGCAGTCTCAAATCCCTTTTGCCCCCCGGACTGGAGCCCAGACTGGCGCGCCCCCCTTGGAACCCCATGTGTTAAAGACCAAAGTTTCCCGAGGCGCCGCAAACGCGTGGTATAAGCTTCCCTTTGGGGATGGAGTGCGCGCAGGTTAAATGTTTAATTAAAGCGAGCAAACAAACAAATTATAACGTTTCCTCGTTACTGCGCCCCAGAAGGATTGGCGTCGGTTTTAATAAGTGCCACCGCCTTCCCGGCCTCCCGCTTGCCGTGCGGCCGACTCTCAAGGGGCACGTCAATGTGTCAGAAGCCAAGCTGGAAACATAACAAGCGACTATCAGTGGATAATTCCATCAGAAGCAAAGTTACGGACTGCATTTCACTCTTTGCCTTTGAGGGGCTCCGCCCATACCCGGCTCCCTCTCCGAAGCATTGGTAATCACCTCCTCCTTCGTTTGCAAACTCGGTCAAGACCATCAGAAGGCGAGCAATCTTCTGTTTTACACACCCACCGAGGTTCAGACAATGGGTTTTGTTCTGCCGAAGGCCTCAAACGGCTTCCGAAGGCACCCCGAGGAGGCCTCCGATCAGTACGGCTGCCATCTGATAAGCCCCATTGAACACAGCGAGACGTCTTTCCGAGCATTGCTGTGCCTACTCTCAGGAAAGCCTGTTGAGTTGCCCAACTTCTTTTACTGGCTTTGCAGGAAACCACCTTGCTGTGGCTTCCATCTTGCCCGGAAGGGAAATCCAGAAGGAGGTGGAAGGAGAAGTCACTGCCGCAGGAGGTGGTGGCGGCTACAAGCATGGACGGCTTCCAGAGGGAATTGGATTAACATCTGGAGCAGAGGTCCATCAGTGGCTATGAGCCACAAGGTATAGAGAGAAACTCTCCGTCTGGGGCAAGCGATGCTCTGTATTCTTGGTGCTTGGGGGATAACAGAGGGAGAACTTCTAGTGTCCTGGCCCCACTGTCGGACCTCGTGATGGCACCTGGTATTTCTGGCCACTGGATGACGGACTGAATGGGCCATTGGCCTGATCCAACATTGACTTCTCTTATGTTCTTACATTGCTATGAGTGCAGACTCTGATCTAGGAGAACCGGCTCTGATTCCCCACTCCTCCACTTGCAGCTGCTGGTGTGACCTTGGGTCAGTCACAAGTTCTCTCAGAGCTGTCCTCTCAAGAGTAGTCCTCAAAAGAGCTCTCTCAGCCCCAACTACCTCACAGGGTGTCTGTTGTGGGGAGGGAGAGGGAAAGGAGATTGTAAGCCACTTTGAGACTCCTTCAGGTAGTGAAGGGTGGGGTATAAATCTCCTCCTCCTCCTCCTCCTCCTGGGACCTTCAGCATGCCAAGTAGACGCTCGACCACTCAGCCAGAGATGGTTGTTCTTCCTTTGCTGGATCCAGACAATGAGAGAGCAGCTCACCTGGAGAGAATGGCTGCTTTGGAGGTTGGACTCTCTGGCACCGTACAGCTTACAGTCTCCTTTCCCTTCCCCTCCCCACAACAGACACCCTGTGAGGTAGGGGGGGCTGAGAGAGCTCTTTCAAGGAGTGCTCTTGAGAGAACAGCTCTGAGAGAACTTGTGACTGAGCCAAAGTCACTTCAGCAGCTGCATGCGGAGGAGTGGGGGAATCAAACGTTGTTCTCCCACATTAAGAGTCCGCGCTCCTAACCACTAAGCCTTTTTGTCCACCTACTGAAATACCCCCCCCCCCGAACAAAATTCCTGTTGCAATTGTTTGTAACAATGGCGAGACAGCCTCCCCGCTGCCCCCTCCCCACCCGGCGGGCCAGTCGCACCGGCGTCCCAACCGGCATGCTAATGGCCTAATCCGTAAGCCATTGGCATTTTTTACGAGACCGTGGCGTTCGAAAATGAAGAATTTGTGCTCAACAAGATCATTTGCATTGCAAAACTCAATAATTTAGCGCCGCGTTCTCATTAAGCCTTTAAACCCACAAGACATAACTTATCCCCTCTTGCAACGCTCCCCGGGGCGCCGATAAAAACAAGCGGGCCTCGGACGTTTTCCCGCTTGCTGCTCACTCTTTGCACCTGCATGTGACGAAACAGAACACACACCCCCATCCAGACAAGGAGCTCTGGGCAACACCCATGGCTCTCTCATTCCCCGTTCTATCTTCACAACACCCGCGTGAGGTAGGCCGAGCTGGGAGAATAACTGGTCCATCCTGAGGGCCTGCTTTCCACTATTAAGGCCTCTTGCTCATTTCGGCCAGCTCAGTGTAGTGGTTGAGAGCGGCAGACTCTAATCTGGAGAACTGGATTCGATTCCCCAATCCTCCACAGGCTGGTAACAGCTCTCCAGGGTCTCAGGCGGAGGACTTTCCCATCCCCTCCTGCCTGGTCCTTTTTAACTGGAGTTGCTGCTGGGGATTGAACCTGGGACTTCCTGCATGCCAAGCAGATGCTCTTCGCCTGAGCCACAGCCCCTCTTGACGGCTCTCCAGGGTCTCAGGCGGAGGACTTTCCCATCCCCTCCTGCCTGGTCCTTTTTAACTGGAGATGCTGCTGGGGATTGAACCTGGGACCTTCTGCATGCCAAGCAGAGGCTCTGCCACTGAGCCACGGCCCCTCTTGACAGCTCTCCAGGGTCTCAGGTGGAGGTCTTTCCCATCACCTCCTGCCTGGTCCTTTTCAACTGGAGATGCTGCTGGGGACTGAACCTGGGACCTTCTGCATGCCAAGCAGAGGCTCTGCCACTGAGCCACGGCCCCTCTTGACAGCTCTCCAGGGTCTCAGGCGGAGGTCTTTCCCATCCCCTCCTGCCTGGTCCCTTTGAACTGGAGATGCCGGGGATTGAACCTGGGACCTTCTGCATGCCAAACTGATGCTCTACCACTGAGCAGATGCTCTTCTAACTGAGCCACAGGGATCCGCTGCTTTCTTTGGGGTGCTGATGAGATCGCTCCTCTTGTTCGCTGCCGGCTTGTTGACCAATAGCCATCTCACAGAAAATCTATTGCTTTCAGGCCAATCGTCAACTGATATGGACTCCCCAATGCTACTGTGCAACCTCATCCATTTTGTCCCCAGGATTTGAATTTTGGTGCCTTTCTCCCCCTTTTATAGGCAAAACAACCTGTTTCTATATATTGTTGGAAGAATATATTGCTTCCCCCCCAGGTGTAATCTTGGTAGTCACCAGAGAGCAAGGCCTCAGTCCCAGCCTCGCCGTGAATCTTACACCTGAAATCGTGTCCCTGAACAAGGGACGCGTTTCAAGCCACCCTCTTCTGTCTCCCAGTTCCACCCATGGCTCCCGCCCTTCTCTGGACCCAACTTCCCTCCCCCATGGCTTTCCTGTTGGAACATTCCCACAAAGAACATCACCAGTGGAAGTATTGGACAGTTTGGAGAAATGGGGGCAAGGGTACTGGCGTGCGGTTGCCAAGTTCCAGGTGGGACCTGGGGAGCTCCCAGAATTCCAACTGCTCTGCAGGCAACAGAGATCGATTCCCTGGGAGAAAATGGCTGCCAGGGAGAGTGGGCTCTATGGCGTCAGTGTAGTGTAGTGGTTTAGAGCGTGGACTCTAATCTGGGAGAACACGGTTTGATTCCCCACTTCTCCACTCACAGCTGCTGGATGACCATGGGTCAGTCACAAGTCCTTTCAAAGCTGTTCTCTCAAGAGCAGTTTCTGTCAGAGCTCTCTCAGCCCCGTCTACCTCACAGGGTGTCTGTTGTGGGGAGGGGAAGGGAAAGGAGTTTGTAAGCCGCTCTGAGACTCCAAGTGAAGGGCAGGGTATAAATCCAATCTCTTCTCTCTTCTCTTCTCTTCTTCTGAACAGCCAGTTTGGTGTCGTGGTCTAGGAGCGCGGACTCTAATCTGGTTTGATTCCCCACTCTGCCACATGCAGCTGCTGGTGTGACCTTGGGTCACTCACAAGTTCTGTCAGAGCTGTTCTCTCAACGGCAGTCCTCGAGAGAGCTCTCTCAGCCTCACCTGCCTCACAGGGTGTCTGTTGTGGGGAGGGAAAGGGAAAAGAGATTGTAAACTGCTCAGAGACTCCAAGTGAAGGGTGGGGAATAAATCCAATCTCCACCTCCTCCTCCTCCTTCTCTTCCTCTTCCTCCTCCTCATCTTCTTCCTCCTCCTCTTCCTCTTCTTCTCCCTGCTCCCCCCTCCCTCCCTAGGGTCCCCTCCCAAATCTCCAGGAATTTCTCCACCCCAGTCTGCCAACCCAACAATATCAGGCCCGAAAGTCCCAAGCAAAGTCAGCTGCTAAGCAGACTTGAAGAAGCAATTCCATAATTAATGCAATGGCAAAGGCGCCAAGAACAATTGAACCATGGACTTCCTCGCTTTTAAAGGTCAGCCGAAATGCAATTTTACCATGAAATAAATCAATACGGGAAAAGTGGAGTTCTTAAATTATTTTATGCACCCAGTGGATCTCAGGCTCGCAAATGAGCTCCGGCTCCCCATGGGTGGTTCCTGTCGGTTCCTCTGGCTTTGAAGCGTCCTTCCCTTGGGGAAGCATTTTCCATACTGGGGGATGGGTCGCCAGCCTCCAGGGGGTGGCTGGAGATCTCAGAGCTGGCAAGGACCTGACCTGAATGCTAGATTGATAGTCTGCAGCATCCGAAACAGAAGGAGAATGGAAGTTCTGGACCCTGGTCCCTGGCTGTCTGGGGTAGGGTTCCCAGCTCCAAGCTGGGAAATACCTGGAGATTTGGGGGGTGGAGCCTGAGGAGGGCGGGGCTTGGGGAGGGGGAGGGACTTCATTGGGGCGTAATGTCATAGAGTCGACCTTCCAGTTTGGTGTAGTGGTTAGGAGCACGGACTCTAACCTGGGAGAGCTGGCTTTGAGTCCCCACTCCTCCCCCACATACAGCCACTGGCAGGACCTTGGGTCAGTCACAAGTTCTCTCGGAGCTGTTCTCTGAGGAGCAATCCTCGAGGGAGCTCGCTCAGCCCCACCTACCTTCCAGGGTGTCTGTTGCCGGGGAGGGGAAGGAGATTGTAACCCGCTTCTCTTGGCTTCTTTATGTTCCAACGTGGACATTTTCTCTGGGTGAACTGATCTGTCACCTGCAGCTCAGTTGTCCCGGTGGGAGATCTCCAGCCACCTCCTGGAGGCTGGCAACTAGTCTGGCATCAAAGGCCCCAAGCCAGGGTGGATCAGGAACAACAGCCCTGTGGTGCAGTGGAGGTAGGGTTGCCAGCCTCCAGGTGAGGCCTGGAGATCTCCTAAAATTACATCTGATCTCCAGGAAATTGAGATTACTCCCCCTAGGGGGGAAGAGTGTTCTGGAAGGTGGACCCAACCAGCTCTGCGCTGGAAAATACCTGGAGATTTGGGGGGTGGAGCCTGGGCAGGGGAGGGTTTGGGGAGGGGAGGGCCCTCTGCAGAGGATAACATTTTACAGTTTATCCTCCAAAGCAGCCACTTTCTCTCGGCGAACTGATCTTCGCCACCTGTCGACCAACTGCCCTAGTGGGAGTTCTCCAGGTGTCGCCTGGAGGTTGGCAACCCTATGCTGTGTGGCCCTGCCCCCTTTCTCCCAAGCCCCACCCTACCCAGGCTCCTCCCTCTCCAGTCTCCAGGAATTGCCTCCCCCGGTCCTGGCAACCTCAGAAGCAATCTGTTCCAACTTGACTTGCGGCTGTCTCCATTGGGCCAGGAAGGGCCTTTCCAGCCACAGCCTTGCCTGGGAGTGAAAGCCTACTCGTGAGCAAGTGGGAGGAGGCAGGGAGTGGGTGTGGCAAAGTGAGGTCAGATAAAAAGCCTCCCTGAAAGAGAGTGGCTGAGGCTGAGACCAGAGGGGGGGGGGGGGAGAGGGATTATCTTGTAGCTTCTGGGGAAAGCCAGGAATTTGGCGTCTTCTTTTTTTAATCCCGTTGGTCCTGAGTGGGGTGAGAGAGGGCACCGACTGCGCAAACTTCTAGCTTTGTCTGATCAACTTATTTCAGGAGCTCTCGGAAGCTGGGAGCGATGCTCCCTCTAAGCTGTGGAGTCTTGTGAGCAAAAATCCTACTATGTGAGCTGCTGGCATTAAAGTTGTGAGCGAGCGACTTGGCTGCTGCAGAAACTAGTTTGCTCTGGAGCCATCCTTCCTGAGCTAAGACCAAAAAGGTGTGAGCCGGAGGCTAAGAACTGTGAGCTGGCTCACACTCAATCAGCTTAGAGGGAACACTAGCCAGGAGTGCTTTTGAGGAAGACAGAAAGGCCTTACTCTGAAACGGAGACCTTAGCAAGCCTTCTCCACTTTAATCTCTCTTCCGGTGGCTAGCTTTCCCCAAGCCTTGAAAAGGACAGAAAATTGGGGGGGGGGGGGTAGCTGGAAAAGCAGTGCACTCCGAGGGGAATCTAGGGCCTGGGTTCAGATCCTGAGCTGTGAGGCTCACTGGGAACACCTAGAACAGCGGTGGCCAAACTTGCTTAATTTAAGAGCCCCATGGAATAAACTCCAGATGTTTGAGAGCCACAAGACATGAACAAATATCACACACACGTTTCAACTGAAAAATCTGCAAATTTGGTTTTTTTGAACGTTAAATGAAAGTGCCAAAAATAAAAACAAAAGGGGGTAAAAACAGGTATTTAAAATTATTTTTTGTTTTATTTTTTTAACACAGTTAAACAATATAAAGAGCTTACAGAAAGAAAGTTGGAATCTTGCTTGGGTAAATTTAACAGTTGAGTAATAAGGAAGTGCCTTCTAATAACTGGTATCATACAATCGTAGACTCATCTAATAAACACAGTTAATTAATCAGGGAAGGTTTACAACATAAAGAGAGTTGAAATCACGCACACATGCACACGTTAGAGAAAGGTTTTAAAGAGACAATTGCCTTCTCCCAGCTGAGGGGGGAGGGGGGCTTTGAGAACGCATTTAAAGTTAGAGTTGCTTTCTTTCTCTGCTCCCCACCACTTCAAGCCTACCCAGGGAGGGGAACATCGACTGGGGAAGGGAAGATCGATTGGGGACAGGAGGCATGCTTCCCCTTCGCTTCCCCAGCTGCCCTGCCGGGAGCAGCGCAATATGTGTTGAAGAGCCGCATGTGGCTCCCAAGCCACAGTTTGGCCACCCCTGGTTTAGAAGCCAGCCTTTTAAGGAGCACCATAGATTCCTTCATCAGCTCCTGGTTCACTAGACCGAACTGCTGGTGACTTTTCCTGTGGGAGAGATTAGAGCAAACAAATGTATGCAGTAGCCAAACCACTGGCTCACAACTTTAATGCCAGTAGCTCGCAAAGTAGAATTTTTGCTCACAAGACTCCAGAGCTTAGAGGGAGCATTGCCTAGAGCCACTGCCAATCAGAGGGGATGATAAGAAGAAGAAGAGATTGGATTTATACCCCACCCTTCACTACCCGAAGGAGTCTCAGTGCAGCTTACAAACTCCTTTCCCTTCCCCTCCCCTCCTCATAACAAGCCCCCTATGAGGTAGGTGGGGCTGAGAGAGCTCTTCCGAGGACTGCCCTTGAAAGAACAGCTCTGACAGAACTTGTGACTGACCCAAGGTCTCACCAGCAGCTGCATCTGGAGGAGGAGTGGGGAATCAAACCCGGTTCTCCCAGATTAGAGTCCGCGCTCCTAACCGCTACAACAAACTGGCCTCCGACGCTTTTGGGAGATTCTGCCGGTGATTTGGAAATCTCTGCCTTTTCGTTTGGATTTTGGAAGGCCCTCTCCCCCAGAATCATGGCTTCTGCCCACTTCTAGGAAACTGGCTACACGCTATCAACCTGAATTCAGGGTTGCCAACCTCCAGGTAGAGGCTGGAGATCTCCTGGAATTACAACTGGTCTCCGGACAATAGAGATCTGTTCCCCTCAAGAAAATGGCTTCTTTGAAAAGTAGACTGTACATCATTATATGCTGTTGTGGCCCCTCCCCTCCACAAACCCCCCTCTCCAGGCTCCACCCCCTCCAAATCTCCAGGTATTTATTTAATTTGTTCTATTTATTTATTTGTTCTGTTTATACCCCGCCCTCCCTGCGATGCGGTCTCATTTCCCAACCAGACCTGGGAACCCTCTTTGAGTTACCTCCAGCCCGTTGGTTTTTAAAGCATTCCAGTCACGTTAAGCCCTCCCTGTATTTTAATATCCGACATCGCCCATCTTTGCCCTCCCCCCCCTTCTTTTTTTTCGTTCAGCGTCTCAGGCGCTCTTGGTCTTTCCTAAATAAATAAATAAAATAATGAACACTGTCAGTTTTATTAATGCGTTAAAACATGAATTAAAAACATGACAAATCAATGGGAAACCGGCAGTCTGTTGTAATGAATATTTCATCCTGCACATCAATAAATCATAGATCAATGGGAGTTGGGCGCCTTCTCTCACCCCCACCCCCACCCACCACCCCATATTTCTCATCTGTCAGGGCAGGGTTACTCTTAAGTTTCTGCAAGTTCTATGGCACTCGTGAGCACTTTGGAATTTAATGCCGTGCGGAAGAAGACGCTGGCAACCCCGAGAGAGAGGTGGCGCTCAAATAGGACTCTGTCTTCCTGTCTTCGGCGATTAATTCAGAAGAAAGAGAGAAGAAGAGATTGGATTTAGACCCCGCCCTTCACTCGGCATCCCAGAACGGCTCACAAACTCCTTTCCCTTCCCCTCCCCACAACAGACACCCTGGGAGGTAGGTGGGGCTGAGAGAGCTCTTTTGAGAACTGCTCCTGAGAGCACAGCTCAGAGAGAACTTGTGGCTGACCCAAGGTCATACCAGCAGCCGCATGTGGAGGAGTGGGGAATCAAACCTGGCTCTCCCAGATTAGAGCCTGCGCTCTTAACCCCTAGACAAGGGGTGGCCAAACTTGCTTAACGGAAGAGCATCGTGGAATAAATGCCAGATGTTGGAGAGCCACAAGGCATGAACAAATATCACACATATGTTTTTAATGAAGATCCTGCAAATTTGGTTTTTATTAACATTCAATGAGAGTGCCAAAAATGAAAACAAAGGGGGTAAAAACAGATCTCGATCACAATATTTATTTGTCCAATGATATTTAACTGTTTGCTAATGGTATCTCTCTAAGAGGTGGAAAGAAAGCAAATGGATGAGGGAGGGAGGGAGGGAGGGAGGGAGGGAGGGAGGAGAAAAGAGAGAGAGAAAGAGGTGGAAAGAAAGCAAATAAATGGGGAGGGAGGGGAGAAGGGAGAGGTGAAAGAAAGCAAATTTAACTTTTAATGTGTTCCCCCACACATTGGAGAAAGGTTTTAAAGAGACAAATGCCCTCTCCAAGCTGAGCGGGGAAGGGGGCTTTGAGAACACATTTAAAGTGAAAGTTGCTTTCTTTCTCTGCTCCCCCCTGCCTCAAGCCTACCCAGGGAGGGGAAGACTGGCTGGGGAAGGGAAGACCGATCAGGGACGGGAGGCATGCCTTCCCTTCGCTTCCCCAGCTGCCCTGCCGGGAGCCACACAATATGTGTGAAGGAGCCGCATGCGGCTCCCGAGCCGCAGTTTGGCCACCTGCCCTATACCATACTGGCTGAAATATGGGGTTCTCCACCTAAGTGAGTCTGAGCTCAGGGGATGACTGCAAACAAAGAACCTGGGGAACACCCTTCCATGCAGAAGGTCCCAGGTTTGAACCCCTGGCATCTCCAGCTAGAAGGATCAAGTAGTAGTAACCGCAGACTGCCAAAAAGACAAATCAGGCGGTTCTAGATCAAATCAAGGCTGAACTCTCCCTAGAAGCTAAAATGACTAAACGGAGTCTATCGTACTTTGATCACATTATGAGAAGACAGGACTCACTGGAAAAGACAATAATGCTAGGGAAAGGGGAAGGCAGACCCAAGAGGAGATGGTTTGGATGCTCAACCAAGGAGGCCACAGCCCTAGTTTGCCAGATCTGAGAATAGCTGTTAACAATAGGACATTCTGGAGGGCATGAATTCATGGGATCACCATAAATCATAAGTTACTTGACAATATGGAGGAGGAAGAGGAAGAGGAGGAGGAGATTGGATTTATACCCCGCCCTTCACTCAGAGCAGCTTACAATCTCCTTTCCCTCCCCCTCCCCACAACAGACACCCTGCGAGGTGGGTGGGGCTGACAGAGCTCTTTTGAGAACTGCTCTTGAGAGAACAGCTCTGAGAGAACTTGTGGCTGACTCAAGGTCACACCAGCAGCTGCATGGGGAGGAGTGGGGAATCAGGCCCAGTTCTCCTAGGTTAGAGTCTGCACTCATAGCAATGTAAGAACATAAGAGAAGTCAATGCTGGATCAGGCCAATGGACCATTCAGTCCAGCTGGGTGACCTTGGGTCAGTCACGGTTCTCTCAGCGCTCCGTCACCCAGTGGCCAGAAATACCAGGTGCCATCAGAAGGTCCACCAGCTGGCTGCATGTGAAGGAGTGGGGAATCAAACCCAGAACCAAACCCGGTTCTCCCAGATTAGAGTCTGCGCTCTTAACCACTACATCAGACTGGGTTTCAGCTAACAGAAGGGGCCAATGGGAAGTCTAGCCTGCCTCACAGGGTTGTTGTGAGTATGAAAGGGAGAAGGGGGGAAAGAGCAGAATCCAAAAGCAGTTAATCAATTGAGAACCAAGCAGCCCCCTTTTTGCCTGTGCTGCCAGGGGCATGAATGGATTTAAGGGGCTTTGCTCGGTCCCAAGTATCCCCAGCTCGGCTTCCGCGGCGCCTTACTCGACAGAAAAGCCCCAAACGTGGGGTTTTTCTCCTTAATTGCTGCCATCATTTTCAGTGCATCTGACATGGGGCCTTCAGGAAGACTCTCCAAAGCCTCCCTCCGAGCTTGTAAAACAGGATCTCAAAGTGACACACGCAGAGAAATTTAATTAATCTTTCCGTGCTCTTTTGCCCGTAGTGGACAGTTCGGAGCTCATTTATTCCCCCGCACCAAAGCTCTTGCTCGGTCCTCCGGAAGCCAAAAGTTTCCTCCCCAAAACAGAAGCCGAGAGGAAGTTATTCAGCGGATTTTGGAAAGATACCCGGGGTTCTGTTTCGAGAACAACCGCCTTCCTTTGGGGCGCGTCAGGCACGACTTCTCCATCACCACTGGCGTTAGATGGTGGTTAAATAGAATTATCTCGATTTTTCAAAGCAGCATTTATCATCTGCGCCTGTGATCCTTTCGTTTACAGCGCCGGTCTGAACCCGCGATGGCACGGCGTGACGCGGCCATGTTTTTTAATTAGTTTGGAAGGTTTTAATTGGGAAACAAAAGGAAAAGAGCTCGCCAATTGTTATTGCAACCTTTAATTGCCTGTCTCGGCAGACCATTAATTATCTTGATGGGAATATGACATTTCTCTCCCCCACCCCATACGCCCTTCTTGCATCAAGGCCTTCCCTGTTTACAGCGTCTTTCCAAACTACCTGTTGAGTTCTCTCCCCCCACTTCCCCATCTTTAATTAAGTCACCCCTGTGACATGAAATTAACACCGAGAAACCAGATAAAAATCTAAAAGAACCCTCTATTAGCCAGCGCAAAGTCCAGCAGAATTCTTCCAGAAGATTAAGACCATTCTCCCCTGAAAGGGAAACAAGGCCTTTGGGAGAAATAATGGAAGATTTCCACTGGCCCCGAAGTAAACAGCCGCCAGGGAAGGTCAGCTGAAATGTAGATTTCCACAGGGTTCTTTAACAGGGCTCCATGCGGAGCTGAGAGACAAAACAGTTTTTCCACCGTGCTGGTTTTTATTGTCTCCACGTCTGAACAATGCCGTGGACAAGGTCCAGAACAGAAAAAAGCCCTTTTCTCTCAGGGCGGACAAGGTTTTGGAGATAGGGCCTTCCCTAGCCCAAAACTGACCATAGAGGAGACTGAAGCATTGTGGGATGACACGGCTCAGTCCTAAAACTTGACCGAGGGCTATATTTGGATGACCAGTTCTTCCTGTTTCATAGCAGCTCTTTCCGGGACTTCGTCAGAAGTAGCACCAGTGCTCTGGAGTGGGCTACCAGTCGACGTTCGCTGCCCCCGGACACCGATTTTTCACACAGAGTGTTAGTTTTGTGCCATCAGGTTGTTTCTGACTTATAGTGACCCTACGAATTCATGTCCTCCAAAAACATCTTTTTCGTTAACACCTCACTCAGGTCTTGCAAACTGAAGGTCATGGCTTCCTTGGTGGAGTCTATCTACCTCATGTTGAGTTCTCCGGTTTTTCTGCTTCCTTCAACTTTTCCCAGCATCATCATCTTTCCCTAGCATTATTGTCTTTGCCTATGAATTAATGACCCACAAAGCATCCTATCCTTAACAGCATTGCTCAGGTCTTGCAAACGATGGCCTTTGTGGCTCCCTTGGTTGAGTCCCTCCATCTTCTATTGGGTCTTGCTCTTTTCCTGCTGCCTTCCACTTTTCCTAGCATTGTTGTCTTTGCCTATGAATTAATATCCTCCAAAATGTCTTTTCATTAACAACCTTGCTCAGGTCTTGCAGAACTGAGGGCCATGGTTTCCTTGACAGAGTCCATCCACTTCATGTTGAGTTTTCCTCTTTTCCTGCTGCCTTCGACTTTTCCTAGCATGACTGACTTTTCCACAGTACAAGGAGGGGGGGGGAGTGAAATAGGGTTGTTTTTTTCCTGGTTAACAGAACAGAGATGAGAAATTTGAAATCCCCCCCGTTCTGGTACGATCCAGCAGCATTCTTCTTGCATTCTGATGAAGTTTGTTTTTTAGCTTGCAGGGGGAGTGGGAAAGACAACTTGGCCTCCATGAATCGGGTTTCCTTTTTTGAAGACAACTCGCGGGTTGAGAAACAAGAAGACAAAATCCTCTTTCCACTGCTATATTGGCCACATGCGGAGGGACTTCTTCTCGGCGTTCCCAATGCAGAGACCTTATCAAAGAGCTGTTCAGCTGCCACGCTCGTCAGTAACTGCTTTAAGGATCTTGAGAGACTTTGACAGCAAGCAATGTCTTCTTCTGCAAATTAACTGGGACTTTTCCCCATCTCTCTCTCTCTCTCTCTCTCTCTCTCTCTCTCTCTCTCTCTCTCTCTCTACCTGTTCCCCCTTGGCCAGACAAAAACCCTATGACAGCCACCAGTGTTCCCTCTAAGCTGAGTTAGTGTGAGCTAGCTCACAGTTTTTTAGCCTCCAGCTCACACATTCTTATTTTAGCTCAGGAAGGATTGGCTCCAGAGCAAACTAATGTATGCAATAGCCAAATCACTCGCTCACAACTTTAATGCCAGGAGCTCACAAAGTAGAATCTTTGCTTCCAGGACTCCACAGCTTAGAGGGAGCATTGAGTGCCACCCACTTTCTCCCATTGATGAGTAATGATAACCAGTTCCATCAGGTTCCAGAAGAAGAGTCAGGACTAGCTTTCTGCAAGAATTCCTGGCAAATTTGGACTTTCTTCTTGGGTAATCCAAGAATCGCACAAAGCTGCCTAAAATACCAATTCAAACCGTTGGTCTGCCTAGTTTAGGGTGGCCTGCTGGGATGGATGGCGGGTCTCCACTCAAGAAAGGTCTTGAGATCCTTTCTCAGTGGAGACGCAAGAGATCCATCCCTAGACTTTCTGCATCCAAAGCACAAAACCGCCTTTCTGAACATATGCAGGTTGCTGTCTTCTGAATGTATCGGTCCATCTCACTCCGTACCGTCTACTATGATGGGTCTCCGCTCGCCCATCGGAGAAAGGTCCTTCTCTGTCCTTGCTCCATAAGACATTTGCACTGGTAGTTAATGAATTGATTAATTAATTAGTTATCGTACGGCATTGTGTGTAGAATTGCCAGGAGATCCTAAAATTGTCTGCCAGCCAGAAGTTCTAGCTCTTTAGCATTATGCACCACTAGGTGGTGAGCTAGACTGAAGACCCAGTTTGGTGTAGTGGTTAAGAGTGTGGACTCTCATCTGGGAGAACCAAGTTTGATTCCCCACTCCTCCACATGTAGCTGCTGGTGTGACTTTGGGTCAGTCACAAGTTCTCTCTGAGCTGTTCTCTCACCAGTAGCTCTTGGAAGAGCTCTCTCAGCCCCACCTACCTCACAGGGTGTCTGTTGTGGGGAGGGGAAGGGAAAGGGATTGTAAGCCGCTCTGAGACTCCTTTGAGTAGTGAAGGGTAGGGTATAAATTCAATCTCTTCTTCTTCTTCTTCTTCTTCTTCTTTTTCTTCTTTTTTTTCTTCTTCTTCTCCTTGGAGGTCACCCTTTCAAATACTAGCCAAGGCTGACCTTGCTTAGCTTCCGAGATCTAAATCTGAAGGGAGATATGCTGGAAATAAACTGGCAATATCAAATTGGCCACTAGAGGGAAAAAAATGTATGGAACGGTGGAGGGGGACCTCAAAGAAATGGGAACTTACAAGTATGGAAAATGTAGAAATGCCCAATGATAGCAGACCAATCTGGAATTCCACAGATAATTTCATCGTCTTATCCTCTTGGCAAAAATTTCCCAAAAATCCTCTTGGCAAAAATTTCACCATCTTGGAGAAGTCAAAAGCTACATTCTATATATATATATATATATATATATATATATTCCCTGTATCCTCCTTGTCCTCACTTGCAGCTAATTAGACAAGGAAAATTTCTCCTTTCTGTGCTGGATCTCAACACCTGCCAATTTTCAGTACTTCCCCCCCCCCCCAAAAAAAGAAACAATGTTAAAACCCCGAGTCTCAAAATGCAAAGGGGGTGAGGGTTCGTATTTAAATGCTTCCAGCTTCAGTGAGACGACGAGGCCCACAAAGGCCACCTTTCCAAATTCCTCTTTCTACATACCTCTGAGAGCCGGTGAGACAAAAACCCTGATAGACTGAAAAGAAGAAGGCGAACCCACCGTGCGTGGATGGCAAAACTAATTATTCCTCTAAACTCCCGGAGAAATCTTCCAGAAGTGTGGCATCGCTATGCTCTGTTTGGTCCACCCAGCCATTCCCGACTAAGTTGTTGTTTTTCCCCTGCTAGAGGTCAATTTAATCTCCTGGCCCCGTGTTAACTTTGCATGTGAGATATTCTTTTTTTAATGGCACTCCGGTCGGTAACTACACGAAGGGGCGTCTTTGTGCTTTTCTATACCATCGTCTGCTTCTCTTTCTAGCAATCTTGTGCCCCGAAGAGGGAATGCAGGGTTTTTTTTCAAATCCAGTCCATTGTTTCCTGAATTAAAACTGAAAACACATATCCCTGTCACATTTGCAGGATACATACATTTCACAGAATCGTAGAGTTGGAAGGGGCCATACAGACCATCTAGTCCGACCCCCTGCCCAATGCAGGACCAGCCTGAAGCATCTCTGACAAATATTCGTCCACACTCTTCTCGGAAGCTGCCAGTGAAGGGGAGCTCACCGCCTTACCATCGCATCTAAACTATACAGTAAATATCTAAAAAAATAAACTGGAGGGTTGTGTCATTGAGAATAACCTGATCCACCCCCTACAGATAGGGTTCAAAAAACAGCGCTTTATACCACTTGACAACAGCTGCAATCAGAGGGCCAACAAAAGCATTATATGTGGCCTTTATCAACTTGGCCTCGGCCTTTGATTCCCTGGACAGGGACAGATTATGGCTGAAATTGATAAATCTTAATATCAATCCCAGGCTGATTTATTTGATGAGACAACTGCATCGCAGTACCGCTGTCAAGGTTAAAGTTGGAAAGGAAGGCATGTAATTTAAACTCGTTGCTTCGGGTCCTCTCCTCTGCTGCCTACTGGAACAGCTCCTTGCCCTCCTCCCAATGACAGCCTGTCAAATATTGAAAGAGAGCAATCATGTCCCCCCACCCCTCAATCGCCTCTTCTCCAAGCTAAACATTCCCGAGGCCCTCAGCCTTTCCTCGTGGGGCTCAGTCTCCAGACCCCGGATCATCCTTGTCGCTCTCCTCTGCACCCTCTCGATTTTGTCCACATCCTTTTTGAAGCGAGGCCTTCAGAACCGCACGCAGTACTCCAGGTGCGGCCTGACCAAGGCAGTACACAGAGGGGCTATGACCGCCTGCGATTTCAATGCTATGGCCCTTTTGATACAACCCAAGACTGAATTTGCCTTTTTTGGTCAAATTTACATCTGACTTTCCCGCTAGAATCATTCTAGTTTCCAAAAAAAACCTGTCTGTGCCTGTTTCTAGTTTCAAACCATACTTGTTCTAGTTTATAAGTTATTGTTTACATTCGTTAATTGCCCTCCTGTGGTCAAGCTAGCATTATACTGCTTTAAACAAATGCTGTTGCTTAGTACTCTTCAGCCCCCCCTTGAAGTGAAATTTGAAACCAGCCTGAAATGAGCTTGGGAAAAGACAGCAGTCAAACTACTTCAGAGGGGAGGTGTAAATTGGGCCTTTGCCACTGCATCACACTGATGGCTCATATTTAGTCGACAGTCCACTCTTACCCCAAGATCTCTTTCGCATACGCTACTCCCCAGAAACATATCTCCTATCCAGTATTTGTGCTTGACATTTTTGTGGCCCAGACGTAGTACTGTGCATTTGTCTTTGCTGAACTGCATCCTGTTTACAACTGCCCACTTCCCCAGAGAATTCAGGTTCTTTACCAGGTTCCATTATCCTTGCAGCCAGTGACTGATAACTTCCATCCATCCATCTAGTACAGTTTTATCCAGTGTTCCCTCTAAGCTGAGTCAGTGTGAGCTAGCTCACAGCTTTTTTAGCCTCGGGCCCACACATTTTTGTCTTAGCTCAGGAAGGATGGTTCCCGAGCAAACGAATTTCTGCAGCAGCCAAATCGCTCACTCACCACTTTAATACCAGTCGCTCATGAGGTAGAATTTTTGCTCACTGGACTCCACAGCTTAGAGGGAGCGTCGCTCGGGAGCCACCCGTTTCCACCCCGGTCGCTGTGCATCCAGGAATCCATTCCCTTCTCCCTGACAATTTTGGTTTCCTCGCAAGAAGCCAAGCTCACCTCCACCCCCATGTCGCCGTAATTGTGATGCGGCTAACCCGAAGGGCTGAGAAAGTTATTTTACGGATGTTTGCCTCGGATAGCTTGATGCCTTCTGCACCTTGGGGAAAGACTCGCGTTTCCTTAAAAATATTTGCTACCAGCTAGGAGAAAATATTACAGAAGACTACGAGGAGCCATGATGGTAGGGCGGGGGGAGACTCCCATCCTCTTCGTTGTGGAGAGATTTCGATCAGCCATTTAAAAAATAATTAATAGTTTTGCCTTTCGACACTGCGGGGTCCTTGACAGGCACTAAAGGGACCCAGAGAGCGTGGAGATATATTTGCTGTGAAAATGGTTTGTGTGCGTGTACACAACTCACACCCCCCCCAAAAAAACCCCACTTCTTCCTTTTAAAAAGATGTTACATTTGATCTTCGTCAACAGATCTTTCTGCAAGCAAAAGGATGGGTCAAAGAAAAGGAAGTACTTCGCCTGACAATTAATTAATTTTGCATGGTGGGATGGTTGCTGGAGCATCCTTTTGTTTCTCGTTCTGTTTTGCTCCGTTTTTAGACCACTTATATGTATAAATGTCTTCTTTCCCCCCCCCCCCCCGAGACTCATGACCCATTAAGGCTGAAGGCATACTAAAACATTCTCACCCTCCCCCCCAAAAAAAATTTTAATTCCAAAATGCAACAGAATACATTTAGGTACAAAAGAGTCGGCTGGTCTAATTTCCAGCTGTGATTAATCTCCATTTTCAGTATTGAAAGCCCAGTGAAAAAAGATCAGTTCGTGCTCTGCTGAAATTTGGGGTTCAGGGGATACTGTCTTTCTTCAGGAACCAGTCTCGATCAAGGTGACACAGTCCGCTACTCAGGGAAGGGTTTTTTGGTTGCCCCAAAACTGCAGGACTCCCTTCCTCATGATCTGAGACTGGCCACTGTCTATACTGGTCTTTTGGAGCAAGTCTATATTCAGGAAAGCCTTTGAACTGAATTAATTGAAGGGGAGAAAAAAGAAGGAGGTGGAGGAGATTGGATTTATACCCTGCCCTTCACTACCCAAAGGAGTCTCAGAGCGGCTTACAATCCCTTTCAGACACCTTGTGAGATAAGTAGGGCTGAGAGAGCTCTCTCAAGAACTGCCCTTGAGAGAACAGCTCTGAAAGAACTTATGACTGACCCAAGGTCACCCCAGCAGCTGCATGTGGAGGAGTAAGGAATCAAACCCAGTTCTCCAGACTGGTGTCCGCCACTCTTAACCACTACACCCAACTGGCTCTCTACACTACACTACATAGCCACACTGCTTTGACTTATCTATTTTCAGTCCGGAGGTTCTATATGAGTGTCTTAAACATGGCGTCTTTGGGGTTTTGAATGGCTAGACCCCTTGACACTCCATACGGCTGACCAACAAATCCTATAAATAAGGGCACAGGAAAAATGGGGACAGTCTTGGAGGAGAAAGAGATAGAGAATGGGGGCAACTACTGACAAGGCCCCGCTCTTGGCAGACAAAGACATTGGATCCATCGCAGGTGGTATCTTGAGCCTTCCAGGCAAGAGTCGGATGGAGTATCTAGAAGAATCACCATCTGAGATTCCTTGGATTTTAACTGCTGAGAGCTTTCAACATCGTGTCTCTCTTCTGGGGCCCATCTCCTGCCACGGTTGCCTCTGAGAAAAAACATGAGGACTGCTAGATTTGTGGGCATCCTGGAAGCATCTGACTGATCGATTCAGAAACAGGATGCCAAAACAGAGGAACTCTTGGTCTCACCCAACAGGGATCTATTTATGAGAGGCCCAGCAGTGACTATTAGTCCTGGCAGTGAAACAAAACCTCCGTCTTCAGAGGCAGTATACCTCTAAGTGCCGATTGCCAGTTCAAGGTAGTGGCTAGACTAGTGTTGGGAAGCCTGGGGTAACATCTCCACTCAGCCATGAAAGCCTTCTGGGTACTTGTTCTTAGCCGACCCTACCTTACAGGGTTGATGTAAGGATGAAACGGGAAGGGTATGGAGCCATATAAGCCCCGCTCAGTTCTTCAGAGGAAGAGGTGGATAAAAGCATGCCAAATAGACAGACAAGGTGTGTATCGATACGTTGAGCTGGCCAGAGAGGTAGGGGCTCCCGAGGAGGTAGGAGCTCCCTATCTTCTGCAAAGGGCTCCCTGATTCCAAGTACTAAATTATATAAGAACAAGTGGGGACTCGCGAGGAACTTGCGGGGCTGCGGGGGACAGGGAGCCTGGCAGCGAGGAGACTGGGAGATGCGGTGGGCCCAGCACCCACAGAGGGCCACGTGCCTTTGGCGGCAGCCCCAGAGATGGTGCGAGAGAGGCGGGCCCAGTGGCTGGGAGATTCCCCAAATTTAGTTATGGAAGGGGGATACTGTGAGTCCTGCACTGATGGAGCCGGGCACATTGTTTTTCACAAGTCCAGAATACCACTCTTGAGATGAGGGGAATTTAAACCCCACAGTGTATTTTTTCCCCAATTCCTTCCTGTTTTCTTGCAAACCTGGGGAGTCCCCCAAGTTGTCGGGGAAATCCATTTTGTGTCTGTGTAGCCCCGATCCACAGATTTAGATATCCGCAGGCCATGCAAAGCTTGACTATTAGAAGATACTAGGAGATGAGCTACGAGACGATGTGCTTCTTAGTGGGGCAGGGGGGGACGATAGGTCCCCACTCGCCCCAGAATTCTGGGACTCTTTGCTTGTTCCTGCATTGCGGAAGGGCATATGTCCCACGATGGGAATCGTTATTCCGTAGGGGATCCCTGACACTGTAAAACTACCAGTTGCCCTATCTGAGGACTTCGCCTGATTCCCCTGCAAGAAGCTACGTTTACCAGCCTGCACCCGCTTGTGAAAATACATCTCGGTGCCGTTTCGAGCTCTGCCGATAACCCCTATTATTTAGATGAGTGATATTTTAGGAAGACCTGGGCGGGGGGGAGAAGAGAACATTCCTGGAGAGTTGTAGCTTTCCCCCCCCCCTCAGCCCCCCACCCCCTTTGCGGGAGAAAGACCTTCTCAAGTTTGGAAGGCACAGCAAAGGTCGGGGAAGAGGTCGGGATCCCGCTATCCGAGCCCGAGTGGGGAAGCATGTTAAAATAACCTCAAAGTGCCGTCTCCGCGTCACCACTGGCGGATTTCTGGAGCCAAATCCAATTTCCCTTGAATCAGCAAGAAGCCCCGCTGATCAGCCGAGGATGCGAGACAGAATAAGAGCAGCTGGAGCCGTCTTTCTGAAGTTATTTCTTCGGCTTAAAATATCATTACGAGCGGGTCCCTGCGTCAGCCGGTGTTCTTCCAGAAGCACGGCGGAGCCCTGAATTGGGGGTACTGGCCCTACAATCCTGCTTCCTAATGGCTCTGACAACATGTGAACAGAGAATCAACCACAACCCCCCCTACCCCCCCCCCGGGGGGAGTTATTTTAAATGCAGCCGCAAAGTCTTCCGTCTGAAACAGAAGGCCTGCATTGGAAGGAGTGTCACGGCTTCTTTGCCCTTTGTGCGGCTGAGCATCCAAAGCCAGCCACCAGCAAAGGATAGAACACCTTCCCTGCTTTTTGCCCCTGAATCTTCGTGAGAAGCGGACTGATGGCAAAATTAGGCAGGTTCAAGAGGAGATGCTTGCTCTTGGGGTCAGCGGGGTGTCCGTTCAGGATACATCCAGCCGCTCGCAGAGGTGGATAGCCCTCCACTGCTTTTAAAAAACCATTCTTGCAAAAAAAAAATGATGTGGCCAGTTTGGGGGAGCCGGTTTGGCATCGTGGTTAAGAGCAGTGGGCTCTAATCTGGAGAGAAACAGGTCTGATTCCCCGCTCTTCCGCAGGCAGCCAGCAGGGTAAGCTTGGCTCAGTCACAAGTTCTCTCAGAGCTGTTCTCGAAAGAGCTCTCTCAGCCCCACCTACCTTACAGGCTGTCTGTTGTGGAGAGAGGAAGAGGCGGAGATTGTAAGTCACTCTGAGACTCAGAGTGAAGGGTGGGATATAAATCTAATCTCTTCTTCTTCTTCTGTCAGTCACAGCTCTCTTATAGCTTTCTTAGCCCCACCTACCTCACAGGGTGTCTGTTGTGGGGAGGGGAAGGGAAAGGAGTTTGTAAGCCACTCTGAGACCTCAAGTGAAGGGTGGGGTATAAATCCAATCTCCTCCTCCTCCTCTTTCTTCTCCTTCTTCTTCTCTGCCACTGAGTGGACTCTAATCCAGGAGAACCAGGTTTGATTCCCCACTCCTCTTCCACATGCAGCTACTGGTGTGACTTTGGGTGAGTCTCAGTTCTCTCAGAGCTGTTCTCTCACGAGCCATTCTCTCAGAGCTCTCTCAGCCCCACCTACCTCCCAGGGTGTCTGTTCTGGGGAGAGGAAGGGAAAGGAGATTGTAAGCCGCTCTGAGACGCCGAGTGAAGGGGGGGGTATAAACCCAACTCTTCTTCTTCTTCAGCTATTGGCTGGTCCACGGTTCCCCAGCATGGAGCCTGCAGGCAGTTTGATGCCCACCAGTACTACCTTTTGGACCCACCGAGGTTTTCAAAAAGTTGATGGGGACTTTGTAAAGTAAGGCTTGTCACTGGATTCCCTTATTCAAATAAAATTGTTACACTGGAGGGTGAGGAGGACTGGTAGGGATCTGGGCTTTCCAAAGGCAGAGTGTGGCTCTATTCCCCCTTCAGGATTTCCCTCTTCCCATGAGGCATGAGGAGGGAGGTATTCTGTTTGGCTCCCCTACCTGAAGCAGCCATTTTAGGGGTTGACTTTGTTTCCTGTGGAAGCCAACAACAGGGCAGAGAGGCCGAGGCCTTCCCCTGATATTAAGAACATAAGAAGAGCCCTACTGGGCCAGACCAGTGGTGCATCTAGTCCAGCATCCTGTCTCACACAGGGGCCAGCCAGTTCCTCTGGAGGGTCAGCAACAGGGCAGAGAGGCCGAGGCCTTCCCCTGAGAAGAACATCAGAAGAGCCCTGCTGGATCAGACCAGTGAGGGTCCATCTAGTCCAGCCTCCTGTCTCACACAGGGGCCAACTAGTTTTTCTGGAGGGCCAACAACAGGGCATGGAGGCCGAGGCCTTCATAAGAACATAAGAAGAGGCCTGCTGGATCAGACCAGTGGTCCATCTAGCCCAGCATCCTGTCTCACACAGGGGCCAATTAGTTCCTCTGGAGGGCCAACAACAGGGCACAGAGGCTGAGGCCTTCATAAGAACATAAGAAGAGCCCTGCTGGATCAGACCAGTGGTCCATCTAGTCCAGCATCCTGTCTCACACAGGGGCCAGCCAGTTCCTCTGGAGGGTCAGCAACAGGGCAGAGAGGCCGAGGCCTTCCCCAGCAGAAGAGCCCTGCTGGATCAGACTAATAGTCCATCTAGTCCAGCATCCTTTCTCAAACATTGGCCGACCAGTTCCTCTGGACAACCAACAACAGGGCATAGAAGCCGAGGCCTTCCCCTGATACTAAGAACATCAGAAGAGCCCTGCTAGATCAGACCAGTGGGGGTCCATCTAGTCCAGCATCCTGTCTCACACAGTGGCCAACCAGTTCCTCTGCAGGGCCAACAACGGGGCATAGAAGCCTAGGATTTCCCCTGATGTTGCCTCCTGAGATTCAGGGGATTAGTGCCTCTGAACGTGGAGGTTCCCCTCAGTCACCAGGGCTAATAGCCCTTGATAGACTTCTCCTCGGTGAATCTATCAAATCCCCCTTTCAAGCTGTTTATTCCTGTGGCCATCACAACAGCCTCTGGCAGCGAACCCCATCTTTGAATCGCTCTCTGTGTCAAGCCTTGTTTCCTTTTGTCTGTCCTGAACCTACTGCCCATCGGCTTCACTAGATGCCCTCAAGTTCTATTATTTTGGGAGAGGGAGAAAAATCTTTCTTTGCCAAGACTTACCACCCCGTGCATAATTTTATAAGCCTCTATCATGCCCCCCTCCCTTAATTGTCTCTTTTCTAAACTGAAAAGTCCCAGACCCCTCTGCCTTTCCTCCTAGGGGAGGGGCTCCATCTAAAGGGGCCTTTCCGACCAGCGTCAAAGACGAGACAGCATCCACTTCGATCTTCGGCATATCTATCGTGTTCCAGACCGGCTTGTTTTGCAGTTGTTTGTACTGTGGCAAGTTCCATCCTCTTTTGCAATTCAAATTAAAATGCCAAATCCTTGTTTTTTTATTTTTGTATTTCTGATTCTTATCATAATATCCACACTGAGATGCTCATCGAGGCTTTGTAAAGGCTTGTTTAACAAAACACTGATCAATTCATGGTTTCTAGTGACGGGGGCTGCAGTCCGCTGAAGTCGCTTCTCCCATCTTCTTTTCCTGCAATAAATCATGAGACCTCAATATATATAACACAGCGAGAACCAGCAACTTCATGATAGCGCCTGATATGTGAGCGGCAGGCACCACCTGCTGGACAGTTCTGTTTGCTGCTCATCTGAAGAAACTGCTAGCAGTAGAAAAGACGGAGAGTCCAGTAGAAGATTTGTGGCAGGGGATGAGCTTTCGGGACTCACTGCTCACTTCTTCAGATGCAACTAGAATGGCAGTCCACCTGTCCTATTTATTGGAAAGTGGAGATATTTCAGATGCCGAATGGCATTAGCAGGCAAACAACAACAGTAAGTGAATGACAATATCTGGTGTGATTGGATTTAGGTGAGTTATGCAGAGAGGCAATAGACGTGGCAAAATCAGCATTGGTAACAAAACAGGAAACCTAGGTCTCGATTAAGTCCAGGTGGATGCACTGCAATTGCAATTCAGTTGCAACTCAGCAGGAGAAAAACCTCCTAGTATGGCTGAGTATCACTCAGTTTTGGCCTGGGGGAAATCGTCCATGCCCCCCCCAAAAGCATCCCTTTTTTACAACTGATGACACTCCTTGAAAAATGCAATTATGTTGCCTGGCCATTGATGTTGCTGTCAGTTGCTTTCACTCTAAATAGGCTTTACTTGCCCTGGGTGATGTCTTCACACAGCCTAACCTGATTGGCTGTGTAGTGCCGCCCTCTTTGCCAGGCAGTCCATGACAGTTTGGGACCACCCATCTAATGAAGACAGGAAGTTCCCCCTTCACTCTTGTTTGCCCTTGGTCACATGGCCATAGCCAGCTCTGATTGGCCATATAGCCTCATGAATTTGACATCGGCCCATGAAGAGCACGATCACTGATTGGCTGGATACACAAATTTGGAGTCCAGCGGCACCTTTAAGACCAACAAAGGTTTATTCAAAGTATGAGCTTCTGTGTGCATGCACACTTTTTCAAATACATTGGAATGGAAGGCAGAGTCCGAACTTATAGACAGAGGCTGAACAGCAAATTAACGTGTAACATGATGAAGACGTTTTAAGATATGCAAAGACAAAACTAGATAACAAGCTAAGGTTATACGGTCAACCGTTGTTTTGATTTAATTACGGGGGGAAAGGAAAGCGAAGCAATAAATATGTCAAAATAGGGGATAAATGTGTAAAGGTGTCTTTTCTAATCGTGGGAAGTGAACTGAGACTCTCTATTTGTCCCCTCTCAGGCATGGAGGTAACTTAACTCTTTTTTTTGTTGTTGAGGTGGCTGCAGTGTTGTGTCGGCAAAACGTTCCAATATTCCTTGCACCACATTCAGTATTCTAATATACTATATACTATATACTATTCTGAAAAAGGATTACACTAAAATACAGAGGATGTATAGTCCTTCTTGTTGAGAATACATATGTGAGGACTGAATGAGTTAGTATCTTGGCTGGGTTCACCTATTTGACTACTCCCATTGGCGGCTGCTTGGAATAACCAACGGCATCAAACAAAACTGTAAAAGAATTAAGAAGGGGCATTTCTGCCCAACCCAAAATAGCCATTTTGGATCTGAAATTCAAAACAGCGTCATATCCCATGCATTGGTAGTGGAGTTTCGTCTAAAACGTAAAGTTTTTATTAGCGCGTCGGCGTTATTCTTGTCTTAATTGATACTGTTCTATTGATACTGTCTTAATTGATACTGTTCCATCACTGTTCCGTTTTTACAGCGTTCCATTTAGCTAATAGTGGTTGATAGGTTTTTCCTCCAGGAATTTCATTCTTTCTTAAAGCCAATGAATGTAGCAGCTGCTGCCCCATCTGGCAGCAGCAGCTTCGGTGAAATGGATTAAACAAATACACAGAAGAGATGCCTACTTACACTGCCGTTACCCACGGTAGCTCAATGGAACCTCCAGGTTCAGAGGCAGTATACCTCCAAATGCCAAATAACAGGGATAGAAAGCTAAGGACGGGTGTTTGTGAACTTTCTGGGAAACTGAGAGCCAGTTTGGTGTAGTGTTTAGGAGCATGGACTCTAATCCTGGTGTGGGGGGGCAACAGTGAGAGGGCTTCTAGTGTCCTGGCCCCACCGCTGGACCTCCTGATGACACCTGGTATTTTTGGCCACTGTGTGACAGAGCATTGGACCAGATGGGCCATGGGCCTGATCCAACCTTGGCTTCTCTTCTGTTCTTACATTCTTAACCAGGTTTGATTCCCTGCTCCTCCACTTGCAGCTGCTGGATGACCTTGGGTCAGTCACAAGTTCTCTCAGAGCAGTTCTCTCAAGAGCATTTCTCAAAGAGCTCTCAGTCCGTAGTGGGGAGGGGAAGGGGAAGGAGATTGTAAGCCACTCTGAGACTCTGAGTGAAGGGCAGGGTATAAATCCAATCTCTTCCTCCTCCTCCTCTTTATTTATTATTTATTTATTATTTTCAATTTGTAACCCGCCTTTCCCGCACGATTTGTAACCCGCATTTCTTCTTCTTCATCATCATCATCATCTGATCCAACATGGCCCTTCTTTTAAGAACATAAGGGCCTTCCTGGATCACCCCAGTCCAGCACAGTGGCCAACCAGTTCCTCTGGAGACCCAAAAAGAGGGACCAAGTCCAAGGCCTTCCCCTGAGGTTGCCGCCTGGCTCTGGGATTCAGAGGTTGCCTGCCTCTGAAGGTGGAGGTTCCCCTCCATCACCATGGCTAGTAGCCACCGCTTGACCTCTCCTCCATGAATGTGTCTAATCTCCTTTTAAAGCTGTCTTCACCCGTGGCCGTTGCTATATCCTCTGCTGTTAAGCTCTTTCACTTCAGGCAAAGGTAGCTTTAAGGACAAGTGGAGGAACAAAATTCCCCTCAACTCGGACAGTGTGGCAGAACTGATGACTAAGCAGCAGGGTGAGAAAGTGTCCATCAGTAGCCCCGGATAAAATTCGGGGATACCTAGCAAAGGGATGGGGTCATGGATACCTCTCTACAAGATGTACCTTTGCAGACAAGATGATGGTTTACCCTGGAACAATACTGATGAAGAGTGAACACAGCTTTCCATGACTTCAATTTGTATTGCGCTTTTTTAAGAAAAACGCCAAAGCTTTCATATCAGGTGCTATAGCCCTTCATATCAGGTGCTACAGTACTGTGTAGTGGTTAGGTTAAGAGCGTGGACCCTAATCTGGGAGAACCGGTTTTGATTCCCCACTCCTCCACATGCAGCTGCTGGTGTGACCTTGGGTCAGTCACAAG
This sequence comes from Lepidodactylus listeri, assembly GCA_029233225.1. Classification (NCBI taxonomy): domain Eukaryota; kingdom Metazoa; phylum Chordata; class Lepidosauria; order Squamata; family Gekkonidae; genus Lepidodactylus; species Lepidodactylus listeri. Next base: position 3,039,210 of record JARCFY010000022.1, read on the forward strand.
TTCTCTCAGAGCTGTTCTCTCGGGAGCAGTCCTCGAGAGAGAGCTCTCTCAGCCCCACCAATCTCACAGGCAAAACTCCCTCTAAGCTGTGGGGTCTCGTGAGCAACAATTCTACTTTGTGAGCGACTGGCATTAAAGTTGTGAGCGAGCGACTTGGCCGCTTCATAAATTAGTTTGCTCTGGAGCCCTCCTTCCTGAGCTGAGACAAAAACGTGTGAGCCGGAGGCTAAAAAACTGTGAGCTAGCTCACACTAACTCAGCTTAGAGGGAACACTGCTCACAGGGTGTCTGTTGTGGCGAGAGGAAGGGAGAGGAGATTGTAAGCTGCTCTGAGACTCCTTCAGGTAGAGAAAAGTGGGGTATGAAAACCAGCTCCTCCTTCTCCTCCTCCTTTTTTCTCCTAGTGGTTAAGTGCACAGACTCTAATCTGGGAGAAGTGGGTTTGATTCCCCACGCCTCCACTTGCACCTGCTGGATGACCTTGGGCAAGCCGTAGTTCTGTCAGAGCTGTCCTTGAAAGGCCAGTTTCTCTCAGAGCTCTCTCAGCCCCACCTACCTGACAGGGTGTCTGTTGCGGGGAGGGGAAGGGAAAGGTGATTGTAAGACGCTCTGAGACTCCTTCAGGTAGTGAAGGGCAGGGTATAAATCCAGTCTCTCCTCTCTCCTTCTCTTCTTCCCGAGGGATTGTGGCTTGCCGGTGGAAGACTCTGCGTTCAAATTCTCCCCTAGGTTTAGAAAGAAACAGTGTTAACTGTGGACACACAAACAGGGTTATTCAGACGAGCGGTTATTAATTCAGTAACAAGTTTACCCTCCGTCGAAATGGGGCAGTATCTATCCCACCTATTCCACCCGTCAGTCAACAATACTTGCTTGCTTGGGTTCAGTCAACAATGCTTGCTTGCTCGGGTTGTGGTGTTTTCGTCCTTTTTGTATACACACTGCGTAATCTCCCGCCGAAATGTCCCAGCTGACAGGCAGTTCTGCCGGCAAGACAATGCATTTCAATGTTAACATTGATTTGCCCAGGTTCACCGAGGTCCTGCAAACAGAGATAAACGCCGCCTCGAGAACGTTTGACACAACATGCGTCGGATGCACGAAAGGAGACGTTGGGGGCTCTGAAATGCTGCCGCCGCTGAGCCAGACAGACGGGGGAGGGAGCCGCTGGTCAGTTGGACTACATGGAGGGCTGCTTTGGTGACCTCTGGCATGGGCATCCGTGGACCCCCCCGGATACGTTCAATTCAGTGTAAGTGAGAAGGAGGGACATAAGAACCTCAGAAGAGTCCAGCTGGGTCAGACCAGTGAGGGTCCATCCAGTCCAGCATCCTGTCTCACACAGGGGCCAGCCAGTTCCCCTGGAGGACCAACAACAGGGCACAGAGGAGCTGTCCGGGGTACTGAAATAGCTAACCCTTTCACTCACACACCCACATACCTACCTGGGCTGGACCTGTAAACTCTGCTTTCGGAGAATGTATCCTTGTTATTTCATCTCTCAGGACCTGTTGCAAGTTAACTACAGTTGTCCTCCAGTCCTGTCGAGAATTCATAGGCTCTCCCTACAGACGATCCGTATAGCAAGGATCCGTTACGTGAACACAAAGCTCTCTTCCGCTCAGCTCTCCTGCCAAAGCACGATCCACGATCCATCCCTTCGTGACAGATGTTGTGTTGTCAAATCAGCAACAAGCATAGGCATTTTTGCACCCAAAGTCTCCACCGATGCTGGTTATCGATCACACAGCACAATCTAGGCGGCGGGGGGGTGACCAGCATGGTGTAATGGTTAAAGTGTGAGATCACGATCAGAGGAAGCCAGATTCGAATCCCCACTCTGCCATGGAAAATTCCTGGATCGATCAGTCCATGGATCAGTCATACACTCCCAGACCAACCTACCTTGCAGGGTTGTTGTGAGGATAAAACAGAGGAGAGGAGAGTGATGTAAGATACTTTGGCTCCCCATGTAGTGTGCGGTTGAGAGCCAGTTTGGTGTAGTGGTTAAGTGCGCGGACTCTAATCTGGGAGAACCGGGTTTGATTCCCCACTCCTCCACTTGCACCTGGCTGGATGACCTTGGGCAAGCCATAGCTCTGTACCAGCTGTTCCCTCAAGGGCAGTTTATCTCAGAGCTCTCTCAGTCCCACCTACCTCACAGGGTGTCTGTTGTGGGGAGGGGAAGGGAAAGGAGTTTGTAAGCCGCTCTGAGACTCCAAGTGAGTGAAGGGCGGGGTATAAATCCAATCTCTTCTTCTTCTTCTTCATGTAGGAGAAAGGAAGGATATGAATAAATGAATGAATGAATGAATGAATGAAATAACCAAGGTGAGATGAAGTACCAAAAGGCAAATATGGATTCTAGGGAATGTTGAAGACATGAAAGGGAGTGGGAAGTTGGAGTCAGCCCCACATGGGGGGAAAAGACTGCTTCCTGTACAGTTCAATGGAAAATTTTAACCCTACCACAGAAGAAGAAGAGACTGGATTTATACCCTGCCCTGCATTTGGAGTCTCAGAGCAGCTTACATGCTCCTTTCCCTTCCCCTCCCCACAACAGACACCTTGGCTGCGGTCACGCACGCTAAATAATCCACTTTCAATCCACTTTCGATGCACTTTCCAACTGGTTTTGCCAGTTCACACAGTCAAAACCCAGTTGGAAAGTGCACTGAAAGTGGATTGTAAGTGGATTATTTAGCGTGTGTGACCGCAGCCCTTGTGAGGCAGGTGGGGCTGACCATCTAGTCCAACCCCCTGCACAATGCAGGAAATTCAGAAATACCTCCCCCCCCCCCACACACACACACACACCAATGACCCCCGCTCCATGCCCAGAAGATGACAAAAAACCTCCCGGATCTCCAGTCAAACTGGCCTGGAGAAAAATGGCTTCCTGACCCCAAAGTGGCAATCGACATTTCCCTGGGCGTGTGAGAAAGGGCCACGAGAACTGAGCACTGAGGCAACCCTTCCTGCCCTCCCCTCTCATGATCTGCCTAAGTTCACAAAATGAACATTGCTTTCAGATGGCCATCTAGTCTCAAGGATATGCACCGAGACCTCCCCCCTCTTTTGCGAAGTGGTTAGAATCCCTCTCGCCCTCCCCCCCCCCAAACTTCAGGCAGACCCGTGCCCTGATCCTGCGCCGCACAAGTACCTATTACAAGAGGAGTCCCATTGGCATAATCAAGGAGCGCCAGCATGAATAAGGATTAAGCACTCGGAGAGAAGATTAGAATTCAATTCCCTGCTATTTTTGTGGACTCGCTTTTCAGCGCCTTAACACCCTTTGGCCTGCATCCGTATGAGGCCTCCCAGTGAAAGGGCTTCTCCGCTGAGTGCTTAACCTTCCCCCCCCCCCTGTTCTTTTTCCTTTTTTGTTCATCGGCTCCCTAGGAAACCCTTGAAGGTCGCTGAGTCGGGTTCCTCGCATGGAGAGCCAGTTCAGTGTGGCGGTTGGAGCATAAAACCCCCATTTCCCAAACTAGTTCGACACTGATGCTCATAGAGTTACTTTGGTTGAGTCAGATTGGCCTACGCATCCTGGAAGGGTTTGGGGTTTTTTGCCTTCCTCTGGGCATAGAGCAATGATCACTGGGGGAGTTGGGGGGAAATAGCTGTGGATTTCCTGAATTGTGCAGGCGCTGGACTAGATGACCCTGAGAGAGCCAGTTTGGTGAGAGAGCCGTTTTGGTGCAGTGGTTAGGAGCACAGACTCTAATCTCAGAGAACCAGGTTTGATTTCCCCACTCCTCCACAGGCAGCTGCTGGTGTGACCTTGGGTCAGTCACAAGTTCCCTCAGAGCTGTTATCTCGTGAGCAGTTCACGAAAGAGCTCTCTCAGCCCCACCTACCTCACAGGGCATCTGTTGTGGGGCGGGGAAGGGAAAGGAGATTGTAAACCGCTCTGAGACTCCTTCGGGGAGTGAAGGGCAGGGTATAAATCCAATCTCCTCTGATATTGACCACAGGATAGGAGAGGATGGGAGTTTCTCTCTTCCCCTCCTGGAAAGGTCCTTTTAAAAGGCACCTGCGCTGGCAGTGGTCATTCCCAGATGTTCCGCGGCTTCTCCAACATCAATACCTTTGCCTTTGTATCTCTTCTTCGTGACCGCGTCGCCAACTTCCAGGACAAACTTTCCTTCCGCCCTGTTGCCTAATTCATGGGAAGTGGTCATCTTTCATCTCTCCCCGCTCGGCTTTCATCCGACACTTTGAAAAATGGGCTGACTGTGAGCGTAGTTTTGGATAACAAAGGCAACCCCCAATCCAAAGTGGCCGTCATCTTATCGTGTTCTTATTTCTCTTTAAGCTATCAGACAATCAGAGGCTCTCTCTGAAAATGTTGACATTGTGTTTTCGAAAGTCTTCTTTGATCACCGGCTTCAAGGTCTGCCCCAAAATTGGAAAACAACCAACCTGTTTTCTTCCAATAGCCTTTCAATGCCATATCTAAGGAACTGTTTTTTGAGGCCAAAGCTGGGGATGAATGATAGGTTCAGACCACGGTTGCAAAAAGACAAATGAGATATCAGATTAGGCCATGGAATACACAGACTTTCGGATAAAAGGTGGTTTCGCCAATCTACCCTCAAATCAGATAAATTCAGGGGAGTGGGGAAACAAACCAAATTTTAAAGGGCCTGCGGAGTTTGAAGCCTCTGGAACGTATAGCAACGAGCAAGTTCCACCTGGCTCAGCTCAGAATAGCAACGGTGCCTCTGTTCCCAAGTTCTCAGCTCAAAAAGTGAATCTGGGCAGTTCAAAAGGGGCTCCAAGGTAAATTTCATGACCTTCATGACGAGTTAGGAGTGCGGACTCTAATCTGGGAGAACCAGGTTTGATTTTCCATCCCTCCACATGCAGCTGCTGGAGTGACCTTGGGTCAGTCACAAGTTCTCTCAGAGCTGTCCTCTCATGAGCAGTCCTCAAAAGAGCTCTCTCAGCCCTGCCTACCTCACAGGCAGGGTTCCCTCTAAGCTGAGTTAGGGTGAGCTAGCTCACAGATTTTCAGTCTCCGGCTCACACATTTTTGTTTCAGCTCAGGAAGGAGGGCTCCAGAGCAAACTAATTTATGCAGCAGCCAAATCGCTCGCTCACAACTTTAATGCCAGCAGCTCACACAATAGAATGTTTGCTTACAGCATGCCACAGCTTAGACGGAGCATTGCTCACAGGGTGTCTGCTGTGGGGAGGGGAAGGGGAAGGAGATTGCAAGCCGCTCTGAGACTACTTTGGGTAGTGAAGGGCGGGGTATAAATCCAATCTCCTCCTTCTCCTCCTCCTTCTCCTCTTCTTCCTCTTCTCCATCATCTTTCCAAGGGAAGAGACATTCAGAGGGGGTTTGCCATTGCCTGCCTCTGCATAGCTACCCTGGACTTCCTTAGTGGTCTCCCATCCAAGGAATAACCAGAACCAACCCTGCTTAGCTTCTGAGATCTGCAGCAACCAGGCTAGCCTGAGCCGTCCGGGTCAAGGCAAGGGTCTATGACCAGCTTCCAAAACACAATCTAGGCCCCGAGTTCCATTCAGTTCTATAGGGTGGCCTTCTGTGCCGAACTAGGAATGCTTGGTTAACTTCAAGATCAGGGTGGTAGAGTGGTGTCCCCCGCCCCCCCGATGATTCTTTCCCCTTTTTTACCCACTCGCTGTATTTCTTGGCAGCACGCGAGCGCCTGAGATATAAGCGCTGTATATTGATCGCGCCGGCTTCTGGTTGCATTATTTAGCTTTCCAGAAACAGCTGCTCGGCGTTCATTAGTTTTGTGTGGGGAGCCGTTTCCAGATGGGTCGCCATCTGCTGGCTGACTCAGGGAGGTACATTTCCACACCCATCTATTCCCATCCAACAACGTTATTAACATCTGGCGTGCCGTGGTACACGGTTACTTTCTGTGGCACGCTGGCAGGGAATTATTCATCCCCCTAACTACAACAGGAGTCCTTAATGATGATCACGGTAGAGTATCTGTGAGCCAAAGAAGTGTCTTTCTTGAAATTACGCAGCGCGGCGTGGGAGAATTTGGGGCTATGTCTCTTCAAACTGCAGGGAGAAGCTATGATTTGGAGGAGGAGGAGGAGGAGGAGGAGGAGGAGGAGATCGGATTTAAACTTCACCCTTCACTCGGAGTCCCAGAGCGGTTTACAATCTCCTTTCCCTTCCCCTCCCCACAACAGACACCCTGCGAGGTAGGCGGGGCTGAGAGAGCTCTCTCGAGGACTGCCCTTTTAAAAAAGATAATTGAAATGTGTTGAAATATAGCAGCAATGAACAAGGTACAGTCTTAATCATGCGTTAACAGATAACCATATCATTAAATGCATCGCTACGCAGTCTGTTGAAATCATTCAAAAATTTCTATGAATACTGTGCCACAAATATCCTATTATTAATCAGGAACACTATATTATAGTATACGATATTATAGTATTAGATATCCAAAATATTATAGAATTACATATCCACAAACTATTGGCGTAAACATGACTGATGTTACCTTATGAGTATAAACTTAAGAATTCATGATCTATACTTCTGTTAATCAGGAGACAAAAGTTACACAGATAGACCCACAAAAGGGTCCTAATGTCAGAGTATCGAGATATAATCTACCCTTTTAGAACTGATGTTGCCTTCTGTATATTCCAAAAAATGGAAACCATTTGTCTAATAGATTGGAGAAGCTTGAACATGTCTCTGAGTTAGCTATGAAATCAGCTATCTTGTCCATCAAGAATATTCTCCTTTTCCGCCTTTCCCTTCTCCTCCTCACAGCAAGACACCCTGTGGGGTAGGTGGGGCTGAGAGAGCTCCTTCGAGGACTGCTCCTGAGAGAACAGCTCAGAGAGAACTGTGAGTGGGCCAAGATCACACCAGCAGCTGCATGTGGAGGACTGGGGAATCAAACCCCGTCCTCCCAGATTAGAGTCTGCACTCCTAACCACTACACCAAACTGGCTCTCCCCTCCCCATGTTATGAAGCATTCTTTGCAGAAAAGAGAGGCTCAAATCCTGGCTGTAAAAATTAACATTCTGATCATTCATGTTGATTCGAGTCCCGAAGCGCCTTGGAGACCAACCGGATCTTGGGGGTTTAAGCTTTCAAGAGTCAAAACTCTCTTTGTCAAAATTCAGGCTCTCCTTTTACTTTAAAAAAAGCTTGTTTTTAGACCTTCAGGGGATGGATGTCAAGTCACAGCTGAGAGCCAGTTTGGTGTAGTGGTTAAGAGCATAGACTCTGATCTGGGAGAACCCGGTGTGATTCCCCACTCCTCCACATGCAGCTGCTGGTGTGACCTCGTGTCTGTTGTGGGGAGGGGGAGAGAAAGGAGTTTGTAAGCCACTCTGAGACTCCGAGTGAAGGGCAGGGTATAAATCCAATCTCCTCTTCCTCTTCTTGCAATGCTGTAGGGTTTTAAAGGCAAGAGACGTGCAGAGGTGGTTTGCCTTTGCCTGTCTCTGCACAGCAACCCTGGACTTCCCAGGTCTTCTCCCTTCCAAGCACTAACCAGGCAGATTCTGCTTAGTTTCTGAAATCTCATTAAACTGGGCTGGCCTGAGCTATCCAGGACTGTGCTTCTAGGCCCTAAGCTGTTGAAAATCTGTGAAAAGTATTGCTCAAGACCACCAAGGCCAGAGCAGATCTCAGGAGGGTGGGAAATCCATGACCCATCTTTATTATTAATAGGAGATGAGGGGGAGCCTAAAATTAGCCAAGGCATGCAGGCTGACTTAATCTGTATCAAGTATACAGACTAGAGAATCTGGCATTGCTGGGTCTAGAATTGTGCTTTTTCAGCCTGCAGAATCGAACTTGTCCGTGGGCCCAGCGTCTATGAAAAATGCAGAGGTATTCTCAGACGGTGCATGGTTTCGGAACCGCCCACGGGAAACTGTGCAGCGCTCGAAACTTGGCGATTTTCGGGAAGTTCTTGAAGTCCTCAAGCAGAATTGCATGGGTGCTGGGTAGTTGTAGCCCAATGTAATTTTAAGATTAATTTTCACTCGGCAGCTATTAGAATCTGAGCAATTCCAAGGGGGAGATCAGGCTGCCGTCATCAAAGGTCAGGATATATTTTTTACCAAATTTTCAATGGGTTTCCAGCATAATTCTCCTATTGTAGTCATAGCATCATAGAATCATAGAGTTGGAAGGGACCTCCAGGGTCATCTAGTCCAACCCGCTGCACAGTGCAGGAGATTCACAAATACTTCCCCCACACACACCGCCAGTGACCCCTGCTCCACATGCAGAAGAGGGCAAAAAACCTCCCGGATCTCCAGCCAAACTGGCCCGGAGAAAAATTGCTTCCTGACCCCAAAGTAGCGATCAGCATTTCCCTGGGCATGTAAGAAAGGGAGCCTTGTGAGCAAAACTTCTACTTTGTGAGCTACTGGCATTCAAGTTGTGAGCGATTTGGCTACTGAATAGTTTGCTCGGAAGCCATCCTTCCTGAGCGGAGACAAAAATGTGTGAGACGGAGGCTAAAAAACTGTGATATAGCTCACACTAACTCAGCTTAGAGGGAACACTGGACGCAGCCCTCCCTGCCCTCCCTCTCGTGATCTGCCTGAGTTCGCAGAATCCGCATTGCTGTCCGGTGGCCATCTAGCCTCTGCTTCAAAACCCCCAAAGGAGGAGAGCCCTCCACCTCCCGAGGAAGCCTGTCCCACTGAGGAACCGCTCTGTCAGGAAGTTCTTCCTCATGTTTAGCTGAAAACTCTTCAGATTTAATTTCACCCCGTTGGTTCAGGCCTGACCTTCTGGGGTGACAGAAAACAACTCCACCCCATCCTCTATAGGGCAGCCCTTCGAATACAGAGGATGGTACATAAAGCATCTTCTTGTGAGATGCGGTTTTTGAACAGTGGAAATACTGATCACAATCTCTGCCTTCTTTATTTTCCACATCCCTGAATTCTCCACAGGCCCTTGGCTGTTTGTAAGGGAATCCACCTGGTTGAAAATCCTCCTGCCCCTGATTGATTGATATGATTGATCTGTCCTGGCTTCTCCTTGCCTTTGTACTTCACTCAGCCAGCTCTGCGTCCTTTGAAATGGAAAACTTTGTCCCAGCTGACCTGAGAATGTAGGATTGTTAAGAGTGGCTGGTATCTGAATGCACATCAGATGTTCCTAATATCCATCTGTGCTGAGCAGAGGGCGCCATAGCGACACCTAGGGCAGACTACGTGCATTACAACACTAGCAGATTCTAGGGGAAACTGTCAGGTATTAGTAGAAAAGAGCAAGGGTCCAATAGCCCCCTAAAGACTAACAAAATTTGTGGCAGAGTATGGGCTTTCATGAGACACTGCTCGTTTCTTCAGGTGGTGCATGGTGACTCTGCATGCAAGAGGGTCTGGGAGGGAATGGGTTAAGAGAATTCTCTCACTGGGGAGCACTTGGCAGTTGGGCCTGCCCTCTCACGGGTTAGATGTTGAGCCTCGTTGGCCCTTGCTTGCCTTCTCTTTCCTCTTATATAGGACGTCTGTTCTTCTAGGAGAGCCAATTTGGGGTAGTGGTTAGAAGCATGGACTCTAATCTGAGAGAACCGGGTTTGATTCCCCACTCCTCCACATGCAGCTGCTGGTGTGACTTTGGGTCAGTCACAAGTTCTCTCTGAGCTGTTCTTACAAGGGCAGTTCTCCAGAGAGCTCTCTCAGCCCCACCTACCTCATAGCATGTGTGTTGTGGGGAGGGGATGGGAAAGGGATTGTAAACCGCTCTGGGACTCCTTTGGGTACTGAACAGCGGGGTATAAGTCCAATCTCCTCCTCCTCCTCTTCTTCCTCTTCCTTTTCTTCTTCCTCCTCCTCTTCCTCTTCTCTTGCTTGGAGCTCTAGTGAGTCAACTTTTTTGAAGTTAATTTGTTCACAATAATTTAAATGTAGACAAAGAAGAGGAGGAGGAAGAGATTGGCTTTATACCCCGCCCTTCACTCGGAGACTCAGAGCGGCTTACAATCTCCTTTCCCTTCCCCTCCCCACAGCAGACACCCTGTGAGGTAGGTGGAGCTGAGAGAGCTCTTTCGAGAACTGCTGTTGAGAGAACTGCGACTGACCCAAAGTCACCCAGCTGTAGGGCTGCCAAGTCCCCCGGTAGGGCGGGGGAAACACCGATTTTTCATGCTTGCCCCCCACTTTTTCAAAACTGGCCACCAGGGGGAGGCAATGGCTGCCAACAGGAGGGGAACGTCAGAGCCTGCCGGGCCCTCTCCCTTCCAGGCCTCTTAAAGGGAAATGTCTGAAGAGCCTGCAGTGAAAAGCCTCACCAGACATTTCCCCTTTAAGAGTTAGCAAGAGAGCCCCGCCCAGAGATTAACGAGGGACTAAGCTCTTACTGAAGGGCCTGCTTTTGCATGCGGCTGGTGTAAGATTGAAAGGTTGCTGCTGCTGGGCCTGGGGTAAGTGCCTGTGCCAGCTCTTTTCCTTCTCTCTCTCTCCCCCTCCCCCTTTCTTTCTTTTTTCTGTCTCTCTCTCTCTCTCTGTCCCCATCCAGCAGAGGTCTATCAGTGGCTATTATTAGCCACAAGGTCTAAATGGAAGTAAGTGCCTGTGCCAGCTCTTTTCCTTCTCTCTCTCTCCTTCTTTCTTTTTTCTGTCTGTCTGTCTGTCTGTCTCTCTCTGTCCCCATCCAGCAGAGGTCTGTCAGTGGCTATTATTAGCCACAAGGTCTAAATGGAACCCTTTGTCTGGGGCAGTGATGCTCTGCATTCTTGGTGCTTGGGGGGCAACAGTGGGAGGGCTTCTGGAGTTCTGGCCCCGCTGCTGGACCTCCTGAGGGCACCTGGTATTTTTGGCCACTGTTGTGACACAGAGTGTTGTACTGGATGGGCCGATCCACTGTGGCTTCTCTCCTGTTCTTATGATATGAAAATCATATTTAGCACTTGTGTAGCACTTAGGGCTTCATATTCTGCTGAGATGAGGAAGGATTCAGTAGGGCCGTTGCTCAGTGATAGAGCATCTGCTTGACATGCAGGAGGTATCAGCCTCTTCAGCTAAAAAAGGATCAGGTAATAGGTGATATTAAAGATCTCAGCCTGAGACCCTGGAGAGCCACTACCAGTCTGAGTAGTCAGTACTGACCTTGATGGACCAATGGCCTGATTCAGTATTAGGAAACTTCATGAGTTCATGTGGAAGCATGTGGAAGCAACATCACAGGATGTGACTTCACAAAATGATGTCACTTCCTTTCTCCTGGCTCCACCTCCAAAGTCTCCTGGCTCCACCCCCAAAGTCCCCAGATATTTCCCAAGTTGGACTTGGCAGCCCTACCCAGCTGGCTGCATGTGGAGGAGTGGGGAATCAAACCCGGTTCTCCCAGATTAGACCCCCGTGCTCTTAACCACTACAACAAACTGGCTCTCTAAGATGAGCTTCTATCTTGTAAATAAAATTTCTTTCTCTCGTTTCCCTTGGAGTCACACCATCTTTGCAATTTGTTTGAACAGCATTCCCCCCCCCCCCTTAACTGGGAAACGTGGAGGATGAGGGATATTGCATAAAGCTTCTGTGTTTCCAAGGCAAATGACTTTTTTTTACATTTAACCCAATAAAAAAAAAACCCATGCCTTCCCTTCCATCTCAAGATGAATATATATGAAGAGCCTCAGATATCTGGTCCCTTCCCAGAGGAACAAGCCAAGGCTAGATAACAACACCTATTGATTATGTAAACGCCTTCTTCGTCTGTGTAAGATGAGCCTTTAACAGTCTGTAGCGTGCCAATTTTAAAAAAAATTAGCAGGGATATTGACAGGTCCCGAAGAACATCCTTTTCAATCGAGATGACATGCTTTCCTCTTCCCTCCAGTATGCACGGGAAGCTATTTGTCTCTCTCTTTTGCTCTGCAGGGACGGGGTGGTGAATTTTTATAAATACGTTTCTCACTGAGCCGTGGCAGAGAGGTTCGACTGAGGCTCACGCGGTAGTTGTAGCGTGTACAGATTTCCCAGCAAATCATGCTGCAACGTATCAAACCCTGTTCCTTCCACTTTGCGATAGCTGATTTATAGGATGGGGGGGGAGGGAGAAAATGTTGCAGCAGGCTTCAGAAAACGCTATTCAGATGGGATAGGCAAAGGTTTGGGGGGAGATTTGTCTCGGGGTCTGGGGACTAGCGACATTGCCAATGCAAACCAGTCCGTCCAGGATTTGGTGAATCTTAAGAACATAAGAAAGGTCAATGGTGGATCAGGCCAGTGGCCCATCCAGTCCAACCCTCTGTGTCACACAGTGGCCAAAAATACCAGGTGCCGTCAGGAGGTCCACCAGCGGGGCCAGAACTCCAGATACCCCCACACTGTTGCCTCCCCCAAGCACCCAGAATACAGAGCATCACTTGCCCCAGACTGAGAGTTCCTATCTACACTTTGTGGCTAAGAGCCACTGATGGACCTCTGCTCCATACATTTATCTAATTCCCTCTTGAAGCCATCCAGGTTTGTAGCCGCCGCCACCTCCTGTGGCAGTGAATTCCACGTGTTAATCACTCTTTGGGTGAAGAAGGACTTCCTTTTATCTGTTCTAACCCAACTGCTCAGCAATTTCACGGAGTGCCCACGAGATCTTGTATTGTGAGAAAGGGAGAAAAGGACTTCTTTATCTACCTGCTCTATCCCATGCATAATCTTGTAAACCTCGATCATGTCACCCCTCAGCCGTCGTTTCTCCAAGCTAAAGAGCCCCAAGCGCTTCAACCTTTCTTCATAGGGAAAGTGTTCCAACCCTTTTATCATTCTAGTTGCCCTTTTCTGCACTTTTCCCAATGCTATAATACCTTTCTTGGGGTGTGGTGACCAGAACTGTACACAGTACTCCAAATGAGGCCGCACCATCGATTTATACAGGGGCATTATGATACTGGTTGATCTGTTTTCAATTCCCTTCCTAATAACCCCCAGCACAGCATTGGCCTTTTTCATTGCAGTCGCACACTGTCTCGACATTTTCATTGAGTTATCTACTACGACTCCAAGATCTCTCTCTTGGTCAGTCTCTGCCAGTTCGGACCCCATAAATGTGTATTTATAGTTAGGATTTTTGGCTCCAATGTGCATCACTTTGCACGGGGCCACATTGAACCCCATTTGCCACACTGATGCCCGCTCGCCCATCCTCGACAGATCCCTCTGGTGAGCGAGGCCTGAGGAGTTAGGAGGTATTTGGAGCAGGACTTTGAGATACCGCCTGGAGACCATCTTTGCTGTGGGAGACGATGGAGGAGTTTGCAGCGGGAGTTGGAGAGAAATCGCAGCCATGTTGCCAGGACAGGAAGAGGCGTTTTTTCTGGGTTGCTTTCAGTCCAGGACCTAAAAATAATGCCGGTTGGTCGACTCCCGTCTTTTGGAACACAGCCTTGTTGCCAGGACAGGAAGAGCCGTTTTTCTGGATTGCATTCAGTCCAGGACCTGAAAGATAATACCGGTTGGTCAACTCGCATTGACGGAACCCAAATACCCTTCTGAAAACCCTCTAATGAATTAACAGCGTCCCTTCTATTGGCATACCGTCATAACCAACTCTGCAAGGGCCCTAACTTAAGTGGACTGGGCCCCTTTTCCCCGCAGCCACTGAGGTACCACCTCCCCCCCCCCCCTTGGTAGCTGACTTGGTAGCCTAGGCTTTCCCCTGGGGCACATCGTGAAAGCGTGAGGTCCCGGGATCTCCAGTTAAAAAAGGACAAAGCAGGAGGTGATGGGAAAGACCTCCGCCTGAGACCCTAGGAGAGCTGTCAAGAGGGGCTGTGGCTCAGTGGCAGAGCACCTGCTTGGCATGCAGAAGGCCCCAGGTTCAATCCCCAGCATTGCCAGTTAAAGGATCTAGCACAGAAAACTGCTCACATGCTCAGAACATTGGTCCCTCTAGGTCAAGGGGACATGGCTCAGTGGCAGAGCCTCTGCTTGGCATACAGAAAATCCCAGGTTCAATCCCCAGCATCTCTAATTAAAAGGACCAGGCAGGAGGTGATGGGAAAGACCTCAGCCTGAGACCCTGGAGAGCTGTCAAGAGGGGCTGTGGCTCAGTGGAAGAGCCTCTGCTTGGCATACAGAAGGTCCCAGGTTCAATCCCCAGCATCTCTAGTTAAAAGTCCTCACAGTAGGTGATATCAAAGACCTCCACCTGAGTCCCTGAAGAGCCGCTGCCAGTCTGAGTAGACAATACCAACTTTGGTGGACCAAGGGTTTGATTCACTCCAAGGCATGTTCGTGTGCCTTACTAGCTGGCCGCTTCCCAGAAGCGCAACAGCTGGTCGAACAGTCCATGTTTTCAGCTTGACTTGCTCTTTGTAATCCAATTAACTCTTAGCCCAGGAGAAAGGAATATGGTACATATCTGTGGTGAGTCTTTCTGGGTGTGTGTGTGTGTTGTTGTTGTTGTTTTTTTAAAAAAAACCGGCTTTCAGCACACGGCCCAAATGTTAATTACTTCTTCGATGCCAATAACAGCTCGATTCTCGGGAAGCCCTCCAGCCCAGTTTGCTTCTCCCCCCCCCCCCCCCCTTCCCTCTTTCTTCTCTCTCTTTCACATTTGTCAAGTCCGGGGCCTGATCCATCCTGACAAGCAGTGCTGCTCTTTGACCAGAGGAAGTCCTGCCAGTTCCCGACGAGGCACGTCCGGTTAGCAAAATGCAAAGCTGTCGACAAATGACCTCCCAGTTAGATTCCCCCTCCTCCTTTTCTTCTAAACCTCAGACAGTCCAGATTTTTTCCCCCTCTTGACTGCAAGAAATTATTTCATACCAGCGTTGGTCAGAAGCACACACATACATTCATGGACACGCATGCAACGTGTCAGCCAGCACGCATGGACACGCATGTGACCTGTCATGGAGACGCATGTGACCTGTCAGCCAGCATGCACAGCCGTAGGTCCCGGAGCCGATCGACCGGGTGCCAACTACGCTAACCTTGGTTTAAAGCCTCACCCGCCCCATTGAAAGATCTCCAGTCCCAAAAAGCAGCACCTGCAACAAAGGAAAGTCTCGGCAGGGGGAAGGAGAAGGCGTCCACAGGCTGGATGTTAATCCCACTCTTTTCCCACTGACAGATGGTCAGACGCGAGAACGTCTCACCGTTCCGACAGCCGCACTCCGCCAAACGACTCTTTCAAATTACTCGCCGCCCCGGCCACTGTTGGCAAGTCACTTCCTCCTGTACCAACGTAAATGAAGATCCATGGGCACTACTGTTCTTGCACAACGTGGATGAACAGATTGTCCGAGATGTACGAGCTGGTTGCCCCCCCCCCCCCCGGTCACAGCTGCCCACTGTGACGGATAATTGCTCGTTTCTGCCCACCGATTCTGCTCTTTATAGGAACTGCACTCTAACTTGGCTGTCTCATTCCTTGGGAAGATTTCGGGGCCTCGTTTCAAACGTCAGCTCACGTCCGGTATCCTCCGGCTGGCGTTTGGTCCAAGCCAAAACAAGTTAAGGGGCTGTCTAGTCTTCAGTCCTGTACGTGATGAAGTTGTTCAGGGTGCTGTGAACTCTGACAAGAACAGCACGAAGGTGACAGTCCTCCACTGCCGGTGTGTCTGAATCTTTGAGGTATACTGCCTTTGACTATGGAGGTTTGACTTAGCTAACGCCAGGCCCGGAGCCAAGATTTTGTGGTTTGTGGGGCAAATTTTCTTCTGGTGGGGCTCAAGTTCTCCATGCAGAAAGCAAAGCTGTTAAGCCAATAAAAAGCTGTTGCCAGGATAGATCTCTAAATTGGAAACTGTCAACCACTGACAGTTCTCAGCCGCTGCAAGTTAATCACTTCTGCCAGCCTAAGCGACAGTTCTGAGAACAAGCTGGCAGGTGGGAGGGTAAGGACTTCTACAGTCAAGAAAGCTAACACTTAGGCGGAAAAACTCTCTTAAAGGAGACCAGTTTCTTGACCAGTTAGAAGGGATCCTAGAGGTCACCTACTCCAACCCCCTTGTTCTGTGTGGGAATTAGTCAGCTACAGCACCACAGTCTACTTAAAGAAGCACACGCCTTTTTAAATTGTTTGAAAAAGTCTGAAAAAAGCATTGACCAGAGAAACTCATGTGGGGCTGTGCCTTTAAGAAAGGGGCAGCACCTCCAAAGCCCCACCACAGCTATGGGCCTGGCTAATGCGCAACCAATTGTAGCTGGCAGAAAAAGCTGCTGGGAGTTTACCGTATTCTCTTTTTTAAAAAAAAATGTACTGTTCTTTTGGCCACACCCCTCGTTTTTCAACCATGGGTACAGACAGCTAACTGGGAAACTGGGGCACTGTGGGAGAATTCTCCGTGGCAGTGAGAGGCATCCGTGTCTCAGCAGTGGGGCATGCATAAGGTCCCCTATTTAATGTCTAGTATCTCTGGGGAAATTTGAAATATACCTTCCAAAATTTCACAGATAGTAAGTTTTAGAGACAGAGAGAGAGAGAGAGCGTTTAATAGAATCCTTAATCTGACAATGGATATGGCTATACTTATACGATACTTACTCAGAAGAATGGTAACCATGAATGTAACACAATGCCCCTACAAATAGTTATAAACCAAGAAAAAAAATTACTGGACATAACTGTAATTTGCATTTGAATGTAAGATGACCTCCTCCTTTTTATGGCATACATTAAAAAACTAGTGTTGCATTAAAATAAATGCATTCAGCAACATGGTCTATCTGAATAAGCTTTTTGAACTGGAGTTTTCAGATTAATTGCTTTTCCAATGCCAATAATGTCTTAAACTAGTTAATCTGATAGCTGTTTCCATTGGTTTTGTTGGGAAATGCACACCATCTAGAGAAATGGCAGTTAGGGATGAGACTGTAGGATGTGGGCATTGGTTAACTCTTTCGGTTGGATAGCATGCCTGTCAGATACGTCCCTGCTGACTCACTGTCTCCCCTCAAGCCCTCCCACTCATTCTGGATGCTGTCCTGCCCCGGTCTAAGAGAAATAGCAAGACACCAAGAAATCTAGTAAATTCTCCAGATTCTTTTGAAATTCAGGATTTACTTCATCCAAATCAATTACCGTTTCAAGGGTAGGTTTTAAGAACATAAAAGAAGCCAATGTTGGATCAGGCCAGTGGCCCATCCAGTCCAACACTCTGTCACACGGTCAAAAACACCAGGTGCCCTCAGGAGGTCCAGCAGTGGGGCCAGGACACCAGAAGCCCTCCCACTGTTGCCCCCACCTGTCAAGCACCAAGAATACAGAGCATCACTTGCCCCAGACTGAGAATTCCTATCTATAATTTGTGGCTAATAGACACTGATGGACCTCTGCTGTTTTAATTAGCATTGCTCCAAGTGCACATCTGTCCACAACAGGAACATAATGGGTTGTGGGTTTGTTTGTCAGTTTCCAGAAACTGATGTCTGAAAACAGGGAAACATGGACTGTGTGTTGGAAATTCCAGCTTCCGCGCACGCATGAGATTTTTTTGGAGTCTGTCTGGGTTTTGCTGTTAATTCTCCGACAGATTAGGGGCTGCAGAGTCCGTGATGAAGCAAGAAATCCCCTCGCTTTTGTTGTCAGGCTCATTGATTTTTTAAGACGGGGGGGGGGGGTTGTCGGCTCCAGAAACCGCTTGACAAGTAATGCAAAACCCGGCGCATCATTGCCAGTTTTGGGAGAAAAAGGTGAGAGAGGTGAGGGGAAATCATTGGGGGGGTTTTCTGCTGTAGACTTCGGCTCCTGTCTTGACACTGAGAAAACAACTTTTGCCAGCCCAGAGAAGTCCTGCCCTGAGGTGAGAAGGGGATGGGAAGGTCAGAGGAACATGGCTCGTGCGCACTGCCAAAGGGCTGATCCAGAGGGGGCGCGGGACGAAGGTTTTGCAAGCTTCGCCTCTCCAGCTTTGAAAGGCTGTGTTCCAGTGCAGGCAAGAAAAGCTGAGAAGGTAATAAGGGTCTTTGAGAGCCACCCCTGACGGAACCGGCAGTTTGAGGCTTTGGTCCACAATAAGCGGATGTCAGGCTGCTGACACCTCTGGGCTGATGCTCCTCTTACACCGGCTGGGACTCTCTTGTGAAGCTGAACAGGAAAACAGCACAGACGGAGGAGCCCGTGAAAAACTGGAAGCATGATCGTGAATGTTGCTGGACATCAGCCATGCCGCTCTGCTGGAAATTGTTCTTTTTAACCGTTACCTTCCTGCCTCCTAAACACAACCTGTTGGGCGGGGGAGGATCCCCTTTGCCTCTCTATTTGAAGCTCAGAATGGCTCGTCTATAAAATTAAAACAGAAAGGGATTGACAAGCTACAGAGAAGAGAAAAAGAAGAAGAGAAGAGATTGTATTTATAACTCACCCTTCACTACTCGAAGGAGTCTCAGAGCAGCTTACAATCCCTTCCCCTTGCTACACTTGTGAGGTAGGTGGGGTTGAGAGAGCTCTCTCGAGGATTGCCCTTGAGAGAACAGCTCTGAAATAACTTCTGACTGACCCAAAGTCACAGCAACAGCTGCATGTGAAGGAGTGGGGAGTCAAACCCGGTTCTCCCAGATTAGAGTCCGTGCTCTTAACCACTACACCAAACAGAAGTGTTGCTTAGGCTGGCAGAAGTGATTAACTTGCAGCAGCTGAGAACTGTCATCTAAAGTGGTTGACAGCTTGCAGTTCAGAGATCTATCCTGGCAACAGCTTTTGATGGCTTTTCTTTCCGCATGGAGAACTTGAGCCCCACCAGAAGAAAATGTGCCCCACAAGCCGCAAAATCCTGGCTACAGGCCTGCCTGAAACTCTTGTTGGTCTCTAAGGTGGTACTGGGTTTGAATCTTGTTCTGAACCTGCTGCAGGCTTGACTTCAGATAGAACTATGTGAGGTGTGTGATGACGCTCAGCAATCAGGTGCAGCCAGGAGACATGGACCTTTTAAAGCCAAAACTTCCTACCGAAGTCTGAAAATTCTGGCATGTCCAAGCCATACCTCTGCCCTCTGTCCTGGCTGTAGCCTTATGTGGATTTTCATCATGCACAATTATAAACAGAAATGCCTATTTCCCAGCTTCTGGGATTTTCAGAGCATAGGGAGGTGGAGAAAGCCCCCGTTGGAAATCCTGTCTCAAACAAGCTGCCTTATACCAAATGTAGCCTCGTGTGTTGGAAAGGCAGCAAACTGAACTCACTGTGGCAGGCTCCGGGTCCCCCCCCCCCTTTATGCCGTATAAATCACGCCAAGTTTGAAGTTTTATCGCCGCAGCTGTCTTTGGGTTATGCAAATCCAACCACGCAGCCACAACATACAGAGAAAAATATTCTCCCCCCCCCCCCGGTCTCCTTTCTACTCCCATAATTCAAAAGCCGCTAAAATAAATTTGACTGAAATATCCCCCTCCCCAAAATAGCAGTTTTGGGAAGAGAATCGGCAGGCCAAAAATGGGCCCAGTAGGCCTTTGGAAAAGAACAAAAAATTCCGAAATGAAGGTTGAATGGGGTTGGTGGGGGAATGTTCCATTTTCATGCATGATCGACATTTGTGGTTCAGCACACAGATACGCTGACTCAGAGGTTTGGTACACACCTGAAACTGCCTTCTACTGAATCAGACCTTTGGTCTTTTTCCTTTGGCCCACTGAAGTCAGTATTCTCTGCACAGGCTGGTAGCAGCTCTCCAGGGTCTCAGGCTGAGGTCTTTCCCATCACCTCCTGCCTGGTCCTTTTTAACTGGAGATGCCGGGGATTGAACCGGGGACCTTCTGCATGCCAAGCAGAGGCTCTGCCACTGAGCCACAGCCCCTCTTGACAGCTCTCCAGGGTCTCAGGCGGAGGTCTTTCCCATCCCCTCCTGCCTGGTCCTTTTAACTGGAGATGCCTGGGATTGAACCTGGGACCTTCTACCTGCCAAGCAGAGGCTCTGCCAGTGAGCCACAGCCCCTCTTTACTGCTCTCCAGGGTCTCAGGCTGAGGTCTTTCACATCACCTGTTGCCTGGTCCGTTCAACTGGAGGTGTCGGGGATTGAACCTGGGACCTTCTGCATGCCAAGTAGAGGCTCTGCCACTGAGCCACAGCCCCTCTTTTACAGCTCTCCAGGGTCTCAGGCGGAGGTCTTTCCCATCCCCTCCTGCCTGGTCCTTTTCAACTGGAGATGCCGGGGATTGAACCTGGGACCTTCTGCATGCCAAGCAGAGGCTCTACCACTGAGCCCCAGGCTCTGTTAAGGCAAGCTCTGAGAAGTCTCATCCAGGGCCAAATTGTCCGGGACCAAGAGGGATATAATTCTTTACATTATTTCTAGGCCACCATTCTTACAGGGACGGACCCCAGGCGGATTTGCCGGGTGCATCAACAGAATCGACAAAAATGGGACATGCAAGCCCCGACACAATCAGATTAGGACTGTGGAAGTGTGGAGCTGACAAGAAATCTAAAACGCAGAAGTTTCTCGGATTTGCTTCACACTTGTAATTACGTCGCCAAGACATACAGCTGTGTTTTTTGTTTTGCCATAAAGACTGCTCAAAATAAGAAAATTAAAAATAAAACTCAGAACTTGAAGCAAAGTGTAAGTATTCACATGACACATTAAACTGTGCAAAAATTACTTAGATCCTTCTTAGAAAGAACATGGAATCACAACACGCCGGTCCTGTTTAATGAACTGTTGTCTCTCTACGGCAGCAGAGAAGAGCAAATTAAGTGCGGATAACAGATTAATGGGCGCTGCAAAAGCCGTACAAGCTGTTTTGTGACAAATACGTATAAATATTCGCTGCCACCTGATTGGAGGCAGGTAGGTGGACAAGGGCCCTCCGCACAGCAGATTTTCTCAAAGGAGAAGTCGCCGATGCTTGTCGGCTTCATACATTATCCCCAAGAAAAGCATCTTTGGAAACATTGGCCACATAAATTTGTTTCGCATTTGCCAAAGGTTGCTTCGAGACAGCGACGGAAACTGTGACGTGGCCACAGGGATTCTGAAAGAACTTGTGACTGACCCAAGGTCACATCAGCAACTGCATGTGGAGGAGTGGGGAATCAAACCTGGTTCTCTCAGATTAAAGTCCATCCTCCTAACCACTACACCAAACTGGAATGACTGGAGAAAACTTGGTGCTGTTTACGAAATCCCTCATGATACAGGTCGGGTGCCCTGCTGGAATGATTCTGCCCAACTCCCATTGAGGGTCTGGTCATTTTGCCTTGTGCTGATCCCCCCCCCCCCAAAAGGATATCCTCTCTGTGTGTTTTTTATGATGCCCTGATTTTCTGTCCAGTTGGCCCTTCAGTTCTTGAACACACCATTAGGGAGGAAAGGGAGCACTCTGTATCCCGAACGGCACGCTCAACACCTTCTAGCAAATACCATTCAGGTGACTTACTACTAAATAATATTTTTTGGGAGGGGAAATACGACCTGCCCTTTACTTTTTCATGAGGGCTACCATTCAGCCTCTTTTTCTCCCGCCGCCACTACCCCCAGTTGCCATGGGAACAGGTTAGTGTTCCACCGTTGCCTCGTGAACCCAGGAAGAGCAATCATAGATCTTTTTTCGGTACTCCTGGGTCAATGTGTGGCCAAACCATTCTGATAGGCTCTTTCTGCCTATAAAGGCAATGGAGCACAACACACAGCTCAAGATTTTTTTTCCCCTTATACTGCCAGTCCATCAAGTTGACCCAAAAGCCAGGCTCAAAAGAAGGGTGAAGACGTCATTCGTTTCAAATGGCTTCTGTTCAGCAATGCACTCTGATGGAAAAGGTTTTTCACAAAGGGCTTACGTGGGCCAGAAACATGAGTGCAGTGCAGAGACAGACTGCAGTGCACCATTTTGGATGGATTCCAGCCATGAAAGTCCCCCACATACACAGTTCCATGCATTGTTAAAAAGGAATCTAGCATAAGAACAGAAGAACGTAAGAAGAGTCCATCTAGCCAGCATCCTGTCTCACACAGTGGCCAACCAATTTGTCCAGGTTTGGAGGTAACTCGCTGGAGGAAGAGGAGGAAGAAGAGGAGGAAAAGGAAGAGGAGGAGGAGGAGGAGGAAGAGATTGGATTTATACCCCACCGTTCACTACCCGAAGGCATCTCAGAGCATCTTACAATCCCCTTCCCTTCCTCTCCCCTCCCCACAACAGACACCCTATGAAGTAGGTGGGGCTGAGAGAGCTCTTTCGAGGACTGTTCTTGAGAGAACAGCTCTGACAGAACTTGTGGCAGACCCAAGGTCACACCAGCAACTGCATGCGGAGGAGTAGGGAATCAAACCCGTTTCTCCCAGACCCGTCTGCAGTCTTCACCACTACACCCCTCTGGAGGGCCAACAACAGGGCAGAGAGGCTGAGGCCTTCCCCTGATAAGAACCTCAGAAGAACCCTGCTGGTTCAGACCAGTGAGAGTTTATCTAGTCCAGTGTTCTGTTTCACAGAGTGGCCAACCAGTTCCTCCAGAGATCCAACATCAGGGCACAGAGTCTGAGGTTTTCATAATAACGTAAGAAAACCAGTCATCTATCTTATCCAGCATCCCATCTCACCCAGTGGCCAGCCAGTTCCTCTGGAGGGCCAACAACAGGGCAGAGAAGCCAAGGCCTTCCCCTGATAAGAACACCAGAAGAGCCCTGCTGGATCAGACCAGTGAGGGTCCATCTAGTCCAGCATCCCGTCTCGCACAGTGGCCAACCAGTTCCTCTGGAGGGCCAATAACAGGGCACAGAGGCCAAGGCCTTCCCCTGATAAGACCCTCAGAAGAGCCTTGATGGATCAGACCAGGGAGGGTCCATCCAGTCCAGCATCCCATCTCACAGAGTGGCCAGCCAGTTCCTCTGGAGGGCCAACAACAGGCCAGAGAGGCTGAGGCCTTCCCCTGATAAGAACCTCAGAAGAGCCCTGCTGGATCAGACCAGTGGCCCATCTAAGGGTTAATGAGCTTTCAGTGAATTCATTGGTTACCTTTTTTTAAAAAAAATTCAAAATCTTGGCTTTTGGGGGGGGGGATACTCTTTCACCCATACTGGCTCCCCCAGCCCTTCTTCCATCTCTGCTCCAATCGCCTCTCCAGTTTAAGTGATTAATTTGTAGCCACTGGCGAACACACCCGGCTGGCAGCGCATCATTCCATTGCCACGACAAGAGCTATAAAAAGATCGTTATTTTCATTAGCATAAATAACTGCATGTTGACAGAACTCTCCGTTTTGAAAACAGTTTACAGCCCGAACTGTCTTCCTCCATTACCCGGATGACAACTGAAAGCAGAGTTACGGGATTCAAAGGACAGCCCTCGCTCTGAGTTCGGCCACAGCGACGGCAAAACAGGGTTAAAGTAAAGTCACGATCCGTCTCTAAGTAGGAGCAAGGAACTCGGAAACGCAGACAGGGGACAACTTCATGTGGTCAGCCTAGAATGAGAGAACTCAGTTGGGGTCTTTCCTTTTCTGGGCTGGGGCCATGGTGGAAGAGAAGAAGAGGATGAAGGGGAAGAAGGGAAAGGGGAAAAAGAAGAAGAAGAGTTGGATTTATACCCCGCCCTTCATTGAGAGTCTCAGAGCGGCTTACAATCTCCTTCCCTTCCCCTCCCCAAAACAGACACCCTATGAGGTAGGTGGGGCTGAGAGAGCTCTTTCGAGAACCGCTCCTGAGAGAACAGCTCTGAAATAACTTGTAACTGACCAAAGATCACATCAACAGCTGCATGTGGAGGAGTGGGGAATCAAACCTGGTTCTCCAGATTAGAGTCCGCCGCTCTTAACCACTACACCAGACTGGCTCTCTAGGACAGCAGAGAGAGGAGAAGCGACTCAGCCCTCATCCAGACGGCGTAAAACCCGCCTTGCATTTGATCTTCCTTCTCCTGTACCCAAATCCGGCCGCGCCGCTGATGAAATTACACTAATTCTCTTAAAAAACCGAACGCGCTCCTATTAATCTGCAACACTTTATCTCCCTCCAGCACGCCCTGCGGAGTGAATTAAATGTATATTATACAGAAATATGTTCCGCAGCTAGCCCCGATATATATATTTGGGATGCCACTACCGAAAGAGCGCGTGCCGTCCCTGTGTGTGCGTGCTCAAAATCTGTCTTGCTAATATTCTGCCTTCCATTCTCCGGTGATCTATGATGGCAATACATCACTGGCACGGTGGCTCCCCGATAATGAATTACTATCATTTATTATTAGAATATCATTGCAAACATATTATCGCTATGCATCAGCAGAGAGACTGCCGGCAGGAGCGCCCCCGCCAGGGGATGGGTGTGCCCAGTGTTCCCTCTAAACTGGGTTAGCGTGAGCTAGCTGACAGTTTTCTAGCCTCCGGCTCACACTTTTTTGTTGTAGCTCAGGAAGGAGGGCTCAGGAGCAAACTGATTTATGCAGTAGCCAAATCGCTGGCTCACAACTTTCATGCCAGTAGCTCACAGAGTAGAATTTTTGCTCACAAGACTCCGCAGCTGAGAGGCAGCATTGGATGTGCCGCACATCGGGTCCGTTGCCGGGCGGGGGGGGTGGTCAGTGTTCCCTCTAAGCTGAGCGAGTGTGAGCTAGTTCTAAGCTGAGTGAGTGTGAGCCAGCTCACAGTTCTTTAGCCCCCAGCTAACCTGTGTTTTGCCTTGTCCAGTTTGGTGTAGTGGTTAAGTGCGCGGACTCTAATCTGGGAGAACCAGGTTTGATTCCCCACTCCTCCACTTGCACCTGCTGGATGACCTTGGGCAAGCCATAGCTCTGGACCAGCTGTTCTCTCAAGGACAGCTTGGGAAAGCGCTCTCTCAGCCCCACCTACCTCACAGGGTGTCTGTTGTGGGGAGGGGGAGGGAAAAGAGTTTGTAAGCCACTCTGAGACTCCCTTGCGTAGTGAAGGGCGGGGTATAAATCCAATCTCTTCTCTTCTTCTTCTTGGCTCAGGAAGAATGGCCCCAGAGCAAACTAATTTATGCGGTACCCAAATTGCTCGCTCACAACATTAACGCCAGTCACTCACGAAGGAGAATTTTTGCTCACATTACTCCACAGGTTCAAGGGAGCATTGGTGGGGATCAGTTTTAAAAAGCTGGCCCAGGGGAAGGACTCGGTTTTGTCAATCCAGCTGTTATGGGGGGGGGGGTGAACCAAGAAAGGCCGTAAGACCCTCAGAAGGTACAGCCCTTTTCCATTTTTTAAATTTTTGTTAGGTTTTAACATATTATAGGACAGGAAAATATAAAGGCAGGAAGGGTACAGGGTATGGGATAAGACATAAAGGAAAGTTCCATCGAGTTTGTATAATAGCTGTTTCCCCTTTTCGGTCTTAATTCTTTGTTTCCAGTTCTCTTTCTTTGCAGAGTTACTAAAGTTAGAGTCGCTCAGTCAAAGCACTAAAGTCTTCTATTCTGATTCCTGATGAGCACCAGCTTCCGGATAGTTCAAACTGGAGTATCTCCTAATTTATATTATGTCTATTCAGCGTTCTTGGTCTTTGAAATTTCTTTCCACTCCGTCACAAAACAGTCTCCAATTGTCTCTCACATTTTGTTTACTTCTATCTTTCTTTCTTTTTTAATAACACTTTATTAATCAACAAGAACAACACTACATTGCAGGTAAAATCACAGTCAAGGTCAGTAAAATACATGTATCGGTGTTCCCTTTTTCTTACTAAATTCACAGGGATACCCACATCGGTTTACCAAAGATGTAATGCATCTATTATTTGCGGAATATCACCTTGCTCAACTAAATATCGTAAAATAGGAAACCAGATTACGACAAGTTGACTTCTGTCTTTCAACAAGCTTGACCGTATATCCATTTCTGCTGCTTTGAAAAAGTTTACCAGGAGTTCATTTTTCATTGGTATCTCTGCTTTCTTCAGTGCTTAGGCTAAAGAATTCTTGCTTGATGTGGCAGCTGCTACTGGTCAGCCCCAAGCTCCTTTTCGATAGTGTCAAGGCACGGATGGACTCACCTTATAGCTGGCAGTGCTTTCTTTCCAGCAGCTGACCTCCGAGTTAGCAGGGACTGACAACAGGGCCAGGTCATCCCGGTAATGTCCTGCATGGGATGGCCCTTTGGGAATGAATCTTAGGGCCCCTTTCAGACACACTAAATAACGCACCTTCAAGCCACTTCCAATGCACTTTGCAACTGGATTTCAGTGTGTGGAATGGCAACATCTACCAGCAAACTGTCGCTGAAGTGGATCGAAGCTATTCAGCGTGTGTGGTGCCTTTATTTATTTATTTAGATTTGTGCCCTGCCCTCCCCGCCGAGGCAGGCTTTAGAGATGAAGAGGAGGAGATTGGATTTATACCCCGCCCTTCACTACCCGAAGGAGTCTCAGAGCAGTTTACAATCTCCTTCCCCTCCCCACAACAGACACCCTGGGAGGTAGGTGGGGATGAGAGAGCTCTCTCGAGGACTGCTCCTGAGAGAACAGCTCTGAGAGAACTTGCGACTGACCCAAGGTCACGCCAGCAGCTGCATGTGGAGGAGTGGGGGATCGAACCCCGCTCTCCCAGATTAGAGTACGCGCTCTTAGCTGCTTCGCCAAACTGACTCCTAACCACTACACCAAACTGGGCCATGGCTCAGTGGTAGAGCGTCTGCTTGGTATGTAGAAAGTCCGAGGTTCAATCCCCAGCATCTCCAGTTAAAAGAATCAGCGAGTAGGTAATGAGAAAGCCCTCTGCCTGAGATGCTGGAGAGTTTCTGCCAGTCTGAGTAGACAGTGATGACCCGGAGAGACCAACGATCTGGCCTACAGCAGCTGAAATTATTATTATTATTATCTTCATCATCATCTTGCCTCAGCCGTGTTATTTTGTGCGTGGGTTTTAATTATTTTTTTAAAGTCAATAACAAAAAAGATTTGGCAACAGAGGTTCAGACAGGCAAGGCCTGGTTCTCCTGTGAGCGTCAGAGCCTTGGCTGCACCGGCCGGCTTTCAAAACCAAGGGGCCCACCCTCTTCTCCTTTTGATCTCCTTGAGAGACGAGGACCTCACAGGATCCGACGCGAGAACAGCCACGGGGAAGGCGCCGGTAGAGCGGCCCCGCCTGCTGAGGCGATCGCTGCCAAAGAGAAGCACATCAAAAAGCGACGGCTCAGAAACTGCGCACTCCCTTTGTTCGTTCCTGGACCCAGACTGGCTGCAACCTCGTTTCATGTTTCTAGACCTCAGGCGCCGTCAGGAAAAGGAACACGCCGGCCGAACCTGAGCGTGCCTGGCCCAGTGTGGGAGCCTGAAAGAACAGCGAGTTCCGCAGCACCTTTGTAACTTTCCAGACTTAAATCTGACACTCCTTGCTTGAGAGGGAGTGCTGGAAGTGAGGAACTCAGCATGCCTGGACACTGGGGGGCGCTACATCACTCTAAGGGTGTAGAGGCATTATCTCCTTGAATGGGATGCCTCTCTTTGTCATCACCTGGGAGCTGCCCTCTGGCCCCTCCCCTCTCTCTCCCTTTGTCCTCTCTCTCCCTCCTCACATGGCCTTCCATGGAGACACACATCTCTGCAGGTCTCTCCTGCAGAGACAACGTCCTTGTACTCCCACACACAGTGCCGGACAAGCTGGCCACTTGTGATTAGGGAAACTACTTTTTAGATTAGGCCTCTCTCTCTCTCTAATTTTGACGGCAACCTCAATGTGAGCTGGCTCTACTTGAATAAATATAAATTTACCTTTTCTGCAAGATTTATTCACTGCACTTTGTATCACGCTCCTAAGGTAAAGGTAAAGGTTTCCCTTGCTCAAAACTTGAGGGGCGGTGCTCATCTCCGTTTCCAAGCCGAAGAGCCAGCGCTGTCCGAAGACTTTCCCCCTGGTCATGTGGCCTGCATGACTAGATGCCGAGGTGCATGGAACGCTGTTACCTTCCCCCCGAAGCGGTACCTATTTATCCCTTTGTGATTTCTTGCTTTCGAACTGCTAGGTTGGCAGGAGCTGGGGTCAGAGAGGGAGCTCACTCCATCAGGAGGCACTCGGGTCTTGAACCGCTGAGCTACCGACCTTCCGGTCAGCAGCTCAGCATCTTAACCTCTGAGCCACAGTGGCCCCAATCATGCTTCTATGACTGGGCAAAACTCTGCTACGTCAACCAAATATCCCAGCATTTGCAAGCATCCACAGCCCTCAAATATTCCTAGGCCCTAGGCAGTTGCCCGTCCTGACCAGGCGGTGGTCCAGTCCAACCTCCACTGCCGCACAACATCTTGCTCAGAAGCGCAAAGGCAAGCAGGTGAATTTTTAACCCTTTCCGAACCGCCTCGGCTCTCGAGTCACATGCGCCATCTGTCCCTCCCGCCGGCGACTCCACCGCGCAACAAACGGCCTCCAGCTGTATCTTCATCCATCTCCACTCGCGCAGATTTATGGCCAAAATTATAGTTTTGGCAATGCTCCGGCAGCCAGGGCCCCGTTACTACCAAACAATATCGCGTAATTAATGTTTTTATGTTTAAGGGAAAGAGACGGCACATATGTTCTCGAGAGGCGGAGGGGGGTGGGGGCAGATTTATAGGGAACACACCGGAGTCAATGCCCATGTTTATGCGCTCGCCTGACAGATCACGTATCATTTTCTAAAGGATGCGCGCTGGTGCGCCGCTTCCCTGGATTCGCTGGCGGGGGGCCATGCGGCGACACCGTAGCGAGATGATAGATTTCAGGTGACACAAGGAGAGGAACCGGAGCATCCGTAAATGTTTCAGCGGCGCATCCATCTCTTTGTAAGCAGATGGGCTTGCTTTAACACATGCCGTTAGGGCGGGCGCTGGGGTGTGCGTTCTGGGAGCGAAACCCTCTCCTCGGGCGCGTCTTCCTTTAAAGAAGAG
Organism: Lepidodactylus listeri; assembly: GCA_029233225.1. Lineage (NCBI taxonomy): Eukaryota > Metazoa > Chordata > Lepidosauria > Squamata > Gekkonidae > Lepidodactylus > Lepidodactylus listeri. The sequence continues at coordinate 3,067,953 of JARCFY010000022.1, forward strand.
GAAGAGAGAAGAAGAGATTGGATTTATATCCCGCCCTTCACTCACTTGGAGTCTCAGAGCGGCTTACAAACTCCTTTTCCCTTCCCCTCCCCACAACAGACACCCTGTGAGGTCGGTGGGGGCTGAGAGAGCTCTTTCCCAAGCTGTCCTTGAGAGAACAGCTGGTACAGAGCTACGGCTTGCCCAAGGTCATCCAGCCAGGTGCAAGTGGAGGAGTGGGGAACCAAACCGGGTTCTCCCAGGTTAGAGTCCGTGCACTTAACCACTACAACAAACTGGCTCCCAAAAGGGCCAAGGTCTGCATGGATGTCAGCCAGAAAGGTGGCCTAGGGTGCATAAGTGCCTACTTTCTGACAATGCACATTGGCTGACTCCAAAAGACTCCAAAAGAAGAAGAGGAGGAGGAGGAAGAGATTGGATTTATACCCTGCCCTTCACTACTCAAGGGAGTCTCAGAGCAGCTTACAATCTCCTTCCCCTCCCCACCACAGACACCCTGGGAGGGAGGTGGGGCTGAGAGAGCTCTGACAGAAGCTGCTCTTTTGCAAGAATAGCTGTACCAGAACTATGGCTTGCCCAAGGTCTGGGCAGGGGGAGACCACCTTCTGTTATTCTGTGGTCAGTGGACTGTCTCCAGGGCTCTGGCATAGCAGTCAGGAGCGCAGACTCTAATCTGGGAGAACCGGGTTTGAGTCCCTGCTCCTCCACATGCAGCTGCTGGTGTGACCTTGGGTCAGTCATAAGTTCTTTCAGAGCTGTTTTCTCGTAGGCAGTCCTTGAAAGAGCTCTCTCAGCCCCGCCTACCTCCCAGGGTGTCTGTTGCGGGGCGGGGAAGGGAAAGGAGATTGTAAACCGCTCTGAGATTCCTTTGGGTAGGAAAGGGTGGGGTATAAATCCAATCCCCTCCTCCTTCTCCTCCTCTTCTTCTTCTTCTTCAGTATCCTGTTTCACACAGTGGGTAAGTGGAACCTCCACATTCAGAGGTAGTGATTCTTTGAATTGCATACCCCTAGAAGTTTTGCCGGTGAAGGGAAGGGAGGGAAGGAGGGAGGGAGGATGGGGTGGGAAAGTTGTACCCGGACGTGCACACAACCGGATTCCAGAATAGATTTTGGAAATCCTCCTAGTTGACTCAGGAGGGGTAGGAATGCAATGCAGAGAGGATCTACGCAACTAGAAAGTAAAGGAATGAAGGGGTGAGAACGCTCGTCAGTTTTCTGGAAAGAGCCCTGGGGAACGTATGCACCTTCTTGAACCATTGCAGGCAGTTCTCGGCTTTCCCAAACACTCCCCCTAGTGCACCTCGTGGAATCGCCTGCAAAGCCAGACAGGAAGGAGCGTCGCCCCCCACACAAACTCGGGTCCCTTTCAACAGCACTTAAACTTCCCTTGAAACAAGTTGTTCAGATTAAATGGGACTGCCAGTACATATTAATTAAATACCCATTTATTCTTGAAAGACTACTTATCGAGGGTTCTCGAGTCGGGAAGGGGATAGACCCTGCTGTCACGTAATTAATTTTGAATGACGCATGCCGGGAACAGGCGTCCCAGCCCCCCTCTCCCCATCCGCCGACGTCCCCGCCTTAACAGATTAAAAACAAAAACCCCGCATGGCATGTTTACACATCCAATTAACACTGAACAAGATAACCTTATAGCGCGTTAATGAGATCAAGTAATTACGCACCCAAAATGCCAAAATTAATCTAGGCCTTCGGTAAGAGCCCGCTGCGTTCCAGCACAGGTAGCAAGCCGGAATGGAAATATTTGTGGTTTCCAATTATTACTTGAATGACTGAGATGAGAGACATAGAAAACCTCGTCTGGCGTTGCGCTGCAGCTTCGTGTTCGGAGGCTGTGAACCTTGAAATACCAACAGTGGGAAGGAACAAGAACAGGAGGCGACTTTGACTTCTGGGCCTTGTTCCTGAGCTTTTTCGGACGATCCACCCAGCCTTTGTGTGAAACAAGAGGCCGGCCTTCACAGGCCACCAGTCTGATCCAGCAAGCTTGCTTCTTGGGTCTTGTCCAACTGCGTTGGGTCTCTGAGGCTCACAGCCTCCGGTCCAAGGGGTGGGGAATGGGAGGACAGGGGTGGAGCTCGGTAGGCCGGAGGGGCTAGGGGAGCACTGGGTTAGAGTGTCGGGCTAGGATCTGGGAGAGCCCGGTTTGAATCCCCACTCTGCCATGGAAGCTCATGGCGGGACCGTGGACCAGTCACACCCTCTCGGCTTGGCTTACCTTACAGGGCTGTAGGGAGGACAGAAACAGACCCGAAGGACTTGTTGCGTTAAATCACGGCTCTCGCCAGTGATTTAAGCCAGATCTGTGTTTGGGGGGGGGAGCTTCCAGAAGGCCCACTTCAGAGTCTCCTTCGCCTCCTTCTTCTCCCAGGGATAAAGGAGACAGAAAAGAAGATAAAAGACAGACGAGACAAGCCAGGCGACAAGGTCTGGGCCTAATGAATGGGAGAGAATTGCATGTCAAATCTGCTATGCTGGGATTGGTGTCTAGGTGGGAAGAGGATGAACCAAGAACGTCAATTCAAAGCCAGGGGGAATCCCTGCAGATCAGAGATTGGGCAGCCTGCAGCATCCACGGGTCTCTTCTCCTGAGCCTGTGACGAACCTGTTTCTTACTAGCCGTGACCCCAACCCCAAGCTGGCAATCCTGCTTTCCAGGTCCAGTTCTGGGGGGCTGGTTTTAGTCCCCGAGCAACCCAAGGCAAGCCCTTGAAGAAGGACCATCTCTTCCACTGTGACCCTCTGCTAGCTTGGACCCTCCCTTAAGAATGTAAAAGAAGCCAATGTTGGATCAGGCCAATGGCCCATCCAGTCCAACACTCTGTGTCACACAGGGGCTAAAAACACCAGGTGCCCTCAGGAGGTCCACCAGCAGGGCCAGGACACTAGAAGCCCTCCCACTGTTCCCCCCCCCCCCCCGCAAGTACCAAGAATACAGAGCATCCCTTGCCCCAGACTGAGAGTTCCTGTCTATACTTTGCGGCTAATAGCCGCTGATGGACCTCTGCTCTTAAGAACATAAGAGAAGCCAATGTTGGATCAGGCCAGTGGCCATCCAGTCCAACACTCTGTCACAGAGTGGCCAAAAACACCAGGTGCCCTCAGGAGGTCTAGCAATGGGGCCAGGACACTAGAAGTCCTCCCACTGTTGCTCCACCCCGCCCCCAAGCACCAAGAATACAGAGCATCCCTTGCCTCAGACCCAGAGTTCCTATCTATACCTTGTGGCTAAGAGCCACTGACGGACCTCTCCCAGATTTTCTCCCTAGTATGGCCCTTCCTTAAGGTGGTCCGAATGTCCCCAACCTTTCAAGATGCTCTCCCACGGGATGTGAGGAGTTCCCCCTACATCACTCTGTTTCCAATAATGTCAGGCCATACTAGTCCAATTGCAGTGGGTGCAGAATCCTGTTTTTGAGGACCTCCCCCCCTTCATTTTGTAAAAACCCAAGTTTCTAGGCCTTACTGTGGTGAAAATATGCATGGGCAACACTGGGTGGAAAGTAGGTCCACCATGACCAGGGGTCATTTCAAGCAGGAACGCGCAGGAACGCCATTCCGGGCGTGACAAGCCCAGGAGCGGGCACATATGGTGACGCGCTGTGGAAAAAAGCAAAAGCCGACTAACTTGACCTTGTCTTTTCCTGCTTGTTGCAGGGTAGCTTCCCTGCGAGAGCCAAGGAAACCTAAAGCGTCTTTAGCCAAAGCGTAAAGCTGGCTCGCCAGCTCTGAGCTGGGAAATACCTGGAGATTTTTGGGGTGGAGCCTGAGCGGTGGGTGTTGCCTTCTGACACACTTCCGGTGATGTCAGGAGGTGTGGCATATGCAGATAAGTTATGCTAATGAGCTATGCTAATGAACTCCTGCACCTTTTTTTTTAATGAAATGACCCCGAGTCCATGACTACGTCACTTGCAACCTTTAGGAGACCAAGAAAGAAGTCCCTCTCCATTAGGGCTGCCAGCGTCCAGGTAGGGCCTGAAGATCTCCGGCTATTTCAACTGATCTTTAGGCAACAGAGATCAGTTCACCTGGAGAAAAAGGCTGTGTTGGGGGGGGAGTCTATGGCATTATATCATGATATCATTCTGAGGTCCCTCCCTTCACTACACTCCACTCCCAGATCTCCAGGTGTTTCCCAAGCTGGAGTTGATAACCCTACTCCGCACCACGGATTTACCGACTTGGAAGGGCTTTCTTTCCCAGAAACCGTTGTCTCTTCTGTTTCATGGCGACAGGTTTTATTTTACGGTTGTCCGTGCTGTTGTTTTTAATTACCGGCTGGGTCAAGCGCTATAATTTTGATTGGGTTGTACCTTTGCATTCTCGTCTGAGCGCCAGAACGGAACGGCAGATAAATAAATAGAAAATGGCTTTGGCGGCCACCGCCGTCTTTAACGGTTTTTCGTCAGCGGCTCGTAACAAATGGTCCTTGCACAAACCCTCTCAACCATCCTGTTTCTCTCATCAGATAGCTTTTTAATCGGATGGTTTTGTCGGTTTGGTCGTCTTTCATCCCCCCCCCCCCCCATTTTTAATCGGAGGGGAGGATTTTTGCGTGATGGTTTTTGTGCAATTAGGGAACGGCTTTCAGTCTGCTTTGTACAAAAGGGGTCTGGAAAGTTCCGGAAGAAGTATCAGTAGGTAAATAAAATGTCACTCAAGATGGTTTTTGGCCCTCTCGCTCAGGGCCCCGCATAGCTGGTTACAAACAGACAGCCTCAAATATTCTTGTAACGCTTTCCTCATATCATAATTAAGTCTCACCTCAATCCGACACAAGCCAAGTGAGGATTGTGGCAATAAAAGGCTGATTACTGATTCACTTTTCCGCCATGCTGGCGCAGCCAGTTCCAAAAGGCGAGGGGAAATGTAACAACTCCACCGAGCGAGGCCATTTATTTGCTCCACTCCCAGCCTGCGTGCAAGACAATATTACCTTTTAAATATTTGAGGAGCCCAGGCTGCCTGGGGAAAGCAAAATAATCTTTCAGCCACCAGATGCGTGGATCCGGGGGTGGAGTCATTGGCTAAAATTTTGCTGAGGTTTGGGGGTGGGGGAGATGATGCCAAAAGATCACTACACTGAAAACCTGGCATGGCATTTTTTAAAATTGGAAAAAACAAACTTTCTTGTTTTAAGACAAAAGAGGAAGAAAAACATCGAGTTGTAAATCTGACATATACACCCCAGCGATTCCCTCCCGTAATATTTCTATTCTGCATCTGATTTTGGAAACTACAGAATGACTGCAGGGCCCAGGATGAAAGTTGGGATTGAAGGAAAGCCTCCATACTCTAGGGATGCCAGTCTCCAGGTAGGACCTGGGGATATTTGGGATGAGGCCCACAGCCAGGATTTTGTGGCTTGTGGGGCAAAAAAAAAATTCTGGTGGGGCTGAAGTTCTCAGTGCAGAAAGAAAAGCCGTTTATCCAACAGAAAGCTGTTACCAGGATTGATCTCTAAATTGCAATGTGTCAACCACTTTAGATGACAGTTCTCAGCTGCTGCAAGTTAATCACTTGACAGCCTAAACTACAATTCTGAGAACAACCCAGCAGGTGGAGGTGATGACTTCTACTGTCAAGAAAGTTAACACTCAGGCAGGAAAACTCCCTTAAAGGAGACCAGTGTCTTGAAACAGAGGTAGAAGGGATCCTAGAGGTCACCTACACCAACCCCCCCGCCCCCGCTCAGTGCGAGAACTGGTCCACTACAGCAGCCCACCCTGCTTAAAGCAGCACACACCTTTAAAAACCTGGTTTTGAATAATTGAAAAAAGCATTCACAGGAGAAATTCTTGTGGGGCTGGGCCTTTAAGGAAGGCGGTGAGCCCCCAAAAGCCCCACCGTAGCTACGGGCCTGCCTGAAATTACAGCTCCTCTCCAGACTACAGAGATCAGTTCCTCTGGAGGAAGCGGATGTTTTGAAGGGTGGCCTCTATGGCATTGCACCCCACTGAAGTCCCTCTCCTCCCAAGGCCCCACCCTCAAATCTCCAGGAGTTTCCCAACCTGGAGTTAGCAACCCTACCCCCACCACCCACCAGTGACCAGGAGGGCCTTGCCAAATCTACACTCTTCTATGGTATTTTTTACCTGTTGGAAGCTGCTCTGTTCCACCCATTTTTGTCACTTGGATTCCTGGCACCTTTATGGCTTCTAATATCATTTTTTAGGCCATAGTGACGATACAGGCCTTCGGTGTGCTCAAAATAAAGGCAAAAATTAATGTTTAAAATATGGGGAAGGTGGAGGCGGAAAAACAGAACCCAGCACAAATTCCTAGGTTTGACGTACACAAAGCAAAACTCAAAACAGGGATTTTCAAGCTGAACCAGAAAACAATCAAGATAGGATGAGTATATAGATTGGTTTGTGGGTGAATTGCCCTGGGGAGACCCTGCCCTGCAGCCAGAAATGAAATGTATATCTTCAGGGAGCTTTGTCCCTCCTTTCCTTTTTCTTAGCCATGCCATTTCTCAGTTTCACCAGCAGATGGCAGCGTCTCCTCTCCCTGCCTTAGACCTGTGGTTTCTCAATTTGAAAACCAGAGGGCAGCATCTCCTCGCTCTATTATAGCCCTGGCATCCCTCAAACTCACCAGCAGAGGGCGGCATCTCCTCTCTCTATTATAGCCCTGGCATTCCTCAAACTCGCCAGCAGATGGCAGCATTCCTTCTCCCTGCCTGATCCCGGCATTTTCTCTGTTCCAATACCAGAAGGAAGTATCTCCTTTCCCTATGTCAGCCATGCAGTTTCTCTATTTCACCGCCAGATGGCAGTCTTAAACAGGGAAAGGGAAAGGTTTCCCTTGCTCGAAAGCCAGTCAAATACGACTCTAGGGACGCTGTGCTCGTCTCCACGGGAAATCAGACCAACAGTGGTCCTTGTACTCCAGCGTCCAATTTCAAACAGTGGCCAAGCGGCTGATCCTGGAGGGCCAATAAGCAGGGCACAGAGGCCAAGGTCCTCCGCTTATGTTACTTCCTAGCACTGGGGTTCAGAGCCTTACTGTCTCTAAATATGGAGGTTCCCTTTACTCACCAGGGCTAGAAAGCATTGATGAATCTATGCACCATGAATCTGCCTATCATCTGTGCTCGTGGCCGTCACTACATTCTGTGGCAGTAAACTGTATTATTTAATTATGGCATGTCACCAGGGGTCATTTAATAGAAAAAGAGGTGCAAGAGCTCATTAGCATAACTTATTTGCATATGCTACACCACCTGAAGTATGAAGTATGTCAGAAGGCAAGAAAGAAAGGAGAGAGAGAGAGAGAGAGAGAGAGAGAGAGAGAAAGAAAGAAAGAAAGAAAGAAAGAGCTGGCAGAGAGGGGACAGCTACTAATCCAAGCCTCAGAAATACCACTATTCTGGAAAGATAGTTTCAGTGATGGCTGAAGCCTTCAGAGGACTGGTCGGAGGAACCAGGACCTTTCCAGGGGACGGGGTCATTTTGCTGCAGCCATGACACAAGCAAGCATTCCCCCGGCGGGGGGGGGGGGGGGCTGGCACCAACTCCCAGAGCTGCGCTCCCCCGAGCTCCTGCTCGAAAGGACCCCTGCATGTCACACCACTGACAATATTGCATTATACGTTTTCCCCCCCTTTGTGGCATTATTTTCCTTCCTGTAAGCCTCCCCACGGTACCATTTTGCTTACCAGAGATCACTGATTCAATTGTTTTTCATGTTTTGTAATCCACCTTGCGTCTCAGTGTGAAACAACATTGATAGTCAAAATAATAACGCACCCGTTGAGTAAAGCGTTTTCTTTTTTCAATGCAGATAGATTCAGGTGGGTAAGCCTCGTTGCACTGAAGCAACAGAACAAAGTTTGAGTCCAGGGGCACCGTTAAGACCAACAAAGTTTTATTCTGGGTAGAAGCCTTTGGGCGCATGCACACTTCTTCAGATACATATGCAGGGCTCATTTGGTAGCGGGAGCTCCTTTGCATATTAGGTCACACACCCCTAATGTAGCCAATCCTCCAAGAGCTTACAGAGCTCTTCTTACAGGGGCTATTGTAAGCTCTTGGAGGATTGGCTACATCAGGGGTGTGTGGCCTAATATGCAGAGGAGCTCCTGCTACCAAATGAGCCCTGAACATATGTTTTTAAAGAAGTGTGCATGCACATAGAAGCTTATATGTATCTGTATATGTATACATATGTATCCGAGGAAGACGAAGAAGAAGATGAAGAAGAGGAGGAGGAGATTGGATTTATACCCCGCCCTTCACTTGGAGTCTCAGAGTGGCTTACCATCACCTTCCCCTTCCCCGCCTCGCAACAGACACCCTGTGAGGTAGGTGTGGCTGAGAGAGCTCTCGCAAGAACTGCTCTTGAGAAAACAGCTCTCAGAGAGCCATGACTGACCCAAGGTCACCCCAGCAGCTGCACATGGAGGAGTGGGGGATCAAACCCGGTTCTCCCAGATTAGAGTCTGTGCTCCTAACTACGACACCAAACTGGCTCTCGTACACATCTGAAGAATGTGGCTCACATACATATCTGAGGAAATGGGCATGCACTCAAAAGCTTACATGTATCTGAAGAAGTGAGCATGCACACAAAGGCCACTAGGTGGCAGCAATCCTCTCCCGTCTTTGCCGTGCAGTTTCAGGGTTTCCTTTCTCAGACGGCAGCACCCCTCTTCCCTGTCTTGACCTGGCAGTTTCTCAGTTTCGTCACCAGATGGCACCATTTCCTTTCCAGTCTTTCAGCCTTGCAACTCCTGAGCTTGGGAATGAACCGCTCTGCTTCCCGCGCCGATGCGGGAGCGCGGTGATTTTACCTGCACTTTGGGGGTTGAAGCCTGAGGAAGTCATGCTTTGAGGAGGGGAGAAACCCCATGGGGGTCTAATGCCACAGAGTCCACCCTCCAAAACAGCCATTTTCTCCAGAGGAACTGATCTATGTAGTCTGAAGATGTCAGCTAGGCTGCCATAATGCGGCCATAAAGGAAAGGAATGTCGGCTGGGGTAATGAAGAAGCTTGGGGTGAGGAAACTGACACTGATATGCTAAGTGTCGATTCTCTTCTAGCATTTATCTTTTGCCCTGACAAAGTTTGCCTCTGGAGATGTTCTCAGGTTTCTCTTGTCAGTTTCCCGCTGGGAACTAGGGTCCGTTCTTTTCCGCGAAAATGTAACGTGGCATTCATTGGCTGACACCCAAGTTTGAACCCTGGAGGGTGGACCCAGCGGAGTCAGTGGCCTTGTGCTGGGATCACTCAGAGAAGGCATGGAGGAGGAGATGGGATTTATACCTGGCCCTTCACTCAAAGTCTCAGAGCTGCTGACAGTCTCCTTTCCCTTCCCCTCCCCACAACAGACGCCCTGTGAGGTCGGTGGGGCTGAGAGAGCTCTCTCGAGGACTGCTCTAACAGCTCTGAGAGAACTTGTGACTGACCCAAGGCCACACCAGCAGCAGTACGCAGAGGAGGAGTGGGGAATCCGACCCCGTTCTCCCGGATTAGAGTCCACCACTCTTAATCGCTACACGACTTCCTCAGAACTGCAAACAGGCTGGGACCAAGGCTTTCCCGATGTTATACAGAACAAAACAGAAGTCTCTAATCGGGTTAAGCAGCTGCCTCATTCCTTTTCAGCTTGGCCAGTGACGAGACCTATTTGCTGTCCTGAGGAAGTTCAACGGAAACCACATTTACAATCCGGAGGAGCGCGTTGATGGCTTCATTCTGTCGACTGGAGAAAAATTAAAGAGGTTTTGCTTTTGAGAATTAACACCAGTTGGTGTATATATACACTCATTGTGTTGTGGCTATTGACTTAACTGAATTTATTCCATAATATATTGAATACAAAGAGTGAATCCAGCCATGTTGGTCTGAAGCAGCAGAACAAATTTAGAGTCCAGCGGCACCTTTAAGACCCACAAAGTTTTATTCAAGGGATGAGCTTTCGGGTGCAAGGCACACGTTTTCAAATACACTGGAATGTTAGGAAAGGTTGAAACTTATAGACTGGGGCTGAACAGCAAATCAACATGTAACACGATGAAGATGTGCAAAGGCAAAACTAAATAACAAGCTAAGGTTATAAGATCAACAGCTGTAAAGCAATAAATCTGTCAAAATAGCAGATAAATGTGTAAAGGTGTCTTTTCGAATTGAGGGCAGTAAACTGATAACTCTCCATTCTCTCCTCTCAGGCGTGGAGGTCACAAAGAGTGTGATTTTTATTATTACATTATTTACTGGATTGTTTCACATGGCGTTTGTTGTACTTTTGCCCACCTGGAGGTTGGGGACCGAACGTCTGCAGGAAGAACTGGACGCATCCTGCCAAACTACAGCCTATCTGTACAGGGGCGGAGGGAGAAAGGACCTCTGCAAATGATGTCCAGGAGCCCAATTTTAACTCTTTATACATTTTTATTTACTTGAAGAAAGCCTCCTGCCTACAGAAACTGGTTCTTCTGGTTGTAGGATTAGAGGCCACTTAGAGCAGAAATAGACCCCCCCCCCATACACCTTTGAAACTTGCATCAGATATGTCTGTTACGATTCTGAAGAAGAGAGAAGAGATTGGATTTATATCCCACCCTTCACTCAGAGTTTCAGAGAGTATTACAAACTCCTTTCCCTTCCTCTGCCCACAACAAACACCCTGTGGAGTAGGTGGGGCTGAGAGAGCTCTGAGAGAACTGTGACTGACCCAAGGTCACCCAGCTGGCTGCATGTGGAGAAGTGGGGAATCAAACCAGTTCTCCCAGATTAGAGTCCACTCAGTGGCAGAGAAGAAGAAGAGATTGGATTTATACCCTACCCTTTACTCGGAATCTTAGAGCGGCTTACAGTCTCCTTCCTTTCCCCTTCCCACAATAGACACCCTGTGAGGTGGGTGGGACTGAGCGAGCTCTCTGAGAGAACTGTGGCTTGACCAAGGTCACCCAGCTGGCTGCATGCGAGGTCGGAGTGGGGAATCAAACCTGGCTCTCCCAGATTAGAGTCTGTGCTCCTAACCACTACACCAAACTGGCTCTCAGGGACAATATATTGGATGCAAAATCTTGCCTCCTGCAAATTTCCCGTTTTCATACTTTTGGAAGGCCAAGTTTCTAATGAGTGATGGCTGACGAAAGCCCTTGGAGGCATGGCGGGTCTAGATTCCTGGTGGCTGAGAACGGCGCTCCCTGTGTAGCCATTTTCTCCTTCCCCCGGCAAGGACCAAAAAATAAGCGATTCGAAGAAGAAAAACAACATTCGCTCCGTTTGCATCTACCCCATCTCCAATGCAGAAGGCCCTTTTCGAAAGACAGAATTCTGATTTTTATAGCCCATCGTCTCAGCAAACTGGTGTGATGACAGGAAAAGTCCCCAGAGGACGGTGAGTGATGTGGGAATGGTGAAATGAGACCGGAATTCAAGGAAGGGGGGAGGCGAAGGGAACCCCAGCTTCAGACTCCTGGCCTGGGTGTCAGGAGGGCATCAAATGGAGTGGCCTCGCCTTTGTTGCAGGCCCACTATCCTGGCGGCCAGGAGAAAGGCCAGGCCAGTTAAGACCTCTGTGGTGAAGGAGAGCCAGGCTAACGCCAGCGACCAGCCGTACCGGATGCTGAGGGTTTCCAGAAGTCTCTTCCGGCCCAGAAGAAAGAGGACTTCGCTGAAGGCCGCTGTGGAGTACGCGATGTAGACACTGACCCCGGCCAACGTGACGAGAGCTTTAAAAAGATCACAAACACGAGACGTTTTACCAAACGCTCCCTCTAGGCGGTGGAGTCTTGTGAGCAGAAATTCTACTTTGTGCGCTACCGGCATTAAAGTGGTGAGCTACTGCATAAATTAGTTTGCTCTGGAGAAATCTTTTCCTGAGCTAAGAAAAAAAACTGTGAGCCGGAGGCTAAGAAACGGTGAGCTAGCTCACACTAACTCAGCTTAGAGGGAACACTGCGATGTTGTACATCACTCCAAAAGATATTGCAGAGATGGATACGAATTACAAAGGGGCCTGCTGGAAATGTAAAAAAAGAAGACGGCACCTTTCATCATATGTGGTGGAACTGCATCAAGACAAAAAGATACTGGGAAAATATTCACGAAGAAATTCGAAATATTCTAAAAGCCAAATTCCCGATGAAACCAGAGATTATGTTACTGGGAATCTTACCAGGTAACATAGAGAGAACCTCACAAGACCTGCTGAGTAAAGATAAAGGTTTCCCTTGCTCGAAAGCCAGTCAAATACAACTCTAGGGATGAGGTGCTCATCTCTGTTTCCAAGCCGAAGAGCCAGCACTGTCCAAAGTCTTTTCCGTGGTCATGTGGCCGGCATGACTAGATGCCAAGATGCACAGAACACTGTTCCCTTCCCACCAAAGTGGTACCTATTTATCTACTTGCAATTTCTTACTTTCAAATTGCTAGGCTGGCAGGAGCTGGGGCCAGAGACGGGAGCTCACTCTGTCATGCGGCACTCAGATCTCGAACTTGCTGAACTGCAGTTCAGCGTCTTAACCGCTGATATATGTTATTGGCAGCCAGAGTAATATTTGCAATGAAATGGAATATGGAAGATGGCCCTACAATAGAAATCTGGAAAGAAAAACTAGCAGAGTACACAGCACTGGCAAAACTAACCAATTACATAGACAAAAGACCACTGAAAGAATTTCAACAAAAAAAGGCAAGCTTATTACTCATGCTATGGGAATAATTAATTTTTAAAAAGTTCCGGAATAACCCAAATATCATATTAAAGGTGATGAAGATACTGATTACAGTTCCAGTACGTAATTCTGTATTCCAGAAGTAATTAAATAATCAGTAAGAATAAGATTTAGATTTAGATAAACAGTTAAAACAATATTAAGTTTTTTACAGTGATTCAGTTTTAGCATAGAAGTTCGCTCAGTTGTTAAAGATGTAATTTCTCTTATCGTCAATAGATTATCGCTAGCCTTAGGAAAGTTCTGGTTTGTTCTTCAAAGAGAGAACCTATCCCCAAATTCCGTAATATTGATGTTTTAATGTCTGCTTCTGTATTTGAGATATGTAATGTATTTGGTAATATGTCTGATCTTACTTGTTGTACGTAGCAACTCATAATATTTGACAAACGTCATGGATTTATATTTCCCCTGCCCCCTTTTCACTTCTGTATTCCACTTTTGTTTCTGAGAAAATAATTTTTTTTAAAAAAAAAATTAAAAATAAGATTACAAACACAAAACGGTCGTTGGGGAAGCAGTGATCGTCCCTGGGAGCCATGCTACCCTCCAGCGTAATAATTATCGGACGACAATCTCTGTGTGGTGCAGCCAAGTTTGTGATATAGCCAGACAATGTGTGTGTGGTACAGCCAGGTTCTACCTAAGACTGTCTGGCTGCCAGAAGTTCTAGCTCATTTTGCGTCATGCACCACTAGGTGGCGAGCTAACATAGCAACTGGTCTCCAAGGCCCCTCACCCCCACCCCGATCATCCCGGGTCGCTCTCTTCTACACCCGGCTCTGTTCCGTCCACATCCTATCCGAAGCGAGGCCTCAAGCCCCGCGGCTTCAGCTCCCCGGCCTACCTCCAGAGAGAAAGACCAGCCCCGTCACCAGCAGGAAGAAGCGGACCTCGGCCAGGAGACTGACAAAGCCGGTCATCCCTCCAGAGATCATCACGATGACGCTGAGAGGCAGGAGGATCACAAAAGTGCCATGCATGTCTAGAGAAAGAGGGGGGAGGGGTACAGAGAGTCACAAGGTGATTTCCCCATATAAGCCTTTCCCCATATAGGCCCCAGAGGACACTGAGGTCAGGCACCCAACATCGCCTGACTCTCCCCGGTCCGAAAGACGCTCGGCTGGCCTGGACCAGGGCCAGGGCTTTCTCGGTGGTGGCTCCTTACTGGTGGAACGAGCTCCCGGAGGACATCAGGGCCCTGCGGGACTTATTGCAGTTCCGCAGGGCCTGCAAGATGGAGCTCTTCCGCCAGGCTTTCAACTAGGAGCCGCCACCAGGGGGGGGGAACTGGCTGGATAACATCGCCCTGGTCCTGCCGGCCACACCCCTTCGCTGCCTCTGTTCGCCATGAGGACTCAGTATGATTGAAGCCGCCATCTGTTGTAGTACATTGTGTAGGATGTGGTGTTAGTTTTAATTGTCGATTTTATATTGTAAACCTTTGGTGGTGTTTTTATGCTTGTTAGCCGCCTTGAGCCGGTTCGCTGGCAAGGCGGGATATAAATATAATTAATAAATAAATAAATAAGGTGGAATCATGTAGGGTCCGGTCGATAATTGGAACCTTCTGCCTCCGTCTTTCCCTGACCTGAGAGGCCCAGACTAGCCGATCTCGTCAGATCTCGGAAGCTAAGCAGGGTCGGCCCTGGTTTGTACTTGGACGGGAGACCACTAAGGAAGTATAGGGTTGCTACGCAGAGGCAGGTAAGGGTAAAACACCTCTAAACGCCTCTTGCCTTCACCTGGATGGCCCAGGCTAGTCTGATCTTATCAGATCTCAGAAGCCAAGCAGGGTCGGCCCTGATTTGTACTTGGACGGGAGACCACTAAGGAAGTCCAGGGTTGCTATGCAGAGGCAGGCAATGGCCAACCATCTCTAAATGCCTCTTGCCTTGACCTGAATGGTCCAAGCCAGCCCGATCTCATCAGAACTTGGAAGCTAAGCAGGATCGGCCCTGGTTTGTACTTGGATGGGAGACCACTAGGGAAGTCCAGGGTTGCTACGCAGAGGCAGGCAATGGAAAACCACCTCTGAACACCTCTTGCCTTGACCTGGATGGCCCAGGCTCGCCTGATCTCATCAGATCTCGGAAGCTAAGCAGGGTCGGCCCGGGCCAGAACTTGAATGAGAGACCCCCAAGGAAGTCTAGGGTCGCTACGCAGAGGCACGCAACGGCAAACCACGTCTGAATGTCTCTTGCCTTGAAAACCCTATCAACTCCCAGCTGAGACGGATTAGGCTCTTGCGGACTGTGCTCTGCCGAGAGGGAGTCGTTCCATTTTGCCTAACTTTAGTTTTCGCTTCAGTGCTTTTACACTTTGAAGGAGGGCGGGAAATGCAATCGACACAAAATGGGGGGGGGACCATTTTTCTCATTGCACACCCCCTATGCAGCGCTTCATCTGTTAGTCTATCGCTGTGATACAATATATTGGCTGTTTGCCTTTGGTAATTCTTTGAGTGGGTTTGCATTTGTTTGCAATGTACACAGTTTACCTTTTGCTTTGTTCCCTTTCCTGTGTATCTTCCCTCTGTATTTTTACCACCCTCCCTGAGACCCCTTGTTCCCCACCAGACCAAAAGTGTGGGGGGGGGGCAGGACTTGTCTGCTGAGCGAATGCGCCCTGGATCCCAGCTGCACTTGCTTGCGCTCGGGCGAAAATAACTCTCAGTTTACCCTGCTTCCCCCCACGCATGGCTGTTTTTGTATAGGTAGGTAATGGATAACTGGAAATTCCTCGAAGCTCACGGGCACTTCCTACGAGCCTCTGGGTGGAGCTCGGCCTTATCGCCTGCTTTCGGCCCAGATGACGGCTCTCGGGTTTGTCTTGGCTGATCCTGCCCACGAGGGCCGTCTCCCAAACAGCTGCACAAACAGGGTTGCCGGGCGCTCTCTGACGGCTTCATGTGGCCGCTGCTCATTCCCTTCCCGCTGGCCGCAAGATGGCCCGGGCTGACCTCTCCCCTGGCTTTCCTTCATTCTGTACCTGCAGCCGGGTGGGCCCCACATTGTGGATCCCGGTTGCTAAGGTGTGTGGGGAAGGGAGTCATGCACCTCCCAGCCACAACTCCAAGGCGGTTAAACCAGTGGGGGGAAAGACCATGTTTGCGCAACTAGTCGGGGCCCCGCTGTGCCCGAGCAAACCCAGCAGCGATTCCGCCGGATGTTTCTGAGCCGGCATAACTCAGTCTGCAAGGGCCCATCATGAGAACTAGAAACGTGACTTTTTCACAACCAAAAAGGAAAAGAATTCAAATGCTCGGGCGGGGGGGGGAGCTTGATTTTGCAGCCGAGAGATCATATTCTGTGCGCCCTCGCACATCCTCCTGGCTAGAGACCAGCCAACACGCCACCCAGGTGGTGGTGGTGGTGGTTGTTTGGAGCCCGTTTGGAGTAGTGGTTAAGGGCGCAGACTCTAATCTGGGAGAACCGGGTTTGATCCCCCACTGCTCCACTTGCACCTGCTGGATGACCGTGGGCAAGCCATAGCTCTGGCCCAGCTGTTCTCTCAAGGACAGCTTGGGAAAGAGCTCTCTCAGCCCCACCTACCTCACAGGGTGCCTGTTGTGGGGAGGGGAAGGGAGGGAGAATGTAAGCCGCTCTGAGACTCCCTTGGGTAGTGAAGGGTGGGGTATACATCCAATCTCTTCTTCTTCTTCTTCTCTTGCTGTTGTTGTTAATTTGATTTATATCCCGCCCTCCCCGCAAAGGCAAGCTCAGGGTGGCTTACAACATTCATAGAGTACAGGTACAGTTAAAAACATCATCGGTATATAAATAACTTAAAATTAACGATCATTTAAAACATATAAAACGCTAAACAAATTAAGTAATAAGAGCAACAGTTCTTTGTGACATAACTTGGGCAATTGTTGAAGGGTCATTCTTTCCCACCAGCTCAGTTCTCATTATTAGACGGCAGGCATGGCTAAGGATACGATGGTAAGATCCCGGGCAGAGGTTGGCAGCAGAGAGGGCAAAGCCCGGGCACAGGGACACTACTCAGTGTATGGTGAGGCTCCTAGTCGAAGGCCTGGTGGAAGAGCTCCATCTTGCAGGCCCTGCGGAACTGTACGAGGTCCCGCAGGGCCCTGATCTCTTCCAGGAGCTCGTTCCACCAGAATGGAGCCGCCACCGAGAAGACCCTGGCCCTAGCTGCTGCCAGTCTGACATCCCAGGAGCTTGGAAAGGCCAACCGATTTTGCGCCCCTGATCGCAGTGCTCTCCTGTGGGGAAGGCGGTCCCACAGGTATGCCGGACCCTGACCATATAGGACTTTAAAGGTCAAAAACAGCACCTTGAAACGAATCCGGTATGCTATCGGCAGCCAGTGCAGTGCCTTCAGTACAGGCCGGATGTGCTCCCACATGGGGAGACCCATCAGCAGCCTGGCTGCCGCATTCTGCACTAGCTGCAGCTTCCGGATTTGAGACAAGGGCAGCCCCACGTAGAGAGCGTTACAGTAGTCCAATCTCGAGGTGACCGTTGCGTGGATCACTGTTGCCAAGTCGTTGGTTATGCTCTTGGTATGCTTACTCTCCTCATTCATTCATTTATTTATTTACTTATGGTTTATTAATTGAATTTATTAACCACCCTCCCCAGTGGAGCCAGGCAATCAAATAAAGCAACACAGGAAATGGTTTAGCGTCAGATTAAAGTAGATCAGGCTAGAACAGTAAAACAGATCAGGCTAAGACAGTATGTATTCTCAGCAAGAAGGTCTAGACCCCCTCTGTCTTTTAGTGTATTTCTTTTCCAGAATGGTATATTAGAATATTGAACGTAATGCAAGGAATATCGGAACGTGTGGCTGACACGCCACTGCACCCACCTCCGAAAAAGAAAGAAAGAAATGCTGTTTAGTTACCTCCATGCCGGAGCAGAAATGAATGGAGAGTCTCCGTTTGTTTCCACAATTAGAAAAGATACCTTTTCCAGTTTGGGGGAAAGGGATGTTTTTGCGATGTGTAGTTGTATAAATGTGTGACGTATAAATCAATGGTGCGACCTCATTTGGAGTACTGTGTGCAGTTCTGGTCCCCACACCTCAAAAAGGATATTATAGCATTGGGAAAAGTGCAGAAAAGGGCAACTAGGATGATAAAAGGGTTGGGACACTTTCCCTGTGAAGAAAGGTTGAAGCGCTTGGGGCTCTTTCGCTTGGAGAAACGACGGCTGAGGGGTGACATGATCGAGGCTTACAAGATTATGCTTGGGATAGAGCAGGTAGAGAAAGAAGGACTTTTCTCCCTTTCTCACAATACAAGAACTCGGGGGCACTCCATGAAATTGCTGAGCAGTCAGGTTAGAATGGATAAAAGGAAGTCCTTCTTCACCCTAAGAGTGATTAACATGTGGAATTCATTGCCACAAGAGGTGGTGGTGGCTACAAGCATGGACAGCTTCAAGAGGGAATTGGATAAAGATATGGAGCAGAGATCCATCAGTGGCTATTAGCCACAAGGTAGAGATAGGAACTCTCCGTCTGGGGCAAGTGATGCTCTGTATTCTTGGTGCTTGGGGGGGGGGCAACACTGGGAGGGCTTCTAGTGTCCTGGCCCCACTGGTGGACCTCCTGAGGGCACCTGGTGTTTTTGGCCACTGTGTGACACAGAGTGTTGGACTGGACGGGCCACTGGCCTGATCCAACATTGGCTTCTCTTATGTTCTTATGTAGTTCTACCTTAAACCTTTGGCTTTCTGGCTCAACAACCACAAGAACTCAAAAACGACTTGCTTTTTCGACAAAAAAAAACCCAGAAGAAAGGAAAGGAAAAGTTTCCCACAGCAAGTGGGCTGGATCAGAGCCGTGTGATATCCTTTCAATATCCTCTCTTATTTTGTCCGTCTCCTGTATAAACCGTCAGGGTCTGGGACACAGAGGGGGCGAAGGGGGGCGATGCCCCTCCCGTCCTTTCCGACGCTGCTATGGCAACCAATCAGTGATCCAAAGACAGTCCTTAATCATGGCTGTCATTATGCCGTTATTCTCATTAACCAAACTGACAACAGTGCCACGATGTCCCAGCGCACAATGGGAGATTTCGCCTCTGCCTCCCACCTGCGCATGGGAAGTTCTGTGCCTCTGGGTATTGCATGGCAAATTGAGAAGGGGGGGTTAAATAAAGAGAGCGCGGGGGGGGGGGAATATAATCTCCAATAAGCATCGCCTTGTCATCCCAGCCTAATTTGAGCGTGGCTAGTTTCTCAAGTCTCGAATTAGGATCACAGTTGGAGCCGAAGGCCACAGATATCCCTGATTCCCATACCTTTCGCATCAGTTTCGTGTGCAAGTTCTCCATCGCTAGGTGTATTGCCGGTGTGGTGCTGTGGTTATGAGAGGCAGGACTCTAAGCTGGAGAACCAGGTTCGATTCTTCACTCCTCCCCCATGCAGCCAGCTGGGTGACCTTGGGTCAGTCACAGTTCTCTCGGAGCTGTTCTCTCAAGAGCTCTCTCTGCCCCACCTACCTCACAGGAAGGGAAGGTGACTGTAAGCCGCTTTGAGACTCCTTTGGGCAGTGTTCCCTCTAAGCTGAGTCAGTGTGAGCTAGCTCACAGCTTTTTAGCCTCCAGCTCACAGATTTTTGTCTTCACTCAGGAAGGAGGACTCCAGAGCCAACTAATTTATGCAGCAGCCAAATCGCTCGCTCACAACTGTAATGCCGGGAGCTCACAAAAGTAGATTTTTTTGCTCACAAGACTCTACAGGTTAGAGGGAGCATTTCCTTTGGGTAGAGGCGGGCAGGGTACAAAACCTCTTCTTCTTCTTCAGAGGTGGTTGGCCATTGTCTGGCTGTGCGTTGCGGCCATAGTCTTCCTCGCTGGTCTCCCATCCAAGAACTAACCAGGGCCGACCCTGCTTAGCTTCCGAGATCTGATGAGCTCAGGCTATGCTGGGACATCCAGGTCAAGGATTGAATGACACCCACTGAAATCTTAGAAGGCAGGCAGGCCGGCAGCTGGGTAAGATCTGCCGTTGTTCTCTAGCAGGGGGGGACATGTGATCAGTTGAAATGAAGTCAGTCTTCTGCATCATTCTCTCCAGCTCACACCAACTCAGCTTAGAGGGAACACTCCTCCACTTGCAGCTGCTGGATGACCTTGGGCAAACCATTGTTCTGACAAGAGCTGTCCTTGAAAGAGCAGTTCTCAAAAGAGCTCTCTCAGCCCCACCTACCCCACAGGGTGTCTGTTGTGGGACGGAGGAGAGAAAGGAGTTTGTAAGCCGCTCCGAGACTCCAAGTGAAGGGTGGGGTATAAATCCAGTCTCCTCTTCCTCCTCCTCCTCCTCCTCCTCTTCCTCTTCTATCATAAGTAACATTCATTGTATATAAAATATATTTCATGAGCAGTGTTCCCTCTAAGCTGAGTCAGTGTGAGCTAGCTCACAGTTTTTTAGCCTCCAACTCACACATTTTTGTCTCCGCTCAGGAAGGAGGGCTCCAGAGCAAACTGATTTATGCAGCAGCCAAATGGCTCTCTCACAACTTTAATGCCGGGAGCTCACAAAGTAGAATTTTTGCTCACAAGACTCCACAGCTGAGAGGGACCATTGTTCATAAGTATGAGTAAATAAATATATAGAGATCCACGGTCAAAGACCATAGAGAGTACTACTAATGCAATACAAAATCTTGATGTAAATATCATGAACACAGTCCTGGCTACGGTCCTGGATTCTTTGAGGGCCGGCTATCACTTTAAGGCATCTTAACGGAGCTGTGAAGGGGGGGAAATGTACTAAATGTACTAAATGTAATACAGGCATTACTCACTTAGTAGCTGCCGGTGAGAAGAGGTGAGGTTTGCTCTCTCGTACCAAAAAGGGTTGGCCAAAGGGAGGCAGGTGCTGTTAACTGGGAGGAAGAGAGGAGAGAAGTTAGTAAAGTGTGTGCCTCTGAAAACCACGGGGCCTTACACCTGCTCGAGCTGTACTAAAGTCATCCAAAATAACCTTTGAGACAGAAATCTGTGTCGTGCTACTGGATACTTGTTATTGCCTCTCATTGCCCTCAACAGAAAGAAACTGTTGCCAAAAGACTTTAGAAACTCTTGGGATAATGCAGTGCTTGGGACGTGGCTTGGCTTACTTGCGTGAGTCATTCATTCATCACATTTTTATCCCCACCCCCAAGCAGCTCAGGGTGGTAGACGTGGTCCGTTCTTCCAATCCCACCTACCTTTTATCCTCACAACAGCTCTGCAAAGTAGGTCATTGATAGTCAGCCTCTCCCCTCCGCTCAAATGGTAAATGGTTTGCCTAGTAGCAAACTGTGAATTTGGGGTGGAAAAAAACCCCTCCAGATTGGCTCATGTTTGTTTGAAGACGCACATTCTTGCACGGCCACTTGGGAACTACAGGCGAGGGATCCACAACATCTCTGTTTACAGCTGTTGTCTGGACCTTGGAGTGCGTGAGAAACAGCTGGCTGCTTCTTGGCCTATTCCCATATGAGCTGGCCTCTCTGTTAAGCTCTTCCACTGAGGCGCACCTTTGGAGATGTGAGTGGCAACCACTGACAGGGTCATTTTGGTGGTGGCTCCAAGCTTGCTCATTTTCAGGCGCCGTTTGAACATTGTGATTCTCCCAGGCACTTATCCCCCCCCCCCCATCTTTCTGAGAGCTGCACCGATCTCTCCTGTGCCTGACAGTTTATTGTTCTGGTTTTGTAGCTCAAGATGTTGTTATTCCACCCACGGGTTTGTCTAAGGCGGCGTTATTTGCTGTTGCTAAATAGCTCTGTGCTACTCTCGGGTTTTTATCTTGATCCTGATATGTTTTTGACCCGTCGTTTTGTGACTTTGCTACAGACGGCAACATGCAAACATTTCCCATGTATACATCATTGGCCTGTTCAACCCCTGACTCACGCAGCAGCCGGGATATTATTCGGCAAAAAAAGAGAGAACATTTCTTTCAGCAATCAACAAATGTGCTCTAATACGACAGCTGCCTGTTTGCGGTCACTTTGGAGAGCAGAGATTGCACTGAGACAGAAATCAACATGTTGCTGATATTCCCAATTAGAAATGACACGCAAGAGGCCATTTTGAGGGGCCAGGAAGCTGGCTTTAAAATAGATCTGCGAATCGAGAGCTGGGGGCAGTTGGAGATCGTGATTTTCAAGGGTAAGAAAGAAACCTGATAAAAGGCCGATATTAAAAACCTAGTGTAAACTTGTTATATACAAAAATACACATATTTATGATGAGAAAGACAGTTAGAAATATATAAGGGCCCAATGAAAGCCTTGTTACGAAATACAACTGACCTGAAAACAAGGGTCAATACCAGTGACCAAACAATTGGAGGTACAGATAGACGCGTGTTACAATGTTACATATCACGATGAAAGAACCAATAAGTTAATAAAGGTAAAGGTTTCCCTTGCTCAAAAGCCAGTCGAATCTGACTCTAGGGGGCGGTGCACATCTCCATTTCCAAGCCAAAGAGCCAGCGCTGTCCGAAGACATTTCTGTGGTCATGTGGCCGGCATGACTAGACGCTGAGGCACACAGAATGCTGTTACCTTCCCACCAGAGCAGTACTTATTTATCTCCTTGCAATTTCTTGCTTTTGAACTGCTAGGTTGGCAGGAGCTGGGGCCAGAGATGGGCGCTCACTCCGTCACGCAGCACTCGGGTCTCGAACTGCCAAACTACTGATCTTCTAGTCTGCAGTTCAGCATCTTAACCACTGACCCAGTGCAGCCCTAAGAATACTGGACCAAAAAAGGAAAGTTCCAAAAATGCACAGTGGTGCTAGGTTCGAAGCTGCAGTCCTTTGTCCCTAGTCACAGAAGGGCAGATCTAGATGTAAAGCTCTTGGCGGGGGAAACAGACTTTTTGACATATTCTTCTCGATCACAGATTTAAATGTCCCATGGCTGAGGCCTAGAGAATGAGAAAAGCTCTCGGAGATGTGCCCTCTTGAACTGCGGGTCATTTTTAGGAGGGTACTGTAATGCCCCCGGAGCAAAAGCTGTGGGTACAAAAAAGAGATGGTGGGCTTGTGGGGCAAAGCGTCTGACCATGTGCCCAGGTAAAAACCACAGAGGAAATACTTAACTTTCTTCTACCTGAGGTCTTGAAGCTCAGTTCCTCCTTCTATTCCTATCATTACGGCTCTTTAGCTTGGAGAAAGAATGACTGAGGAGTGACAGGATAGAGGTTTACAAAAATTATGCACTGGACCGAGAAGGGAGAAAAGGAAGTCCTTTTCTCCCTTTCTCACAATACAAGAACTCGTGGGCACTCAGTGAAACTATTGAGCAGTGGGCTTAGAACAGATAAAAGGAAGTCCTTCTTCACCCAAAGAGTGATTAACACGTGGAATTCACTGCCGCAGGAGGTGGCGGCTACAAGCACGGACGGCTTCAAGAAGGCGTTGGATAAGCATATGGAGCAGAGTCCATCAGTGGCTGTCTGGGGCAGTGGTGCTCTGTCTTCTTAGTGCTTGGGGGGCAACAATGGGAGGGCTTCTGGAGTTCTGGTCCCACTGGTGGATCTCCTGATGGCACCTAGGCTTTGGCTACTGTGACACAGAGTGTTGGGCTGGATGGGCAATTGGCCTGATCCAGCGTGGCTTCTCTTACGTTCTTATGTCTGGGACCGGAGGAGGAGGAGGAGATTGGATTTTATATTCACTCACTTAAGAGTCTCAGAGCAGCTTACAAACTCCTTTCCCTTCCCCTCCCCACAACAGACACCCTGTGAGGTAGGTGGGGCTGAGAGAGCTCTTTCCCAAGCTGTCCTTGAGAGTGGTGCTCTGTCTTCTTGGTTCTGGGATGGCCACAGTAGGAGGGCTTCTGGAGTTCTGGCCCCGCTGGTGGACCTCCTGATGGCTCCTGGGTTTGGGCCACTGTGTGACACAGAGTGTTGGACTGGATGGGCCACTGGCCTGATCCAACATGGCTTCTCTTATGTTCTTGTGACGCCAAAACCATTTACCCACCATGCATATCGGAAGCCCGGTTATTTAGACCATCTGTCCTTCTCAAAAGTTCCTCTTGAAGGGACTGCTGGCCAAGAATTTGTAAAATTGACTGTGGTTCCCCCCCCTCCCCCGCATATACCCAGCTGCCCAACCAAGCCCCACAACCGGAAGTCACTTACAGCGACAGGTCCTCCAGAGACCCGAGTGAGAGCTCAGCCTCTCGGTGTGGTTGCCCAGCCGCTCCAGCTTCGAAGCATCAACGATGTACCAGAAGTCTGTCCCAATGGCCACCACCAAGAAGATGAAGCTTAAAATGCCCAGGAGGGCGGCAAGCAAGGAGATGACATGGAGCGTCACTTTCATGGTGACCCGGAGCGAAAGATCCGGTCCGGTGTTTTCATCTGTGACACCCCTTCCAGGTATTCCTCCCTGGGTGCACAAACTTCTTCCTTGTAATCCTAAAGACCGTGTGATGACCTGCCGGCAGGAACAATGAACAGAGAGTTAGTTCAACGCCTTTTACATCTCCTCCCCTCCCTTCTTCCCCAATGGGAAAATCCTTCGCCACTTACCTCTTTTGAATAGGAGATCCCCTTCACTTGGTACCCGGTCCGTCTCTTTCTTGAGCCGCTCACTCTCCGGTTCAGTCCAGAAGCTCAAGACCCTGTGAAGGGAGCCCACGCTGTTCTTCCTCCCAGGCAGTCTTTTTCTTCTCTAACTCTCCTGCTCTCTTTCCAGATGCTAAGAGAGATCAGCATTAGGGGATCAGCACCACGGACAGCTCCCCGGAGAATGAGTGGTTTTCTTAAGCAGAGAGGAGGCGGGGAGAGAAATTGTGAAGGTTGACAAGCAGTGGGTTTGTCTATCCGTTTTGCGCACATGATACGAAAAGCACTTGCTCTTCCCTTCCTTCCTTCCTTCCTTCCTTCCTTCCTTCCTTCCTTCCTTCCTTCCTTCCTTCCCTTCCTTCCCTTCCTTTCCTTCCTTTCCTTCCCTCCCTCCTTCCCTCTCTCTTCCCCCCTTCCTTCCTTCCTTCCTTCCTTCCCTCTCTCCTTCCCCCCTTCCTTCCTTCCTTCCCTTCCGTCCCTCTCTCCTTCCCCCCTTCCTTCCTTCCTCCCTTCCTTCCCTCCCTCCTTCCCTCCCTCCTTCCCTCTCTCCTTCCTTCCGTCCTTCCTTCCTTCCGTCCTTCCTTCCTTCCTTCCTCTCTTTTTCTTTCTCTTTCTCTCATGCATTTTCTGGGTCTGCCGAGCGCTTTGGAAAGCCTGCCTCGATCAGAAAGTGCTGTTCCATTCGACCTCAACCGAGTGCCTTCGCTGCGTCAATGCTATCGAGCTTATCCTGGCGGAAAAGTCCACAGCATATCGATCGCTTCTTCAGAGGCAAGCAATGCTCCCCCCCCCCCCAGGGAACGCACCAGAACAGGGTTCCAGAACCCCTTCAACAAAATTCTTTTTAAAAATGTTTAAAAGTTTGTGAATTTTTGGAATATGGTTTGAAAACTTCTTTTCCCGCTTGAGCGTTCCGGCACCTCTTTTTCCAAAAGGCTCTTAGATGACATCTCAAAAACGTCATGACCCCCTCTGGCTGTGTGTTCTCTGTTCCTTGTAGCCGATCACCACCAATAGCGTTTTTCCCTTTCCTTTTTTTTTTTTTTTTTTTAGTATCAACTATAATTTTATTGAGAATTTTTAAAAAAAATGTACATAGAACAGGCTTTCAATCTCCTTTCCCTTCTTCTCCCCACAACAGACACCTGGCGAGGTAGATGGGGCTGAGAGAGCTCTTCCAAGGAGGCCCTTGAGAGAACAGCTCTGAGAGAACTTGTGACTGACCCAAGGTCATGCCAGCAGCTGCATGTGGAGGAGTGGGGAATCAAACCTGGCTCTCCCAGATTAGAGTCTGCGCCCTTAACCTCTACACCAAACCGGCTCTCAGAGTTGCTTAATAGCTGGGCAAGGTGGAAGACTTTGGCCATTCAGCCACTGGGGAGCTGTCCGTCATGTCACGGAACCCGGACCAAAATTCTAGGCATCAACAGCTTCTCAGCGCCCACCATGGGCCTGTTGGCTAACCCGAGCAGCTCTGCCTTTCCCAGTCCCCGGTAGCCTGGGAAGAGTCCAGCTAGGGGTGAAGAGGTGCATTGTGGGACACCAGGATTCGGCAGGGGCTGAGGACGGAGTGTCTCACGCAGGCCGAGTTTCAAGGCCCAGTCGCAGGCAGTGGCAAGCTGTTCCAGAGGGGGAAAGATGTAGGCCTCAGGGAAGCAGTGGACCAGTGGCAGGGTAGAGGGGAAAGGGCCAGGCCGATCTTCAAGGGCAGTGAAGGCACGCAGGAGGCCAAAATGCTAACCACGCTACCATAGAGAGCCAGCATGGTGTGAACTCAACACGCAGGCAGCTGGGTGACCTTGGGTCAGTCACAAGTTCTCTCAGAGCTGCTCTCTCAAGAGCAGTTCTCTCAGGGCTCTCTCAGCCCCACCTACCTCCCAGGCAGTGTTCCCACTAAGCAGAGTTAGTGTGAGCTCACTCACATTTTTTTAGTCTCCAGCGCACACATTTTTGTCTTCGCTCAGGAACCGTGGCTCCAGAGCAAACTAATTTATGTGGCGGCCAAATCGCTCACTCACAACTTTAATGCCAGTAGCTCACAGAGTAGAATTTTTGCTCACAAGACTCCACAGCTTAGAGGGAGCATTGCTCCCAGGGTGTCTTTTGTGAGGAGGGGAAGGGAAAGGAGATTGTAAGCCGCTCTGAGATTCCTTCAGGTAGGGAAGGGCGGGGTATAAACCCAATCTCCTCCTCCTCCTCTTCTTCTTCTTCTCTCAGCCCTACATCCCTCCCAGGGTATCTGTTGCAGGGAGGGGAAGGGAAAGGAGATTGTAAGCCGCCCTGAGACTCCTTCGGGTAGTGAAAAGCAGGGTATAAAAACCAACTCTTCTTCTTCTTCATACTACCTCTGAGAAGTCTGCACATGCTCTATTTCTCTCTTCCTGCCTCATATCCAGAGAACCAGAAAGTTTTCCGAAGCAGAGGAGGTATTTTGTGTGCTTCTTTGTTGTGTTTTGCATTCAGTACAGCCCCGTCTTCAATCTGTTCTCCTTCCTCGCCGCCCAAGCCTCTTCCCGTTCGTGCCTTTATTTATTTTCTCATCAATTTGTCTGTGATAAATACCATTGTTTGGGGTTTGGTTTCCCTTGTGGCGCCATGTGAATTTTCTTTGCTTTTCCCACATATTATTCATCAAACTGACACCTAGCAAATGATATGAACGGAACCCAGAGCTGGGGGGGGGACCATACCCAAATTAAAAGCGTGGCGTACCTTAAGAATAGTAAAACAAAAAACTGTTAAAACGCTGATAATTTTTTGTATGTTTGTCGTGTTTATACCTTGTTTTTTTCCCCAATGGGAACCCAAAGGAGCTTATCATTTTTTCTTCCTCCAGTTCATCTTTACCACAGCAACCCTCTGAGGTAGGCTGGCATGACAAAGCCCGATCTCAGCAGATTTTGGAAGCTAAGCAGGGTCAGCCCTGGCTAGTATTTGGAAGGGTGACCTCCAAGGAATACCAGGGTTGTGACGCAGAGGCAGGCAATGGCAAACCACCTCTGAAACATCTCTTATCTTAAAAAAAACAAGTCTAGCTCGCCACCTAGTGGTGCATAACGCTAAAAAGCTAGAACTTCTGGCTGCCAGACAATCTTAGGATCTCCTGGCTATTCTACACACAATGCCATACAATTATTATTAATTATTATTATATCTCTAAACTCTCTAAACAGACGTATTTGTTTTATGGTGTTAATTTCTATCCTGAAAAGTGTTCTTGTTTTTTATTTTTTTTATTAATCTCTTGCCTTTAAACAACGTGCTTGATCATAATAGGGACTTAGTTCTTCAAAAACAGGAAACAGATCTGAAGAACAAAAGAAATAAATGCTCCTCAAATGTAGAAGAAGAAAAGATTGGATTTCTACTCTGCCCTTCACTACCCAAGGGAGTCTCGGAGCGGCTTACAATCTCCTTTCATCTTCCCCTCTCCACAACAGACACCCTCTGAGGTAGGTGGAGCTGAGAGAGCTCTTTCGAGGATTACCCTTGAGAGAACAGCTCTGAAAGAACTTGTGACTGACCCAAGGGCACCCAGCTGGCTGCATGTGGAGGAGCAGGGAATCAAACACAGTTCTCCCAGATTAGAGGTCACGCTCTTAACCACTACACCAAACTGTAATCTGTGAATGCTAATACTTCTGATGTTTTTAACTTCAGTCTGGAGAAGAGGAGGTTGAGGGGGGACAGGATGGTTCTCTTGAAGTATCTGAAAGGCTGTCACTCAGAGGAGGGCAGGGAGCTGTTCCTGTTGGCAGCAGGGGAGAGGACTCGCAAGAATGGGCTTAAATTAAGGGCGGGAAGGTACCAGCTGGGTCTTAGGAAACACTTTTTGACAGTTGGAGTTGTGCCACAGTGGAATCAGCTGCCTAGGGAGGTGGTGAGCTCCCCCTCCCTGGCAGTCTTTATACAGCAGCTGGACAAACCCTTGTCAGGGATGCTCTAGACTGATCCTGCATTGGGTAGGGGGTTAGACTAGATGGCCTGTCTGGCCCCGTCCAACTCTGTGATTCTAAGATTCTATTATTCTAACTCAGCATGGGACTGCACTGCCAAATGTTCAAAAAAAAAACTCACTCGGATTGTCGCAAACACGATTGCCGCCCAGCTCCAGTTGCTAAAAGCTTCTGGGACGGCTAAAAGCAGCCTCCATTCCTCACCCTAAAATGCGTCTCCAAGCCTGTGAGTTTCTAAAATGAGTGTGTGTGTGTTTGTGTGTGTGTGCACGCACATTCTGTATGGATCGTGCAGTATCCTTTTTCCGGGAAGCTTAATTTGTTGGAAACTTCCTGCGGTTTTTCCGGGAAAATGCAAGCTCTTTAGGGTTTCTTTGATTTCCTCATTCGGAGCAACCTAATCCCCCCCACAATGACACAATAGCTGACCAGCAGGGCATCTAACCAATTTTCAGTTTCCCCACCTGCCTTGTTTCCGCGCCCTCCCCCTCGGGGTGGCAGCCAGTGAAAGAAAAATGGGAAATCTTGCACTGGATTTCCAATTTTCTTCACCGTCTCCCAGTTCATCAGTTCTATTCTCCATGGCTGAAATGGGGATATAAAGGATAAATAACAAGGGGTACCACAACTGAACACAGAGGCTGACACACCCCGACAAGCCAGGTGGCACCGTTCCCAGCTCTGCACATACTGCAACATATCAATTAAGCTCGGGTGGAAATCACTGTGTCTTATTCTTTAGACAAGGGAAATTTAGAGGGGAGGGGGATTTGGCCGAGGGCGGGGGCTCCGTTCTGCATTTCAGAGCCAGGAAAGCACGCTTCTTTCCAAACTGAATTACATGCCATCAGTCTCTTTTTCTCACTTTCCAATCAAGTTTTTTCCCCCCAACTTGTTTTCAAATCAAGGAAGCAACATTGCACAGTGGGTACAGGGCAAGATTTGGGCTGGGAAGCCCCAGGTTCAGATCTCTGTTTAGCCGTAAAGCTAACTGGGTTTTAAGCTAGTAGCTTGTTGTCATTGTTGTTGAGTTGCACAGTCATGTACGACTCTTCGCAACCCCGTGGACCACCTCACGCCAGGCCCTCCTGTCTTCCACCATCCTCCAGAGTTTGCTCAATTTCATGTTCATTGCATCAATAACACTGTCTAACCATCTCATCCTTTGGCGTCCCCTTCTTCTTTGACCTTCAGTCTTTCCCAGCATCAGGTCTTCTCCAGGGAGTGCTCCCTTCTCATTGGCTGGCCAAAGTATCTGAGCTTCAGCTTCAGGATCTGACCTTCCAGGAAACAGTCAGGGGCTGATTTCTTTTAGGACGGACTGATTTGATCTCCTCGCAGTCCAAGGGACTCTCAAGAGTCTTCTCCAGTGCCATAATTCAAAAGCATCTATTCTTCGGCACTCAGCCTTCCTTATCCTCCAACTCTCACAGCCATATGTTACTACTGGGAAAACCACCGCTTTGACCATACGGACTTTTATTGGTGGGGGATGTGTCTACTTTTTATTATTCTATCTCAGTTTGCCATTGCTTTTCTCCCAAGGAGGAGGCGTCTTTTAATTTCATGGCTGCAGTCACCGTCTGCAGTGATCTTGGATCCCAGGAAGCTGAAGTCTGCCACTGCTTCCACGACTTCCCCCTTCTATTAGCCAAGGAGTGATGGGGCTGGATGCCATGATCTGAGGGGTTTTTTCATGTTGAGTTTCAAGCCAACTTTTGCTCTCTAGGACTAGTAGTTACCAAAAAAGACTTAACCAACATCACAGGGTTGTTGTGAGGAGAATGTGGTTGGGGAGCCGGGTGGGCTACTCTGAGGCCTCTGGGGGAAGGTCAGATGTAGACATTTCCATCTTTGCTGGTCACCGGAACAAAGAGTAGGCACGTCTACTTCAACGTCATGGTGTTCAAAAGCTTAGTGCCTTGGAGGAGCTGGAAGAGATTCTTAAGTGTAAGGCTGTGTCTCTGGTGACCAAGATTCATGACACAGGACCCCCCCCCCCCCATTCCAATGTATGGGTGTGAAAGCCGGACAGTGAAGAAAGCCAACAGGGAGAAAGCTGATTTATCAGAAATGTGGTGTCAGAGCAGAGTTTTACGGACACCATGGACTTCCAAAATGACAAATAAGTGGGTTCAGAGATTAAGACGCTGAGCTGCAGACCGGAAGGTTGGTAGTTCAGCAGTTCGAGACCCGAGTGTCGCATGACAGAGTGAGCTCCCGTCTCTGGGTCCCAGCTCCTGCCAACCTAGCAGTTCGAAAGCAAGAAATTGCAAGTAGATAAATAGGTACTGCTTCGGCGGGAAGGCAACGGCGTTCCGTGCACCTCTGCGTCTAGTCATGCCGGCCACATGACCATGGAACCATCTTCTGACAGTGTTGGTTCTTCGGCTTGGAAACGAGGTGAGCACCGCCCCCTAGAGTCGGATTCGACTGGCTTTTGAAGCAAGGGAAACCTTTACCTTTACCATTTAGATCAAGTCAAGCCTGAATTCTCCCTAGAAATTAAAATGACTAAACTGAGGCTATTGTACTTTGGTCACATTGTGAGAAGACAAAGAGTCACTGGAAAAGGCAGTAATGCTAGGAAAAGCGGAAGGCAGGGTGGACTCTATCGTATTAGAGCGGGCTAAGGTTCCTTTCCTCCCCAAAGCCCACCTGCTCTCAGCGCCACCCCAAAATCCCCAGCCTGAAGTTAGCAACCCAAAACTGATTGCATGCCCAGATCAATCGACCTGATTCGTGTTATCACCCAAGGGTTCCACCCGAAGATTTTAATTACGAAAACCGCAGCGGCTGGGATCTTTGCCGGAGGAAGCCAGTATTTATTCCTTTCATTACTTCTTTTGACATTTATTTATGGCCCCTCCATTAGAAAGGGAAGTTGTGCGCAGCGATGCGTAAAAAAGGTTATATCGTGTACTGATTTTCCAAAGAAAAGCAATTCAACAAAACTGCCGATACCCTCCCTGCCCAAAGGCGCTGGAAAATCAGCAGCCGCCTGATGAAGTCTCGGATTCCTACAGTTACCCTTCAGACCGCTTCGCACGAGGGACATCTTTAGGTGTGTACTTAAGAGCGGAAAGGAAAGTGGTTTGGGGAAAGGGGAACAGAGCAGAGAGTTTTCCTTGCTAGTCCATGGCTGCATTCAGTTTGCGATGAGGCAGAGCGTCAGGAGGAAGAGGAGGGGGAGATGGGAGATAGGATTTATACCCCGCCCTTCACTACTCAAAGGAGTCTCAGAGCAGCTTACAATCTTCTTCCCCTCCACCTCCCCACAACAGACACCCTGTGAGGTAGGCAGGGCTGAGAGAGCTCTTTTGAGGACTGCTCCTGAGAGGACAGCTCTGAGAGAACTTGAGACTGACCCAGTGTCACACCAGCAGCTGCAGGTGGAGGAATGGGGGATCAAACATGGTTCTCCGAGATGAGAGTCCATGATCCTTACCACTACACCAAACTGGCTCTTGTTATCTTTCTTTATTACCCGATTTCCGTTTGGTGGCATCTCTCTGTCCCCATCAAATGACAGCAAAGGAGCTGCAGTGTGAATCTGGTCGCCGTAAGAAGGAGGCCATAAAAAGAGGCCTACTGCTTAGAGTTGCCAACCTCCAGGAGATATCCTGGAATTACAGCTGATCTCCAGGCTTTCCCCCAGAGAAAATGACTGCTTTGGAAGTTGGACCCGGTGGCATTACACCCCATTGAAGTCCCTCCCCTCCCCAAACCCCACCCTCCT
This sequence comes from Lepidodactylus listeri, assembly GCA_029233225.1. NCBI lineage: Eukaryota > Metazoa > Chordata > Lepidosauria > Squamata > Gekkonidae > Lepidodactylus > Lepidodactylus listeri. The sequence goes on from JARCFY010000022.1 coordinate 3,099,923, forward strand.
CAGGCTCCACCCCCAAAATAACCAAGTATTTCCCAACCGGAGCTGGCCACCCTACTTCTAGCTTAAGAATACCAAAAATAGCCTGCAACACTTAAGTGACGGATTTTGTAGAAATGTGAATACAGAGGAGGAGGAAGTCCTGGTTAAGATGCATATGTTGGGAGTCCAAGGAGAGCCAGTTTGGTGTAGTGGTTAAGAGTGTGGAGTCTAATCTGGAAGAACCAGGTCTGATTCCCCACTCCTCTACTTGCAGCCAGCTGGATGACCTTGGGTCAGTCATAAGTTCTCTCAGAGCTCTTCTCTCATGAGCAGTCCTCGAAAGAGCTCTCTCAGCTCCACCTACCTCACAGGGTGTCTGCTGAGGGGAGGGGAAGGGAAAGGAGATTGTAAATGGCTCTAAAACGCCAAGTGATGGGCGGGGTATAAATCCAATCTCCTCCTCCTCCTCCAGGAGAACTGGTTTCTGTGGCCTAAATATCTGCTGTCATTCTCAGGAAAACTCCAGGCCTTACCTGGAGATCTAGAAACCCGACCTGCTATCAAAATCTCCCCGTAAAACACTCTGTAGCTCACAAAACACTACGTGCTAAAAAAACTAATTTCCCGGATGATTGGTTTTCTTTTCCTGGCTGGAGGTGTTTATATCCTGCCTCTTGATGTAAATCTCTGAAAAGTACTGAGTTCTCCACGACATTGATGAGGACAAAGTGGTGTAGTGATTAGCTCAAGTTTATTTAGAGAGAGCATGCACGCTTTAACCGGCCACAGGGCCAACATATATACACACCCAGGACACACCCCAAGTGCCACCCTCCCAGCCACAGGTATCACGGAATCATAACGGCTACGAACATTGCAACGTTTGCCGAGACGGTGCTCGAAACAAAGGCAAGCCGTGACAAACGGGCCCCCAAAGCACAAAGAAAACGGCAGTTCCAAAATGTTCACTTAAAGAAATGGAGAGCCGTGTCTTCCCCTGTGTGTTTTCCAACTCCGGCAGCTCCGATGCTTTATTTCTCCGATGCTTTATTTCCCAGACTTGAGTCTGCAAAGAAATTAGCAGTTCCCTTACTCAGCGGCTAGTCTGTCTCTCTCCTGCTGCAGGTCAGATGGGGGAGGGGTCAGCATAGGGTTGCCAGCCTCCAGGTGGGATCTGGAGATCTGCTATAACTGCTGTTGTCTAGACTACAGAGATCAGTTCCCCCAGAGAAAGTGGCTACTTTGGCAGGTGAATCTGACTCTAGGGGGCGGTGCTCATCTCCGTTTCCAAGCCAAAGAGCCAGCGCTGTCCGAAGGCTTCTCCGTGGTCATGTGGCCAGCATGACTAGATGCCGAGGCGCATGGAACACTGTTGCCTTCCCAGGGAAGCGGTATCTATTTATTTACTTGCAATTTCTTGCTTTCCTACTGCTAGGTTGGCAGGAGCTGGCAGAATCTCCTGATCCAACATGGCTTCTCTTACGGTCTTACACATGTGCCTAGATTTTGTCTAACCGACATCACTTCAGAAACGGCTGAGAAGAGAAATGTAACACAATGTACACAAATTTCTGTGGGTGCGTGTGTCAACAGTCAAGTTTTTAATAATATGGCACAAAAAGATGAGGGCCGAAATATGACTGAGGAAGGGGAAATAATTGATAACCTCTTGGCCAGAGCGCGACCATCTTGGCCAACATCCGGGACATTCCCCTTCTCTTGCCCCTTGGCTTACACGCCACCTTTTTTTCCCCTCGGGCCTACGTTATTGGGAGGGGGCGGGGTTCGGTTGGCGCGAGCTTGAGTTTTCCCTCGTCGCCCTGACAACCGGCCAAGGGGCGGCTGCGGATTGGGCAGGCGCGGAAGGTAGGCGGGACCAAAGGCGCGGAAGGTAGCGCGGGACGCCGCTGGACTCGGCCGGCGCCGGAAGTGAGTGGGCGGGGCGCCGCGGGGGAAGAGGCAAAATGGCGGCGTCGGGCCGAGGCGCCTCCGCTGGGCGGCTGCGCGAGGGGAGGTGAGAGGCGAGGCGCCTTTGCAGCCCCCTCAGAGGCTGTTTTTCCGCTTTGGCACGAAGGAGACCCCGCTTTCCTTCCCCTTTCTCCTGCTTCGGGGGTCGCTAGGCTCTTGACTCCATCCCGTAAAAATGCCTGCCAGGGCCCTTTGACTCCCTTGGGGTGCCTGCCTGTGCGTTTGTGCATGCGCAGAGCGTCTAGGTGGCTTCTTCTGTTTGCCTGTTTGAGCTATGGCAAATAAGAGCCATTAAAAAGTTAATTTTGTGGCCTCTTAAAGACTAACTAGAAAGAAGAGCCAAGATTCACAGTGAAGATGCCTCTGGGCATGCGGAGAGTCCTTTTTTCAGTTTTCTGTATATTTAGGCTGCCTGGCAACCACCCCTCCCCACCCCCCTGGAATTTTGTGACTTGTCGTTATTTCGAAAACTGCCCTATATTTCCCCCCCCCCAATGGGAACCCAAACCAGCTTACAAAAAACACCTAAGTGTGGCTTAAATAATTAATTTAAGAAACAAAACACAGTTTAAATAAAGCAAAAAAAAAAAGCACAAATTCTGGTTTTTGTGGGATGACACACACCATGGCTCTGACTATGTACCTTTTCGTTTCCCTTTTTATATATTAAGACTGGGAAATGGGAGGGAGGGAGGGAGGGACCATGTGGCGTTTTGAAGCAGAAGAACTAGTTAATTTTTCAATATATATTTTAATTTTACGTAGGGTACAGAAAAAAGGGGTTCGAGGGGAAAAGAGCAATACATGTTAGACTCTTTTGCAAATATTAAAGATAGTACAAAAGCGAATGGATTGTTAAGTCTAGCTAAATCTTTATAACATTATCTATAATGCTATTTCCCTAAAATATGTTATTCACTATTCCCAATAAACTAGTTAATTTTTTTAATGCCTTAGTTCTCAAGCCTTTCAAGATATTTGTCGTACTCCCCCCCCCCCTTTTTTTATAGCAAGTTTGCACATCTGGGATGGGCAGCATAAGCCTGAGTCCTGTATTTACACCTTTTCCCTCTTTGCAGTTTGTATGCCTCTTAGCTTGCCTCCTGTCTGGGGTCCAGGAATGGGGGGGGGGGGGGAGAGAGAAAATGTGTACACTCCATGAGGGTTGGTGGGAGTCCACCCTGGGCTCCATGCCTATTACTGTAATATGGTCTAGGTATGTCTTCTAGAAATAAAACACACCTTTGTAATAAGGGGGAATACATAGGGTGGAAAGTGTGTGTGTGTGTGTTGGGGGTGAAAAGCATATTACAGGTTTGTGTTAAGCCCAGAGAAATTATTCTTGGGTCCTGCCCCCCCTTTTCTCAGAAACTGAAATTGTGTAATGGTAGTGTAGCAGCATAGCTGTTGTAAGGACAGTTATGCCCTTCATATTGTGGTATCTGAAGAAGCGTGCATGCACTCGAAAGCTCATACCCAGAATAAAACTTTGTTGGTCCTAAAGGTGCCACTGGACTCAAACTTTGTTCTGCTACTTCAGACCAACACAGCTACCCACCTGAATCACCATAATGGATGTAGTAAGGTGTAACTGCGTAGGATGGCACTGAAATTCTCAGTTGTCTAGATGTATTAAATTACTTAGCAGAAATAACCTGCCTCCTACCACCATTAACCCCTGTTAGAGGCCTCTACAGTCTTTTCTCCTCTGCACTACTTTTTTTGGGGGGGGGGGGGGGGTTTGCTATTGAAAAAAAACACACCCTTTCAATTAATTCTTGATCCTTTGAAGTTTCTTCTACAGATTTCAAAGGTTAATCTCTATGATATCCCTAGTAGGGTTCAATTATTTATTTGTTTTGTCTTTTTACCCTGCTTTTCTTTCCAAAATTGGCCCCCGAGGTGGCTTGCAGCAGTTTGAAACACGGATAGAACATAATGAAAGGTGCGCAGAGAAACGGTTCTTAATGATTTCTAGCAGCCACGGCTGCTTCCTCTTCTCCCTCTGCTTTTAAGAGTGGCTGCTGGCAATCGAGGGGAAAGAAGCTTCTGTCTAACCTGGATCCAAGCAGGTTACCACCGGTGTTCCCTCTAAGCTGAGTGAGTGTGAGCTAGCTCAAAGTTTTTTAGCCTCCGGCGCACACATTTTTGTCTTCGCTCAGGAAGGGTGGCTCCAGAGCAAACTAATTTATGCAGTAGCCAGAATGGTCGCTCACGACTTTGATGCCAGTAGTTCACAAAGTAGGATTTTTGCTCACAAGACTCCACAGCTTAGAAGGCGCATTGGTTACCACTAGTAGTACTCACACTGTATGCTGCCTTGAACGCAACAGCAGAAAGATGGACCAGAAATATAGTTTGAGAGGCTAGCTTTTGACTTGACTAGCACCTTGGAGACCAACAAGCTGTTGGAGGCACGGAGCATTGACTCTTGGACACTTAATATATGAATTTTTTTTGTTGGTATCTAAAAGTGCTACTGGACTCGAATCTATCTAGCTATGAATATAGTTGTCTATTCTGTCCTTTAAAAACACTCCTGACAGTGTAGTATTATTATAGAATAATGAGGATACTAATATAGAATAATGAGGATAGTAATATATTGGCAGAATCAACTAGTTATGGCTGGATAGCAGAGAGCCTTGAAGCCTTTTGAGGTAGATGGCGATCCCTGGATGTTTATCTGGGAGAGAAACCCATCGAACTCTGCAGGAATTGCTTCATTCTGCCTGGGAATGAGCCATGTTGTGTTCTATGGATCCTGCATCCGGAAACAAATAGTTTTGGATTGTAGTGTCTGGATATGTATCATTTTTAGAAGCATCTTATTACATTTAGCATTACACTCTGGAGAAGGCTGATAAAAGTCCCAGGCTGTATTGGGTTCCTAATACCTAGGAATGTGAAAATACTATGCTAGACTAGCTCCTAAATGGAAATCTGGCACTGGATGTTTTTAGATCTGTAATGAATTTTTCTTTTTGCCCTTGTTTTTTTGCCCAGGAAAAGTTTAGAAATGTTAGTCACATTTACTTATCTCTGCAGATTTGTTCAGCCATGCTAAGAAGCGTTTCCACAATAAATTGTTTGCAATGAAATAGGGGTTTTTTTTTTCTTTTTCAGTAAATTAATTTTGTTTAAATTGCAGATCCCATGAAAGACAGCAGAACAATTAGGGATAAATAGAAGAATTCAAAGGTAGGTAGATTAATTTATGCGTTGAAATGTTCAAAAGGGAGAGGGTTTCTGTCTCGCACAATGGATTGCAAAGGGAATTCAAAGCCTACCCTAGACTAAGTATTCAAGAACAGGAACAATGTTCAGAGCCACCCTGAGATTTCTGAAGGAAGTGATTGTTTTCATACAAGTCCTAAATGGCAGTTTTGCAGTTATTTGTAAAGGAGTCTTACTGATGCGGGATTTAACTGAACTGAGAAACGTTTTTAAAAATTAAGGGAGATACCCAAAGTTGTTTAAAAAATAAAAGTATATATCAGTATCCACAATGTAATCAACAACAGCAACAGCAAGAAAGGTTTGCCTTGAACATTTAAATGTAAAATTTCAGCTGTTGCGTTGCACACCGAAATTACTGATCTAGAGCCCCTTACTATCCTACTGTGCATTTTTGGTTGGTGGAGGGTGTTTTTGAAGGTTGAAAAGAGTTGCTGTCCATCTTGCTTTCCTTTTTTGCAGAATCACAGATCATTGATTGTGTAAGTGGTAAAAATATTATGTCTTAGATGCGTTTACTGTGCTTCTGGCTTCTCATTAATTTGCTGTGCGTGACTAAAAACTGGTTGAGCTTTGTGTGGGTGAGTGAAAGAATGGGGGGCGGGGGGAATCCACGCAGTTCAGCAGTCATAAAATTCCAAGGGTAGATGGCTGTCAACCCTGACACTGGTCCCCTACCTTTAATGTCAGCCTGACGCACAGCAATTTCGCTTGTTCCCTTGCTTTTCTCTGTAGCACTGAACACTGTACTACTTTCCCTGAGTCAGTCTACAGCTAGAGATAAAAGAGCAGTGTCAAAAACAAACAATAAGTTGCAAGAGGAGAACAGGGTACAGACCTCCCAGGATATTTAAGCCCTAGTTAGGCCTCCTCTCCAAGGCGAGATGCCGCAGATTCATTCCCTGCAGATAATAGCATAAGAACATAAGAGAAGCCAATATTGGATCAGGCCAATGGCCCATCCAGTCCAACACTCTGTGTCACACAGTGGCCAAAAATACCAGGTGCCCTCAGGAGGTCCAGCAGTGGGGCCAGGACACTAGAAGCTCTCCCACTGTTGCCCCCCACCCCCCAAGCACCAAGAATACAGAGCATCACTTGCCCCAGACTGAGAGTTCCTATCTATACTTTGTGGCTAAGAATCACTGATGGACCTCTGCTCCAGATGTTCATCCAATCTCCTCTTGAAGCTGTTTGTGCTTGTCGCCGCCACCACTTCCTGCAGCAGTGAATTCCACACGTTAATGACCCTGGGTGAAGAAGGATTTCCCTCGATCCATTCTGAGAACAAACCAGACCTAACTGTGTTTATTCAAGACCAAGCTCGGAGTTCAGCAGTGACCTGGAGCATTCCCTTCTTCCTCCCCACTTGTGCGGCACAGATCTGGAAGATTTCCTCGTGTGGGACAAACTGCATTTTTTTTGGTGGCGCCCGAACAAATTTTGGTTAGTCCACTTGCTCGCCAATCAGGTTTCTACACCGTAGTTAAATCACAGGTTTACCAGCAAGGAGGTTTGTTTATGACTGGTCTGCGATGCAAGAATTTGCCAGCAGGACCGTTAGCTGCATGTGAACAGGAGCCTCAGATTTATGCCAGATTTAGGACTTTAGTCATTGATTAGCCACTGAGGACCTAGAGCGTGAGTTCTGCTGTGCCACAAGGTGCTGCACATGTTGCCCCAGCCCCATTACAGGGCATACACAATTCTGTCACTCATAAGACTTTGACTGCAGGCATAGCGTCCCTTCTGTAAAGAGCTGTTTGTGTGGGACACCCAAACGGCTTTACTTCATTCATCCCCAGAAGCGTCACTGAATGACTTTAAAAAAAAAAATGTGTTATCAAAAGCGGTCTCTGTGCTACACTTTTTAGAATGCTTTATATTTTGATCGTCCTCCTTGCTGTGTTGGCGATCTAACACTGTGTGATGTTAACTGAATTGGGATACGTGTGTGGAAACTCACAATGTTATGCAGTGATTACTCCCTCCCCCAGCTAAAATAGTTATGTTTCCTGGTGTGATGGAATGGTCCATTTGTTTATTTATTCGATGCATTTTACGCAGTACCAGGCCACACAAAAAAAAGGTCAGTTATCAAGATAAAAACAAACATGCTAGAAACAAACAAAAGTTAAAAACCAATACAAATTCAGGTAAAGAATGAAACATACCCAACACACAAAACAAAACAGCTGCATAGACTAAAAACAGCGATGCAGATTACAACCACAGCCTAAGGGTTTTAGCTTCCAGCAAATGCCTCCTAAAATAAAACTCGTCTTGCAGGCAGTGTTCCCTCTAAGCTGAGTTAGTGTGAGCTAGCTCACATGTTTTTGGCCCCCGGCTCGCACATTTTTTGTCTCAGCTCAGGAAGGAGGGCTCCGGAGCGAACTAATTTATGCAGCAGCCAGATTGCTCGCTGACAGCTTTAATGCCCAGTAGTTCCCAAAGTAGAATTTTTGCTCACAAGACTCCACAGCTTAGAGGGATCCATTGCTTGCAGGACTTCCGAAAAGTAGCCAAAGAAGACACTCCCGTACCCACTCAGGCAGTCAGTTCCAGAGGACTGGACCAGCCACCAGGAAGGCCCGTGAGCTAGCTGTTGCCTTTGAGACAAATCTTCTCCGAGATGAAAGTTGCAGAATGTTGGTGGTGCAGGTGATTTGAGGGATCTGCAGGGCAAGCCGACCCGTGCGAGGTTAATATGGAAGGGAGGCTGAGGGATCTGGGAGGCAGGGTGACAGAAGGCGCAGTGACTGGGGCATAGTGAGTTGAGAACCTGGACCAAATCCGTTCGGTGCCAACTTCCCCCCAAATGGCACCCCCTTTCTAGGAAAACTTTCAACCAGCGATGCAGCTGTTGATGGGAAAGGAGCCCTGCGGCAGTCCAGTGCAGAGAAGGCCAACGAAGCCGTGGGGTAAGATTTCACGCAAGGCCGGGAGCAGGCAGAATCAGTGACTGGAGAGGTTCAGGAAACAGTACGTTTTCTATTCTTCGGCTCCATCGTCAACTAACAGGGAGTCCACAACCCAAAAAAACCAGAAGGCGATTGAGACTGGGAAGGGCAGTCATGGAAGGAGCTAGAAGAAATCCGTAAGTGTTAAGGATGTATCGCTGGCAACCAACGTCAAGGTCCTTTATATACCATAGTCTACCCCATGCGTATGGGTTTGAAGCTGGACAATGGGGGAAGCTGGTAGGAAGTTGATTAATTTGAAATATGGTGTCGGAGAAGAGTCTTACAGAGACAGAGACCCCCAAAAGGACAAATGAATGGGCTGTAGATCAATTCAAGCCTGAACTCTCCCTAGAAGCCACAATGACTAAACTGAGGCTGCCGTACTTTGGCCACATGATGAGGAGACAGGAGTCGCTGGAAAAGACAATAATGCTAGGAAAAGTGGACAGCAGCAGGGAAAGAGGAAGACCCGACAAGAGATGGATGGACTCAGCCCAGGAAGCCACGAAGGCCCTCAGTTTGCTAGACCCGAGCAAGGCTGTTATCAATAAAACATTTGGGAGGTCATTAATTCATAGGCTGCCTTGAGTCAGAAGTGATTTGATGGCACATAGTACACACACACACACACAGTGCATACCAGTTTGAAATCACCAGCTCTTTCCCCACAATCCTCTCTAGTGGGTCTAAGAAAGGTTGACCGCCAGACCTCCTCCCCCATCCTCTTTTCCATCTTAAGCTATTTCTCTCTTTCAACTCTAGATGCTTCCACCACCAGCAGGCCATAGCGGGTGCAGGACAGTGAGAGGCGATGGATGAGGTGACGTTTCGGAGTGACACGGTGCTGTCTGACATCCACATGCACGCTCCCAGCAAAAGGCATCTTATGGTGAGACTGAACACTGCCGGCCAGCCAGGTAACCTTCCCAAAGGATCTGTGACTTTTTGCAGGGAACTTGTTCTTTGCCACAGCTGGTTTTTCAGCAGCCGTTTTAGGGGAAATGGTGCCTTGACCCAAGCAGGCAGCTAATAATCCCTCATTGCCGTGTGGTCGATCGGCCTTTTGTGGAACTTCTCCATATGTTTTCTGTCTGCTCCACGGAGCTTCCCGGGTTTCCAGGATCCTTACGAAACCTGCCCCCGTTCTTAGCCAAAGTGCCCACAGCTGATGATGCCGAGATAGTTGGTGGGGCTTTTCAGAATCTCTTTCCATCTTCTACACTGGTGGAAACTGATTTCTTGACCCTCCCTGGGCACTAAAAAAAACACTTTAAGAACATAAGAGAAGCCATGTTGGATCAGCCCAATGGTCCATCTAGTCCATGTGTCACACAGTGGCCAAAAATACCAGGTGCCCTCAGGCGGTCCACCAGCGGGGCCAGAACTCCAGAACCCCTCCCACAGTTGCCCCCCCCCAAGCACCAAGAATACAGAGCATCACTGCCCCAGACATAAGAACATAAGAGAAGCCGTGTTGGATCAGGCCAGCAGCCCATCCAGTCCAACACTCTGTGTCACACAGTGGCCAAAACCCAGGGGCCATCAGGAGGTCCACCAGTGGGGCCAGAACTCCAGAAGCCCTCACACTGTGGCTCCCCCAAGCACCAAGAGGACAGAGCATCACTGCCCCAGACATATGAATAGTATGATGATCGCAATGGCGGGGGGGGGGGGGGATACAACAGAAGTGTGTGCAGAGTCCAGATGTGTGAAAAAGTTCTTTGTCAAAATTGAGGGACGTCCTATTTAGAGGTTTATTTAATGGACCGATATTTGGGGAGATGCAGATTAGTTATGGAGGTAGGGAAGGTCTGATTCCTAGAGGTTTGATGAACTTTCACAAATATAATTCCGGTGTTTACCAGGCTTGGTTTCGTTGGGCAAAATATTTACAGTGCCCACGCTGCTTATGCTGCACTATCAGACCTCAGATCCTTCCCTTTTTCAGTATTTCTCTCGCAATTCAAGCTCCTTTTGGACAAAAGCCGCCGGAATCTTGAGAAAAAAGAGAAGGGCTTTAAAAAACAAGACGCGGAGTGCCAGCAGACGTACGGAGAGGAGTTGGAGGAGGAGGGGAAGCGAGATGACTCCGTCGAGGACAGAAAGGCTCCTGAAGGGATCGAAGCGCTGTTGGACGAAGACGGGGATTTGGAGGTTGTCCGAAAGCCTCGGCTGCCCGACGAGGACGCTGAGGATCTTTCGAGGGACAAAGTGTGTCCCATCATCTTGACTCAAGGCCGAGACGTCTCGGAAGAGGAAGAGCACGAAGACAACAGCTGCGACGTTATTAAAATAGGTCAGTAAGACCTTCCTCCCCTGCCTCTTGGTACCTCCCAGTGCTTCCTAGATGCTGCCTTGTCATCTAGGGAGTGCTATATTTTTTAGGTACCTCCCAGCATCGGATTAAAAACTGTTACAAATCAGGTCGGCTATTGTCACCTGTTAAAATGTCACAGGAGGCGTTAGATTACCCGAGTTTAATGCCACCTGGTTTTAATGGCTTAATTGTTCAGCTGTTTTTATATCTTGGTTTTTATTGTTTTTATTGTGTCGTGAGCCGCCCTGAGCCCATCCGTGGGGTAGGGTGGGATATAAGTTAAATAAGTGTAGCATCTGGACACGGCCCGATTTCATTCGTCGTAGCACGATCCAACCGTAGTTCTGGGTGGACAAGCCTCAAGGAGTTGAGCGTTTCCCAGGCAAGGAGCCACTACCAAAAAGTCTCCGTTTCCAGTTGCCACCTGCCTCATCTCCGAAGGCCGAGGCTGAGAGATCAAGGTTTCAGAAGAGGATGGAAGCTGTTGGGCTGGACGATATGGGTGGAGGCAGTCCTTTAGCTACCCCGGTCCCAAGTCATTTAGGGTACTTTGCATTGTGCCCAGAAATGGATGGGCAGCCGATTCAGATCTTCCAGGGCGATCCCCACATACCTCCCCTGCTGCATTCTGGACCAACTGAGGTTTCTGTAACAGTTTTCAGTGGAAGCCTCACGTAAACATCGCTCCAGTAGTCTAACCTGGATACAGTCCGAGCACAGATCACTGTGGCCAGATCGCGCTCTTTGAGGAACGGCCACAGCTAGTACAGAGCTGGTGGATCAGGCAAAGGTCACAGAAAGCGCCACGTGCCACAGAGGAGACCTGAGCCTCCAGCTACAGGCCGGGATCCAGCAGCAGCGGAGGGAGGGAGGGAGGAGTGCAACCAGGACAGGCCGAATCCTCAGTCCTTGGAATTTTTTTCCTAAGTAAATAAGAACATTTTGCTAAATAAAACTCCACCTTGATCGCATGCAGATGGGACCTGTGGGGAGCCAAGCAACGCCCAGCCTGCATCTCCACGCCGAAGACTTCTTTAAGGCATTTCACAGCAATTTATTTAGTTATTTGTTTGTTTGTTTTATTGGACTTCTATCCCGCCCTTCCCCATTATACACTCAGGACGGGTACCAGCACGTAAGCCTGCCGTTACTGCAGATTCACAATTAAAAACATACTGCAACAATCCGTAAAAATCCCGACACACTAAAACAACAACGGGCCCCAACAGGTAATATTGTGGCCCCGATTCGGCTCCTGGGATCCGCGGTCCCTGGAGGGGAGGCCACAGCAAAGGGGATGCCCTCAGCCTCAACTAAAGGCTCGGCAGAAGAACTCCCGTCTTGCGAGCCCTGCGGAACTGTAGCCGGTCCCGCAGGGCCCTGATCTCATGAGGGAGCTCGTTCCACCAGGCAGGGGCCAGTGCTGAAAAGGCCCTGGCTCTAGTCGAGGCAACTCAGACATCCCTAGGGCCAGGGACTGAATGAAACAAACCTATGAATTGCGTGCCTCTCCCATTACTTGTTTTGCATTTTTTTTCCAGAGCACACTATGGCAACCCCTTTAGAAGATGTTGGCAAGCAGGTGGGTAGCTTTTCTGCCACCCCCACCATTTATACCGGAGAGCCAGTTTGGTGTAGTGGTTAAGTGCGCGGACTCTGATCTGGGAGAACCAGGTTTGATTCCCCACTCCTCCACTTGTACCTGCTGGATGACCTTGGGCAAGCCATAGTTCTCTCAGAGCTATTATTGAATGAACGGTTTCAGTCAGAGCTCTCTCAGCCCCACCTACCTCCCAGGGTGTCTGTTGTGGGGAAGGGAAGGGAAGGGAGATTGTAAGCCCCTCTGAGACTCCCTTGGGTAGTGAAGGGCGGGGTATAAATCCAATGACTTCTCTCTCTTCTTCTTTGGGCAATCCCATACTAAGCCAGCACGGTGTAGCAGTTATGAGTGGTGAACTCTGATCTGGAGAACCGGGTTTGATTCCCCGCTCCTCGACACGAAGCATGCTGGGTGACCTGGGGCCAGCCCCAGTTCTCTCAGAGCTCTCTCAGTCCCACCTGTCTCACAAGGGGCCTGTCGTGGGGAGAGGAGGGGAAAAACGATAGCAAGCTGCTCTGAGAATCCTTCGGGTAGAGAAAAGTGTGGTGTAAAGCCTTCTTCCTCTTCTTCTGACACTGGCCTCCTGTTTTAAAGGTGTGGAGAGGGGCATTCCTGCTCGTGGACTACATCCTCTCCGAGCAAGACCGGTTCAAAGACCGCACAGTGCTCGAACTCGGGGGAGGCACCGGGATCGTCAGTATCGCCATGGCAATGGCTGCCAGGACTGTTTACTGCACAGGTATCTCCTTGGTGCGGCACGGTGGCGAAGAGTGCGGGGCTAGCGTCCGGGAGATCCAAATTCAAATCCCCACTCACACCATGGAAGCTCGCTGGGCAACTCTGGTCCAGTCGCACTCTCTCGACTTAACCTACCTCACAGGGTTGTTGCAGTGATAAAATGGAGGAGGAGGAGGAGAACAACATGAGCTGGTTCGGGTTCCCGCAGAGGAGAAAGCTGGGGCGCAAATGAATTAAATAAATTAATAGAACAGTTGTTCTTGGTTTGCTTGTTAAGGAGCCTGAAGAGAGTTGAAACATTTAAAGGCAGGAGGAGAAACTTGAGAGGCATCTGTCTTTGGGAAGGATTGCTGTGTTAGTCTGCGGTATGAGAGCTGGATTCAAATCCAGGCGCACCTTAGAGACCAACAAGATCTTCGGGGTGTGAGCTTTTGAGAGTCAAAGCTCCCTTCATCAGATAGGTCTCTGTGGTGCTACTGGACTTGAATCCAGCTCTTCTCTTTGGTTTTGCCCCACTCGCGTCCTTCTCTGCATTTCTCACCACCTCCCGTCGCCTCGGCTCCAGGAAGCGTGACGCTCGCTTCTCCAAATGTCTCCCCAGATGTCGGCGAAGACCTGCTGGACACGTGCGAACGCAACGTGGCTTTAAATGAACACATCTCCAAGCCAACGGGTAAGGTCTCCTTGTAAACTGAAAACATTGGCCGGGGAGGTCCTCTTGGGAACATTTCCCAGGGTGAGCCTGTCGTGCAAATCTATCAAACTTTTGAACCGCCTTAAGTGTTAACGGCTGACCACCAAAGGACTGTCGTAATCGGAGAGAGTAGAATTGTATCTGGTTGGCAGCATTTCATAGAGGACAAGACCCAGGGCAGTAATTCTACCAGGGCACCAAGACGTGGGGCTCACAAGCTCTTCTGGAGCAGAGGGGATTTTGATTCCTCAAACAAAAGGTCCCCCTGGGTATACCTGAGACCCAGCATCTCTCTGGATCTTGGTAATCTCTGTATTTCAGTCTTTTTCTTTTGCGAAGTTGTTTGCATGTATAAATGGGACAAACTCCATGAGCAAACAAGGACTCATTAACTGCTGGCGGTTTGGACAGTTTGACGTTTCAGACTTCCTGTGGTTTATATGGTGTTGAAACGGTTCCCCATCTTGGGTGCCAATTGCCTGGGAGAAAAGTAGGCCTATAAAATGTTTTAAATAAATGGAGGGGGGGGTGATTGGTGTCTTCCCAAAACTCCAATTCCCTGGGCTCTGGAGGGGCTGGAAGGTTGAATGCCCCTTCACTTAATGTTTCTCCTAGTTTTCAGTTTAGAATTCCCTCCTGCCTTCTGCATTTTTAAATTCTCTTAATATAGGAAATTTCTCCAGCACTTCCTAATTGAGAGCCAGTTTGGTGTAGTGGTTAAGAGCAGCAGCCTCTAATCTGGAGAACCAGGTTTGATTCCCCGCTCCTCCACTTGCAGCCAGCTGGGTGACCTTGGAGTAGTTGCAGCTCTCTGAGAGCTGTCCTCTCAGGAGCAGTTCTCGAAAGAGCTCTCTCAGCCCGACCTACCTCACCGGGTTTCTGTTGCTGGGAGAGGAAGGGAAGGAGATTGTAAGCCGCTCTGAGACTCCGAGTGAAGGATGGGGTATAAATCTTCTTCCTCTTCCTCCTCTTCCCTCAACACGTCCTCTCTAACTGATTTACAGGAAGTGAAGTGAAGGTCAGGATGTTGGACTGGCTGCGTGATGAGTTCAGCACTGGTAAGTAACTGCTTGAATTTCTTAAAAACTGGGCGTTGATGTTTTTTGTCCATGAACTTATAATTAGAGTCATTATTTGTGGGCTACCAAAAGAGGGGGTGGCAAACAGGAGAGAAGAATCGCCAGTTCCAGATTTGTGGTGGGTCGTAATTATCCACTGCAGTGAAAATACCTTATGTTTGGTTAAGCCAGTTTGGTCAAGTGGTTAGGAGCACGGACTCTAATCTGGGAGAACCGGGTGTGATTCCCCACTCCTCCACAGGCAGCTGCTGGTGTGACCTTGGGTCAGTCACAAGTTCTCTCAGAGTGGTTGTATCAAGGGCAGTCCTCAAAGGAGTTCTCTCTGCCCCACCTACCTCACAGGGTGCCTGTTGTGGGGAGGGGAAGGGAGAGGAGATTGTAAGACGCTCTGAGACTTCTAGTGAAGGGCGGGGAATAAATCCAATTTCTCCTTCTTTTCAATTTGCTCAGATCCTGATATTCCCTACAGCTGGTCCAACCAAGAGATTGCGGAGCTGCACGACCTCACCACGGTGATTCTGGCTGCTGACGGTAAGGAGGTGTGTCCGCGGATGTCTCACGGAACAGCCGAGGCTTCCGAGGAGGTGCTTGAAGTCCGCAGTCCTTGGGGCTTGTTGGTCTCCAACAAGGAGAAATGGCCCGCTGGAGCCGCTCAGTTTGGCGAGGCAGGGGGGTGGAGTGGGGTTTCCATATTGCCCCCTCCCAGCAGTCCTTAGGAGGGGGTGTGGCTCAGTGGCAGAGCCTCCGCTGGGCACGCAGGAGGTCCCAGTTCAATCCCTGGCATCTCCAGTGAAAAGGACCAGGCAGGAGGTGATGGGAGACCCTGTTGAGCTGCTGCCAGTCTGAGTAGACAACGCTCTCCTGGGTGGACCAAGGGTCTGGTTCAGTATACGGCAGTCTCGTCTGCTCGCAAGCCTCCAAATTATATCCAGCTACTTCTAACCTACCTAATCCAATGTCATCAAATCTCAGAAGCTGAGCAGGGTTGGTCCTGGCTAGCGTTTGGATGGGAGACCTCCAAGGAATACCAGGGTTGTGGCGCAGAGGCAGGTGATGGCAAACCACCTCTGAACATCTCTTGCCTTGGAAACATTACAGGGTCACCACAAGTCAGCTGTAACCCAATAGCAAAAAAACCACCCCTCCTACTCCAAGGAGTTCAAGGTGGCATACACACACAGTTGCCCCCCCCCCCATTTAATCTCAAAGCGATCCTGTGATGTAATTAATAATAATTAATCATTATTACCATGCGGCATTCTGTGAAGAATAGCCAGGAGACCCTAAGATTGTCTGGCAGCCAGAAGTTCTAGCTCTTTAGCATTGCGCACCAGTAGGTGGCGAGCTAGACTTGGTTTTAAGACAAGAGATGTTTCAGAGGTGGTTTGCCGCTGCCTGCCGCTGAGTTACGACCCTGGTATTCCTTGGAGGCCGCCCTTCCAAATACTAGCCTGCTTAGCTTCCGAGGTCTAACAGGATCTGGCTAGCCTGGCTATCCAGGTCAGGGCATCCTTGCAGTAGGTCGGGCTGAGGGATTGGGGCTGGCCTTCAGTCACTCCACTTGTATCCTGGTCTCTCCAGCCGAATAGGCATTCGAACCCTAACATTACACTTCCTGTTGTTCAGTAGGCCTCTTTCTTGGCCTCTCACACATAAAAGATCCCCAGCGGCTGATGCCAAAAGAGGCCTTTCCCTTCCTGAGATCCCCCCCCCCCCAAAGAGCCCTGCCAGTTAGAAGAGATTTTACTGGGCCAATGGGCCAATGGTGTGATTCCGTATACGGCAGCATCACATGATGAGGTCTTGATGAGCCAGTTTGGTGTAGTGGTTAAGCGCGCGGACTCTAATCTGGGAGAACCGGGTTTGATTCCCCACTCCTCCACTTGCAGCTGCTGGGTGACCTTGGGCAAGCCATAGTTTTGGCACAGCTGTGCCTGAAAAAAAGCAGTTTCTGTCAGAGCTCTCTCAGCCCCACCTACCTCCCAGGGTGTCTGTTGTGGGGAGGGGAAGGGAAAGGAGTTTATGAGCTGCTCTGAGACTCCCTTGGATAGTGAAGGGCAGGGTATAAATCCAATCCTCTTCTCTTCTCCTCACGGATAACAGCTTCAAAACATGGTTAGAAATCAGCTTTGGGACAGAATTCAAGTTTACGTACACATAGTTGGTTTTTAATTAACATTTTTTTAATCTTTTACAGTGACATGAACACCTTAAACTTAATTTTAACCATTAGAAATAAATCATATCTCGATACAGAGGGTTTTGTGGGAGAGAATCTTCCAAATTGGGTACCAAATCTTTACCACCGTATTTTGGCATTGTGTTACTGAAGTATTAATTAAATTAAAAGTCAATTTACTTAAGATGAAAAAATCCCAAAGTTTACCGAGCCATCGTTGAAACAGAGGGTACGTTTTACGTGCGCGTAGCTGATCCTCCCTTGTTTCCTCCTAACCTGCTTTATTTCTCTTTTCTCTTGCAGTATTTTATGACGACGATCTAACAGATGCTTTCTTTAGAACTGTGTATCGACTCACCCACAACTTGAAAAACCCCTGCGCCGTCTACCTGTCGATAGAGAAGAGGTGAGCGAAGCCTCTAAGTGCACCACGCAGTACGTCTGTTGTGACAGTTATTAACGCGAGCAGCCTTTTCAGCTTGGGAGCAGGCAGTTGCGGCCTGTTCTCAAGAAGCTTCCAGAACAGACCGGTCAAGACTCCCTCTCTGTTAGACGAGAAAGCCACTCTTTGCAGAGCACGGAAAACAAAGGGAAGACTCACTCCACTTTCGTAAGAGCAGACCGCTCTTTGGCGTGCCCGGGAAACAATTGCACTCATCAAGGCAGAGTGAAGCGGGTGACAATCATTTTGATGGAAATTGTAGCGCGAGGGTTCCAGATTGGCTGCGGTTCTGTCGAGAACGCTTGGCGAGAGAGGACCCATCAAAGTACAAAAATGTACACTGGCGTGTAGCAAAGAATTCTCTTCCTTTGGCAGAAGATCCACTTACAGTGGAGGAAGGTTCTTGGAGGGTGGAAGAGGGCTTGGCTGAGCCGTGGGGCAGAACACCTGCTTGGCCTTGACGGCACAATCCAGAGAGTTGCAGAGATCTGTCTCAGCAGTCCTGACAACGCCTTGACTTGGATAGCCCAGGCTAGCCCGATCCCGTCAGATCTCAGAAGCTAAGCAGGGTCGGCCCCGGCTAGTATTTGGATGGGCGACCTCCAAGGAATACCAGGGTTGTGACACAGAGGCAGGCAACGGCAAACCACCCCTGAAACGTCTCTTGCCTTAAAAAACAAGTCTAGCTTGCCACCTAGAAGAAGAGAAGAGATTGGATTTATAGCCCGCCCTTCACTACCCAAGGGTGTCTCAGAGCATCTTACAAACTCCTTTCCCTTCCCCTCCCCACAGCAGACACCCTGGGAGGTGAGTGGGGCTGAGAGAGCTCTGACAGAAATGGCTCTTTTTCAAGAAAAGCTGTGCCAGAACTATGGCTTGCCCAAGGGCATTCAGCAACTGCAAGTGGAGGAGTGGGGAATCAAACCCGGTTCTCCCAGATTAGAGTCCATGCTCTTAACCACTACACCAAACTGGCTCAGCATCTAGTAGTGCATAATGCTATAAGAGCTAGAACTTCTGACTGCCAAACAATCTTAGGACCTCCTAGCTGTACTACATACACTGCCATACGATTATTATTATTAGTCCTGACAGCAGACCCATCGGGGAGATCAGTACGATTTTGCCAGCCAGCTCGAACTATTGTAACACCCTGTGTGCGGGGATGTTGCTCTCAAAGGTGGCTCGGAAACTTCAGCCGGTGAACACAGCCGAGCATTTGCCGTCTGGTGGAACCACATCACGCCCATCTTGAAGTCCCTTCACTGGCTTCTTGTTTCCCAGTCCAGGATGCCGGTGCCTACCTTTAAAGCTTTCACAATCTGGGACCCCTCTCCCCGAAGCGTCCCCTGTAGGAGCTTCATTTCTCCAAAGAACAGGCTCTTTGCCATCCCGTCTCTTGCCATGGTACAATCCGTTCCTACCCGTTCTCGGTTTCTCACCCATTCCTTGGGAACGCTCTCCCAGAGGAAGCGAAAGAGAATTCCCTCCTCACTAATCTTCCGTATCTGTTTACGAGAGTTTTGGGGGGCAGGCAGAACAGTGTTTGAGACAGGCTAAAGATATCAATACGGGGCGTGCTCCATGGTTGCAATCGCCCTGTTTTTGTATCACTTTGGTTGCAGTGAGAAATTTTTTAAAGCATTAAACTGAGTCTCTGGGTTTTTAGAATGTTGTTTACCCCACCCCTTGGGCCTCAGCTGTGTTGGGAGAAAAACAAGCAGAGATATTTCTATATAAGTAAGGAATTGCTGCTGGGGTTGGGGTTAACGATTAGAAAATCCCCACCCCGGCACCCAAATTTGTTCGGCTCTCCCTCCAAACAGACTCGGAACGGGGACAGAGTTTCACATGCCG
Source organism: Lepidodactylus listeri (assembly GCA_029233225.1). Taxonomy (NCBI): domain Eukaryota; kingdom Metazoa; phylum Chordata; class Lepidosauria; order Squamata; family Gekkonidae; genus Lepidodactylus; species Lepidodactylus listeri. The sequence goes on from JARCFY010000022.1 coordinate 3,118,976, forward strand.
TCCTGCAAGTTTGCGTTTGTTTGTTTTTTAACCTCCCACTCCCCTCTCGTTTAATTTCTTTGTATTGATTTTTGCCTTGGGTTGATGAAGCAAGGAGGAATACAAGTGGCAAGGGACTGCGGCCCTAGGAGATTGACAAGAAAAGCTTGTTGTCAGTGGAGACAGCAAACAGCAGAGAAAATAGCCTCCCCCCCCCCCCCCCCCAGTGTCCTCTATTCAGCAGTCCCCGCTGAAACAGCGAGGGATTTGTCGGATTCTCTTATTTACCCGCCGCACAGGCCAATATTTGCCTTTGGGTTCGTGCATTACCTTCTCGTGGGAAGAGGCAGCTGCTTTCCATTTTAAGATAAGCACTTGGGGGGAAAAATGATTTGAACTGCGGTACACGGAAGCCTGCTGCCCTACAAACTTGCGTGACTGTTGAGCTCCTATTCCAGGGCCCTGCTCCACAGACACACACTGCCCTCTGGAAGAAGCACAAGAAGAGGCGGGAGGAGGAGGAAGAAGAGACGGAAGCTTCAGATAAAAAGGCAGAAGGAAGTAGTAGGTGTACTACCCTGAGCACCTTGAAGGAAAGGTGGGATCAAACGCTCTCCCATACGATAGAAAAGCTGGCTCAAAAATGGATGCGGGAGTTTCCCCCTTCTGTTCAGAACCAGTTTGGTGTAGTGGTTAGGAGCACAAACTCTAGTCTGGGAGAACCGGGTTTGGTTCCCCACTCCTCCACCTGCAGCAGCTAGGTGACCTTGGGTCAGTCACAGTTCTCTCTGAGCTGTTCTCAAAAGAGCTCTCTCAGCCCTACCTACCTCCCAGGGCGTCTGTTGTGGGGAGGGAAAGGGGAAAAGAGTTTGTAAGCCGCTCTGAGACTCCTTCGGGTAGTGAAGGGCAGGGTATAAATCCAACCTCCTCTTTTTCTTCTTTATGTTGATTGGTACTTTTTGCTGCTTGTGGTTTTTATGCTAATGCTTTTTTGTGATGCTTTATCTTCTGCCTATGCTGCTTTTAGTGCACCATTGGTGCTTTTGCTGTGCTGCATTCTTTGTTTACAGTGGAAAGTGCCTCAGGCCAAAGTCTTTGGAGGGTGTGTATACAGATTCATTAAACTCCTACTGGAGGAGTTAATCTTAAGCCCCCAGGAGCAGTTTACCCCGAGGAGGGCCAGGGAACAGCCGCCCTGGTGGCCTTCAGCAAAGCTTACAAGACAGTGGAGCCCTAAGAAAAGCAATTGTGAATTCGAAGAAATTTATTAATTGTGGCTTCTGGCGGTGCTGTATATTGGGTTGACTTAATTGTTCCATATTTTGAACGCTGAAGGTGTGAAAGCCACTTGGAGCTTTGGATATGAATTCTCCAAATAAAATAATGTCTCCCCCCCCGCCCCTTTCCAGGCTGAACTTCAGCTTAAGACACCTGGACGTTGCATGTGAGGCATACAGTCACTTCCAGGACACCCTAAACGACCTGGCGAACGTCAGAGACGGCAAAATGAGATACACCGTCGAGCCGCTCGGCCTCTCCTTCCCTCAGCATCTCGTTTACGAGAGAGTCGAGCAGCTGGTGGGTACCGACGTTCAGAATACTAACCCATCTACTCTCCAATCGATTCTTGGTTGAGCCACCATTTATTTATTTATTTGTTTGTTTCTTAGATTTCATTTTTATACCGCCCTCCCCTGTAAACAGGGCTGCAGGGCGGTGCGCGACAATAGACAAAACAACCATATTCGTGCTAATTTGAGGCTAAGACGTAAAAATTACGATAAAGTTACTTAAGTAGATGGCAGCTGAAACTTCAAATGGTGCCACTTCAAGCGATAAGAGTGGCAGCTAGATGGGCACTGGCGCTGTCCTCTCCCAAACGCCTGGCGGAACATCTCTGCCTTACGTAACTGCATTAAGTCCCGAAGGGCACGGACGTTACTCAGCAGAGTTCCACCGGGTTAGGGTCAGGGGACTAAAAGCCCTGGTCGAGGACAGCCAGATATCTCTTGGGCCGGGGACCTCAAGCAAGTTCTTATCTGCAGACCATCAGTCAAAGAGCTACGTTGGAAGCAACAGTGGGACTTAAGCCAGCCAGACACTTTCAGGCGGACCTGGCATTTCATTGTGAGTCTGTCTTGTAGGGGTAATATCAGTAGCGACAGGGGGACTGTCATCCAGAGAAGCTGGCTCTTCATGCTGGACCTTCTCATCAAGAAGCCTTCTGACCTTTCAAGGACCTCTGCCCATAAGTCCCTTTGGAAGCCATCGGTCGTAACATAACATAGTACATAAAAGACCAAGGCTCTTTGCGGTGAGGGCTACACAGAATACCCGTTTTCAGAGGTAGCGGCACTGCTCAAGACTGATTGTTCCTGGGGAGGCTTTGGCCTCCATAAGAACGTAAGAGAAGCCATGTTGGATCAGGCCAGTGGCCCATCCAGTCCAGCACTCTGTGTCACACAGTGGCCAAAACCCAGGGGCCATCAGGAGGTCCACCAGCCGGGCCAGAACTCCAGAAACCCTCCCACTCTTGCCCCCCCCAAGCACCAAGAAGACTGAGCATCCCTGCCCCAGACAGAGTGTTCCCTCTATCCCTTGTGGCTAAGAGCCACTGATGGACCTCTGCTCCAGATGTTTATCCAGACTCCTCTTGAGGCCGTCCATGCTTGTAGCCACCACCACTTCCTGCGGCAGTGAATTCCACACGTTAATCACTCTTTGGGCGAAGAAGGACTTCCTTTTATCCGTTCTACCCTGACTGCTCAGCGATTTCATAGGGTGCCCACGAGTTCTTGTCTTGTGGGAAAGGGAGAAAAGGACTTCTTTCTCTACCTGCCCCATCCCGTGCATAATCTTGTAAACCTTGATCATGTCACCCCTCAGCCGTCGAGTCCCAAGCGCTTACTTCAGTGCCCGACTTGAAGGCCTTCTGGAGGCATCCGGTAAGCTGCTGTATGCGAGAGAGGATGCTGGACTAGGTCCGATGGGGACCACTGGTCTGATCCAACACGGCTGTTTTTACATTCTTGCACGAATGCAAAAATCCAGTTGCAGGATCGAGAAGAAGACTGAATTAAGGAGACCTGGAACTTCATTTGGTCGTTTGGAGGAACCTGCAGCCGTTTTCATTTTGACCGCTTTGGCTGAGTCTGCTGTCGCTAGTGACGTTTTAGACCTACGGAAGCAGGGGTCATTTCGAGGGGGAGCGAGCAGGAACGGCGTTCCAGGAGTAACAAGCCCGGGAGTAGGGAACCCAGATATGCTTGCGTGCCTGCCCTCTGTCAAAGATTGTGGCGTATGCTAATGAGTTATGCTAATGAGCTCCTGCACCTCTTTTTCTGCAAAATGACCCCTGTATAGAAGTAACCGTATTTGGCGGTTTTTCTCCTAGGTAGTTCAGTGGTCTTCCAAGCCCAGCTTTTCGGGGTTCACGTGCAAGCGAGAGAAGATGGGAATGGCTGCTCGGAGGTGTAGGCAGACTGAGTTTAAATCCCCCCTCAGACGAAAAGGCGCTTCCACACAAAAGATATTTTCTGTGCTAACAATGAAGTTCCAGGTCCTAGATAGCAAATAGGGACCACACACTCTTCAAAGGGTTTGTTTTGATCAATGGCGTTCATAAACATCCAGTCCGTTTTTCAGAATCTGTGCTTTTTTCCCCCCTTCGACCAACCAGGAGTTGTGGAAGATCACTGCAGTCCGGACCTCTGAAAAGAACCCTGCTCCGGAGAAACAGAAATAGACATCGAAACGTTTCTACAGCTGCGTACAGAATAACTTCATCGGGGAAGGTTTTTGTCTAAAAGATACCCTCTGCGTCAAACCAGGAACTGAATTCGGGGGAGGGTGGTCTATAAGTTAAATAAATAATAATAATATAATAATAATACATTCGTCTGGGTTCCGTGCTTAACAGCTAATTAAATACACACAGCAGCAGCAGCAATTCTTGATTGGTTGTGATTTATGGTCTGTTTCCACCATGATGCGCTTCGTTCCAGGGGAGCAGCATCTCAAGAGGGCTATGAAAAGGGCCAGGGAAAAGGGCGCTACGTGGCACTCCTGGGTACGGAGCGCGTCCTTCCTTTCGGCGGATAATTATTAATATTTTCTGTACCTCAAGCCACAATGCTAAGAGTCCGAGTCCCGGGCAGCAGGAATACCTGGCTTCTGAACTGTCAGCAGGTATTGCTCTCCCTTGAAAGCACAATGGCTTTGAGGTTCTCGGGTGTTACCTCTGACCCAAAACTCCCGCGTGGCAAAGATAATTTCAGAGGGTGGCCATGTTGGAACAGCTAGATTGAAGTCCAGTGGCACCAACAAAATGGGTCTTTCAAGAGTCAAAGCTCCCTTTGGTCTTATCTGACAAAGGGAGTTTTGATGCTCGGAAGCTTACACCCCCCCAAATTTTGTTGGTCTCTGTGTGGCAAGAGAATCTCGGGGAGCCAGGGGATCTGGGAGTGATTCCTGCTCTCTGAGCATCTGGCTTGAGAGAGGCAAGGCTGTAGGACCCAGGGGACACCAGCCGAAAGATGGTGAAAAGTTAGTAAAAACAAAGCATTTGTCTCAGAGGGAGCCGGGGAGGGCTACTGTTTTATGCTGGAATTGAGTTGAGCTCCTGCCTGAATGTTGCTAGAGGCAGGCTTTAGTAGGTGTGGAAGAGCCATCCCACCCATTCCCAAGGCCAGTTTCCTGCTTTGGTGCCAGAACCTGGGGAAGGGACCTCCGTCAGGGTCCCAGCCCAAGGGAGAGGGGAAGCATTTGTCCCAGGTCCGCTCAGTGCAGCCACAGATTGTCCTAAAGTTCCTGTTTCTCGGCTTTAGTTGTGTGCGGAAGTGCAGTTAGCACCCCGGGTATTTTGAGTCATTTCCCAAAAAAGTATGTTAGAAAGACAGGAAGAGGCCGACCCTCTGGAGTGTCCTGACCAATTTTTTTTTTTGAAGTGGGTTTTTAAAGACATGCTGAAGATCTTCGGTCTCCAGTGAAATTGTCACTGATTTGCATGCAGTGTTTCCTCTAAGCTGAGTTAGTGCAAGCCAGCTCACAGTTTCTTAGCCTCCAGCTCACACGTTTTTGTCTCCGCTCAGGAAGGAGGGCTCCAGATTTTGCAGCGGCCAAACCGCTCGCTCGCAACTTCAATGGCAGCAGCTCACAAAGCAGAATTTTTGCTCACAAGACCCCACAGCTTAGAAGGAGCATTGTTTGTATGCGTGTTCTGGATGATGCTGGGAGTGTCTTAGGTGGGGGGGGGGGGAGTTTTCCACAATATTTTATAATGTGGAAAATAAGAAACGCTTTTAGGAGAGTGTGGAGAGCTTCCCACTAGATGTCGCTGTGAGCATACGAAGACCGCAGAACATCACGATCTGGTGGCCTGAACGACTCGGGAGTGCTCCACTGTCATTCTTTTGCAGCCACAAGCGCCATACCTGCAAGGAGACGCCTCAGAAGATTCTGGAATAAGAAGGGGCAGAAGTCCCGTTCATCCCACGGGACGTATCCGTACGGGGTGTGCGCAGGATCCCGGCTTGTTTCCTGAGCACAGGGTGCTTAGGGGAAGGGCACGAATCCTTTTGCTCTTCCTCAAGTTAGGGTCAAAGAATACAAAGAGGTCACTAGTCCACGTTAGGTAGCCGTACTCATGACTGCAAGAAGAAGCCGTGCTAGAGCCGGCCAGTGGTCTCTGCAGCCTGGTGTTCTCTTTCAATCGCCAGCCAGATGCCCCTCCCTACAAGAGGGTCTAAAAAGGAGGTTGTGGAGATCGGCGTCCCCACCTTGTCACCCACCCCACATTAGGATGTAGAGAAGAAGAGGAGAGATGGGATTTATACCCCGCCTTTCACTATCCGAAGGAGTCTCAGAGCGGCTTACGATCTCCTTCCCTTCCCCTCCCTACAACAGACACCCTGGGAGGCAGGTGGGGTTGAGAGAGCTCTCCCGAGGACTGCCCGTGAGAGAACTGCTCTGAGAGAACTTGTGACTGAGCCAAGGTCACACCAGCAGCTGCACGTGGAGGAGCGGGGAATCAAACCCGGTTCTCCCAGATTAGAGTGTGCGCTCCTAACCACTACACCAAACTGGCTCTCTGAACAAGGAAGTTATCATGTCTACTAACCATTGACGGGCCTTTCCTTTCTTGCAGTTTATCTAATCCTCTTCTTAAAACCAGCTAAAACAACATCCAGGGGGTCGGAGGGTGCTACAGTTAATTCCTTTGTCTCCGCAGCCTCACCTCGAGCGTGAAATGAGATCTTTTCTCTTGGGAATGTTTTTTCAGCCAGGCTCCCCCCTCGGAGCAGATTTTGATTGTCTCCAAAAAAACCCAAAACACGTTTGCTTTGAATTTTAATCTTCCCTTTGTGTACGAAAAATGGCTAAGTGTCCCCTTTGAGGTTTCGTGGGGGTCACGGGGAGAATTCCACAAAGCGACAGCAACAAACGACATCGACTACTTGTGAAAACCGAACCTAGCCACTCCTGTCTCTTTAGAATTCGAAGTGGGGGAAGACAGAATTTAAAGTAAGTCTCTTATGTTGTACTAGGACAGGCAATTCAACTGATAGCAATTCCTTTCGTTTCCTAAAAGGTAAAGGTTTCCTTTGCTCGAAAGCCAGTCGCATTCGACTCTAGGGGGCCGTGCTTATCTCTTTCCAAGCTGAAGAGCCAGCGCTGTCCAAAGACATTTCCGTGGTCATCTGGCTGGCATGACCAGACTCCGACCGCTCACAAAATTAAGTACAATTTTTCTGTTTTGCACAAAACGCAAAGCCCAAATGCTGGCAAATTGGCTCCAACCTATGGAAAGTGAGGCAGATACGCTAAGGCAATAATGTTCTGGCACCTGCTGTTTCACACTGCGGTGGGGGGTGTCTTATTTTTAAACCCCTCTTCCCTGTTAAGATAACTTTGGTTAGGAAGGTCTTGCTGTCTCGTATGCTTGTTCACTACCTTTAAAAATACAGCGGGGGCGCTCAGCAACTGCACCCCATTTTCAAGCTGAGGGTGGCGCACTCCAGAACTGTACCACTGGATTCTGTAAAATGGGTGGAGCGTCCCCTTTGGGTTTTGCCAGCAGGGAAGGAGGGCTTGGTTTATGCTTGGCGCCGGCCGGACCCCCCCCCCCCCCCAGAACGGGCTTTCAACGCCATCCAGTTTTCTGGGTCACCCTTTGTTCACCGGTCTTGAGCACTCAGAGAGCTCCAGCTGTGCTTCTGTTTGCACGCTCTTTCGCAGGCCCTGACCTTAAGAACACAAGAGAAGCCAATGTTGGATCAGGCCAGTGGCCCATCCAGTCCAACGCTCTGTGTCACACAGTGGCCAAAACCCAGGTGCCCTCAGGAGGTCCACCAGTGGGGCCAGGACACTAGAAGCCCCTCCCGCTGTTGCCCCCCACCCTTCAAAGCCATTTCCTCCAGGGGAGCTGATCTCTCATAGCTGGAGAGCCGTTGTAAAAGTGGGAGATCTCCAGGCCCCAGCTGGAGGTTGGTATCCCTAGACCAAACAGAAAAAAGGTGGAGGAGGCCGTACGCAAGAGGGGGGCAGCTGGCCCTGGATGGCGCAAGCCAGGCCTGGAAACTGGGTCACTGGAGGCCAAGGAGCGCAAGTTTCCAGGAAGCGTTGGGAGGGGAGGATTCCCCATTAGCATCAACCTTTGAATCGCCAGCCAAAGGTTGCTTGCCAAGGGCCCTTCGAAGAATATTCCACACAGACCGCCTATTCCAAAGAGGGGAGCGTGTGCAGACTCCTATCGGCAGGGCGAGTTCCCTTTGTCAGGTTGTCCTCAAAGAGCCCCACCGCCGTGGGCTCCTCAAGAACACCTGCAGTGGAGCAGCGTTCCCTCTAAGCTGAATTTGTGAGAGCTAGCTCGCAGTTCTTTAGCCTCCGGCTCACACGTTTGTCATAGCTCAGGAAGGAGGGCTCCAGAGCAAACTAATTAGTGCGGCGGCCAAATTACCCACTCCATTGCGAGTCCGAACCGCTTGGTTGCTTGCTTGGTTGGCTCTTCCATGTTGTGAAGGGAAATGAGGCCAGGAAATGTCCTCAACTGCTGCTCCTTATTCCCCCGCCCCCCAAATTGACATTACCCGGCTGTCTCCAGCAAGAACGGTTCTCCCAAAGGCGCTGCCATCTTAGATCACAGGGCACGGCCTGAGTGGCGTGATTATATATGGCAGCTCCCCCCCCCCCCCGCCCCGTGGGGAATTAACGTCTGGGCCAAGAGATTTGGAGAGGGCAGCAGGAATTATAGAAACAATGCAAGAATCCGGGGGCGAGGAGGGGGCAAAGGTAAAGTGGGTTGAAAGAGCAAGATGTTTAGCGTTTTGCAAAAAAAAGATGGAGGCGAGCAGCTTACCCGGAGGAAATTTCCTGGGAAATTGGAAGATGGCCTCATCCAAATAAATATACTTGAGTCACAGTGTTCCCTCTAAGCTGAGTTAGTGTGAGCTAGCTCACAGTTTTTTAGCCTCTGGCTCACCCGTTTTTGTCTCAGCTCAGGAAGGAGGGCTCCAACGCAAACTGATGTATGCAGCAGCCAGATCGCTCGCTCACAACTTTAATGCCAGGAGCTCACAAAGTAGAATTTTTGCTCACAAGACTCCACAGCTTGGAGGGAGCACTGCAGCGCTAAAACCGACTTTTGGCAATATTTCAAAGTCACACAGCATTCCAGCTTTGTCCCTCAAATTTCTGAATGTGAAGTCCGACCTCCCGGCCTGACTAATATCAGTGGTATTTTTGTGTGGGTGGACATCAAATCCGAACCAGTGCAGTGGAGCAGTGAGAGCATCAGACTCAGATCCAGTGTTCTCAGATTCAGGTTTGATTCCCCACTCTGCCGTCGAGGGTTGCTGGGTGTCCTTGGGCCGGTCACGCGCTCTCCACCTAGGTCTACCTCACAGGGTTGTTGTGAGGATAAAATGGAGGAGAGGGGAATTTGGGTCCCCATTGGCAAGAAAGGAAGAAGAAGAAGAGGGAGGTGGAGGAGATTGGATTTACACCCCGCCCTTCACTACCTGAAGGGGTCTCAAAGCAGCTTACAATCTTCTTTCCCTTCCCCTCCCGACAACAGACACCCTGTGAGGTAGGTGGGGCTGAGAGAGCTCTCTTGAGAACTGCCCTTGAGAGAACAGCCCCGAGCAAACTTGTGACTGACCCGAGGTCACACCAGCAGCTGCATGTGGAGGCGTGGAGTCTGGTGCCACTCTAAAAATGGTTCCCCTCCCAGTGGCTTTTTGGGTGCTGTCCTTGCAGCTTTCCTTTGAACCGCTGCTGCCGCCGTCATTTTTGTTTTGTGTTTTCTTCTGTTCTCACACTAGCTTCTGTTGCATTCTTCCATTTGCTGCTAGCTTCGTGTGTATCGCGACGAGTCGGACTCGACTGGGCAACTGAACAACAACACAATTGTGGGTATGTGTGATTTTTTTTAAGTTTGTTTGGTTCATGATGAACTTCACACGGGCTGCGTGGGAAAAATTATTTTTAAAAAGCAGGGTGCAAATATTTTAATAAGTAAACTTTCTTCCAGTGGTCCAGGGTTTGTTTGTTTTTTGGGGGGGGGGGGGTCTTGAACCAATGGGAAGAATCCACCTCCCTGGAGGCAGCTGGGTTTGTTACCCTTTTGAGGTGACCGCTGATGGAAGGGGTCTCTCTTTCGATTTCTAGTTTTGACCCTGCCTGGCTAGCAGCCAGGTCGTTCTTGGCTTTGCCTCTTCTTATTTATTTGTCATGTTTAGCTGGTGTTGATCAAGGTTTTTTTCTCCGTGAATTTTCCTAAAAAAACTCTTAACAGTTGTCAACCTCCCTTTGCTGCAAGCAGATAACCAGACATTTCCCCTTCCCTTTTAACCATACACATACGGATACCCATGCCATGCAACCTGGAACATATGAAGTAATCTAAAGGGTGCCTCTGAGCATGCTGAGAGTGTTTTTCCCTCCACAACAGCTTTTCAGGGATTCTAGTGGGAGGGGCACCTCTAGGTTGGGAAATACCTGGAGATTTGGGAAAGGGTTGGGGAGGGGAGGGCTTGGGTAAGGGGAAAGACTTCAATGGGGCATAATGCCAGAGCCAACCCTCCAAAATGGCCATTTCCTCCATGGAGAACTGAGAGCCAGTTTGATGTAGTGGTTAAGAGCACAGACTCTAATCTAGAGAATTTGGTTTGATTCCCTGCTCTTCCACGTGCAGCTGCTGGTGTGACCTTGGGTCAGTCACAGTTCTCTCAGAGCTGGTTTCTCCCGAGCAGTTCTCAAGAGAGAGCTCTCTCAGTCCACCTACCTCCCAGGTTGTCTGTTGTGGGGAGGGGAAGGGAAAGGAGATTGTAAGCTACTCTGAGACTCCTTTGGGTAGTGAAGGACTGGGTATAGAGCCGGTCTCTTTTCTTCCTCTGCATGCAGCTGCTGGTGTGACCTTGGGTCAGTCACAAGTTCTCTCAGAGCTTTTCTCTCATGAGCAGTTCTCAAAAGAACTCTCAGCCCCACCTACCTCACAGGGTGTGTGTTGTGGGGAGGTGAAAGGAAAGGCAATTGTAAGCTGCTTTGAGACACCTTTGGGTAGTGAAGGACAGGGTATAAATCCAGTCTCCTCCTCCTCTTCCTTCTTCTCTGTCAACTGGCGATCTGTTGTAATTCTGGGAGATCTCCAGGCCCCACCTGGAGCTTGGCAACTTTACGTTTTGTTTTTAAAAGAAAACAAGCCTTGCATCCTGTTGATCTTTAACAAAGAATGTAACACCGCAGGGAAACGGCCAGTGTTGTGCAAGTGGGCCCGACTTGGCTGCGCCAGACGCGAGTTTGAATGCCGCGCTTGGGCGGTCAGCCTCGCGGGGCTGTTGTGAGGCCAGGAGGGAGCAGTCACGTCAGCTGTCCTGAGCCCCTGGGAGGATTTTTTAAAAAATGGACTAGCCAGGGAGCCGATAAAAAGGAATTTACCCTCCCCCCCCCGCCCTCCCCTCTTAAGAATTCCCCCCCCCCCCATTCCAAATCCCAACCTCGAGGTCTCCGCTCGCCTCTCCCCTTTCCTCCCTCCCCTCCTCGGAGGGGTGTGTCATAATCGGCCCTCTCCATTGGCCGGCGCCGTAGCAGAGCGGCCAGAACGCGCCCCTGATTGGCCGCGACGCATTCGGTGGAGCGAGCCAGCGGTGAAGCCTTCGGGTACCCGGGCTGGGCGAGAGGCCGCGGCGGTGCTTGGCAGCTTGAGCGAACCGGGGCCGCTGGGCTTGCGAGGAGGAGGAAAACGCCGGCCGCTGCCCAAGCGCGGTGAGTGAAGCTGGGGGCTCCGAGTGGGGACAATTTCGGGGCTCAAGAAGATGGTCGCTTTGGGGGGAAATGCTAGCGAACGCGGTGATGATGAAATGGATGTTTGATCAGAAATGTGAGCTGCCCATAGGGGATTTTGCAGCCTGGAGATCTTATTTTTTGCTGGGGGGGGGGGGGGGGTTCCCATCCGTCTTGGAGTTTCCTATCCGTCTTGGTTTGGCCCTTTCTAAACGCCGCCCTCCCCCAATAGCTTCATCATCTCCTCCCCCCCCCCCCCCCCGCTTTCTGCAGCTGCCTTCCCAACATCGCCCCCCTGCTCGTTTTTTTTTGGTGGGGGGTGCTCCACTTTTTGTGCTTTTGGAAGCACCCCCTCCTCCTTTTTCTATCTGCGTATCCGAAGCTATCTGCTGTATTGGGGGGGGGGGGTTGTCCCCTATGCTCCCTCTAAGCCGTGGAGTCTTGTGAGCAAAAATTCCGCTTTGCGAGCCACTGGCATGAAAGTTGTGAGCGAGCGATTTGGCCGCTGCGTGAATTAGTCTGCTCTGGAGCCCTCCTTCCTGAGCTAAGACAAAAATGGGTGAGCCAGAGGCTACAAATACTGTGAGCTGGCTCACACCAACTCAGCTTAGAAGGAACACTGGTTGTTCCTAATTTTTGATTTTTCAGTTGAATAATTACTATATTCCACCACCGCCACCACCCCAGGGTCCCCAGCTCTGGGTTAGAATCATAGAGTTGGAAGGGACCTCCAGAGTCATCTAGCCCAACCCCCTGCACAATGCAATGGAGATTTGTGGGGACTGTGCCTGAGCAAGGCAGGGTTTGGGGGAGGGGAGGGACTTCAATGAGAACATAATGTTATAGAGTCCACCTTCCAAAGGGGCCGTTTTTCCCCAGGGGAACCGATCCCTGTCGCCGGGAAATCGGGTGTGATAGTGGGAGATCTCTAGCTGCCACCTGGAGGTTGGCAACCCTGCACAATCCCTCTCCCAGGGACCTCAGGGGTGAGTGCTGCTCTTCCTCCTCACAACAGCCCTGTGAGGTAGGTGAAACCAAGGGAAAGTGACTGGCCCAAGGTCACCTAATGAAGAGCTGGCGCCTGAACTGACGTCTCCCCACCAGCCCCATAGCTAGGGAATATTTTGGGAGGGGGGCCTCGGGGGGGGCAGCTAATTAAATCAAAGCATGGCACCTGCAGTGAGTTGAGGCACTTTGGGGGCAGCCCAGAAGGGACGGGGCCCAGAGGAAACACTAGGGGGCCGGGCCCCGTGGGGCCCATGTTAGCTATGGGCCTTCCCCAGACACTGCATCATGCGGTCTTTCTGGCTCCGCGGTCCCTTGTGTCTCCCCCCCACCCCAATAACGTACACACAATGTTTCTAGGTTCCCCTTCTTTCCCACATTCCCTTTCCCTAGGGTCTGTCGTGAGCTGGCGTAACTGCCAGTCCGCTTACCACCTCCCCAAACCAACCCCCGAGCCCCCTTTAAAGGCCCTCCTGCTTCCAAAACATCCATCTCCTTGCTTCTCTGGCAGAGGACTCCTTCGGGCCTTTGCTGGAAGGGTAACATTGGTCAGAGAGGTTTTGCGGCTTCCCTTGGACTTCCCCCAGCCGCACTCCCACACATTCAAAGTCAACATTGTGACAAAGATTCTAATTTCAAGTCAAGGCTTGGGCTGCAATCAGTCATCGGTTTGATTAATCGGCTGAGACATCCATTGATCGATAGCTGGGGGGGGCAGAGTCAAAAAGGCACACTTGATTTTCCTCCCCGGTTTTTCATTCTGTAGTAGGGGACAAAAAAAGGAGAACAAGGGTGTGTGCGTGTGAGAGAGAGAGAGAGAGAGATTGTGGTTCACAGTTTGGGGGAAGCACCACACTTTGTTCTTTGGCTTTCTCTTTTAATTGTAACTAGCATTTTGTTTCAAACCCAACCTTCCTTGGAGGAGGCCAGGGCTGGCTTCGAAGTGTCTGCCACTTCCACAACCCTGCTTGGAAAGGAGGTTAAGAAGTCACCCAGCTTTGTGGCTGAGTGGAGGATTCGAACCCAGATCTTTGTATTTAAAGGTGAAACTAAGAGAGATGCTGATAGCTTGTGATGTGGGGGGGGGGGAGTGCTGTTTAGAGAACAGTGCAAAGTGTTGTCCTCAGCCCCGTACTTGGGTTCTGATCCGGCCTAGTAGGTCTTGGTGGATGTTTTTATCAGTTGTTTTTTTAAAAAAGAAAGTGTTAGTGATCTGATCTCGGATCTCTTCACGGTCTTCGACTCTGGCTCTCAGTCCAACATACCATCAGACTGGATTATGCTTTAATGAATTGTTTCTGGAATCCAGTGACTCAATTAAAAACCTTGAATCCCTTGAGAGCCTTTAGATTTTTTTTTTTAAAGGATTAAAAATGGGATCCGCGAGTTTGAAGAGGTCAGCGAGCCAACTGGTCTTTAGCTGCTTCCCCAAGGCAGGGACGTATAACCAGCTGAAAGGCCAACCGGCATGTGGCCCTGACAGATAGGTAGCTCGAGCAACTGAGCCATGCCACGAGCTGTAAGGGGAAACCCAGCTTTAATTACAAAAATAAAATCAGGATTTCTAATTTTGGGCCTGGGAGAAAGTTCCTTCCGGGTTCTGCTGAGCTTCACTGTGTCCCAAAACTGCTTAGCTTCCGAGATCTGACCATCTAGGCCAAGGGCCCATTCGAGATCTCCCCCCCAAAAAAGACGCACGCACAATCCCTTCCATTTTCCCCTCCTTCTTGGGGAAATGCTCAAGGCCTCCTTTTTCTTCTTTCATTCTGAGCGGTCGCCGGTTGGCTGCTGTCACGGTGTGATGCTGCTTTGTGCTTGACATGAAGGGTGGACGCAGGCACAGCTGTGTTTCCCCGGCATGGATTGATGCCAGCGAGGCCTTCCTGCCACTGGGCCGGCTGGAACCAGCAGCATGGCCTCCGTCTCCCCTCCCCGTTATCAGTGGGTGCATGCGTGTTGGCGGGGGCGGGGGGGGGAAGAGAATTCACTGCAGAGCGGGGAGAGGCAGAAAGAGCCACACATTTGCACTTTGGCCTGCGCACTTCGACTTGGCAAGGGCCGAAGGGTTGCCTTGGCAGCCGGCCTCCATCTGGCCCAGCACGGTCTAGCCGTCCAGGTGAAACACCTGGAGATGGTAAGGATCGAACCCGGGACCTTCTGCAGGCAGATCGGGGGAGCGACTGCAGAACTCCAGCCCCCTCTCGTATTGGATGATAAACAAGCACTTCAGAGGTGCATTCTTCCTGCGTTCAGATGGAATTTTGTTTTCATCACGTTGATGTAGCATTCAGTATCTTTAAAGATTAGGAAGAAGAAGACGAAGAAGGGATTGGATTTATACCCTGCCCTTCACTTGGAGTTTCAGAGTGGCTTATGATCTCCTTTCCCCGCCCCTCTCCCTTCCCTTCCCCTTTCCCTCCCTTCCCCCCTCCCCACAACAGCCACCCTGTGAGGAACGTGGGGCTGAGAGAGCTCTTTTGAGAACGGCTCTTGAGAGAACAGCTCTGAGAGAACTTGTGACTGACCCAAGGTCACACCAGCAGCTGCATGTGGAGGAATGGGGGATCAAACTCGGTTCTCCCAGATTAGAGTCTGTGCTCTTAACCACAACACCAAACTGGCTCTCTTAGGATTAGTTTACTGTTGCCAGCTCCAGATTGGGAAACACCTGGAGATTTTACAGGGTGGGGTTTGGGGTGGGGGAAGGGACTTCAATTGTGCCCAAAACTGAATTCACTACTCTAGGTGAGGTCTAGCCAGAGCAGAGTAAAGCAATACCATCGCGATAACATTTCTCTTTCTTGCAAACTGTTTTAAAGCTTCGCTAACTCACCTTGAGTGCCGTTTAGTGGCAAGGAAGCCAAGTATAACTGCTCTGAAATAAACCTGAGTAATAATAACAATTATAAACTATTGCAATTTAGAATGCCACATCTCCAAGCGCCGCTTCCCCAAACGTCAAAAACACAGATGCCCGGCTTTTCCCTGGGGTTCCTAAAAGGCGAGTTAAACATAGAAGCAAGATGCAACCAGAGACTTCTCCTGCTATCCCCGGCCGAATGACTAAAATGTAATCTCCGTCGGGTGTCGGTAATACCCAGGAGGCTGCTGTCGAACAACATGCAAAATAGATTTCCAGCCAAATGAGAGAATGTTTTGCAAGCGACGCTGCGCTCTCCGGGGAGGGGGGAGAATGCAAAACACCAGGAAGCTGTCCCCGCGGCAGCTGTTCCACCAAAAGTTGGACCGGCCACTCGTCTGAGTCCTCTGGATCCTAGGGAAGTGTCATGGTGGAGCCAGTTTGGTGTAGTTTGATTCCCCACTCCTCCCAGTGCAGCTGCTAGTGTGACTTGGGTCAGTCACAAGTTCTCTCAGAGCTGTTCTCTCAAGGGCAGTCCTTGAAAGAGCTCTCTCAGCCCCATCTGCCTCACAGGGTGTCTGTTGGGGGGGGGGGGAGGGATTGCAAGCTGCTCTGAGACTCCTTCGGGTAGTGAAGGGTGGGGTATAAATCCAGTCTCCTCCTCCTCTTCTTCTCTTTCTCCTCCCCATCTCCTCTTCCTTTTCTTCTCCTTCTTCTCCTCCTCTTCCTTTTCTTCTCCTTCTTCTCCTCCTCTTTCTTTTCTTCTCCTCCTCCTCTTCTTCTCCTCTTCCTTTTCTTCTCCTCTTCTCCTCCTCCTCCTCCTCTTCTTCTTCTCCTCCTCTTCTCCTCCTCTTCTCCTCCTCTTCTCCTCCTCCTCTTCCTTTTCTTCTCCTTCTCCTCCTCTTCTTCTCCTCTTCCTTTTCTTCTCCTCTTCTCCTCCTCCTCTTCTTCGTCTCCTCTTCTCCTCCTCCTCCTCCTCTTCTTCTCCTCCTCCTCTTCTCCTCCTCCTCTTCCTTTTCTCCTCCTCCTCTTCCTTTTCTCCTCCTCTTCCTTTTCTCCTTCTCCTTCTCCTCCTCTTCTCCTCCTCCTCCTCCTCCTTCTCTGGCCTTTCCAGGAACAGCAGTTACCAGCCCCATGTAGTAGTCGCAATCTGAGTGTCAGTCTAGGGCCTGGGAGGCCAGATCCCTGCTCCACCTTGGAACTTGCTGAGTGGCCTTGGGTCAGTCACGCTCTCAGCCTCGCCTGCTTCGCAAGGCTGTTGTGAGGGGCAAACAGGGGAAAGGAGAACCATGCATGTCTCACATTACAAAACGGCCAGCTTTGTTTCAGGCGCTTCGACGAGGTGGGACCACGGCGATACGGACCGGCGTCGTAAACACTGGCTTAGCCTGCAGCAACGGCGAGAAGGCCAAATCCCCATTAGGGATTATTTAGAAGGGGAATGAATGTAAATCAGCCGGTATCATAATGCGTTCGCATAAATCTCTGGCGAGTCTGCGTGTGGAATACTGTGTACAGTTTTGGATGCCGTGTCGCCGAAAGGACATTGTATCTGGAAGCGGTGCAGTAAGAGGCCACTGAAATGGGGAAGGGATGGAAGAAAAGAGGAAGAGATTGGATTTATTCCCCACCCTTCACTACTTGAAGGAGTCTCAGAATGGCTTACAGTGTCCTTTCCCTTCCCTCCTTTCCAGTCACAAGTTCTCTCAGAGCTGTTCTCTCACAAGCAGTTCTCGAAAGAGCTCTCTCAGCCGCGCCTCCCTCACAGGGTGTCTGTTGTGGGGAGGGGGAGGGAAAGGAGATTGTAAGCCATTCTTCTTCTTCTGTCCCAGGGCACTCTGTCCCAGGAACTTTTGACTTTAGACAACAGGAGGGTTGCCAACCTCCAGGTGGTACCTGGAGACCCCCCACTATTACACTTGATCTTCAGACAACCAAGATCAGTTCCCCTGGAGAAAACAGCTGCTTTGGAGGGTGGACTCTGTGGCCTTATACCGTTCTGAGGTCCCTCCCGTCCCCAAATCCCCAAATCTGAGACCCCTTAGGGTAGTGAAGGGTGGGGTATAAATCTAGTCTCCTCCTTCTCTTCTTCTTCTTCTTCTCTTTTTCCTCCTCTTCTTCTCTTTCTCCTTCTCCTCTTTGTCTTCTCCTCTTCCTCCTCCTCCTCTTCTTCTTCTCCCCTCCCCCAAATCTCCCCCCAAATCTCCAGGCATTTCCAACCCAGAACTGGCAGCTTTAGATAAGAGGCGACTTGTGAATGGGGCGCAATAGACATTGATAGAATTTCTTACGGAAGAAAGCAGAGAGATACATTTTTCACCTTCTTCCATTTTTGCTAGTAACTTGGGATAACCCCGCAGATCACTCGGGGGAACCCAGGGGCGTTCCTGGGGAGGAGATTTGGGATGGCTCCAGAAAAGTACTACCCCTCTTTTCATCATTAACCAGTGGTGTTTCATAAAACCTGGACACCTTTGTTGTCCTTTCGTGACCCGAGGATTAACTGGGGCCGGGGAAGAGAGAAAGCCATGAAGCCTGGTCAAAAGTTACCAGGGAGTTCCTGGGCACATCCCCACCCCACCCACCCCGAGAAAAATTCTAATTAGCAATTGAGTTTTGCAGCCACCTCTGACAAACTCAGTCCAGAAGTTCCGCCTCCGTGGCGCTCATTAACTCCCTGCTGTCGGCAGTGGCGAGGGTGGAAGGTTGCGAGTTCAGAGTTCGATCTCTTCGCCAGGTCTATTAATAGTGCGGCATTCAATCAACATCTGCTGCAGACGTTCATATAATACGGTGCCTGATGCTGGAAAGGGAACTCGGGGCAATGCAGCCACGATGTTTGGTCTGGCGTGCTTACGTTGTGACGCTGTTTCCTGAAATTCTGCCGTTTGGGCAAAAAAAGTTCCGTTCCCTTCTGCCCAATTGGGTCTTGAAATCTAACATCTGGCCACCATATCGTAGGCCTTCTGTGTGTGACCCAGAGCATGGTGGTTCCCCAAATCCTGTAGACCGAGAGAGTAATAAATACATGGAATTCACTGCCGCAGCTACAAGCATAGACAGCTTCAAGAGGGGATTGGATGAACATCTGGAGCAGAGGTCCATCAGTGGCTATTAGCCACAAGGGATAGATGGAACACTCTGTCTGGGGCAAGTGATGCTCTGTCTTGGTGCTTGGGGGGCTACAGTGGGAAGGCTTCTGGAGTTCTGGCTCTGCTGGTGGACCCCCTGATGGCACCTGGGTTTTGGCCACTGTGTGATAACAAAGTGTTGGAGTGGATGAGCCATTGGCCTGCTCCAACATGGCTTCTCTTATATTCTTACGTCTGGGGCAGTGATGCGCTGCAATCTTGGTGTTTTGTGGGGGAGCCACAGTGGGAGGGCTTCTGGAGGTCTGGTCCCATCGGTGGACCTCCTGTTGGCACTTGGGTTTTGGCCCCTGTGTGACACGAAGTGTTCGACTGGATGAGCCACTGGCCTGATCCAACATGGCTTCTCTTATGTTCTTATGTCTGGGGCAGTGATGCTCTGCATTCTTGGTGCTTGGTGGGGGAGCCACAGTGGGAGGGCTTCTGGAGATCTGGCCCCGCTGGTGGACCTCCTGATGGCACCTGGTATTTTTGGCCTCTGTGTGACACGGAGTGTTGGACTGGAGGGGCCATTGTCCTGATCCAACATGACTTCTTCTATGGTCTTATACATGGGCCAGATCCATCAGCCCATGTCAACCCTAAAGTACCCTGTGCTTGGATTTGGATGGCTTTGCATGTAGCAGGTCTCCAGTTCGATCCCCGGCATCTCCACCTATTTATTTATTTATTTGACGCATATCCTGCCCTCCCCGCAAGGTGGTCCAGGGCAGATCAGAACACGCAGGACACTAAACAAAGATCCATCAACTCTGAAACTCTCAAAACAGCCGTTCCGAATTCCTGTAAAGAAATAAGATGGCATTCTGAAAACATATGCTGTGTCCTGGGCCTGTTTCCATCAGAGTGGATACGGAACCCAATGGACCTCTAAACTTTGTTTGGAAACCTCCGAAGAAGGAGAGCCCACCACCTCCCGAGGAAGCCTGTTCCACTGAGGAACCGCTCTCGCTGCCAGGAAGTTCTTCCGAACGTTTAGCCGAAAACTCTTCGGATTTCCTTTCAACCCGTTGGTTCTGGCCCGGCCTTCTGGGGCGACAGAAAACAACTCCGCCCCATCCTCTGTAGGACAGCCCTTCGAGGACGAAGATGGTGATCGTATCATCTCTCGGGCTTGGTTTGATCTAGAACCCACCGATTTGTCATGTCGGCAATCCGTGCTGTCCATAAAGCTCTCCTCCAACCAGTGTTCCCTCTAAGCTGAGTCAGTGTGAGCTAGCTCACCGTTTTTTAGCCTCCGGCTCACACGTATTGGTCTCAGCTCAGGAAGGATGGCTCCAGAGCAAACTGATTTACGCAGGGGCCAAATCTCTCACTCACGACTTTAATGCTAGTGGCTCACAAGGTAGAATTTTAGCTCACAAGATGCCACAGCTTAGAGAGAGCATCGCCTCCAATGCCACATTTCAGATTACTCCAGTCTTAGGAAAGCAGCGTAATGGATTGGGTTTTGCAGATCTGTTCCATGTTTCCCTGGAGGACCAATCTGTCTGCTCATGCAAGAACCTACATCACCAGGTTGTCTTGAGGGGAAGATGCCAGACGCTAACCCCGTCCATGCACGATTTCTTCTGACAAGCAACTCAGTTCCTTGTTGCGTTTCCCCCTCAATCTCTTCTTTCCTCCCAAAGGGCTGAGGCTATTGAGTCTGACATTTTTTCCTCTTCCTTTTGACGCTCACAGCAACCTTGCAGGGCAGAGCAGGCTGTGAGGTGGAGAGAGTGACGCAAGGTTACCTGGCCAGCATTGTCGCTCAGCAGGAATTCGAACCTGGGACTTCGAGGCCAAGGCCAATACTCCCAAGTCGTTTAATTTTTTCACTACTATGTGTTTTAGGAAGTGAAATTAGGAAGCACATCGGTCCCGGATGGTTCCACTCCCCCCCCCCCCAATTATTTTAAAATCCCAGCTGGAATGTCCTTTTCTGAAGAGCTGCGAAACAGGCTTAAGTCACTATCTCGTGTCTAATAATTATATGTTTCCTCCCTTCCCTCCCTTCTTCTCCCGGAGGTTGCCACAGCAACCGGGTAAGAGCTCAGCGGAGGAGCGGAGAGCCATGAGGTGGTTTGCGGCTCAAAAGGCCCCTTCCCTTCACATTCATTGGTTTGCCCCTCCGCTCATTCCCCTGCCCGTTGTCGTGGGTGCCATGGCAACACATCCAGGGCCCCGCGGGAGCCCGCGTGCTTTGTTTTCTCACAGGGAGTCAAGAAAAGATCTGCCACCACTCCGTGTTGGTGACTCTTGAATTGCCACCACGGACCCTACACGCAGACGGGTCCGTTGTGGGTGAGTGGGCCGAGCCGGCAAGCAAGGACTGTGAATTCATGCCCTGGAGGGGTAGACCAGCAACTCTGTTCTTTTAGAGAGATTGGTTGCGTTGTGCTGCGTGTGCAGAATTTCAGGCCTGCAGTGACCTGGGAATCCCTTTTCCTTGAGTTCTTCTGCGAGGCTGAGGAGGAGCGAATCAAGACCATCCAGCTCTCCGTATAATCCGGCTTGTTCAGACATGCAAATCCCTCTTCAGGATGGCCGTCGTGGTGCTGAGCATGTGGGGACGGAGTATTCAGGTACTGGGTTAACACAGCCGAGTTTTGCCCAGTCGTAGAAGCCTGAGGCTGAGTGCAGTGAATGAATCTCCCAAGGAGTATATTGCAAAAAGGGTCAACTTACATTTGTTCAAGGAGATCCAGTTCACATTCAGGACGCAGTCGAAAGGAGAGAGAGAGAGAGACGCCTAATCTAAAGAGTACCTTCCCTATAAGAAATGGTCAGCTTGTCCGGCATCATGTGTGTGGGAGTAGGAGGGCATTGACTCCACAGGAGAGACCTGCGGAGATACGTGTCTCCATGGAAGGCCATGTAAAGAGGGAGAGAGAGGACAAAGGGAGAGAGGGAAGAAGAAGAGATTGAATGTATACCCCGCCCTTCACTCGGAGTCTCAGAGCGCCTTACAATCTCCTTTCCCTTCCCCTCCCCACAACAGACACCCTGTGAGCAATGCTCCCTCTAAGCTGTGGAGTCTTGTGAGCAAAACTCCAACTTTGTGAGCTACTGGCATTAAAGTTGTGAGCAGGCGATTTGGCTACTGCATAAATTAGTTTGCTCTGGAGCCCATCTTTCCTGGGCGAAGTCAAAAACGTGTGAGCCGGAGGCTAAAAGACTATGAGCTTGCTCACACTAACTCAACATAGAGGGAACACTGCCTGTGAGGTAGGTGGGGCTGAGAGAGCTCTTTCGGGGACTGAAAGAACAGCTCCAGGAGAACTTGTGACTGACCCAAGGCCACACTAGCAGCTGCATGTGAAGGAGTGGGGAATTAAACCCAGTTCTCCCAGATTAGAGTCCATGCTCTCAACCACTACACCAAACTGGCTCTGGAGGAGGGGGTCAGAGGGCAGCTCCCAGGTGAAGACAAGGAGAGGCATCCCATTCAAGAAGAGAACACCTGTACACACTGAGTGATGTAGCGCTCCCCAGTGTCCAGGCAATCTGAGTCACTCACTCCGACATGGAGAGCAATGGGTTGGCACACTGGCGACTTTCAACAGAGTTGGCTTGGCCAGGAGTTGTGAGCGAGCCATTTGGCTGCTGCATCAATTAGTTTGCTCTGGAGCCATCCTTCCGGAACTAAGACAAAAATGTGTGCGCCAGAGGCTAAAAAACTGTGAGCTGGCTCACACTCACCCAGCTTAGAGGGAACACTGCTGGTCACCCGTACATTGCTGGGTGTGTACAGGGTAAACCTTACGTGCTGTTCTCTCGCCCTCTTTCAAACCTCCATTTGTGCACGAACACCCCCAAACCCGGAGCTAGGCCTCGTTCGCAATTTCAGCCCCGTGAAAAGACCTCGCCAGCTCCCAAGTCATGAATTATCTGGGTCAGGTCCCTCGTAGCTCCTCAGAGGAGCCCTCCCCTGCCTTGCGAACTTCTCGGACCCTTTCAGGAGACCGGAGAACCCTGTCCAGTTCCGCAAGAACATCCTCGTCTTTTGCAAAGCCCATAACAAGTTGTGCAACCCGGCCAGAAGGCGTCTGGGTTTTGAATAAGGGTGAAGCAAGAGTCCTTGTATACGGCAGCGCTGCGATGGGAGGGGGGGGGGACACCCCCGGAGCGGCCGGTGACTCAGCACACGTTCAATTCCTGCCAGGCATCTGCCGCCAAACTGGATTCCACCTGTTTTGCCGGATTACGGAGAATCCATGAGCAGGGGAAAGAGAGTTCTTGAGGCAGGGTGAGGGGAGAAAGGATGCATTCTTAACCGAGGACAGACAGTGAGTGCAATAGATTTTATTCTGTGTACACGGTGTTAGCTTTGGCAGGTCCGTGTTAGGAAATTCCTGGGGATTTGAGGAGTGGAAGGGAGGGCAGGGTTTCAGGCAGGGAGGGACCGCAGCAAGATATAATGTCGTAGAGTTCACCTTCCAAAGCAGCCGTTTTTTCTCCGGGGGAACTGACCTGTGAATCCTGAAGATCGGTTCTGATTCCAGGAGATCTCCAGCCACCAGCTGGAGGTTTTAGGCCATTGAAATTAAGACAACTCAGAGCTTCTGCAAGGGAACCAGAGGAAAGATTCGGAGATCCCTTGGCTTCTCCGAGGCCTTTCCCAGAGGCTGGAGACAAACGGCCGCTGCAGGAATTAATCGCTCCTAGGTGAATCTCACTCTGGGGCCCACAGGTAGGATAAACCCCCTTTGGCTAAAAGCCGCCTTTGCCGAACATCTTCTGAGTTTTGACGTAATATCTGAGACGTGAGTAGGTGGGAGAAAGCAACCTTGTGGGGTTGGGCTTTAGCATTTTGATTCGACTTTATTCTTTGGTTTGATAGTCCAGAGAGAGCTGGGCAGAATAACAGAAATTGGTGTTACCAGATTTGAATTCTTCCATCTCCAAGTCAGGAATGGAAGAATTAATCGTACAGCATCGTACCAGTGGATTGAGGCTCACTATGGGTAGGGGGTGACCTCCGTTGTCTAGTTTTCAGTGGAACACTCTGTCTGGGGCAAGTGATGCTCTGTATTCTTGGTGTTTTGGGGGGGCACAGTGGTAGGGCTTCTGGCCCCACTGGTGGACCTCTTGGTGGCACCTGGTATTTTTGGCCACTGTGTGACACAGAGTGTTGGACTGGATGGGCCATTGGCCTGATCCAACATTGGCTTCTCTTATGTTCTTACGTCTGGGACAGTGATGCTCTGTCTTCTTGGTGCTTGGGGGGCAACAGCGGGAGGGCTTCTGGAGTTCTGGCCCCACTGGTGGACTTCCTGATGGCACCTGGTGTTTTTGGCCACTGTGTGACACAGAGTGTTGGACTGGATGGGCCAGTGGACTGATCCAGCATGGCTTCTTTTATGTTCTTACAACAGAGATCAGTTCACCGGGAGAAAATGGCCACTTTGTATGCAGAGATGCCATTTCCCAGTTTGGGGGGCTGGGGTGGGGGGGTGTCCTGTGGTTTTTTTGGGCTCTATGGTTTGAGGTCGATTTATTATAAATTTTTCTCAAAAAGCAGAGCATCGCCGCATGACATCACTGACATTATGATGTCACTTCTATGTGACGTCAGCATGTTGTAGAGCTCCGCCCCCACTCCCGGAAAGTCCCTCCCCCACCAGCATGATCCTTGGACCTGGCGGCCTTACCTGTATGGCATTATACCCCACTGAAGCCCCTCCCCTCTCCAAACCCTGCCCACTTAAGATTCCACATCTCCAATCACCAGGTCTTTCCAAACCTGGAGTTGGCAACCCTCCTAAGGGCATCTCGGGCACTGCCATTTTTAAATCTGTTTTTATAGCCGTTTAACTGCCATGGGTTCCCCCCGAGAACCCTGGGAACTGTTGTTGAATGGAGGTGCTGAGAATTCTCTCGGGTCCCTTCCATCCCCAGGATGTTAAGAGCAGCCGTTTCTGAAATGATGTCCATTATACAAGATCACGGCTCATGTATAAGAGTGTAAGAGAAGCCACGTTGGATCAGGCCAGTGGCCCACCCAGTCCAACACTCTGTGTTATACAGGGACCAAAACCCAGGGGCCACGGGAGGTCCACCAGCGGGGCCAGAACTCCAGCGGGTAACAACATTCATAGGAATGAACGAATAAAAAGCATCCAAACTCTAGAGTTAGAAACCTGTTCCTGCAGTGCGCTGGCCAGAGGATAATAAATCTGTGATACTCTCTCCCCCTCTCTCCCTTTCTCTCTCTCAGGTTATCGGCCGAGACAGCAGGATCCGTCCTTGTTTGTCCCAGAGCAGAGCAAAGAATACAATGGCACTGATGTTGCTGAAACGACATCTGGCTTGTTTGCTGCAGCAGAACGCCAGAATACTTGCAGCTGGTAAGCGGTGATGCGTATTCTGGGGGATCCCGAACCTCAGGCAGCGTTTTTTGACTGTGGGGTCTCTCGCCATCTTATCAGGCAATCCTTCAGTGAGAAGAGGAATGGGGGGGGGGGCAGGGGAACTTTCTGGAAAGACAGCTTGCGCATCGCATCCACTTTCGGATGTGTTCAGGAGAGCATTCACCCCTCTCACCTAGCGCAACCGGCGTGGTCATCCAGGGATGGCTACCCGCATACCCCCAGGAGAACATTATGCTCAGCTGGGAAAAACTACTGGTGATCTTTCCCATCCCCTCCTGCCTGGTCCTTTTTAACTGGAGATGCTGGGGATTGAACCTGGGACCTTCTGCCTGCCAAGCAGAGGCTGTGCCACTGAGCCACGACCCCTCTCCAGGCTCTCAGGCGGAGGCCTTTTCCATCACCTCCTGCCTGGTCCTGTTTAACTGGAGATGCTGGGGATTGAACCTGGGATCTTCTGCCTGCCAAGCAGAGGCTCTGCCACTGAGCCACAGCCCCTCTTGACAGATCTCCAGGGTCTCAAGCAGAGGTCTTTCCCGTCCCCTCCTGCCTGGTCCTTTTTAACTGGAGATGCCGGGGATTGAACCTGGGATCTTTTGCCTGCCAAGCAGAGGCTCTTCCACTGAGCCGCAGCCCCTGTGAGCTCTTGGAAGAGAGTGGGTTCAAAATGGACTGCTAAACGATGGCCAACTAAGGACTGATGAGCGCAGTTTTGGTTGCAAGCTAGTCAACAAATAAGTTAAATGAGCGAAGTCCGGGGTCAGGGCTCTGGTTATTGTCTTCGCCATTCTGCAGTGACGGTTCTTGGCCTCCGTAGATGGATTTGCAAGTCTGAAAAGTTTCCTGGGCTTCCTTCAGCGCACACACTGTGGGTTTTGTGCGCTTGAATTCTTGCAACTTTTCACCGTGAAACCCCAGGAAACCTGGGCAAACAGTCTGGTTTCTGGCTTCCAGTGCTTCTAGCCTTTAAGGGGCTTTTGAACGCCTCCCATTTGGGGGACGAAAGGATACTTCCCTGGAAGTGGTTTCCTTCTGCACTCCCTCGGTTCTCCAGGGCTTCTTAAGTTTCACTTGGGAGCGTGTTTTCTAAATAAGGGCCAGAAGATTGTGAAATGGCCCGTGTTTACATGCTACTGCAGTTTCCCGCCAGCTTGGCTCTGTTGTTCTTGGGACCTTGGAGATTTCTGCAGGAGTAACAGCCAAGGGTGTTTGGAAAATCTAACTTTCTTGGAGAGCCCTCATTTCTTGCTAGTCGCTAAACTTCAACCCTGGGGATGTACTGGAAAGATGTTTTTTGTATTTACTGTGTGATGCACATGCATTGAAAAAACGTACCGGAAATGCCAACATCCAGCGTGGTGTACCGAAAGGCGGGGTGGACTGGGAACTAGGGGACCCAGCTTCAAATCTCGACTTGGCTACGAAACTCATGGAGCAACCCTGGGCCAGTTCTACCGGCCGAACCAAGTTTGCAGGGTTATTGTGAAAATAAAATGAAAGGAGGGGAGAAACCCCTGTTCAGCACTAATGCTTATTGGGTGATGTTGGGCAACCCTCTCTTTCAGCCGAGTCAACCGCCCAGGATCGTTGTGAGAATGAAGCGGAAGGGGGAGAAGCAGATATGCTCCTCTGTACTCCTTGGGAGGAAGACTGAGATTTCTAAAATGAACTAGATAACTTTATTTATTTACTTATGGGTCGGATTTTTATTCCGCCTTCCCCAAGGCAGGCTCAGGGCGGATCACAACAAGCGGAGTCGAAGACTCATTACAATAAAATTACATGACATTAGAATCATTAAAATAGTAAAACGCAGAGGTAGCAACAAATGACGAAAGAGGAAAAAGACCGTTAGGGTCATGGAGGTGGAATCAATGAGCCTTTCAGTAGATTGGGAACGAAACGGTAAATCGCAATAATACAGTATCATCGAAAAAGTGGAAGGCAGCAGGAAAAGAAGGAAGAAGAGGAGGAGGAGATTGGATTTATACCCCACCCTGCTCTACCCAAAGGAGTCTCCGAGTGGCTTACAGTCTCTTTTCCCTTCCCCTCCCCACAACAGGCACCCTGGGAGCAGTGTTCCCTCTAAGCTGAGTTAGTGTGAGCCGGCTCACAGTTTTTTAGCCTCTGGCTCACACATTTTTGTCTTCGCTCAGGAAGGATGGCTCCAGAGCAAACCAATTTATGCAGCAGCCAAAATCACTGTCTCACAGCTTTAATGCCAGTAGCTCACAGAGCTGAGTTTTTGCTCACAAGAATTTTGCTCCACAGCTTAGCGGGAGCATTGCCTGTGAGGTAGGTGGGGCTGAGAGAGCTCTTTCAAGGACTGCCCTTGAGAGGACAGCTCTGAGAGAACTTGTGACTGACCCAAGGTCACACCAGCAGCTGCACGTGGAGGAGTGGGGAATCAAACCCGGTTCTCCCAGGTTAGAGCCCGCACTCCTAACCACTACACCAAACTGGCTACCAAGGGAAGTAGATTTTGCCTCCGCCTTTCGCTTCCTCCAGCCTAGTCCTGAAACCTAAAAAAAAAACACTGTTGGAGGAGGTGTCATGGAGGAAGGAACAAGGCAGGATTCATGGAGCAGGGAGTTCCACAGACTACACCCCACAAAGCCTTGCCACACTTGCCCACCAGTCTAATTTCAGGTAGTCTGGGTGCATGGAGCAGTGGCAGATCTTAACACAGTCCCTTTGTTATTTTTTTCCCCACAGGACACCGAGGGATCAGCCAAGCCGCGGCAAAAATCGATGTGGAGTTCGACTACGACGGACCGCTCATGAAGACAGAAGTCCCGGGGCCCAGGTCCAGGGTAAATCCAGACAATCAGGGTTCACCATCTTTCCCGGCCGACCTCTCCCCAATGCTTTCAGTCTAGCTAAGGCTCCACAGGACGGGGAATCCGGAATACTCCAGCAGTCCCGCCACGAGGATTGTGGATTTTGTTCGCGGAATCGATTTCTGCTCATGCATTCGAGGCAGGCAGGGCCCTGCGGGAGCCAAGGGGTGGGTCATTGGGTCCAGCACTTTGGCTCTCTGCCTCTTTTGTTTCTTGTCGTCGTTTTTTAAAAAGGCAAGTCGCCGGACCCCGTGGCCGCCACGCCACGTTCCGAGTCTGAGAATGGCGGGTGAGATTTCAGGCATGGGAATCGATTTCCGGGGCGGCGGCTTCCCTTTGCCCTTCCCCGTGGGTAGCGCCACCTAAGAAAAAGGTGCAAAATAGCCCCCAGATACTGAAAAAATGATGCCGGGGAGAGGGCGTTTAGGCGAATATGCCAGATTTTTGCATTCTTGATATGCATTTTTGACAGCAATGTTGATTCTGTGAACTTAAGGCAGATCACGAGGAGGGAGGGCAGGGAGGGTGGCCTCAGGGCTTAGTTCTTTCTGACACGTCCAGGGAAATGCCGATCGCCACTTTGGGGGCAGGAAGCCATTTTCCTCCAGGCCAGTTTGGCCGGGGATCCTGGAGGTTTTTTGTCATCTTCTGGGCGTGGAGCAGGGGTCACTTGTAGTGTGTGTGGGGGGGAGGTATTTGTGAATTCCCTGTATTGTGCAGGGGGTTGGACTAGATGACCCTGGAGGTCCCTTCCGACTCTGTGACTCTATGCGGCTGAATAAGAGGTTGGCTGATAGCAGGCCAGCTCACTGGTCCCTCTCGCCCCGCGTTCTCTACTTTGGGCTGCCTTGCTTAATGGGGGGCTTTGCTACCCAGATTGCCCTCAGGAGCTGGAGGTTTGCTACCTGCCCCTCTGCCTCCCACATCTATTGCTAGTTTTGCTCAGATCCATCCAGGAAGGCCTGAATGTTTGCAGGCTACATTTGTAATTAGCTTTCCTCCTTTTCCTTTCCTTTCCAGGAATTAATGAAAGAGCTGAATGGAATTCAGGTAAGTGGTGTGTTTTTTTTTGGGGGGGGGGGGGGGGGAAGCAAACTGAGAGCCAGTTTGGTGTTGAGAGCCAGTCTGGTGTAGTGATTAAGTGCGCAGACTCTAATCTGGGAGAACCGGGTTTGATTCCCCACTCCTCCACTTGCACCTGGCTGGATGACCTTGGGCAAGCCATAGCTCTGTGCCAGCTGTTCCCTCAAGGACAGCCTGGGAAAGAGCTCTCTCAGCCCCACCTACCTCACAGGGTGTCTGTTGTGGGGAGGGGAAGGGAAAGGAGTTTGTAAGCCGCTCTGAGACTCCCTTGGGGAGTGGAGGGCGGGGTATAAATCCAATCTCTTCTTCTTCTTCTTTACCCCTCTCCCCCAAGCTGTTCCCTTGTGGAGCTCCATAAGACCAGCAGTCTACACTGCACTGTGCTGTAGTTAAGAGTGGCAGACTAATACCTGGGAGATCCAGGTTCGAATCCCGACTCATGCCACGGAAGCTTGCTGGGTGATTGTGGGCTAGTCACACGCTCTCGCCCTTACCTACCTCACAGGATTGTTGTGAGGGGGAAACGGAGGAGAGGAGAGAGATGTAAACTGCCTTGGGTCCCCACTGGGGAGAAAGAAGAAGATGATATTGGATTTATACCCTGCCCTTCACTACCCGAAAGAGTCTCAGGGTGGCTTACAGTCTCCTTTCCCGTCCCTTCCCCCCAACAGACACCCTGTGAGGTAGGTGGGGCGGAGAGAGCGCTTTCGAGAACTGCCCTTGAGAGAACAGCTCTGAGAGAACTTGTGACTGACCCAAGGCCACACCAGCAGCTGCATGTGGAGAAGTGGGGGATCAAACCCCGGCTCTCCCAGATTAGAGTCTGCGCTCCTAACCACTACACCAAAAGACAGAGTATAAATGAGTTAAATAAATAAATTAAATCAACCAAGCAAAACAGTTTTGTCGGGGGGGGGGGGGGGGGCTGTCCAGGAGAGGCGACATCTCTGTGCGAGTGACCTTCCTCCGAACTTATTTATTTCTTAAAACATTTATATCCCACCTTTCCTCACAGTTCAAGGCTGCTTCCGATAATACTTGAAAACATTTTCAGTTTGAACACCAACATTAAAATAGCGAGCCCCAAGTCTCCCCCACTTTAAAAGATGCCTGCCATTCAACCCCCCCCCCAAGCCCTGGCCTACAGGCAGACCTTGCAGCACCTCCTGAAGACCTCCAAGGAGGGGGACCTCCTCACCTCTTTAGGGAACCCGTTCCACAAAGCTGGGGCCACGACGGAAAAGGCCCAGCTTTGGTTGATGGCTGATGGGGCACCCTAAGCGGTGGGATAGCCAACAGATGGCGGCCTGATGACCGTAGTTGGTGCACCGGGACTTGTGGAAGGAGACGGTCCTTCAAAGACGTGGGACCCGGGTCGTGACAGGCTTTTAAGGTCGTAACCAGCACCTTGCCTTGAGCTCGGAGACAGCGAAACGGACAACGTATCTTCCTGGCAGCTCGCTCTTGACAATGGTCGGAATTCTAGACTAGTCGCTGCCACACAGGAAGTTGGTATTGTCTCAAGTCATGCGGGGGGAGGACTCAAAAATTCCACCTCACCGACATGCCGCCATCTCCCTGGTCCCTTAAACCCGGAAAGCAGCCGCTCCCAAGCCGGGATGTGGCCACGTGTGAACTAAGCAACCCGACTTCCGTTCTCCCCACTTCCAGAACGCAGAAGCAGTCCACTTTTTCTGCAACTACGAGGAGAGTCGAGGGAACTACCTCGTTGACGCGGATGGGAACCGCATGTTGGATCTCTACTCGCAGATCTCTTCCATTCCAATAGGTAAGGCCCCGACGCGTGGAGCAGAATTCTCTCTCTGGGTGGAATTCTCTTTTGATGGATGCAGCCAGGCCCGTAGCTACAGTGGGGCTTTGGGGGGGCTCCGACCCCTTTCTTAGAGACATAGCCCCGTGAGAATTTCTCCTATAAATGCGTTTTTTAAAAAGGCATGCAGTCCTTGAAGCAGAGTGGGGAGCTGTGGTTGACTAGTTCCCGCACTGAGCAAGGGGGTTGGAGGAGGTGACCTCTAGGATCCCTTCAAACTCTGTGTCAAGAAACTGGTCTCCTTTAAGAGAGCTGTTCTGCCTAAATGTTAGCTTTCTTGACTATAGAAGTCATCACCCCCCACCTGCCGGCTTGTTCTCAGGATTGTTGCTCAAGCTGGCAGAAGTGATTAACTTGCAGCGCCTGAGAACTGTCATCTCAAGTGGTTGACAGCTTGCAATTTAGAGATCTATCCTGGCAACAGCTTTCTATTGGCTAAATGGCTTTTCTTTCTGCACTGAGAACTTCAGCCCCGCCAGAAAAAAATATGCCCCACAAGCCACAGTATCCTAGCAACGGGCCGGGATGCAGTGAGGGGCGACCCTAATTAGCTGGCTGTGAAAAATTGATTGAAACCAGTGGTGTGCCAACAAGGCACAGCTGAGATGCATACGTTCTTATACCTGGGTAGAGCACTCCTTTATTCTCCAGGTGGCTGAGATGCGAAGTCACAGAATGTTCACAGACATTCTGTTGGGGCTGAATTTTTTAATTTATTCGTTTGGTAACATTTATATACAGTGGCCTCCTGAAAACAATTTGCTGAAGGTCTCATTTTCGGGAGACCACAGTATGTTAACGTATCAGACAAATACATTAAAAAATCAGCCCCAGCAGTTGGAATGTTTGCAGGAGTTCCGTGACGCCGCGTCCCAACAGCTCAGCCGCTAAGTGAAAATACGCAGTGCGACAACTTGAGAAAAACGGCATGGAAATAAAGAAGCATGGAAAATGTAGGGCAGGCCAACAGTACGTCAAGATGAAACTAGCAGTACCATTCAAATAAAACCAGGCACAGATGCCTGAAGAAGAGAAACAAAAGTTTTGGCCAGCTGTTGAAAAATTAACAGATTTGGGACCAGGCAAAGTGTCAGTGTCACAGTGCCTCAGCAGTGAGGTTTTTGTCCTTTGTTGCCACCTGCCTTACCTCAGTGCTGCTATTTGAAGTGGGGCCTCTGTTGCAGATCTCCAAAAAAAACCCCAAGCAGGCTCTCATTTACAAGTGCCAGCTACGGAATGAGACAAACAGAGCAACTACTGTGAGAGAAGGGAAAGGTCAGCTTGGCTGGGGGGAAATCAAGCAGAGCTGCAGTCCAGAAATGGGTGCTGAGCCTGGGACAATGGGAGATCTATGTGGTGAAACGGGCCCAGTAAGAGGTAAAATTTACCCAGAGGCTTATGAGGGGTGTCAGGAAAAGGCTTATGTTGTTGTCCTGACGGTGAAAAGCAAGACGCGAGGGGAAGATATGGGGGCCAGGCTGGGCCAAATGTCACCGTCAAATCTGAACAATGCTAAGGGGCTTTGGGTCCCATCGAGGAGGAACATGGAGTATAAATAAAGTAAGCAAATAATTAAAAATCTGCCCCGGTCTTTGGCCGCAGATCTCAAATTTGAGGCAATGGCAACCCTAAGTTCTTTTAAAGTTGGGGGACCCAAAAGAGAGGTCCAGAAGCAGTCAGATGCGGCTGGAGAAAGACCTTTGTAGGTTAGCTTTTGCATAACCCTCCTGAGGCGAACTGCCAAAGAAGTGGAGCCGGGCAAAAGGAAGGAATGCAAATCGCTGGCCGTGGTGTGTGTCCTTTTCGCCAGCTGCTGTGTGTGCATATTGCCTTGGAGTTGTTTAAGGAAACAAAGCTGTTGGAGGAATGCTGCGAAAGTCCCCCTTCCCGTAAAAAAACACACAAGAGGTTCTTGTTATTATCCTAAAGTTGTTCCCCTAATTCCAAAATGTTAGCCGGGCCTGTTGTGATGCGAAAGTTGTTATCCTAAAGACCAAAATGTTAGCCGGGCCTGTTGTGATGCTACGGAATATTCACAAGCATTTTAACTGCTCAGGCGGCGAAGGCGTCAGCAATACAACAAACAGCCACATTTCTCAGGCAGCCTGTCATTCTCCCCTTCCTTTCTCTTTCCTTAAAAAAACACACACCCTAAAACAAAATAAGGTTTCGGGCATTTTTGTACCCTATTTTTTTTACTGCTTGCATGCCACGCAAATCATGTCTGTTCTAAGCCAGCGGATGTTTGTCTGCCCTTTCTTCCATTCTAGGGTACAGCCATCCATCTCTAATCAAACTTCTCCAGCAGCCCCAGAATCTGGTAAGCCTCTCCTTTTCAAAGTCAGCCATGCAGATTCCGCCCATGTCCGGCTCGCATTTGTGAAAGCGCGTGAATATTCCTGATTCGTGAATCCCTTGGAATGTCGTCAGACACATACCGACGCCTCGGTTCCTCTCCGGTTTGAGGGAAAGCACAGCAGACACTAGACCGAAAAAGAAGAGAGCCGTGAGATGCCAGCCTTTAACTGGAGGGTTGTGATGCCTCCTAAGCGTAGGGTGGAGTCAAGGGGTAAAGCCTTCTTTCCCTGCGAGGAAGTCCCGGTCTGAAAGGGGGTCCCTTGTGCAGCTAGCAGTGCCCTTTGAAGATCTATGTGATGGTTATGGACTGAGAGGGTAGGCCGGCTCTTAATTAACGTGGCAAATCCCATCCCGTGTTTTCCTGGGGACTCTCGAGTGTTCAGGGCGAATTTTCCTTTCCTTTTTAGAGCACGTTCGTTAACAGGCCCGCCCTCGGCATACTTCCCCCTGAGAACTTTGCGGAGAAGCTGAAGGAGTCCTTGCTTACGGTAAGTTGACAGGGGTGGGTGGGACGGGAGGGAATGGAGCTGAAAGGACCCAAAGCTGATGATCCGGCTGCCCACTGTGCAGTTCACAAACGAGAGGCAACATGGCACGGTGGTCAGAGCGTCGGACTAATACCTGAGAGACTCCAGTTTGAATCCCTGCTCTGTGGTGGAGGCTCGCTGGGCCCCGTCATACATTTTTCAGCCTTGCCTCCCTCACAGGGTTGTTGTGAGGATAAAATGGAGGAGAAGAGAATGATGTGAGCTGTTTCAGGTCCCCGTTGGGGAGAAAGGCAGGGTTTTAAATGAAGTTAATAAACTTCTACCATGTGGGGTGTCCTGGTCCGATTTCAACTCGGTAGCTGTCTGTCTTGCCAGCCGGCAGGCAGAGATGGAGCTGCTGGGGTATTTGGGGACTTCTCGTGGTTACAAGTTCATCCCGCTTCGTTAACTGCTGCTTGGGTACCCCCCCGCCCCCGAATCACCCCTGATCATGGCTCAGAGGTCTGCCGGGGTGACTTCCTCAAGGGCAAGCTCGGCCCGTTCACTTACCTGGACGAATTCCCGATAGGTCTGACCACGCTTTGCCGAGCTACTGGGGCACTCTCATTTCTGTTTTTGTTTTCCCTCTTCCCCCTGTGGACAGGTGGCTCCGAAGGGCATGTCTCAGGTGGTCACCATGTCGTGTGGCTCTTGCTCCAACGAAAACGCCTTTAAAACCATCTTCATGTGGTACAGGGTGAGTAGAAAGCGTTTGGGAGTGCCCCGCCCGCCAGCACACTCGCTTCTAGAAACATACGCCTGCGCTTTGGATGCGTAGAGGACGGAGATGGGCTCGTCCGTGTTAGATCGAGCGTGTGCTTTGCGTATGGTGGGTCCCAGGTTCAGTGGCCTATATTTGTGGTCCACGAGACCTTTCCGTAGCAAAGGAAAAACCAGAGAGAGATGACCGCTGCCTGCTTGCTGGTTAGACCAATGGCCAGGAGAAGACAGCTTCCTGCAGTCCCCGTTCCATCTTTTTCCCCCCACTGCAACTTTCCGACATCACTCGCCGGCACAAGAATTCATCCTCTAGCTCTTGCGTGCCCTCAGCCAAACGTTAGTGCGGAAGCTACACGTGTGCAAAAGCCACATGCGTGTAGCCTTCCGTCCTCCTGATTGCTTAGATATATGTATGACCGGCCCACAGGTATGTCCAAGAGAACTCCCCCCCACTCCCAAAATGCTAGAACTCGAGGGCGTCCAATGAAGCCAGTAGGCTGAGGACGGACCAAAGGAAAGAATCCTTCTAGAGCCAGTTTAGTTTAGTGGTTAGGAGTGCGGACTCTAATCTGGGAGAACGGGGTTTGAGTCGCCACTCCTCCACATGCAGCTGCTGGGGTGACCTTGGGTCAGTCACAAGTTCTTTCAGAGCTGTTCTCTCAAGGGCAGTCCTCAAAAGAGCTCTCTCAGCCCCACCTACCTCACAGTGTGTCTGTAGTGGGGAGTGGAAGGGAAGAAGACTGTAAGCCAGTCTGAGACTCTGAGTCAAGGGCGGTGTACAAACATAATGTCTTCTTCTTCTTCCTCCCTTGAATCAAACTTTGTTGGTCTTCAAGGTGCCACTGGATTCAAAATTCGTTCTACTGCTTCAGACCAACCCAGCGGTCCACCTGGATCTATCTTCTCCTGTGGATTCGCTGTCTTCCAAATAGTGGGGAGCTCTCAAGCCCATCCCCCCGCCCCAGTACTGGAGCGAGCTTTCCCAAAAGTTATGAGGGAAACGCCTCACTTTCTTTGCATGTTTCTTCCAGAACAAAGAACGGGGCCGTGACGGTGTGACGAAGGAAGAGCTGGAGACGTGCATGATCAACCAGGCAAGTGCTCTTTGCCCCCAAGTTAGGGGCTTTGCGGTTCTGAGAGATCAAACACATATTGAATGGGGGGGGGGGAGTCACAAATTTACCCACGGCGCAACTTCCTGCTCACCCATGGGTGTGCTTCCTGCTCACCCTGGGTGTGCTTCGGAACTTGTCGGCACACAGAAGTTTGCTGTGGTGGTTAAGAGTGTCAGGCCGGTAACCGGGAGACCCAGGTTCGAATACCCGCTCGTGCCGTCGAAACTTGCTGGGTGACCTACGGCCAGTCCCACTTCTCTGAGCCTAACCTACCTCGCAGGGTTGTCATGAGGAGAAGATGGAGATGAGGAGAGGGACGTGAGCCGCTTTGGAGTCCCCATTGGGGAGAAAGGCAGGGGATAAATTAAGTAAATGAATATATAACAGGCCTTCTACGGCTGCAGCTCTCCAAACTGGTGGAGTTTTGGGGGGTGAGAACAGAGGCAAAGGGCCCTGTCGCCCACCAAACGCCGCCTCTCGCATCCTTGTGTGCTCCCAAGAAATATAAAACCCTGTAAGGTTGGCCTCAGTTCCGGTACTAGAGACTGGGAGGGGAGCTTGCTGGATCTATCATTGTTAACAGGGCCATACAAACACTGACAGACAATTCGTAGAAATGAGACATTACTGAACATTCTGTTATTTGTCCATGAAGGGAGGCACCCAGCAGAGTTTTCGAAATTTGCCTCCACCCACGGTCTTGTAAGGGTCAAATCCTGGCCAGGCCGCTTATTTTGTCGTAGAATTGTTTATACGTTAACCCAAATATGCTTGTTCTGGCTGGGCGGGATATAAGCCTAAACAAACAAATAAATAATAAATGCTTGTTTCTGTCCTGGCGAGAACAGCTCTTGCGTGTGGCTGGAATAGTTTCTGCGGGGAAGGACGGAGGGTTGCCAGTCTCCAGGCCGCTTTGGAAGGTGGACTCCGTGGCATTATACCCCACCGAAGCCCCCCTCCCGTTCCCAAACCCTGCCCTCCCCCGGCTCCATCCCCCCCAAATCTCCAGGAATTTCCCAACCCGGAGCTGGCAACCTTAGAAAGGGAGGCGGTCATACGTTAGTTTCCACTGAAATGTCGCAGAGACGCAAGCCTGATATTTAGAGGCAGGAGAATAAAAGGCAGAATAGGCTATATTTTAATTTAAAATATTTATATACCTGTCTGTCTCCCAGGTAGCCTGGGTCTTTAGGCTGTGGGGGCGGGAGGTGGGGATCACCATTCTGGAATAGTCAATTGCGTGAGAACTGCCTGCCAAAAGAACACAAGCTGGGGTCGGGGCAGATGTTTCCTCTCCACTGTAGTTTCGGGTTGCCGGGAAAACGTTGGAATGCGGCGTCCAGAATAGCTGGAAAGCCCCCTCCCCCCATCTAGTTTACGTAATCCTGCTTCAAATCCCAGGGCAGGAATTTGTTCTGCCACCTGGTGGTCATTGAGCATAACATTGCGATATTGACCCCACCACCCCCTTTTAATTTCAGCCTCCGGGTTGCCCGGACTATAGTATGCTGTCCTTCATGGGTGGATTTCACGGAAGAACAATGGGTAAGGGGGAAATTAATATTTTTTGCTCTTGAGCTGAAAAGGGGGGGGAAGAAGGTGCTTTCTGCTGAACTTAACCGGTCTCCTGAATCATTACAAGCGGCCATCCTAATGTACAGGGTGTTCCCCAGAAAACTGAGCCCGGGAAGCCAACCCCACCCCCCCTTCCGCACAGTTTGCAAATGCAGTTCACGGCTGTGCAACAGCACGATGGAAGAGATCATTACTTGTATTGATAAAAGCTGCGGGAGGCCTGGTCAACACGTGAATTGCGGTCATGTGGTAATGCACGGATCGGCTAGCTCCGCTTCAGTCCACAAGTGGAAGATGAGAACATAAGAGAAGCCGTGTCGGACCAGGCCAATGGCCCATCCAATCCCACACTCTGTGTCACACAGTGGCCAAAACCCAGGGGCCATCAGGAGGTCCACCAGCAGGGCCAGAACTCCAGAAGCCCTCCCACTCTTGCCCCCCTAGCTCTAAGAATACAGAGCATCACTGCCCCAAACATAAGAACGTAACAGAAGCCATGTTGGATCGGGCCAGTGACCCATCCAGTCCAACACAGTGCTTTGAGAGAGTAGGAGCCTGGGGTTTTTGTAAACCCGAAAAATGCTATCTTACCTCTCACCAGCTGTCTGAATCAGTACATCCGGTTCTGCCACCTCAGGACTCTATGGCCTCAATCCTTCTGCATGGTTTGAGGTGTTGTTATGCAGTTTGACGTGAGAGGCACAACGCAAGGGAGGGCAGCAGTTTGGTGTAGTGGTGAAGTGTGCGGACTCTGATCTGGGAGAACCGGTTTGATTCCCCACTCCTCCACTTGCAGCTGCTGGATGACCCTGGGCAAGCCACAGTTCTCTCGGAGCTGTTCTCTCAAGGGCAGTTCTGGAAAGAGCTCTCTCAGCCCCACCTACCGCACAGGGTGTCTGTTGTGGGGAGGGGAAGGGAAAGGAGATGGTAAGCCGCTCTGAGACTCCGAGTGAAGGGTGGGGTATAATCCAATCTCTTCTTCTTTCTTCTTCTCCTTCGCTCAGGCTGCTTGGCCACCACCCACTCGAAAGCCATACACAAGTTGGACATCCCGTCTCTCGACTGGCCGATTGCTCCGTTTCCAAAGCTGAAGTACCCACTGGAGGAGTTTGTGAAAGAGAATGAGGAGGAGGAGGACCGCTGTTTGGAGGAGGTGAGAGTTGAAGTCCCCCGACTGGTAAAAAAAAAAAAAAGAAGACTGGTAAAAAAAAAAAAATGCCCCCAGGACTTATCTTGTCTCGCTTGAGAAGCCCCTTTCTCCCACTCCCAGATAGCAAAGGTTCTAATTCTGCAGCAGTGCAAGAGTAAGCGCTTTGTGCATGCTCTAAGAGACTCTGTCTGTGTTTTCTTTTAACATTACCACTTGGACCTTGGCGTTTCGAATATGTCTTGACTGTACACAGACCCTTGCATGACAGAAGAAGAGTTGGTTTTTACACCCCGCCCTTCACGACCGGAATGAGTCTCAGAGTGGCTTACAATTGCCTTTCCTCCCCACAACAGGCA
The DNA here is from genome assembly GCA_029233225.1 of Lepidodactylus listeri. Lineage (NCBI taxonomy): Eukaryota > Metazoa > Chordata > Lepidosauria > Squamata > Gekkonidae > Lepidodactylus > Lepidodactylus listeri. Next base: position 3,157,157 of record JARCFY010000022.1, read on the forward strand.
CCCTGTGAGGTGGGTGGAGCTGAGAGAGCTCTGAGAGAACTGCTTCTGAGAGAACTGTGACTGACCCGAGGCCGCCTCGCTGGCTTTATGTGGGGGATTAGAGTCTGTGCTCCTAACCACTGCATCATGCAGGAGAAGGAAATTAACTAAAAAGTAGCTCGAGGACATAGAAATCTTTACACCATCCAGCCACTGTGGAGCAGTTTGAGAGGTCTCAAGAAGTAGCAAGACTTACAAAATGAACAAATCTGGGTAGAAGATGGGAGAGGTCAAAAATGAAACATTCAGTTAAGTGAGGTTCAGTTTATCGTTGTTTTATTCGGGATAAAACAGCCTCAGACTGCAGTTGTAAGGCACAAGATGGCTGAAGTGCAAATTCTACTTCCGCCCCGTGATTCCATATAAGCCCATTCGAAACTGGTCTTTGCATCTGTTAGGAACGGAGTCCGATACATTTGGGGACTGCTTATCTGTTTGGTGTAGCCAGTTTGGTGTAGTAGTAAAGAGCATGGACTCCAATCTGGAAGAACTGGGTTCAATTCCCCACTCCTCCACATGCAGCTGCTGGTGTGACCTCGGGTCAGTCACAAGTTCTCTCAGAGCTGTTCTCTCAGGAGCAGTTCTGGAAAGAGCTCTCTCAGCCCCACCTGCCTCAGAGGGTGTCTGTTGTGGGGAGGGGAGGGAAAGGAGAATGTAATCCACTCCTTTGGGTAGTGAAGGGCGGGGTATAAATCCATTACTTCTCCTCCCAAGATGAGCACCAACAGCAGGAGAGTGTCTGTTAGCATGCTTCCATGCGGCATCTGTGAATCTGGCCCTTTCACTTTGCGTTGCTATGTGGTCCTCGGCTCTCTACCTCATTTTTTTTAAATAGCATGATCCTTAAAACCCGAAAGGTACAATCCAACATCCCCAGGACAGCATTGGTTCGGCACAAAACACAGAAGCTCTCCAGTTTACTTTTTCGCAGAAACGAAATGGGTTGGCATGCTTTGCCATATCTAGCAAATACTGTTCCCCCCCCCCAACCCCATCCACATGTAGGTGGAAGATCTGATTGTGAAATACAGGAAGAAGAGAAAAGTGGTCGCCGGAATCATCGTCGAGCCGATTCAGTCGGAAGGTGGAGACAACCACGCTTCGGATGACTTCTTCCGGAAATTGAGGAGCATCGCCAGAAAGGTCAGTCCGGGCACATCTACAAGGGGGAACACAGGCAGACAGGGGGGAATCCGTTTTTTTTTTAGTTTCGCAAATCAAGCTCCGCCTCCCGATCTGGTAGACGCTGCCCCTTAGCCAAGAAGACCCTGCCCTGTACGGTCAGAATTTCAGGGAGACTGCACAGTGCGACGTGCCCGTCTTAGCTGCCGTTCTCGTTTTGTAGACCGGAAACGGAGACTGAAAGAGGTTGACCCGCCAAGAGCTTGTTCCAGAAGTAGCACTCGAATCCAGGCCTCCTAGTTTCTCCACCCCCTTAATCTTCCACACCTTTCTGCCTTCTCATTCACCCCTTGTCCCAGGTTCCAGTCACTCCTGCCCTATCCCAGTTCTTTGGGTCAATCAACCTAGCTTTCCCCAATCTCTTTGAACAGCACGGCTGCGGTTTCCTGGTGGACGAGGTGCAAACGGGCTGCGGCTGCACCGGAAAGTTCTGGGCCCATGAACATTGGGGTCTCGACGACCCAGCCGATGTCCTGTCCTTCAGTAAGAAGATGATGACCGGAGGATTTTTCCACAAGGAGGAATTCCGGCCTAATGCTGTAAGTCCGCAGAATCCTGCGGCTGTGATGACTGTTCGCGGGCACTGGATGAATTGGTTTTTAAATGGCCTGCCTTCCTTCTAGCCAGGACTGCACGAATTCTTCAGCTGCATTGGACATGAGCAGATGGCAGGCACAGGATATAGTCTCCTGATGAGCTTGGCTTTCCTATATAGTCTGTTGTTGCTAGCCTAAGGCTGTCACTTTCATAGTAACGATTCAGAATTACAAAAGTTGAACAACAGCCGGGCACACAATCATGTGCTCACCGTGCTGTGTCAGTATTCCAGATGTGCCTGCAGGCTCAAAACAGCTGGGAACCCCTGCCCTGCCCTGCCCGTGTGTCTATCCTCAGAAAATAAAACTGTGCCTTCCAGACTAGCCCTGGGGGCTAGTAAGTCGGGGTTTGTGATCTGAGGTGATATACTTCCCTTGGAGACAGTTGAAACATAGATAAGGAAATCAGATTCAACCTTGGGGGAGAAAGAGGCAGGCTCCCCACCCTTTCCAGTCTACAACAACCTGCATTAGAGATAACTGAACAGCTCTAGGCTGCACTGAAGTGCTTCATGCTCCTGCTTTGCTGTCTACAGGCAAAGCTGTTGCTCAGCTGATAGTGGACTAAGGTCTGACCTGAAGATAAAATGTTTCTAATAGGAGGAAAGAACCGCAAGACGTATCACTTCTTAGCTGGAATCACTGTGGGAGAGGCGGGCGATGGTGTTAGGCCAAGCAGTCTCAAAGCATCCAGTTCTCTTGTCTCCGTTTTCTCTTATTCTCCCCCCTTCTGTCCATCCACTGTGCAGCCGTATCGGATTTTCAACACGTGGCTCGGCGATCCTTCCAAAAACCTGCTGCTCGCAGAAGTTATCAATGTCATTAGAAGAGAGGACCTGCTTAGCAACGCTGCCCATGCAGGGAAGGTCTTGTTGGCGGGGCTGCTAGATTTACAGGTAAGAGCTCATGGATGGTTCTCGTCTGGAATGGCTTGGGAAGATCTCGCGAGCACCGGAAAGAGAAAAGCTGCCCTGAGCAGCGGCAAAAGTCAAATATGTATCCGGCACGGAGTCAAAAATATTCCATAGACGTAGTTGGCATGCTCTCAAGTCCAGGTTTGACAACCTTCAGCACTGTTGCCAAAACACAATTTGCTTGCCTCAAGTGGTTATCTTCTGGGAATGAGGCTGAATCCCTGTATGTTTTGTCCCACCCTCGCCTGCTGTGATTAAGATCTGACTCGAATCATGGTGTGGTGCACATAAAACACTATCTTCCCATCCTATGATCTGCCTGTAATCACGGTCTGGCACAAATAAAACAGTGTCTTCTCAAACTAGCCAGCGTGGTGTAGTGGTTAAGTGCACGGACTCTTAATCTGGGACAACCAGGTTGGATTCCCCACGCCTCCACTTGCACCTGCTGGATGACCTTGGGCAAGCCATAGCTCTGTCAGAGCTGTTCTTGAAAAAGAGCAGTTTCTGTCAGAGCTCTCTCGGCCCCACCTACCTCACAGGGGGTCTGTTGTGGGGAGGGGAAGGGAAAGGAGTTTGTAGGCCGCTCTGAGACTCCTTCAGGTAGTGAAGAGCAGAGTATAAATCCAATCTCCTCCTCCTCCTCCTCCTCTTCTTCTTCTTAATGCCTTTTCAAGTGACGTGGCATGGTGCAAAAGCATTTTTTGTGTGTGATTTCAGCAAGTTGCAAAAATGTTGCATCAGTACCAATTCCATACCATTAAACATCATCATCCCCCCCCCCCCCCCCCAACACTTGCACTCAAGCCATTTTTCCGAATTTTGGCCCGCATGCTGTTTATCTGATTGTCCCCCAGCTTGGTTCTGGTGTCTTGGTTCTGGTGATGGGAAAGCCAACAGCAGTGGGCACCCTACCAATCCTTATCTTGCCCCCCCTTAAAATGGAGAATTCATCAATCATTTTCTCCCTTTCTAGAATCGCTACCCTCACCTGATCAGCCGGGCACGAGGACGGGGAACTTTCTGTTCATTTGACAGTCCAAACGACGCCATTAGGAACAAGCTCATAGTATTAGCCAGAAACAAAGGTAAGATAATGGCTGTTTTTAGCGGCACCTCATTCCCCGTGAAGCTTAGGGCTGTGTACACTTGGGGGAAGAGGGGGCATTAATATTTTGCACCAAGCAAAGCCAAGTCCTCTGATCTGCAGGCATTTTGCCGATGAACTCACTACATAATTTATTCCAGATTTTTGCCATTTTTGCATAATCTGCTAATCTGGGGAGGGACAACAGTGGCCTGATTTGTTCAGGTCGCCAATCTGGAATTCCCGTGGCTGAAAACTTGGGTGTGTTTTTAACATGCCTATTTACTGTGCGCTCTGCCTTGGAAAGGGGAAGAAATCTCTCCTTTCCTCCTCCTTTGCCCTCAGGTGTCGTCTTGGGAGGCAGCGGCGACCGGTCGATCCGTTTCCGGCCCACCCTGGTCTTCCGAGACCATCACGCCCACCTCTTCCTGAACATCTTCAGCGACATCTTGGCGGACTTCAAGTAGCGGAGTCTTAACCTTGCACTACCCGAGAGCCCAAATCCTACAGAAACCTGAGATTTAGTTTATTTAAAATCATATATTATATATATATATATTTTCACTAACAGGTTTTTAAAAAACTGTTATTTTCCCCGTGCTTGCTGCCAATTCAAGCTGCTTCGGACTAGAACTCTGGACACAGCTGGCCCCTCTGGAATCTCTGGCGAGCGTCCGGAGTTCCGGGGTAGTGCGGCTCAAGCAGATGGCAGGTCAGGGTTGTTCCTTCCACCCCATTGTTCAGCATGTGCCAAATCTTAGACGAGGGGAGGAATTTAGTTTCTTTGAAATCTCTCACCTTTCAAAAAATAAACCGTTAGCCTTCGGGGCTGGGGACAACATTTTCGAAAGTGTTGCCACAGCGCCACAACACTTCCACACGCTAAATGGTTGAGGTGGAACTCTCCGATGTGTTTGGGGCTTGCTGTTGGGCTACTCAGTGGCTGTGCCCCTTTCTGTGTCATTTCCATTTCCATCTACCACAGCCAGCTTATGTTTGGGCCAGGGGTTTTTGTAAATCGAGGCAGAAGGGCTGAGTGATGCAGCATGCGCTCTTCATCTCCCCTTCCCCCCTTTGGAGTACGAGAGTTTGGGATCTCCGGCCAATTCTCGGGACCTCTCTTCCGACCCAGCATATCCCAGATTTGCTATCTTTTCGACAGAGAGTTGGGCCAGGGATCTTTGACACGCCCATCACCCATCGCCATTGAGCCACGGCCCAGAACGGGCCACTCTTCTCTTTCCCACAGCCGCCAACAATACAATGTGCCCTTTTAGGCTACTGCGCATACTCCCTTTCTCAACGAACAGCCCCTGTCGTAGGTGCAGGAAGGCCCCGTCTTGACGCCATAGCTTGAGTCGGACTGATCCGCCGAGCAGTGTCAGAGTCAGCGCGTGCGACACCACCCGCCAGGAGCTCAACCAACCCCATCAGTTCAGCCAGAAAAATCCAGTTGTGTGTGGCTGGGGGGTGTTCCAAGGCCCTGCTGGTTTCAATGTAACTCCCCGCCGTGCCAGGGCAGAAGCACAAATGTGGCGTTTCTTGCTGCCAGTTTCGGTATCCAGAGGAAAAGGAAAAAGCAACCGGGTTTGTGAGTGTGGATCTGATGTCTGTTTTTCGAAGAGATTCTCTGCTAAACAGAGAGTGTTGTCTTTCGTGAGAACTGGGGTAGAGAAAGAGATGTACATGGATTTAAGGAAACGTTGAGTCCCACCCCGCTCCACCTCCCCCCCCACACACCATACTTATTGATTACTTTTTCAGCGCTTAAGGTGGCGTGAGTACAAGCATAGCGCCAGACTGGACCAAACAAAGGTGTTTCTGTTATATTGTGCCTTCTACGTCCCGACCCCAATGCCCACCCCCTTCCGCAATCCTACAAGCCTCCATCCCTGTGTCTTTCTCGCTCCCTTCATGTCAGCGTTGGTTGATGGGCAAAGAGGGAGAGGAGCTGTTAAGTAAGAGAAGAAACACTCCTTCTTTCCACCACATGGTTGGTGTGTCGCATCCCCTTTGTGTTCCGCAAGAAGGGAAGAGAGGCTTTCGAGCGGAATGCACAGTGCCCTTCGGGTGGCCAGACTTTGCTCTCAGGGCCACCACCCGCAAACCTTTTCCACAGTTGGTTGAGTCAGCTTTGATCCTGCGGACGGTGTAGCTGCGGCATCTTCTTGTAGCCATAACAGTGGCGAATCGAGGGAGTCCTGGAACTGAATGCTAGGGGCATCAGTTCAAGACATTCCCCTTCCCCCTTCCAATAGCTATTGTCTGCATGCGTCGAAGTGGGATCTATTGTCGTCTCGCTGCCTGGGCATCGGCAGAGTACTCCAACAGTACCACACAGCCATAATGTTTCTCCTTCTTGTTTACGTCTTCTTGGATGATCTCTAGAATATCCAAAAATCTTTTCTTATGTCGTGGGGAGACTGAAAGAAGACATGCACAATGGTTCTAGAACCCCCTGGTGTGTAGGGAATAGTTGGGCATTGACCACACTCTTGCCTCTACGTTCTCAGCACATGTTGGCGCCTGTTTGACCTTCTGGCCTTAACGAGCCATCGATTTCTTTGCACATCCCTTCCACAATTCCGGGAGGTCAACTGGGGCGGTCCCAACTTCATCCCTGCGCCGTTTCCCCGTGAGCTTCAGGCGTGGGGGAAACGGGCTGGCGTTTATTGCCAGCTAAGGAGACCGGGTTCTGTCGACACATCAGTGCAGTTGAGGGGACCGAGGTCTCTAGAAAACCCTTTCCCCTGTAACCTAATCCACGATCTGGTAACCAAAACTTTCGCCACATTGTTTTGGGGTCTTTTGGGGGGGGGAGGGGTATAAATACTTCTCGACGTGTCTTTTATGTTTTTTTAACAGTAATTTTTATGGAACTCTTAACTGTCAACTGGTGCGCAACCCCCGGCGGTGTGGTCGCAAGATGGGGGAGGCATCGCCTCTGCGGCATCCAATTCTATCTTAAAAAGTAATAATCTCGTTTACAGCCGTGCCAAACTCATGCGTAGAACCGACACCTGACCGACCCTCTCGATGTCTAGCCAGTAGCCATTTCACATGGATCCATGAGAGATTAGGTTTCCTTGTGTTAATCAGTATTCTTAAAATAATAATAAAAAATATTTATAACTGAAATTGCCCCCCCCGCAAGCGGTGTCGTTTTTCTTCGACTTTGGGTAAAGCTGCCGTAATCCTGAGGCTCGAGTTCCTCGCGAGAACTCTTTGTAGGGAAATCGAAGCGACTCAAGTCTAGACACGATGAGGTTAGTCCTGAGGAGCGATAAGCATGACTTGATTTTGCGAGGTCAGGGCCGGAGAGCCTCCCTAACAGATCATTCACAGGATAAGCTGTGATGTGGTACGAGAAAGCCCTGCAGGATCAGACCATCCAGTCCAGCATCCTGTCTCACACAGTGGCCAACCAGTTCCCCTGGAGGGCCAACAACTGGGCAGAGAGGCCGAGGCCTTCCCCTGAGGAGAACACCAGAAGAGCCCTGCTGGATCAGACCAGTGAGGGTCCATCTAGTCCAGTCTCCTGTCTCACATAGTGGCCAGCCAGTTCCTCTGGAGGGCCAACAACAGGGCACAGAGGCTGAGGCCTTCACCTGATAAGAACACCAGAAGAAACCTGCTGGGTCAGACCAGTGAGGGTCCATCTAGTCCAGTCTCCTGTCTCACATAGTGGCCAACCAGTTCCTCTAGAGGGCCAACAACAGGGCAGAGAGGCCGAAGCCTTCATAGGAACACCAGGGGAGCCCTGCTGGGTCAGTCCAGTGAGGGCCCATCTAGTCCAGGTTCCTGTTTCACACAGTGGCCATCCAGTTCCTCTGGAAGGCCAACAACAGGGCCTAGAGGCCAAGGCCTTCCCCTGAGAAGAACATAAAAAGAGCCCTGCTGGATCAGGGAAAATCAGAGAAGCCGAGGGAAGGAGGGAGGGAGGCTTTCAGCAAACATAACATAGGCCCCTTCGAGCCCCTCTATGCATTCAGACAAATCTGCTGATCTGTAGTGGTGTGGGGGGTTATGTCAAGGCTTCTCCCTGGGGGATGAGGCAGAATAGTGCAGTGGTCAAAGCTTCCGACTAGGACCTAGGTTCACATCCGTTTTGGCATGGTTGACCCTGGGTCAGTCGCTCAGCCTGCCCTACCTCGTAGGGCTGTTGTGAGGATAAGAAGAGGAGACTGGATTTATACCCTGCCCTTGACTACCCGAAGGAGTCTCAGACAGCATACAATCCCCTTTCCCTCCCCCTCCACACAACAGACACTCTGTGAGGCAGGTGGGGCTGAGAGAGCACTTTCGAGGACTGCTCCTGAGAGAACAGCTCCGAGAAAACTTACGACTGGCCCAAAGTTACATAAGCAGCTGCACATGCAGGAGCAGTGGCTCAAATCCAGTTCTCCCAGATCAGAGTCCATGCTCCTGACCACGACACCAAACGGGAGGAGAGGAGAATGTCGTCAGCAGCTTTGGGTTTCCCAGTGGTGGTGGGGGGAAGCGGGACTTATAAATGAAGCAAAGAGAGACATTTTTCGTTTTAGCCACAGAAATCCTTTCTGCACTTTCTTTACCACTGTGTACGTGTTTCTCGGCTCCTGCTAGCAGTGCATATTTGCACGGAATGCGTTTAAACTTGCAGTCTATTAGCTGTCAATCAATCACGCCCAGCAAGCCAGACTTTCCCACCCATCACCCCAGTCCCAGGGCACTCTGCACATGCTCGGGGGTCCTCTCGCGGGCTGCCTCCCACCTGGCGGGCCCCAGTCAGGGTGCCGTCCACGTCGAAGAGGCAGTGTGCTTTCCCAAGCCCTGCGTTCGGCCGTTATCCAAATTCTGGCCAACACACTCCTTCTGTCCCCTATCCCTGCACCAGGTCTCGCTTCTGGCATTGGCTGGCCTCCCACCCGGATTTGAGTACGAACACACAACCACCTTCAAAGAGAGTGGACATTTTAATGGCCATTATCCAAATTTTAATGGCCAATATCCAAATCTCTTCCTTTTCTTCTTAATGGCCATTATCCAAATTTTGGCCGACATGCTCCTTGTGTCCCCCATCCCCGCACCGGGTCTCGCTTCTGGTATCAGCTGGCCTCCCACCCGGATTTGAGTATGAACACACAACCACCTTCGAAGAGAGTGCACATTTTAATGTTTAATGCAGGAATTCCACAGTTCTCTGGTAACCGGCTAGAACACAACCTTCTAGACCTACGGTTTGGAAGATCCCACCCGAGAGAAGCAATGATTATCCCGTTGAAGTCAACAGAACACTCGGTGAAGCCAGACTTACCCACATCCTCCCCCGGGCTCCAACAGTGACATATTAGGACCTCTCGGGACTTAATACACCTCCTGGGCTTGATGCCTGCCAGGAATTCTAGGAACGATGACTGTCAAGCTCGTGGAAGCCCATAACACATGAGAACCAGAGTGCAACTAGGGAAGGTCCCCCAAATTTGTCCGTCGTCGCCTCCCCGCCAGTTCCTAAACTTTTCCAAATACTCTCAGAAACCCTTCTTCGTCCACCACTTGCCCAAAGCGGAGCGTGAAGTAGAAAAACTGACCCCCATCGTACCGCTTGAGGCGGAGTAGGAGTTCGTCCCAGTCGTCGCCGACATCATCCAGGGTCATCACGGTTTCGACCGGGCAATCAAAGTTCCTCCTCCTCCCCCAAAACGTCAAATGAGCCACTCTCAGGACCGTGCCGTCTTGGTTCAGGTACATCAGTCCAACGATCCGCCGGAAGAAATAGCTCATGGCGTACAACATGAAGCCAGCGAAGCAAGCAACCCCCGTGCTGTACAGACACTGGGCTTGGGTCACTTGGTCTTGCCAGTGGAGGAACCAGACGGGTGGGAGGATCAGCGCCGTAAAGGCCGTCTGCAGGAGCTTCAGCCTCGACAGGACTCGGCAGTACCGGATCCCAGGGAACCTGTAGATCAGTCTGAAGTCTTTGGGGTTCTCTGCGGGGTTTTCCTCCTGGGCCCGTTGAGGAGGAGCTGAAATACCAAGCCACCTGGGCAGGACTCGTCGGATCGCAGGACTCTGCCAGCCGCAAGGCTGCACCACTGGACATGCTCTAAAGGAAGGGAGCAAGGCCGGTTCCTGCTGTCCCAACCAAGCTGCGTTTCGGAGATGCCTTCCGCAGGATCGGATGAGGTACGGACGACCGCAAGCACCCAGCACTCCAGCCTGAAACAAAGCATGCGCGTCTGTGAGAAGAGCTATGCCCTAAAATAGGATAGTGGGTGAAGCAGAGAGGGACATGGTGAAGCTTCCCTAAGAACACATGGGGCAGGCTTCACATTTAGAGGGTAAGGAAGGGTGGGAATAAAAAAAAAAAAACCATACATGCACTACATTTTTTAAAAGACAGATTTCTGTTTAGATCTATTTTATACATCTGTCCATGTGTGCAGGTCTATCGTATTTATTTTGTATGCATACAAGTCTCTCTGTACAGGTCTAGCCAGCTTGGAGGAGTGGTTAAGGGTGGAAATACTCTAATCTGGACAGCTGGGTTTGATTCCCCACTCCTCTGCATTAAGCCAGCTGGGTGATCCTGGGTCAGTCACAAGTTCTCTCAGAGCTCTTTCAGCCCCACCAACCTCACAGGGTGTCTGTTGTGGGGAGGGGAAGGGCAAGGAGATTGTAAGCCGCGCTAAGACTCTGAGTGAAGTACGGGGTATACATCCAACCGCTTCTTCCTCTTCCTCCTCAGAGCTCTCTCAGTCCCACCTGCCTCACAGGGTGTCTGTTGTAGGGAGAGGAAGGGAACCCAATCGTAAGCCTTTCTGAGACTTCTTTGGGTAGTGAAAAGCAGGGTATAAAAACCAACTCTTCTTCTTCCTGATGAGCACTGAACTCTAAATTTGTTCTGTATCTACCTATGTATGGGAAGGTCTATTCGTATACGTAGATCTGCATACACACACACACAAATACAGATGCAACACAGATATGCACACCCATCAAGCTACACACAGACACGAATATAGTCACACACACACTAGCATTTAAATCAGCAGCCCTGTGCATCTATTTGCACGTGTATGCACAAATCCGCCCACGCGTTAATCAATGCACCCACAGATCTCCACGCACCATTTATACACGCATCTCAGTGCACGTCTGCATTGTGCTTCTATTGCAGGCCACCATGCGGTCCCTTGGTTGCTTCTTTAGCAGCCCAGTCCGCCCTCCCCTTCCACGCTGGCCAACGCGTCGCCCGCTTCCAACGCTTTCCTTTCGCCTCCGCGGTTGTCCTCAGCCCAGCAGCCTCCACCCAGCGCTAGTCTCTATGGTTCCGGTCGGCGCCCCGCGGCATGCCGGGAGTTGTAGTTTTCTCCATCGCCGACTCAGTGTTAGGCCCGCAGTGCTTTTCCGCGTCCCGCCCCGCGGCATGCTGGGAGTTGTAGTTTCCCTATCACCGACTCAGTGTTAGGCCCGCAGTGCTTTTCCGCGCCCCGTTTCCTGGAGCCCCGCCGCCTGCTCCGCCTCAAGAAAACCCCCGCAAAGAGCGGCCGGCGGAGAACGTAGCGGCGAGGCCGGAACGGCCGAACGACAAACCGGAAGTCTTATCCTTCTTTCCGGCGGCCGCCATGGAAGCGGCGGGGGAAGCGGAGTGCGCGTGCGCCGAATGACGCAGCCTCATTCCCGGATTTCGCTCCGCGGGGCATGCCGGGAGTCGTAGTCGGAAGCGGAACCGGCGCCAGCTCATCGTCCCGGGTAGCAGTTGAAGCATGGAAGGCAGCGAAGGGAGCCAGCCGGACGGCGGGCGCGTCCTTTGCCTCTTCGACGTGGACGGCACCCTGACCGAGGCCCGCCAGGTGGGAGGCAGCCCGCGCGAGGACCCCCGAGCATGTGCAGAGTGCCCTGGGACTGGGGCGATGGGTGGGAAAGTCTGGCATGCTGGGCGTGATTGATTGACAGCTGTTCTTATTACGTGTTGCATTTTTTTTTTTTTTTTTGCGGTCCTCTTTTTTGCATGACGGGGTGCAGAGAGGGGAGTTTTCTTTTTTCTGGGAGAACCGGGTTTGATTCCCCACTCAGCCACATGCAGCTGCTGGTGAGACCAGGGTGTCTGTTGTGGAGAGGGGAAGAGGAAGGAGGTTTGCCTGAAGTTGCACAGAGGGCTTTTCTTGCATTCGAACCTAGATTTCCCAGCTCCCGGCCTGGCGCTCTACCTGTTATACCTCTGAGAGCCAGTTTGGTGTGAGGTTTGGGAGCGCGGACTCTAATCTGGGAGAACCAGATTTGATTCCCCACTTCTCCACATGCAGCTGCTGGTGAGACCTTGGGTCAGTCACAAGTTCTCTCGGAGCTGTTCTCTCAAGGGCAGTCCTCAAAAGAGCTCTCTCTGCCCCACCTACCTCACAGGGTATCTGTTGTGGGAAGGGGGAGGGAAAGGAGACTGTAAGCCACTCTGAGACTCCTTCAGGTATTGAAGGGTGGGGTATAAATCCAATCTCCTCTTCTTTTTCTTCTTCAAAACCACACCATTGACAATGGAACACCTGCTGCTGTCAGCAGAGAAGAAACAGCACTCTGTGCATGCTTAGGACCACTCTTTTTTAAAAAAAAATTATCTCAAATTGGTGGAGGGGTGTGTGTCTAAAGGGTCAGATTACCTTCACTTGCCCTTCTTCGGAAATTAAATCAACGGGAGCTGTTTTTCTTTCCCCTTTGCGCAGTAAAAATTTAGAAGCCTTGTTGGAATTCGGCTCGTGTATGAAAAGAAGGGAAGAGGTGTAAGCCTGCTTCGCAGGGCTGCTGTGCAGGGAAGCGGAGGACAAAGCCAGTTAACGCTGCCTTGTTCCTAGAAAGCCGGGCAGGACAGAAATACATTTATTGTGGTGCTGTCTGCATTGTAGTTGACAGTGGTTTATTTCTTTTTTCCGTACTTCTTTGTGATTCTAGAAAATCACTCCAGAAATGGCAGATTTCCTACAGGCTCTGCGGAAGAAGGTGAAGGTGGGCGTCGTGGGCGGCTCGGACTTTGAGAAAATCCAGGAGCAGCTTGGGGACGACGGTAAGGTCGGAGCGTGGCCCTTTCAAGCCCGATAAGCTAACCGCTGACAAGGAAGTGCTAAGACGGGTGTGATTTGTTACAGGTAGGGATGCTGGAGCGGAAATCCTGGCTCATGGACTTTGCCCACACCAAATGAAGTTCCGCAAACATCGTTTGCGCTCCTAATGTGAGCTGGCCATCTGGTAACGGCAGCCGTTTCCTGACTGTACATTTTCAAAGCCACACCTTATTTTAGATCAAGCAACCTTGTGCTTGGAAGCCCTGGATTGGATTTCCGGAGGGCAGCTGCGATCCCTGAATGGAACCTCCACAGTCAGAGGCAGTGTACCTCCAAATTGCGCATGCTGGAGATAACGCAAGGGCTTTCATACCTTGCCCGTGGGCTTTCCTGATCCATCCCGCAGGACGCCCTAGCAAACAGACATTGGGCTGATCCACCGAAGCTTTCATTGCATCATAAACGCTCTTTCGTTGCATGATTTCCAAAAGCCGCTGTACAATTAATCTACGTTGAGCTATAAAAAGAGGCCTTTGCCTTACAGCCACCTCTATAAAAGAGGCCTTTGCCTTACAGCCACCTCTATAAAAGAGGCCTTTGCCTTACAGCCACCTCCATGCTAGCTTGAGCTGTGGGTTGTTAAAAAATGTAAGCCCACACACCGTATTCCGATCTCAGAACCTTTAGTGGGGCCGCTCTGGTTTTCTTTCCTTTAGTGGTCTGGAGACCCTGTTCTTATCTCTCTCGGCACATTGATCCGTGAGAGCCAGCTGTGGTGTCGTGGTTAGGAGCGCGGACTCTAATCTGGGAGAACCAGGTTTGACTCTCCACTTGCACCTGCTGGTGCAACCTTGGGTCAGTCACAAGTTCTTTCAGAGCTGTTCTCTCAAGGGCCGTTCTCATGAGACCTCTCTCAGCCCCACCTGCCTCACAGGCAATGCTCCCTCTAAGCTGTGGAGTCTTGTGAGCAAAAATTTCTACTTTGTGAGCTACTGACATTAAAGTTGTGAGTGAGCGATTTGGCTGCTGCATAAAATCAGTTTGCTCTGGAGCCATCCCTTCCTGAGCGAAGACAAAAATGTGTGAGCCAGAGGCTAAAAAATTGTGAGCTAGCTCACACTAACTCAGCTTAGAGGGAACACTGCTCACAGAGTGTCTGTTGTGGGGAGGTGAAGGGAAAGGAGATTGTAAGCCGCTTTGAGACTCCTTTGGGTCATGAAGGCCAAGGTATAAATCCAACTTCCTCCTCCTCTTCCTCCTCCTCTGTTTTAGAACTGTACAACATGTTGGAGATCTTGCATTGCTTTTTAAGGGTTTTCTCCTCTCCCCCCCCCACCCCCCACGTTCTTGAGTTTTAATGTAAGGGTTTCATTAAAGTAGCAGATCTATCTCGGCATTTTTATCCTGCCAAGGAACTAGGGTTCTCCCCACGCCCCATTTTGTCCTCATTACAGCCCTACGAGGTAGGCCATACGGAGTGAATATACTTCATGGCCATGTGGTTAATTAAACCCGGGCCTCTCATGGGGTCATTACAGACCCCAGATGCCGTTTTTGTGTAGCTGTATCCCTGTAACCATGATAATAATGTCAGAATTGCCCAGCTGGGTCAGACCAGTTGTCTATCTAGTCTAGCTTCCTGTTCTGTACACGAGTCACCAACAGGACACAGCGGCCTTCCCCCGTTTCTGCCTCCTGGCACTAGGGTTACCATCTTTGTATATAGTCACCGTGGCAAGCAGCCATTGATGGGCCTCTCCTCCAAGAATCTAATTCCCTCTCTGTCTGCTTAATTTCCTCTGAACTGCTTTATATACTTCTATTGTATCCCCCCTGTAGCCGTCTTTTTCCTTCCTGAAAAACCCCAGACGTTTTAACCTTTCCTCGTAGGGAAGGCGCTCCAACCCCTTTATCGTCTCAGCTGCCCTCTTCTGTATCCATTTTCAGTTGGGAGACCACCAGAGCTGTATACCAGATTCCGTCCTGTTTAATACCATTCGATACTTCACATTAAATCGGGGTCCTTACGTCAAATACAGCGCAGTCTGTTTGTTGCCGACTTAATTGGGATCTACAAGATCCAGCTATTGAATTCGTAAAGTCCTTTTCCGCATCATTCAAGATTATATTCTCTCCCCCCCCTTTCCTCATTTTAAGAAGCTACTGATGTGGGGGGCTGGAAGGTATGTGGGAGATCGAGAAATCTGTTGGGAACGACTTCACACCCGCCGTTTCAGTCCTAACGAAAACAGCACACTCATTCGTTGTCCGAATCTGTTTTCCTAGTGATTGAAAAATTCGACTACGTCTTCCCCGAAAACGGTTTGGTCGCCTACAAAGAAGGGAAACTGTTGAAGAAGCAGGTGAGAATGGGAGGAAACAAAACCGCCCCCTTGTGAAGCCGCTTGTTTGAGAGGGCTGGCTTCAGAAGTCACCCAGTTGTTTATTTTGCACACACACTGGCACAAAAAAAACCCCAGCCAGGGATCTGGCTAGCGTTTAAACCGGATGCAAACTTATAGCATAACTCTGCACCTGTATTCAGGTGTTGGTCTGAAGCAACAGAGCAAAGTTTGAGTCCTGCGGCACCTTTAAGACCAACAAAGTTTAATTCTGGGTAGAAGCTTTCATGTGCATGCACACTTCATCAGATCTGGTGAAGTGTGCATGCACACGAAAGCTTGTACCCACAATTAGACTTTGTTGGTCTTAAAGGTGCCGCAGGACTCAAACTTTGTTCTGCACCCATATTTCAGCCTTGCCAGCAGATAAACCCCTTACAAGCAGTGTTCCCTCTAAGCTGAGTTAGTGTGAGCTAGCTTTTTTTAGCCTCTGGCTCACAGATTTTTGTCTTAGCTCAGGAAGGAGGGCTCCAGAGGAAACTAATTTATGCAACAGCCAAATCACCTGCTCACAACTTTAACGCCGGTAGCTCACAAAGTAGAATTTTTGCTCACAAGACTCCACAGCTTAGCGGGAGCATTGCTTACAAGGTGTCTTAACACCTTTCCCGACCCCATTTTCTCTCAGCCGGTTTGGTGTAGTGGTTAAGAGCGGCGGCCTCTAATCTGGGAGAACCGGGTTTGATCCCCCACTATTCCACTTGCACCTGCTGGATGACCCTTGGGCAAGCCATAGTTCTCGCACAGCTGTCCTTGAAAAAGAGCAGTTTCTGTCAGAGCTCTCTCAGCCCCACCTACCTTACAGGGTGTCTGTTGTGGGGAGGGGAAAGGAGATTGTAAACTGCTCTGAGAATTCTTCAGGTAGTGACGGGTGGGATATAAATCCAATCTCCTCCTCCTTTTCTCCACCCCATTTTATTGATTATACCCAATCACCCTGTATAATCTGCCCTGAATTCCCGTAAGAAAGACAGACTAAGTGTAAGTCGAAATAAACGTGCAAAATCAGAGGCCGCTCTTTTTAGGATATGAGACAACTTGCAGAATGTATTTCCGTTTCTGAATAACCTACATCGCTGTTGGTATGTGGCGGGGATTCTGTTTGGATGAATCCTCGTGGGGGGGGAGAGAGATTCAGTGAGGTTCCTCAGTATGGTAAATAGTACAGTGTGCCATGCACCACTGTTAAAATGAAGCGCTCGTTACAGGAAAATGGCAAAAATCTCTATGCGGGGACTCAGTCACAGTAAAAACGTAAGTAGCCCGGGAGTCTAACCTCGGGGCCTTTGGTAAGAGCCGGTGTGGAGTTATGCTTAGAGTGCGGTGGCGCATTACAGGTGAAATGTATTCCAGCGTAAGCTCTCGTGAGTCAGAACTCATTGCATCAGACGCAAAGGAGTGTGCATCCATTAGGCATTCTGTTATCTGCGCCCTGACCTGGATAGCCCAGGCGAACCCAGTCTCATCAGATCTTGGGAGCTAAGCAGGGTCGCTCCTGGCTAGGGTTTGGATGGGAGACCTCTAAGGAATACCAGGGCTGTGACGCAGAGGTAGGCAATGGCAAACCAACTCTGAAACATCTCGTGCCTTAAAAAACGCAGGGGCAGGTACAGAGTGCAATTCAGAGAGCTGGTTCTCACCTTTAAGGCCCTAAAGGGGCTGAGGTTAGGGTTCTTGAAGAACTGCCCCCTATGCCTACTGTCTGGCCCCTCGAGCTACGATCCTGTTCTCCCACCCTGCTCCCTCCGCCCCCACCTGCGGAGGCCAGGCAGGTGGTGACCACAGGCAGGGCCTTTTTGGCAGTGGCTCCTCGTCATCACAATATCTTCCTCCTCGAGGCTCACCAGGGGGCCTGTCTTAATTTCCTCTGGGCGCCGGGCTTAAAACCTCTCTCTTTAGCCTTTTATCGAAAGGGTGTCCCTACTTCTTTTTTTTTTACGCTGTTTTATCATCTGCTCCAAGCCCCAAGAACAGCTTTGTGAGTCTCATTTTAGGCCGCTGAGTTTGCTCTGTGTCCCGTTAACATCCTAGATTGGTATCCGTGGTTTGTTGGTCCACGGCCTTTGTGTACTTGCTCTGTTTGATCTGTTTCTTGTGTACTTGAATTGTTTGATCCTTCTGCATCTGCAGCTCTGGTTTCCTTTGCCTTACCGATTGGCTTGGCTTTGATTTCTCGTTGCTAGCTGCGTGAAGCCAGTCTGGAAAGGCGGCGTATTTCAGAAAACAGAAGCGCCTTTGCCGTCCAGACCTTCCACTTCTTGTCGCCATTTTCCTTACACGGCCCCTCTTTGCGGCTCACGTTTTGACCTCCTCCTTTTCTGGGTTTTCTCCTTTCCCCCCACAGAGCATCCAGGACCATCTGGGGGAAGAACTCCTACAAGAGCTGATCAACTACTGCTTGAGCTACATCGCAAAAATCAAGCTGCCCCGGAAACGGTGCGTGAGCTGGGGTTTCCTAGCCCTGGTGGGGGTGGATTTGCGGGTCTCCCTGCCCGTTGTAAGACCTGGCCCACCCAGACTAATAACAGTGGGTGGGATTTCTCCATCAAGTTGTCAAGCTGCCGACTGAATTAGCGGCTGTTGCTGCGTCCAGTGGCAGGGAGTTCCATGAATCAATCCTTCCTTTGCTCACCTGTAGTTTATAGCCGCTCAGGCCAAAAATTCTCTCTCCCCCTCTGCTCTTTCTGCCGCGTTGTTCTTTGAACTCAGTTCCCGCCAGTTTGGTGTAGTGGTTAGGAGTGTGGATGCTAATCTGGGAGAACCGGGTTTGATTCCCCACTCCTCTACGTGCAGCTGCTGGGGTGGCCCTGGGTCAGTCACAAGTTCTCTCAGAGCTGTTCTCTCAAGAGCAGTCCTCAAAAGAGCTCTCTTGGCCCTACCTCACAGGGTGCCTGTTGTGGGGAGGGGAAGGGAAAGGAGATTGGAAACCATTCTGAGTGAAAGGCGGGGAAGGGTGGGGTATACCGTCTATACAGTCCCTTCTTCTTCTTCTCCTCCTCCTCCCCCCCCCCCCCATTTCAATTCTATTTTTCTCCTCCCCTTCCTCTGGCTTCAGGTTGGATGTGGTTTTCCCCCTCCTCCCTTTTATCTTCACAACAATCCTGTGAGGTAGGTTAGGCTGCAAGCAGCTGGCCCCAGGTTGCCCAGTGAGTTTCGTGGCCAGTTGGGGGATTCGAACTCGGGTCTCTTCTACAACTCACTGGCCATCCTGCCCTGTCTCTTCTCCTTCTGCGATGCACTGTGTGTACTTTTGGCGCACTGGGTCTTTGACGCCGCTTTGTCAGCCCCCGCCCCGCTTATATGCCCCCTTCGAGGGCTCTCCCCCCCCCCCCCGGCATCCATCTAGGGTTGTAATACCAGACTTCTCCCACTCAGGGGCACTTTCATCGAGTTCCGAAACGGGATGTTGAACGTGAGCCCCGTGGGCAGGAGCTGCAGCCGGGAGGAACGGATCGAGTTCTACGAGCTCGATAAGGTCAGTGAATATTCGGAAACGGGTGGCGTTCCGTCTCTGGGGAATATACTTTAGGTGGAATCCTACATGCATTCCCGGTTGAAGATTTTTCTCAGGTCCGGCTTCCTCCGGGACTATGGAGACTCAGTACCTGCTGCAGCGAACCATGAATTCTATGACTGGGGGTGCAGGATCGGACCAATAATCCATCCAGCCCAGCAGCCTGCTTTACGCGGTGACCGGCCGCACGCCTTCAGAAGGCTCACAAAGAGCACGGAGCCCCCTGGCTTAACCCCCTCCCCACAGTTCCTATTATTCCGAGGTACACTGCCTTCAAACAGGGAGGTTCCACGCCGTCGTCACGGCTAATAACCGTGCGTGGGATCTCTCCCATCAAGTCGTCGAATCGCCAGCTGAGTCAGTGGCCGTCACCGCGCCTGGTGGCGGCGGGTTCTGGCTGTGTGAAGGATGACTTCCTTCTCCCTGCCTCGTATCTACTTGCCCGCCAACTTCATTGGGTGCCCTTCAGGTTTTAGTAGAATGGGAGACAGACGGACTGACCTTGAGGCTGATCTGGAAGCTCCAATTGGTCCAAAATGCGGCAGCGCAAGGTCTGATGGGAACATCATGGACGGCACATAGACATCCAGTGCCGCACCAGCTACACTGGCTCTCAAAGGTGTCTGGCTGTCCTCAACCAGGGGCAGGGCCTTTTCGGTCCTGGCCCCAACCTTTTGGAACTCTCTGCCAAATACCACCGGGGCCCTGCGGGACCTTATGCAATTCCGCAGGGTTTGCAAGGCAGAGATGTTCCGCCGGGCGTTTGGTTGAGGACAGCGACGGTTCCATCTCGGCTGGCACTCCCTGCTCTGTTATTTACATCTACCTCACCCCACCCCACCCTGCTCATGAAGTAGCCGGCAGTTGGAACTGGGACTATTTATTCGCCATCCAATTGTGGAAGGAGGCTAGAAAGGATCTGGGGTTGGGGGGCGGGGTGCTTGAGACAAGCCATAATAATCACTGCATTGGGGTATTTTATTTTATTGCATTAACAGAAGGAGCATATAAGAGAGAAATTCGTCGCCGATCTGCAGAGAGACTTCGTAGGGAAAGGCCTCACATTCTCAATAGGTAAGGCAGGGGGGAGAGAGAGCATTTTCCTCTGTGCAAAGTCACCAGAAAGGGGTGGATGATCTCTAATACGGGACATGAAAAGGACTATTCTTGGGGATGTTGTTTCCTTGTGATCCTAGCCCTGGCCCGTAGCTAATGTGGGCCCCACGGGCCCTGGCCCCCTAATGTTTCTTCTGGGCCCCCTCCCTCCTGGGGTGCCCCCAAAGTGCCCCAACTTACCACCGGCACTGAGCTTTGATTTAATTAGCTGGCGCCCCCTCCCCCCAAACTCGCTAGCCAGGGGGCTTTCCTAGCCTGCATCCGATCCTTACGTTTCTCTTCGGAGCCAGTGTGACTGTAATGTGGCATTTGGCGGGGGGAGATATACAGAAGCACAGAGAAATGTGCTATTCAGCTGCCGCTGGAGCCATTAAATCTTCCAGGACATAATAACGCAGATCTACCGTTTTTCCCACCTGAGAAAAGTAGATGCAACGTGAATTTTCTAAGCTAGCATCCTTCCTCAATCAGTCTGCCTTGATTCAGAAAAAGAATTGGAACAGAAAAGAAAAAGAAAGAAATCAGTCGTCCACTGTGCTGTTAACAGCTTTTTAAAAGACCTTTTTCCCCTCCAGGAGGCCAGATAAGTTTTGACGTCTTCCCCGACGGCTGGGACAAGCGCTTTTGCTTGGGCATCGTGGGCAGCGATGGCTTCAAGAAGATCTACTTTTTTGGAGATAAGACCATGCCGGTGAGTACGGAACAGAACGGGCCAGTCGGTACCTGACACCAACGCTCCCTCTAAGCTGTGGAGTCCTGTGAGCAAAAATTCCACTTTGTGAGCTACTGGCATTAAAGTTGGGAGCGGCACGGAAAAACTTTCGGCACGGAAAAACAGCCCCGGCCAGCCCAGTCCTGTTGGATCTCAGAAGCTAAGCAGGGCCAACTC
Organism: Lepidodactylus listeri; assembly: GCA_029233225.1. NCBI lineage: Eukaryota > Metazoa > Chordata > Lepidosauria > Squamata > Gekkonidae > Lepidodactylus > Lepidodactylus listeri. The sequence continues at coordinate 3,177,931 of JARCFY010000022.1, forward strand.
TAGCAAGTGCTTGGAAAGGCGACCTTCAAGGAATACCAGGGCTGGGAGGCAGAGGCAGGCAGTAGGAAGCTACCTCTCTGAAAGATATCCAAGTCTCCAGTAGGGGTCGCCAGAAGTCACCCGTGACTTCTCAGCAAACGCGCACGCACACACACACACAATCCGCATTTGAGTGAGGATTTTCCTTTGCCCGTACAGGGGCTGAACTGTAGCCAAAACAGCAGGCCGAAGATTGCAGGAGATATAATTTCAGGGTTTCTCCCCCATCTCCTTGTGCTCTTTCTCCTTTTGCATTTTTTAAAAAATGTCTCTCTCCTTCCAGGGAGGCAACGACTACGAAATCTACACCGACCCCCGAACCATCGGCCACAGCGTCACGTCGCCTGAGCAGACAAAGGAGATCTGCAGAGGGCTGTTCTTTAACTAAATCAAAAAGACTTGTTTTGGACAGGGGTGCTGGCAGCTGCGTCCGGTGCCTCTCAAAGCCAGATCTGAAACGCGGCTTCCTCGGGAAGGATCCCAGAAGCCTGGCCAGCTTGTTCTCTTCCTCTTCACACTGAGCGTCCCTCCTCCTTCCTCCCGCCGCTGACATCATGTTTACCTGCGTTGTGACGTCACCGCGTCGTTTTGCCCTTTCTCACATCACGGGGCTGACGTCCGACAAGCTGATGAGGCCACAACACGGAAAGGAGTGATCCTCAAACCGGGGAGGCGGAGTCTATGCGGGGTGCCATTTTTGCTGCGCGTGTGCCTCTCTGACGCTGTCAGTCTGGCCTGTCCGTGTGCCTTCATGGGAAATACAGAATGCCTTCCGTTCTAGGTCTCAGGGAGTCCGTTGGCAGCTAAATCATCTCCCACGGGACGATCTGGGCAAAGCTTGGGGAAAACCCCGAGTCTGGTTTTGACACAAGATGGGATCCAGAGAAGCGCGTTTCCTTCTGCTGCTGCCCTCTTCACTGCCAAGCCGCTGTCACTCAAGGTCCCACAACCCTGGAAAACTGGCTTTCTCCCGGTTTGAAAGGGCAGCTGCGGAGAAGGGAAAAGTGCAGTCCCCTCCCTGGCTGGCTTCAAATGGCTTCGCTTCCGGCCTGCCTGGCTCCCCGTCAGAAGTCCCTGCAGGGCGGGGGAGCGGCCGGAGAGGCAGCGCGGAAACGGAGCCGGAGCGGAGGGGAAGAGGGCAGGAAGGCGCCCAAGGGATGGTGGGGCTGCACCTCCCGCCGCCACTGGCCTCCGAAGGGGTGCCTCTTCCCCCTCTTGCTGCCCCGGCGGCGATGGGGAGTTCAGGGGCGCCGTCCCGGGGCTGGGGGAGGGCGGGAAACCTTTCGGGCCTGAGCTGCCAGCAGCCGCGAGGGGTGCATTTCGCGGTTCCCGGTGAACGGGCACCTTCCCAGGCCTGGAGGAGGGGGGAAATCTTTAAAATGTGGAGGGGAGAGAAGGTGGCAAGATGTAGCCCAGTCTCCTTAGGTCTTAGAAGCTAAGCCGGGTCTGGACTTGGATGGGAGACCAACCCGGGAGGATGTGAAAGAGGAAGGCAAGGGCAAACTGCCTCTTCAGATGCCCTCCTGCGGGGTTCCCCCGCCTCTCCTGGGGCCCGGAAGTGTCCCTTTAACTCCCAGTGAGAAACTGCGCCCCTTGTGGCTTTTCCGCTTTGTAAATCACATAGGAAGTGTCCCTCCTGCAGCACATTCCCTGGGTCAGTAGAAGAGGAAACAACCCCCACCCCACCCCCTGCTTCTCTTCTTTGTAGACAGTGAAGAGAAACAGAGTTCCTTCTTGCCAACTGAGCAAAACTCAGATGTGTATCTACTATGGAAATAATGGAAAGCGGTCAAGTGTCACTTGTGTAAATCGGGGAATAAAATAAATCTATTTTTGACTGTTCGTGGCGATTTCGTTCTGTACCAAACCTGTTTCGGACTGGGGTGTCAAAAGCACTTGGTCTGTGGGGGAAAAGTGACACATCTCGGGAGACCAAAGTTCGAGTCCGGTGGCACCTTTAAGACCAACAAAGTTTTCTTCAAAGTATAAGCTTCCGTGTTCAAGCACCCATCCTCAGATTTTTCGGGTTTGCACACGAAAGCTTATACCCAGAACTAAAATGTGTTGGTCTTAAAGGTGCCTCTGGACTCAAATCTTTGTTCTGATTCTTCAGACCAACATGGTGACCAGTCTTCCCGCTAAGCAGAGTTAGTGTGAGCTAGCTCCGTTTTTTAGCCTCCAGCTCTCAGAATTTTTGTCTCGGCTCCAGAAAGATGGCTCCAGAGCAAACTAATTTATGCAGCAGCCAAATGGCTCACTCACGATTTTCATACCAGTAGCTCACAAAGTAGAAGTTTTGCTCACAAGACTCCACAGCTTAGAGGGAGCATTGCACTGCAGGTGGGCGGCCAACTCTGGGTCAGGAAATTCCTGGAGATTTGGGCTTGGAGTCTGGGGAGGGTGGAGTCTGAGGAGGGGGAGGTGGCCACCCTCCAAAGCAGCTGTACTCTCCTGGGATACTGATCTCTATAGGCTGGAGATAAGTTGTCATTCTGGGAGCTCTCCAAACCCCCAGCTGGAAAGTGGCAACCCTACGTTTCAGTCAAGCACAGGCTCTTCCATTATGGCGTCCCTTTCTCCTGCCTTTGAGCAAGGATCGTGGCCCACAGGAATGGGGGCTGGGGGGTTAGCTCTGTTAGCGTTATGCACCACTTGGTGGCGAGCTAGACTTGTTTTTAAGGCAAGAGACGTTTCAGAGGTGATCTGCCATCGCCTGCCCCCGCCTCCCGACTGCTGGTATTCCTTGGAGGTCTCCCACCCAAATACGAGCCAGGGCCGACCCCCTTTCGCTTCTGAGATCTGACGGGATCGGGCTAGCCTGGGTTATCCAGGTCAGGGCACGCTGCGGGTCTAAGCGAGGTTGCAGGCTTTGGGTCGTTGAGCCACCAGTTCTGATTTGCGTGGGAAGGGGAAAGGGCGACTTCTCCCTTGCTGGTCTTAGCGACGCAAATTCTTGATCTCACCACCAGAGGGCAGCATCTCTCCGCCCTGCAGCAGCTCAACTCGCGCACAGAACCAAGTTTTCGAGTCCAGCGGCGGCTCTTGGAGACCTAAGATCGAAGCTTTTGTGTGCAAGCAGATAACAGTGGAACAACTTCAGACGAGGAAGTGTGCTTGCTCACAAGAGCTTATGCCCGGAATTAAACGGTGTTGATCTTCAAGGTGCCCCTGGCGTAGCTTCAGACCGACAGGGCTTCGCTCCCGGTCTCTCTTTCTCTGGCGCGAGTGTTTCTCAGTTTGACCACCAAATTGCCAGCGTCTCCTCGATAACTGAGCAACGTCTGAGTCCAGTGGCACCTTTAGGGCCAACATAGTTCAATAGTGGGTCTGAGCTTTCACGTGCACCCACACTTCCCTCAAATATACGGGGGAGGATACCTTGAATCTGCCCTTTACAGCGGCTCAGCCGCGCAGTTTCTCATTTTGACCACCAGATGGCAGCGTCTCTTTCCCTGGGTTTCTGAGCCTAAGAGATACAGCGAAAAGGTGTACCGAGACCCACCCCCTACACTTCCGGTGGCGGGCCTCTAAGCGGGCCGTCGTTACGGGCTTTCTTGCATCCCCTCCGCCTTGGGTGCCTCCTCGGAAGGGGAGACTGAGAGGAGGCGAGCACGGAATCCTCCGACGCTGCCCCTTCCTTTTGCGCCTGGGCCGCCAACCAAACGCTGCACGCAACGGTGGAGAAAACAGCACGAGTTTCCGCACGGGCCGCTTATGAAGGCGCACCTGGGTTCTGAGTCAAAGAGGTAGAAACAAAAGGTACAAGGGACCTGCTATGCACACGTCCGGTTTAAAGGAAGCCGTTGCAGCGGGGTTTTTGTATTCACGCGGCACGGAAACTCCGGTTGCGCGTCGCGTGGGAAGGGAAGAGTGGCCTTGCCTTCCTCTCCACCCATTTATTTGTCTAAAAACCATTGTGAGAAGCAGTGTTGTGCGCTAGCTTAAAAGTTTTTTAGCCTCTGGCGCATGTTTTTGTCTTAGCTCAGGAAGGATGGCTCCAGTGCAAACTAATTTATGTGGCAGCCAAATTGCTAGCTTGCAACTTTCATGCCAGTAGCTCACAAAGTAGAATTGCAGCTGCTGATGTAGAGCTGCCAAGTCTGGGTTGGAAAATACCTGGAGACTTTGGAAGTGGATTCAGGAGAGGGTGGGGTTTGGGGAGGGGCCTGGAGTTTATGGAAGGTTTCCCTTGCTCGTTTGGAGTTTTGAGACCGTTGCTGTGCACTCAATTTCTGAGCATTTGTTTGTCTTATGTGACCATTTGTTTGTCTTATGCACATGGTATGTATATTTGCAGATCGTAAAGTGACTATTCTAAAAGCGAATTTAAATAAAGGACACTGCAGGAGACCAGTAAGATATCAGCGTGCACAGGAAATATATGTTTACGGTAGAGCAATTTTAGGCTTTATCCTTTTTGTATTTTCCAATCTCTAAATATTGGTATCAGATATTATAAAAAGATATCTTTCACCCAAACAGTACATAGAGAAAAATATGTTTCACTCAAACAATGCATCAAGGGCAGGTTTACATTCAAACAGCGACTTATCAGTGTATCAGTATTTTGTATGTCTTCCTATCACTGTGACCCTCAGTTTTTGCATTAGCCTCCGGGTGGGGCTCTTGGCTCCACCCCCAAAGTCTCCAGCTATTTCCCAACCCAGACCTGGCAACCGTAGTTGGGGGGAGGCCGGGGAAAGCCCCTCCCTCTGGGTGTGTGGAGGGGGTTGTCTCCTTCGCACCTCTCTGCGAAGCCAGGGGGGTCCCTGCAGCGCCTTCCTCGGGTGTGTGGCTCCCGGCAGGGCAGCTGGGGAAGCTAAATTTCATTAGCAAACAAATACCACTGGACAAATAAATATCATTATCGATATCTGCTTTTACCCCTTTTGTTATTATTTTTGGCACTCTGGTTTAATGTTAATAAAAAGCAAATCTGCATATTTCCCAGTAAAAAAAAGTGTCCTATTTGTTCATGTCTTGCGGCTCTCGAACATCTGACATTTATTCCATGATAGTTCGAGGGGGGTAGCCGTGTTGGCCTGTCTGTAGCAGTGGAAAAGAGAAAGCATCCAGTGGCACCTGAAAGACTAAGAAAATGTGTTTGGCCCTTGAATCTGTTAAACATCTTCATTATGCTGGATGCTGATTTACCGCTCACCCTCTACCAGGGGATGAGCTTTCGTGAGTCACTGTGAGCAGAAGAAGTGAGCAGTGACTCACAAAACCTTATCTCCTCGGCCACAAATTCTGTTAGTCTTCAAGGTGCTTCTGGCCTGCCTCGCTCCCCGTCGGGAGTCCGTGCAGGGCGGGGGAGTGGCCTGAGACGCAGAGCGGAAATGGAGCCAGAGCTGGGGGGAAGATGGCAGGAAGGCGCCAAAGGCATGGTGGGGCTGCACCTCCCACCGTCGCCGGCCTCCTAAGGGGTGCCTCGGTTCCCATGAAAATAGACTTCTTTCCATGTACTTGCATGGGAGTTAAGTGCCATCAAGTTGCTCCTGTCTTATGGAGATCCTCTGAATGAATGTCTTCCAAAATGTGCCATCCTCAACAGCCTTGCTCAGGTCCTTCAAAGAACCGAGGCCCAGTGACATCACATGCCATTGTCCCTATCTATGGAGGCGGAGACATGTGGGATCTAGGAAGGGGCTCTCCAGAAATTTAAGGGGACACCCCCCCCCAGCCATTCTTCTGGGCTGGGCTAAACCCAGGAAGAGGTGGGAATTGGCCAGAGGTTATAGTGGTATCTCAGTGGTCTCCTGCAGTGTCCTTTATTTAAATTCACTTTTCAAATAGTCACTTTACGATCTGCAAATATACATACCGTGCGCATAAGACAAACAAATGGTCACAAATTTGAAAGTAAGGGAGGCAACACTAAAAAGTCTGTAGGGGAACATTTTAAAAAATTTCCTGGTCATTCATTTACAGGCGTCTTGCTCCGAAATTGAGTGCACAGCAACTGTTTGGTATTCTGGCTCAGCCACGCATTTACCAAACAAAGGCATCTGTGACACCATAATTTACTCAAACTGATTTCCCCTAGACTTCTGTATGTATGTGGTTTTTTGAGGACCTGAGCAAGGCTGTTGAGGATGGCACATTTTGGAAGACATTCATTCAGAGGGGCTCCATAAGACAGGAGCAACTTGATGGCACTTAACTCCCATGCAAGTACATGGAAAGAAGCCCTATTTTCATGGGAGTAGGCCCTGTTGAATTTCCCCAGGTAGGATTCTGAGTAGATGTGCTGACGATGGCACAGTCAGCACAGCTTAGGTTGCAATTTGTCTGCCCCACAAGAAAGTGCCAGCAGAGAGTCAGAGGGCGTTTTCAGACTGGCTTTTTCCCAGGGCTCACACCTGAGCTAGCACCGGAGCTTCTGGTCAGTTTTGTACCAGTTGCTCCGTGCTCACAAACTCCTCCGGAGTTTCACCGCACTGCTCAGGAGTATTCCTGGAGCAAGAAAAACAGGTTTCTAGCGGTGTTTACTTGCTCCAGGGATACTCCTGAGCAGTGGAGCAACTGGTGCGAAACTGACCAGAAGCTCCGGTGCTAGCTCCGGTGTGAGCCCCGGGAAAAAGCCAGTCTGAAAACGCCCTGAATGTATGTCCTTGGGCAGAACATCCTCATGTGTTCCTTTTTGGAGATTGGAATCCTTGTGCTATGCTGCCAGCTAAAGGTGTATCAGAGGAAGTGAAATCATGGCGCAGACTTTCTTAAGCAAGCATTTTCACACAATTCACGTGTCATAAAGGGGCTGTGTGTGAATGTGTAAATGTGTGAATACAGAAACAGTGCAGAACCTATGGAAATTATGAAATTAAGGTGCTTGATAAATCATTTTCTGAATTACAGAGGACCTTCCTGCAGTTCATTCACAGATATACTCTAACTCTCTAACAGGTATACTCTCTAACTCTAGAACCAAAGAATAAACTATCTGCCCCTTCCTGGAGGGGTGCCTTAGCTCAGGGGTGGGCAAACTTGCTCAGCGTAAGAGCCGCATAAAATAAACATCAGATGTTTGAGAGCCACAAGACAGGAAGAAATATTACCTGCTTTTATTGGAAAATAAGTAAATTTGCTTTTTTATTAACATTAAATGAGATTGCCAAAAATAATAACCAAAGGGGTAAAAGCAGATATTGATAATGATCTTAATTTGTCCAATGATATTCGTTTGCTAATGATATTTAGCTTCCCCAGCCGCCCTGCCGGGAGCCACATTATTTACGGGAAAGAGCAGCATGCGGCTCCCGAGCCATAGTTTGCCCACCCCTGCCTTAGCTGTTACCTCATTATTTCCTATGTTCCTATGAAGTAATTCCTCCTTCTTCCTAGGGTTGCCAACCTCTAGGTGCCCTCTAGATGCCCTCCTGCGGGGTTCCCCCGCCTCTCCTGGGGCCCGGAAGGGTCCCTTTAACTCCCAGTGAGATGCCTCTCCCCTTGTGGCTTTGCCGCTTTGTAGATCACATGCTGTTGGCCTGACTGCTCTGGTTTACGTTTAGCAATCGGCACAATAACGGGTTCTTGCCAACTATACCAAGGTCCCACCTCCCCGGTAGTTCTCAGTAAATAGGCGTGAAGCAAAGCGGTTTCTATAAATGATGTTTACTATAAGATCTTAGACAGGCATACAAGGAATAATAATAAAAACCACATACTCAAATTCAGTACCAAGTCACCCAAGACTTTAAATACTCTGGGGCAATAATAGGTAGTGGGCTGATTCCAAACTAAGTTGGTAGTTTCCACTGATTCCTCCTTCCTATTGCAGACCTCCCCCTTCACTTCATTCCTTGTGATACCCTTTCCCCCAGAAGCAACGTTTCATGGAGCTAAGTGGGAGGAGGGTGGCAGGAGAGTTTCATTCATCTGAGGGGGGCTTGGGGGCGGGGCTCAGGCACTCAAGGGATGCGGACCCCTCCACCGCCCACTGACTTCCATATCAGAATAAACTCAAAACCGCTCTTGCTTAGCTCCGCCATGGTTGGCTGGCTAACGAGGCGGGCCAGCGACCATCAAACCATTCTCTTCAACCCCCTGCTGTGTGGCCAAACTTGCTTAACGTAAGAGCCGCATAAAATAAACATCAGATGTTTGAAAGCCACAAGACAGGAAGAAATATTACCTCCTGTTTTTGGAAAATAAGCAAATTTGCTTTTTATTAATATTAAATGAGACTGCCAAAAATAATAACAAAGGGGGTAAAAGCAGATATTGATAATGATATTAATTTGTCCAATGATATTTGTTTGCTAATGATATTTAATTTCCCAGGCGCCCTGCCGGGAGCCACATAATATATGTGAAAGAGCAGCATGCGGCTCCCGAGCCACAGTTTGCCCACCCCTGCCCTAGATAGATGGTTTGCATATTTCTTGTTTGTGAATAGTTTGAGGTGTTCAAGGGAATGGAAGCCCACCTCCCTTCTTCTCTGCCTGCTTAATGTGGCATGCCAACAGGGGCAGCAGATTAGAGCACACAAGAATGCATGCTTTTCATGGAGAAGATCCCAGAGTCAGCCCCCCTCCAAAAGGGATCTCTTATTTATTAATTATTTATTTATTACTTTTGAGTTCTATCCCACCCTTCTCTGCACAGCAGGGCTCAGGGCGGGTTGCATCATAATAAATGGTTAAAATTTAAGTTTACAATATTAAAAACAATGAATCAGTATTGGGTGCATTTAAAAATATGCATTGCCGATGGTAACCATCTGAAGGAACACATGGGAGGGAAGAAAAAAACACAGGAATGGAAGTCGGTGATCTTCGAGCCGTCGCTATGCCTGGTGGAACATCTCAGTCTTGCAGGCCCTGTGAAATTGTTTCAAGTCTTGCAGGTCCCGGGTCTCACTGGACAGAGAGTTCCACCAGGTTGGGGCCAGGGCCGGAGAGGCCCTGTCCCTGGTCAAGGATAGCCAGATGATTTTCTGGCCAGGGATCACCAGCCGGTTGTCACTGGCTGAGAGGAATGCTCTTTGACGGACATATCGGGAGATCTGAAAAAGTCATTTAGCTGAAATGCACAGTGAGAGAAGACAGTACTGTGTTCCAGTTGGACCAGTGGTCTGTTGTTGTAGAAGGCGGAAGGAGGAAAAATCACGAGGAAAAATCCACCACACAATACCTCTGCTTTTACTCAAAAGGGCCATAACTCACTGTTGGAGCGCATGCTTTGCACACAGAGAGTTCTGGATGACTCTGGTCAGGCCTGATTCAGACATAGGCATGTACCTAAGAAGTCTTAGGCATCTCATTAGCTTTCCTATACCAGATAATCTCCTTGCAAGAGGTAAACTTCAGTAATGTTTTGGTTCATTTGGAGTATAGTGCAGAAGCAAAGATATTAAGAGTAGAGAGTCTTGCCTCCATATTGCCTTTCTATTAAAACATAACCATTTACACATTTAACACTGACAAAACAATATACTAATGCCATCCATTGATTTTACTTAGATAAAGGAGAACGATAATCTGAACCCGTTCAAATGCCTTACCAAAAGTAAGCAGGGGTACAGGCAAGGAGCATCTTCGAAGACGACATTTCACATCAGTTCAGCTTCCCATATTTATAAGACTCCAAAATCATTTCCCAACAATCAGCTAGCTATCTAACATCCAGCTAAAAATGATCTTGGTTAGCAGAGGGCCAGAATAACCTTTCTCTGCCCAAACCGCTTGCCAGCTGGACGAATCCATCCCAGGTTAGGGCAGTTTCTCATACTCTCCTAGCAATCTCCACAAGCACATCTGCAGACTTCTGTTTTTTCTGTCCTGGTCCAAAATGTTATAGAGAGAAGGGCTTACTCTTGCCCCAGTAGAAGGCAGCTCTATCAGTGTGGAATAGGGTTGCCCTGGTAAGCAGTTGGAGACTGGGGGGAGGGGGGTCGAATGGGCAGACAGTGGTGACAGTGTGACATCACTTCTGGGGGAAGAACCTGGAAGCAATGTCATGCCTCTCTAGGAATCAAGGAAAGCCCTGTGGTTTTCACCATACAGTTTCCAGCTATTTCTAAAGAGGTGTGATGTCACATCTGGGTTTCTCTTAGAAGTGACATGATACCATAGGCCCAATGGCCATTTGTAAAAAAAAAATTCTCCCAAGAGCAGTGATGGGGAAGGGGAACAGGATGTGGAGGATGCCCCACTTCCACTGGGGGACCAGCAACCCTAACGTGAAATTCAGTGCACGTAACCTTAAGCAACAACTCCACTCATTCCTGAAGAGGAGAACTTTCTGTCGCTCCCCTCCCCCCCTAAAGTTGCCACCAGTCAGGCAAAGAAGTGCACCTGTGAGAGGTCAGCTGTTGCCAGAGTGGCTGCATTTGTTCCTGAGCGCAGAGAGGAGCCATTCACTTTAAACTAAACAATCTACAAACTCTGATGTGTTCATTGAACTGGACACAATAGGAGTTCCTTTGTCCTGTCACAGATTTCATCAAGAACATTTGTATGCACAGAGGAGAGAGTGGTGCCCAGTGGATGTTGCCTGGTGTCAGAGCTGGTTCCCAACCAGCCAGGGTGAAAGCAGACTCAGGAGAGACCAGAAAGAAATCCTTCACTTATAAAAAAAAAATCACATGTGATTAACTACTGGAACTCACCACAGTGTGATGTGGTGATTAACACAATATAAAGGGACCACAGTGGACAAGCAGAAACCAAAACACACCGCGCAAAAATATTATTTCAAAATATTAAACACTATAAGTAATACAAATCTGTATAATAATAACAATAATAATACTATAAGATACAGGGCTATTTTTGGGCAGGAACGCACAGGAACGGAGTTCCGGCTGGCTTCTGAGTTGGCCACGCCTACAGCCTCCCTCTCCTTGGGTTCCCCAGGTGCCTTGCAAGCTGTAGGGTGCCTGGGGAAGCCAAGCTGATCCAGGGAGGGAAGTTTTAACTGCCTTCCCCCTCCTCAGGTTTCCCACAGCTGTGGGGCACCTGGGAAAGCTGATCCAGAAACTCCCTTCCTTCCCTTGGGTTCCCCATGCGCCCTGCAAGCTGTGGGACAAATGGGGAAGCCGATCCTGGGAGGGCGCTGTGCGGTCAGGGGTATGGCCTAATATGCTAATGAGTGTCCGCTGTTGGGTGTCGCCTATTATGCTAATGAGTTCCTGCTGGGCTTTTTCTCCTTGGTGTTGAAAATTCCCTGCCTAGGGACACTTAGCAGATGAAAAAGAACCACCTGGGCCTGCTCCTTGATGAGATAGTTTTCGGGGGGGGGGGGGGTTCAGTCACACAATGGAGCATTCTAGATGCATCACGGGGGGACTCTACCATGTGCTATTTCTGAATGCGTAGGTTGGCTTTGGTAAGGTTTCTACTGTTAAATGTGTTTGTGTCTACTGAAAAATATTTTTGTATGTACCAATAAAGAGGATACCACAAAAAAATCCACAGCTGCATTGTAAAGTACTTCTTCACCTTTTTCAGGCAGGGAGATCTGGTAAGAGAGCCAGTTTGGTGTAGTGGTTAAGAGCATGGGCTCTAATCTGGGAGAACTGGATTTGATTCCCCACTCCTTCACACGCAGCTGCTGGTGTGACCTTGGGTCAGTAATTAATTCTTTCAGAGCTGTTCTCTCAAGGGCAGTTTTCGAGAGAGCTCTCTCAGCCCCACCTATCTCACAGGGTGTCTGTTGTGGGGAAGAGAAGGGGAAGGGAAAGGGACTGTAAACTGCTCTGACTCCTTTGGGTAGTGAAGGGTGGGGTGTACATCCAATCTCCTCTTCTTCTTCTTCTGAAGTTACGATGGGTTTAGAGTTGCCAACTTCCAGGTGCGGCCTGGGCTCTTCCATAATTACAGCTAATCTCCAGACTACAGAGATCAGCTCCCCTGGAGGAAATGGCAACTTTGGCACCCCATAGAGTCTAAAAGGAACTGGAGTCCCAGAGTGACATCATATTCCCCCTGAGCTTCCTAAACTCTGCCCCCCAGGTACCGACCCCATAGCTCCAGGAATTTCCAAAGCCAGCCTTGGAAACCCTAGATCAGGGGTGGGCAAACTTGCTCAGCATAAGAGCCACCTAGAACAGGGGTGGTCAATCTTGTTCAGCGTAAGAGCCGCATAGAATAAACATCATATGTTTGAGAGCCACAAGACATGAACAAATATTACCTCCTTTTTTTGGAAAATAAGCAAATTTGCTTTTTATTAACATTAAATGAGACTGCCAAAAATAATAACAAAAGGGGTAAAAGCAGATATATCTTGAACACTTGGCCTCTACTAGAGATTGTGACATCTGAGTGTGTGTGCGCACTATTCCAGATTGGTGGAGTACTTTATTTATCAGATACCACACACACACACACACACAAACACGCACAAAGACCACCCCCTTTTGTAGAGTTTCTTTTAATTTTCATGTTATTCGTGCCATATTTTGTTTTTGATACTGATATGGAAATTTAATCTGGGTGAGATTTTACTGTGGTTACCACTTTTAAATTGTGTCTTTTCATGACTATTATTACTAGGGCTGCCAAGTCCCCCAGTAGGGCGGGGGAAACACCGATTTTTCATGCTTCCGCCCCCGCTTTTTCAAAACTGGCCACCGGGGGGAGGCAATGGCTGCCAACAGGAGGGGAATGTCGGAGCCTGCCGGGCCCTCTCCCTTCCAGGCCTCTTAAAGGGAAATGTCTGAAGAGCCTGCAGTGAAAAGCCTCACCAGACATTTCCCCTTTAAGAGTTAGCAAGAGAGCCCCGCCCAGAGATTAACGAGGGACTAAGCTCTTACTGAAGGGCCTGCTTTTGCATGCGGCTGGTGTAAGATTGAAAGGTTGCTGCTGCTGGGCCTGGGGTAAGTGCCTGTGCCAGCTCTTTTCCTTCTCTCTCTCTCCCCCTCCCCCTTTCTTTCTTTTCTCTCTCTCTCTCTCTCTCTCTGTCCCCATCCAGCAGAGGTCTATCAGTGGCTATTATTAGCCACAAGGTCTAAATGGAAGTAAGTGCCTGTGCCAGCTCTTTTCCTTCTCTCTCTCTCCTTCTTTCTTTTTTCTGTCTGTCTGTCTGTCTCTCTCTCTCTGTCCCCATCCAGCAGAGGTCTGTCAGTGGCTATTATTAGCCACAAGGTCTAAATGGAACCCTTTGTCTGGGGCAGTGAGGCTCTGCATTCTTGGTGCTTGGGGGGCAACAGTGGGAGGGCTTCTGGAGTTCTGGCCCCGCTGCTGGACCTCCTGAGGGCACCTGGTATTTTTGGCCACTGTTGTGACACAGAGTGTTGGACTGGATGGGCTGTTGGCCCGATCCACTGTGGCTTCTCTCCTGTTCTTATGATATGAAAATCATATTTAGCACTTGTGTAGCAGTGCTTCATATTCTGCCGAGATGAGGAAGGATTCAGTAGGGCCGTTGCTCAGTGCTAGAGCATCTGCTTGACATGCAGGAGGTATCAGCCTCTTCAGCTAAAAAAGGATCAGGTAATAGGTGACATTAAAGATCTCAGCCTGAGACCCTGGAGAGCCACTACCAGTCTGAGTAGTCAATACTGACCTTGATGGACCAATGGCCTGATTCAGTATTAGGAAACTTCATGAGTTCATGTGTCAGCATGTGGAAGGAACATCACAGGATGTGACATCACAAAATGATGTCACTTCCTTTCTCCTGGCTCCACCCCCAAAGTCCCCAGATATTTCCCAAGTTGGACTTGGCAGCCCTAGCTCTGTATGTTTAAGCCTTTCAGTGCTGTAGACCAAAGGTATGCGCGTCCCGCCCCCTCCATTAGGCCCCTCGGTGAGGCTGCCGTCAGGGACGCCTTATGCCGCTTAATGAGGCTGCTCTGGAGCAACTCCGCGCGGGATCCCACTGCTCTTTATTCCTCCACCTATAGCTAAAGAAAGGTCAAGGTTTCCCTTGCTCCGAAGCCGGTCGAATACGGCTCTAGGGATGCGGTGCTCATCTCCGTTTCCAAGCCGAAGAGCCAGCGCTGTCCGAAGACGTTTCCGTAAGACTCAGTTGGGGGAGGGGTTCAGACGTTGCTAGATGATGCTGTTCTTTAAATGGACCGGTGTAGATGACTGGCTTTCTCTATTGCCCCGTGGAGATCAAATGCAGGACCTCAGATGCGAGCAGAAGGTGCCCAAAGGGGAGTTTTAACCAATATTTCTTGCAGGAGTGAAGGGACAGAGCCCGGATTCGGAGAAAGGAGGCTGGATTTGGACCCCGCCCCCCCCCCTTCAAGTTTTTGCTCTGTGTCCCGCAGGGAGGAAACTCTCCACCTGCAGCCCCAGAGACAGAAGGAGAAAGAGGGAGATCCCTGCCTAGGAAGGAGAAAAGCCTCTGGCAGGAATAACACAAAAGAGGAACGTGAGAGAGAGAGAGAAAGGCCTCTCCTCCAAACAGGCATCTAGGCACTGACCTCGATGGACTGAAGGTCTGATTCACTCTCAGGCAGCTTCGTGGGTGTGCGGGGGTTGGGTATGCATCTCCCCCCCCCCCCGTTTAAACCATTTTATTGACTGTTTATATTGAAAAATACAAAATTCACAAGTAACGTAAAGCTTATATAACCAGTAACAATCAAAATAAAGTCAACATAATGTGCATAATAGCACCATACAGTTTCAAAATATCTGTTGTTTATAGCAACAACTTTTTACCATAAGTTAACTTACAAAAGTTTTAAGGGTTACTGTATCACTGAACGAATAGTTTAACCCACATTTCAAAGTTCTGGAGAACAAACTATCAAAGTACACCTTGTGGTATTGAGACCATTCCGCTGGAATGAACTGTTGCTGAGACAGGTATTCAAGGACCGGGAACCATTTACCGGTAAAGGCTGAGTGTAGGGACGATCCAGCCGTGGAATTTAATTGAACTGTGACAGAATCCATAAGATAATGTGCCCAAAGTTTCCTAAACCAGACCTCGATATTTGGTGGCTTGTCGTCTTTCCAGTAAGGTGCTATAGCAGTCTTGGCTGCATCTAACATAACCTCTGTGGTAGAACCAAGCATTCTAGGTCTTACTTTCTCTGGCCAATAGTTCAAAACTAAGGTTTCAGGCAGGAAAGGGACCGAAATTGAGGTGACTTTTTCTAGAACAGATAGAGCTTCCTTCCAGAACTTCTTAACTTTCTCACACCCCCACCGACAGTGCGCAAAGTTGCCAAGTTGCCGGCACCCTTTCCAGCAATATGGGGAGTAATTTGAGGCAATAAGGGATAGTCTGGCTGGTGTGGCATACCATCTTGTCATAATTTTCAGATTTTGTAAGCGTACTGACATTACCTCAGAGTTGTGTCTTTTGGATGCCCAAATTTGAGACCAGGTTTCCTCTGTAAGAGAGGCGTCACAATCTTTCTGCCAAGAAGACTGATATTTGGGGGGAGTAAGACATAGAGTTTTGATCAGTAAAGAGTATAAAGCCGATCTTAAGCCAGTGTTCCGGGAAGTAAAGGAACCTCTTATCATTTCCAATTCTGTTCGGGGTATAGCCATGACACCATCAAGGATAAGGGCAGAGTTCTCCATCTGGCTCTCAAAAATGAGAAGCGGGCATACTGGGACTGTGGAGAGGGGCAGTGGCTCAGTGGCAAAGTGTCCGCTCGGCATGCAGACAGTTCCAGGTTCAGAGCTGCTGCCCCTCAGAGTAGACCAGACTGACCTTGACAGAGATCATGAAGGTTGCCATCTGGCCTGGAGAAAAATGTCCTGTCCCTTCCATAGAGGCTCCGCATGTGGAAATGAGCAGGGGAAGGCTTTCATGGCATGGAGACAACAGCCCATTAAGTAAGCCTCTCCTAAAGGGATGGAGCCAGACTGGTGTGGGTCAAATGGCTGAACGTGAACAAAAGGGAAATTACCCCAGGCAAGGTGCTGGTTGGGAAGGCCTGAGATCTGAAACGATATCGTGTTTCCCACTTCCACAAGCTCTGCAACAGGGAACTATTCAAGAGGGCTTGTCTTCTTCGCAGGCAAAAGAGTTACAGAGGGCTAAATAATTCAGAAAGTTGACTTGGATAAATCATTAGGGGATGTGATCTATATTGCCTGGGCTGAGATCAAGCTGAAGACCTGATCTCCTCTGTGACACCTATCAGCTTAAGACCCGGGGTGATTAAATAAATCACAGGTCCCAGTGGTACCAAACAGGTGGTGGCAGGACCTGCTTTCAAACTGTTGGGGAGATTAGGAGTGCAGGAACGTTTCCTAGGATTCCCATTCCCGCCCGGTTGGGTAAGGGCAGGGGGATGAAAACTGGAAGGACCCTACAGCAGGCCCAAGCGCTGGATCAAGCCCTCAGAGGGCTTCCATCGGGCCCACACTGGAACTGGCCATCTCCTGCTTCCAGTTCGGTTGCTGCTGCTGCTGCTGCTGCTGCTGCATAGCTGGCTTCGCCAGACTCTCTCAATCGCTGGGCGGCAAAACTTGAGGGGCTGTGGCTTAGTGGTAGAGCCTCCGATATTCATGCAGGTTCAATCCCTGGCATCTCCAGTTGAAAGGACCAGATAGTAAGTGCTGAGAAAGACCTCAGCCTGTGACCCTGGAGAGCTGCTGCCAGTTTGAGTAGACAATACTGACCTTGATGGACCAGGGGTCTGATTCAGTAGAAGGCAGCTTCCTGCGAAACATCCGTATGAAATACTGTAGGCTACTGAACAGCTCCCCGTTAAGAGAGAGTCACAGCCCAAGCAACAGAAAGACACTGCACCTGCCGTAAGAGTACCTTAATTAAACCGGGTAAACATGGGTAAGCTGGGGGGTGGGGGGGAGAGAATGAACCTCTAGAATGCATCCAAAGCAACCCAGCTGGTTCATCTGCACAACTGAGCAGAAGGTGGTTTGGAGACTATACGGAGGGGAGGGGCCGTGGCTCAGTGGAAGAGCCTCTGCTTTGCATGTGGGCTGTAAGAGCACCTTCATCGCTGCCTGAACTGTGCCATCGTAGTCCAGAAGCCTTATTTTTTCCAGGGTTATCTAGTGGCAAAGATAAATGGCATACTCAGGCAGAGGGAAAACTGGAATCTTAGCATGGGATCTACAAACCTGGGGATTTCAACTGCCAACAGACCTAGCAGCATGTTTTTTTAAGCCTGGGCGGTTTGGCTGCTCCATTTCCCATATGCCTGTTTGTTGCAAAAGTCTCATCTAGAGAGACTGCAGATAACAGCTGATTAAAGTCAAGCCGGTCCACAAGAGATATGCTGTGGAAGATGGAGAACTGTTGGGAGAACAGAGATTCCAGGTGTTAGTCTGAAGCAGCAGAACAAAGTTTGAGTCCAGTGGCACCTTTACGATCAACAATGATCAATGTTGCAAGGTGCACGGGGAACCCAAGGGGAGGGAGGCTGTAGGCATGGCCAACTTGAAAGCCAGCCGGAACTCCGTTCCTGTGCGTTCCTGCCTAAAAATACCCCTGGGGGCAGATGAAATAAGGTACTTGAAATCTGGGACTAGCAAACAAGACGTTGTGATTTGATTCCACTGTCACAGGGCACGCCTCCCGGCCCCCCCCCCCCCCCCAAAAAAAAAAAAGATTTAGGAGATGAAGTCTATAAAGTCTGAGACTCAGCCATACATTTCAGTGACTCAGGAAAGCTCATCCCCTGGTAGAGGGTGAGCAGTAAATCAGCATCCAGCATAATGAAGATGTTTAACAGATTCAAGGGCCAAACACATTTTCTTAAGTCTTTCAGGTGCCACTGGATGCTTTCTCTTTTCCACTGCTACAGACAGGCCAACACGGCTACCCCCCTCGAACTATCATGGAATAAATGTCAGATGTTCGAGAGCCGCAAGACATGAACAAATAGGACACTTTTTTTTACTGGGAAATATGCAGATTTGCTTTTTATTAACATTAAACCAGAGTGCCAAAAATAATAACAAAAGGGGTAAAAGCAGATATCGATAATGATATTTATTTGTCCAGTGGTATTTGTTTGCTAATGAAATTTAGCTTCCCCAGCTGCCCTGCCGGGAGCCACACACCCGAGGAAGGCGCTGCAGGGACCCCCCTGGTTTCGCAGAGAGGTGCGAAGGAGACAACCCCCTCCACACACCCAGAGGGAGGGGCTTTCCCCGGCCTCCCCCCAACTACGGTTGCGAGGTCTGGGTTGGGAAATAGCTGGAGACTTTGGGGGTGGAGCCAAGAGCCCCACCCGGAGGCTAATGCAAAAACTGAGGGTCACAGTGATAGGAAGACATACAAAATACTGATACACTGATAAGTCGCTGTTTGAATGTAAACCTGCCCTTGATGCATTGTTTGAGTGAAACATATTTTTCTCTATGTACTGTTTGGGTGAAAGATATCTTTTTATAATATCTGATACCAATATTTAGAGATTGGAAAATACAAAAAGGATAAAGCCTAAAATTGCTCTACCGTAAACATATATTTCCTGTGCACGCTGATATCTTACTGGTCTCCTGCAGTGTCCTTTATTTAAATTCGCTTTTAGAATAGTCACTTTACGATCTGCAAATATACATACCATGTGCATAAGACAAAGAAATGGTCACATAAGACAAACAAATGCTCAGAAATTGAGTGCACAGCAACGGTTTGGTATTCTGGCTCAGCCACGCATTTCCCCAACAAAGGCAACTGTGATGCCATAGTTTACTGAAATTCAGTACAAAGTCGCCCAAGACTTTAAATACTCTGGGGCAATAATAGGTAGTGGGCTGATTCCAAACTCAGTGGCTAGTTTCCACTGATTCCTCCTTCCTACTGCAGACCTCCCGGTTCACTTCATTCCTCATGATACCCTTTCCCCCAGAAGCAACATTTCATGGAGCTAAGTGGGAGGAGGGTGGCAGGAGAGTTTCATTCTGACACAGGATCCAGCACAGTGTTTCCCATGGCTGAGTCCAGACATCGATGGATACTGCACTTTAGCAGTCATTGGCAATTGGGGCTTATCCATACAAGAAGATCCAGGTGCAAATCAGGGCAGCTGCAAAACAACAGAGCCATAGCCACCAATGGGTGGCTACAGCCCACATTCTACTGTGTGTATGCAAGTGCCGTCCAGTTGCAGCACACAAGTGGCAATCCCAACAAGCGGCTTTCAAAGGAGGTGAGAAGCAGAGGCAGTTTGCCCTCGCCTTCCTCTTTCGCATCCTCCGGGGATGGTCTCCCATCCAAGTCCAGACCCGGCTTAGCTTCTAAGACCTAAGGAGGCTGGGCTCCATCTTGCCACCTTCTCTCCCCTCCACATTTTAAAGGTTTCCCCCCCTCCCCCAGGCCCGGGAAGGCGCCCTTTAACCACGAACGGCGAGTTGCGCCCCTCGCCGGGGCTGGGCAAACAGGTGCAAAACCTTTCCCGGCCTCCCCCAGCCCCGGGACGGCGCCCCTGAACCCCTAAAGGCAAAATGCGCCCCTCGCGTCTGCTCTCCGAACGGCTTTTGCCGTTCGGAGAGCAGACGCGAGGGGTTCCTCCCGCTCCCCCAGGCCTGGGAAGGCGCCCGTTCCCCGGGAACCGCGAAATGCGCCCCTGGCGGCCGCTGGGAGCTCAGGCCCGAAAGGTTGCCCGCCCTCCCCCAGCCCCGGGACCGCGCCCTTCAACTCCCCGTCCGCCGGGGCAGCGAGAGGGGGAAGAGGGGCCCCTTAGGAGGCCGGCGACGGCGGGAGGGGCAGCCCCACCACCCCTTGGGCACCTTCCCGCCCTCTTCCCCTCCGCTCCGGCTCCATTTCTGCGCTGCCTCTCAGGCCGCTCCCCCGACCGGCCGGCCGGCCTGCTGCAGGGAGGGACTTCCGGCGGGGAGCGAGGCAGGCCGGAGGCGAAGCCAGCGAGGGACGGACACCAAAGGCCCGCCCCCCCCTTCCAAGAGCTCGAACCTGATCCCCTGCCTTTGACTTCCAAGTGGACCTTCCCGGGATCCAGCACGATTCCTTCTCCCCCCCCCCCCCCCCCCCGTTCTCTCTCCCCATTCAGAAGCGAACCCTCCGCGCGCGCCCCCCCAGCCTTCTTTCCCCCCTCCGTTCGGCCCCTCTAGGAAACGGCTCTGTATGTTGAACCCTTTCAGTGCTGTAGACCGAAGGAAAGCGCGTCCCGCCCCCTCCATTAGGCCCCTCGGTCAGGCTGCCGTCAGGGACGCCTTATGCTGCTTAATGAGGCTGCTCTGGAGCAACACCGCGCGGGATCCCACTGCTCTTTATTCCTCCATCTATAGGTAAAGAACGGTCAAGGTTTCCCTTGCTCGGAAGCCGGTCGAATAGGGCTCTAGGGATGCGGTGCTCATCTCCATTTCCATGCCGAAGAGCCAGCGCTGTCCGAAGACGTTTCCGTAAGACTCAGTTGGGGGAGGGGTTCAGACGTTGCTAGATGATGCTGTTCTTTAAATGGACCGGTGTAGATGACTGGCTTTCTCTATTGCCCCGTGGAGATCAAATGCAGGACCTCAGATGCGAGCAGAAGGTGCCCAAAGGGGAGTTTTAACCAATATTTCTTGCAGGAGTGAAGGGACAGAGCCCGGATTCGGAGAAAGGAGGCTGGATTTGGACCCCGCCCCCCCCCTTCAAGTTTTCGCTCTGTCCCGCAGGGAGGAAACTCTCCACCTGCAGCCCCAGAGACAGAAGGAGAAAGAGGGAGATCCCTGCCTAGGAAGGAGAAAAGCCTCTGGCAGGAATAACACAAAAGAGGAACGTGAGAGAGAGAGAGAAAGGCCTCTCCTCCAAACAGGCATCTAGGCACTGACCTCGATGGACTGAAGGTCTGATTCACTCTCAGGCAGCTTCGTGGGTGTGCGGGGGTTGGGTATGCATCTCCCCCCCCCCCCCCCGTTTAAACCATTTTATTGACTGTTTATATTGAAAAATACAAAATTCACAAGTAACGTAAAGCTTATATAACCAGTAACAATCAAAATAAAGTCAACATAATGTGCATAATAGCACCATACAGTTTCAAAATATCTGTTGTTTATAGCAACAACTTTTTACCATAAGTTAACTTACAAAAGTTTTAAGGGTTACTGTATCACTGAACGAATAGTTTAACCCACATTTCAAAGTTCTGGAGAACAAACTATCAAAGTACACCTTGTGGTATTGAGACCATTCCGCTGGAATGAACTGTTGCTGAGACAGGTATTCAAGGACCGGGAACCATTTACCGGTAAAGGCTGAGTGTAGGGACGATCCAGCCGTGGAATTTAATTGAACTGTGACAGAATCCATAAGATAATGTGCCCAAAGTTTCCTAAACCAGACCTCGATATTTGGTGGCTTGTCGTCTTTCCAGTAAGGTGCTATAGCAGTCTTGGCTGCATCTAACATAACCTCTGTGGTAGAACCAAGCATTCTAGGTCTTACTTTCTCTGGCCAATAGTTCAAAACTAAGGTTTCAGGCAGGAAAGGGACCGAAATTGAGGTGACTTTTTCTAGAACAGATAGAGCTTCCTTCCAGAACTTCTTAACTTTCTCACACCCCCACCGACAGTGCGCAAAGTTGCCAAGTTGCCGGCACCCTTTCCAGCAATATGGGGAGTAATTTGAGGCAATAAGGGATAGTCTGGCTGGTGTGGCATACCATCTTGTCATAATTTTCAGATTTTGTAAGCGTACTGACATTACCTCAGAGTTGTGTCTTTTGGATGCCCAAATTTGAGACCAGGTTTCCTCTGTAAGAGAGGCGTCACAATCTTTCTGCCAAGAAGACTGATATTTGGGGGGAGTAAGACATAGAGTTTTGATCAGTAAAGAGTATAAAGCCGATCTTAAGCCAGTGTTCCGGGAAGTAAAGGAACCTCTTATCATTTCCAATTCTGTTCGGGGTATAGCCATGACACCATCAAGGATAAGGGCAGAGTTCTCCATCTGGCTCTCAAAAATGAGAAGCGGGCATACTGGGACTGTGGAGAGGGGCAGTGGCTCAGTGGCAAAGTGTCCGCTCGGCATGCAGACAGTTCCAGGTTCAGAGCTGCTGCCCCTCAGAGTAGACCAGACTGACCTTGACAGAGATCATGAAGGTTGCCATCTGGCCTGGAGAAAAATGTCCTGTCCCTTCCATAGAGGCTCCGCATGTGGAAATGAGCAGGGGAAGGCTTTCATGGCATGGAGACAACAGCCCATTAAGTAAGCCTCTCCTAAAGGGATGGAGCCAGACTGGTGTGGGTCAAATGGCTGAACGTGAACAAAAGGGAAATTACCCCAGGCAAGGTGCTGGTTGGGAAGGCCTGAGATCTGAAACGATATCGTGTTTCCCACTTCCACAAGCTCTGCAACAGGGAACTATTCAAGAGGGCTTGTCTTCTTCGCAGGCAAAAGAGTTACAGAGGGCTAAATAATTCAGAAAGTTGACTTGGATAAATCATTAGGGGATGTGATCTATACTGCCTGGGCTGAGATCAAGCTGAAGATCTGATCTCCTCTGTGACACCTATCAGCTTAAGACCCGGGGTGATTAAATAAATCACAGGTCCCAGTGGTACCAAACAGGTGGTGGCAGGACCTGCTTTCAAACTGTTGGGGAGATTAGGAGTGCAGGAACGTTTCCTAGGATTCCCATTCCCGCCCGGTTGGGTAAGGGCAGGGGGATGAAAACTGGAAGGACCCTACAGCAGGCCCAAGCGCTGGATCAAGCCCTCAGAGGGCTTCCATCGGGCCCACACTGGAACTGGCCATCTCCTGCTTCCAGTTCGGTTGCTGCTGCTGCTGCTGCTGCTGCTGCATAGCTGGCTTCGCCAGACTCTCTCAATCGCTGGGCGGCAAAACTTGAGGGGCTGTGGCTTAGTGGTAGAGCCTCCGATATTCATGCAGGTTCAATCCCTGGCATCTCCAGTTGAAAGGACCAGATAGTAAGTGCTGAGAAAGACCTCAGCCTGTGACCCTGGAGAGCTGCTGCCAGTTTGAGTAGACAATACTGACCTTGATGGACCAGGGGTCTGATTCAGTAGAAGGCAGCTTCTTGCGAAACATCCGTATGAAATACTGTAGGCTACTGAACAGCTCCCCGTTAAGAGAGAGTCACAGCCCAAGCAACAGAAAGACACTGCACCTGCCGTAAGAGTACCTTAATTAAACCGGGTAAACATGGGTAAGCTGGGGGGTGGGGGGGAGAGAATGAACCTCTAGAATGCATCCAAAGCAACCCAGCTGGTTCATCTGCACAACTGAGCAGAAGGTGGTTTGGAGACTATACGGAGGGGAGGGGCCGTGGCTCAGTGGAAGAGCCTCTGCTTTGCATGTGGGCTGTAAGAGCACCTTCATCGCTGCCTGAACTGTGCCATCGTAGTCCAGAAGCCTTATTTTTTCCAGGGTTATCTAGTGGCAAAGATAAACGGCATACTCAGGCAGAGGGAAAACTGGAATCTTAGCATGGGATCTACAAACCTGGGGATTTCAACTGCCAACAGACCTAGCAACATGTTTTTTTAAGCCTGGGCGGTTTGGCTGCTCCATTTCCCATATGCCTGTTTGTTGCAAAAGTCTCATCTAGAGAGACTGCAGATAACAGCTGATTAAAGTCAAGCCGGTCCACAAGAGATATGCTGTGGAAGATGGAGAACTGTTGGGAGAACAGAGATTCCAGGTGTTAGTCTGAAGCAGCAGAACAAAGTTTGAGTCCAGTGGCACCTTTACGATCAACAATGATCAATGTTGCAAGGTGCACGGGGAACCCAAGGGGAGGGAGGCTGTAGGCATGGCCAACTTGAAAGCCAGCCGGAACTCCGTTCCTGTGCGTTCCTGCCTAAAAATACCCCTGGGGGCAGATGAAATAAGGTACTTGAAATCTGGGACTAGCAAACAAGACGTTGTGATTTGATTCCACTGTCACAGGGCACGCCTCCCGGCCCCCCCCCCCCCCCAAAAAAAAAGATTTAGGAGATGAAGTCTATAAAGTCTGAGACTCAGCCATACATTTCAGTGACTCAGGAAAGCTCATCCCCTGGTAGAGGGTGAGCAGTAAATCAGCATCCAGCATAATGAAGATGTTTAACAGATTCAAGGGCCAAACACATTTTCTTAAGTCTTTCAGGTGCCACTGGATGCTTTCTCTTTTCCACTGCTACAGACAGGCCAACACGGCTACCCCCCTCGAACTATCATGGAATAAATGTCAGATGTTCGAGAGCCGCAAGACATGAACAAATAGGACACTTTTTTTTACTGGGAAATATGCAGATTTGCTTTTTATTAACATTAAACCAGAGTGCCAAAAATAATAACAAAAGGGGTAAAAGCAGATATCGATAATGATATTTATTTGTCCAGTGGTATTTGTTTGCTAATGAAATTTAGCTTCCCCAGCTGCCCTGCCGGGAGCCACACACCCGAGGAAGGCGCTGCAGGGACCCCCCTGGTTTCGCAGAGAGGTGCGAAGGAGACAACCCCCTCCACACACCCAGAGGGAGGGGCTTTCCCCGGCCTCCCCCCAACTACGGTTGCCAGGTCTGGGTTGGGAAATAGCTGGAGACTTTGGGGGTGGAGCCAAGAGCCCCACCCGGAGGCTAATGCAAAAACTGAGGGTCACAGTGATAGGAAGACATACAAAATACTGATACACTGATAAGTCGCTGTTTGAATGTAAACCTGCCCTTGATGCATTGTTTGAGTGAAACATATTTTTCTCTATGTACTGTTTGGGTGAAAGATATCTTTTTATAATATCTGATACCAATATTTAGAGATTGGAAAATACAAAAAGGATAAAGCCTAAAATTGCTCTACCGTAAACATATATTTCCTGTGCACGCTGATATCTTACTGGTCTCCTGCAGTGTCCTTTATTTAAATTCGCTTTTAGAATAGTCACTTTACGATCTGCAAATATACATACCATGTGCATAAGACAAAGAAATGGTCACATAAGACAAACAAATGCTCAGAAATTGAGTGCACAGCAACGGTTTGGTATTCTGGCTCAGCCACGCATTTCCCCAACAAAGGCAACTGTGATGCCATAGTTTACTGAAATTCAGTACAAAGTCGCCCAAGACTTTAAATACTCTGGGGCAATAATAGGTAGTGGGCTGATTCCAAACTCAGTGGCTAGTTTCCACTGATTCCTCCTTCCTACTGCAGACCTCCCGGTTCACTTCATTCCTCGTGATACCCTTTCCCCCAGAAGCAACATTTCATGGAGCTAAGTGGGAGGAGGGTGGCAGGAGAGTTTCATTCTGACACAGGATCCAGCACAGTGTTTCCCATGGCTGAGTCCAGACATCGATGGATACTGCACTTTAGCAGTCATTGGCAATTGGGGCTTATCCATACAAGAAGATCCAGGTGCAAATCAGGGCAGCTGCAAAACAACAGAGCCATAGCCACCAATGGGTGGCTACAGCCCACATTCTACTGTGTGTATGCATACTGTGTGTATGTCCAGTTGCAGCACACAAGTGGCAATCCCAACAAGCGGCTTTCAAAGGAGGTGAGAAGCAGAGGCAGTTTGCCCTCGCCTTCCTCTTTCGCATCCTCCGGGGATGGTCTCCCATCCAAGTCCAGACCCGGCTTAGCTTCTAAGACCTAAGGAGGCTGGGCTCCATCTTGCCACCTTCTCTCCCCTCCACATTTTAAAGGTTTCCCCCCCTCCCCCAGGCCCGGGAAGGCGCCCTTTAACCACGAACGGCGAGTTGCGCCCCTCGCCGGGGCTGGGCAAACAGGTGCAAAACCTTTCCCGGCCTCCCCCAGCCCCGGGACGGCGCCCCTGAACCCCTAAAGGCAAAATGCGCCCCTCGCGTCTGCTCTCCGAACGGCTTTTGCCGTTCGGAGAGCAGACGCGAGGGGTTCCTCCCGCTCCCCCAGGCCTGGGAAGGCGCCCGTTCCCCGGGAACCGCGAAATGCGCCCCTGGCGGCCGCTGGGAGCTCAGGCCCGAAAGGTTGCCCGCCCTCCCCCAGCCCCGGGACCGCGCCCTTCAACTCCCCGTCCGCCGGGGCAGCGAGAGGGGGAAGAGGGGCCCCTTAGGAGGCCGGCGACGGCGGGAGGGGCAGCCCCACCACCCCTTGGGCACCTTCCCGCCCTCTTCCCCTCCGCTCCGGCTCCATTTCTGCGCTGCCTCTCAGGCCGCTCCCCCGACCGGCCGGCCGGCCTGCTGCAGGGAGGGACTTCCGGCGGGGAGCGAGGCAGGCCGGAGGCGAAGCCAGCGAGGGACGGACACCAAAGGCCCGCCCCCCCTTCCAAGAGCTCGAACCTGATCCCCTGCCTTTGACTTCCAAGTGGACCTTCCCGGGATCCAGCACGATTCCTTCTCCCCCCCCCCCCCCGTTCTCTCTCCCCATTCAGAAGCGAACCCTCCGCGCGCCCCCCCCAGCCTTCTTTCCCCCCTCCGTTCGGCCCCTCTAGGAAACGGCTCTGTATGTTGAACCCTTTCAGTGCTGTAGACCGAAGGAAAGCGCGTCCCGCCCCCTCCATTAGGCCCCTCGGTCAGGCTGCCGTCAGGGACGCCTTATGCTGCTTAATGAGGCTGCTCTGGAGCAACACCGCGCGGGATCCCACTGCTCTTTATTCCTCCATCTATAGGTAAAGAACGGTCAAGGTTTCCCTTGCTCGGAAGCCGGTCGAATAGGGCTCTAGGGATGCGGTGCTCATCTCCATTTCCATGCCGAAGAGCCAGCGCTGTCCGAAGACGTTTCCGTAAGACTCAGTTGGGGGAGGGGTTCAGACGTTGCTAGATGATGCTGTTCTTTAAATGGACCGGTGTAGATGACTGGCTTTCTCTATTGCCCCGTGGAGATCAAATGCAGGACCTCAGATGCGAGCAGAAGGTGCCCAAAGGGGAGTTTTAACCAATATTTCTTGCAGGAGTGAAGGGACAGAGCCCGGATTCGGAGAAAGGAGGCTGGATTTGGACCCCGCCCCCCCCCTTCAAGTTTTCGCTCTGTCCCGCAGGGAGGAAACTCTCCACCTGCAGCCCCAGAGACAGAAGGAGAAAGAGGGAGATCCCTGCCTAGGAAGGAGAAAAGCCTCTGGCAGGAATAACACAAAAGAGGAACGTGAGAGAGAGAGAGAAAGGCCTCTCCTCCAAACAGGCATCTAGGCACTGACCTCGATGGACTGAAGGTCTGATTCACTCTCAGGCAGCTTCGTGGGTGTGCGGGGGTTGGGTATGCATCTCCCCCCCCCCCCCGTTTAAACCATTTTATTGACTGTTTATATTGAAAAATACAAAATTCACAAGTAACGTAAAGCTTATATAACCAGTAACAATCAAAATAAAGTCAACATAATGTGCATAATAGCACCATACAGTTTCAAAATATCTGTTGTTTATAGCAACAACTTTTTACCATAAGTTAACTTACAAAAGTTTTAAGGGTTACTGTATCACTGAACGAATAGTTTAACCCACATTTCAAAGTTCTGGAGAACAAACTATCAAAGTACACCTTGTGGTATTGAGACCATTCCGCTGGAATGAACTGTTGCTGAGACAGGTATTCAAGGACCGGGAACCATTTACCGGTAAAGGCTGAGTGTAGGGACGATCCAGCCGTGGAATTTAATTGAACTGTGACAGAATCCATAAGATAATGTGCCCAAAGTTTCCTAAACCAGACCTCGATATTTGGTGGCTTGTCGTCTTTCCAGTAAGGTGCTATAGCAGTCTTGGCTGCATCTAACATAACCTCTGTGGTAGAACCAAGCATTCTAGGTCTTACTTTCTCTGGCCAATAGTTCAAAACTAAGGTTTCAGGCAGGAAAGGGACCGAAATTGAGGTGACTTTTTCTAGAACAGATAGAGCTTCCTTCCAGAACTTCTTAACTTTCTCACACCCCCACCGACAGTGCGCAAAGTTGCCAAGTTGCCGGCACCCTTTCCAGCAATATGGGGAGTAATTTGAGGCAATAAGGGATAGTCTGGCTGGTGTGGCATACCATCTTGTCATAATTTTCAGATTTTGTAAGCGTACTGACATTACCTCAGAGTTGTGTCTTTTGGATGCCCAAATTTGAGACCAGGTTTCCTCTGTAAGAGAGGCGTCACAATCTTTCTGCCAAGAAGACTGATATTTGGGGGGAGTAAGACATAGAGTTTTGATCAGTAAAGAGTATAAAGCCGATCTTAAGCCAGTGTTCCGGGAAGTAAAGGAACCTCTTATCATTTCCAATTCTGTTCGGGGTATAGCCATGACACCATCAAGGATAAGGGCAGAGTTCTCCATCTGGCTCTCAAAAATGAGAAGCGGGCATACTGGGACTGTGGAGAGGGGCAGTGGCTCAGTGGCAAAGTGTCCGCTCGGCATGCAGACAGTTCCAGGTTCAGAGCTGCTGCCCCTCAGAGTAGACCAGACTGACCTTGACAGAGATCATGAAGGTTGCCATCTGGCCTGGAGAAAAATGTCCTGTCCCTTCCATAGAGGCTCCGCATGTGGAAATGAGCAGGGGAAGGCTTTCATGGCATGGAGACAACAGCCCATTAAGTAAGCCTCTCCTAAAGGGATGGAGCCAGACTGGTGTGGGTCAAATGGCTGAACGTGAACAAAAGGGAAATTACCCCAGGCAAGGTGCTGGTTGGGAAGGCCTGAGATCTGAAACGATATCGTGTTTCCCACTTCCACAAGCTCTGCAACAGGGAACTATTCAAGAGGGCTTGTCTTCTTCGCAGGCAAAAGAGTTACAGAGGGCTAAATAATTCAGAAAGTTGACTTGGATAAATCATTAGGGGATGTGATCTATACTGCCTGGGCTGAGATCAAGCTGAAGACCTGATCTCCTCTGTGACACCTATCAGCTTAAGACCCGGGGTGATTAAATAAATCACAGGTCCCAGTGGTACCAAACAGGTGGTGGCAGGACCTGCTTTCAAACTGTTGGGGAGATTAGGAGTGCAGGAACGTTTCCTAGGATTCCCATTCCCGCCCGGTTGGGTAAGGGCAGGGGGATGAAAACTGGAAGGACCCTACAGCAGGCCCAAGCGCTGGATCAAGCCCTCAGAGGGCTTCCATCGGGCCCACACTGGAACTGGCCATCTCCTGCTTCCAGTTCGGTTGCTGCTGCTGCTGCTGCTGCTGCTGCTGCATAGCTGGCTTCGCCAGACTCTCTCAATCGCTGGGCGGCAAAACTTGAGGGGCTGTGGCTTAGTGGTAGAGCCTCCGATATTCAGGCAGGTTCAATCCCTGGCATCTCCAGTTGAAAGGACCAGATAGTAAGTGCTGAGAAAGACCTCAGCCTGTGACCCTGGAGAGCTGCTGCCAGTTTGAGTAGACAATACTGACCTTGATGGACCAGGGGTCTGATTCAGTAGAAGGCAGCTTCCTGCGAAACATCCGTATGAAATACTGTAGGCTACTGAACAGCTCCCCGTTAAGAGAGAGTCACAGCCCAAGCAACAGAAAGACACTGCACCTGCCGTAAGAGTACCTTAATTAAACCGGGTAAACATGGGTAAGCTGGGGGGTGGGGGGGAGAGAATGAACCTCTAGAATGCATCCAAAGCAACCCAGCTGGTTCATCTGCACAACTGAGCAGAAGGTGGTTTGGAGACTATACGGAGGGGAGGGGCCGTGGCTCAGTGGAAGAGCCTCTGCTTTGCATGTGGGCTGTAAGAGCACCTTCATCGCTGCCTGAACTGTGCCATCGTAGTCCAGAAGCCTTATTTTTTCCAGGGTTATCTAGTGGCAAAGATAAACGGCATACTCAGGCAGAGGGAAAACTGGAATCTTAGCATGGGATCTACAAACCTGGGGATTTCAACTGCCAACAGACCTAGCAGCATGTTTTTTTAAGCCTGGGCGGTTTGGCTGCTCCATTTCCCATAT
Source organism: Lepidodactylus listeri (assembly GCA_029233225.1). Classification (NCBI taxonomy): domain Eukaryota; kingdom Metazoa; phylum Chordata; class Lepidosauria; order Squamata; family Gekkonidae; genus Lepidodactylus; species Lepidodactylus listeri. The sequence continues at coordinate 3,207,646 of JARCFY010000022.1, forward strand.
GCCTGTTTGTTGCAAAAGTCTCATCTAGAGAGACTGCAGATAACAGCTGATTAAAGTCAAGCCGGTCCACAAGAGATATGCTGTGGAAGATGGAGAACTGTTGGGAGAACAGAGATTCCAGGTGTTAGTCTGAAGCAGCAGAACAAAGTTTGAGTCCAGTGGCACCTTTACGATCAACAATGATCAATGTTGCAAGGTGCACGGGGAACCCAAGGGGAGGGAGGCTGTAGGCATGGCCAACTTGAAAGCCAGCCGGAACTCCGTTCCTGTGCGTTCCTGCCTAAAAATACCCCTGGGGGCAGATGAAATAAGGTACTTGAAATCTGGGACTAGCAAACAAGACGTTGTGATTTGATTCCACTGTCACAGGGCACGCCTCCCGGCCCCCCCCCCCCCCCAAAAAAAAAGATTTAGGAGATGAAGTCTATAAAGTCTGAGACTCAGCCATACATTTCAGTGACTCAGGAAAGCTCATCCCCTGGTAGAGGGTGAGCAGTAAATCAGCATCCAGCATAATGAAGATGTTTAACAGATTCAAGGGCCAAACACATTTTCTTAAGTCTTTCAGGTGCCACTGGATGCTTTCTCTTTTCCACTGCTACAGACAGGCCAACACGGCTACCCCCCTCGAACTATCATGGAATAAATGTCAGATGTTCGAGAGCCGCAAGACATGAACAAATAGGACACTTTTTTTTACTGGGAAATATGCAGATTTGCTTTTTATTAACATTAAACCAGAGTGCCAAAAATAATAACAAAAGGGGTAAAAGCAGATATCGATAATGATGTTTATTTGTCCAGTGGTATTTGTTTGCTAATGAAATTTAGCTTCCCCAGCTGCCCTGCCGGGAGCCACACACCCGAGGAAGGCGCTGCAGGGACCCCCCTGGTTTCGCAGAGAGGTGCGAAGGAGACAACCCCCTCCACACACCCAGAGGGAGGGGCTTTCCCCGGCCTCCCCCCAACTACGGTTGCCAGGTCTGGGTTGGGAAATAGCTGGAGACTTTGGGGGTGGAGCCAAGAGCCCCACCCGGAGGCTAATGCAAAAACTGAGGGTCACAGTGATAGGAAGACATACAAAATACTGATACACTGATAAGTCGCTGTTTGAATGTAAACCTGCCCTTGATGCATTGTTTGAGTGAAACATATTTTTCTCTATGTACTGTTTGGGTGAAAGATATCTTTTTATAATATCTGATACCAATATTTAGAGATTGGAAAATACAAAAAGGATAAAGCCTAAAATTGCTCTACCGTAAACATATATTTCCTGTGCACGCTGATATCTTACTGGTCTCCTGCAGTGTCCTTTATTTAAATTCGCTTTTAGAATAGTCACTTTACGATCTGCAAATATACATACCATGTGCATAAGACAAAGAAATGGTCACATAAGACAAACAAATGCTCAGAAATTGAGTGCACAGCAACGGTTTGGTATTCTGGCTCAGCCACGCATTTCCCCAACAAAGGCAACTGTGATGCCATAGTTTACTGAAATTCAGTACAAAGTCGCCCAAGACTTTAAATACTCTGGGGCAATAATAGGTAGTGGGCTGATTCCAAACTCAGTGGCTAGTTTCCACTGATTCCTCCTTCCTACTGCAGACCTCCCGGTTGTGAGAGTCCTGCTCAAAGTAGTCAAGGATCAGATCTCGGTTGGTTAACCACAGTTCTTTATTGCCTATTTCTACATTGGTACAGCGTCTCGGGTTATTGTCAGAGATGAGACAAATAATACAAGCGGGTCTATTATACCATTCCAAGGAGTTTGAATTACCCATAGGTAGCCAATCCCCAGTAGGGAAAATTGGCGGGCTAAAAGGTGTCTTGACCGTTTGGTTCACACAGGAAAAAAGTGAGGTGTTAAGCAGTAAATTTCCCTTCCCAAACCAGACCCCTCCGTTCACATAACAATTCATGGCTCCAAGGTTCTTTAGCATAGATAAGAGATGAGAGCCTTCCTCCCCTTGAAGTTACTGCCGGAGCAGCTGGAATGCGGAGGCAGGGATGAGAGGCCTCCTTGTTCTCACCCTTAGGGGTTGTCACCCTCCCGGCCCAAACAGGTTAAATACAGGTCCAATACATAAAGATTATACTGGTACATAGTATGCATGCAATAATACATTGACTGAATTGACAGATTCTGACACCCTGCCCTCCCCATAATTCCCTTCACCTAGCTTTCTCAGGGAACATTTTATGAAACAGTTTGGTTAACTTGGGGGCATGAACATGTTCAGAACGAATCCATTCATTGTGCTCCGGGCCGAAATCTAACCATCTAACTAAGTAATACAAGTGGCCCCTTTTCATCTTGGAGTCAAGGATTTCAGTTATCTCGTAGTGTGGACTCCCCTCCTTCATCAGTGGAGGAGGAACTGGAGGAACTGGATGCCATGCATTCGGCCCAGGATCTTTCTTCAGCAGGCTGAAATGAAACACAGGGTGCACAGAACTGAGTGATTTAGGTAGTTCTAGTTCAAAGGAGACATCAGAGATTTTACGTAGCACTTTATAAGGTCCAACATATTTCCATCCCAATTTTCTGCTGGGCTGCAGCCCATGGATATTTTTTGTAGAGAGATACACAGAGTCCCCAGGTTGAAGGTCCCATCCCGGTGCTCGCCCTCGGTCGGCATATTTCTTGTAGTCCTCTTTGGCATGGTCTAAGGCTTTCCCAATTAATGGCCAGGAGTCCTGGAGGCTGGACCACCAACTTTTAAAGTCCGAGGGGGGGGTGTGGGGGTCTTCCTTGAGGGTAGGGAGTGGTTTACCTTCAAAGCCCCCCACCGCCATGAAAGGTGAAACCCCAGTGGAGGAGTGCACTGCATTATTGTAGCTATATTCTGCAAAGGGTAGTAATTCCACCCAATTATCTTGGTGGTAATTTGTGTAGCATCTTAAGAACTGCTCCAGAATTTGATTAGTTCGCTCGGATTGGCCATCGGTTTCTGGATGGTAACCCGAGCTTAAGGCAGGTTCTATGTCCATTAGTTTCAAAAGCTCCCGCCAGAAGGTGGCAACGAACTGACTTCCGCGATCAGATACCACCCTTTTCGGAAAAGCGTGTAATTTAATCACGTGGTTGAAGAAAGCTTTAGCCATCCCTTTGGCGGTGGGTAATTGCTTGAAGGGGGTGAAATGGGCTTGTTTGGAGAAAGTGTCCACTACTACCCAGATCACTGTCTTCCCCTTAGATGGAGGCAAATTGGTAATAAAATCCATGGCTATGTCTTCCCAGGGTCTGGAGGCAGTGGGTAGGGGGTGCAACAATCCAGGGACTTTACCCCCCCGTTTTTTACACATTAAGCAGGTTTGACATGCTGAGACGAAGTCCGAGACATCTCGGCGCATGCGCGGCCACCAGAACTGACGCTGGATCAGGTTAAGTGTCTTCAGGAACCCAAAGTGGCCGGCGAGCTTGGAGGAGTGGCAATTTAGTAAAATTTCCTTGCGTTTGGTCTTAGGGACCACTAATTTGTCCCCATGTAGCCAACATTGGTCCTCTCTTTTGGAACACTCTCCCACCGCCTCCAATTCCTCTATTTCTTCAGGAGCATACTCCCCCCCCCCCACTGGCAGTTTCCGGTGGTTAGCTCGGCTTTTTTTGTTTTGCTCCGGGTGACAACCGCCCCTCCCAGCTGCTGGGGGGAGAACATGGAATCGAACACCTCTTCTTTCACGCTTTCATGTTGGGGCAATCTGGACAATGCGTCTGCCAAGGAGTTAGCCTTCCCAGGGAAATGTTTTAACACAAAGTTAAACTTTGAAAAGAAGTCAGCCCAGCGCAGCTGCTTTGCATTGAGGGACCGCTGCGTGCGCAAAGCTTCTAGGTTCTTGTGGTCCGTCCATATTTCGAACGGAGTTTGCGCTCCTTCCAACCAATGGCGCCACGTAGTGAGCGCCAATCTAATGGCCGCGGCTTCTTTGTCCCACACTGACCAATTTCTTTCTGTTTCGTTAAACTTCTTTGAGATGTAAGCTAAGGGGTGCAGTTTCCCCTCCGAGTCCCTCTGTAGGATGGCCCCCCCCATGGCTACATCCGATGCATCGACATGGATTATAAAGTCTTTCGTCTCATCCGGGTGGGCCAGAATGGGCTCAGAGGTAAAAAGAGTTTTTAAAGTCTCAAACGCCTTCTGACACTCCCCATTCCATGCCAGTTTCTCCCCCGGCTTTCCCGCCTCGGGCCCCCTCCCCTTGGTTTTTAACAAGTCCGTTAAGGGGAGGGTGACTTTAGCAAAGTCCTTGATGAAGGTCCGGTAGAAGTTACAAAATCCTAAGAGACTCTGTAACTGCTTTCTCGTTCGCGGAGCCTCCCATTGCACCACCGCCTCCACTTTTCCCGGGTCCATTTCCAACCCCTTCTGAGAAATACGGTAGCCCAGGAAGTCCACAGACTCACGGTGAAACTCGCACTTAGACAGTTTCACAAAAAGCTGATTTTTTAGTAACGTTGAAAGCACATCTCTGACCAGAGTCACATGCTCGTTCTTATCAGTAGAATAGATCAAGATATCATCTATGTAACATAACACGCCCTTAAACAGGTGCTTGTGCAACACTTCATTGATTAAACTCATAAAGACCCCGGGCGCGCCACTTAAGCCGAACGGCATCACTAGGTATTCAAACTGCCCCAAGGGGGTGTTAAAGGCAGTCTTAGATTCATCCCCCTCCCTTATGCGCACCCTAAAATAGGCATCGCGCAGATCCAACTTGGTGAAAATCTTCCCCTTGGCCGCCTCCGCCAAGAGGTCCTTTATCAACGGGAGGGGGTAGGCATTAGAGGTGGAGACTGCATTTAGCCCCCTGTAGTCCGTGCACAATCGTAAGCCTCCATCCTTTTTCTTTCGGAACAGCACGGGCGCCGCAAAAGGGGACTTGGCGGGGCGGATGAACCCCCTTGCTAGATTTTTGTCCAAGAACTTCCGCAGTTCTTCCCGTTCCGCCGGGCTCATGGAATACAATTTACCCTTCGGGAGTTTCTCGCCTGGGAGGAGCTCTATGGCACAGTCCGACAGTCGATGGGGGGGCAACTCGTCCGCCTCGGTTTCACTGAACACTTCTAGCAAGTCTCTATATTCTTTAGGCACCATGGCCGGGGCAAGGGCGAGCGCGGGCGCGGGAGAAGGCGGCCTGGGAGGTCCAGGGCCCCATCCTGGGTCCCATCGGTGGCTCTGGCAGCGTTCGTCTACCCACGAAATCTTCCCCTCGCTCCATTTTATGTACGGGTCGTGTGCGCCGAGTCAAGGGCTGCCCAACACCATGGGGAACTGGGCATTCGGGGTGATGACAAAAGCTCGCTTCTCCCAGTGCTCTCCCGTTCCCAAAATCAAGCTCTCAGTCTCTGCTATACACTCCTCCTTCATTTCGGACCCATCCATTTGGGTAAACTTCAGGGGTTCTGCTAACGGGGTGACTTTGGGTCCCAACCCCTCCACTACCAGGGGGCTGATTAGGTCTCGCGCGCATCCAGAGTCAATTAAAGCGCGGACCCTCATGTGTGTACCCGATCCCGGGGTCACCACCGTCACTACCATATATAACAGGGGCCCAGGGATGCTCACCGGAGATGGCGCTTCTTGGCGGGGGACCTGCAGCTCTGCGCCGCTCACTGCAGGCCGTTGGAGTTTCCCGACATCTGCGCTTCCATCAGCTCCAGCTCTCCCTGATCGCTCGCCACCCCTTCCAGCTGTAAAGCCCGGGGCTTCATTGGAGTTTTCCCCCGGGTCGGGGTGCTCGCCGGTCCGGGGGTTGAGGTCTTCGGGCCTTTCCCCTGTCCTCTGGGACATGCTGAGGCGAAGTGGCCACTCTCCCCACACTTCATACACAACCCCTGTCGAAACCTCGCATCACGAACGTCTTGCACATTGGATCGGGGCTTCGCTCGAGGGCCTGCTCTGCTGGCTGCCGTTGCGGACGCTCCCATCTTAATTAGGGCGAAACGCTCTTCCATGTCGGTAGCGGCTCTCATCCAGGTGTTCAGGGTGCCCGGACGACCCCCTAGCAGCACTGTCTCGTAAATTTCCGGGTTTAGGCCCTCCCAATACTTCTCCATGAAGAGTTCCTCCGGCCATCCATGGATCTTGGCAGCGATACGCCGGAACTTGTCAGTGTATTCCCTTACTGACGACCTTCCTTGAAACAGCTTCCTCAGTTGGTTTCGGGCTTTTTCCTCACCCAGCGGGTCCTCGAACTGATGCCGGAGGGCCCACATAAAATTGTTCAGTGAGCGCAACTCAGGGCCAGGGTTGTCGTGCAGACTCACATACCAATCGCTGGCGGTGTCTTTCAGCTTGGACCCGATGTAGCCGATGCGATCCTTCTCGGTAGGGTATAGGTGACCCCAACTGTCCAGGAATCTCCCGATCTCCAGCGTGAAGAAACGCAGCTTCTCGGGGTCCCCATCGAAAGTAGTCGTCAACGGGTCGGAAGGGGGTGGGCGAGCGGCCGGCGCGGCCGGGGCTGGGGCCGGCGCGGGAACGGGCCCCGGAACTGGAGCTGGGACGACCGGCGGGGCTGGTTGCGCCGGTAGAGCGGGCGCCTGCGGCTGAGCCGGAACCCCTCCGGGTGCCTGCTGCTGCTGTGGGGCTCCGACTCCTTGACCCAGGAGGGCGCCTTGCATCGCCACCATAGCGTCGCGAAATTGGTGCTGGAGATCGAGGGCCAACTCGCGGAGCTCGGCGGTGAGTTGAAGCCGTAGGTCTCCCATCATCTGATCCAGCGGGACCGTCTGCTCCTCGCGATACGGATCGGGCCCATACAGTTCCAATCCCTCCTCTTCGGGAGGCGGGCGACGCGGCCCTCCACGGTAGATCGGCTCGCGGTCGTCTCCTAGGTAGCTCGGTCTCCCTCGATCGGGCTGGTCTCCGGTGAGCGGAACTCTCACCCCTTTCCTGTCGTGCACCCATGAAGTCACGGGTCGGCCTCCGAAGTGGCTCCAGGTGTACTGGGGGGTCGTGCTCTGATGGATAGTCGGGCGGCGCGGAATGTAGTAAGCCCCCTGGCTCGTGGTCACCGGCACCTCGGGACCTCCTCCGCCGCCACCACCCCCGTTCCCCGGATCCGCCGGGGTAACGGGAGTCTCCTCTGGAGTAGTAGGTTTGAGGGGGACAAGGTCGTCTTCTGACATGGTCAGGAACGATTGAGTCCCAGTCACGGATCTCTGACAATCTGTGAGAGTCCTGCTCAAAGTAGTCAAGGATCAGATCTCGGTTGGTTAACCACAGTTCTTTATTGCCTATTTCTACATTGGTACAGCGTCTCGGGTTATTGTCAGAGATGAGACAAATAATACAAGCGGGTCTATTATACCATTCCAAGGAGTTTGAATTACCCATAGGTAGCCAATCCCCAGTAGGGAAAATTGGCGGGCTAAAAGGTGTCTTGACCGTTTGGTTCACACAGGAAAAAAGTGAGGTGTTAAGCAGTAAATTTCCCTTCCCAAACCAGACCCCTCCGTTCACATAACAATTCATGGCTCCAAGGTTCTTTAGCATAGATAAGAGATGAGAGCCTTCCTCCCCTTGAAGTTACTGCCGGAGCAGCTGGAATGCGGAGGCAGGGATGAGAGGCCTCCTTGTTCTCACCCTTAGGGGTTGTCACCCTCCCGGCCCAAACAGGTTAAATACAGGTCCAATACATAAAGATTATACTGGTACATAGTATGCATGCAATAATACATTGACTGAATTGACAGATTCTGACACCGGTTCACTTCATTCCTCATGATACCCTTTCCCCAGAAGCAACATTTCATGGAGCTAAGTGGGAGGAGGGTGGCAGGAGAGTTTCATTCTGACACAGGATCCAGCACAGTGTTTCCCATGGCTGAGTCCAGACATCGATGGATACTGCACTTTAGCAGTCATTGGCAATTGGGGCTTATCCATACAAGAAGATCCAGGTGCAAATCAGGGCAGCTGCAAAACAACAGAGCCATAGCCACCAATGGGTGGCTACAGCCCACATTCTACTGTGTGTATGCAAGTGCCGTCCAGTTGCAGCACACAAGTGGCAATCCCAACAAGCGGCTTTCAAAGGAGGTGAGAAGCAGAGGCAGTTTGCCCTCGCCTTCCTCTTTCGCATCCTCCGGGGATGGTCTCCCATCCAAGTCCAGACCCGGCTTAGCTTCTAAGACCTAAGGAGGCTGGGCTCCATCTTGCCACCTTCTCTCCCCTCCACATTTTAAAGGTTTCCCCCCCTCCCCCAGGCCCGGGAAGGCGCCCTTTAACCACGAACGGCGAGTTGCGCCCCTCGCCGGGGCTGGGCAAACAGGTGCAAAACCTTTCCCGGCCTCCCCCAGCCCCGGGACGGCGCCCCTGAACCCCTAAAGGCAAAATGCGCCCCTCGCGTCTGCTCTCCGAACGGCTTTTGCCGTTCGGAGAGCAGACGCGAGGGGTTCCTCCCGCTCCCCCAGGCCTGGGAAGGCGCCCGTTCCCCGGGAACCGCGAAATGCGCCCCTGGCGGCCGCTGGGAGCTCAGGCCCGAAAGGTTGCCCGCCCTCCCCCAGCCCCGGGACCGCGCCCTTCAACTCCCCGTCCGCCGGGGCAGCGAGAGGGGGAAGAGGGGCCCCTTAGGAGGCCGGCGACGGCGGGAGGGGCAGCCCCACCACCCCTTGGGCACCTTCCCGCCCTCTTCCCCTCCGCTCCGGCTCCATCTCTGCGCTGCCTCTCAGGCCGCTCCCCCGACCGGCCGGCCGGCCTGCTGCAGGGAGGGACTTCCGGCGGGGAGCGAGGCAGGCCGGAGGCGAAGCCAGCGAGGGACGGACACCAAAGGCCCGCCCCCCCCTTCCAAGAGCTCGAACCTGATCCCCTGCCTTTGACTTCCAAGTGGACCTTCCCGGGATCCAGCACGATTCCTTCTCCCCCCCCCCCCCCCCCCGTTCTCTCTCCCCATTCAGAAGCGAACCCTCCGCGCGCGCCCCCCCAGCCTTCTTTCCCCCCTCCGTTCGGCCCCTCTAGGAAACGGCTCTGTATGTTGAACCCTTTCAGTGCTGTAGACCGAAGGAAAGCGCGTCCCGCCCCCTCCATTAGGCCCCTCGGTCAGGCTGCCGTCAGGGACGCCTTATGCTGCTTAATGAGGCTGCTCTGGAGCAACACCGCGCGGGATCCCACTGCTCTTTATTCCTCCATCTATAGGTAAAGAACGGTCAAGGTTTCCCTTGCTCGGAAGCCGGTCGAATAGGGCTCTAGGGATGCGGTGCTCATCTCCATTTCCATGCCGAAGAGCCAGCGCTGTCCGAAGACGTTTCCGTAAGACTCAGTTGGGGGAGGGGTTCAGACGTTGCTAGATGATGCTGTTCTTTAAATGGACCGGTGTAGATGACTGGTAAAGGTGCCACTGGACTCAAACTTTGTTCTGCTGCTTCAGACTAACACCTGGAATCTCTGTTCTCCCAACAGTTCTCCATCTTCCACAGCATATCTCTTGTGGACCGGCTTGACTTTAATCAGCTGTTATCTGCAGTCTCTCTAGATGAGACTTTTGCAACAAACAGGCATATGGGAAATGGAGCAGCCAAACCGCCCAGGCTTAAAAAAACATGTTGCTAGGTCTGTTGGCAGTTGAAATCCCCAGGTTTGTAGATCCCATGCTAAGATTCCAGTTTTCCCTCTGCCTGAGTATGCCGTTTATCTTTGCCACTAGATAACCCTGGAAAAAATAAGGCTTCTGGACTACGATGGCACAGTTCAGGCAGCGATGAAGGTGCTCTTACAGCCCACATGCAAAGCAGAGGCTCTTCCACTGAGCCACGGCCCCTCCCCTCCGTATAGTCTCCAAACCACCTTCTGCTCAGTTGTGCAGATGAACCAGCTGGGTTGCTTTGGATGCATTCTAGAGGTTCATTCTCTCCCCCCCACCCCCCAGCTTACCCATGTTTACCCGGTTTAATTAAGGTACTCTTACGGCAGGTGCAGTGTCTTTCTGTTGCTTGGGCTGTGACTCTCTCTTAACGGGGAGCTGTTCAGTAGCCTACAGTATTTCATACGGATGTTTCGCAGGAAGCTGCCTTCTACTGAATCAGACCCCTGGTCCATCAAGGTCAGTATTGTCTACTCAAACTGGCAGCAGCTCTCCAGGGTCACAGGCTGAGGTCTTTCTCAGCACTTACTATCTGGTCCTTTCAACTGGAGATGCCAGGGATTGAACCTGCATGAATATCGGAGGCTCTACCACTAAGCCACAGCCCCTCAAGTTTTGCCGCCCAGCGATTGAGAGAGTCTGGCGAAGCCAGCTATGCAGCAGCAGCAGCAGCAGCAACCGAACTGGAAGCAGGAGATGGCCAGTTCCAGTGTGGGCCCGATGGAAGCCCTCTGAGGGCTTGATCCAGCGCTTGGGCCTGCTGTAGGGTCCTTCCAGTTTTCATCCCCCTGCCCTTACCCAACCGGGCGGGAATGGGAATCCTAGGAAACGTTCCTGCACTCCTAATCTCCCCAACAGTTTGAAAGCAGGTCCTGCCACCACCTATTTGGTACCACTGGGACCTGTGATTTATTTAATCACCCCGGGTCTTAAGCTGATAGGTGTCACAGAGGAGATCAGGTCTTCAGCTTGATCTCAGCCCAGGCAGTATAGATCACATCCCCTAATGATTTATCCAAGTTAACTTTCTGAATTATTTAGCCCTCTGTAACTCTTTTGCCTGCGAAGAAGACAAGCCCTCTTGAATAGTTCCCTGTTGCAGAGCTTGTGGAAGTGGGAAACACGATATCGTTTCAGATCTCAGGCCTTCCCAACCAGCACCTTGCCTGGGGTAATTTCCCTTTTGTTCACGTTCAGCCATTTGACCCACACCAGTCTGGCTCCATCCCTTTAGGAGAGGCTTACTTAATGGGCTGTTGTCTCCATGCCATGAAAGCCTTCCCCTGCTCATTTCCACATGCGGAGCCTCTATGGAAGGGACAGGACATTTTTCTCCAGGCCAGATGGCAACCTTCATGATCTCTGTCAAGGTCAGTCTGGTCTACTCTGAGGGGCAGCAGCTCTGAACCTGGAACTGTCTGCATGCCGAGCGGACACTTTGCCACTGAGCCACTGCCCCTCTCCACAGTCCCAGTATGCCCGCTTCTCATTTTTGAGAGCCAGATGGAGAACTCTGCCCTTATCCTTGATGGTGTCATAGCTATACCCCATACAGAATTGGAAATGATAATAGGTTCCTTTACTTCCCGGAACACTGGCTTAAGATCGGCTTTATACTCTTTACTGATCAAAACTCTATGTCTTACTCCCCCCAAATATCAGTCTTCTTGGCAGAAAGATTGTGACGCCTCTCTTACAGAGGAAACCTGGTCTCAAATTTGGGCATCCAAAAGACACAACTCTGAGGTAATGTCAGTACGCTTACAAAATCTGAAAATTATGACAAGATGGTATGCCACACCAGCCAGACTATCCCTTATTGCCTCAAATTACTCCCCATATTGCTGGAAAGGGTGCCGGCAACTTGGCAACTTTGCGCACTGTCGGTGGGGGTGTGAGAAAGTTAAGAAGTTCTGGAAGGAAGCTCTATCTGTTCTAGAAAAAGTCACCTCAATTTCGGTCCCTTTCCTGCCTGAAACCTTAGTTTTGAACTATTGGCCAGAGAAAGTAAGACCTAGAATGCTTGGTTCTACCACAGAGGTTATGTTAGATGCAGCCAAGACTGCTATAGCACCTTACTGGAAAGACGACAAGCCACCAAATATCGAGGTCTGGTTTAGGAAACTTTGGGCACATTATCTTATGGATTCTGTCACAGTTCAATTAAATTCCACGGCTGGATCGTCCCTACACTCAGCCTTTACCGGTAAATGGTTCCCGGTCCTTGAATACCTGTCTCAGCAACAGTTCATTCCAGCGGAATGGTCTCAATACCACAAGGTGTACTTTGATAGTTTGTTCTCCAGAACTTTGAAATGTGGGTTAAACTATTCGTTCAGTGATACAGTAACCCTTAAAACTTTTGTAAGTTAACTTATGGTAAAAAGTTGTTGCTATAAACAACAGATATTTTGAAACTGTATGGTGCTATTATGCACATTATGTTGACTTTATTTTGATTGTTACTGGTTATATAAGCTTTACGTTACTTGTGAATTTTGTATTTTTCAATATAAACAGTCAATAAAATGGTTTAAACGGGGGGGGGGGGGGGGAGATGCATACCCAACCCCCGCACACCCACGAAGCTGCCTGATAGTGAATCAGACCTTCAGTCCATCGAGGTCAGTGCCTAGATGCCTGTTTGGAGGAGAGGCCTTTCTCTCTCTCTCTCACGTTCCTCTTTTGTGTTATTCCTGCCAGAGGCTTTTCTCCTTCCTAGGCAGGGATCTCCCTCTTTCTCCTTCAGTCTCTGGGGCTGCAGGTGGAGAGTTTCCTCCCTGCGGGACAGAGCGAAAACTTGAAGGGGGGGGGGGGCGGGGTCCAAATCCAGCCTCCTTTCTCCGAATCCGGGCTCTGTCCCTTCACTCCTGCAAGAAATATTGGTTAAAACTCCCCTTTGGGCACCTTCTGCTTGCATCTGAGGTCCTGCATTTGATCTCCACGGGGCAATAGAGAAAGCCAGTCATCTACACCGGTCCATTTAAAGAACAGCATCATCTAGCAACGTCTGAACCCCTCCCCCAACTGAGTCTTACGGAAACGTCTTCGGACAGCGCTGGCTCTTCGGCATGGAAATGGAGATGAGCACCGCATCCCTAGAGCCCTATTCGACCGGCTTCCGAGCAAGGGAAACCTTGACCGTTCTTTACCTATAGATGGAGGAATAAAGAGCAGTGGGATCCCGCGCGGTGTTGCTCCAGAGCAGCCTCATTAAGCAGCATAAGGCGTCCCTGACGGCAGCCTGACCGAGGGGCCTAATGGAGGGGGCGGGACGCGCTTTCCTTCGCTCTACAGCACTGAAAGGGTTCAACATACAGAGCCGTTTCCTAGAGGGGCCGAACGGAGGGGGGAAAGAAGGCTGGGGGGGCGCGCGCGGAGGGTTCGCTTCTGAATGGGGAGAGAGAACGGGGGGGGGGGGGAGAAGGAATCGTGCTGGATCCCGGGAAGGTCCACTTGGAAGTCAAAGGCAGGGGATCAGGTTCGAGCTCTTGGAAGGGGGGGCGGGCCTTTGGTGTCCGTCCCTCGCTGGCTTCGCCTCCGGCCTGCCTCGCTCCCCGCCGGAAGTCCCTCCCTGCAGCAGGCCGGCCGGCCGGTCGGGGGAGCGGCCTGAGAGGCAGCGCAGAAATGGAGCCGGAGCGGAGGGGAAGAGGGCGGGAAGGTGCCCAAGGGGTGGTGGGGCTGCCCCTCCCGCCGTCGCCGGCCTCCTAAGGGGCCCCTCTTCCCCCTCTCGCTGCCCCGGCGGACGGGGAGTTGAAGGGCGCGGTCCCGGGGCTGGGGGAGGGCGGGCAACCTTTCGGGCCTGAGCTCCCAGCGGCCGCCAGGGGCGCATTTCGCGGTTCCCGGGGAACGGGCGCCTTCCCAGGCCTGGGGGAGCGGGAGGAACCCCTCGCGTCTGCTCTCCGAACGGCAAAAGCCGTTCGGAGAGCAGACGCGAGGGGCGCATTTTGCCTTTAGGGGTTCAGGGGCGCCGTCCCGGGGCTGGGGGAGGCCGGGAAAGGTTTTGCACCTGTTTGCCCAGCCCCGGCGAGGGGCGCAACTCGCCGTTCGTGGTTAAAGGGCGCCTTCCCGGGCCTGGGGGAGGGGGGGAAACCTTTAAAATGTGGAGGGGAGAGAAGGTGGCGAGATGGAGCCCAGCCTCCTTAGGTCTTAGAAGCTAAGCCGGGTCTGGACTTGGATGGGAGACCATCCCCGGAGGATGCGAAAGAGGAAGGCGAGGGCAAACTGCCTCTGCTTCTCACCTCCTTTGAAAGCCGCTTGTTGGGATTGCCACTTGTGTGCTGCAACTGGACGGCACTTGCATACACACAGTAGAATGTGGGCTGTAGCCACCCATTGGTGGCTATGGCTCTGTTGTTTTGCAGCTGCCCTGATTTGCACCTGGATCTTCTTGTATGGATAAGCCCCAATTGCCAATGACTGCTAAAGTGCAGTATCCATCGATGTCTGGACTCAGCCATGGGAAACACTGTGCTGGATCCTGTGTCAGAATGAAACTCTCCTGCCACCCTCCTCCCACTTAGCTCCATGAAATGTTGCTTCTGGGGGAAAGGGTATCATGAGGAATGAAGTGAACCGGGAGGTCTGCAGTAGGAAGGAGGAATCAGTGGAAACTAGCCACTGAGTTTGGAATCAGCCCACTACCTATTATTGCCCCAGAGTATTTAAAGTCTTGGGCGACTTTGTACTGAATTTCAGTAAACTATGGCATCACAGTTGCCTTTGCTGGGGAAATGCGTGGCTGAGCCAGAATACCAAACCGTTGCTGTGCACTCAATTTCTGAGCATTTGTTTGTCTTATGTGACCATTTCTTTGTCTTATGCACATGGTATGTATATTTGCAGATCGTAAAGTGACTATTCTAAAAGCGAATTTAAATAAAGGACACTGCAGGAGACCAGTAAGATATCAGCGTGCACAGGAAATATATGTTTACGGTAGAGCAATTTTAGGCTTTATCCTTTTTGTATTTTCCAATCTCTAAATATTGGTATCAGATATTATAAAAAGATATCTTTCACCCAAACAGTACATAGAGAAAAATATGTTTCACTCAAACAATGCATCAAGGGCAGGTTTACATTCAAACAGCGACTTATCAGTGTATCAGTATTTTGTATGTCTTCCTATCACTGTGACCCTCAGTTTTTGCATTAGCCTCCGGGTGGGGCTCTTGGCTCCACCCCCAAAGTCTCCAGCTATTTCCCAACCCAGACCTGGCAACCGTAGTTGGGGGGAGGCCGGGGAAAGCCCCTCCCTCTGGGTGTGTGGAGGGGGTTGTCTCCTTCGCACCTCTCTGCGAAGCCAGGGGGGTCCCTGCAGCGCCTTCCTCGGGTGTGTGGCTCCCGGCAGGGCAGCTGGGGAAGCTAAATTTCATTAGCAAACAAATACCACTGGACAAATAAATATCATTATCGATATCTGCTTTTACCCCTTTTGTTATTATTTTTGGCACTCTGGTTTAATGTTAATAAAAAGCAAATCTGCATATTTCCCAGTAAAAAAAAGTGTCCTATTTGTTCATGTCTTGCGGCTCTCGAACATCTGACATTTATTCCATGATAGTTCGAGGGGGGTAGCCGTGTTGGCCTGTCTGTAGCAGTGGAAAAGAGAAAGCATCCAGTGGCACCTGAAAGACTTAAGAAAATGTGTTTGGCCCTTGAATCTGTTAAACATCTTCATTATGCTGGATGCTGATTTACTGCTCACCCTCTACCAGGGGATGAGCTTTCCTGAGTCACTGAAATGTATGGCTGAGTCTCAGACTTTATAGACTTCATCTCCTAAATCTTTTTTTTTTGGGGGGGGGGGGGGGGCGGGAGGCGTGCCCTGTGACAGTGGAATCAAATCACAACGTCTTGTTTGCTAGTCCCAGATTTCAAGTACCTTATTTCATCTGCCCCCAGGGGTATTTTTAGGCAGGAACGCACAGGAACGGAGTTCCGGCTGGCTTTCAAGTTGGCCATGCCTACAGCCTCCCTCCCCTTGGGTTCCCCGTGCACCTTGCAACATTGATCATTGTTGATCGTAAAGGTGCCACTGGACTCAAACTTTGTTCTGCTGCTTCAGACTAACACCTGGAATCTCTGTTCTCCCAACAGTTCTCCATCTTCCACAGCATATCTCTTGTGGACCGGCTTGACTTTAATCAGCTGTTATCTGCAGTCTCTCTAGATGAGACTTTTGCAACAAACAGGCATATGGGAAATGGAGCAGCCAAACCGCCCAGGCTTAAAAAAACATGTTGCTAGGTCTGTTGGCAGTTGAAATCCCCAGGTTTGTAGATCCCATGCTAAGATTCCAGTTTTCCCTCTGCCTGAGTATGCCGTTTATCTTTGCCACTAGATAACCCTGGAAAAAATAAGGCTTCTGGACTACGATGGCACAGTTCAGGCAGCGATGAAGGTGCTCTTACAGCCCACATGCAAAGCAGAGGCTCTTCCACTGAGCCACGGCCCCTCCCCTCCGTATAGTCTCCAAACCACCTTCTGCTCAGTTGTGCAGATGAACCAGCTGGGTTGCTTTGGATGCATTCTAGAGGTTCATTCTCTCCCCCCCACCCCCCAGCTTACCCATGTTTACCCGGTTTAATTAAGGTACTCTTACGGCAGGTGCAGTGTCTTTCTGTTGCTTGGGCTGTGACTCTCTCTTAACGGGGAGCTGTTCAGTAGCCTACAGTATTTCATACGGATGTTTCGCAGGAAGCTGCCTTCTACTGAATCAGACCCCTGGTCCATCAAGGTCAGTATTGTCTACTCAAACTGGCAGCAGCTCTCCAGGGTCACAGGCTGAGGTCTTTCTCAGCACTTACTATCTGGTCCTTTCAACTGGAGATGCCAGGGATTGAACCTGCATGAATATCGGAGGCTCTACCACTAAGCCACAGCCCCTCAAGTTTTGCCGCCCAGCGATTGAGAGAGTCTGGCGAAGCCAGCTATGCAGCAGCAGCAGCAGCAGCAGCAGCAACCGAACTGGAAGCAGGAGATGGCCAGTTCCAGTGTGGGCCCGATGGAAGCCCTCTGAGGGCTTGATCCAGCGCTTGGGCCTGCTGTAGGGTCCTTCCAGTTTTCATCCCCCTGCCCTTACCCAACCGGGCGGGAATGGGAATCCTAGGAAACGTTCCTGCACTCCTAATCTCCCCAACAGTTTGAAAGCAGGTCCTGCCACCACCTATTTGGTACCACTGGGACCTGTGATTTATTTAATCACCCCGGGTCTTAAGCTGATAGGTGTCACAGAGGAGATCAGGTCTTCAGCTTGATCTCAGCCCAGGCAGTATAGATCACATCCCCTAATGATTTATCCAAGTTAACTTTCTGAATTATTTAGCCCTCTGTAACTCTTTTGCCTGCGAAGAAGACAAGCCCTCTTGAATAGTTCCCTGTTGCAGAGCTTGTGGAAGTGGGAAACACGATATCGTTTCAGATCTCAGGCCTTCCCAACCAGCACCTTGCCTGGGGTAATTTCCCTTTTGTTCACGTTCAGCCATTTGACCCACACCAGTCTGGCTCCATCCCTTTAGGAGAGGCTTACTTAATGGGCTGTTGTCTCCATGCCATGAAAGCCTTCCCCTGCTCATTTCCACATGCGGAGCCTCTATGGAAGGGACAGGACATTTTTCTCCAGGCCAGATGGCAACCTTCATGATCTCTGTCAAGGTCAGTCTGGTCTACTCTGAGGGGCAGCAGCTCTGAACCTGGAACTGTCTGCATGCCGAGCGGACACTTTGCCACTGAGCCACTGCCCCTCTCCACAGTCCCAGTATGCCCGCTTCTCATTTTTGAGAGCCAGATGGAGAACTCTGCCCTTATCCTTGATGGTGTCATAGCTATACCCCGTACAGAATTGGAAATGATAATAGGTTCCTTTACTTCCCGGAACACTGGCTTAAGATCGGCTTTATACTCTTTACTGATCAAAACTCTATGTCTTACTCCCCCCAAATATCAGTCTTCTTGGCAGAAAGATTGTGACGCCTCTCTTACAGAGGAAACCTGGTCTCAAATTTGGGCATCCAAAAGACACAACTCTGAGGTAATGTCAGTACGCTTACAAAATCTGAAAATTATGACAAGATGGTATGCCACACCAGCCAGACTATCCCTTATTGCCTCAAATTACTCCCCATATTGCTGGAAAGGGTGCCGGCAACTTGGCAACTTTGCGCACTGTCGGTGGGGGTGTGAGAAAGTTAAGAAGTTCTGGAAGGAAGCTCTATCTGTTCTAGAAAAAGTCACCTCAATTTCGGTCCCTTTCCTGCCTGAAACCTTAGTTTTGAACTATTGGCCAGAGAAAGTAAGACCTAGAATGCTTGGTTCTACCACAGAGGTTATGTTAGATGCAGCCAAGACTGCTATAGCACCTTACTGGAAAGACGACAAGCCACCAAATATCGAGGTCTGGTTTAGGAAACTTTGGGCACATTATCTTATGGATTCTGTCACAGTTCAATTAAATTCCACGGCTGGATCGTCCCTACACTCAGCCTTTACCGGTAAATGGTTCCCGGTCCTTGAATACCTGTCTCAGCAACAGTTCATTCCAGCGGAATGGTCTCAATACCACAAGGTGTACTTTGATAGTTTGTTCTCCAGAACTTTGAAATGTGGGTTAAACTATTCGTTCAGTGATACAGTAACCCTTAAAACTTTTGTAAGTTAACTTATGGTAAAAAGTTGTTGCTATAAACAACAGATATTTTGAAACTGTATGGTGCTATTATGCACATTATGTTGACTTTATTTTGATTGTTACTGGTTATATAAGCTTTACGTTACTTGTGAATTTTGTATTTTTCAATATAAACAGTCAATAAAATGGTTTAAACGGGGGGGGGGGGGGAGATGCATACCCAACCCCCGCACACCCACGAAGCTGCCTGATAGTGAATCAGACCTTCAGTCCATCGAGGTCAGTGCCTAGATGCCTGTTTGGAGGAGAGGCCTTTCTCTCTCTCTCTCACGTTCCTCTTTTGTGTTATTCCTGCCAGAGGCTTTTCTCCTTCCTAGGCAGGGATCTCCCTCTTTCTCCTTCAGTCTCTGGGGCTGCAGGTGGAGAGTTTCCTCCCTGCGGGACAGAGCGAAAACTTGAAGGGGGGGGCGGGGTCCAAATCCAGCCTCCTTTCTCCGAATCCGGGCTCTGTCCCTTCACTCCTGCAAGAAATATTGGTTAAAACTCCCCTTTGGGCACCTTCTGCTCGCATCTGAGGTCCTGCATTTGATCTCCACGGGGCAATAGAGAAAGCCAGTCATCTACACCGGTCCATTTAAAGAACAGCATCATCTAGCAACGTCTGAACCCCTCCCCCAACTGAGTCTTACGGAAACGTCTTCGGACAGCGCTGGCTCTTCGGCATGGAAATGGAGATGAGCACCGCATCCCTAGAGCCCTATTCGACCGGCTTCCGAGCAAGGGAAACCTTGACCGTTCTTTACCTATAGATGGAGGAATAAAGAGCAGTGGGATCCCGCGCGGTGTTGCTCCAGAGCAGCCTCATTAAGCAGCATAAGGCGTCTCTGACGGCAGCCTGACCGAGGGGCCTAATGGAGGGGGCGGGACGCGCTTTCCTTCGGTCTACAGCACTGAAAGGGTTCAACATACAGAGCCGTTTCCTAGAGGGGCCGAACGGAGGGGGGAAAGAAGGCTGGGGGGGCGCGCGCGGAGGGTTCGCTTCTGAATGGGGAGAGAGAACGGGGGGGGGGGGGGGGAGAAGGAATCGTGCTGGATCCCGGGAAGGTCCACTTGGAAGTCAAAGGCAGGGGATCAGGTTCGAGCTCTTGGAAGGGGGGGCGGGCCTTTGGTGTCCGTCCCTCGCTGGCTTCGCCTCCGGCCTGCCTCGCTCCCCGCCGGAAGTCCCTCCCTGCAGCAGGCCGGCCGGCCGGTCGGGGGAGCGGCCTGAGAGGCAGCGCAGAGATGGAGCCGGAGCGGAGGGGAAGAGGGCGGGAAGGTGCCCAAGGGGTGGTGGGGCTGCCCCTCCCGCCGTCGCCGGCCTCCTAAGGGGCCCCTCTTCCCCCTCTCGCTGCCCCGGCGGACGGGGAGTTGAAGGGCGCGGTCCCGGGGCTGGGGGAGGGCGGGCAACCTTTCGGGCCTGAGCTCCCAGCGGCCGCCAGGGGCGCATTTCGCGGTTCCCGGGGAACGGGCGCCTTCCCAGGCCTGGGGGAGCGGGAGGAACCCCTCGCGTCTGCTCTCCGAACGGCAAAAGCCGTTCGGAGAGCAGACGCGAGGGGCGCATTTTGCCTTTAGGGGTTCAGGGGCGCCGTCCCGGGGCTGGGGGAGGCCGGGAAAGGTTTTGCACCTGTTTGCCCAGCCCCGGCGAGGGGCGCAACTCGCCGTTCGTGGTTAAAGGGCGCCTTCCCGGGCCTGGGGGAGGGGGGGAAACCTTTAAAATGTGGAGGGGAGAGAAGGTGGCAAGATGGAGCCCAGCCTCCTTAGGTCTTAGAAGCTAAGCCGGGTCTGGACTTGGATGGGAGACCATCCCCGGAGGATGCGAAAGAGGAAGGCGAGGGCAAACTGCCTCTGCTTCTCACCTCCTTTGAAAGCCGCTTGTTGGGATTGCCACTTGTGTGCTGCAACTGGACGGCACTTGCATACACACAGTAGAATGTGGGCTGTAGCCACCCATTGGTGGCTATGGCTCTGTTGTTTTGCAGCTGCCCTGATTTGCACCTGGATCTTCTTGTATGGATAAGCCCCAATTGCCAATGACTGCTAAAGTGCAGTATCCATCGATGTCTGGACTCAGCCATGGGAAACACTGTGCTGGATCCTGTGTCAGAATGAAACTCTCCTGCCACCCTCCTCCCACTTAGCTCCATGAAATGTTGCTTCTGGGGGAAAGGGTATCATGAGGAATGAAGTGAACCGGGAGGTCTGCAGTAGGAAGGAGGAATCAGTGGAAACTAGCCACTGAGTTTGGAATCAGCCCACTACCTATTATTGCCCCAGAGTATTTAAAGTCTTGGGCGACTTTGTACTGAATTTCAGTAAACTATGGCATCACAGTTGCCTTTGCTGGGGAAATGCGTGGCTGAGCCAGAATACCAAACCGTTGCTGTGCACTCAATTTCTGAGCATTTGTTTGTCTTATGTGACCATTTGTTTGTCTTATGCACATGGTATGTATATTTGCAGATCGTAAAGTGACTATTCTAAAAGCGAATTTAAATAAAGGACACTGCAGGAGACCAGTAAGATATCAGCGTGCACAGGAAATATATGTTTACGGTAGAGCAATTTTAGGCTTTATCCTTTTTGTATTTTCCAATCTCTAAATATTGGTATCAGATATTATAAAAAGATATCTTTCACCCAAACAGTACATAGAGAAAAATATGTTTCACTCAAACAATGCATCAAGGGCAGGTTTACATTCAAACAGCGACTTATCAGTGTATCAGTATTTTGTATGTCTTCCTATCACTGTGACCCTCAGTTTTTGCATTAGCCTCCGGGTGGGGCTCTTGGCTCCACCCCCAAAGTCTCCAGCTATTTCCCAACCCAGACCTGGCAACCGTAGTTGGGGGGAGGCCGGGGAAAGCCCCTCCCTCTGGGTGTGTGGAGGGGGTTGTCTCCTTCGCACCTCTCTGCGAAGCCAGGGGGGTCCCTGCAGCGCCTTCCTCGGGTGTGTGGCTCCCGGCAGGGCAGCTGGGGAAGCTAAATTTCATTAGCAAACAAATACCACTGGACAAATAAATATCATTATCGATATCTGCTTTTACCCCTTTTGTTATTATTTTTGGCACTCTGGTTTAATGTTAATAAAAAGCAAATCTGCATATTTCCCAGTAAAAAAAAGTGTCCTATTTGTTCATGTCTTGCGGCTCTCGAACATCTGACATTTATTCCATGATAGTTCGAGGGGGGTAGCCGTGTTGGCCTGTCTGTAGCAGTGGAAAAGAGAAAGCATCCAGTGGCACCTGAAAGACTTAAGAAAATGTGTTTGGCCCTTGAATCTGTTAAACATCTTCATTATGCTGGATGCTGATTTACTGCTCACCCTCTACCAGGGGATGAGCTTTCCTGAGTCACTGAAATGTATGGCTGAGTCTCAGACTTTATAGACTTCATCTCCTAAATCTTTTTTTTTTTTGGGGGGGGGGGGGGGGGGCCGGGAGGCGTGCCCTGTGACAGTGGAATCAAATCACAACGTCTTGTTTGCTAGTCCCAGATTTCAAGTACCTTATTTCATGTGCCCCCAGGGGTATTTTTAGGCAGGAACGCACAGGAACGGAGTTCCGGCTGGCTTTCAAGTTGGCCATGCCTACAGCCTCCCTCCCCTTGGGTTCCCCGTGCACCTTGCAACATTGATCATTGTTGATCGTAAAGGTGCCACTGGACTCAAACTTTGTTCTGCTGCTTCAGACTAACACCTGGAATCTCTGTTCTCCCAACAGTTCTCCATCTTCCACAGCATATCTCTTGTGGACCGGCTTGACTTTAATCAGCTGTTATCTGCAGTCTCTCTAGATGAGACTTTTGCAACAAACAGGCATATGGGAAATGGAGCAGCCAAACCGCCCAGGCTTAAAAAAACATGTTGCTAGGTCTGTTGGCAGTTGAAATCCCCAGGTTTGTAGATCCCATGCTAAGATTCCAGTTTTCCCTCTGCCTGAGTATGCCGTTTATCTTTGCCACTAGATAACCCTGGAAAAAATAAGGCTTCTGGACTACGATGGCACAGTTCAGGCAGCGATGAAGGTGCTCTTACAGCCCACATGCAAAGCAGAGGCTCTTCCACTGAGCCACGGCCCCTCCCCTCCGTATAGTCTCCAAACCACCTTCTGCTCAGTTGTGCAGATGAACCAGCTGGGTTGCTTTGGATGCATTCTAGAGGTTCATTCTCTCCCCCCCACCCCCCAGCTTACCCATGTTTACCCGGTTTAATTAAGGTACTCTTACGGCAGGTGCAGTGTCTTTCTGTTGCTTGGGCTGTGACTCTCTCTTAACGGGGAGCTGTTCAGTAGCCTACAGTATTTCATACGGATGTTTCGCAGGAAGCTGCCTTCTACTGAATCAGACCCCTGGTCCATCAAGGTCAGTATTGTCTACTCAAACTGGCAGCAGCTCTCCAGGGTCACAGGCTGAGGTCTTTCTCAGCACTTACTATCTGGTCCTTTCAACTGGAGATGCCAGGGATTGAACCTGCATGAATATCGGAGGCTCTACCACTAAGCCACAGCCCCTCAAGTTTTGCCGCCCAGCGATTGAGAGAGTCTGGCGAAGCCAGCTATGCAGCAGCAGCAGCAGCAGCAGCAGCAACCGAACTGGAAGCAGGAGATGGCCAGTTCCAGTGTGGGCCCGATGGAAGCCCTCTGAGGGCTTGATCCAGCGCTTGGGCCTGCTGTAGGGTCCTTCCAGTTTTCATCCCCCTGCCCTTACCCAACCGGGCGGGAATGGGAATCCTAGGAAACGTTCCTGCACTCCTAATCTCCCCAACAGTTTGAAAGCAGGTCCTGCCACCACCTATTTGGTACCACTGGGACCTGTGATTTATTTAATCACCCCGGGTCTTAAGCTGATAGGTGTCACAGAGGAGATCAGGTCTTCAGCTTGATCTCAGCCCAGGCAGTATAGATCACATCCCCTAATGATTTATCCAAGTTAACTTTCTGAATTATTTAGCCCTCTGTAACTCTTTTGCCTGCGAAGAAGACAAGCCCTCTTGAATAGTTCCCTGTTGCAGAGCTTGTGGAAGTGGGAAACACGATATCGTTTCAGATCTCAGGCCTTCCCAACCAGCACCTTGCCTGGGGTAATTTCCCTTTTGTTCACGTTCAGCCATTTGACCCACACCAGTCTGGCTCCATCCCTTTAGGAGAGGCTTACTTAATGGGCTGTTGTCTCCATGCCATGAAAGCCTTCCCCTGCTCATTTCCACATGCGGAGCCTCTATGGAAGGGACAGGACATTTTTCTCCAGGCCAGATGGCAACCTTCATGATCTCTGTCAAGGTCAGTCTGGTCTACTCTGAGGGGCAGCAGCTCTGAACCTGGAACTGTCTGCATGCCGAGCGGACACTTTGCCACTGAGCCACTGCCCCTCTCCACAGTCCCAGTATGCCCGCTTCTCATTTTTGAGAGCCAGATGGAGAACTCTGCCCTTATCCTTGATGGTGTCATAGCTATACCCCGTACAGAATTGGAAATGATAATAGGTTCCTTTACTTCCCGGAACACTGGCTTAAGATCGGCTTTATACTCTTTACTGATCAAAACTCTATGTCTTACTCCCCCCAAATATCAGTCTTCTTGGCAGAAAGATTGTGACGCCTCTCTTACAGAGGAAACCTGGTCTCAAATTTGGGCATCCAAAAGACACAACTCTGAGGTAATGTCAGTACGCTTACAAAATCTGAAAATTATGACAAGATGGTATGCCACACCAGCCAGACTATCCCTTATTGCCTCAAATTACTCCCCATATTGCTGGAAAGGGTGCCGGCAACTTGGCAACTTTGCGCACTGTCGGTGGGGGTGTGAGAAAGTTAAGAAGTTCTGGAAGGAAGCTCTATCTGTTCTAGAAAAAGTCACCTCAATTTCGGTCCCTTTCCTGCCTGAAACCTTAGTTTTGAACTATTGGCCAGAGAAAGTAAGACCTAGAATGCTTGGTTCTACCACAGAGGTTATGTTAGATGCAGCCAAGACTGCTATAGCACCTTACTGGAAAGACGACAAGCCACCAAATATCGAGGTCTGGTTTAGGAAACTTTGGGCACATTATCTTATGGATTCTGTCACAGTTCAATTAAATTCCACGGCTGGATCGTCCCTACACTCAGCCTTTACCGGTAAATGGTTCCCGGTCCTTGAATACCTGTCTCAGCAACAGTTCATTCCAGCGGAATGGTCTCAATACCACAAGGTGTACTTTGATAGTTTGTTCTCCAGAACTTTGAAATGTGGGTTAAACTATTCGTTCAGTGATACAGTAACCCTTAAAACTTTTGTAAGTTAACTTATGGTAAAAAGTTGTTGCTATAAACAACAGATATTTTGAAACTGTATGGTGCTATTATGCACATTATGTTGACTTTATTTTGATTGTTACTGGTTATATAAGCTTTACGTTACTTGTGAATTTTGTATTTTTCAATATAAACAGTCAATAAAATGGTTTAAACGGGGGGGGGGGGGAGATGCATACCCAACCCCCGCACACCCACGAAGCTGCCTGATAGTGAATCAGACCTTCAGTCCATCGAGGTCAGTGCCTAGATGCCTGTTTGGAGGAGAGGCCTTTCTCTCTCTCTCTCACGTTCCTCTTTTGTGTTATTCCTGCCAGAGGCTTTTCTCCTTCCTAGGCAGGGATCTCCCTCTTTCTCCTTCAGTCTCTGGGGCTGCAGGTGGAGAGTTTCCTCCCTGCGGGACAGAGCGAAAACTTGAAGGGGGGGGGGGGGGCGGGGTCCAAATCCAGCCTCCTTTCTCCGAATCCGGGCTCTGTCCCTTCACTCCTGCAAGAAATATTGGTTAAAACTCCCCTTTGGGCACCTTCTGCTCGCATCTGAGGTCCTGCATTTGATCTCCACGGGGCAATAGAGAAAGCCAGTCATCTACACCGGTCCATTTAAAGAACAGCATCATCTAGCAACGTCTGAACCCCTCCCCCAACTGAGTCTTACGGAAACGTCTTCGGACAGCGCTGGCTCTTCGGCATGGAAATGGAGATGAGCACCGCATCCCTAGAGCCCTATTCGACCGGCTTCCGAGCAAGGGAAACCTTGACCGTTCTTTACCTATAGATGGAGGAATAAAGAGCAGTGGGATCCCGCGCGGTGTTGCTCCAGAGCAGCCTCATTAAGCAGCATAAGGCGTCCCTGACGGCAGCCTGACCGAGGGGCCTAATGGAGGGGGCGGGACGCGCTTTCCTTCGGTCTACAGCACTGAAAGGGTTCAACATACAGAGCCGTTTCCTAGAGGGGCCGAACGGAGGGGGGAAAGAAGGCTGGGGGGGCGCGCGCGGAGGGTTCGCTTCTGAATGGGGAGAGAGAACGGGGGGGGGGGGGGGGAGAAGGAATCGTGCTGGATCCCGGGAAGGTCCACTCGGAAGTCAAAGGCAGGGGATCAGGTTCGAGCTCTTGGAAGGGGGGGCGGGCCTTTGGTGTCCGTCCCTCGCTGGCTTCGCCTCCGGCCTGCCTCGCTCCCCGCCGGAAGTCCCTCCCTGCAGCAGGCCGGCCGGCCGGTCGGGGGAGCGGCCTGAGAGGCAGCGCAGAAATGGAGCCGGAGCGGAGGGGAAGAGGGCGGGAAGGTGCCCAAGGGGTGGTGGGGCTGCCCCTCCCGCCGTCGCCGGCCTCCTAAGGGGCCCCTCTTCCCCCTCTCGCTGCCCCGGCGGACGGGGAGTTGAAGGGCGCGGTCCCGGGGCTGGGGGAGGGCGGGCAACCTTTCGGGCCTGAGCTCCCAGCGGCCGCCAGGGGCGCATTTCGCGGTTCCCGGGGAACGGGCGCCTTCCCAGGCCTGGGGGAGCGGGAGGAACCCCTCGCGTCTGCTCTCCGAACGGCAAAAGCCGTTCGGAGAGCAGACGCGAGGGGCGCATTTTGCCTTTAGGGGTTCAGGGGCGCCGTCCCGGGGCTGGGGGAGGCCGGGAAAGGTTTTGCACCTGTTTGCCCAGCCCCGGCGAGGGGCGCAACTCGCCGTTCGTGGTTAAAGGGCGCCTTCCCGGGCCTGGGGGAGGGGGGGAAACCTTTAAAATGTGGAGGGGAGAGAAGGTGGCGAGATGGAGCCCAGCCTCCTTAGGTCTTAGAAGCTAAGCCGGGTCTGGACTTGGATGGGAGACCATCCCCGGAGGATGCGAAAGAGGAAGGCGAGGGCAAACTGCCTCTGCTTCTCACCTCCTTTGAAAGCCGCTTGTTGGGATTGCCACTTGTGTGCTGCAACTGGACGGCACTTGCATACACACAGTAGAATGTGGGCTGTAGCCACCCATTGGTGGCTATGGCTCTGTTGTTTTGCAGCTGCCCTGATTTGCACCTGGATCTTCTTGTATGGATAAGCCCCAATTGCCAATGACTGCTAAAGTGCAGTATCCATCGATGTCTGGACTCAGCCATGGGAAACACTGTGCTGGATCCTGTGTCAGAATGAAACTCTCCTGCCACCCTCCTCCCACTTAGCTCCATGAAATGTTGCTTCTGGGGGAAAGGGTATCATGAGGAATGAAGTGAACCGGGAGGTCTGCAGTAGGAAGGAGGAATCAGTGGAAACTAGCCACTGAGTTTGGAATCAGCCCACTACCTATTATTGCCCCAGAGTATTTAAAGTCTTGGGCGACTTTGTACTGAATTTCAGTAAACTATGGCATCACAGTTGCCTTTGCTGGGGAAATGCGTGGCTGAGCCAGAATACCAAACCGTTGCTGTGCACTCAATTTCTGAGCATTTGTTTGTCTTATGTGACCATTTGTTTGTCTTATGCACATGGTATGTATATTTGCAGATCGTAAAGTGACTATTCTAAAAGCGAATTTAAATAAAGGACACTGCAGGAGACCAGTAAGATATCAGCGTGCACAGGAAATATATGTTTACGGTAGAGCAATTTTAGGCTTTATCCTTTTTGTATTTTCCAATCTCTAAATATTGGTATCAGATATTATAAAAAGATATCTTTCACCCAAACAGTACATAGAGAAAAATATGTTTCACTCAAACAATGCATCAAGGGCAGGTTTACATTCAAACAGCGACTTATCAGTGTATCAGTATTTTGTATGTCTTCCTATCACTGTGACCCTCAGTTTTTGCATTAGCCTCCGGGTGGGGCTCTTGGCTCCACCCCCAAAGTCTCCAGCTATTTCCCAACCCAGACCTGGCAACCGTAGTTGGGGGGAGGCCGGGGAAAGCCCCTCCCTCTGGGTGTGTGGAGGGGGTTGTCTCCTTCGCACCTCTCTGCGAAGCCAGGGGGGTCCCTGCAGCGCCTTCCTCGGGTGTGTGGCTCCCGGCAGGGCAGCTGGGGAAGCTAAATTTCATTAGCAAACAAATACCACTGGACAAATAAATATCATTATCGATATCTGCTTTTACCCCTTTTGTTATTATTTTTGGCACTCTGGTTTAATGTTAATAAAAAGCAAATCTGCATATTTCCCAGTAAAAAAAAGTGTCCTATTTGTTCATGTCTTGCGGCTCTCGAACATCTGACATTTATTCCATGATAGTTCGAGGGGGGTAGCCGTGTTGGCCTGTCTGTAGCAGTGGAAAAGAGAAAGCATCCAGTGGCACCTGAAAGACTTAAGAAAATGTGTTTGGCCCTTGAATCTGTTAAACATCTTCATTATGCTGGATGCTGATTTACTGCTCACCCTCTACCAGGGGATGAGCTTTCCTGAGTCACTGAAATGTATGGCTGAGTCTCAGACTTTATAGACTTCATCTCCTAAATCTTTTTTTTTTGGGGGGGGGGGGGCGGGAGGCGTGCCCTGTGACAGTGGAATCAAATCACAACGTCTTGTTTGCTAGTCCCAGATTTCAAGTACCTTATTTCATCTGCCCCCAGGGGTATTTTTAGGCAGGAACGCACAGGAACGGAGTTCCGGCTGGCTTTCAAGTTGGCCATGCCTACAGCCTCCCTCCCCTTGGGTTCCCCGTGCACCTTGCAACATTGATCATTGTTGATCGTAAAGGTGCCACTGGACTCAAACTTTGTTCTGCTGCTTCAGACTAACACCTGGAATCTCTGTTCTCCCAACAGTTCTCCATCTTCCACAGCATATCTCTTGTGGACCGGCTTGACTTTAATCAGCTGTTATCTGCAGTCTCTCTAGATGAGACTTTTGCAACAAACAGGCATATGGGAAATGGAGCAGCCAAACCGCCCAGGCTTAAAAAAACATGTTGCTAGGTCTGTTGGCAGTTGAAATCCCCAGGTTTGTAGATCCCATGCTAAGATTCCAGTTTTCCCTCTGCCTGAGTATGCCGTTTATCTTTGCCACTAGATAACCCTGGAAAAAATAAGGCTTCTGGACTACGATGGCACAGTTCAGGCAGCGATGAAGGTGCTCTTACAGCCCACATGCAAAGCAGAGGCTCTTCCACTGAGCCACGGCCCCTCCCCTCCGTATAGTCTCCAAACCACCTTCTGCTCAGTTGTGCAGATGAACCAGCTGGGTTGCTTTGGATGCATTCTAGAGGTTCATTCTCTCCCCCCCACCCCCCAGCTTACCCATGTTTACCCGGTTTAATTAAGGTACTCTTACGGCAGGTGCAGTGTCTTTCTGTTGCTTGGGCTGTGACTCTCTCTTAACGGGGAGCTGTTCAGTAGCCTACAGTATTTCATACGGATGTTTCGCAGGAAGCTGCCTTCTACTGAATCAGACCCCTGGTCCATCAAGGTCAGTATTGTCTACTCAAACTGGCAGCAGCTCTCCAGGGTCACAGGCTGAGGTCTTTCTCAGCACTTACTATCTGGTCCTTTCAACTGGAGATGCCAGGGATTGAACCTGCATGAATATCGGAGGCTCTACCACTAAGCCACAGCCCCTCAAGTTTTGCCGCCCAGCGATTGAGAGAGTCTGGCGAAGCCAGCTATGCAGCAGCAGCAGCAGCAGCAGCAGCAACCGAACTGGAAGCAGGAGATGGCCAGTTCCAGTGTGGGCCCGATGGAAGCCCTCTGAGGGCTTGATCCAGCGCTTGGGCCTGCTGTAGGGTCCTTCCAGTTTTCATCCCCCTGCCCTTACCCAACCGGGCGGGAATGGGAATCCTAGGAAACGTTCCTGCACTCCTAATCTCCCCAACAGTTTGAAAGCAGGTCCTGCCACCACCTATTTGGTACCACTGGGACCTGTGATTTATTTAATCACCCCGGGTCTTAAGCTGATAGGTGTCACAGAGGAGATCAGGTCTTCAGCTTGATCTCAGCCCAGGCAGTATAGATCACATCCCCTAATGATTTATCCAAGTTAACTTTCTGAATTATTTAGCCCTCTGTAACTCTTTTGCCTGCGAAGAAGACAAGCCCTCTTGAATAGTTCCCTGTTGCAGAGCTTGTGGAAGTGGGAAACACGATATCGTTTCAGATCTCAGGCCTTCCCAACCAGCACCTTGCCTGGGGTAATTTCCCTTTTGTTCACGTTCAGCCATTTGACCCACACCAGTCTGGCTCCATCCCTTTAGGAGAGGCTTACTTAATGGGCTGTTGTCTCCATGCCATGAAAGCCTTCCCCTGCTCATTTCCACATGCGGAGCCTCTATGGAAGGGACAGGACATTTTTCTCCAGGCCAGATGGCAACCTTCATGATCTCTGTCAAGGTCAGTCTGGTCTACTCTGAGGGGCAGCAGCTCTGAACCTGGAACTGTCTGCATGCCGAGCGGACACTTTGCCACTGAGCCACTGCCCCTCTCCACAGTCCCAGTATGCCCGCTTCTCATTTTTGAGAGCCAGATGGAGAACTCTGCCCTTATCCTTGATGGTGTCATAGCTATACCCCGTACAGAATTGGAAATGATAATAGGTTCCTTTACTTCCCGGAACACTGGCTTAAGATCGGCTTTATACTCTTTACTGATCAAAACTCTATGTCTTACTCCCCCCAAATATCAGTCTTCTTGGCAGAAAGATTGTGACGCCTCTCTTACAGAGGAAACCTGGTCTCAAATTTGGGCATCCAAAAGACACAACTCTGAGGTAATGTCAGTACGCTTACAAAATCTGAAAATTATGACAAGATGGTATGCCACACCAGCCAGACTATCCCTTATTGCCTCAAATTACTCCCCATATTGCTGGAAAGGGTGCCGGCAACTTGGCAACTTTGCGCACTGTCGGTGGGGGTGTGAGAAAGTTAAGAAGTTCTGGAAGGAAGCTCTATCTGTTCTAGAAAAAGTCACCTCAATTTCGGTCCCTTTCCTGCCTGAAACCTTAGTTTTGAACTATTGGCCAGAGAAAGTAAGACCTAGAATGCTTGGTTCTACCACAGAGGTTATGTTAGATGCAGCCAAGACTGCTATAGCACCTTACTGGAAAGACGACAAGCCACCAAATATCGAGGTCTGGTTTAGGAAACTTTGGGCACATTATCTTATGGATTCTGTCACAGTTCAATTAAATTCCACGGCTGGATCGTCCCTACACTCAGCCTTTACCGGTAAATGGTTCCCGGTCCTTGAATACCTGTCTCAGCAACAGTTCATTCCAGCGGAATGGTCTCAATACCACAAGGTGTACTTTGATAGTTTGTTCTCCAGAACTTTGAAATGTGGGTTAAACTATTCGTTCAGTGATACAGTAACCCTTAAAACTTTTGTAAGTTAACTTATGGTAAAAAGTTGTTGCTATAAACAACAGATATTTTGAAACTGTATGGTGCTATTATGCACATTATGTTGACTTTATTTTGATTGTTACTGGTTATATAAGCTTTACGTTACTTGTGAATTTTGTATTTTTCAATATAAACAGTCAATAAAATGGTTTAAACGGGGGGGGGGGGGGGAGATGCATACCCAACCCCCGCACACCCACGAAGCTGCCTGATAGTGAATCAGACCTTCAGTCCATCGAGGTCAGTGCCTAGATGCCTGTTTGGAGGAGAGGCCTTTCTCTCTCTCTCACACGTTCCTCTTTTGTGTTATTCCTGCCAGAGGCTTTTCTCCTTCCTAGGCAGGGATCTCCCTCTTTCTCCTTCTGTCTCTGGGGCTGCAGGTGGAGAGTTTCCTCCCTGCGGGACAGAGCAAAAACTTGAAGGGGGGGGGGGGGGGCGGGGTCCAAATCCAGCCTCCTTTCTCCGAATCCGGGCTCTGTCCCTTCACTCCTGCAAGAAATATTGGTTAAAACTCCCCTTTGGGCACCTTCTGCTCGCATCTGAGGTCCTGCATTTGATCTCCACGGGGCAATAGAGAAAGCCAGTCATCTACACCGGTCCATTTAAAGAACAGCATCATCTAGCAACGTCTGAACCCCTCCCCCAACTGAGTCTTACGGAAACGTCTTCGGACAGCGCTGGCTCTTCGGCATGGAAATGGAGATGAGCACCGCATCCCTAGAGCCCTATTCGACCGGCTTCCGAGCAAGGGAAACCTTGACCGTTCTTTACCTATAGATGGAGGAATAAAGAGCAGTGGGATCCCGCGCGGTGTTGCTCCAGAGCAGCCTCATTAAGCAGCATAAGGCGTCCCTGACGGCAGCCTGACCGAGGGGCCTAATGGAGGGGGCGGGACGCGCTTTCCTTCGGTCTACAGCACTGAAAGGGTTCAACATACAGAGCCGTTTCCTAGAGGGGCCGAACGGAGGGGGGAAAGAAGGCTGGGGGGGCGCGCGCGGAGGGTTCGCTTCTGAATGGGGAGAGAGAACGGGGGGGGGGGGGGGAGAAGGAATCGTGCTGGATCCCGGGAAGGTCCACTTGGAAGTCAAAGGCAGGGGATCAGGTTCGAGCTCTTGGAAGGGGGGGCGGGCCTTTGGTGTCCGTCCCTCGCTGGCTTCGCCTCCGGCCTGCCTCGCTCCCCGCCGGAAGTCCCTCCCTGCAGCAGGCCGGCCGGCCGGTCGGGGGAGCGGCCTGAGAGGCAGCGCAGAAATGGAGCCGGAGCGGAGGGGAAGAGGGCGGGAAGGTGCCCAAGGGGTGGTGGGGCTGCCCCTCCCGCCGTCGCCGGCCTCCTAAGGGGCCCCTCTTCCCCCTCTCGCTGCCCCGGCGGACGGGGAGTTGAAGGGCGCGGTCCCGGGGCTGGGGGAGGGCGGGCAACCTTTCGGGCCTGAGCTCCCAGCGGCCGCCAGGGGCGCATTTCGCGGTTCCCGGGGAACGGGCGCCTTCCCAGGCCTGGGGGAGCGCAGACGCGAGGGGCGCATTTTGCCTTTAGGGGTTCAGGGGCGCCGTCCCGGGGCTGGGGGAGGCCGGGAAAGGTTTTGCACCTGTTTGCCCAGCCCCGGCGAGGGGCGCAACTCGCCGTTCGTGGTTAAAGGGCGCCTTCCCGGGCCTGGGGGAGGGGGGGAAACCTTTAAAATGTGGAGGGGAGAGAAGGTGGCGAGATGGAGCCCAGCCTCCTTAGGTCTTAGAAGCTAAGCCGGGTCTGGACTTGGATGGGAGACCATCCCCGGAGGATGCGAAAGAGGAAGGCGAGGGCAAACTGCCTCTGCTTCTCACCTCCTTTGAAAGCCGCTTGTTGGGATTGCCACTTGTGTGCTGCAACTGGACGGCACTTGCATACACACAGTAGAATGTGGGCTGTAGCCACCCATTGGTGGCTATGGCTCTGTTGTTTTGCAGCTGCCCTGATTTGCACCTGGATCTTCTTGTATGGATAAGCCCCAATTGCCAATGACTGCTAAAGTGCAGTATCCATCGATGTCTGGACTCAGCCATGGGAAACACTGTGCTGGATCCTGTGTCAGAATGAAACTCTCCTGCCACCCTCCTCCCACTTAGCTCCATGAAATGTTGCTTCTGGGGGAAAGGGTATCATGAGGAATGAAGTGAACCGGGAGGTCTGCAGTAGGAAGGAGGAATCAGTGGAAACTAGCCACTGAGTTTGGAATCAGCCCACTACCTATTATTGCCCCAGAGTATTTAAAGTCTTGGGCGACTTTGTACTGAATTTCAGTAAACTATGGCATCACAGTTGCCTTTGCTGGGGAAATGCGTGGCTGAGCCAGAATACCAAACCGTTGCTGTGCACTCAATTTCTGAGCATTTGTTTGTCTTATGTGACCATTTCTTTGTCTTATGCACATGGTATGTATATTTGCAGATCGTAAAGTGACTATTCTAAAAGCGAATTTAAATAAAGGACACTGCAGGAGACCAGTAAGATATCAGCGTGCACAGGAAATATATGTTTACGGTAGAGCAATTTTAGGCTTTATCCTTTTTGTATTTTCCAATCTCTAAATATTGGTATCAGATATTATAAAAAGATATCTTTCACCCAAACAGTACATAGAGAAAAATATGTTTCACTCAAACAATGCATCAAGGGCAGGTTTACATTCAAACAGCGACTTATCAGTGTATCAGTATTTTGTATGTCTTCCTATCACTGTGACCCTCAGTTTTTGCATTAGCCTCCGGGTGGGGCTCTTGGCTCCACCCCCAAAGTCTCCAGCTATTTCCCAACCCAGACCTGGCAACCGTAGTTGGGGGGAGGCCGGGGAAAGCCCCTCCCTCTGGGTGTGTGGAGGGGGTTGTCTCCTTCGCACCTCTCTGCGAAGCCAGGGGGGTCCCTGCAGCGCCTTCCTCGGGTGTGTGGCTCCCGGCAGGGCAGCTGGGGAAGCTAAATTTCATTAGCAAACAAATACCACTGGACAAATAAATATCATTATCGATATCTGCTTTTACCCCTTTTGTTATTATTTTTGGCACTCTGGTTTAATGTTAATAAAAAGCAAATCTGCATATTTCCCAGTAAAAAAAAGTGTCCTATTTGTTCATGTCTTGCGGCTCTCGAACATCTGACATTTATTCCATGATAGTTCGAGGGGGGTAGCCGTGTTGGCCTGTCTGTAGCAGTGGAAAAGAGAAAGCATCCAGTGGCACCTGAAAGACTTAAGAAAATGTGTTTGGCCCTTGAATCTGTTAAACATCTTCATTATGCTGGATGCTGATTTACTGCTCACCCTCTACCAGGGGATGAGCTTTCCTGAGTCACTGAAATGTATGGCTGAGTCTCAGACTTTATAGACTTCATCTCCTAAATCTTTTTTTTTTTTTTGGGGGGGGGGGGGGGGGGCCGGGAGGCGTGCCCTGTGACAGTGGAATCAAATCACAACGTCTTGTTTGCTAGTCCCAGATTTCAAGTACCTTATTTCATCTGCCCCCAGGGGTATTTTTAGGCAGGAACGCACAGGAACGGAGTTCCGGCTGGCTTTCAAGTTGGCCATGCCTACAGCCTCCCTCCCCTTGGGTTCCCCGTGCACCTTGCAACATTGATCATTGTTGATCGTAAAGGTGCCACTGGACTCAAACTTTGTTCTGCTGCTTCAGACTAACACCTGGAATCTCTGTTCTCCCAACAGTTCTCCATCTTCCACAGCATATCTCTTGTGGACCGGCTTGACTTTAATCAGCTGTTATCTGCAGTCTCTCTAGATGAGACTTTTGCAACAAACAGGCATATGGGAAATGGAGCAGCCAAACCGCCCAGGCTTAAAAAAACATGTTGCTAGGTCTGTTGGCAGTTGAAATCCCCAGGTTTGTAGATCCCATGCTAAGATTCCAGTTTTCCCTCTGCCTGAGTATGCCGTTTATCTTTGCCACTAGATAACCCTGGAAAAAATAAGGCTTCTGGACTACGATGGCACAGTTCAGGCAGCGATGAAGGTGCTCTTACAGCCCACATGCAAAGCAGAGGCTCTTCCACTGAGCCACGGCCCCTCCCCTCCGTATAGTCTCCAAACCACCTTCTGCCCAGTTGTGCAGATGAACCAGCTGGGTTGCTTTGGATGCATTCTAGAGGTTCATTCTCTCCCCCCCACCCCCCAGCTTACCCATGTTTACCCGGTTTAATTAAGGTACTCTTACGGCAGGTGCAGTGTCTTTCTGTTGCTTGGGCTGTGACTCTCTCTTAACGGGGAGCTGTTCAGTAGCCTACAGTATTTCATACGGATGTTTCGCAGGAAGCTGCCTTCTACTGAATCAGACCCCTGGTCCATCAAGGTCAGTATTGTCTACTCAAACTGGCAGCAGCTCTCCAGGGTCACAGGCTGAGGTCTTTCTCAGCACTTACTATCTGGTCCTTTCAACTGGAGATGCCAGGGATTGAACCTGCATGAATATCGGAGGCTCTACCACTAAGCCACAGCCCCTCAAGTTTTGCCGCCCAGCGATTGAGAGAGTCTGGCGAAGCCAGCTATGCAGCAGCAGCAGCAGCAGCAGCAGCAACCGAACTGGAAGCAGGAGATGGCCAGTTCCAGTGTGGGCCCGATGGAAGCCCTCTGAGGGCTTGATCCAGCGCTTGGGCCTGCTGTAGGGTCCTTCCAGTTTTCATCCCCCTGCCCTTACCCAACCGGGCGGGAATGGGAATCCTAGGAAACGTTCCTGCACTCCTAATCTCCCCAACAGTTTGAAAGCAGGTCCTGCCACCACCTATTTGGTACCACTGGGACCTGTGATTTATTTAATCACCCCGGGTCTTAAGCTGATAGGTGTCACAGAGGAGATCAGGTCTTCAGCTTGATCTCAGCCCAGGCAGTATAGATCACATCCCCTAATGATTTATCCAAGTTAACTTTCTGAATTATTTAGCCCTCTGTAACTCTTTTGCCTGCGAAGAAGACAAGCCCTCTTGAATAGTTCCCTGTTGCAGAGCTTGTGGAAGTGGGAAACACGATATCGTTTCAGATCTCAGGCCTTCCCAACCAGCACCTTGCCTGGGGTAATTTCCCTTTTGTTCACGTTCAGCCATTTGACCCACACCAGTCTGGCTCCATCCCTTTAGGAGAGGCTTACTTAATGGGCTGTTGTCTCCATGCCATGAAAGCCTTCCCCTGCTCATTTCCACATGCGGAGCCTCTATGGAAGGGACAGGACATTTTTCTCCAGGCCAGATGGCAACCTTCATGATCTCTGTCAAGGTCAGTCTGGTCTACTCTGAGGGGCAGCAGCTCTGAACCTGGAACTGTCTGCATGCCGAGCGGACACTTTGCCACTGAGCCACTGCCCCTCTCCACAGTCCCAGTATGCCCGCTTCTCATTTTTGAGAGCCAGATGGAGAACTCTGCCCTTATCCTTGATGGTGTCATAGCTATACCCCGTACAGAATTGGAAATGATAATAGGTTCCTTTACTTCCCGGAACACTGGCTTAAGATCGGCTTTATACTCTTTACTGATCAAAACTCTATGTCTTACTCCCCCCAAATATCAGTCTTCTTGGCAGAAAGATTGTGACGCCTCTCTTACAGAGGAAACCTGGTCTCAAATTTGGGCATCCAAAAGACACAACTCTGAGGTAATGTCAGTACGCTTACAAAATCTGAAAATTATGACAAGATGGTATGCCACACCAGCCAGACTATCCCTTATTGCCTCAAATTACTCCCCATATTGCTGGAAAGGGTGCCGGCAACTTGGCAACTTTGCGCACTGTCGGTGGGGGTGTGAGAAAGTTAAGAAGTTCTGGAAGGAAGCTCTATCTGTTCTAGAAAAAGTCACCTCAATTTCGGTCCCTTTCCTGCCTGAAACCTTAGTTTTGAACTATTGGCCAGAGAAAGTAAGACCTAGAATGCTTGGTTCTACCACAGAGGTTATGTTAGATGCAGCCAAGACTGCTATAGCACCTTACTGGAAAGACGACAAGCCACCAAATATCGAGGTCTGGTTTAGGAAACTTTGGGCACATTATCTTATGGATTCTGTCACAGTTCAATTAAATTCCACGGCTGGATCGTCCCTACACTCAGCCTTTACCGGTAAATGGTTCCCGGTCCTTGAATACCTGTCTCAGCAACAGTTCATTCCAGCGGAATGGTCTCAATACCACAAGGTGTACTTTGATAGTTTGTTCTCCAGAACTTTGAAATGTGGGTTAAACTATTCGTTCAGTGATACAGTAACCCTTAAAACTTTTGTAAGTTAACTTATGGTAAAAAGTTGTTGCTATAAACAACAGATATTTTGAAACTGTATGGTGCTATTATGCACATTATGTTGACTTTATTTTGATTGTTACTGGTTATATAAGCTTTACGTTACTTGTGAATTTTGTATTTTTCAATATAAACAGTCAATAAAATGGTTTAAACGGGGGGGGGGGGGGAGATGCATACCCAACCCCCGCACACCCACGAAGCTGCCTGATAGTGAATCAGACCTTCAGTCCATCGAGGTCAGTGCCTAGATGCCTGTTTGGAGGAGAGGCCTTTCTCTCTCTCTCTCACGTTCCTCTTTTGTGTTATTCCTGCCAGAGGCTTTTCTCCTTCCTAGGCAGGGATCTCCCTCTTTCTCCTTCTGTCTCTGGGGCTGCAGGTGGAGAGTTTCCTCCCTGCGGGACAGAGCAAAAACTTGAAGGGGGGGGGGGGGGGGGGCGGGGTCCAAATCCAGCCTCCTTTCTCCGAATCCGGGCTCTGTCCCTTCACTCCTGCAAGAAATATTGGTTAAAACTCCCCTTTGGGCACCTTCTGCTCGCATCTGAGGTCCTGCATTTGATCTCCACGGGGCAATAGAGAAAGCCAGTCATCTACACCGGTCCATTTAAAGAACAGCATCATCTAGCAACGTCTGAACCCCTCCCCCAACTGAGTCTTACGAAACGTCTTCGGACAGCGCTGGCTCTTCGGCATGGAAATGGAGATGAGCACCGCATCCCTAGAGCCCTATTCGACCGGCTTCCGAGCAAGGGAAACCTTGACCGTTCTTTACCTATAGATGGAGGAATAAAGAGCAGTGGGATCCCGCGCGGTGTTGCTCCAGAGCAGCCTCATTAAGCAGCATAAGGCGTCCCTGACGGCAGCCTGACCGAGGGGCCTAATGGAGGGGGCGGGACGCGCTTTCCTTCGGTCTACAGCACTGAAAGGGTTCAACATACAGAGCCGTTTCCTAGAGGGGCCGAACGGAGGGGGGAAAGAAGGCTGGGGGGGCGCGCGCGGAGGGTTCGCTTCTGAATGGGGAGAGAGAACGGGGGGGGGGGGGGGGGAGAAGGAATCGTGCTGGATCCCGGGAAGGTCCACTTGGAAGTCAAAGGCAGGGGATCAGGTTCGAGCTCTTGGAAGGGGGG
The DNA here is from genome assembly GCA_029233225.1 of Lepidodactylus listeri. NCBI lineage: Eukaryota > Metazoa > Chordata > Lepidosauria > Squamata > Gekkonidae > Lepidodactylus > Lepidodactylus listeri. The sequence continues at coordinate 3,245,871 of JARCFY010000022.1, forward strand.
GCGGGCCTTTGGTGTCCGTCCCTCGCTGGCTTCGCCTCCGGCCTGCCTCGCTCCCCGCCGGAAGTCCCTCCCTGCAGCAGGCCGGCCGGCCGGTCGGGGGAGCGGCCTGAGAGGCAGCGCAGAAATGGAGCCGGAGCGGAGGGGAAGAGGGCGGGAAGGTGCCCAAGGGGTGGTGGGGCTGCCCCTCCCGCCGTCGCCGGCCTCCTAAGGGGCCCCTCTTCCCCCTCTCGCTGCCCCGGCGGACGGGGAGTTGAAGGGCGCGGTCCCGGGGCTGGGGGAGGGCGGGCAACCTTTCGGGCCTGAGCTCCCAGCGGCCGCCAGGGGCGCATTTCGCGGTTCCCGGGGAACGGGCGCCTTCCCAGGCCTGGGGGAGCGCAGACGCGAGGGGCGCATTTTGCCTTTAGGGGTTCAGGGGCGCCGTCCCGGGGCTGGGGGAGGCCGGGAAAGGTTTTGCACCTGTTTGCCCAGCCCCGGCGAGGGGCGCAACTCGCCGTTCGTGGTTAAAGGGCGCCTTCCCGGGCCTGGGGGAGGGGGGGAAACCTTTAAAATGTGGAGGGGAGAGAAGGTGGCAAGATGGAGCCCAGCCTCCTTAGGTCTTAGAAGCTAAGCCGGGTCTGGACTTGGATGGGAGACCATCCCCGGAGGATGCGAAAGAGGAAGGCGAGGGCAAACTGCCTCTGCTTCTCACCTCCTTTGAAAGCCGCTTGTTGGGATTGCCACTTGTGTGCTGCAACTGGACGGCACTTGCATACACACAGTAGAATGTGGGCTGTAGCCACCCATTGGTGGCTATGGCTCTGTTGTTTTGCAGCTGCCCTGATTTGCACCTGGATCTTCTTGTATGGATAAGCCCCAATTGCCAATGACTGCTAAAGTGCAGTATCCATCGATGTCTGGACTCAGCCATGGGAAACACTGTGCTGGATCCTGTGTCAGAATGAAACTCTCCTGCCACCCTCCTCCCACTTAGCTCCATGAAATGTTGCTTCTGGGGGAAAGGGTATCATGAGGAATGAAGTGAACCGGGAGGTCTGCAGTAGGAAGGAGGAATCAGTGGAAACTAGCCACTGAGTTTGGAATCAGCCCACTACCTATTATTGCCCCAGAGTATTTAAAGTCTTGGGCGACTTTGTACTGAATTTCAGTAAACTATGGCATCACAGTTGCCTTTGCTGGGGAAATGCGTGGCTGAGCCAGAATACCAAACCGTTGCTGTGCACTCAATTTCTGAGCATTTGTTTGTCTTATGTGACCATTTCTTTGTCTTATGCACATGGTATGTATATTTGCAGATCGTAAAGTGACTATTCTAAAAGCGAATTTAAATAAAGGACACTGCAGGAGACCAGTAAGATATCAGCGTGCACAGGAAATATATGTTTACGGTAGAGCAATTTTAGGCTTTATCCTTTTTGTATTTTCCAATCTCTAAATATTGGTATCAGATATTATAAAAAGATATCTTTCACCCAAACAGTACATAGAGAAAAATATGTTTCACTCAAACAATGCATCAAGGGCAGGTTTACATTCAAACAGCGACTTATCAGTGTATCAGTATTTTGTATGTCTTCCTATCACTGTGACCCTCAGTTTTTGCATTAGCCTCCGGGTGGGGCTCTTGGCTCCACCCCCAAAGTCTCCAGCTATTTCCCAACCCAGACCTGGCAACCGTAGTTGGGGGGAGGCCGGGGAAAGCCCCTCCCTCTGGGTGTGTGGAGGGGGTTGTCTCCTTCGCACCTCTCTGCGAAGCCAGGGGGGTCCCTGCAGCGCCTTCCTCGGGTGTGTGGCTCCCGGCAGGGCAGCTGGGGAAGCTAAATTTCATTAGCAAACAAATACCACTGGACAAATAAATATCATTATCGATATCTGCTTTTACCCCTTTTGTTATTATTTTTGGCACTCTGGTTTAATGTTAATAAAAAGCAAATCTGCATATTTCCCAGTAAAAAAAAGTGTCCTATTTGTTCATGTCTTGCGGCTCTCGAACATCTGACATTTATTCCATGATAGTTCGAGGGGGGTAGCCGTGTTGGCCTGTCTGTAGCAGTGGAAAAGAGAAAGCATCCAGTGGCACCTGAAAGACTTAAGAAAATGTGTTTGGCCCTTGAATCTGTTAAACATCTTCATTATGCTGGATGCTGATTTACTGCTCACCCTCTACCAGGGGATGAGCTTTCCTGAGTCACTGAAATGTATGGCTGAGTCTCAGACTTTATAGACTTCATCTCCTAAATCTTTTTTTTTGGGGGGGGGGGGGGGGGCCGGGAGGCGTGCCCTGTGACAGTGGAATCAAATCACAACGTCTTGTTTGCTAGTCCCAGATTTCAAGTACCTTATTTCATCTGCCCCCAGGGGTATTTTTAGGCAGGAACGCACAGGAACGGAGTTCCGGCTGGCTTTCAAGTTGGCCATGCCTACAGCCTCCCTCCCCTTGGGTTCCCCGTGCACCTTGCAACATTGATCATTGTTGATCGTAAAGGTGCCACTGGACTCAAACTTTGTTCTGCTGCTTCAGACTAACACCTGGAATCTCTGTTCTCCCAACAGTTCTCCATCTTCCACAGCATATCTCTTGTGGACCGGCTTGACTTTAATCAGCTGTTATCTGCAGTCTCTCTAGATGAGACTTTTGCAACAAACAGGCATATGGGAAATGGAGCAGCCAAACCGCCCAGGCTTAAAAAAACATGTTGCTAGGTCTGTTGGCAGTTGAAATCCCCAGGTTTGTAGATCCCATGCTAAGATTCCAGTTTTCCCTCTGCCTGAGTATGCCGTTTATCTTTGCCACTAGATAACCCTGGAAAAAATAAGGCTTCTGGACTACGATGGCACAGTTCAGGCAGCGATGAAGGTGCTCTTACAGCCCACATGCAAAGCAGAGGCTCTTCCACTGAGCCACGGCCCCTCCCCTCCGTATAGTCTCCAAACCACCTTCTGCTCAGTTGTGCAGATGAACCAGCTGGGTTGCTTTGGATGCATTCTAGAGGTTCATTCTCTCCCCCCCACCCCCCAGCTTACCCATGTTTACCCGGTTTAATTAAGGTACTCTTACGGCAGGTGCAGTGTCTTTCTGTTGCTTGGGCTGTGACTCTCTCTTAACGGGGAGCTGTTCAGTAGCCTACAGTATTTCATACGGATGTTTCGCAGGAAGCTGCCTTCTACTGAATCAGACCCCTGGTCCATCAAGGTCAGTATTGTCTACTCAAACTGGCAGCAGCTCTCCAGGGTCACAGGCTGAGGTCTTTCTCAGCACTTACTATCTGGTCCTTTCAACTGGAGATGCCAGGGATTGAACCTGCATGAATATCGGAGGCTCTACCACTAAGCCACAGCCCCTCAAGTTTTGCCGCCCAGCGATTGAGAGAGTCTGGCGAAGCCAGCTATGCAGCAGCAGCAGCAGCAGCAGCAGCAACCGAACTGGAAGCAGGAGATGGCCAGTTCCAGTGTGGGCCCGATGGAAGCCCTCTGAGGGCTTGATCCAGCGCTTGGGCCTGCTGTAGGGTCCTTCCAGTTTTCATCCCCCTGCCCTTACCCAACCGGGCGGGAATGGGAATCCTAGGAAACGTTCCTGCACTCCTAATCTCCCCAACAGTTTGAAAGCAGGTCCTGCCACCACCTATTTGGTACCACTGGGACCTGTGATTTATTTAATCACCCCGGGTCTTAAGCTGATAGGTGTCACAGAGGAGATCAGGTCTTCAGCTTGATCTCAGCCCAGGCAGTATAGATCACATCCCCTAATGATTTATCCAAGTTAACTTTCTGAATTATTTAGCCCTCTGTAACTCTTTTGCCTGCGAAGAAGACAAGCCCTCTTGAATAGTTCCCTGTTGCAGAGCTTGTGGAAGTGGGAAACACGATATCGTTTCAGATCTCAGGCCTTCCCAACCAGCACCTTGCCTGGGGTAATTTCCCTTTTGTTCACGTTCAGCCATTTGACCCACACCAGTCTGGCTCCATCCCTTTAGGAGAGGCTTACTTAATGGGCTGTTGTCTCCATGCCATGAAAGCCTTCCCCTGCTCATTTCCACATGCGGAGCCTCTATGGAAGGGACAGGACATTTTTCTCCAGGCCAGATGGCAACCTTCATGATCTCTGTCAAGGTCAGTCTGGTCTACTCTGAGGGGCAGCAGCTCTGAACCTGGAACTGTCTGCATGCCGAGCGGACACTTTGCCACTGAGCCACTGCCCCTCTCCACAGTCCCAGTATGCCCGCTTCTCATTTTTGAGAGCCAGATGGAGAACTCTGCCCTTATCCTTGATGGTGTCATAGCTATACCCCGTACAGAATTGGAAATGATAATAGGTTCCTTTACTTCCCGGAACACTGGCTTAAGATCGGCTTTATACTCTTTACTGATCAAAACTCTATGTCTTACTCCCCCCAAATATCAGTCTTCTTGGCAGAAAGATTGTGACGCCTCTCTTACAGAGGAAACCTGGTCTCAAATTTGGGCATCCAAAAGACACAACTCTGAGGTAATGTCAGTACGCTTACAAAATCTGAAAATTATGACAAGATGGTATGCCACACCAGCCAGACTATCCCTTATTGCCTCAAATTACTCCCCATATTGCTGGAAAGGGTGCCGGCAACTTGGCAACTTTGCGCACTGTCGGTGGGGGTGTGAGAAAGTTAAGAAGTTCTGGAAGGAAGCTCTATCTGTTCTAGAAAAAGTCACCTCAATTTCGGTCCCTTTCCTGCCTGAAACCTTAGTTTTGAACTATTGGCCAGAGAAAGTAAGACCTAGAATGCTTGGTTCTACCACAGAGGTTATGTTAGATGCAGCCAAGACTGCTATAGCACCTTACTGGAAAGACGACAAGCCACCAAATATCGAGGTCTGGTTTAGGAAACTTTGGGCACATTATCTTATGGATTCTGTCACAGTTCAATTAAATTCCACGGCTGGATCGTCCCTACACTCAGCCTTTACCGGTAAATGGTTCCCGGTCCTTGAATACCTGTCTCAGCAACAGTTCATTCCAGCGGAATGGTCTCAATACCACAAGGTGTACTTTGATAGTTTGTTCTCCAGAACTTTGAAATGTGGGTTAAACTATTCGTTCAGTGATACAGTAACCCTTAAAACTTTTGTAAGTTAACTTATGGTAAAAAGTTGTTGCTATAAACAACAGATATTTTGAAACTGTATGGTGCTATTATGCACATTATGTTGACTTTATTTTGATTGTTACTGGTTATATAAGCTTTACGTTACTTGTGAATTTTGTATTTTTCAATATAAACAGTCAATAAAATGGTTTAAACGGGGGGGGGGGGGGAGATGCATACCCAACCCCCGCACACCCACGAAGCTGCCTGATAGTGAATCAGACCTTCAGTCCATCGAGGTCAGTGCCTAGATGCCTGTTTGGAGGAGAGGCCTTTCTCTCTCTCTCTCACGTTCCTCTTTTGTGTTATTCCTGCCAGAGGCTTTTCTCCTTCCTAGGCAGGGATCTCCCTCTTTCTCCTTCTGTCTCTGGGGCTGCAGGTGGAGAGTTTCCTCCCTGCGGGACAGAGCAAAAACTTGAGGGGGGGGGGGCGGGGTCCAAATCCAGCCTCCTTTCTCCGAATCCGGGCTCTGTCCCTTCACTCCTGCAAGAAATATTGGTTAAAACTCCCCTTTGGGCACCTTCTGCTCGCATCTGAGGTCCTGCATTTGATCTCCACGGGGCAATAGAGAAAGCCAGTCATCTACACCGGTCCATTTAAAGAACAGCATCATCTAGCAACGTCTGAACCCCTCCCCCAACTGAGTCTTACGGAAACGTCTTCGGACAGCGCTGGCTCTTCGGCATGGAAATGGAGATGAGCACCGCATCCCTAGAGCCCTATTCGACCGGCTTCCGAGCAAGGGAAACCTTGACCGTTCTTTACCTATAGATGGAGGAATAAAGAGCAGTGGGATCCCGCGCGGTGTTGCTCCAGAGCAGCCTCATTAAGCAGCATAAGGCGTCCCTGACGGCAGCCTGACCGAGGGGCCTAATGGAGGGGGCGGGACGCGCTTTCCTTCGGTCTACAGCACTGAAAGGGTTCAACATACAGAGCCGTTTCCTAGAGGGGCCGAACGGAGGGGGGAAAGAAGGCTGGGGGGGCGCGCGCGGAGGGTTCGCTTCTGAATGGGGAGAGAGAACGGGGGGTGGGGGGGGGAGAAGGAATCGTGCTGGATCCCGGGAAGGTCCACTTGGAAGTCAAAGGCAGGGGATCAGGTTCGAGCTCTTGGAAGGGGGGGCGGGCCTTTGGTGTCCGTCCCTCGCTGGCTTCGCCTCCGGCCTGCCTCGCTCCCCGCCGGAAGTCCCTCCCTGCAGCAGGCCGGCCGGCCGGTCGGGGGAGCGGCCTGAGAGGCAGCGCAGAAATGGAGCCGGAGCGGAGGGGAAGAGGGCGGGAAGGTGCCCAAGGGGTGGTGGGGCTGCCCCTCCCGCCGTCGCCGGCCTCCTAAGGGGCCCCTCTTCCCCCTCTCGCTGCCCCGGCGGACGGGGAGTTGAAGGGCGCGGTCCCGGGGCTGGGGGAGGGCGGGCAACCTTTCGGGCCTGAGCTCCCAGCGGCCGCCAGGGGCGCATTTCGCGGTTCCCGGGGAACGGGCGCCTTCCCAGGCCTGGGGGAGCGGGAGGAACCCCTCGCGTCTGCTCTCCGAACGGCAAAAGCCGTTCGGAGAGCAGACGCGAGGGGCGCATTTTGCCTTTAGGGGTTCAGGGGCGCCGTCCCGGGGCTGGGGGAGGCCGGGAAAGGTTTTGCACCTGTTTGCCCAGCCCCGGCGAGGGGCGCAACTCGCCGTTCGTGGTTAAAGGGCGCCTTCCCGGGCCTGGGGGAGGGGGGGAAACCTTTAAAATGTGGAGGGGAGAGAAGGTGGCGAGATGGAGCCCAGCCTCCTTAGGTCTTAGAAGCTAAGCCGGGTCTGGACTTGGATGGGAGACCATCCCCGGAGGATGCGAAAGAGGAAGGCGAGGGCAAACTGCCTCTGCTTCTCACCTCCTTTGAAAGCCGCTTGTTGGGATTGCCACTTGTGTGCTGCAACTGGACGGCACTTGCATACACACAGTAGAATGTGGGCTGTAGCCACCCATTGGTGGCTATGGCTCTGTTGTTTTGCAGCTGCCCTGATTTGCACCTGGATCTTCTTGTATGGATAAGCCCCAATTGCCAATGACTGCTAAAGTGCAGTATCCATCGATGTCTGGACTCAGCCATGGGAAACACTGTGCTGGATCCTGTGTCAGAATGAAACTCTCCTGCCACCCTCCTCCCACTTAGCTCCATGAAATGTTGCTTCTGGGGGAAAGGGTATCATGAGGAATGAAGTGAACCGGGAGGTCTGCAGTAGGAAGGAGGAATCAGTGGAAACTAGCCACTGAGTTTGGAATCAGCCCACTACCTATTATTGCCCCAGAGTATTTAAAGTCTTGGGCGACTTTGTACTGAATTTCAGTAAACTATGGCATCACAGTTGCCTTTGCTGGGGAAATGCGTGGCTGAGCCAGAATACCAAACCGTTGCTGTGCACTCAATTTCTGAGCATTTGTTTGTCTTATGTGACCATTTGTTTGTCTTATGCACATGGTATGTATATTTGCAGATCGTAAAGTGACTATTCTAAAAGCGAATTTAAATAAAGGACACTGCAGGAGACCAGTAAGATATCAGCGTGCACAGGAAATATATGTTTACGGTAGAGCAATTTTAGGCTTTATCCTTTTTGTATTTTCCAATCTCTAAATATTGGTATCAGATATTATAAAAAGATATCTTTCACCCAAACAGTACATAGAGAAAAATATGTTTCACTCAAACAATGCATCAAGGGCAGGTTTACATTCAAACAGCGACTTATCAGTGTATCAGTATTTTGTATGTCTTCCTATCACTGTGACCCTCAGTTTTTGCATTAGCCTCCGGGTGGGGCTCTTGGCTCCACCCCCAAAGTCTCCAGCTATTTCCCAACCCAGACCTGGCAACCGTAGTTGGGGGGAGGCCGGGGAAAGCCCCTCCCTCTGGGTGTGTGGAGGGGGTTGTCTCCTTCGCACCTCTCTGCGAAGCCAGGGGGGTCCCTGCAGCGCCTTCCTCGGGTGTGTGGCTCCCGGCAGGGCAGCTGGGGAAGCTAAATTTCATTAGCAAACAAATACCACTGGACAAATAAATATCATTATCGATATCTGCTTTTACCCCTTTTGTTATTATTTTTGGCACTCTGGTTTAATGTTAATAAAAAGCAAATCTGCATATTTCCCAGTAAAAAAAAGTGTCCTATTTGTTCATGTCTTGCGGCTCTCGAACATCTGACATTTATTCCATGATAGTTCGAGGGGGGTAGCCGTGTTGGCCTGTCTGTAGCAGTGGAAAAGAGAAAGCATCCAGTGGCACCTGAAAGACTTAAGAAAATGTGTTTGGCCCTTGAATCTGTTAAACATCTTCATTATGCTGGATGCTGATTTACTGCTCACCCTCTACCAGGGGATGAGCTTTCCTGAGTCACTGAAATGTATGGCTGAGTCTCAGACTTTATAGACTTCATCTCCTAAATCTTTTTTTTTTTTTTTGGGGGGGGGGGGGGGGGCCGGGAGGCGTGCCCTGTGACAGTGGAATCAAATCACAACGTCTTGTTTGCTAGTCCCAGATTTCAAGTACCTTATTTCATCTGCCCCCAGGGGTATTTTTAGGCAGGAACGCACAGGAACGGAGTTCCGGCTGGCTTTCAAGTTGGCCATGCCTACAGCCTCCCTCCCCTTGGGTTCCCCGTGCACCTTGCAACATTGATCATTGTTGATCGTAAAGGTGCCACTGGACTCAAACTTTGTTCTGCTGCTTCAGACTAACACCTGGAATCTCTGTTCTCCCAACAGTTCTCCATCTTCCACAGCATATCTCTTGTGGACCGGCTTGACTTTAATCAGCTGTTATCTGCAGTCTCTCTAGATGAGACTTTTGCAACAAACAGGCATATGGGAAATGGAGCAGCCAAACCGCCCAGGCTTAAAAAAACATGTTGCTAGGTCTGTTGGCAGTTGAAATCCCCAGGTTTGTAGATCCCATGCTAAGATTCCAGTTTTCCCTCTGCCTGAGTATGCCGTTTATCTTTGCCACTAGATAACCCTGGAAAAAATAAGGCTTCTGGACTACGATGGCACAGTTCAGGCAGCGATGAAGGTGCTCTTACAGCCCACATGCAAAGCAGAGGCTCTTCCACTGAGCCACGGCCCCTCCCCTCCGTATAGTCTCCAAACCACCTTCTGCTCAGTTGTGCAGATGAACCAGCTGGGTTGCTTTGGATGCATTCTAGAGGTTCATTCTCTCCCCCCCACCCCCCAGCTTACCCATGTTTACCCGGTTTAATTAAGGTACTCTTACGGCAGGTGCAGTGTCTTTCTGTTGCTTGGGCTGTGACTCTCTCTTAACGGGGAGCTGTTCAGTAGCCTACAGTATTTCATACGGATGTTTCGCAGGAAGCTGCCTTCTACTGAATCAGACCCCTGGTCCATCAAGGTCAGTATTGTCTACTCAAACTGGCAGCAGCTCTCCAGGGTCACAGGCTGAGGTCTTTCTCAGCACTTACTATCTGGTCCTTTCAACTGGAGATGCCAGGGATTGAACCTGCATGAATATCGGAGGCTCTACCACTAAGCCACAGCCCCTCAAGTTTTGCCGCCCAGCGATTGAGAGAGTCTGGCGAAGCCAGCTATGCAGCAGCAGCAGCAGCAGCAACCGAACTGGAAGCAGGAGATGGCCAGTTCCAGTGTGGGCCCGATGGAAGCCCTCTGAGGGCTTGATCCAGCGCTTGGGCCTGCTGTAGGGTCCTTCCAGTTTTCATCCCCCTGCCCTTACCCAACCGGGCGGGAATGGGAATCCTAGGAAACGTTCCTGCACTCCTAATCTCCCCAACAGTTTGAAAGCAGGTCCTGCCACCACCTATTTGGTACCACTGGGACCTGTGATTTATTTAATCACCCCGGGTCTTAAGCTGATAGGTGTCACAGAGGAGATCAGGTCTTCAGCTTGATCTCAGCCCAGGCAGTATAGATCACATCCCCTAATGATTTATCCAAGTTAACTTTCTGAATTATTTAGCCCTCTGTAACTCTTTTGCCTGCGAAGAAGACAAGCCCTCTTGAATAGTTCCCTGTTGCAGAGCTTGTGGAAGTGGGAAACACGATATCGTTTCAGATCTCAGGCCTTCCCAACCAGCACCTTGCCTGGGGTAATTTCCCTTTTGTTCACGTTCAGCCATTTGACCCACACCAGTCTGGCTCCATCCCTTTAGGAGAGGCTTACTTAATGGGCTGTTGTCTCCATGCCATGAAAGCCTTCCCCTGCTCATTTCCACATGCGGAGCCTCTATGGAAGGGACAGGACATTTTTCTCCAGGCCAGATGGCAACCTTCATGATCTCTGTCAAGGTCAGTCTGGTCTACTCTGAGGGGCAGCAGCTCTGAACCTGGAACTGTCTGCATGCCGAGCGGACACTTTGCCACTGAGCCACTGCCCCTCTCCACAGTCCCAGTATGCCCGCTTCTCATTTTTGAGAGCCAGATGGAGAACTCTGCCCTTATCCTTGATGGTGTCATAGCTATACCCCGTACAGAATTGGAAATGATAATAGGTTCCTTTACTTCCCGGAACACTGGCTTAAGATCGGCTTTATACTCTTTACTGATCAAAACTCTATGTCTTACTCCCCCCAAATATCAGTCTTCTTGGCAGAAAGATTGTGACGCCTCTCTTACAGAGGAAACCTGGTCTCAAATTTGGGCATCCAAAAGACACAACTCTGAGGTAATGTCAGTACGCTTACAAAATCTGAAAATTATGACAAGATGGTATGCCACACCAGCCAGACTATCCCTTATTGCCTCAAATTACTCCCCATATTGCTGGAAAGGGTGCCGGCAACTTGGCAACTTTGCGCACTGTCGGTGGGGGTGTGAGAAAGTTAAGAAGTTCTGGAAGGAAGCTCTATCTGTTCTAGAAAAAGTCACCTCAATTTCGGTCCCTTTCCTGCCTGAAACCTTAGTTTTGAACTATTGGCCAGAGAAAGTAAGACCTAGAATGCTTGGTTCTACCACAGAGGTTATGTTAGATGCAGCCAAGACTGCTATAGCACCTTACTGGAAAGACGACAAGCCACCAAATATCGAGGTCTGGTTTAGGAAACTTTGGGCACATTATCTTATGGATTCTGTCACAGTTCAATTAAATTCCACGGCTGGATCGTCCCTACACTCAGCCTTTACCGGTAAATGGTTCCCGGTCCTTGAATACCTGTCTCAGCAACAGTTCATTCCAGCGGAATGGTCTCAATACCACAAGGTGTACTTTGATAGTTTCTTCTCCAGAACTTTGAAATGTGGGTTAAACTATTCGTTCAGTGATACAGTAACCCTTAAAACTTTTGTAAGTTAACTTATGGTAAAAAGTTGTTGCTATAAACAACAGATATTTTGAAACTGTATGGTGCTATTATGCACATTATGTTGACTTTATTTTGATTGTTACTGGTTATATAAGCTTTACGTTACTTGTGAATTTTGTATTTTTCAATATAAACAGTCAATAAAATGGTTTAAACGGGGGGGGGGGGGAGATGCATACCCAACCCCCGCACACCCACGAAGCTGCCTGATAGTGAATCAGACCTTCAGTCCATCGAGGTCAGTGCCTAGATGCCTGTTTGGAGGAGAGGCCTTTCTCTCTCTCTCTCACGTTCCTCTTTTGTGTTATTCCTGCCAGAGGCTTTTCTCCTTCCTAGGCAGGGATCTCCCTCTTTCTCCTTCTGTCTCTGGGGCTGCAGGTGGAGAGTTTCCTCCCTGCGGGACAGAGCAAAAACTTGAAGGGGGGGGCGGGGTCCAAATCCAGCCTCCTTTCTCCGAATCCGGGCTCTGTCCCTTCACTCCTGCAAGAAATATTGGTTAAAACTCCCCTTTGGGCACCTTCTGCTCGCATCTGAGGTCCTGCATTTGATCTCCACGGGGCAATAGAGAAAGCCAGTCATCTACACCGGTCCATTTAAAGAACAGCATCATCTAGCAACGTCTGAACCCCTCCCCCAACTGAGTCTTACGGAAACGTCTTCGGACAGCGCTGGCTCTTCGGCATGGAAATGGAGATGAGCACCGCATCCCTAGAGCCCTATTCGACCGGCTTCCGAGCAAGGGAAACCTTGACCGTTCTTTACCTATAGATGGAGGAATAAAGAGCAGTGGGATCCCGCGCGGTGTTGCTCCAGAGCAGCCTCATTAAGCAGCATAAGGCGTCCCTGACGGCAGCCTGACCGAGGGGCCTAATGGAGGGGGCGGGACGCGCTTTCCTTCGGTCTACAGCACTGAAAGGGTTCAACATACAGAGCCGTTTCCTAGAGGGGCCGAACGGAGGGGGGAAAGAAGGCTGGGGGGGCGCGCGCGGAGGGTTCGCTTCTGAATGGGGAGAGAGAACGGGGGGGGGGGGGGGAGAAGGAATCGTGCTGGATCCCGGGAAGGTCCACTTGGAAGTCAAAGGCAGGGGATCAGGTTCGAGCTCTTGGAAGGGGGGGCGGGCCTTTGGTGTCCGTCCCTCGCTGGCTTCGCCTCCGGCCTGCCTCGCTCCCCGCCGGAAGTCCCTCCCTGCAGCAGGCCGGCCGGCCGGTCGGGGGAGCGGCCTGAGAGGCAGCGCAGAAATGGAGCCGGAGCGGAGGGGAAGAGGGCGGGAAGGTGCCCAAGGGGTGGTGGGGCTGCCCCTCCCGCCGTCGCCGGCCTCCTAAGGGGCCCCTCTTCCCCCTCTCGCTGCCCCGGCGGACGGGGAGTTGAAGGGCGCGGTCCCGGGGCTGGGGGAGGGCGGGCAACCTTTCGGGCCTGAGCTCCCAGCGGCCGCCAGGGGCGCATTTCGCGGTTCCCGGGGAACGGGCGCCTTCCCAGGCCTGGGGGAGCGGGCGCATTTTGCCTTTAGGGGTTCAGGGGCGCCGTCCCGGGGCTGGGGGAGGCCGGGAAAGGTTTTGCACCTGTTTGCCCAGCCCCGGCGAGGGGCGCAACTCGCCGTTCGTGGTTAAAGGGCGCCTTCCCGGGCCTGGGGGAGGGGGGGAAACCTTTAAAATGTGGAGGGGAGAGAAGGTGGCGAGATGGAGCCCAGCCTCCTTAGGTCTTAGAAGCTAAGCCGGGTCTGGACTTGGATGGGAGACCATCCCCGGAGGATGCGAAAGAGGAAGGCGAGGGCAAACTGCCTCTGCTTCTCACCTCCTTTGAAAGCCGCTTGTTGGGATTGCCACTTGTGTGCTGCAACTGGACGGCACTTGCATACACACAGTAGAATGTGGGCTGTAGCCACCCATTGGTGGCTATGGCTCTGTTGTTTTGCAGCTGCCCTGATTTGCACCTGGATCTTCTTGTATGGATAAGCCCCAATTGCCAATGACTGCTAAAGTGCAGTATCCATCGATGTCTGGACTCAGCCATGGGAAACACTGTGCTGGATCCTGTGTCAGAATGAAACTCTCCTGCCACCCTCCTCCCACTTAGCTCCATGAAATGTTGCTTCTGGGGGAAAGGGTATCATGAGGAATGAAGTGAACCGGGAGGTCTGCAGTAGGAAGGAGGAATCAGTGGAAACTAGCCACTGAGTTTGGAATCAGCCCACTACCTATTATTGCCCCAGAGTATTTAAAGTCTTGGGCGACTTTGTACTGAATTTCAGTAAACTATGGCATCACAGTTGCCTTTGCTGGGGAAATGCGTGGCTGAGCCAGAATACCAAACCGTTGCTGTGCACTCAATTTCTGAGCATTTGTTTGTCTTATGTGACCATTTGTTTGTCTTATGCACATGGTATGTATATTTGCAGATCGTAAAGTGACTATTCTAAAAGCGAATTTAAATAAAGGACACTGCAGGAGACCAGTAAGATATCAGCGTGCACAGGAAATATATGTTTACGGTAGAGCAATTTTAGGCTTTATCCTTTTTGTATTTTCCAATCTCTAAATATTGGTATCAGATATTATAAAAAGATATCTTTCACCCAAACAGTACATAGAGAAAAATATGTTTCACTCAAACAATGCATCAAGGGCAGGTTTACATTCAAACAGCGACTTATCAGTGTATCAGTATTTTGTATGTCTTCCTATCACTGTGACCCTCAGTTTTTGCATTAGCCTCCGGGTGGGGCTCTTGGCTCCACCCCCAAAGTCTCCAGCTATTTCCCAACCCAGACCTGGCAACCGTAGTTGGGGGGAGGCCGGGGAAAGCCCCTCCCTCTGGGTGTGTGGAGGGGGTTGTCTCCTTCGCACCTCTCTGCGAAGCCAGGGGGGTCCCTGCAGCGCCTTCCTCGGGTGTGTGGCTCCCGGCAGGGCAGCTGGGGAAGCTAAATTTCATTAGCAAACAAATACCACTGGACAAATAAATATCATTATCGATATCTGCTTTTACCCCTTTTGTTATTATTTTTGGCACTCTGGTTTAATGTTAATAAAAAGCAAATCTGCATATTTCCCAGTAAAAAAAAGTGTCCTATTTGTTCATGTCTTGCGGCTCTCGAACATCTGACATTTATTCCATGATAGTTCGAGGGGGGTAGCCGTGTTGGCCTGTCTGTAGCAGTGGAAAAGAGAAAGCATCCAGTGGCACCTGAAAGACTTAAGAAAATGTGTTTGGCCCTTGAATCTGTTAAACATCTTCATTATGCTGGATGCTGATTTACTGCTCACCCTCTACCAGGGGATGAGCTTTCCTGAGTCACTGAAATGTATGGCTGAGTCTCAGACTTTATAGACTTCATCTCCTAAATCTTTTTTTTTTTTTTTTTGGGGGGGGGGGGGCCGGGAGGCGTGCCCTGTGACAGTGGAATCAAATCACAACGTCTTGTTTGCTAGTCCCAGATTTCAAGTACCTTATTTCATCTGCCCCCAGGGGTATTTTTAGGCAGGAACGCACAGGAACGGAGTTCCGGCTGGCTTTCAAGTTGGCCATGCCTACAGCCTCCCTCCCCTTGGGTTCCCCGTGCACCTTGCAACATTGATCATTGTTGATCGTAAAGGTGCCACTGGACTCAAACTTTGTTCTGCTGCTTCAGACTAACACCTGGAATCTCTGTTCTCCCAACAGTTCTCCATCTTCCACAGCATATCTCTTGTGGACCGGCTTGACTTTAATCAGCTGTTATCTGCAGTCTCTCTAGATGAGACTTTTGCAACAAACAGGCATATGGGAAATGGAGCAGCCAAACCGCCCAGGCTTAAAAAAACATGTTGCTAGGTCTGTTGGCAGTTGAAATCCCCAGGTTTGTAGATCCCATGCTAAGATTCCAGTTTTCCCTCTGCCTGAGTATGCCGTTTATCTTTGCCACTAGATAACCCTGGAAAAAATAAGGCTTCTGGACTACGATGGCACAGTTCAGGCAGCGATGAAGGTGCTCTTACAGCCCACATGCAAAGCAGAGGCTCTTCCACTGAGCCACGGCCCCTCCCCTCCGTATAGTCTCCAAACCACCTTCTGCTCAGTTGTGCAGATGAACCAGCTGGGTTGCTTTGGATGCATTCTAGAGGTTCATTCTCTCCCCCCCACCCCCCAGCTTACCCATGTTTACCCGGTTTAATTAAGGTACTCTTACGGCAGGTGCAGTGTCTTTCTGTTGCTTGGGCTGTGACTCTCTCTTAACGGG
The DNA here is from genome assembly GCA_029233225.1 of Lepidodactylus listeri. NCBI lineage: Eukaryota > Metazoa > Chordata > Lepidosauria > Squamata > Gekkonidae > Lepidodactylus > Lepidodactylus listeri. Next base: position 3,261,494 of record JARCFY010000022.1, read on the forward strand.
GAGCTGTTCAGTAGCCTACAGTATTTCATACGGATGTTTCGCAGGAAGCTGCCTTCTACTGAATCAGACCCCTGGTCCATCAAGGTCAGTATTGTCTACTCAAACTGGCAGCAGCTCTCCAGGGTCACAGGCTGAGGTCTTTCTCAGCACTTACTATCTGGTCCTTTCAACTGGAGATGCCAGGGATTGAACCTGCATGAATATCGGAGGCTCTACCACTAAGCCACAGCCCCTCAAGTTTTGCCGCCCAGCGATTGAGAGAGTCTGGCGAAGCCAGCTATGCAGCAGCAGCAGCAGCAGCAGCAGCAACCGAACTGGAAGCAGGAGATGGCCAGTTCCAGTGTGGGCCCGATGGAAGCCCTCTGAGGGCTTGATCCAGCGCTTGGGCCTGCTGTAGGGTCCTTCCAGTTTTCATCCCCCTGCCCTTACCCAACCGGGCGGGAATGGGAATCCTAGGAAACGTTCCTGCACTCCTAATCTCCCCAACAGTTTGAAAGCAGGTCCTGCCACCACCTATTTGGTACCACTGGGACCTGTGATTTATTTAATCACCCCGGGTCTTAAGCTGATAGGTGTCACAGAGGAGATCAGGTCTTCAGCTTGATCTCAGCCCAGGCAGTATAGATCACATCCCCTAATGATTTATCCAAGTTAACTTTCTGAATTATTTAGCCCTCTGTAACTCTTTTGCCTGCGAAGAAGACAAGCCCTCTTGAATAGTTCCCTGTTGCAGAGCTTGTGGAAGTGGGAAACACGATATCGTTTCAGATCTCAGGCCTTCCCAACCAGCACCTTGCCTGGGGTAATTTCCCTTTTGTTCACGTTCAGCCATTTGACCCACACCAGTCTGGCTCCATCCCTTTAGGAGAGGCTTACTTAATGGGCTGTTGTCTCCATGCCATGAAAGCCTTCCCCTGCGCATTTCCACATGCGGAGCCTCTATGGAAGGGACAGGACATTTTTCTCCAGGCCAGATGGCAACCTTCATGATCTCTGTCAAGGTCAGTCTGGTCTACTCTGAGGGGCAGCAGCTCTGAACCTGGAACTGTCTGCATGCCGAGCGGACACTTTGCCACTGAGCCACTGCCCCTCTCCACAGTCCCAGTATGCCCGCTTCTCATTTTTGAGAGCCAGATGGAGAACTCTGCCCTTATCCTTGATGGTGTCATAGCTATACCCCGTACAGAATTGGAAATGATAATAGGTTCCTTTACTTCCCGGAACACTGGCTTAAGATCGGCTTTATACTCTTTACTGATCAAAACTCTATGTCTTACTCCCCCCAAATATCAGTCTTCTTGGCAGAAAGATTGTGACGCCTCTCTTACAGAGGAAACCTGGTCTCAAATTTGGGCATCCAAAAGACACAACTCTGAGGTAATGTCAGTACGCTTACAAAATCTGAAAATTATGACAAGATGGTATGCCACACCAGCCAGACTATCCCTTATTGCCTCAAATTACTCCCCATATTGCTGGAAAGGGTGCCGGCAACTTGGCAACTTTGCGCACTGTCGGTGGGGGTGTGAGAAAGTTAAGAAGTTCTGGAAGGAAGCTCTATCTGTTCTAGAAAAAGTCACCTCAATTTCGGTCCCTTTCCTGCCTGAAACCTTAGTTTTGAACTATTGGCCAGAGAAAGTAAGACCTAGAATGCTTGGTTCTACCACAGAGGTTATGTTAGATGCAGCCAAGACTGCTATAGCACCTTACTGGAAAGACGACAAGCCACCAAATATCGAGGTCTGGTTTAGGAAACTTTGGGCACATTATCTTATGGATTCTGTCACAGTTCAATTAAATTCCACGGCTGGATCGTCCCTACACTCAGCCTTTACCGGTAAATGGTTCCCGGTCCTTGAATACCTGTCTCAGCAACAGTTCATTCCAGCGGAATGGTCTCAATACCACAAGGTGTACTTTGATAGTTTGTTCTCCAGAACTTTGAAATGTGGGTTAAACTATTCGTTCAGTGATACAGTAACCCTTAAAACTTTTGTAAGTTAACTTATGGTAAAAAGTTGTTGCTATAAACAACAGATATTTTGAAACTGTATGGTGCTATTATGCACATTATGTTGACTTTATTTTGATTGTTACTGGTTATATAAGCTTTACGTTACTTGTGAATTTTGTATTTTTCAATATAAACAGTCAATAAAATGGTTTAAACGGGGGGGGGGGGGAGATGCATACCCAACCCCCGCACACCCACGAAGCTGCCTGATAGTGAATCAGACCTTCAGTCCATCGAGGTCAGTGCCTAGATGCCTGTTTGGAGGAGAGGCCTTTCTCTCTCTCTCTCACGTTCCTCTTTTGTGTTATTCCTGCCAGAGGCTTTTCTCCTTCCTAGGCAGGGATCTCCCTCTTTCTCCTTCTGTCTCTGGGGCTGCAGGTGGAGAGTTTCCTCCCTGCGGGACAGAGCAAAAACTTGAAGGGGGGGGGGCGGGGTCCAAATCCAGCCTCCTTTCTCCGAATCCGGGCTCTGTCCCTTCACTCCTGCAAGAAATATTGGTTAAAACTCCCCTTTGGGCACCTTCTGCTCGCATCTGAGGTCCTGCATTTGATCTCCACGGGGCAATAGAGAAAGCCAGTCATCTACACCGGTCCATTTAAAGAACAGCATCATCTAGCAACGTCTGAACCCCTCCCCCAACTGAGTCTTACGGAAACGTCTTCGGACAGCGCTGGCTCTTCGGCATGGAAATGGAGATGAGCACCGCATCCCTAGAGCCCTATTCGACCGGCTTCCGAGCAAGGGAAACCTTGACCGTTCTTTACCTATAGATGGAGGAATAAAGAGCAGTGGGATCCCGCGCGGTGTTGCTCCAGAGCAGCCTCATTAAGCAGCATAAGGCGTCCCTGACGGCAGCCTGACCGAGGGGCCTAATGGAGGGGGCGGGACGCGCTTTCCTTCGGTCTACAGCACTGAAAGGGTTCAACATACAGAGCCGTTTCCTAGAGGGGCCGAACGGAGGGGGGAAAGAAGGCTGGGGGGGCGCGCGCGGAGGGTTCGCTTCTGAATGGGGAGAGAGAACGGGGGGGGGGGGGAGAAGGAATCGTGCTGGATCCCGGGAAGGTCCACTTGGAAGTCAAAGGCAGGGGATCAGGTTCGAGCTCTTGGAAGGGGGGGCGGGCCTTTGGTGTCCGTCCCTCGCTGGCTTCGCCTCCGGCCTGCCTCGCTCCCCGCCGGAAGTCCCTCCCTGCAGCAGGCCGGCCGGCCGGTCGGGGGAGCGGCCTGAGAGGCAGCGCAGAAATGGAGCCGGAGCGGAGGGGAAGAGGGCGGGAAGGTGCCCAAGGGGTGGTGGGGCTGCCCCTCCCGCCGTCGCCGGCCTCCTAAGGGGCCCCTCTTCCCCCTCTCGCTGCCCCGGCGGACGGGGAGTTGAAGGGCGCGGTCCCGGGGCTGGGGGAGGGCGGGCAACCTTTCGGGCCTGAGCTCCCAGCGGCCGCCAGGGGCGCATTTCGCGGTTCCCGGGGAACGGGCGCCTTCCCAGGCCTGGGGGAGCGGGAGGAACCCCTCGCGTCTGCTCTCCGAACGGCAAAAGCCGTTCGGAGAGCAGACGCGAGGGGCGTATTTTGCCTTTAGGGGTTCAGGGGCGCCGTCCCGGGGCTGGGGGAGGCCGGGAAAGGTTTTGCACCTGTTTGCCCAGCCCCGGCGAGGGGCGCAACTCGCCGTTCGTGGTTAAAGGGCGCCTTCCCGGGCCTGGGGGAGGGGGGGAAACCTTTAAAATGTGGAGGGGAGAGAAGGTGGCGAGATGGAGCCCAGCCTCCTTAGGTCTTAGAAGCTAAGCCGGGTCTGGACTTGGATGGGAGACCATCCCCGGAGGATGCGAAAGAGGAAGGCGAGGGCAAACTGCCTCTGCTTCTCACCTCCTTTGAAAGCCGCTTGTTGGGATTGCCACTTGTGTGCTGCAACTGGACGGCACTTGCATACACACAGTAGAATGTGGGCTGTAGCCACCCATTGGTGGCTATGGCTCTGTTGTTTTGCAGCTGCCCTGATTTGCACCTGGATCTTCTTGTATGGATAAGCCCCAATTGCCAATGACTGCTAAAGTGCAGTATCCATCGATGTCTGGACTCAGCCATGGGAAACACTGTGCTGGATCCTGTGTCAGAATGAAACTCTCCTGCCACCCTCCTCCCACTTAGCTCCATGAAATGTTGCTTCTGGGGGAAAGGGTATCATGAGGAATGAAGTGAACCGGGAGGTCTGCAGTAGGAAGGAGGAATCAGTGGAAACTAGCCACTGAGTTTGGAATCAGCCCACTACCTATTATTGCCCCAGAGTATTTAAAGTCTTGGGCGACTTTGTACTGAATTTCAGTAAACTATGGCATCACAGTTGCCTTTGCTGGGGAAATGCGTGGCTGAGCCAGAATACCAAACCGTTGCTGTGCACTCAATTTCTGAGCATTTGTTTGTCTTATGTGACCATTTGTTTGTCTTATGCACATGGTATGTATATTTGCAGATCGTAAAGTGACTATTCTAAAAGCGAATTTAAATAAAGGACACTGCAGGAGACCAGTAAGATATCAGCGTGCACAGGAAATATATGTTTACGGTAGAGCAATTTTAGGCTTTATCCTTTTTGTATTTTCCAATCTCTAAATATTGGTATCAGATATTATAAAAAGATATCTTTCACCCAAACAGTACATAGAGAAAAATATGTTTCACTCAAACAATGCATCAAGGGCAGGTTTACATTCAAACAGCGACTTATCAGTGTATCAGTATTTTGTATGTCTTCCTATCACTGTGACCCTCAGTTTTTGCATTAGCCTCCGGGTGGGGCTCTTGGCTCCACCCCCAAAGTCTCCAGCTATTTCCCAACCCAGACCTGGCAACCGTAGTTGGGGGGAGGCCGGGGAAAGCCCCTCCCTCTGGGTGTGTGGAGGGGGTTGTCTCCTTCGCACCTCTCTGCGAAGCCAGGGGGGTCCCTGCAGCGCCTTCCTCGGGTGTGTGGCTCCCGGCAGGGCAGCTGGGGAAGCTAAATTTCATTAGCAAACAAATACCACTGGACAAATAAATATCATTATCGATATCTGCTTTTACCCCTTTTGTTATTATTTTTGGCACTCTGGTTTAATGTTAATAAAAAGCAAATCTGCATATTTCCCAGTAAAAAAAAGTGTCCTATTTGTTCATGTCTTGCGGCTCTCGAACATCTGACATTTATTCCATGATAGTTCGAGGGGGGTAGCCGTGTTGGCCTGTCTGTAGCAGTGGAAAAGAGAAAGCATCCAGTGGCACCTGAAAGACTTAAGAAAATGTGTTTGGCCCTTGAATCTGTTAAACATCTTCATTATGCTGGATGCTGATTTACTGCTCACCCTCTACCAGGGGATGAGCTTTCCTGAGTCACTGAAATGTATGGCTGAGTCTCAGACTTTATAGACTTCATCTCCTAAATCTTTTTTTTTTTTGGGGGGGGGGGGGGGGGCCGGGAGGCGTGCCCTGTGACAGTGGAATCAAATCACAACGTCTTGTTTGCTAGTCCCAGATTTCAAGTACCTTATTTCATCTGCCCCCAGGGGTATTTTTAGGCAGGAACGCACAGGAACGGAGTTCCGGCTGGCTTTCAAGTTGGCCATGCCTACAGCCTCCCTCCCCTTGGGTTCCCCGTGCACCTTGCAACATTGATCATTGTTGATCGTAAAGGTGCCACTGGACTCAAACTTTGTTCTGCTGCTTCAGACTAACACCTGGAATCTCTGTTCTCCCAACAGTTCTCCATCTTCCACAGCATATCTCTTGTGGACCGGCTTGACTTTAATCAGCTGTTATCTGCAGTCTCTCTAGATGAGACTTTTGCAACAAACAGGCATATGGGAAATGGAGCAGCCAAACCGCCCAGGCTTAAAAAAACATGTTGCTAGGTCTGTTGGCAGTTGAAATCCCCAGGTTTGTAGATCCCATGCTAAGATTCCAGTTTTCCCTCTGCCTGAGTATGCCGTTTATCTTTGCCACTAGATAACCCTGGAAAAAATAAGGCTTCTGGACTACGATGGCACAGTTCAGGCAGCGATGAAGGTGCTCTTACAGCCCACATGCAAAGCAGAGGCTCTTCCACTGAGCCACGGCCCCTCCCCTCCGTATAGTCTCCAAACCACCTTCTGCTCAGTTGTGCAGATGAACCAGCTGGGTTGCTTTGGATGCATTCTAGAGGTTCATTCTCTCCCCCCCACCCCCCAGCTTACCCATGTTTACCCGGTTTAATTAAGGTACTCTTACGGCAGGTGCAGTGTCTTTCTGTTGCTTGGGCTGTGACTCTCTCTTAACGGGGAGCTGTTCAGTAGCCTACAGTATTTCATACGGATGTTTCGCAGGAAGCTGCCTTCTACTGAATCAGACCCCTGGTCCATCAAGGTCAGTATTGTCTACTCAAACTGGCAGCAGCTCTCCAGGGTCACAGGCTGAGGTCTTTCTCAGCACTTACTATCTGGTCCTTTCAACTGGAGATGCCAGGGATTGAACCTGCATGAATATCGGAGGCTCTACCACTAAGCCACAGCCCCTCAAGTTTTGCCGCCCAGCGATTGAGAGAGTCTGGCGAAGCCAGCTATGCAGCAGCAGCAGCAGCAGCAGCAGCAACCGAACTGGAAGCAGGAGATGGCCAGTTCCAGTGTGGGCCCGATGGAAGCCCTCTGAGGGCTTGATCCAGCGCTTGGGCCTGCTGTAGGGTCCTTCCAGTTTTCATCCCCCTGCCCTTACCCAACCGGGCGGGAATGGGAATCCTAGGAAACGTTCCTGCACTCCTAATCTCCCCAACAGTTTGAAAGCAGGTCCTGCCACCACCTATTTGGTACCACTGGGACCTGTGATTTATTTAATCACCCCGGGTCTTAAGCTGATAGGTGTCACAGAGGAGATCAGGTCTTCAGCTTGATCTCAGCCCAGGCAGTATAGATCACATCCCCTAATGATTTATCCAAGTTAACTTTCTGAATTATTTAGCCCTCTGTAACTCTTTTGCCTGCGAAGAAGACAAGCCCTCTTGAATAGTTCCCTGTTGCAGAGCTTGTGGAAGTGGGAAACACGATATCGTTTCAGATCTCAGGCCTTCCCAACCAGCACCTTGCCTGGGGTAATTTCCCTTTTGTTCACGTTCAGCCATTTGACCCACACCAGTCTGGCTCCATCCCTTTAGGAGAGGCTTACTTAATGGGCTGTTGTCTCCATGCCATGAAAGCCTTCCCCTGCTCATTTCCACATGCGGAGCCTCTATGGAAGGGACAGGACATTTTTCTCCAGGCCAGATGGCAACCTTCATGATCTCTGTCAAGGTCAGTCTGGTCTACTCTGAGGGGCAGCAGCTCTGAACCTGGAACTGTCTGCATGCCGAGCGGACACTTTGCCACTGAGCCACTGCCCCTCTCCACAGTCCCAGTATGCCCGCTTCTCATTTTTGAGAGCCAGATGGAGAACTCTGCCCTTATCCTTGATGGTGTCATAGCTATACCCCGTACAGAATTGGAAATGATAATAGGTTCCTTTACTTCCCGGAACACTGGCTTAAGATCGGCTTTATACTCTTTACTGATCAAAACTCTATGTCTTACTCCCCCCAAATATCAGTCTTCTTGGCAGAAAGATTGTGACGCCTCTCTTACAGAGGAAACCTGGTCTCAAATTTGGGCATCCAAAAGACACAACTCTGAGGTAATGTCAGTACGCTTACAAAATCTGAAAATTATGACAAGATGGTATGCCACACCAGCCAGACTATCCCTTATTGCCTCAAATTACTCCCCATATTGCTGGAAAGGGTGCCGGCAACTTGGCAACTTTGCGCACTGTCGGTGGGGGTGTGAGAAAGTTAAGAAGTTCTGGAAGGAAGCTCTATCTGTTCTAGAAAAAGTCACCTCAATTTCGGTCCCTTTCCTGCCTGAAACCTTAGTTTTGAACTATTGGCCAGAGAAAGTAAGACCTAGAATGCTTGGTTCTACCACAGAGGTTATGTTAGATGCAGCCAAGACTGCTATAGCACCTTACTGGAAAGACGACAAGCCACCAAATATCGAGGTCTGGTTTAGGAAACTTTGGGCACATTATCTTATGGATTCTGTCACAGTTCAATTAAATTCCACGGCTGGATCGTCCCTACACTCAGCCTTTACCGGTAAATGGTTCCCGGTCCTTGAATACCTGTCTCAGCAACAGTTCATTCCAGCGGAATGGTCTCAATACCACAAGGTGTACTTTGATAGTTTGTTCTCCAGAACTTTGAAATGTGGGTTAAACTATTCGTTCAGTGTACAGTAACCCTTAAAAACTTTTGTAAGTTAACTTATGGTAAAAAGTTGTTGCTATAAACAACAGATATTTTGAAACTGTATGGTGCTATTATGCACATTATGTTGACTTTATTTTGATTGTTACTGGTTATATAAGCTTTACGTTACTTGTGAATTTTGTATTTTTCAATATAAACAGTCAATAAAATGGTTTAAACGGGGGGGGGGGGGAGATGCATACCCAACCCCCGCACACCCACGAAGCTGCCTGATAGTGAATCAGACCTTCAGTCCATCGAGGTCAGTGCCTAGATGCCTGTTTGGAGGAGAGGCCTTTCTCTCTCTCTCTCACGTTCCTCTTTTGTGTTATTCCTGCCAGAGGCTTTTCTCCTTCCTAGGCAGGGATCTCCCTCTTTCTCCTTCAGTCTCTGGGGCTGCAGGTGGAGAGTTTCCTCCCTGCGGGACAGAGCGAAAACTTGAAGGGGGGGGGGGCGGGGTCCAAATCCAGCCTCCTTTCTCCGAATCCGGGCTCTGTCCCTTCACTCCTGCAAGAAATATTGGTTAAAACTCCCCTTTGGGCACCTTCTGCTCGCATCTGAGGTCCTGCATTTGATCTCCACGGGGCAATAGAGAAAGCCAGTCATCTACACCGGTCCATTTAAAGAACAGCATCATCTAGCAACGTCTGAACCCCTCCCCCAACTGAGTCTTACGGAAACGTCTTCGGACAGCGCTGGCTCTTCGGCATGGAAATGGAGATGAGCACCGCATCCCTAGAGCCCTATTCGACCGGCTTCCGAGCAAGGGAAACCTTGACCGTTCTTTACCTATAGATGGAGGAATAAAGAGCAGTGGGATCCCGCGCGGTGTTGCTCCAGAGCAGCCTCATTAAGCAGCATAAGGCGTCCCTGACGGCAGCCTGACCGAGGGGCCTAATGGAGGGGGCGGGACGCGCTTTCCTTCGGTCTACAGCACTGAAAGGGTTCAACATACAGAGCCGTTTCCTAGAGGGGCCGAACGGAGGGGGGAAAGAAGGCTGGGGGGGCGCGCGCGGAGGGTTCGCTTCTGAATGGGGAGAGAGAACGGGGGGGGGGGGGAGAAGGAATCGTGCTGGATCCCGGGAAGGTCCACTTGGAAGTCAAAGGCAGGGGATCAGGTTCGAGCTCTTGGAAGGGGGGGCGGGCCTTTGGTGTCCGTCCCTCGCTGGCTTCGCCTCCGGCCTGCCTCGCTCCCCGCCGGAAGTCCCTCCCTGCAGCAGGCCGGCCGGCCGGTCGGGGGAGCGGCCTGAGAGGCAGCGCAGAAATGGAGCCGGAGCGGAGGGGAAGAGGGCGGGAAGGTGCCCAAGGGGTGGTGGGGGCTGCCCCTCCCGCCGTCGCCGGCCTCCTAAGGGGCCCCTCTTCCCCCTCTCGCTGCCCCGGCGGACGGGGAGTTGAAGGGCGCGGTCCCGGGGCTGGGGGAGGGCGGGCAACCTTTCGGGCCTGAGCTCCCAGCGGCCGCCAGGGGCGCATTTCGCGGTTCCCGGGGAACGGGCGCCTTCCCAGGCCTGGGGGAGCGGGAGGAACCCCTCGCGTCTGCTCTCCGAACGGCAAAAGCCGTTCGGAGAGCAGACGCGAGGGGCGCATTTTGCCTTTAGGGGTTCAGGGGCGCCGTCCCGGGGCTGGGGGAGGCCGGGAAAGGTTTTGCACCTGTTTGCCCAGCCCCGGCGAGGGGCGCAACTCGCCGTTCGTGGTTAAAGGGCGCCTTCCCGGGCCTGGGGGAGGGGGGGAAACCTTTAAAATGTGGAGGGGAGAGAAGGTGGCGAGATGGAGCCCAGCCTCCTTAGGTCTTAGAAGCTAAGCGGGTCTGGACTTGGATGGGAGACCATCCCCGGAGGATGCGAAAGAGGAAGGCGAGGGCAAACTGCCTCTGCTTCTCACCTCCTTTGAAAGCCGCTTGTTGGGATTGCCACTTGTGTGCTGCAACTGGACGGCACTTGCATACACACAGTAGAATGTGGGCTGTAGCCACCCATTGGTGGCTATGGCTCTGTTGTTTTGCAGCTGCCCTGATTTGCACCTGGATCTTCTTGTATGGATAAGCCCCAATTGCCAATGACTGCTAAAGTGCAGTATCCATCGATGTCTGGACTCAGCCATGGGAAACACTGTGCTGGATCCTGTGTCAGAATGAAACTCTCCTGCCACCCTCCTCCCACTTAGCTCCATGAAATGTTGCTTCTGGGGGAAAGGGTATCATGAGGAATGAAGTGAACCGGGAGGTCTGCAGTAGGAAGAGGAATCAGTGGAAACTAGCCACTGAGTTTGGAATCAGCCCACTACCTATTATTGCCCCAGAGTATTTAAAGTCTTGGGCGACTTTGTACTGAATTTCAGTAAACTATGGCATCACAGTTGCCTTTGCTGGGGAAATGCGTGGCTGAGCCAGAATACCAAACCGTTGCTGTGCACTCAATTTCTGAGCATTTGTTTGTCTTATGTGACCATTTGTTTGTCTTATGCACATGGTATGTATATTTGCAGATCGTAAAGTGACTATTCTAAAAGCGAATTTAAATAAAGGACACTGCAGGAGACCAGTAAGATATCAGCGTGCACAGGAAATATATGTTTACGGTAGAGCAATTTTAGGCTTTATCCTTTTTGTATTTTCCAATCTCTAAATATTGGTATCAGATATTATAAAAAGATATCTTTCACCCAAACAGTACATAGAGAAAAATATGTTTCACTCAAACAATGCATCAAGGGCAGGTTTACATTCAAACAGCGACTTATCAGTGTATCAGTATTTTGTATGTCTTCCTATCACTGTGACCCTCAGTTTTTGCATTAGCCTCCGGGTGGGGCTCTTGGCTCCACCCCCAAAGTCTCCAGCTATTTCCCAACCCAGACCTGGCAACCGTAGTTGGGGGGAGGCCGGGGAAAGCCCCTCCCTCTGGGTGTGTGGAGGGGGTTGTCTCCTTCGCACCTCTCTGCGAAGCCAGGGGGGTCCCTGCAGCGCCTTCCTCGGGTGTGTGGCTCCCGGCAGGGCAGCTGGGGAAGCTAAATTTCATTAGCAAACAAATACCACTGGACAAATAAATATCATTATCGATATCTGCTTTTACCCCTTTTGTTATTATTTTTGGCACTCTGGTTTAATGTTAATAAAAAGCAAATCTGCATATTTCCCAGTAAAAAAAAGTGTCCTATTTGTTCATGTCTTGCGGCTCTCGAACATCTGACATTTATTCCATGATAGTTCGAGGGGGGTAGCCGTGTTGGCCTGTCTGTAGCAGTGGAAAAGAGAAAGCATCCAGTGGCACCTGAAAGACTTAAGAAAATGTGTTTGGCCCTTGAATCTGTTAAACATCTTCATTATGCTGGATGCTGATTTACTGCTCACCCTCTACCAGGGGATGAGCTTTCCTGAGTCACTGAAATGTATGGCTGAGTCTCAGACTTTATAGACTTCATCTCCTAAATCTTTTTTTTTTTTTTTTGGGGGGGGGGGGCGGGAGGCGTGCCCTGTGACAGTGGAATCAAATCACAACGTCTTGTTTGCTAGTCCCAGATTTCAAGTACCTTATTTCATCTGCCCCCAGGGGTATTTTTAGGCAGGAACGCACAGGAACGGAGTTCCGGCTGGCTTTCAAGTTGGCCATGCCTACAGCCTCCCTCCCCTTGGGTTCCCCGTGCACCTTGCAACATTGATCATTGTTGATCGTAAAGGTGCCACTGGACTCAAACTTTGTTCTGCTGCTTCAGACTAACACCTGGAATCTCTGTTCTCCCAACAGTTCTCCATCTTCCACAGCATATCTCTTGTGGACCGGCTTGACTTTAATCAGCTGTTATCTGCAGTCTCTCTAGATGAGACTTTTGCAACAAACAGGCATATGGGAAATGGAGCAGCCAAACCGCCCAGGCTTAAAAAAACATGTTGCTAGGTCTGTTGGCAGTTGAAATCCCCAGGTTTGTAGATCCCATGCTAAGATTCCAGTTTTCCCTCTGCCTGAGTATGCCGTTTATCTTTGCCACTAGATAACCCTGGAAAAAATAAGGCTTCTGGACTACGATGGCACAGTTCAGGCAGCGATGAAGGTGCTCTTACAGCCCACATGCAAAGCAGAGGCTCTTCCACTGAGCCACGGCCCCTCCCCTCCGTATAGTCTCCAAACCACCTTCTGCTCAGTTGTGCAGATGAACCAGCTGGGTTGCTTTGGATGCATTCTAGAGGTTCATTCTCTCCCCCCCACCCCCCAGCTTACCCATGTTTACCCGGTTTAATTAAGGTACTCTTACGGCAGGTGCAGTGTCTTTCTGTTGCTTGGGCTGTGACTCTCTCTTAACGGGGAGCTGTTCAGTAGCCTACAGTATTTCATACGGATGTTTCGCAGGAAGCTGCCTTCTACTGAATCAGACCCCTGGTCCATCAAGGTCAGTATTGTCTACTCAAACTGGCAGCAGCTCTCCAGGGTCACAGGCTGAGGTCTTTCTCAGCACTTACTATCTGGTCCTTTCAACTGGAGATGCCAGGGATTGAACCTGCATGAATATCGGAGGCTCTACCACTAAGCCACAGCCCCTCAAGTTTTGCCGCCCAGCGATTGAGAGAGTCTGGCGAAGCCAGCTATGCAGCAGCAGCAGCAGCAGCAGCAGCAACCGAACTGGAAGCAGGAGATGGCCAGTTCCAGTGTGGGCCCGATGGAAGCCCTCTGAGGGCTTGATCCAGCGCTTGGGCCTGCTGTAGGGTCCTTCCAGTTTTCATCCCCCTGCCCTTACCCAACCGGGCGGGAATGGGAATCCTAGGAAACGTTCCTGCACTCCTAATCTCCCCAACAGTTTGAAAGCAGGTCCTGCCACCACCTGTTTGGTACCACTGGGACCTGTGATTTATTTAATCACCCCGGGTCTTAAGCTGATAGGTGTCACAGAGGAGATCAGGTCTTCAGCTTGATCTCAGCCCAGGCAGTATAGATCACATCCCCTAATGATTTATCCAAGTCAACTTTCTGAATTATTTAGCCCTCTGTAACTCTTTTGCCTGCGAAGAAGACAAGCCCTCTTGAATAGTTCCCTGTTGCAGAGCTTGTGGAAGTGGGAAACACGATATCGTTTCAGATCTCAGGCCTTCCCAACCAGCACCTTGCCTGGGGTAATTTCCCTTTTGTTCACGTTCAGCCATTTGACCCACACCAGTCTGGCTCCATCCCTTTAGGAGAGGCTTACTTAATGGGCTGTTGTCTCCATGCCATGAAAGCCTTCCCCTGCTCATTTCCACATGCGGAGCCTCTATGGAAGGGACAGGACATTTTTCTCCAGGCCAGATGGCAACCTTCATGATCTCTGTCAAGGTCAGTCTGGTCTACTCTGAGGGGCAGCAGCTCTGAACCTGGAACTGTCTGCATGCCGAGCGGACACTTTGCCACTGAGCCACTGCCCCTCTCCACAGTCCCAGTATGCCCGCTTCTCATTTTTGAGAGCCAGATGGAGAACTCTGCCCTTATCCTTGATGGTGTCATAGCTATACCCCGTACAGAATTGGAAATGATAATAGGTTCCTTTACTTCCCGGAACACTGGCTTAAGATCGGCTTTATACTCTTTACTGATCAAAACTCTATGTCTTACTCCCCCCAAATATCAGTCTTCTTGGCAGAAAGATTGTGACGCCTCTCTTACAGAGGAAACCTGGTCTCAAATTTGGGCATCCAAAAGACACAACTCTGAGGTAATGTCAGTACGCTTACAAAATCTGAAAATTATGACAAGATGGTATGCCACACCAGCCAGACTATCCCTTATTGCCTCAAATTACTCCCCATATTGCTGGAAAGGGTGCCGGCAACTTGGCAACTTTGCGCACTGTCGGTGGGGGTGTGAGAAAGTTAAGAAGTTCTGGAAGGAAGCTCTATCTGTTCTAGAAAAAGTCACCTCAATTTCGGTCCCTTTCCTGCCTGAAACCTTAGTTTTGAACTATTGGCCAGAGAAAGTAAGACCTAGAATGCTTGGTTCTACCACAGAGGTTATGTTAGATGCAGCCAAGACTGCTATAGCACCTTACTGGAAAGACGACAAGCCACCAAATATCAAGGTCTGGTTTAGGAAACTTTGGGCACATTATCTTATGGATTCTGTCACAGTTCAATTAAATTCCACGGCTGGATCGTCCCTACACTCAGCCTTTACCGGTAAATGGTTCCCGGTCCTTGAATACCTGTCTCAGCAACAGTTCATTCCAGCGGAATGGTCTCAATACCACAAGGTGTACTTTGATAGTTTGTTCTCCAGAACTTTGAAATGTGGGTTAAACTATTCGTTCAGTGATACAGTAACCCTTAAAACTTTTGTAAGTTAACTTATGGTAAAAAGTTGTTGCTATAAACAACAGATATTTTGAAACTGTATGGTGCTATTATGCACATTATGTTGACTTTATTTTGATTGTTACTGGTTATATAAGCTTTACGTTACTTGTGAATTTTGTATTTTTCAATATAAACAGTCAATAAAATGGTTTAAACGGGGGGGGGGGGGGGGGGGGAGATGCATACCCAACCCCCGCACACCCACGAAGCTGCCTGATAGTGAATCAGACCTTCAGTCCATCGAGGTCAGTGCCTAGATGCCTGTTTGGAGGAGAGGCCTTTCTCTCTCTCTCTCACGTTCCTCTTTTGTGTTATTCCTGCCAGAGGCTTTTCTCCTTCCTAGGCAGGGATCTCCCTCTTTCTCCTTCAGTCTCTGGGGCTGCAGGTGGAGAGTTTCCTCCCTGCGGGACAGAGCGAAAACTTGAAGGGGGGGGGGGCGGGGTCCAAATCCAGCCTCCTTTCTCCGAATCCGGGCTCTGTCCCTTCACTCCTGCAAGAAATATTGGTTAAAACTCCCCTTTGGGCACCTTCTGCTCGCATCTGAGGTCCTGCATTTGATCTCCACGGGGCAATAGAGAAAGCCAGTCATCTACACCGGTCCATTTAAAGAACAGCATCATCTAGCAACGTCTGAACCCCTCCCCCAACTGAGTCTTACGGAAACGTCTTCGGACAGCGCTGGCTCTTCGGCATGGAAATGGAGATGAGCACCGCATCCCTAGAGCCCTATTCGACCGGCTTCCGAGCAAGGGAAACCTTGACCGTTCTTTACCTATAGATGGAGGAATAAAGAGCAGTGGGATCCCGCGCGGTGTTGCTCCAGAGCAGCCTCATTAAGCAGCATAAGGCGTCCCTGACGGCAGCCTGACCGAGGGGCCTAATGGAGGGGGCGGGACGCGCTTTCCTTCGGTCTACAGCACTGAAAGGGTTCAACATACAGAGCCGTTTCCTAGAGGGGCCGAACGGAGGGGGGAAAGAAGGCTGGGGGGGCGCGCGCGGAGGGTTCGCTTCTGAATGGGGAGAGAGAACGGGGGGGGGGGGGGGAGAAGGAATCGTGCTGGATCCCGGGAAGGTCCACTTGGAAGTCAAAGGCAGGGGATCAGGTTCGAGCTCTTGGAAGGGGGGGCGGGCCTTTGGTGTCCGTCCCTCGCTGGCTTCGCCTCCGGCCTGCCTCGCTCCCCGCCGGAAGTCCCTCCCTGCAGCAGGCCGGCCGGCCGGTCGGGGGAGCGGCCTGAGAGGCAGCGCAGAAATGGAGCCGGAGCGGAGGGGAAGAGGGCGGGAAGGTGCCCAAGGGGTGGTGGGGCTGCCCCTCCCGCCGTCGCCGGCCTCCTAAGGGGCCCCTCTTCCCCCTCTCGCTGCCCCGGCGGACGGGGAGTTGAAGGGCGCGGTCCCGGGGCTGGGGGAGGGCGGGCAACCTTTCGGGCCTGAGCTCCCAGCGGCCGCCAGGGGCGCATTTCGCGGTTCCCGGGGAACGGGCGCCTTCCCAGGCCTGGGGGAGCGGGAGGAACCCCTCGCGTCTGCTCTCCGAACGGCAAAAGCCGTTCGGAGAGCAGACGCGAGGGGCGCATTTTGCCTTTAGGGGTTCAGGGGCGCCGTCCCGGGGCTGGGGGAGGCCGGGAAAGGTTTTGCACCTGTTTGCCCAGCCCCGGCGAGGGGCGCAACTCGCCGTTCGTGGTTAAAGGGCGCCTTCCCGGGCCTGGGGGAGGGGGGGAAACCTTTAAAATGTGGAGGGGAGAGAAGGTGGCGAGATGGAGCCCAGCCTCCTTAGGTCTTAGAAGCTAAGCCGGGTCTGGACTTGGATGGGAGACCATCCCCGGAGGATGCGAAAGAGGAAGGCGAGGGCAAACTGCCTCTGCTTCTCACCTCCTTTGAAAGCCGCTTGTTGGGATTGCCACTTGTGTGCTGCAACTGGACGGCACTTGCATACACACAGTAGAATGTGGGCTGTAGCCACCCATTGGTGGCTATGGCTCTGTTGTTTTGCAGCTGCCCTGATTTGCACCTGGATCTTCTTGTATGGATAAGCCCCAATTGCCAATGACTGCTAAAGTGCAGTATCCATCGATGTCTGGACTCAGCCATGGGAAACACTGTGCTGGATCCTGTGTCAGAATGAAACTCTCCTGCCACCCTCCTCCCACTTAGCTCCATGAAATGTTGCTTCTGGGGGAAAGGGTATCATGAGGAATGAAGTGAACCGGGAGGTCTGCAGTAGGAAGGAGGAATCAGTGGAAACTAGCCACTGAGTTTGGAATCAGCCCACTACCTATTATTGCCCCAGAGTATTTAAAGTCTTGGGCGACTTTGTACTGAATTTCAGTAAACTATGGCATCACAGTTGCCTTTGCTGGGGAAATGCGTGGCTGAGCCAGAATACCAAACCGTTGCTGTGCACTCAATTTCTGAGCATTTGTTTGTCTTATGTGACCATTTGTTTGTCTTATGCACATGGTATGTATATTTGCAGATCGTAAAGTGACTATTCTAAAAGCGAATTTAAATAAAGGACACTGCAGGAGACCAGTAAGATATCAGCGTGCACAGGAAATATATGTTTACGGTAGAGCAATTTTAGGCTTTATCCTTTTTGTATTTTCCAATCTCTAAATATTGGTATCAGATATTATAAAAAGATATCTTTCACCCAAACAGTACATAGAGAAAAATATGTTTCACTCAAACAATGCATCAAGGGCAGGTTTACATTCAAACAGCGACTTATCAGTGTATCAGTATTTTGTATGTCTTCCTATCACTGTGACCCTCAGTTTTTGCATTAGCCTCTGGGTGGGGCTCTTGGCTCCACCCCCAAAGTCTCCAGCTATTTCCCAACCCAGACCTGGCAACCGTAGTTGGGGGGAGGCCGGGGAAAGCCCCTCCCTCTGGGTGTGTGGAGGGGGTTGTCTCCTTCGCACCTCTCTGCGAAGCCAGGGGGGTCCCTGCAGCGCCTTCCTCGGGTGTGTGGCTCCCGGCAGGGCAGCTGGGGAAGCTAAATTTCATTAGCAAACAAATACCACTGGACAAATAAATATCATTATCGATATCTGCTTTTACCCCTTTTGTTATTATTTTTGGCACTCTGGTTTAATGTTAATAAAAAGCAAATCTGCATATTTCCCAGTAAAAAAAAGTGTCCTATTTGTTCATGTCTTGCGGCTCTCGAACATCTGACATTTATTCCATGATAGTTCGAGGGGGGTAGCCGTGTTGGCCTGTCTGTAGCAGTGGAAAAGAGAAAGCATCCAGTGGCACCTGAAAGACTTAAGAAAATGTGTTTGGCCCTTGAATCTGTTAAACATCTTCATTATGCTGGATGCTGATTTACTGCTCACCCTCTACCAGGGGATGAGCTTTCCTGAGTCACTGAAATGTATGGCTGAGTCTCAGACTTTATAGACTTCATCTCCTAAATCTTTTTTTTTTTTGGGGGGGGGGGGGGGGCCGGGAGGCGTGCCCTGTGACAGTGGAATCAAATCACAACGTCTTGTTTGCTAGTCCCAGATTTCAAGTACCTTATTTCATCTGCCCCCAGGGGTATTTTTAGGCAGGAACGCACAGGAACGGAGTTCCGGCTGGCTTTCAAGTTGGCCATGCCTACAGCCTCCCTCCCCTTGGGTTCCCCGTGCACCTTGCAACATTGATCATTGTTGATCGTAAAGGTGCCACTGGACTCAAACTTTGTTCTGCTGCTTCAGACTAACACCTGGAATCTCTGTTCTCCCAACAGTTCTCCATCTTCCACAGCATATCTCTTGTGGACCGGCTTGACTTTAATCAGCTGTTATCTGCAGTCTCTCTAGATGAGACTTTTGCAACAAACAGGCATATGGGAAATGGAGCAGCCAAACCGCCCAGGCTTAAAAAAACATGTTGCTAGGTCTGTTGGCAGTTGAAATCCCCAGGTTTGTAGATCCCATGCTAAGATTCCAGTTTTCCCTCTGCCTGAGTATGCCGTTTATCTTTGCCACTAGATAACCCTGGAAAAAATAAGGCTTCTGGACTACGATGGCACAGTTCAGGCAGCGATGAAGGTGCTCTTACAGCCCACATGCAAAGCAGAGGCTCTTCCACTGAGCCACGGCCCCTCCCCTCCGTATAGTCTCCAAACCACCTTCTGCTCAGTTGTGCAGATGAACCAGCTGGGTTGCTTTGGATGCATTCTAGAGGTTCATTCTCTCCCCCCCACCCCCCAGCTTACCCATGTTTACCCGGTTTAATTAAGGTACTCTTACGGCAGGTGCAGTGTCTTTCTGTTGCTTGGGCTGTGACTCTCTCTTAACGGGGAGCTGTTCAGTAGCCTACAGTATTTCATACGGATGTTTCGCAGGAAGCTGCCTTCTACTGAATCAGACCCCTGGTCCATCAAGGTCAGTATTGTCTACTCAAACTGGCAGCAGCTCTCCAGGGTCACAGGCTGAGGTCTTTCTCAGCACTTACTATCTGGTCCTTTCAACTGGAGATGCCAGGGATTGAACCTGCATGAATATCGGAGGCTCTACCACTAAGCCACAGCCCCTCAAGTTTTGCCGCCCAGCGATTGAGAGAGTCTGGCGAAGCCAGCTATGCAGCAGCAGCAGCAGCAGCAGCAGCAACCGAACTGGAAGCAGGAGATGGCCAGTTCCAGTGTGGGCCCGATGGAAGCCCTCTGAGGGCTTGATCCAGCGCTTGGGCCTGCTGTAGGGTCCTTCCAGTTTTCATCCCCCTGCCCTTACCCAACCGGGCGGGAATGGGAATCCTAGGAAACGTTCCTGCACTCCTAATCTCCCCAACAGTTTGAAAGCAGGTCCTGCCACCACCTGTTTGGTACCACTGGGACCTGTGATTTATTTAATCACCCCGGGTCTTAAGCTGATAGGTGTCACAGAGGAGATCAGGTCTTCAGCTTGATCTCAGCCCAGGCAGTATAGATCACATCCCCTAATGATTTATCCAAGTCAACTTTCTGAATTATTTAGCCCTCTGTAACTCTTTTGCCTGCGAAGAAGACAAGCCCTCTTGAATAGTTCCCTGTTGCAGAGCTTGTGGAAGTGGGAAACACGATATCGTTTCAGATCTCAGGCCTTCCCAACCAGCACCTTGCCTGGGGTAATTTCCCTTTTGTTCACGTTCAGCCATTTGACCCACACCAGTCTGGCTCCATCCCTTTAGGAGAGGCTTACTTAATGGGCTGTTGTCTCCATGCCATGAAAGCCTTCCCCTGCTCATTTCCACATGCGGAGCCTCTATGGAAGGGACAGGACATTTTTCTCCAGGCCAGATGGCAACCTTCATGATCTCTGTCAAGGTCAGTCTGGTCTACTCTGAGGGGCAGCAGCTCTGAACCTGGAACTGTCTGCATGCCGAGCGGACACTTTGCCACTGAGCCACTGCCCCTCTCCACAGTCCCAGTATGCCCGCTTCTCATTTTTGAGAGCCAGATGGAGAACTCTGCCCTTATCCTTGATGGTGTCATAGCTATACCCCGTACAGAATTGGAAATGATAATAGGTTCCTTTACTTCCCGGAACACTGGCTTAAGATCGGCTTTATACTCTTTACTGATCAAAACTCTATGTCTTACTCCCCCCAAATATCAGTCTTCTTGGCAGAAAGATTGTGACGCCTCTCTTACAGAGGAAACCTGGTCTCAAATTTGGGCATCCAAAAGACACAACTCTGAGGTAATGTCAGTACGCTTACAAAATCTGAAAATTATGACAAGATGGTATGCCACACCAGCCAGACTATCCCTTATTGCCTCAAATTACTCCCCATATTGCTGGAAAGGGTGCCGGCAACTTGGCAACTTTGCGCACTGTCGGTGGGGGTGTGAGAAAGTTAAGAAGTTCTGGAAGGAAGCTCTATCTGTTCTAGAAAAAGTCACCTCAATTTCGGTCCCTTTCCTGCCTGAAACCTTAGTTTTGAACTATTGGCCAGAGAAAGTAAGACCTAGAATGCTTGGTTCTACCACAGAGGTTATGTTAGATGCAGCCAAGACTGCTATAGCACCTTACTGGAAAGACGACAAGCCACCAAATATCGAGGTCTGGTTTAGGAAACTTTGGGCACATTATCTTATGGATTCTGTCACAGTTCAATTAAATTCCACGGCTGGATCGTCCCTACACTCAGCCTTTACCGGTAAATGGTTCCCGGTCCTTGAATACCTGTCTCAGCAACAGTTCATTCCAGCGGAATGGTCTCAATACCACAAGGTGTACTTTGATAGTTTGTTCTCCAGAACTTTGAAATGTGGGTTAAACTATTCGTTCAGTGATACAGTAACCCTTAAAACTTTTGTAAGTTAACTTATGGTAAAAAGTTGTTGCTATAAACAACAGATATTTTGAAACTGTATGGTGCTATTATGCACATTATGTTGACTTTATTTTGATTGTTACTGGTTATATAAGCTTTACGTTACTTGTGAATTTTGTATTTTTCAATATAAACAGTCAATAAAATGGTTTAAACGGGGGGGGGGGGGGGAGATGCATACCCAACCCCCGCACACCCACGAAGCTGCCTGATAGTGAATCAGACCTTCAGTCCATCGAGGTCAGTGCCTAGATGCCTGTTTGGAGGAGAGGCCTTTCTCTCTCTCTCTCACGTTCCTCTTTTGTGTTATTCCTGCCAGAGGCTTTTCTCCTTCCTAGGCAGGGATCTCCCTCTTTCTCCTTCAGTCTCTGGGGCTGCAGGTGGAGAGTTTCCTCCCTGCGGGACAGAGCGAAAACTTGAAGGGGGGGGGGGGGCGGGGTCCAAATCCAGCCTCCTTTCTCCGAATCCGGGCTCTGTCCCTTCACTCCTGCAAGAAATATTGGTTAAAACTCCCCTTTGGGCACCTTCTGCTCGCATCTGAGGTCCTGCATTTGATCTCCACGGGGCAATAGAGAAAGCCAGTCATCTACACCGGTCCATTTAAAGAACAGCATCATCTAGCAACGTCTGAACCCCTCCCCCAACTGAGTCTTACGGAAACGTCTTCGGACAGCGCTGGCTCTTCGGCATGGAAATGGAGATGAGCACCGCATCCCTAGAGCCCTATTCGACCGGCTTCCGAGCAAGGGAAACCTTGACCGTTCTTTACCTATAGATGGAGGAATAAAGAGCAGTGGGATCCCGCGCGGTGTTGCTCCAGAGCAGCCTCATTAAGCAGCATAAGGCGTCCCTGACGGCAGCCTGACCGAGGGGCCTAATGGAGGGGGCGGGACGCGCTTTCCTTCGGTCTACAGCACTGAAAGGGTTCAACATACAGAGCCGTTTCCTAGAGGGGCCGAACGGAGGGGGGAAAGAAGGCTGGGGGGGCGCGCGCGGAGGGTTCGCTTCTGAATGGGGAGAGAGAACGGGGGGGGGGGGGAGAAGGAATCGTGCTGGATCCCGGGAAGGTCCACTTGGAAGTCAAAGGCAGGGGATCAGGTTCGAGCTCTTGGAAGGGGGGGCGGGCCTTTGGTGTCCGTCCCTCGCTGGCTTCGCCTCCGGCCTGCCTCGCTCCCCGCCGGAAGTCCCTCCCTGCAGCAGGCCGGCCGGCCGGTCGGGGGAGCGGCCTGAGAGGCAGCGCAGAAATGGAGCCGGAGCGGAGGGGAAGAGGGCGGGAAGGTGCCCAAGGGGTGGTGGGGCTGCCCCTCCCGCCGTCGCCGGCCTCCTAAGGGGCCCCTCTTCCCCCTCTCGCTGCCCCGGCGGACGGGGAGTTGAAGGGCGCGGTCCCGGGGCTGGGGGAGGGCGGGCAACCTTTCGGGCCTGAGCTCCTAGCGGCCGCCAGGGGCGCATTTCGCGGTTCCCGGGGAACGGGCGCCTTCCCAGGCCTGGGGGAGCGGGAGGAACCCCTCGCGTCTGCTCTCCGAACGGCAAAAGCCGTTCGGAGAGCAGACGCGAGGGGCGCATTTTGCCTTTAGGGGTTCAGGGGCGCCGTCCCGGGGCTGGGGGAGGCCGGGAAAGGTTTTGCACCTGTTTGCCCAGCCCCGGCGAGGGGCGCAACTCGCCGTTCGTGGTTAAAGGGCGCCTTCCCGGGCCTGGGGGAGGGGGGGAAACCTTTAAAATGTGGAGGGGAGAGAAGGTGGCAAGATGGAGCCCAGCCTCCTTAGGTCTTAGAAGCTAAGCCGGGTCTGGACTTGGATGGGAGACCATCCCCGGAGGATGCGAAAGAGGAAGGCGAGGGCAAACTGCCTCTGCTTCTCACCTCCTTTGAAAGCCGCTTGTTGGGATTGCCACTTGTGTGCTGCAACTGGACGGCACTTGCATACACACAGTAGAATGTGGGCTGTAGCCACCCATTGGTGGCTATGGCTCTGTTGTTTTGCAGCTGCCCTGATTTGCACCTGGATCTTCTTGTATGGATAAGCCCCAATTGCCAATGACTGCTAAAGTGCAGTATCCATCGATGTCTGGACTCAGCCATGGGAAACACTGTGCTGGATCCTGTGTCAGAATGAAACTCTCCTGCCACCCTCCTCCCACTTAGCTCCATGAAATGTTGCTTCTGGGGGAAAGGGTATCATGAGGAATGAAGTGAACCGGGAGGTCTGCAGTAGGAAGGAGGAATCAGTGGAAACTAGCCACTGAGTTTGGAATCAGCCCACTACCTATTATTGCCCCAGAGTATTTAAAGTCTTGGGCGACTTTGTACTGAATTTCAGTAAACTATGGCATCACAGTTGCCTTTGCTGGGGAAATGCGTGGCTGAGCCAGAATACCAAACCGTTGCTGTGCACTCAATTTCTGAGCATTTGTTTGTCTTATGTGACCATTTGTTTGTCTTATGCACATGGTATGTATATTTGCAGATCGTAAAGTGACTATTCTAAAAGCGAATTTAAATAAAGGACACTGCAGGAGACCAGTAAGATATCAGCGTGCACAGGAAATATATGTTTACGGTAGAGCAATTTTAGGCTTTATCCTTTTTGTATTTTCCAATCTCTAAATATTGGTATCAGATATTATAAAAAGATATCTTTCACCCAAACAGTACATAGAGAAAAATATGTTTCACTCAAACAATGCATCAAGGGCAGGTTTACATTCAAACAGCGACTTATCAGTGTATCAGTATTTTGTATGTCTTCCTATCACTGTGACCCTCAGTTTTTGCATTAGCCTCCGGGTGGGGCTCTTGGCTCCACCCCCAAAGTCTCCAGCTATTTCCCAACCCAGACCTGGCAACCGTAGTTGGGGGGAGGCCGGGGAAAGCCCCTCCCTCTGGGTGTGTGGAGGGGGTTGTCTCCTTCGCACCTCTCTGCGAAGCCAGGGGGGTCCCTGCAGCGCCTTCCTCGGGTGTGTGGCTCCCGGCAGGGCAGCTGGGGAAGCTAAATTTCATTAGCAAACAAATACCACTGGACAAATAAATATCATTATCGATATCTGCTTTTACCCCTTTTGTTATTATTTTTGGCACTCTGGTTTAATGTTAATAAAAAGCAAATCTGCATATTTCCCAGTAAAAAAAAGTGTCCTATTTGTTCATGTCTTGCGGCTCTCGAACATCTGACATTTATTCCATGATAGTTCGAGGGGGGTAGCCGTGTTGGCCTGTCTGTAGCAGTGGAAAAGAGAAAGCATCCAGTGGCACCTGAAAGACTTAAGAAAATGTGTTTGGCCCTTGAATCTGTTAAACATCTTCATTATGCTGGATGCTGATTTACTGCTCACCCTCTACCAGGGGATGAGCTTTCCTGAGTCACTGAAATGTATGGCTGAGTCTCAGACTTTATAGACTTCATCTCCTAAATCTTTTTTTTTTTTTTTTTTTGGGGGGGGGGGGGCCGGGAGGCGTGCCCTGTGACAGTGGAATCAAATCACAACGTCTTGTTTGCTAGTCCCAGATTTCAAGTACCTTATTTCATCTGCCCCCAGGGGTATTTTTAGGCAGGAACGCACAGGAACGGAGTTCCGGCTGGCTTTCAAGTTGGCCATGCCTACAGCCTCCCTCCCCTTGGGTTCCCCGTGCACCTTGCAACATTGATCATTGTTGATCGTAAAGGTGCCACTGGACTCAAACTTTGTTCTGCTGCTTCAGACTAACACCTGGAATCTCTGTTCTCCCAACAGTTCTCCATCTTCCACAGCATATCTCTTGTGGACCGGCTTGACTTTAATCAGCTGTTATCTGCAGTCTCTCTAGATGAGACTTTTGCAACAAACAGGCATATGGGAAATGGAGCAGCCAAACCGCCCAGGCTTAAAAAAACATGTTGCTAGGTCTGTTGGCAGTTGAAATCCCCAGGTTTGTAGATCCCATGCTAAGATTCCAGTTTTCCCTCTGCCTGAGTATGCCGTTTATCTTTGCCACTAGATAACCCTGGAAAAAATAAGGCTTCTGGACTACGATGGCACAGTTCAGGCAGCGATGAAGGTGCTCTTACAGCCCACATGCAAAGCAGAGGCTCTTCCACTGAGCCACGGCCCCTCCCCTCCGTATAGTCTCCAAACCACCTTCTGCTCAGTTGTGCAGATGAACCAGCTGGGTTGCTTTGGATGCATTCTAGAGGTTCATTCTCTCCCCCCCACCCCCCAGCTTACCCATGTTTACCCGGTTTAATTAAGGTACTCTTACGGCAGGTGCAGTGTCTTTCTGTTGCTTGGGCTGTGACTCTCTCTTAACGGGGAGCTGTTCAGTAGCCTACAGTATTTCATACGGATGTTTCGCAGGAAGCTGCCTTCTACTGAATCAGACCCCTGGTCCATCAAGGTCAGTATTGTCTACTCAAACTGGCAGCAGCTCTCCAGGGTCACAGGCTGAGGTCTTTCTCAGCACTTACTATCTGGTCCTTTCAACTGGAGATGCCAGGGATTGAACCTGCATGAATATCGGAGGCTCTACCACTAAGCCACAGCCCCTCAAGTTTTGCCGCCCAGTGATTGAGAGAGTCTGGCGAAGCCAGCTATGCAGCAGCAGCAGCAGCAGCAACCGAACTGGAAGCAGGAGATGGCCAGTTCCAGTGTGGGCCCGATGGAAGCCCTCTGAGGGCTTGATCCAGCGCTTGGGCCTGCTGTAGGGTCCTTCCAGTTTTCATCCCCCTGCCCTTACCCAACCGGGCGGGAATGGGAATCCTAGGAAACGTTCCTGCACTCCTAATCTCCCCAACAGTTTGAAAGCAGGTCCTGCCACCACCTATTTGGTACCACTGGGACCTGTGATTTATTTAATCACCCCGGGTCTTAAGCTGATAGGTGTCACAGAGGAGATCAGGTCTTCAGCTTGATCTCAGCCCAGGCAGTATAGATCACATCCCCTAATGATTTATCCAAGTTAACTTTCTGAATTATTTAGCCCTCTGTAACTCTTTTGCCTGCGAAGAAGACAAGCCCTCTTGAATAGTTCCCTGTTGCAGAGCTTGTGGAAGTGGGAAACACGATATCGTTTCAGATCTCAGGCCTTCCCAACCAGCACCTTGCCTGGGGTAATTTCCCTTTTGTTCACGTTCAGCCATTTGACCCACACCAGTCTGGCTCCATCCCTTTAGGAGAGGCTTACTTAATGGGCTGTTGTCTCCATGCCATGAAAGCCTTCCCCTGCTCATTTCCACATGCGGAGCCTCTATGGAAGGGACAGGACATTTTTCTCCAGGCCAGATGGCAACCTTCATGATCTCTGTCAAGGTCAGTCTGGTCGACTCTGAGGGGCAGCAGCTCTGAACCTGGAACTGTCTGCATGCCGAGCGGACACTTTGCCACTGAGCCACTGCCCCTCTCCACAGTCCCAGTATGCCCGCTTCTCATTTTTGAGAGCCAGATGGAGAACTCTGCCCTTATCCTTGATGGTGTCATAGCTATACCCCGTACAGAATTGGAAATGATAATAGGTTCCTTTACTTCCCGGAACACTGGCTTAAGATCGGCTTTATACTCTTTACTGATCAAAACTCTATGTCTTACTCCCCCCAAATATCAGTCTTCTTGGCAGAAAGATTGTGACGCCTCTCTTACAGAGGAAACCTGGTCTCAAATTTGGGCATCCAAAAGACACAACTCTGAGGTAATGTCAGTACGCTTACAAAATCTGAAAATTATGACAAGATGGTATGCCACACCAGCCAGACTATCCCTTATTGCCTCAAATTACTCCCCATATTGCTGGAAAGGGTGCCGGCAACTTGGCAACTTTGCGCACTGTCGGTGGGGGTGTGAGAAAGTTAAGAAGTTCTGGAAGGAAGCTCTATCTGTTCTAGAAAAAGTCACCTCAATTTCGGTCCCTTTCCTGCCTGAAACCTTAGTTTTGAACTATTGGCCAGAGAAAGTAAGACCTAGAATGCTTGGTTCTACCACAGAGGTTATGTTAGATGCAGCCAAGACTGCTATAGCACCTTACTGGAAAGACGACAAGCCACCAAATATCGAGGTCTGGTTTAGGAAACTTTGGGCACATTATCTTATGGATTCTGTCACAGTTCAATTAAATTCCACGGCTGGATCGTCCCTACACTCAGCCTTTACCGGTAAATGGTTCCCGGTCCTTGAATACCTGTCTCAGCAACAGTTCATTCCAGCGGAATGGTCTCAATACCACAAGGTGTACTTTGATAGTTTGTTCTCCAGAACTTTGAAATGTGGGTTAAACTATTCGTTCAGTGATACAGTAACCCTTAAAACTTTTGTAAGTTAACTTATGGTAAAAAGTTGTTGCTATAAACAACAGATATTTTGAAACTGTATGGTGCTATTATGCACATTATGTTGACTTTATTTTGATTGTTACTGGTTATATAAGCTTTACGTTACTTGTGAATTTTGTATTTTTCAATATAAACAGTCAATAAAATGGTTTAAACGGGGGGGGGGGGGGGGGAGATGCATACCCAACCCCCGCACACCCACGAAGCTGCCTGATAGTGAATCAGACCTTCAGTCCATCGAGGTCAGTGCCTAGATGCCTGTTTGGAGGAGAGGCCTTTCTCTCTCTCTCTCACGTTCCTCTTTTGTGTTATTCCTGCCAGAGGCTTTTCTCCTTCCTAGGCAGGGATCTCCCTCTTTCTCCTTCAGTCTCTGGGGCTGCAGGTGGAGAGTTTCCTCCCTGCGGGACAGAGCGAAAACTTGAAGGGGGGGGGGCGGGGTCCAAATCCAGCCTCCTTTCTCCGAATCCGGGCTCTGTCCCTTCACTCCTGCAAGAAATATTGGTTAAAACTCCCCTTTGGGCACCTTCTGCTCGCATCTGAGGTCCTGCATTTGATCTCCACGGGGCAATAGAGAAAGCCAGTCATCTACACCGGTCCATTTAAAGAACAGCATCATCTAGCAACGTCTGAACCCCTCCCCCAACTGAGTCTTACGGAAACGTCTTCGGACAGCGCTGACTCTTCGGCATGGAAATGGAGATGAGCACCGCATCCCTAGAGCCCTATTCGACCGGCTTCCGAGCAAGGGAAACCTTGACCGTTCTTTACCTATAGATGGAGGAATAAAGAGCAGTGGGATCCCGCGCGGTGTTGCTCCAGAGCAGCCTCATTAAGCAGCATAAGGCGTCCCTGACGGCAGCCTGACCGAGGGGCCTAATGGAGGGGGCGGGACGCGCTTTCCTTCGGTCTACAGCACTGAAAGGGTTCAACATACAGAGCCGTTTCCTAGAGGGGCCGAACGGAGGGGGGAAAGAAGGCTGGGGGGGCGCGCGCGGAGGGTTCGCTTCTGAATGGGGAGAGAGAACGGGGGGGGGGGGGGGAGAAGGAATCGTGCTGGATCCCGGGAAGGTCCACTTGGAAGTCAAAGGCAGGGGATCAGGTTCGAGCTCTTGGAAGGGGGGGCGGGCCTTTGGTGTCCGTCCCTCGCTGGCTTCGCCTCCGGCCTGCCTCGCTCCCCGCCGGAAGTCCCTCCCTGCAGCAGGCCGGCCGGCCGGTCGGGGGAGCGGCCTGAGAGGCAGCGCAGAAATGGAGCCGGAGCGGAGGGGAAGAGGGCGGGAAGGTGCCCAAGGGGTGGTGGGGCTGCCCCTCCCGCCGTCGCCGGCCTCCTAAGGGGCCCCTCTTCCCCCTCTCGCTGCCCCGGCGGACGGGGAGTTGAAGGGCGCGGTCCCGGGGCTGGGGGAGGGCGGGCAACCTTTCGGGCCTGAGCTCCCAGCGGCCGCCAGGGGCGCATTTCGCGGTTCCCGGGGAACGGGCGCCTTCCCAGGCCTGGGGGAGCGGGAGGAACCCCTCGCAAAGCCGTTCGGAGAGCAGACGCGAGGGGCGCATTTTGCCTTTAGGGGTTCAGGGGCGCCGTCCCGGGGCTGGGGGAGGCCGGGAAAGGTTTTGCACCTGTTTGCCCAGCCCCGGCGAGGGGCGCAACTCGCCGTTCGTGGTTAAAGGGCGCCTTCCCGGGCCTGGGGGAGGGGGGGAAACCTTTAAAATGTGGAGGGGAGAGAAGGTGGCAAGGTGGAGCCCAGCCTCCTTAGGTCTTAGAAGCTAAGCCGGGTCTGGACTTGGATGGGAGACCATCCCCGGAGGATGCGAAAGAGGAAGGCGAGGGCAAACTGCCTCTGCTTCTCACCTCCTTTGAAAGCCGCTTGTTGGGATTGCCACTTGTGTGCTGCAACTGGACGGCACTTGCATACACACAGTAGAATGTGGGCTGTAGCCACCCATTGGTGGCTATGGCTCTGTTGTTTTGCAGCTGCCCTGATTTGCACCTGGATCTTCTTGTATGGATAAGCCCCAATTGCCAATGACTGCTAAAGTGCAGTATCCATCGATGTCTGGACTCAGCCATGGGAAACACTGTGCTGGATCCTGTGTCAGAATGAAACTCTCCTGCCACCCTCCTCCCACTTAGCTCCATGAAATGTTGCTTCTGGGGGAAAGGGTATCATGAGGAATGAAGTGAACCGGGAGGTCTGCAGTAGGAAGGAGGAATCAGTGGAAACTAGCCACTGAGTTTGGAATCAGCCCACTACCTATTATTGCCCCAGAGTATTTAAAGTCTTGGGCGACTTTGTACTGAATTTCAGTAAACTATGGCATCACAGTTGCCTTTGCTGGGGAAATGCGTGGCTGAGCCAGAATACCAAACCGTTGCTGTGCACTCAATTTCTGAGCATTTGTTTGTCTTATGTGACCATTTGTTTGTCTTATGCACATGGTATGTATATTTGCAGATCGTAAAGTGACTATTCTAAAAGCGAATTTAAATAAAGGACACTGCAGGAGACCAGTAAGATATCAGCGTGCACAGGAAATATATGTTTACGGTAGAGCAATTTTAGGCTTTATCCTTTTTGTATTTTCCAATCTCTAAATATTGGTATCAGATATTATAAAAAGATATCTTTCACCCAAACAGTACATAGAGAAAAATATGTTTCACTCAAACAATGCATCAAGGGCAGGTTTACATTCAAACAGCGACTTATCAGTGTATCAGTATTTTGTATGTCTTCCTATCAATGTGACCCTCAGTTTTTGCATTAGCCTCCGGGTGGGGCTCTTGGCTCCACCCCCAAAGTCTCCAGCTATTTCCCAACCCAGACCTGGCAACCGTAGTTGGGGGGAGGCCGGGGAAAGCCCCTCCCTCTGGGTGTGTGGAGGGGGTTGTCTCCTTCGCACCTCTCTGCGAAGCCAGGGGGGTCCCTGCAGCGCCTTCCTCGGGTGTGTGGCTCCCGGCAGGGCAGCTGGGGAAGCTAAATTTCATTAGCAAACAAATACCACTGGACAAATAAATATCATTATCGATATCTGCTTTTACCCCTTTTGTTATTATTTTTGGCACTCTGGTTTAATGTTAATAAAAAGCAAATCTGCATATTTCCCAGTAAAAAAAAGTGTCCTATTTGTTCATGTCTTGCGGCTCTCGAACATCTGACATTTATTCCATGATAGTTCGAGGGGGGTAGCCGTGTTGGCCTGTCTGTAGCAGTGGAAAAGAGAAAGCATCCAGTGGCACCTGAAAGACTTAAGAAAATGTGTTTGGCCCTTGAATCTGTTAAACATCTTCATTATGCTGGATGCTGATTTACTGCTCACCCTCTACCAGGGGATGAGCTTTCCTGAGTCACTGAAATGTATGGCTGAGTCTCAGACTTTATAGACTTCATCTCCTAAATCTTTTTTTTTTTTGGGGGGGGGGGGGGGCCGGGAGGCGTGCCCTGTGACAGTGGAATCAAATCACAACGTCTTGTTTGCTAGTCCCAGATTTCAAGTACCTTATTTCATCTGCCCCCAGGGGTATTTTTAGGCAGGAACGCACAGGAACGGAGTTCCGGCTGGCTTTCAAGTTGGCCATGCCTACAGCCTCCCTCCCCTTGGGTTCCCCGTGCACCTTGCAACATTGATCATTGTTGATCGTAAAGGTGCCACTGGACTCAAACTTTGTTCTGCTGCTTCAGACTAACACCTGGAATCTCTGTTCTCCCAACAGTTCTCCATCTTCCACAGCATATCTCTTGTGGACCGGCTTGACTTTAATCAGCTGTTATCTGCAGTCTCTCTAGATGAGACTTTTGCAACAAACAGGCATATGGGAAATGGAGCAGCCAAACCGCCCAGGCTTAAAAAAACATGTTGCTAGGTCTGTTGGCAGTTGAAATCCCCAGGTTTGTAGATCCCATGCTAAGATTCCAGTTTTCCCTCTGCCTGAGTATGCCGTTTATCTTTGCCACTAGATAACCCTGGAAAAAATAAGGCTTCTGGACTACGATGGCACAGTTCAGGCAGCGATGAAGGTGCTCTTACAGCCCACATGCAAAGCAGAGGCTCTTCCACTGAGCCACGGCCCCTCCCCTCCGTATAGTCTCCAAACCACCTTCTGCTCAGTTGTGCAGATGAACCAGCTGGGTTGCTTTGGATGCATTCTAGAGGTTCATTCTCTCCCCCCCACCCCCCAGCTTACCCATGTTTACCCGGTTTAATTAAGGTACTCTTACGGCAGGTGCAGTGTCTTTCTGTTGCTTGGGCTGTGACTCTCTCTTAACGGGGAGCTGTTCAGTAGCCTACAGTATTTCATACGGATGTTTCGCAGGAAGCTGCCTTCTACTGAATCAGACCCCTGGTCCATCAAGGTCAGTATTGTCTACTCAAACTGGCAGCAGCTCTCCAGGGTCACAGGCTGAGGTCTTTCTCAGCACTTACTATCTGGTCCTTTCAACTGGAGATGCCAGGGATTGAACCTGCATGAATATCGGAGGCTCTACCACTAAGCCACAGCCCCTCAAGTTTTGCCGCCCAGCGATTGAGAGAGTCTGGCGAAGCCAGCTATGCAGCAGCAGCAGCAGCAGCAGCAGCAACCGAACTGGAAGCAGGAGATGGCCAGTTCCAGTGTGGGCCCGATGGAAGCCCTCTGAGGGCTTGATCCAGCGCTTGGGCCTGCTGTAGGGTCCTTCCAGTTTTCATCCCCCTGCCCTTACCCAACCGGGCGGGAATGGGAATCCTAGGAAACGTTCCTGCACTCCTAATCTCCCCAACAGTTTGAAAGCAGGTCCTGCCACCACCTGTTTGGTACCACTGGGACCTGTGATTTATTTAATCACCCCGGGTCTTAAGCTGATAGGTGTCACAGAGGAGATCAGGTCTTCAGCTTGATCTCAGCCCAGGCAATATAGATCACATCCCCTAATGATTTATCCAAGTCAACTTTCTGAATTATTTAGCCCTCTGTAACTCTTTTGCCTGCGAAGAAGACAAGCCCTCTTGAATAGTTCCCTGTTGCAGAGCTTGTGGAAGTGGGAAACACGATATCGTTTCAGATCTCAGGCCTTCCCAACCAGCACCTTGCCTGGGGTAATTTCCCTTTTGTTCACGTTCAGCCATTTGACCCACACCAGTCTGGCTCCATCCCTTTAGGAGAGGCTTACTTAATGGGCTGTTGTCTCCATGCCATGAAAGCCTTCCCCTGCTCATTTCCACATGCGGAGCCTCTATGGAAGGGACAGGACATTTTTCTCCAGGCCAGATGGCAACCTTCATGATCTCTGTCAAGGTCAGTCTGGTCGACTCTGAGGGGCAGCAGCTCTGAACCTGGAACTGTCTGCATGCCGAGCGGACACTTTGCCACTGAGCCACTGCCCCTCTCCACAGTCCCAGTATGCCCGCTTCTCATTTTTGAGAGCCAGATGGAGAACTCTGCCCTTATCCTTGATGGTGTCATGGCTATACCCCGAACAGAATTGGAAATGATAAGAGGTTCCTTTACTTCCCGGAACACTGGCTTAAGATCGGC
The DNA here is from genome assembly GCA_029233225.1 of Lepidodactylus listeri. NCBI lineage: Eukaryota > Metazoa > Chordata > Lepidosauria > Squamata > Gekkonidae > Lepidodactylus > Lepidodactylus listeri. The sequence goes on from JARCFY010000022.1 coordinate 3,294,169, forward strand.
TTTATACTCTTTACTGATCAAAACTCTATGTCTTACTCCCCCCAAATATCAGTCTTCTTGGCAGAAAGATTGTGACGCCTCTCTTACAGAGGAAACCTGGTCTCAAATTTGGGCATCCAAAAGACACAACTCTGAGGTAATGTCAGTACGCTTACAAAATCTGAAAATTATGACAAGATGGTATGCCACACCAGCCAGACTATCCCTTATTGCCTCAAATTACTCCCCATATTGCTGGAAAGGGTGCCGGCAACTTGGCAACTTTGCGCACTGTCGGTGGGGGTGTGAGAAAGTTAAGAAGTTCTGGAAGGAAGCTCTATCTGTTCTAGAAAAAGTCACCTCAATTTCGGTCCCTTTCCTGCCTGAAACCTTAGTTTTGAACTATTGGCCAGAGAAAGTAAGACCTAGAATGCTTGGTTCTACCACAGAGGTTATGTTAGATGCAGCCAAGACTGCTATAGCACCTTACTGGAAAGACGACAAGCCACCAAATATCGAGGTCTGGTTTAGGAAACTTTGGGCACATTATCTTATGGATTCTGTCACAGTTCAATTAAATTCCACGGCTGGATCGTCCCTACACTCAGCCTTTACCGGTAAATGGTTCCCGGTCCTTGAATACCTGTCTCAGCAACAGTTCATTCCAGCGGAATGGTCTCAATACCACAAGGTGTACTTTGATAGTTTGTTCTCCAGAACTTTGAAATGTGGGTTAAACTATTCGTTCAGTGATACAGTAACCCTTAAAACTTTTGTAAGTTAACTTATGGTAAAAAGTTGTTGCTATAAACAACAGATATTTTGAAACTGTATGGTGCTATTATGCACATTATGTTGACTTTATTTTGATTGTTACTGGTTATATAAGCTTTACGTTACTTGTGAATTTTGTATTTTTCAATATAAACAGTCAATAAAATGGTTTAAACGGGGGGGGGGGGAGATGCATACCCAACCCCCGCACACCCACGAAGCTGCCTGAGAGTGAATCAGACCTTCAGTCCATCGAGGTCAGTGCCTAGATGCCTGTTTGGAGGAGAGGCCTTTCTCTCTCTCTCTCACGTTCCTCTTTTGTGTTATTCCTGCCAGAGGCTTTTCTCCTTCCTAGGCAGGGATCTCCCTCTTTCTCCTTCTGTCTCTGGGGCTGCAGGTGGAGAGTTTCCTCCCTGCGGGACAGAGCGAAAACTTGAAGGGGGGGGGGGCGGGGTCCAAATCCAGCCTCCTTTCTCCGAATCCGGGCTCTGTCCCTTCACTCCTGCAAGAAATATTGGTTAAAACTCCCCTTTGGGCACCTTCTGCTCGCATCTGAGGTCCTGCATTTGATCTCCACGGGGCAATAGAGAAAGCCAGTCATCTACACCGGTCCATTTAAAGAACAGCATCATCTAGCAACGTCTGAACCCCTCCCCCAACTGAGTCTTACGGAAACGTCTTCGGACAGCGCTGGCTCTTCGGCATGGAAATGGAGATGAGTACCGCATCCCTAGAGCTCTATTCGACCGGCTTCCGAGCAAGGGAAACCTTGACCGTTCTTTACCTATAGATGGAGGAATAAAGAGCAGTGGGATCCCGCGCGGTGTTGCTCCAGAGCAGCCTCATTAAGCAGCATAAGGCGTCCCTGACGGCAGCCTGACCGAGGGGCCTAATGGAGGGGGCGGGACGCGCTTTCCTTCGGTCTACAGCACTGAAAGGGTTCAACATACAGAGCCGTTTCCTAGAGGGGCCGAACGGAGGGGGGAAAGAAGGCTGGGGGGGCGCGCGCGGAGGGTTCGCTTCTGAATGGGGAGAGAGAACGGGGGGGGGGGGGGGGAGAAGGAATCGTGCTGGATCCCGGGAAGGTCCACTTGGGAGTCAAAGGCAGGGGATCAGGTTCGAGCTCTTGGAAGGGGGGGCGGGCCTTTGGTGTCCGTCCCTCGCTGGCTTCGCCTCCGGCCTGCCTCGCTCCCCGCCGGAAGTCCCTCCCTGCAGCAGGCCGGCCGGCCGGTCGGGGGAGCGGCCTGAGAGGCAGCGCAGAAATGGAGCCGGAGCGGAGGGGAAGAGGGCGGGAAGGTGCCCAAGGGGTGGTGGGGCTGCCCCTCCCGCCGTCGCCGGCCTCCTAAGGGGCCCCTCTTCCCCCTCTCGCTGCCCCGGCGGACGGGGAGTTGAAGGGCGCGGTCCCGGGGCTGGGGGAGGGCGGGCAACCTTTCGGGCCTGAGCTCCCAGCGGCCGCCAGGGGCGCATTTCGCGGGTCCCGGGGAACGGGCGCCTTCCCAGGCCTGGGGGAGCGGGAGGAACCCCTCGCGTCTGCTCTCCGAACGGCAAAAGCCGTTCGGAGAGCAGACGCGAGGGGCGCATTTTGCCTTTAGGGGTTCAGGGGCGCCGTCCCGGGGCTGGGGGAGGCCGGGAAAGGTTTTGCACCTGTTTGCCCAGCCCCGGCGAGGGGCGCAACTCGCCGTTCGTGGTTAAAGGGCGCCTTCCCGGGCCTGGGGGAGGGGGGGAAACCTTTAAAATGTGGAGGGGAGAGAAGGTGGCGAGATGGAGCCCAGCCTCCTTAGGTCTTAGAAGCTAAGCCGGGTCTGGACTTGGATGGGAGACCATCCCCGGAGGATGCGAAAGAGGAAGGCGAGGGCAAACTGCCTCTGCTTCTCACCTCCTTTGAAAGCCGCTTGTTGGGATTGCCACTTGTGTGCTGCAACTGGACGGCACTTGCATACACACAGTAGAATGTGGGCTGTAGCCACCCATTGGTGGCTATGGCTCTGTTGTTTTGCAGCTGCCCTGATTTGCACCTGGATCTTCTTGTATGGATAAGCCCCAATTGCCAATGACTGCTAAAGTGCAGTATCCATCGATGTCTGGACTCAGCCATGGGAAACACTGTGCTGGATCCTGTGTCAGAATGAAACTCTCCTGCCACCCTCCTCCCACTTAGCTCCATGAAATGTTGCTTCTGGGGGAAAGGGTATCATGAGGAATGAAGTGAACCGGGAGGTCTGCAGTAGGAAGGAGGAATCAGTGGAAACTAGCCACTGAGTTTGGAATCAGCCCACTACCTATTATTGCCCCAGAGTATTTAAAGTCTTGGGCGACTTTGTACTGAATTTCAGTAAACTATGGCATCACAGTTGCCTTTGTTGGGGAAATGCGTGGCTGAGCCAGAATACCAAACCGTTGCTGTGCACTCAATTTCTGAGCATTTGTTTGTCTTATGTGACCATTTGTTTGTCTTATGCACATGGTATGTATATTTGCAGATCGTAAAGTGACTATTCTAAAAGCGAATTTAAATAAAGGACACTGCAGGAGACCAGTAAGATATCAGCGTGCACAGGAAATATATGTTTACGGTAGAGCAATTTTAGGCTTTATCCTTTTTGTATTTTCCAATCTCTAAATATTGGTATCAGATATTATAAAAAGATATCTTTCACCCAAACAGTACATAGAGAAAAATATGTTTCACTCAAACAATGCATCAAGGGCAGGTTTACATTCAAACAGCGACTTATCAGTGTATCAGTATTTTGTATGTCTTCCTATCACTGTGACCCTCAGTTTTTGCATTAGCCTCCGGGTGGGGCTCTTGGCTCCACCCCCAAAGTCTCCAGCTATTTCCCAACCCAGACCTGGCAACCGTAGTTGGGGGGAGGCCGGGGAAAGCCCCTCCCTCTGGGTGTGTGGAGGGGGTTGTCTCCTTCGCACCTCTCTGCGAAACCAGGGGGGTCCCTGCAGCGCCTTCCTCGGGTGTGTGGCTCCCGGCAGGGCAGCTGGGGAAGCTAAATTTCATTAGCAAACAAATACCACTGGACAAATAAATATCATTATCGATATCTGCTTTTACCCCTTTTGTTATTATTTTTGGCACTCTGGTTTAATGTTAATAAAAAGCAAATCTGCATATTTCCCAGTAAAAAAAAGTGTCCTATTTGTTCATGTCTTGCGGCTCTCGAACATCTGACATTTATTCCATGATAGTTCGAGGGGGGTAGCCGTGTTGGCCTGTCTGTAGCAGTGGAAAAGAGAAAGCATCCAGTGGCACCTGAAAGACTTAAGAAAATGTGTTTGGCCCTTGAATCTGTTAAACATCTTCATTATGCTGGATGCTGATTTACTGCTCACCCTCTACCAGGGGATGAGCTTTCCTGAGTCACTGAAATGTATGGCTGAGTCTCAGACTTTATAGACTTCATCTCCTAAATCTTTTTTTTTTTTTTGGGGGGGGGGGGGGGCGGGAGGCGTGCCCTGTGACAGTGGAATCAAATCACAACGTCTTGTTTGCTAGTCCCAGATTTCAAGTACCTTATTTCATCTGCCCCCAGGGGTATTTTTAGGCAGGAACGCACAGGAACGGAGTTCCGGCTGGCTTTCAAGTTGGCCATGCCTACAGCCTCCCTCCCCTTGGGTTCCCCGTGCACCTTGCAACACTGATCATTGTTGATCGTAAAGGTGCCACTGGACTCAAACTTTGTTCTGCTGCTTCAGACTAACACCTGGAATCTCTGTTCTCCCAACAGTTCTCCATCTTCCACAGCATATCTCTTGTGGACCGGCTTGACTTTAATCAGCTGTTATCTGCAGTCTCTCTAGATGAGACTTTTGCAACAAACAGGCATATGGGAAATGGAGCAGCCAAACCGCCCAGGCTTAAAAAAACATGCTGCTAGGTCTGTTGGCAGTTGAAATCCCCAGGTTTGTAGATCCCATGCTAAGATTCCAGTTTTCCCTCTGCCTGAGTATGCCGTTTATCTTTGCCACTAGATAACCCTGGAAAAAATAAGGCTTCTGGACTACGATGGCACAGTTCAGGCAGCGATGAAGGTGCTCTTACAGCCCACATGCAAAGCATAGGCTCTTCCACTGAGCCACGGCCCCTCCCCTCCGTATAGTCTCCAAACCACCTTCTGCTCAGTTGTGCAGATGAACCAGCTGGGTTGCTTTGGATGCATTCTAGAGGTTCATTCTCTCCCCCCCCACCCCCCAGCTTACCCATGTTTACCCGGTTTAATTAAGGTACTCTTACGGCAGGTGCAGTGTCTTTCTGTTGCTTGGGCTGTGACTCTCTCTTAACGGGGAGCTGTTCAGTAGCCTACAGTATTTCATACGGATGTTTCGCAGGAAGCTGCCTTCTACTGAATCAGACCCCTGGTCCATCAAGGTCAGTATTGTCTACTCAAACTGGCAGCAGCTCTCCAGGGTCACAGGCTGAGGTCTTTCTCAGCACTTACTATCTGGTCCTTTCAACTGGAGATGCCAGGGATTGAACCTGCATGAATATCGGAGGCTCTACCACTAAGCCACAGCCCCTCAAGTTTTGCCGCCCAGCGATTGAGAGAGTCTGGCGAAGCCAGCTATGCAGCAGCAGCAGCAGCAGCAGCAGCAACCGAACTGGAAGCAGGAGATGGCCAGTTCCAGTGTGGGCCCGATGGAAGCCCTCTGAGGGCTTGATCCAGCGCTTGGGCCTGCTGTAGGGTCCTTCCAGTTTTCATCCCCCTGCCCTTACCCAACCGGGCGGGAATGGGAATCCTAGGAAACGTTCCTGCACTCCTAATCTCCCCAACAGTTTGAAAGCAGGTCCTGCCACCACCTGTTTGGTACCACTGGGACCTGTGATTTATTTAATCACCCCGGGTCTTAAGCTGATAGGTGTCACAGAGGAGATCAGGTCTTCAGCTTGATCTCAGCCCAGGCAGTATAGATCACATCCCCTAATGATTTATCCAAGTCAACTTTCTGAATTATTTAGCCCTCTGTAACTCTTTTGCCTGCGAAGAAGACAAGCCCTCTTGAATAGTTCCCTGTTGCAGAGCTTGTGGAAGTGGGAAACACGATATCGTTTCAGATCTCAGGCCTTCCCAACCAGCACCTTGCCTGGGGTAATTTCCCTTTTGTTCACGTTCAGCCATTTGACCCACACCAGTCTGGCTCCATCCCTTTAGGAGAGGCTTACTTAATGGGCTGTTGTCTCCATGCCATGAAAGCCTTCCCCTGCTCATTTCCACATGCGGAGCCTCTATGGAAGGGACAGGACATTTTTCTCCAGGCCAGATGGCAACCTTCATGATCTCTGTCAAGGTCAGTCTGGTCTACTCTGAGGGGCAGCAGCTCTGAACCTGGAACTGTCTGCATGCCGAGCGGACACTTTGCCACTGAGCCACTGCCCCTCTCCACAGTCCCAGTATGCCCGCTTCTCATTTTTGAGAGCCAGATGGAGAACTCTGCCCTTATCCTTGATGGTGTCATAGCTATACCCCGTACAGAATTGGAAATGATAATAGGTTCCTTTACTTCCCGGAACACTGGCTTAAGATCGGCTTTATACTCTTTACTGATCAAAACTCTATGTCTTACTCCCCCCAAATATCAGTCTTCTTGGCAGAAAGATTGTGACGCCTCTCTTACAGAGGAAACCTGGTCTCAAATTTGGGCATCCAAAAGACACAACTCTGAGGTAATGTCAGTACGCTTACAAAATCTGAAAATTATGACAAGATGGTATGCCACACCAGCCAGACTATCCCTTATTGCCTCAAATTACTCCCCATATTGCTGGAAAGGGTGCCGGCAACTTGGCAACTTTGCGCACTGTCGGTGGGGGTGTGAGAAAGTTAAGAAGTTCTGGAAGGAAGCTCTATCTGTTCTAGAAAAAGTCACCTCAATTTCGGTCCCTTTCCTGCCTGAAACCTTAGTTTTGAACTATTGGCCAGAGAAAGTAAGACCTAGAATGCTTGGTTCTACCACAGAGGTTATGTTAGATGCAGCCAAGACTGCTATAGCACCTTACTGGAAAGACGACAAGCCACCAAATATCGAGGTCTGGTTTAGGAAACTTTGGGCACATTATCTTATGGATTCTGTCACAGTTCAATTAAATTCCACGGCTGGATCGTCCCTACACTCAGCCTTTACCGGTAAATGGTTCCCGGTCCTTGAATACCTGTCTCAGCAACAGTTCATTCCAGCGGAATGGTCTCAATACCACAAGGTGTACTTTGATAGTTTGTTCTCCAGAACTTTGAAATGTGGGTTAAACTATTCGTTCAGTGATACAGTAACCCTTAAAACTTTTGTAAGTTAACTTATGGTAAAAAGTTGTTGCTATAAACAACAGATATTTTGAAACTGTATGGTGCTATTATGCACATTATGTTGACTTTATTTTGATTGTTACTGGTTATATAAGCTTTACGTTACTTGTGAATTTTGTATTTTTCAATATAAACAGTCAATAAAATGGTTTAAACGGGGGGGGGGGGGGGGAGATGCATACCCAACCCCCGCACACCCACGAAGCTGCCTGATAGTGAATCAGACCTTCAGTCCATCGAGGTCAGTGCCTAGATGCCTGTTTGGAGGAGAGGCCTTTCTCTCTCTCTCTCACGTTCCTCTTTTGTGTTATTCCTGCCAGAGGCTTTTCTCCTTCCTAGGCAGGGATCTCCCTCTTTCTCCTTCAGTCTCTGGGGCTGCAGGTGGAGAGTTTCCTCCCTGCGGGACAGAGCGAAAACTTGAAGGGGGGGGGGGGCGGGGTCCAAATCCAGCCTCCTTTCTCCGAATCCGGGCTCTGTCCCTTCACTCCTGCAAGAAATATTGGTTAAAACTCCCCTTTGGGCACCTTCTGCTCGCATCTGAGGTCCTGCATTTGATCTCCACGGGGCAATAGAGAAAGCCAGTCATCTACACCGGTCCATTTAAAGAACAGCATCATCTAGCAACGTCTGAACCCCTCCCCCAACTGAGTCTTACGGAAACGTCTTCGGACAGCGCTGGCTCTTCGGCATGGAAATGGAGATGAGCACCGCATCCCTAGAGCCCTATTCGACCGGCTTCCGAGCAAGGGAAACCTTGACCGTTCTTTACCTATAGATGGAGGAATAAAGAGCAGTGGGATCCCGCGCGGTGTTGCTCCAGAGCAGCCTCATTAAGCAGCATAAGGCGTCCCTGACGGCAGCCTGACCGAGGGGCCTAATGGAGGGGGCGGGACGCGCTTTCCTTCGGTCTACAGCACTGAAAGGGTTCAACATACAGAGCCGTTTCCTAGAGGGGCCGAACGGAGGGGGGAAAGAAGGCTGGGGGGGGCGCGCGGAGGGTTCGCTTCTGAATGGGGAGAGAGAACGGGGGGGGGGGGGGGGGAGAAGGAATCGTGCTGGATCCCGGGAAGGTCCACTTGGAAGTCAAAGGCAGGGGATCAGGTTCGAGCTCTTGGAAGGGGGGGCGGGCCTTTGGTGTCCGTCCCTCGCTGGCTTCGCCTCCGGCCTGCCTCGCTCCCCGCCGGAAGTCCCTCCCTGCAGCAGGCCGGCCGGCCGGTCGGGGGAGCGGCCTGAGAGGCAGCGCAGAAATGGAGCCGGAGCGGAGGGGAAGAGGGCGGGAAGGTGCCCAAGGGGTGGTGGGGCTGCCCCTCCCGCCGTCGCCGGCCTCCTAAGGGGCCCCTCTTCCCCCTCTCGCTGCCCCGGCGGACGGGGAGTTGAAGGGCGCGGTCCCGGGGCTGGGGGAGGGCGGGCAACCTTTCGGGCCTGAGCTCCCAGCGGCCGCCAGGGGCGCATTTCGCGGTTCCCGGGGAACGGGCGCCTTCCCAGGCCTGGGGGAGCGGGAGGAACCCCTCGCGTCTGCTCTCCGAACGGCAAAAGCCGTTCGGAGAGCAGACGCGAGGGGCGCATTTTGCCTTTAGGGTTTCAGGGGCGCCGTCCCGGGGCTGGGGGAGGCCGGGAAAGGTTTTGCACCTGTTTGCCCAGCCCCGGCGAGGGGCGCAACTCGCCGTTCGTGGTTAAAGGGCGCCTTCCCGGGCCTGGGGGAGGGGGGGAAACCTTTAAAATGTGGAGGGGAGAGAAGGTGGCGAGATGGAGCCCAGCCTCCTTAGGTCTTAGAAGCTAAGCCGGGTCTGGACTTGGATGGGAGACCATCCCCGGAGGATGCGAAAGAGGAAGGCGAGGGCAAACTGCCTCTGCTTCTCACCTCCTTTGAAAGCCGCTTGTTGGGATTGCCACTTGTGTGCTGCAACTGGACGGCACTTGCATACACACAGTAGAATGTGGGCTGTAGCCACCCATTGGTGGCTATGGCTCTGTTGTTTTGCAGCTGCCCTGATTTGCACCTGGATCTTCTTGTATGGATAAGCCCCAATTGCCAATGACTGCTAAAGTGCAGTATCCATCGATGTCTGGACTCAGCCATGGGAAACACTGTGCTGGATCCTGTGTCAGAATGAAACTCTCCTGCCACCCTCCTCCCACTTAGCTCCATGAAATGTTGCTTCTGGGGGAAAGGGTATCATGAGGAATGAAGTGAACCGGGAGGTCTGCAGTAGGAAGGAGGAATCAGTGGAAACTAGCCACTGAGTTTGGAATCAGCCCACTACCTATTATTGCCCCAGAGTATTTAAAGTCTTGGGCGACTTTGTACTGAATTTCAGTAAACTATGGCATCACAGTTGCCTTTGCTGGGGAAATGCGTGGCTGAGCCAGAATACCAAACCGTTGCTGTGCACTCAATTTCTGAGCATTTGTTTGTCTTATGTGACCATTTGTTTGTCTTATGCACATGGTATGTATATTTGCAGATCGTAAAGTGACTATTCTAAAAGCGAATTTAAATAAAGGACACTGCAGGAGACCAGTAAGATATCAGCGTGCACAGGAAATATATGTTTACGGTAGAGCAATTTTAGGCTTTATCCTTTTTGTATTTTCCAATCTCTAAATATTGGTATCAGATATTATAAAAAGATATCTTTCACCCAAACAGTACATAGAGAAAAATATGTTTCACTCAAACAATGCATCAAGGGCAGGTTTACATTCAAACAGCGACTTATCAGTGTATCAGTATTTTGTATGTCTTCCTATCACTGTGACCCTCAGTTTTTGCATTAGCCTCCGGGTGGGGCTCTTGGCTCCACCCCCAAAGTCTCCAGCTATTTCCCAACCCAGACCTGGCAACCGTAGTTGGGGGGAGGCCGGGGAAAGCCCCTCCCTCTGGGTGTGTGGAGGGGGTTGTCTCCTTCGCACCTCTCTGCGAAGCCAGGGGGGTCCCTGCAGCGCCTTCCTCGGGTGTGTGGCTCCCGGCAGGGCAGCTGGGGAAGCTAAATTTCATTAGCAAACAAATACCACTGGACAAATAAATATCATTATCGATATCTGCTTTTACCCCTTTTGTTATTATTTTTGGCACTCTGGTTTAATGTTAATAAAAAGCAAATCTGCATATTTCCCAGTAAAAAAAAGTGTCCTATTTGTTCATGTCTTGCGGCTCTCGAACATCTGACATTTATTCCATGATAGTTCGAGGGGGGTAGCCGTGTTGGCCTGTCTGTAGCAGTGGAAAAGAGAAAGCATCCAGTGGCACCTGAAAGACTTAAGAAAATGTGTTTGGCCCTTGAATCTGTTAAACATCTTCATTATGCTGGATGCTGATTTACTGCTCACCCTCTACCAGGGGATGAGCTTTCCTGAGTCACTGAAATGTATGGCTGAGTCTCAGACTTTATAGACTTCATCTCCTAAATCTTTTTTTTTTTTGGGGGGGGGGGGGGGCCGGGAGGCGTGCCCTGTGACAGTGGAATCAAATCACAACGTCTTGTTTGCTAGTCCCAGATTTCAAGTACCTTATTTCATCTGCCCCCAGGGGTATTTTTAGGCAGGAACGCACAGGAACGGAGTTCCGGCTGGCTTTCAAGTTGGCCATGCCTACAGCCTCCCTCCCCTTGGGTTCCCCGTGCACCTTGCAACATTGATCATTGTTGATCGTAAAGGTGCCACTGGACTCAAACTTTGTTCTGCTGCTTCAGACTAACACCTGGAATCTCTGTTCTCCCAACAGTTCTCCATCTTCCACAGCATATCTCTTGTGGACCGGCTTGACTTTAATCAGCTGTTATCTGCAGTCTCTCTAGATGAGACTTTTGCAACAAACAGGCATATGGGAAATGGAGCAGCCAAACCGCCCAGGCTTAAAAAAACATGTTGCTAGGTCTGTTGGCAGTTGAAATCCCCAGGTTTGTAGATCCCATGCTAAGATTCCAGTTTTCCCTCTGCCTGAGTATGCCGTTTATCTTTGCCACTAGATAACCCTGGAAAAAATAAGGCTTCTGGACTACGATGGCACAGTTCAGGCAGCGATGAAGGTGCTCTTACAGCCCACATGCAAAGCAGAGGCTCTTCCACTGAGCCACGGCCCCTCCCCTCCGTATAGTCTCCAAACCACCTTCTGCTCAGTTGTGCAGATGAACCAGCTGGGTTGCTTTGGATGCATTCTAGAGGTTCATTCTCTCCCCCCCACCCCCCAGCTTACCCATGTTTACCCGGTTTAATTAAGGTACTCTTACGGCAGGTGCAGTGTCTTTCTGTTGCTTGGGCTGTGACTCTCTCTTAACGGGGAGCTGTTCAGTAGCCTACAGTATTTCATACGGATGTTTCGCAGGAAGCTGCCTTCTACTGAATCAGACCCCTGGTCCATCAAGGTCAGTATTGTCTACTCAAACTGGCAGCAGCTCTCCAGGGTCACAGGCTGAGGTCTTTCTCAGCACTTACTATCTGGTCCTTTCAACTGGAGATGCCAGGGATTGAACCTGCATGAATATCGGAGGCTCTACCACTAAGCCACAGCCCCTCAAGTTTTGCCGCCCAGCGATTGAGAGAGTCTGGCGAAGCCAGCTATGCAGCAGCAGCAGCAGCAGCAGCAGCAACCGAACTGGAAGCAGGAGATGGCCAGTTCCAGTGTGGGCCCGATGGAAGCCCTCTGAGGGCTTGATCCAGCGCTTGGGCCTGCTGTAGGGTCCTTCCAGTTTTCATCCCCCTGCCCTTACCCAACCGGGCGGGAATGGGAATCCTAGGAAACGTTCCTGCACTCCTAATCTCCCCAACAGTTTGAAAGCAGGTCCTGCCACCACCTGTTTGGTACCACTGGGACCTGTGATTTATTTAATCACCCCGGGTCTTAAGCTGATAGGTGTCACAGAGGAGATCAGGTCTTCAGCTTGATCTCAGCCCAGGCAATATAGATCACATCCCCTAATGATTTATCCAAGTCAACTTTCTGAATTATTTAGCCCTCTGTAACTCTTTTGCCTGCGAAGAAGACAAGCCCTCTTGAATAGTTCCCTGTTGCAGAGCTTGTGGAAGTGGGAAACACGATATCGTTTCAGATCTCAGGCCTTCCCAACCAGCACCTTGCCTGGGGTAATTTCCCTTTTGTTCACGTTCAGCCATTTGACCCACACCAGTCTGGCTCCATCCCTTTAGGAGAGGCTTACTTAATGGGCTGTTGTCTCCATGCCATGAAAGCCTTCCCCTGCTCATTTCCACATGCGGAGCCTCTATGGAAGGGACAGGACATTTTTCTCCAGGCCAGATGGCAACCTTCATGATCTCTGTCAAGGTCAGTCTGGTCGACTCTGAGGGGCAGCAGCTCTGAACCTGGAACTGTCTGCATGCCGAGCGGACACTTTGCCACTGAGCCACTGCCCCTCTCCACAGTCCCAGTATGCCCGCTTCTCATTTTTGAGAGCCAGATGGAGAACTCTGCCCTTATCCTTGATGGTGTCATGGCTATACCCCGAACAGAATTGGAAATGATAAGAGGTTCCTTTACTTCCCGGAACACTGGCTTAAGATCGGCTTTATACTCTTTACTGATCAAAACTCTATGTCTTACTCCCCCCAAATATCAGTCTTCTTGGCAGAAAGATTGTGACGCCTCTCTTACAGAGGAAACCTGGTCTCAAATTTGGGCATCCAAAAGACACAACTCTGAGGTAATGTCAGTACGCTTACAAAATCTGAAAATTATGACAAGATGGTATGCCACACCAGCCAGACTATCCCTTATTGCCTCAAATTACTCCCCATATTGCTGGAAAGGGTGCCGGCAACTTGGCAACTTTGCGCACTGTCGGTGGGGGTGTGAGAAAGTTAAGAAGTTCTGGAAGGAAGCTCTATCTGTTCTAGAAAAAGTCACCTCAATTTCGGTCCCTTTCCTGCCTGAAACCTTAGTTTTGAACTATTGGCCAGAGAAAGTAAGACCTAGAATGCTTGGTTCTACCACAGAGGTTATGTTAGATGCAGCCAAGACTGCTATAGCACCTTACTGGAAAGACGACAAGCCACCAAATATCGAGGTCTGGTTTAGGAAACTTTGGGCACATTATCTTATGGATTCTGTCACAGTTCAATTAAATTCCACGGCTGGATCGTCCCTACACTCAGCCTTTACCGGTAAATGGTTCCCGGTCCTTGAATACCTGTCTCAGCAACAGTTCATTCCAGCGGAATGGTCTCAATACCACAAGGTGTACTTTGATAGTTTGTTCTCCAGAACTTTGAAATGTGGGTTAAACTATTCGTTCAGTGATACAGTAACCCTTAAAACTTTTGTAAGTTAACTTATGGTAAAAAGTTGTTGCTATAAACAACAGATATTTTGAAACTGTATGGTGCTATTATGCACATTATGTTGACTTTATTTTGATTGTTACTGGTTATATAAGCTTTACGTTACTTGTGAATTTTGTATTTTTCAATATAAACAGTCAATAAAATGGTTTAAACGGGGGGGGGGGGGGAGATGCATACCCAACCCCCGCACACCCACGAAGCTGCCTGATAGTGAATCAGACCTTCAGTCCATCGAGGTCAGTGCCTAGATGCCTGTTTGGAGGAGAGGCCTTTCTCTCTCTCTCTCACGTTCCTCTTTTGTGTTATTCCTGCCAGAGGCATTTCTTCTTCCTAGGCAGGGATCTCCCTCTTTCTCCTTCAGTCTCTGGGGCTGCAGGTGGAGAGTTTCCTCCCTGCGGGACAGAGCGAAAACTTGAAGGGGGGGGGGGGCGGGGTCCAAATCCAGCCTCCTTTCTCCGAATCCGGGCTCTGTCCCTTCACTCCTGCAAGAAATATTGGTTAAAACTCCCCTTTGGGCACCTTCTGCTCGCATCTGAGGTCCTGCATTTGATCTCCACGGGGCAATAGAGAAAGCCAGTCATCTACACCGGTCCATTTAAAGAACAGCATCATCTAGCAACGTCTGAACCCCTCCCCCAACTGAGTCTTACGGAAACGTCTTCGGACAGCGCTGGCTCTTCGGCATGGAAATGGAGATGAGCACCGCATCCCTAGAGCCCTATTCGACCGGCTTCCGAGCAAGGGAAACCTTGACCGTTCTTTACCTATAGATGGAGGAATAAAGAGCAGTGGGATCCCGCGCGGTGTTGCTCCAGAGCAGCCTCATTAAGCAGCATAAGGCGTCCCTGACGGCAGCCTGACCGAGGGGCCTAATGGAGGGGGCGGGACGCGCTTTCCTTCGGTCTACAGCACTGAAAGGGTTCAACATACAGAGCCGTTTCCTAGAGGGGCCGAACGGAGGGGGGAAAGAAGGCTGGGGGGGGCGCGCGGAGGGTTCGCTTCTGAATGGGGAGAGAGAACGGGGGGGGGGGGGGGGAGAAGGAATCGTGCTGGATCCCGGGAAGGTCCACTCGGAAGTCAAAGGCAGGGGATCAGGTTCGAGCTCTTGGAAGGGGGGGCGGGCCTTTGGTGTCCGTCCCTCGCTGGCTTCGCCTCCGGCCTGCCTCGCTCCCCGCCGGAAGTCCCTCCCTGCAGCAGGCCGGCCGGCCGGTCGGGGGAGCGGCCTGAGAGGCAGCGCAGAAATGGAGCCGGAGCGGAGGGGAAGAGGGCGGGAAGGTGCCCAAGGGGTGGTGGGGCTGCCCCTCCCGCCGTCGCCGGCCTCCTAAGGGGCCCCTCTTCCCCCTCTCGCTGCCCCGGCGGACGGGGAGTTGAAGGGCGCGGTCCCGGGGCTGGGGGAGGGCGGGCAACCTTTCGGGCCTGAGCTCCCAGCGGCCGCCAGGGGCGCATTTCGCGGTTCCCGGGGAACGGGCGCCTTCCCAGGCCTGGGGGAGCGGGAGGAACCCCTCGCGTCTGCTCTCCGAACGGCAAAAGCCGTTCGGAGAGCAGACGCGAGGGGCGCATTTTGCCTTTAGGGGTTCAGGGGCGCCGTCCCGGGGCTGGGGGAGGCCGGGAAAGGTTTTGCACCTGTTTGCCCAGCCCCGGCGAGGGGCGCAACTCGCCGTTCGTGGTTAAAGGGCGCCTTCCCGGGCCTGGGGGAGGGGGGGAAACCTTTAAAATGTGGAGGGGAGAGAAGGTGGCAAGATGGAGCCCAGCCTCCTTAGGTCTTAGAAGCTAAGCCGGGTCTGGACTTGGATGGGAGACCATCCCCGGAGGATGCGAAAGAGGAAGGCGAGGGCAAACTGCCTCTGCTTCTCACCTCCTTTGAAAGCCGCTTGTTGGGATTGCCACTTGTGTGCTGCAACTGGACGGCACTTGCATACACACAGTAGAATGTGGGCTGTAGCCACCCATTGGTGGCTATGGCTCTGTTGTTTTGCAGCTGCCCTGATTTGCACCTGGATCTTCTTGTATGGATAAGCCCCAATTGCCAATGACTGCTAAAGTGCAGTATCCATCGATGTCTGGACTCAGCCATGGGAAACACTGTGCTGGATCCTGTGTCAGAATGAAACTCTCCTGCCACCCTCCTCCCACTTAGCTCCATGAAATGTTGCTTCTGGGGGAAAGGGTATCATGAGGAATGAAGTGAACCGGGAGGTCTGCAGTAGGAAGGAGGAATCAGTGGAAACTAGCCACTGAGTTTGGAATCAGCCCACTACCTATTATTGCCCCAGAGTATTTAAAGTCTTGGGCGACTTTGTACTGAATTTCAGTAAACTATGGCATCACAGTTGCCTTTGCTGGGGAAATGCGTGGCTGAGCCAGAATACCAAACCGTTGCTGTGCACTCAATTTCTGAGCATTTGTTTGTCTTATGTGACCATTTGTTTGTCTTATGCACATGGTATGTATATTTGCAGATCGTAAAGTGACTATTCTAAAAGCGAATTTAAATAAAGGACACTGCAGGAGACCAGTAAGATATCAGCGTGCACAGGAAATATATGTTTACGGTAGAGCAATTTTAGGCTTTATCCTTTTTGTATTTTCCAATCTCTAAATATTGGTATCAGATATTATAAAAAGATATCTTTCACCCAAACAGTACATAGAGAAAAATATGTTTCACTCAAACAATGCATCAAGGGCAGGTTTACATTCAAACAGCGACTTATCAGTGTATCAGTATTTTGTATGTCTTCCTATCACTGTGACCCTCAGTTTTTGCATTAGCCTCCGGGTGGGGCTCTTGGCTCCACCCCCAAAGTCTCCAGCTATTTCCCAACCCAGACCTGGCAACCGTAGTTGGGGGGAGGCCGGGGAAAGCCCCTCCCTCTGGGTGTGTGGAGGGGGTTGTCTCCTTCGCACCTCTCTGCGAAGCCAGGGGGGTCCCTGCAGCGCCTTCCTCGGGTGTGTGGCTCCCGGCAGGGCAGCTGGGGAAGCTAAATTTCATTAGCAAACAAATACCACTGGACAAATAAATATCATTATCGATATCTGCTTTTACCCCTTTTGTTATTATTTTTGGCACTCTGGTTTAATGTTAATAAAAAGCAAATCTGCATATTTCCCAGTAAAAAAAAGTGTCCTATTTGTTCATGTCTTGCGGCTCTCGAACATCTGACATTTATTCCATGATAGTTCGAGGGGGGTAGCCGTGTTGGCCTGTCTGTAGCAGTGGAAAAGAGAAAGCATCCAGTGGCACCTGAAAGACTTAAGAAAATGTGTTTGGCCCTTGAATCTGTTAAACATCTTCATTATGCTGGATGCTGATTTACTGCTCACCCTCTACCAGGGGATGAGCTTTCCTGAGTCACTGAAATGTATGGCTGAGTCTCAGACTTTATAGACTTCATCTCCTAAATCTTTTTTTTTTTTTTGGGGGGGGGGGGGGCGGGAGGCGTGCCCTGTGACAGTGGAATCAAATCACAACGTCTTGTTTGCTAGTCCCAGATTTCAAGTACCTTATTTCATCTGCCCCCAGGGGTATTTTTAGGCAGGAACGCACAGGAACGGAGTTCCGGCTGGCTTTCAAGTTGGCCATGCCTACAGCCTCCCTCCCCTTGGGTTCCCCGTGCACCTTGCAACATTGATCATTGTTGATCGTAAAGGTGCCACTGGACTCAAACTTTGTTCTGCTGCTTCAGACTAACACCTGGAATCTCTGTTCTCCCAACAGTTCTCCATCTTCCACAGCATATCTCTTGTGGACCGGCTTGACTTTAATCAGCTGTTATCTGCAGTCTCTCTAGATGAGACTTTTGCAACAAACAGGCATATGGGAAATGGAGCAGCCAAACCGCCCAGGCTTAAAAAAACATGTTGCTAGGTCTGTTGGCAGTTGAAATCCCCAGGTTTGTAGATCCCATGCTAAGATTCCAGTTTTCCCTCTGCCTGAGTATGCCGTTTATCTTTGCCACTAGATAACCCTGGAAAAAATAAGGCTTCTGGACTACGATGGCACAGTTCAGGCAGCGATGAAGGTGCTCTTACAGCCCACATGCAAAGCAGAGGCTCTTCCACTGAGCCACGGCCCCTCCCCTCCGTATAGTCTCCAAACCACCTTCTGCTCAGTTGTGCAGATGAACCAGCTGGGTTGCTTTGGATGCATTCTAGAGGTTCATTCTCTCCCCCCCACCTCCCAGCTTACCCATGTTTACCCGGTTTAATTAAGGTACTCTTACGGCAGGTGCAGTGTCTTTCTGTTGCTTGGGCTGTGACTCTCTCTTAACGGGGAGCTGTTCAGTAGCCTACAGTATTTCATACGGATGTTTCGCAGGAAGCTGCCTTCTACTGAATCAGACCCCTGGTCCATCAAGGTCAGTATTGTCTACTCAAACTGGCAGCAGCTCTCCAGGGTCACAGGCTGAGGTCTTTCTCAGCACTTACTATCTGGTCCTTTCAACTGGAGATGCCAGGGATTGAACCTGCATGAATATCGGAGGCTCTACCACTAAGCCACAGCCCCTCAAGTTTTGCCGCCCAGCGATTGAGAGAGTCTGGCGAAGCCAGCTATGCAGCAGCAGCAGCAGCAGCAGCAGCAGCAGCAACCGAACTGGAAGCAGGAGATGGCCAGTTCCAGTGTGGGCCCGATGGAAGCCCTCTGAGGGCTTGATCCAGCGCTTGGGCCTGCTGTAGGGTCCTTCCAGTTTTCATCCCCCTGCCCTTACCCAACCGGGCGGGAATGGGAATCCTAGGAAACGTTCCTGCACTCCTAATCTCCCCAACAGTTTGAAAGCAGGTCCTGCCACCACCTATTTGGTACCACTGGGACCTGTGATTTATTTAATCACCCCGGGTCTTAAGCTGATAGGTGTCACAGAGGAGATCAGGTCTTCAGCTTGATCTCAGCCCAGGCAGTATAGATCACATCCCCTAATGATTTATCCAAGTTAACTTTCTGAATTATTTAGCCCTCTGTAACTCTTTTGCCTGCGAAGAAGACAAGCCCTCTTGAATAGTTCCCTGTTGCAGAGCTTGTGGAAGTGGGAAACACGATATCGTTTCAGATCTCAGGCCTTCCCAACCAGCACCTTGCCTGGGGTAATTTCCCTTTTGTTCACGTTCAGCCATTTGACCCACACCAGTCTGGCTCCATCCCTTTAGGAGAGGCTTACTTAATGGGCTGTTGTCTCCATGCCATGAAAGCCTTCCCCTGCTCATTTCCACATGCGGAGCCTCTATGGAAGGGACAGGACATTTTTCTCCAGGCCAGATGGCAACCTTCATGATCTCTGTCAAGGTCAGTCTGGTCGACTCTGAGGGGCAGCAGCTCTGAACCTGGAACTGTCTGCATGCCGAGCGGACACTTTGCCACTGAGCCACTGCCCCTCTCCACAGTCCCAGTATGCCCGCTTCTCATTTTTGAGAGCCAGATGGAGAACTCTGCCCTTATCCTTGATGGTGTCATAGCTATACCCCGTACAGAATTGGAAATGATAATAGGTTCCTTTACTTCCCGGAACACTGGCTTAAGATCGGCTTTATACTCTTTACTGATCAAAACTCTATGTCTTACTCCCCCCAAATATCAGTCTTCTTGGCAGAAAGATTGTGACGCCTCTCTTACAGAGGAAACCTGGTCTCAAATTTGGGCATCCAAAAGACACAACTCTGAGGTAATGTCAGTACGCTTACAAAATCTGAAAATTATGACAAGATGGTATGCCACACCAGCCAGACTATCCCTTATTGCCTCAAATTACTCCCCATATTGCTGGAAAGGGTGCCGGCAACTTGGCAACTTTGCGCACTGTCGGTGGGGGTGTGAGAAAGTTAAGAAGTTCTGGAAGGAAGCTCTATCTGTTCTAGAAAAAGTCACCTCAATTTCGGTCCCTTTCCTGCCTGAAACCTTAGTTTTGAACTATTGGCCAGAGAAAGTAAGACCTAGAATGCTTGGTTCTACCACAGAGGTTATGTTAGATGCAGCCAAGACTGCTATAGCACCTTACTGGAAAGACGACAAGCCACCAAATATCGAGGTCTGGTTTAGGAAACTTTGGGCACATTATCTTATGGATTCTGTCACAGTTCAATTAAATTCCACGGCTGGATCGTCCCTACACTCAGCCTTTACCGGTAAATGGTTCCTGGTCCTTGAATACCTGTCTCAGCAAATGGTGACCCTCAGTTTTTGTGGGAAAAGGATGCTGGACTAGATGGCCACTGGCCAGTGATCTATTTCACCTGAGAGCCAGTTCGGGGTGGTGGTTAAGTGTGCGGACTCTAATCTGGGAGAACCAGGTTTGATTCCCCACTCCTCCACTTGCACCTGGCTGGATGACCTTGGGCAAGCCATAGCTCTGTACCAGCTCTTCTCAAGGACAACTTGGGAAAGAGCTCTCTCAGCCCCACCTACCTCACAGGGTGTCTGTTGTGGGGAGGGGAAGGGAAAGGAGTCGGGAAGGGAAGGGAAAGGAGTCCGTAAGCCGCTCTGAGACTCTTAAGTGAGTGAAGGGCGGGATATAAATCCAGTCTCCTTCTCTTCTCTTCTTATGATGTTTCTACTTCAGAAATAGTTTATTCACCCAGAGACAGACACCTGAAGCGCCTTAACAGTTGTATTTTTATTTGGAGATTTCAGTGACAGTTAAGATACAGTGTTTATGAAGCATACATTTACTAAGTACAACGTGAGACACTTTGACAGGTTCAAGCTTATGCCGTTCTGATACACCGTTTTAGTTTCCTATCTAAGCACGGTGGCAATATCTAGTGAAAACCTATCGTCAGCAGTTTTGTTTCAAAAACAAATTGCAGGTTTAAAAATAGTAGTTTTCAGAGGATTTTTTATGTGGTGTTGAAATGTGTGTCCAGTTTTAAACACTAAATAAAATCGACCTTCACCTTTCAAATGCTGGTGGATTTGAGATATGGAGCAACTTAAGAAACAAACAAACAAACAAACAAACAAAAATCCAGTGTCCCAAGCAGTCTCCGTGGAGATGTTTCACTGAAGTCAAGGGGACATATTGGTTCTAAACCAGAGATGATCCTTCATTTTATAAAAATCCTCCTGTTTGCTGGACAAAAAAACCCCACAAGGCCGAATTCTGTTCCACAGGTTTACATTCTTGCTTTCTCTCTGGAGGACGGATGGGCTATCTGGAAATCCATTGCCACTGTCCCTGCTTCCACATGGACACGATCCTGTACAAATCCATTCCACCAGTCCACAAAGGATCCCCTTTGGTAGCGCACGTCGTGGGATTCTGTGAAGATCGATGCACTCAGAACAGCTGTGCTGTCATGCAACAGCAGCAGGGCCTCTGCTTCCAGGCAAACATGTTGCCTAGTACTTTTTCCCTGACTTCTGAAGGCCAGGAGTGCAGTCCTTGTAATGCAGCCACACGCAGAGATGTTTCACTGGGGCACAGGATTACATATGATCAAGTAACAATTAACACAGCAGAATCGTTCAGCATGAGAGTCTACCCCAGACTGAAGCCTGAGAAGTGTCTGGCTAAAATCTGGAGAATTATGTTTCTGAGATCAGTAAACTTATAACTGGAAGACAGAAAGAGAGAGAGAGAGAGAGGAAACCTAAAGAGGTAACATTTGTGCAATACTTCAGGTCCATACCATTCAAAAGGGCTCTCTTGTTTCTAGCACTGGACAGCAGCTTCAACATCAAATTAACAAATTAAAGAAATCTCCACATTAAAAGAGCACAACCACGCTTTAAAGGGGGGGGGGGAAATAAGCAAAACAATTGTTTTGGGTTTAAAGACGCTAGCCTTGAAAACTTTTGAAAAGTGCATGTAATACTGTTATGTCAAGTATTTGATGCATTACAAAATACTAGTTCAGCTGAGAAGTGTTTTCCTTTAAAATATGTCAAGCAGTATAAAATTTTAATGTGATAGAAAGTAACAGTGGTAAAACTACTGAAATATAAGGATAATGCCTATACACATCTACTGCTTTTGTAAGTAAACAAGGTAAATGAATGCTTTTAAAGGTAAACAAACGGGGGGGGGGGGAAATAAGCATATATTTAAAGAATCTCTGAGGAATCCCGTTTCCTGGAATAAAATGCTTCCACTAAGTTGAAGAGGGCCACATCAGTTAGTTCAATGGCAGGGATCTCCCTCTTTCTCCTTCTGTCTCTGGGGCTGCAGGTGGAGAGTTTCCCCGCTGGGGGACAGGGCGAAGACTTGAAGGGGGGGGGGTGTCCAAATCCAGCCTCCTTTCTCCGAATCCGGGCTCTGTCCCTTCACTCCTGCAAGAAATATTGGTTAAAACTCATCCCCTTTGGGCACCTTCTGCTCGCATTTGAAGCCCTGCATTTTATCTCCACGGGGCAATAGAGAAAGCCAGTCATTTACACCCGTCCGTTTAAAGAACAGCATCATCTAGCAACGTCTGAACCCCTCCCCCAACTGAGTTTTACGGAAACGTCTTCGGAGAGCGCTGGCTCTTCGGCTTGGAAACGGAGATGAGCACCGCATCCCTAGAGCCGTATTCGACCGGCTTCCGAGCAAGGGAAACCTTGACCTTTCTTTAGCTATAGGTGGAGGAATAAAGAGCAGTGGGATCCCGCGCGGAGTTGCTCCAGAGCAGCCTCATTAAGCGGCATAAGGCGTCCCTGACGGCAGCCTCACCGAGGGGCCTAATGGAGGGGGCGGGACGCGCATACCTTTGGTCTACAGCACTGAAAGGCTTAAACATACAGAGCCGTTTCCTAGAGGGGCCGAACGGAGGGGTGAAAGAAGGGGCGCGCGGAGGGTTTGCTTCTCAATTTTAATGTGATAGAAAGTAACAGTGGTAAAACTACTGAAATATAAGGATAATGCCTATACACATCTACTGTCCTCTACCCAGTCTAGGGTTAGGGTTAGGGTTAGGGTTAAGGTTAGGGCTAGGGCTAGGGTTAGAAAATTCCACAAAAATAGAAGAAGAAATCAGTTAATTAGACTGATTTGAGTTAGAAATCAGAAATTCTTCTCTTGGGTTCGGGTTAGGGTTAGGGCTAGGGTTACGGTTAGGGTTAGGCCTGGGAGATTTTGAAGCCTTCCCTCAAGTAACTTCTCAATTTCTCCCAATGGAGAAGGAGTCAGCAAAACACTCCCATGGAAACCAATGGTAATGGGTTCCTTTGGATATTCTCGGTCCCCCCCGGCCGGGGGGCCTCCATTTTTCGATAATTCAGTGGGAGGGGCCTTTCCAAAAAGAGCCCTTGTCGAAAATTCCAAAAAAATAGGAGAAGAAATGGGTCAAAGGACCCGAAAACTAGAGAGAAGCCAGGAGCTGAAATGAAGCACGACTGTCCTCCACCCAGTCTAGGGTTATGGTTAGGGTTAGGGTTAGGGCTAGGGTTAGGGTTAGGGCTAGGGTTAGGGTTAGGGCTAGGGTTAGGGTTAGGGCTAGGGTTAAGGTTAGGGCTAGGGTTAGGGTTAGAGTTATGGTTGTGGCTAGGGCTAGGGTTAGGGCTTGAGTTTAGCCTAGGGCTAGGGATCGGGTTCGGGTTAAGTTTTGTGTAAGGTTAGGGTTAGGGTTAGGTTTAGGGTTAAGGTTAGGGTTAGGGTTAGGGCTAGGCTTAGAGTTAAGGGTTAGGGCTAGGGTTAGGGTTAGGGTTAGGCCTTGGAGATTTTGAAGCCTTCCCTCGGGTAACTTCTCCATTTCTCCCAATGGAGAATGAGTCAGCAAAACACTCCCCATGAAACCAATGGGAGTGGGTTCCTTTGGATTTTCTCGGTCCGAAGGGGCCTCCATTTTTTGATAATTCAGTGGAGGGGGGCCTTTCCAAAAACAGCCCATGTCAAAAATTCCACAAAAATAGAAGAAGAAATGGGTCAAAGGACCTGAAAACTAGAGAGAAGCTAGGAGCAAAAATGAAACACGACTGTCCTCCACCCAATCTAGGGTTAGGGCTAGGGCTAGGGCTAGGGCTAGGGTTAGAGCTAGGGCTAAGATTAGGGTTAGAAAATTCCACAAAAATAGAAGAAATGGGTCAAAGGACCCGAAAACTAGAGAGAAGCCAGGTTCTGAAATGAAGCACGACTGTCGTCCATCCAGTCTAGGGTTAGGTTAGGGTTAGGGTTTGGCCTTGGAGATTTTGAGGCCTTCCCTCGAGTAACTTCTCAATTTCTCCCAATGGAGAATGAGTCAGCAAAACTCTCCCCATGAAACCAATGGGAGTGGGTTCCTTAGGATTTTCTCGGTCCGGGGGGGACTCCATTTTTCGATAATTCAGTGAGGGGGCCTTTCCAAAAAGAGCCCATGTCAAAAATTCCACAAAAATAGAAGAAATGGGTCAAAGGACCCGAAAACTAGAGAGAAGCCAGGAGCTGAAATGAAGCACGACTGTCCTCCACCCAGTCTAGGGTTAGGGTTAGGGTTAGGGCTAGGGTTAGGGTTAGGGTTAAGGTTAGGGTTAGGGCTAGGGTTAGAGTTTGGGTTAAGGTTAGGGCTAGGGCTAGGGTTACGGTAAGGGTTAGGGTTAGGCCTTGGAGATTTTGAGGCCTTCCCTCAGGTAACTTCGCCATTTCTCCCAATGGAGAATGAGAAAGCGAAACACTCCCATGGAAACCAATGGGAGTTGGTTCCTTTGGATTCTCTAGTTCCTCCTGGCCGGGGGGCCTCAATTTTTCGATAATTCAATGGGGGGGGGGGCCTTTCCAAAAAGAGCCCATGTGAAAAATTCCAAAAAAATAGAAGAAGAAATGGGTCAAAGGACCCAAAAACTAGAGAGAGGCCAGGAGCAGAAATAAAACACGACTATCCTCTACCCAATCTAAGGTTAGGCTTAGGATTAAGGCTTCAGCTAGGGCTAGGGATAGGTCTAGGGTTTGGGCTAGGGCTAGGATTAGGGTTAGAAAATTCCACAAAAATAGAAGAAATGGGTCAAAGGACCCAAAAACTAGAGAGAAGCCACCTGCAGAAATGAAGCAAGACTGTTTTCCACCCAGTCTAGGGTTAGGGTTAGGGTTAGGGTCAGGGCTATGGCTAGGGCTAGGGCTAGGTTTAGGGCTAGGGCTAGGATTAGGGTTAGAAAATTCTACAAAAATAGAAGAAATGGGTCAAAGGACCGGAAAACTAGAGAGAAGCCAGGAGCTGAAATGAAGCACGACTGTCCTCCACCCAGTCTAGGGTTATGGTTAGGGTTAGGGTTAGGGCTAGGGTTAGGGTTAGGGCTAGGGTTAAGGTTAGGGCTAGGGTTAGGGTTTGAGTTATGGTTGTGGCTAGGGCTAGGGTTAGGGCTTGAGTTTAGCCTATGGCTACGGCTAGGGCTAGGGTTAGGGTTAGGGTTAGGGTTCGGGTTAAGTTTTGTGTAAGGTTAGGGTTAGAGTTAGGGTTAGGGTTAGGTTTAGGGTTAAGGTTTGGGTTAGGGTTAGGGCTAGGCTTAGAGTTAAGGGTTAGGGTTAGGGCTAGGGTTAGGGCTAGAGTTAGGGCTAGGGCTAGGGCTAGGACTAGGGTTAGGGTTAGAGTTAGGGTTAAGTTTTGTGCAGGGTTAGGGTTAGGCCTTGGAAATTTTGAGGCCTTCCCTCGAGTAATTTCTCAATTTCTCCCAATGGAGAATGAGTTTGCAAAACACTCCCATTGAAACCAATGGGAGTGGGTTCCTTTGGATTTTCTCGGTCTCCCCCGGCCGGGGGGGGGGCCCTCCATTTTTCCATAATTCAGTGGGGGGGCATTTCCAAAAAGAGCCCTTGTCAAAAATTCCACAAAAATAGAAGAAGAAATAGATCAAAGCACACAAAAACTAGGGGGAAGCCAGGAGCTGAAATGAAGCATGACTGTCCTCTACCCAGTCTAGGGTTAGGGTTAGGGTTAGGGTTAGGGTTAGGGTTAGGGCTAGGGTTAGAAAATTCCACAAAAATAGAAGAAGAAATCAGTCAAAGGACCCAAAAACTAGAGAGAAGCCAGGAGCAGAACTGAAGCACGACTGTCCTCCACCCAATCTAGGGTTAGACTAGGGTTAGGGTGAGGCCTTGGAGATTTTGAAGCCTTCCCTCGAGTAACTTCTCCATTACTACCAATGGAGAATGAGTCAGCAAAACAATCCCATTGAAACCAATGGGATTGTGTTCCTTTGGATTTTCTTGGTCTGGGGGGCCTCCATTTTTCGATAATTCAGTGGGGGGGGCCTTTCCAAAAAGAGCCCTTGTCGAAAATTCCAAAAAAATAGAAGAAATGGGTCAAAGGACCCAAAAACTAGAGAGAAGCCAGGAGCAGAAATGAAGCACGACTGTCCTCCACCCAGGCTAGGGTTAGGGTTAGGGTTAGGGCTAGGGCTACGGTTAGGGTTAGGGTTTGGGCTAGGGTTAGGGTTAGAGCTATGGCTAGGGCTAGGGTTAGGGCTAGCTATAGGTCTAGGGCTAGGGTTATGGTTAGGTTTTGTGCTGGGTTAGGGTTAGGGTTAGGGCTAGGGTTAGGGTTAGGGTAGGGCTAGGGTTAGGGTTAGGGTTTGGGCTAGGGTTAGGGTTAGAGCTATGGCTAGGGCTAGGGTTAGGGTTAGAAAATTCTACAAAAATAGAAGAAATGGGTCAAAGGACCGGAAAACTAGAGAGAAGCCAGGAGCTGAAATGAAACATGACTGTCTTCCACCCAGTCTAGGGTTAGGGTTAGGGTTAGGGCTAGGGCTACGGTTAGGGTTAGGGTTTGGGCTAGGGTTAGGGTTAGAGCTATGGCTAGGGCTAGGGTTAGGGCTAGCTATAGGTCTAGGGCTAGGGTTATGGTTAGGTTTTGTGCTGGGTTAGGGTTAGGGTTAGGGCTAGGGTTAGGGTTAGGGTAGGGTTAGGGTTAGGGTTTGGGCTAGGGTTAGGGTTAGAGCTATGGCTAGGGCTAGGGTTAGGGTTAGAAAATTCTACAAAAATAGAAGAAATGGGTCAAAGGACCGGAAAACTAGAGAGAAGCCAGGAGCTGAAATGAAACATGACTGTCTTCCACCCAGTCTAGGGTTAGGGTTAGGGTTAGGGTTAGGCCTTGGAAATTTTGAGGCCTTCCCTCGAGTAATTTCTCAATTTCTCCCAATGGAGAATGAGTTTGCAAAACACTCTCATTGAAACCAATGGGAGTGGGTTCCTTTGGATTTTCTCGATCTCCCCCGGCGGGGGGGGGGGCCTCCATTTTTCCATAATTCAGTGGGGGGGCATTTCTAAAAAGAGCCCTTGTCAAAAATTCCACAAAAATAGAAGAAGAAATAGATCAAAGCACACAAAAACTAGGGGGAAGCCAGGAGCTGAAATGAAGCATGACTGTCCTCTACCCAGTCTAGGGTTAGGGTTAGGGTTAGGGTTAAGGTTAGGGTTAGGGTTAGGGCTAGGGTTAGAAAATTCCAGAAAAATAGAAGAAGAAATCAGTCAAAGGACCCAAAAACTAGAGAGAAGCCAGGAGCAGAAATGAAGCACGACTGTCCTCCACCCAATCTAGGGTTAGGGTTAGGGTTAGGGCTACAGTTAGGGCTAGGGCTAGGGTTAGTGCTAGGGCTAGGGTTAGAAAATTCCACAAAAATAGAAGAAATGGGTCAAAGGACCCGAAAACTAGAGAAAAGCCAGGAGCTAAAATGAAGGATGACTGTCCTCCACCCAGTCTAGGGTTAGACTAGGGTTAGGGTGAGGCCTTGGAGATTTTGAAGCCTTCCCTCGAGTAACTTCTCCATTACTACCAATGGAGAATGAGTCAGCAAAACTCTCCCCATGAAACCAATGGGAGTGGGTTCCTTTGGATTTTCTCGGTCCGAAGGGGCCTCCATTTTTTGATAATTCAGTGGAGGGGGGCCTTTCCAAAAACAGCCCATGTCAAAAATTCCACAAAAATAGAAGAAGAAATGGGTCAAAGGACCTGAAAACTAGAGAGAAGCCAGGAGCAGAAATGAAGCACGACTGTCCTCCACCCAGGCTAGGGTTAGGGTTAGGGTTTGGCCTTGGAGATTTTGAGGCCTTCCCTCGAGTAACTTCTCAATTTCTCCCAATGGAGAATGAGTCAGCAAAACTCTCCCCATGAAACCAATGGGAGTGGGTTCCTTTGGATTTTCTCGGTCCGGGGGGGACTCCATTTTTCGATAATTCAGTGAGGGGGCCTTTCCAAAAAGAGCCCATGTCGAAAATTCCAAAAAATAGAAGAAATGGGTCAAAGGACCCAAAAACTAGAGAGAAGCCAGGAGCAGAAATGAAGCACGACTGTCCTCCACCCAGGCTAGGGTTAGGGTTAGGGTTAGGGCTAGGGTTAGGGTTAGGGTTTGGGCTAGGGTTAGGGTTACAGCTATGGCTAGGGCTAGGGTTAGGGCTAGAGTTAGGGCTAGGGCTAGGGCTAGGGTTATGGTTAGGGTTAGGTTTTGTGCTGGGTTAGGGTTAGGGTTAGGGTTAGGGCTAGGGCTAGGGCTAGGGCTAGGGCTAGGGTTAGGGTTAGGGTTAGGGTTAGGGCTAGGGTTAGGGCTAGGGTTAGAGTTAGGGTTAGGCTTTGGAGATTTTGAGGCCTTTCCTCAGGAAACTTCGCCATTGTTCCCATTGGAGAATGAGAAAGCAAAACACTCCCATGGAAACCAATGGGAGTTGGTTCCTTTGCATTTTCTCGGTCCCCCCCGGCCGGGGGAGGGGCCTCCATTTTTCGATAATTCAGTGGGGGGGGGCCTTTCCAAAAAGAGCCCTTGTCGAAAAATCCACAAAAATAGAAGAAGAAATGGGTGAAAGGACCCGAAAACTACGGGGAAGCCAGGAGCTGAAAGGAAGCATGACTGTCCTCTACCCAGTCTAGGGTTAGGGTTAGGGTTAGGGTTAGGGTTAGGGGTATGGCTAGGGTTAGAATATTCCACAAAAATAGAAGAAGAAATCGGTCAAAGGACCCGAAAACTAGAGAGAAGCCAGGAGCTGAAATGAAGGATGACTGTCCTCCACCCAATCTAGGGTTAGGGTTAGGGTTAGGGGTTCAGCTAGGGTAGGGCTACGGCTATGGCTAGGGCTAGGATTAGGGTTAAAAAATTCCACAAAAATAGAATAAATGGGTCAAACGACCCGAAAATGAGAGAGAAGGCAGGAGCTGAAATGAAGCACGACTGTCCTCCACCCAGTCTAGGGTTAGGGTTAGTGCTAGAGTTCTGGCTAGGGCTAGGGTTAGGGTTAGGGCTAGGGTTAGGTTTAGGGCTAGGGTTAGGGTAGGGCTAAGGTTAGTTTTAGGGTTAGGCCTTGGAGACTCTGAGGCCTTCCCTCGAGTAACTTCTCCATTTCTCCCAATGGAGAATGATTCAGCAAGACACTCCCATTGAAACCAATGGGTGTGGGTTCCTTTGGATTTTCTCGGTCCCCCCCGGCCGGGAAGGCCTCCATTTTTTGATAATTCAGTGTAAGGGGCTTTTCCAAAAAGAGCCCTTGTCTAAAATTCCACAAAAATAGAAGAAGAAATGAGTCAAAGGACACAAAAACGAGAGAGAAGCCAGGAGCTGAAAACAAGCAAGACTGTATTCCACCCAGTCTAGGGTTAGGGCTAGGGCTAGAGCTTGGACTAGGGTTATGGTTAGGGTTAGGGTTAGGGCTAGGGTTAGGGTTAGGGCTAGGGTTAGGGCTAGAGTTAGGGCTAGGGCTAGGGCTTGGGTTAGGGTTAGGTTTTGTGCAGGGTTAGGGTTAGTGTTAGGGTTAGCGTTAGCGTTAGCGTTAGGGTTAGCTTTTGGGCTTGGGTAAGGGTTAGGGTTAGGGCTAGAGGTACGGCTAGCGTTAGGGCTAGAGTTAGGGCTAGGGCTCGGGCTAGGGTTAGGGTTAGGGTAAGGGCTAGGGCTAGGGCTAGGGTTAGGGCTAGAGTTAGGGCAAGGGCTAGGGCTAGGGTTAGGGTTATGGTTAGGTTTTGTGCAGGGTTAGGGTCAGAATTTGGGTTGGGGTAACGGTTAGGTTTAGGGTTAGGGCGAGGCTTTGGGTTAAGGTTAGGGCTAGGGCTAGGGCTAGGGTTAGGGTTAGGGTTAGGCCTTGGAGATTTTGAGGCCTTCCCTCAAGTAACTTCTACATTTCTACCAATGGAGAATGAGTCAGCAAAAAACTGCCATTGAAACCAATGGGAGTCCGTTCCTTTGGATTTTCTTGGTCTGGGGGGCCTCCATTTTTCGATAATTCAGTGGGGGGGGGCCTTTCCAAAAAGAGCCCTTCTCAAAAATTCCACAAAAATAGAAGAAGAAATGGGTCAAAGGACCCAAAAACTAGAGAGAAGCCAGGAGCAGAAATGAAGCACGACTGTCCTCCACCCAGTCTAGGGTTAAGGTTAGGGTTAGGGCTAGGGCTAGGGGTAGGGCTAGGGTTAGAAAATTCAGCAAAAATAGAAGAAATGGGTCAAAGGACCCGAAAACTAGAGAGAAGCCAGGAGCTGAAATGAAGCACGACTGTCCTCCAACCAGTTTAGGGTTAGGGTTAGGTAATGGTTAGTCCATGGAGATTTTGAGGCCTTCCCTCGAGTAACTTCTCCATTTCTCCCAATAGAGAATGAGTCAGCAAAACACTCCCATTGAAACCAATGGGACTGGGTTCCTTTGGATTTTCTCGGTCCCCCCTGTACGGGGGGGCCTCCATTCTTCGATAATTCAGTGGGGGGGCCTTTCCAAAAAGAGCCCTTGTTTAAAATTCCAAAAAAATAGGAGAAGAAATGGGTCAAAGGACCCGAAAACTAGAGAGAAGCCAGGAGCTGAAATGAAGAACGACTGTCCTCAACCAAATCTAGGGTTAGGGGTAGGGGTAGGGGTAGGGGTAGGGGTAGGGTTTGTTTTAGGGCTAGGGCTAGGGTTTGGTTTTGTGAAGGGTTAGGGTTAGGGTTAGGGTCTGGGTTAGGGCTAGGGTTTGGGTTAAGGTTAGGGCTAGGGCTAGGGCTAGGGTATGGGTAAGGGTGAGGGTTAGGCCTTTGAGATTTTGAGGCCTTCCCTCAGGTTACTTCGCCATTTCTCCCAATGGAGAATGAGAAAGCAAAACACTCCCATGGAAACCAATGGGAATGGGTTCCTTTGGATTTTCTCGGTCCCCCCCGGCCGGGGGGGCCTCCATTTTTTAATAATTCAGTGGGGGGGCCTTTCCAAAAAGAGCCCTTGTCGAAAATTCCACAAAAATAGAAGAAATGGGTCAAAGGACATGAAAACTAAGGGGAAACCAGGAGCTGAAATGAAGCATGACTGTCCTCTATCCAATCTAGGGTTAGGGTTAGGTTTTGTGCAGGGTTAGGGTTAGAGTTAGGGTTAGGGTTAGGGTTAGGGTTAGGGCTAGGGTTAAGGTTAGGGCTGGGGGTAGGGTTAGGGTTAGGGTAAGGGTTAGGGTTAGGGTTAGGGTTAGGGTTAGGGTTAAGGTTAGGGTTAGGGCTAGGGCTACGGCTAGGGTTACGGTTAGGGTTACGCCTGGGAGATTTTGAAGCCTTCCCTCAAGTAACTTCTCAATTTCTCCCAATGGAGAAGGAGTCAGCAAAACACTCCCATGGAAACCAATGGTAATGGGTTCCTTTGGATATTCTCGGTCCCCCCCGGCCGGGGGGCCTCCATTTTTCGATAATTCAGTGGGAGGGGCCTTTCCAAAAAGAGCCCTTGTCGAAAATTCCAAAAAAATAGGAGAGGAAATGGGTCAAAGGACCCGAAAACTAGAGAGAAGCCAGGAGCTGAAATGAAGCACGACTGTCCTCCACCCAGTCTAGGGTTATGGTTAGGGTTAGGGTTAGGGCTAGGGCTAGGGTTAGGGTTAGGGCTAGGGTTAAGGCTAGGGCTAGGGTTAGGGTTAGGGTTAGGGTTCGGGTTAAGTTTTGTGTAAGGTTAGGGTTAGAGTTAGGGTTAGGGTTAGGTTTAGGGTTAAGGTTTGGGTTAGGGTTAGGGCTAGGCTTAGAGTTAAGGGTTAGGGTTAGGGCTAGGGTTAGGGCTAGAGTTAGGGCTAGGGCTAGGGCTAGGACTAGGGTTAGGGTTAGAGTTAGGGTTAAGTTTTGTGCAGGGTTAGGGTTAGGCCTTGGAAATTTTGAGGCCTTCCCTCGAGTAATTTCTCAATTTCTCCCAATGGAGAATGAGTTTGCAAAACACTCCCATTGAAACCAATGGGAGTGGGTTCCTTTGGATTTTCTCGGTTTCCCCCGGCCGGGGGGGGGGCTCCATTTTTCCATAATTCAGTGGGGGGGCATTTCCAAAAAGAGCCCTTGTCAAAAATTCCACAAAAATAGAAGAAGAAATAGATCAAAGCACACAAAAACTAGGGGGAAGCCAGGAGCTGAAATGAAGCATGACTGTCCTCTACCCAGTCTAGGGTTAGGGTTAGGGTTAGGGTTAGGTTTAGGGTTAGGGTTAGGGTTAAGGTTAGGGTTAGGGCTAGGGTTAGAAAACTCCACAAAAATAGAAGAAGAAATCAGTCAAATGACCCAAAAACTAGAGAGAAGCCAGGAGCAGAAATGAAGCACGACTGTCCTCCACCCAATCTAGGGTTAGGGTTAGGGTTAGGGCTACAGTTAGGGCTTGGGCTAGGGCTAGGGTTAGTGCTAGGGCTAGGGTTAGAAAATTCCACAAAAATAGAAGAAATGGGTCAAAGGACCCGAAAACTAGAGAAAAGCCAGGAGCTAAAATGAAGCATGACTGTCCTCCATCCAGTCTAGGGTTAGACTAGGGTTAGGGTGAGGCCTTGGTGATTTTGAAGCCTTCCCTCGAGTAACTTCTCCATTACTACCAATGGAGAATGAGTCAGCAAAACAATCCCATTGAAACCAATGGGATTGTGTTCCTTTGGATTTTCTTGGTCCGGGGGGGCCTCCATTTTTCGATAATTCAGTGGGGGGGGTCCTTTCGAAAAAGAGCCCTTGTCGAAAATTCCAAAAAAATAGAAGAAATGGGTCAAAGGACCCAAAAACTAGAGAGAAGCCAGGAGCAGAAATGAAGCACGACTGTCCTCCACCCAGGCTAGGGTTAGGGTTAGGGTTAGGGTTAGGGCTAGGGTTAGGGCTAGGGTTAGGGTTAGGGTTTGGGCTAGGGTTAGGGTTAGAGCTATGGCTATGGTAGGGTTAGGGCTAGAGTTAGGTCTAGGTCTAGGTCTAGGGCTAGGGTTATGGTTAGGGTTAGGTTTTGTGCTGGGTTAGGGTTAGGGTTAGGGCTAGGGTTAGGGTTAGGGTTAGGGTTAGGGCTAGGGTTAGGGTTAGGGTTTGGGCTAGGGTTAGGGTTAGAGCTATGGCTAGGGCTAGGGTTAGGGTTAGAAAATTCTACAAAAATAGAAGAAATGGGTCAAAGGACCGGAAAACTAGAGAGAAGCCAGGAGCTGAAATGAAACATGACTGTCTTCCACCCTGTCTAGGGTTAGGGTTAGGGTTAGGGTTAGGCCTTGGAGATTTTGAGGCCTATGGAGGCCTTGGAGATTTTGAGGCCTCCATGGAAGGAAAATGGAGGCCGCTGAGTTTGCTCTGTGTCCCGTTAACATCCTAGATTGGTATCCGTGGTTTGTTGGTCCACGGCCTTTGTGTACTTGCTCCGTTTGATCTGTTTCTTGTGTACTTGAATTGTTTGATCCTTCTGCATCTGCAGCTCTGGTTTCCTTTGCCTTACCGATTGGCTTGGCTTTGATTTCTCGTTGCTAGCTGCGTGAAGCCAGTCTGGAAAGGCGGCGTATTTCAGAAAACAGAAGCGCCTTTGCCGTCCAGACCTTCTACTTCTTGTCGCCATTTTCCTTACACGGCCCCTCTTTGCGACTCACGTTTTGACCTCCTCCTTTTCTGGGTTTTCTCCTTTCCCCCCCCAGAGCATCCAGGACCATCTGGGGGAAGAACTCCTACAAGAGCTGATCAACTACTGCTTGAGCTACATCGCAAAAATCAAGCTGCCCCGGAAACGGTGCGTGAGCTGGGGTTTCCTAGCCCTGGTGGGGGTGGATTTGCGGGTCTCCCTGCCCGTCGTAAGACCTGGCCCACCCAGACTAATAACGGTGGGTGGGATTTCTCCATCAAGTTGTCAAGCCGCCAACTGAATTAGCGGCTGTTGCTGTGTCCAGTGGCAGGGAGTTCCATGAATCAATCCTTCCTTTGCTCACCTGTAGTTTATAGCCGCTCAGGCCAAAAATTCTCTCTCCCCCTCTGCTCTTTCTGCCGCGTTGTTCTTTGAACTCAGTTCCCGCCAGTTTGGTGTAGTGGTTAGGAGTGTGGATGCTAATCTGGGAGAACCGGGTTTGATTCCCCACTCCTCTACGTGCAGCTGCTGGGGTGGCCCTGGGTCAGTCACAAGTTCTCTCAGAGCTGTTCTCTCAAGAGCAGTCCTCAAAAGAGCTCTCTTGGCCCTACCTCACAGGGTGCCTGTTGTGGGGAGGGGAAGGGAAAGGAGATTGGAAACCATTCTGAGTGAAAGGCGGGGAAGGGTGGGGTATACCGTCTATACAGTCCCTTCTTCTTCTTCTCCTCCTCCTCCCCCCCCCCCCCCATTTCAATTCTATTTTTCTCCTCCCCTTCCTCTGGCTTCAGGTTGGATGTGGTTTTCCCCCTCCTCCCTTTTATCCTCACAACAATCCTGTGAGGTAGGTTAGGCTGCAAGCAGCTGGCCCCAGGTTGCCCAGTGAGTTTCGTGGCCAGTTGGGGGATTCGAACTCGGGTCTCTTCTACAACTCACTGGCCATCCTGCCCTGTCTCTTCTCCTTCTGCGATGCACTGTGTGTACTTTTGGCGCACTGGGTCTTTGACGCCGCTTTGTCAGCCCCCGCCCCGCTTATATGCCCCCTTCGAGGGCTCTCCCCCCCCCCCGGCATCCATCTAGGGTTGTAATACCAGACTTCTCCCACTCAGGGGCACTTTCATCGAGTTCCGAAACGGGATGTTGAACGTGAGCCCCGTGGACAGGAGCTGCAGCCGGGAGGAACGGATCGAGTTCTACGAGCTCGATAAGGTCAGTGAATATTCGGAAACGGGTGGCGTTCCGTCTCTGGGGAATATACTTTAGGTGGAATCCTACATGCATTCCCGGTTGAAGATTTTTCTCAGGTCCGGCTTCCTCCGGGACTATGGAGACTCAGTACCTGCTGCAGCGAACCATGAATTCTATGACTGGGGGTGCAGGATCGGACCAATAATCCATCCAGCCCAGCAGCCTGCTTTACGCGGTGACCGGCCGCACGCCTTCAGAAGGCTCACAAAGAGCACGGAGCCCCCTGGCTTAACCCCCTCCCCACAGTTCCTATTATTCCGAGGTACACTGCCTTCGAACAGGGAGGTTCCACGCCGTCGTCACGGCTAATAACCGTGGGTGGGATCTCTCCCATCAAGTTGTCGAATCGCCAGCTGAGTCAGTGGCCGTCACCGCGCCTGGTGGCGGCGGCGGGTTCCGGCTGTGTGAAGGATGACTTCCTTCTCCCTGCCTCGTATCTGCTTGCCCGCCAACTTCATTGGGTGCCCTTCAGGTTTTAGTAGAATGGGAGACAGACGGACTGACCTTGAGGCTGATCTGGAAGCTCCAATTGGTCCAAAATGCGGCGGCGCAAGGCCTGATGGGAACATCATGGACGGCACATAGACATCCAGCGCCGCACCAGCTACACTGGCTCTCAAAGGTGTCTGGCTGTCCTCAACCAGGGGCACGGCCTTTTCGGTCCTGGCCCCAACCTTTTGGAACTCTCTGCCAAATACCACCGGGGCCCTGCGGGACCTTATGCAATTCCGCAGGGTTTGCAAGGCAGAGATGTTCCGCCGGGCGTTTGGTTGAGGACAGCGACGGTTCCATCTCGGCTGGCACTCCCTGCTCTGTTATTTACATCTACCTCACCCCACCCCACCCCGCCCATGAAGTAGCCGGCAGTTGGAACTGGGACTATTTATTCGCCATCCAATTGTGGAAGGAGGCTGGAAAGGATCTGGGGTTGGGGGGGGGGGGGTGCTTGAGACAAGCCATAATAATCACTGCATTGGGGTATTTTATTTTATTGCATCAACAGAAGGAGCATATAAGAGAGAAATTCGTCGCCGATCTGCAGAGAGACTTCGTAGGGAAAGGCCTCACATTCTCAATAGGTAAGGCGGGGGGGAGAGAGAGCATTTTCCTCTGTGCAAAGTCACCAGAAAGGGGTGGATGATCTCTAATACGGGACATGAAAAGGACTATTCTTGTTGTTTCCTTGTGATCCTAGCCCTGGCCCGTAGCTAATGTGGGCCCCACGGACCCTGGCCCCCTAATGTTTCTTCTGGGCCCCCTCCCTCCTGGGGTGCCCCCAAAGTGCCCCAACTTACCACCGGCACTGAGCTTTGATTTAATTAGCTGGCGCCCCCTCCCCCCAAATTCGCTAGCCAGGGGGCTTTCCTAGCCTCCATCCGATCCTTACGTTTCTCTTCGGAGCCAGTGTGACTGTAATGTGGCGTTTGGTGGGGGGAAATATACGGAAGCACAGAGAAATGTGCTATTCAGCTGCCGCTGGAGCCATTAAATCTTCCAGGACATCATAACGCAGATCTACCGTTTTTCCCACCTGAGAAAAGCAGATGCAACGTGAATTTTCTAAGCTAGCATCCTTTCTCAATCAGTCTGCCTTGATTCAGAAAAAGAATTGGAACAGAAAAGAAAAAGAAAGAAATCAGTCGTCCACTGTGCTGTTAACAGCTTTTTAAAAGACCTTTTTCCCCTCCAGGAGGCCAGATAAGTTTTGACGTCTTCCCCGACGGCTGGGACAAGCGCTTTTGCTTGGGCATCGTGGGCAGCGATGGCTTCAAGAAGATCTACTTTTTCGGAGATAAGACCATGCCGGTGAGAACGGAACAGAACGGGCCAGTCGGTACCTGACACCAACGCTCCCTCTAAGCTGTGGAGCCCTGTGAGCAAAAATTCCACTTTGTGAGCTACTGGCATTAAAGTTGGGAGCGGCACGGAAAAACTTTCGGCACGGAAAAACAGCCCCGGCCAGCCCAGTCCTGTTGGATCTCGGAAGCTAAGCAGGGCCAACTCTAGCAAGTGCTTGGAAAGGCGACCTTCAAGGAATACCAGGGCTGGGAGGCAGAGGCAGGCAGTAGGAAGCTACCTCTCTGAAAGATATCCAAGTCTCCAGTAGGGGTCGCCAGAAGTCACCTGTGACTTCTCAGCAAACGCGCACGCACACACACACACAATCCGCATTTGAGTGAGGATTTTCCTTTGCCCGTACAGGGGCTGAACTGTAGCCAAAACAGCAGGCCGAAGATTGCAGGAGATATAATTTCAGGGTTTCTCCCCCATCTCCTTGTGCTCTTTCTCCTTTTGCATTTTTTAAAAAATGTCTCTCTCCTTCCAGGGAGGCAACGACTACGAAATCTACACCGACCCCCGAACCATCGGCCACAGCGTCACGTCGCCTGAGCAGACAAAGGAGATCTGCAGAGGGCTGTTCTTTAACTAAATCAAAAAGACTTGTTTTGGACAGGGGTGCTGGCAGCTGCGTCCGGTGCCTCTCAAAGCCAGATCTGAAACGCGGCTTCCTCGGGAAGGATCCCAGAAGCCTGGCCAGCTTGTTCTCTTCCTCTTCACACTGAGCGTCCCTCCTCCTTCCTCCCGCCGCTGACATCATGTTTACCTGCGTTGTGACGTCACCGCGTCGTTTTGCCCTTTCTCACATCACGGGGCTGACGTCTGACAAGCTGATGAGGCCACAACACGGAAAGGAGTGATCCTCAAACCGGGGAGGCGGAGTCTATGCGGGGTGCCATTTTTGCTGCGCGTGTGCCGCTCTGATGCTGTCAGTCTGGCCTGTCCGTGCGCCTTCATGGGAAATACAGAATGCCTTCCGTTCTAGGTCTCAGGGAGTCCGATGGCAGCTAAATCATCTCCCACGGGACGATCTGGGCAAAGCTTGGGGAAAACCCCGAGTCTGGTTTTGACACAAGATGGGATCCAGAGAAGCGCGTTTCCTTCTGCTGCTGCCCTCTTCACTGCCAAGCCGCTGTCACTCAAGGTCCCACAACCCTGGAAAACTGGCTTTCTCCCGGTTTGAAAGGGCAGCTGCGGAGAAGGGAAAAGTGCAGTCCCCTCCCTGGCTGGCTTCAAATGGCTTCGCTTCCGGCCTGCCTGGCTCCCCGTCAGAAGTCCCTGCAGGGCGGGGGAGTGGCCGGAGAGGCAGCGCGGAAACGGAGCCGGAGCGGAGGGGAAGAGGGCAGGAAGGCGCCCAAGGGATGGTGGGGCTGCACCTCCTGCCGCCACCGGCCTCCGAAGGGGTGCCTCTTCCCCCTCTTGCTGCCCCGGCGGCGATGGGGAGTTCAGGGGCGCCGTCCCGGGGCTGGGGGAGGGCGGGAAACCTTTCGGGCCTGAGCTGCCAGCAGCCGCGAGGGGTGCATTTCGCGGTTCCCGGTGAACGGGCGCCTTCCCAGGCCTGGAGGAGGGGGGAAATCTTTAAAATGTGGAGGGGAGAGAAGGTGGCAAGTTGTAGCCCAGTCTCCTTAGGTCTTAGAAGCTAAGCCGGGTCTGGACTTGGATGGGAGACCAACCCGGGAGGATGTGAAAGAGGAAGGCAAGGGCAAACTGCCTCTTCAGATGCCCTCCTGCGGGGTTCCCCTGCCTCTCCTGGGGCCCGGAAGTGTCCCTTTAACTCCCAGTGAGAAACTGCGCCCCTTGTGGCTTTTCCGCTTTGTAAATCACATAGGAAGTGTCCCTCCTGCAGCACATTCCCTGGGTCAGTAGAAGAGGAAACAACCCCCACCCCACCCCCTGCTTCTCTTCTTTGTAGACAGTGAAGAGAAACAGAGTTCCTTCTTGCCAACTGAGCAAAACTCAGATGTGTATCTACTATGGAAATAATGGAAAGCGGTCAAGTGTCACTTGTGTAAATCGGGGAATAAAATAAATCTATTTTTGACTGTTCGTGGCGATTTCGTTCTGTACCAAACCTGTTTCGGACTGGGGTGTCAAAAGCACTTGGTCTGTGGGGGAAAAGTGACACATCTCGGGAGACCAAAGTTCGAGTCCGGTGGCACCTTTAAGACCAACAAAGTTTTCTTCAAAGTATAAGCTTCCGTGTTCAAGCACCCATCCTCAGATTTTTCGGGTTTGCACACGAAAGCTTATACCCAGAACTAAAATGTGTTGGTCTTAAAGGTGCCTCTGGACTCAAATCTTTGTTCTGATTCTTCAGACCAACATGGTGACCAGTCTTCCCGCTAAGCAGAGTTAGTGTGAGCTAGCTCCCAGTTTTTTAGCCTCCAGCTCTCAGAATTTTTGTCTCGGCTCCAGAAAGATGGCTCCAGAGCAAACTAATTTATGCAGCAGCCAAATGGCTCACTCACGATTTTCATACCAGTAGCTCACAAAGTAGAAGTTTTGCTCACAAGACTCCACAGCTTAGAGGGAGCATTGCACTGCAGGTGGGCGGCCAACTCTGGGTCAGGAAATTCCTGGAGATTTGGGCTTGGAGTCTGGGGAGGGTGGAGTCTGAGGAGGGGGAGGTGGCCACCCTCCAAAGCAGCTGTACTCTCCTGGGATACTGATCTCTATAGGCTGGAGATAAGTTGTCATTCTGGGAGCTCTCCAAACCCCCAGCTGGAAAGTGGCAACCCTACGTTTCAGTCAAGCACAGGCTCTTCCATTATGGCGTCCCTTTCTCCTGCCTTTGAGCAAGGATCGTGGCCCACAGGAATGGGGGCTGGGGGGTTAGCTCTGTTAGCGTTATGCACCACTTGGTGGCGAGCTAGACTTGTTTTTAAGGCAAGAGACGTTTCAGAGGTGATCTGCCATCGCCTGCCCCCGCCTCCCGACTGCTGGTATTCCTTGGAGGTCTCCCACCCAAATACGAGCCAGGGCCGACCCCCTTTCGCTTCTGAGATCTGACGGGATCGGGCTAGCCTGGGTTATCCAGGTCAGGGCACGCTGCGGGTCTAAGCGAGGTTGCAGGCTTTGGGTCGTTGAGCCACCAGTTCTGATTTGCGTGGGAAGGGGAAAGGGCGACTTCTCCCTTGCTGGTCTTAGCGACGCAAATTCTTGATCTCACCACCAGAGGGCAGCATCTCTCCGCCCTGCAGCAGCTCAACTCGCGCACAGAACCAAGTTTTCGAGTCCAGCGGCGGCTCTTGGAGACCTAAGATCGAAGCTTTTGTGTGCAAGCAGATAACAGTGGAACAACTTCAGACGAGGAAGTGTGCTTGCTCACAAGAGCTTATGCCCGGAATTAAACGGTGTTGATCTTCAAGGTGCCCCTGGCGTAGCTTCAGACCGACAGGGCTTCGCTCCCGGTCTCTCTTTCTCTGGCGCGAGTGTTTCTCAGTTTGACCACCAAATTGCCAGCGTCTCCTTTATAACTGAGCAACGTCTGAGTCCAGTGGCACCTTTAGGGCCAACATAGTTCAATAGTGGGTCTGAGCTTTCACGTGCACCCACACTTCCCTCAAATATACGGGGGAGGATACCTTGAATCTGCCCTTTACAGCGGCTCAGCCGCGCAGTTTCTCATTTTGACCACCAGATGGCAGCGTCTCTTCCCCTGGGTTTCTGAGCCTAAGAGATACAGCGAAAAGGTGTACCGAGACCCACCCCCTACACTTCCGGTGGCGGGCCTCTAAGCGGGCCGTCGTTACGGGCTTTCTTGCATCCCCTCCGCCTTGGGTGCCTCCTCGGAAGGGGAGACTGAGAGGAGGCGAGCACGGAATCCTCCGACGCTGCCCCTTCCTTTTGCGCCTGGGCCGCCAACCAAACGCTGCACGCAACGGTGGAGAAAACAGCACGAGTTTCCGCACGGGCCGCTTATGAAGGCGCACCTGGGTTCTGAGTCAAAGAGGTAGAAACAAAAGGTACAAGGGACCTGCTATGCACACGTCCGGTTTAAAGGAAGCCGTTGCAGCGGGGTTTTTGTATTCACGCGGCACGGAAACTCCGGTTGCGCGTCGCGTGGGAAGGGAAGAGTGGCCTTGCCTTCCTCTCCACCCATTTATTTGTCTAAAAACCATTGTGAGAAGCAGTGTTGTGCGCTAGCTTAAAAGTTTTTTAGCCTCTGGCGCATGTTTTTGTCTTAGCTCAGGAAGGATGGCTCCAGTGCAAACTAATTTATGTGGCAGCCAAATCGCTAGCTTGCAACTTTCATGCCAGTAGCTCACAAAGTAGAATTGCAGCTGCTGATGTAGAGCTGCCAAGTCTGGGTTGGAAAATACCTGGAGACTTTGGGGGTGGATCCAGGAGAGGGTGGGGTTTAGGGAAGGGAGGGGCCTCGGCATGGTACAATGCTCTTGAGTCCACCTTTCAAAGCAGCCATTTTCTCCAGGGGAGCTGTTCTCTGCCAGCTGGAGATCAGTTGTAAAAGCAGGAGATCCCCAGGCCCCACCTGGAGGCTGGCAACCCTATGCTGATGTGACCTTGGGTCAGTCACAAGTTCTCTCAAGTGCAGTCCTTGAGAGAGCTCTCTCAGCCCCACTTCCCTCCCAGGGTTTCTGTTGTGGGGAGGCGGAGGGAAGGAGATTGCAAGCAGCTTTGAGACTCCGAGTGAAGGGAGGGGTATAAATCCAATCTCCTCTCCTCCAGAGCTGAATTCTTATCACAGGAAGGGGGGGGGGATCTGAAATCATCTTGGCCTCAACGTCGGGTGTGCTGAGAGATTATTGGGTTTGCTTAAGAAGGATGCCTCAGATGACATTCTTGGGTGGAAAAGGTTTCAGCTATGGGGCGGGAGTTCTGCCCACCGGTTAGGAATCCGTCCTGATCCAATCGCATCTTCCAAAGACAGCTCCTCATTGATTTTAGGTAGGATATCTCTATACTGCCTCTTCAAACTCCTGATGAAGTACAGTATAAAACACAACAGGATAGTGTAAAAACTATATTTAAAAATCCCCCAATTTATTGGCCAGTGCTGCAACGTGTTTCTGGTATCACAGACGTCAATGGGCCTCCCTCTCCCCGGGATCTTCGCGCTAGAAGACTCCCTTCTAATTCAGGAACGCCCTTTCCGGCTTCCTGCAAAACCGCGGAGCTCCACCACGCCTATTAACACTGAAAAGGCTACATATTAAGATCAGCAGATAAGAATCTTCTGGAAGTTCCCGGCCCCAAAGATATCCAGCTGGCCCCGACCAAGGACAGGGCCTTTTCCAACCTGGCCCCCGCCTGCTGGAACTCTCTGCCGGATGAC
The DNA here is from genome assembly GCA_029233225.1 of Lepidodactylus listeri. Classification (NCBI taxonomy): domain Eukaryota; kingdom Metazoa; phylum Chordata; class Lepidosauria; order Squamata; family Gekkonidae; genus Lepidodactylus; species Lepidodactylus listeri. The sequence goes on from JARCFY010000022.1 coordinate 3,335,528, forward strand.
ATCCGTACACTCTGACCTATGAAAGTCTCACAGGGCATGTAAGGCAGAGGTGTTCCGCCAGGCCTTTGGTTGAGGCCAGCGATGGTTCCATACGTCTGTCTGGCACCCCCCTTCCTCCCCCATGACCGAATGCTGGCACGGCCATCTTGTTCTTAAAATGTCTTCCAGTACTTAAATGCCTGAATGTTTTTAATATTGAATTTTTATGGTTTTCGTTGGTTTTATAATGGACCAAATCGTCCTGTCGTAAACCGCCCTGAGCCCCGCTGAGCGGGGAAGGGCGGTCAAGAAATCCAATGAAATAAATAAATAAATTCACATGCATTTTTTTAAAATCCCAAAGTCAGCCTCAAGCCGCCGCTCAGGGACCCCTGCCCCGTCACTTAGGCAGAGAGGGGTTTTTAAACTCCCTCGTGGCACACACTTTCTCGAGCGGAAGAAAGTCGGTGGAGGAAAACGTTCCATGTGCTACGGCTACTTTTTAAAGAACGGGTCGGCCGTCTTTTGGAAGGGCTGCTCCGGAAAGGGGGGGGGGGTCCGGTTTGTGAGCGCTTGAGACAGACCATCAGCGTGACTTAAAAGTAACTTTTATTAACAGGATCAGAAATGACTGGACCAGAAACAACTCTGATGGAAGCCAAACAGCATTTTCTGGACGGGCTTTGGTTCTCTCTCTCTCTAGCCCCACCCCTCTTTCCTTCCCTCCTTATGTCAGGAAGAAGAAGGGAAAGACAAAATGGGACTGGCCAGTTGTCTGATGGAGAGAGACAGAAAGGGAGGAAAGAGAGGAAAGTGAAGGAGGACAAAGGGAGACTCGAAGAGATGAGGAAAGAATGGCGGAGCAGGGGAAACAAACAGGAACATGGTAAGATAAGCAGGAAAAGAAACACAGAGAAACAGAAGAGGGGAGACAGAAGAGAGAAAGGCAAGCAGGGAGAGACAGAATAGAAGGCAGAAAGGGGACAGGAAAAGAGTACAGGAAAGAGGAGGAGGAGGAGAGGTTGGATTCATACCCCGCCCTTCACTACCCGAAGGAGTCTCAGAGCGGCTCACGATCCCCTTTCCCTTCCCCTCCCCACAACAGACACCCTGGGAGGTGGGTGGGGCTGAGAGAGCTCTCCCGAGGACTGCCCTTGAGAGAACAGCCCTGAGAGAACTTGTGACTGACCCAACGCCACACCAGCAGCTGCATGTGGAGGAGTGGGGACTCAAACCCGGTTCTCCCACGCTCCTAACCACGACACCCAACTGGCTCTCTAAGACTAAGGAGGAAAGATGGAAAGGGGACAAGCACCGAGGAGGGGGGGGGGAAGAGTGAGGAGAGGAGGGGGCAGACGACCAGGGTGGAAGGAGGGAAGACCGAAGCAAAGCAGGAGAAAGAGGATGGGCAGACAGGGTGGAAACAGAGGAAGGAAAGGGGGGGGGATGAAGCAGACAGATGCCCAAATGTGTCCCCCCCCACCCCTTCTAGTTTCTCCCCTCTCTGTTCCTCCCAGCGAGTGCTTCTTTCGGTCCTGAGGACAAATTTACCCTGCCGGAGAAGGCGGCATCCAGAGCGTCAGCAGGGGGTCGGCCCCCCAAGAGCCCTTCCCTGCTTTCTGCAAGCCCAACTTCCGCAGCCCGAAGAGGCCGAACGCGCAAGCTGCATCGGCCTTTGACTGGGGACTCTGGCCCACGGCGACAGATAAAAGGGGGCCCCCTTCCAGCCCCACCGTGTGATGGCGGGGGAGTGTCCTAAAGGACCCCAAGCGGCCCGTCTCGCCAGAGAGGGGGCACAACAAAGCAGCAGGGCCCCGAATACCCCTGCCCCACGGGGGAGGGAATGCCATTTTCACGCTGAGCGCACAAGCAACAGCCTCCAAGGAAGGTCTCCTGACAGCATCAGCTTGACAGCTAAATCTCCAGCTTTGGCTGGAGGGGACAAACCCAGTCCCAAATCTGTTTCAAATGGGGGGGGGGGGGCACAAGCGTCCCTCCCGTGTTTCCCCCCTTTGACAGCCCAACCCCAAATCAGCCCTCATTTTGGGTCAGCGCTTCAGCAGGGGCCCCGTCCCCGCTACCAATGCCACCTCGCCCCTTTCGCCGGCTGCCTTCGAGGCGCTGTCCCCCAAAGGGACTCCGACCCGGACCCGAGTGCAAGGGCCGTCCCCCGTCACCACTTGATGCTGAACCCGGCGGCGTTTGCCTTCTCCACGGGGTGGTACTGGGTGTGCAGGGCTTGCCGCGCCCGCTCTGACTCGGGGCCTCCCAGCCATTCTGCGTAGAGCGCCTTCACGTCCTCGTTTGCCTCGGGCTCTTCCGGCTCCGCTGCCTCGTACAGCCTCTCCACTTGGAGCAGCAGGTCTTTGCCGGCTTCGCCGTCCGCCCGGAGCTGGCCGCCCCCGTTCAGGCACCCTACGAAGCGAGAGAAGCCAGGTAACAAACTCGCCGGCGGTCCCTGGTCCTAAAGACATCCCGCTGTCCTTGGCCGGGGACTTTTCGGTCCTGGCCCCAACCTCGTGGAACTCTTGGCCTAATACCCCCAGCGCCCTGCAAGACTTCACGCCAGTCCGCCGGGCATTTGGTTGAGGGCAGTGACGGTTTCCTTCTCGGCTGGCACCCTTTCTCATTTCTCCGGCCGTTTACCTTTACTCTGCCCTCTTCCCCCCCTGCCCGCGAAGTAGCCGGCAGTCGGAAAATCGGATTAATTAGCATTCACTGTCTCTTTCCTTCGGATGTGTGTTATTACAAATGTTTTAATGATTTTGTCTGGTTGTGTTTTACGAATACTGTACGTCACCCGCGGCCCGGCAATGGCCGGGGTCGGGCGATTAATAGACCCAATATATTAATAAATGAGCAAGCTCCGGGAGAAGCAGAAAGCGGCTACGGCAATGGGTGTCCACGCGGCCGGGCCGGTTCCTCTTCCCCGTTAACCGACAAGCCAGACTTCGACGGACCCTTTTCAGTTTTACCGACAGCCTCAAAGGTTTAGGCGTCCTGCTTATTATTTGGCCTTCGGGGTTTTCTATTCTCATGACCGTCCTTTCCAGTTATTGCCACCGCAAAGCCTCGTCCGAAAGTGATCAGTTTCTTGTTGTTTCTTTTAGCTAGTTTTGCGGTGTATATAAAAAGGAGGGGGAGGGAGTTAACCCTGGTTGGCTGTGACCTTGACAGCCCCAGGCTGGCTCAGTTTTCTCAGATCTCGGGAGCTAAGCAGGGTCGGCACTGGTTAGTACTTCGACGGGAAACCTCCAAGGAAGTCCAGAGGCAGGCGATAGCATTAACCAGCTCTGAATGTCTCTTGCCTTGAAAATCCTACGGGGGTCACTGTATGTCAGCTGCGACTGGACGGCACTCAGAGTGGCGGACTCTAATCTGGGCGAACCGGGTTTGATTCGGCCACGCCTCCACATGCTGGTGTGACCCTGGGTCAGTCACAAGTTCTCTTGGAGCTGTTCTCTCAAGGGCAGTCCTCGAGAGAGCTCTCTCAGCCCCACCTGCCTCCCAGGGGGTCTGTTGTGGGGAGGGGGAGGGGAAGGAGATGGTAAGCCGCTCGGAGACGCCGAATGACGGGCGGGTTATACATCCAATCTCTTCTTCTCTTCCAATTATATTTTGCAAGGCTCAATGCCGCTCCCCCGCCCCCCCCCCCACCAACCTGAAGGGCAGGCCATGACCTCCACGTAGTGGTACGGTGACTTCCCTCGCTTCAGCTTCTGCACCAAGTTCTGGATGTTCCGGAATCCGTACGCCAGGGCAAAGCGCAGCAAGACCTGGCCATCCCTCTCCAGAGTCACCTCCTGGAAATCTTTGTTCCTGAAAAGGGGGGGAGACGGAAACACAAACAGGTGCAGTTCTTGCCTGCTGTGGCTCCTTCCTGACAATGCCTGCCTGTGAGCTCTCTTGGCTGCGCTTTTGGGGAACGTTCATGAACATTCCAACTGTTCAAGAGGAAACCAGGGACTGGGGAATGTTGACTGACAACATGGTGTTATTTGGGGGGGGGGGGGGGAATGCCTCCTCCTTTCTCATCTGCTGTTTGCACGGCTGCTGGCAGCCCAGAAGAAGAAGAGGAGGTTGGATTTATACCCCGCCCTTCACTCAGAGCGGCTTGCAATCTCTTGTCCCTTCCCCTCCCCACAAAAGACACCCTGTGAGGTATGTGGGGCTGAGAGACCTCTTTCGAGGACTGCCCTTGAGAGAACAGCTCCGAGAGAACTTGAGTCTGACCCAAGATCACACCAGCAGCTGCCTGTGGAGGAGGAGTGGGGAATCAAATCCCTTTCTCCCAGACTAGAGTCCGCGCTCTTAACTACTACACCAAACTGGCAGCTGCGTTTAAAGCCCCTTTCTCAAATCACATCAGAAATCTCGTCTGTCCTTTAGCTCCAGCTGCCTTAAACACGTATGAGCAAAGTTGGGAGTGATTCTTTGAGACAAACCAACTGCGAACAACAGGCAGCCAGCAGAACAAACTAACTGACCAGTAAGCAGAGATTTTCCTGCTGGGGAAGATCAAGGGGAGCTCTGGGAGGAAATTCGAACTCCGTACCTCAAGGGCTTATACTCCAGCTTGTCCACTTGAATCCCAAAGAGCTCCATCGCTGCGTGCTTGAAGATGTGCTCCAGGTAGCCCCCCGAACCGCCTCCAGCATGGCCAAAAACCCGCTCTTCGGAGCAAGTGCTGAATCTAGGAGGAGAAGGTAGAAAGGGGGCTGCTAACAAAACCCAGATTCTGTGTTCCGATGCGGTCCTGTTTCGCTGGTGTGATTTATTCAGCTACTGCTAGCTTCATTGCCCAACAAAACCCTGCTCAGTCCCCTGAGGGGTTTGGGAACCACCCCAGTCACCGCCCTCCCATTTGGAAGTTTCTTTCTGGAACCGGGAGGGCTGCAAACTTCTGAAGCTGGGAGGTGCTGTGAAAGCGTGGGAGGCACAAGCCGGCAAAGAGATCCCCCTCAAGGCTCTCAAAGCCAGGAAGGACCAGGTTGGCTTGAATTTGGTGGGCGGAGAGGGTTGCCCTCCGCTGTCATTCACAGCCTCGCTCTGCTGCCCCCCTCCAGGGCTGCTGACGTGACTGGCCGGCCCTTCCCTTTAGAACCCCCTCGCCAGCTTCTCCTCTCCCCTGCGAAAAAGAAGGAGGCGCAGTGTGAGAGTCCTACAGAGTCAATCAGCAACAAGAAAACTTTTATTGAAGATAGATCTGGATGGTCATCTACACTTCTTGTGTTAGTAATAACGGATATGCATTGGGTTAGGGCAGATATACTAGATTCAAAAGAGCGCTGCAATGTAACACCTCCTATCGCGATAAAAGATAAAAGGGCGCTAAATAATACCGGCCCAGTGTTCCCAGAGAATGAGCGGGAACAAAGCAGCTTTGCACCTGTAAAGAAACACCAGCTGGGATACAGGCAGCCAAGGTCAGCAAAGCGGGCAAGGCGATAAGTAGGCCTGAGACGGAGGCGAGGAGACATTCCACGGACACGAGGCCCACCCGGCCAGGACCCACCTCCCACCCGGGGGATAGCAGCATTAGCTGACACACAGAGATGTCTTTGCGCTGGACAGGAAAGCAGTTTACTGTTAATTCAGAGCCACCCGATGAGGCTTCAGGGCAGGAGACACAAGCAAAAGGCAGCGGTTTCTCCACACCGGGCCTAGTCCGCTCGTGCGTGTCTTCAGTCAGCTTGGAAAGGGGACGGGGCCAGTAATTCAAGGAGGGGACGCCCAATAAGGAGCTCCCACGTTCAGGGGCAGAATGCCTCTTAATGTCAGGGCTGGCGATCGACAGCGAGGCAGGGCTTGGCCACTTAAAGGACTTCCAAAGGGGAAGAGGAAGCACATATTTGGCCACTGTGTTCAGGGACGTGAAGACAGCTTTAAGAGGGAACTAGATAAGACGTCTGGAGCAGGGGTCCGTCAGTGGCTATTACCCACAAGAAATAGAGGGCACACTCTGGGGCAGGGATACTCTATCTTCTTGGTGCTTGGGGGGCAACCATGGGAGGCCTTCTAGTGTTCTGGCTTGGGTGGTGGCCTTCCTGATGGCCCCTGGGTTTTGGCCACGATGTGAGACGGCCTGGATGGGCCACTGGCCTGATCCAACATGGCTTCTCCGGCGTTCTCATGTTCACTGCACAGAACAGGACGACGGTCCGTCAAGCTGACGCTGCGTGAGTGTTCAGAGGTTCAGAAACCTTTAGGGACAGGGTCCCGCTCCTCTCCTGCTTGCCACAGACTTAAGCGTGGCAAGCAAGGGTTCAAAGCGGCGGAAGGGTCGCCTGCAGGAGGGGTGTATGGAAATCCATGAGGTTCGAAACATGGCATAGGAGCGGAGGGATTCGAACGCAGGTACACCCAACACCCGAGCAAAGGGCACTTACAGGCTGTCCAGCGGGGCGGGCTCCACGTCGGGAAGGGAAACCCCTTCTTGGTCCAGCAGCTTCACCACTTCTCCTGAGCACAGAGAACAGAGGCAACAGGTTAAAACTAAAGGAGCTGCAGCCAGCCCCCCCCCCCCCCCCCCCAAAAAAAAACCCCTGTCCAGGAGAGACTGCCTGGCCATCCTCTGCGGCTTTCCCTAGCGGCTGCTGCGGCAACGTATCCTCCATCCAGCATCCCAGCTTGCCTCCCTCTCGTCCTGTGCCTCTGAGAAGCGTGACTGAGGCTGCGATCGCACACAATAAATAATCCACTTCCGGTCCACTTTCCAACTGGATTTTTGCCAGTTCGCACAGTAAAATCCGATTGGAGGGCACAAAATATAGGACGTAATATTCAACTAGAGCAACGGCCGAGAGTATGGAAAACAAATATAAAATTTACAAAATGTATGGCATTTAAAGAGACTATTTATATGATGTCTTATAGGTGGTATACGACACCTGAGAATTTAGCAAAGTGGTATCCAAACATGTCAAATGAATGTTGGAAGTGTAAATAAACTGTGGGTTCCTTTTTTCATATGTGGTGGACGTGTAAATGTGTAAAAAATATTGGACCTGGATTCATGGAATATTGCAAAATATGTCGCATTTGACTATACCATTTGGGCCAGAATTTTTTTTATTCCAGAAACTTTTAACGCATTAGATAAATATTTGGTTATTCGTGTAATAACTGCTAACTAGAATTCTTTATGCAAGGTAATGGAAAGGAGAAGTTGTTCCCTCGCAGGAGGAAATAATATACAAACTATTGGAGACTGCAGAAATGAACAATTTAACATTGAAATTAGCAGGTAAAAGAGAGGAAACTTTTAAAAATAACTGGTTTCTATAAATAATTGGAAGAACATTTTGAAAAATGAACTAACTTTAATTGTATGCTCCTGTAAAACTGAGATGAGCTAGTTTGGTGAATTAGATATTGACTCTAGTAGAAATGTTAATATAGCTATGCACAGTACGCACTCCGTATCTGTTAGTATGTTTTTATCTTTGTGTGTTTTTTCTTGTTTTCCTTTTTCTTTTGTGGAAACTTAATAAAAAGAAAATTCAAAAAAGAGTAAAATCCAATTGGAAAGTGGATTGAAAGTGGATTATTTAGTGTGTGTGACTGCAGCCTGAGAGGCAAGCACCATCAGCTGCCCTGAGTCTCTGGGGCTAAAATTGACAGTTTTCTTTGACCTTTCCAACTCGAAAAGGCTGGGGCAGAGCAGGGAGGGAGGGAGGAGAGAGAAAGGAATTCCGTCGGTGCCTTGCCCAGGACAGACTGGCCAGTGACAGTGCGGAGAACAACCGCCTCTCGCTTTCCACTTCAGAAGACGGTCCCGGTGAAAGGGGCTGCTTGGAGGGAAGTGGGCGAGGGGCCGGCACCTGTCCTTCCCTAAAGGAACAGCGTGCTCTGGCCCAGCGCGCTGCTCACCTGTCGTGATCACGCAGTCGACCTCCCGAGTCTGGTGCTCCTGGAGGAAGAAATCAGGGCGGGACGCCTCCAGTTTTTTGTCGTAGCAGGGCATCACGGCCACGTGGTAGATCTGGTCGGGCCTCAAGTGCTAAGAGGGAGAGGGAGGGAGTGTTAAGGATCGGGACAGGAGTCTGGAATCAGGTCAGTCTAGGCTGAGCCTCTCTTTCTGATACAAGAAGAAGAAGAGGAGGAGGAGGAGGAGGAGGAGGAGGAAGAAATAATAATTGGATTTATACCCGGCCCTTCACTTGGAGTCTCAGATAGACTGATAATCTCCTTTCCCTTCCCCTCCCCTCCTTTCCCTTCCTCTCCTTTCCCTTCCCCTCCCCTTCCTCTCCCCAGACACCCTGTGAGGAAGGTGGGGCTGAGAGAGCTCTCTCGAGGATTTCTCTTGAGAGAACAGCTCTGAGAGAACCTGCAACTGATCCAAGATCACCCAGCAGCTGCATGGGGAGGGGTGGGGAATCAAACCTGGTTCTCCCAGATTAGAGCCCGCGCTCTATACCACGACACCAAACTGGCTCAAAAGAGGGGTTTTCCCCCTGCAGAACCCAACTGAACGCAACCCCCCCCCCCCCAATCGCTTCTAGTGGAACTTGGTTTCAGTTCAAAGCACTCTGGGGATTTTTGGTCTGGGGTCCATCCCCGTGTCAGTTGGTTTGCGGGCTCCGGGTCTGTTGGGGCTCCCTGGCCGGAGGGGAACCGAGATCTCGGTCCTGCGCGTCAGTTTCCTCGGGAAAAGCGAGAGAGCCTCACCTGCCGTTCAGCCAAGTGGCCCTTCACCAGGGAGCCCATCACTTGCTGGGGCGACTTGGCCGTGCTGACGTGAGGGACGATGAAGCTCCCGTGGGTTTTTTCGGCGTAGCAGATCCAGCCTGAAAGAGCAAAGAAGAAGAAGAGGAGATTGGATTTGCACCCTGCCCTTCACTACCCAAGGGAGTCTCAAAGCAGCTTACAAACTCCTTTCCCTTCCCCTCCCCACAACAGACACCCTGTGAGGTAGGTGGGGCTGAGAGAGCTCTGAGGCAACTGTCCTTGAGAGAACAGCTCTGAGAGAACTTGTGACTGACCCAAGATCACCCCAGCAGCTGAATGCGAAGGAGTGGGGACTCAAACCCGGTTCTCCCGGATCAGAGCCCGCGCTCCTAACCACTACACCCAAGTGGCTCTCCCAAGCTGCCGTGTGCCCTCTGGGACAGAGTCGCATGGAGGATCCCACGACAGGGAAGAAGGAAAGACCCGATGAGCAAGGAGAGAGCAGGGCTGGAGGGAGGAGTCTGGCTTGCAGGGGGAGGGGTCCACCCCGTACGTTTTGTTCACATTTCGCACTCTCTGCCATGCCCCCTCTCAACCCCCCCACCTCCTTGCCGTCCTCTCCGGCGACAGACCAAGAGGCGCTCCAACGTCGAGGTGACGGGAAGGGCCAAGCGACCCCAGGCTCAGGGAGCGAGAGAGGCCAGGGGGTCCTGGTTTTTCTGAGTTGGCCAGGGGCCTCTTTCTCACCGCCGCCAGCTAAGCCCGCTCTCCTGTCCCCCCCCCCCCCCCACCACCACCACGCCAATCTCACACCCTGCCGGTGAGCCTCACCCGGGCAGGCGGCGGCCAACATGGGGAGCGCCCGTTCGTTGTTGGCTCGCTCCCGGAAGCGGTGCACGAACTCCCGCTGGCTCTCCAGCAGGGTGAAGTTCCGGGAGAAAGTTGTGTCGAAGACAAACTGCGCCCCTGGGGAAGACAGAAAAGAGCTCTGCTAAGTCGGCAATGGGGAAGGGTGGGGGAGCAAAGGGAGCGACATGAGGCGCAGACCGGATTTTTCATACGGCTGCCGGATGGCCTCTCCCTACAGCACGCTTTAGAAGAACGTGAAAACGGAATCCATGATTTCTGCTTCGTGGGGGAGGGAGCGGGGAGGGGGATTTTCGATCCCCTCCCAAGTGATTTTTGTCTGGCTGTCATGTCAAGTGGTGACAGAAACTGGCCTTCAGAAGTGACTTTTCCAGAGCTCCGGGGTCTAAAGGGGACTTTCCCGGGACGCTCGGCATTGACCACAGTGCTAGACAATCTAGCAATACACTGTGGCTTCTTCGTCAGTTTGCTCGGCATTTGGATCTGCAGGAACACATTCGTGGGCCTGCCTCCACAACTGTGAAACACTTTGGTTAATTCTCTGCAATGGCACCAACTGGAAACCTGTGGTTAGTGAGAGAAACCACTTTCTGAAACGCTTTCATGCAATCGGTGAACATCTGGGCCCTGCCTTCCAATGTACCGTTCCCAGAATTTCAGCCTTAAGAAGCCCACGTGCTGAACACTTCGGCCCTCAAATACTTGGGTACCTGCTAAAAAAGTCACAGGCAATACCAGATAATTAGGCCAATGGAGAAACGAAAGGCAAAGCGCCGGAGAGATCGGACAAGCCTCTGAGCTGGTCTGCGTTTTCAAAGCGGGCGTCTAGAGGCAGGACAGAAGGCAGCCTGTCCTTCCAGAGCTCCTCAGACGGACCCACACAGCTTGGTCTAATTTATTCAGAACTAATCCCTACGGCACTAAATCGGGCTAATTTCACAATCAAGGGACAGCCTGATACAGCCTTCGTTTCCCTCCATCGACTCAATTCTCAGCGATGAATGTCTCCCCGAACGAGCCTCACCTAGTCTTTTAAAGAATCCTGTCAGCCTCTTGGCCGTGGCCAAAGGAGTCAGCTTGTATCTTGCGGCCAGCGAAGCTCTGGATTGGGGAGAGACGGAAATCACCACCAGCTTCTGGGAGGCCGAGTCTGACGTCTTCCCCCAAAAATAATAATAATACAACGTATTAAAATTTGCTAGAGGCAAAGGAAAATAAGCACTTGTAGTTCCTTGGTCCAGGAATTCAGCCCCTATTGCTCCCAAGCTGGCATGTCACCAACCCACCTTGTTGGTGTTCAACACTTTGTGGAGTTCTTCGTGGCTCTGCTGAGTTATCAGGACGCTCTCGGCCGACGTGATGCAGCCGCTGCAAGCCAGACAGTCGTTGAGAGTGATTTTGGCTTTCTCGAGCTTCTGCGATTCTCCGTCCTGAAAGGGAGGCGGGAGAGACGGGATTGTAAACATCGGCAAAAGCTCTGATCGGCAGCCATTCCAGGGGCTCCTCTCCCAATTATGTTGGGGGAGAGTTAGGGGGGAAAGTTCTGAACCACAGAACCACAGAATCCCAGATGCTAGATTGGCGCTGCAAGAATCCTGGCTCGAAAGCGTTACAGGGTATGGCTCTCATAACACTGGGCCAAACAGAGGGCAGACAATGGTTGCTTTGACTTTGTAATAAAACAGCTACTTTGAGGTCACCCACTGAATGTCCTAGAAGGTTGAAGTGTTCTCCTACAGGTTTCTCAGTCTCGTGGTTCCTGATGTCAGATTTGTGTCCATTTAACCTCTGGTGTAGGGTCTGTCCTGTGTGTCCTGTAGGAGAACCCTTCAACCTTCCAGGACATTCAATGGGTGACTTCAAGGTAGCTGTTTTATTACAAAGGAACTTCAGAAACAGAATGGAAAGGGAAATTGCTTTAATTACAAAGTATTACAACACTTGACAAAAATGCCCCAGGACTCAACAGGGATATTGGTTTCTTATCTCACTACATATGCTAACTCATTCAGTCCTCACATACGTATTCTCATACAGACAGACTATACACCCTCTGTATTTTAGTGTATTTCTTTTTCAGAATAGTATATTAGAATACTGAATGTAATACACGGAATATTGAAACGTTTGGCTGACACACACTGCTCCCACCTTGAAAAAAGAAAGTAAAAATGCTGTTAAGTGACCTCCTCGGCTCTGGGAGTCAATGGAGAGTCTCAGACTTATTTTGACACATTTATTGCTTTACAACTGTTGACCTTATAGCCTTAGCTTATTATTTAGTTTCGACTTCCATATCTTAAAACATCTTTGTCATGTTACACATTAATTTCTGTTCAGCCCGTCTATAAATTCGAACCTTACCTCCCGTTCCACTGTATTTGAAAAAGCGTGCATGCACACAAAAGTTCATATCTTGACTAAACCTCTATTGGTCTTAAAGGTGCCAGTGAAATCCCACACAGAGTTACTCCGGTCCACACCCACTGAGATCAATGGACTTAGACTGGAATAATTCTGCATAGGATGCTTCCATAAAACTAAAAACGGCTGGTCTCTGCTTTCTAAGCTCCCTCCCTTCCCAGAGGCTGGCCAGAATCAGAGCTCTCAGACAGGGGCAGAGGAAGAAAGCCTTACTTCATTCACTTGGAAGTAACTCCCGTCATCTTCGATACGGATCTTGGCCGCCGCTTTCCCAGGTTTCTTGTCAACCTTGATAGGTTTGATGCAATCCTGAAAGGCAAACAAGGGATTGTTACCGGAAAAACAGCAGGCCGAGAGAGAGAGTGTCAATGCTGAACAGTATTCAACCCGAACAAAGATCCAGAGGGGAGAAAAAGCCGCTTTTGTGATGGTCTCATCCTGACCGGCTCGTGGACAAGGACCCAAATTCCCGCATTGCTGAAAAAGATAGCCGCTGTCCCTGAGAAACTCAAGAAAACAGAACGGATTTTCATGAAAAGCCTGCCGAGATTCACCGAGGCAGAATCTTTTCTGCAATCCGCGAAAGGTTCCCCCACAATAAGCGTGACACAAGAGCTCCCACTCGGGAAAATTCCAAAAAGTAGCACAAAGCAGCACACTTTGCACATGCTCAGGGGCCCTCAAAAGTCAAGGAAAGGTGGGGGAAAGTCAGGATTGCAGAAAAACGTCAGGACAGAGAAATGGGAAGACCCAAGCTCGAGAGATGTGTGTTTGATGAGGATTTGGAGATTCTGAGTTCAAATCCCGACTCCGTCTGGCAACCTCGGGCAAATAGTGCTAACTTCTCACCTCACCATGATAACAAAATGGGTCAGGCAGAGCTTCTTAGATGAATCCCAGTTCATTCCCTTACCACTCCCCCCCCCAAGCATGCAAGAAATGAGGAGTCAAAAAAAAAAAAAGAGTGGGAATTGTGGTTAGAGATCAGGCTGGGATCTGGGAGACAGAAAACTCACTAAGGGACCTTGCATCAGTCATTTTCTTTTAGCCTGACCGACCTCACAGGGTTGTTGGAATTATTTCAGACCACACTAGGTGAAGGCCAGAGAGACGCATCCCCTCACATTAGAAAAATCTAAAAAGGTGATGGGGTGGTTAAAGACCCAAGTCAGGGGCACCGAGGATGGCGAAAAATCTGTATCCTCCTATGGATTAAAAACTTGTTAAATGGCAGGGAGCAGAGATTAGGAGCAAATGGACAGTTTTCACAATGGCAGGAAATGAACAGTGGGGGGAGGAGGAGAAGAAGAAGAGGAAGAGGTTGGATTTATATTCTGCCCTTCACTCGGCGTCTCAGAGCGGCTTACAATCTCCTTTCCCCTCCCCTCCCCACAACAGACACCCTGTGAGGTAGGTGGGGCTGAGAGAGCTCTTTCGAGGACTGCTCCTGAGAGATCAGCTCAGAGAGAACTTGTGACTGACCCAAGGTCTCACCAGCAGCTGCATGTGGAGGAGTGGGGAATCAAACCCGGTCCTCCCAGATTAGAGTCCGAATCCCCACTTGGTGACAGCAGCTTGCTGGCTTACTTTGGGCCAGTCATACACCCTGGAAGACCCAGGTTCGAATCCCCACTCGGTGACCGAAGCTTTCTGGCTGACCTTGGGCCAGTTATACCGTCTCCACCGGACCTTACCTTGCTGGGTTGTTGTTGCAAGAATAAAATGGGAAAGAGAACCACAGAAACCGCGCTGGGTCTCCGTTGCAGGGGGAAAACAGATTAGGAAAGCAAACAAACACAGTCACAAAACAGGTAACAGGCAGTGTTCCCTCTCAGCTGAGTTTAGTGTGAGCTAGCTCACAGTTTTTTAGCCTCCGGCTCACACATTTCGGCCTCAGCTCAGGAAGGACTGGCCCCAGAGCAAACTGATTTCTGCAGCAGCCAAACCGCTCGCTCATGGCTTTAATGCCAGGAGCTCACCAAGTGGGATCGTTGCTCACAAGACCCCACAGCTTCGAGGGAACACTGGCTTAGAAGGAGCGTTGCCCACAGGCCGCTGCAGCCCCAAGCCCCGCCCACTTCTGCAAACGGCCTTCCTCGCAGGGCTGTTGTGCGGCTGCCAGAGGCAGAAGCGACTCCAAGCGCTCCAAGGACAAATAGCAGCTGATAATAACGGCAGTGATAATTAATAATAAGTAACACCCCCCCCTTCCCTTATCTCTGCGCACCTGCGAGGGCCCGATATAGTCGTCCAGGTCGGTCAGCTGGAGGACCCCGCTGAAGGGGGAGACGGCCGCCGCCATCTTGGGCGCCCCACTGCGCCGCCGCCGTAAAGCGCCGCCGGGAGAGCGCCACAAAGCCGCAAAAGGCCGCCGTAAAGCGCCGCCGGGAGAGCGCCACACTGCTGCAAAAGGCCGCCGTAAAGCGCCGCCGGGAGAGCGCCACAAAGCCGCAAAAGGCCGCCGTAAAGCGCCGCCGGGAGAGCGCCACACTGCCGCAAAAGGCCGCCGGCGCCCCCTGGAGGGCGACGCCGCCACGTCGGCCGGCGACGCCGCTGGAGGACTGGGGGGGAGGGGCTGGCCGAGGCGGACGCTCTCTCGCGCGCCGTCTCTATGGTGAGCTCAGGCATTTCCTGTCTTTGAGTGAAAGGGCGCCGCCGCCCGGGGGCGGGACTTCCTGTTTGATGGAGCCGGGGGAGAAAAAGGGCAGATGCACAACAGCCCGGCAGGGTAGGCTCGCGTGATTCTTGCAAGACACTGGAGGCCCGTGCGAGCGTGGTTTGATGCAAGGAGAAAGCTCCTGCGCTCTGCGGACTCCAGAAAAGTTGCATGCTGGGGTAATCGTTGCTACTCCTTAAGGGGCCACTGGATCTCCCCCCCCCCCGTTTAGTTTTGAGAGCCAGTTTGGTGTAGTGCTTAAGTGTGGCAGACTCTAATCTGGGAGAACCGGGTTTGATTCCCCACTCCTCCGCATGCAACTGCTGGGTGGCCTTGAGTCAGTCACAAGTTCTCTCGGAGCTGTTCTCTCAAGAGGAGTCCTCGAGAGAGCTCTTTCAGCCCCACCTTCCTCACGGGGTGTCTGCTGTGGGGAGGGGCAGGGAAAGTTTATAAGCCACTCTGAGACTCCCTCCGGTGGTGAAGGGCGGGGTCTAAATCCAATCTTTTCTTCTTTTGTTGCAATAGATTTGCATTGGCAGCCTCTTGGGGTTGCAAGCAAGCAGCGGTGCAACGCAGGTTTTTGGGGCGGGAGAGGAGTGGTTTTCTTTGACAATGTCCTGCCACCTAAGGTTACCAACCTCCAGGGGGCACCTGGAGATCTCCTGCTCTTAGTGGATCTCTGGATGACCAAGATCAGCTCCACTGGAGACAACAAAAGTACATACAAAGCCGTGATCAATGACTCTCAAAATCACTTCATCGATTCCTGGACTACGCACTCCTAACTACGACACCAAACTGGCTCTCCCCTGCCCCTTGCTAGAGGCCTGTATCAGGCGTCTGAAGTCATGAGAGTGAGGCAGAGCTGTCTGTGGAAATCAATTTCCCTTCGAAGCACTAGATGGTAGCAGAAAGCCGCTCTTTGGTTCCAGGCCCGAGCAAAGCACATCCACACGGATCTCATTCTCTGTGCAGGGCAGGACTTTCACAGGTCACGGGTGAGACGGGCATCGGCGGTGCCAGTCCTCAAACTGGCCCTTGTTGCTCGGGGTTTGCCACCAGCCACCAGCATGGAAGAGGAACAGCTACGGATCTACCCAGGCACCGTGGTGCCAACACCCAGGGAAAGGGGGCACCTCTCTTTTGAGCTGCGAAGCAACTGTCGAGGACCTTGAACTCTGACCCCGAGATCTGCATGCAAGACTTTTTGATTTGGGCTGCCTGGAAGCTCCCACCCCCCAAGGGCTGCGCCACTGCAGGAAACCAGTGCTGTCTGTTGATGCTGTGGATCATTGAGGTTAAAGCTGCGATTCTTTAAAAGACTTCTGCACTGATATTTGACACCCCAGAAATTGTCTCTTTCGATTACAACGTGGCTTTCGGGTTTGCAGCGCTAAAGATGGTGCTTTGAGGCCGAAGAACAGGACAGGGTGACCGGTTCGCTTTTCTCAGCTGCTGGCGTGCCGAGATATAACCCATCAACCCCCCAGGAAGCTGGACCAGAACCAACGGGTTGAAATTAAATCAAAGGAGTTTTCGGCTAAACATTCGGAAGGACTTCCTGACAGTTAGAGCGGTTCCTCAGTGGGACAGGCTTCCTCGGGAGGTGGTGGGGGCTCTCCTTCTCGGGAGGTTTTTAAACAGAGGTTAGATGGCCGTCGGACACAGCAATGCAGATTCTGTGAACTTGGGCAGATCATGAGAGGGGAGGGGAGGGAGGGTTGCCTCAGTGCTTAGTTCTTGTGGCCCTTTCTGACACGCCCAGGAAATGCTGGTCGCCACTTTGGGGTCAGGAAGGAATTTTTCTCCAGGCCAGTTTGGCCAGTTTGATCCTGGAGGGTTTCCCTCCCCCCTTCCTCTGGGCACAGAGCAGGGGTTATGGTGGGGAGTGGGATGAGAACGGAAGTTGTGGGTTTCCTGCTGGGTTGGACTAGATGACCTCTGAGATCCCTTGCAGCTCTATGATACCTAACCACTTCCTCGAAGCTCACTGAAGAAGCCTTAGTTGATTTGTCACCAACCTCCAGGCGGGACCAGGACACCTCGATTGTCATCCTCTAAATGACTCCCACTCTTACGACTGATCTCCAGACCCCCAAGATTGGTTCCTCCCAGAAAAAATGGCTGCTTTGGAGGGTGGACACAGCGGCATTCTAACCGACTGAGGCCTCGCGCCTCCCAAATCCCAGACTCCACCCTCTGGGAATTTCCCAAGCTGGAGCCGGAATCTCTAGTCGGTTTTAAACAAATAACGTTTAACGCCATAAACTCTGACACATTAACTTTGCTATCCGCAGACCAAAGCGGCTGCTCGCTTTTAGAAGGCCGTCAATCACATCCCCCCATTTTCCTCTGTCCCCTATTACTGCCACACACCTGGCTTTAAAATAAAATAGCCTCCGCTATTGAATAAGCGCCTTGCCAATTCAAATGTGCCCGATTCAGACCAGGCTGCAGCCAAGCCACGTTTTTGTGCCCTAGAGTGCCAGCTGGCGGCCGCGGCCTGGATTTCTACGACTGCTGGAAGAAACGGGGGCGAGTCTATGGGGACGGCCAGGCAGCCTCAAATGGCATTTCACGGACTTTGGTTGGCAGCGAAGTCGGAGCTCTGATTCACTTTTAGGGCTCCAGTTCTCCGGGGACGCGGGGTACCAAATTAAAAACTCCCTCTTTTCGCGCGCGGCTCCGGGCAGGGGCCGCGGGTCCCACGGGTTACTCCAAGCCACGAGACGTCTCTCCTAATGGCCTCCCTGCTGGATTCTAAATTTCAGTCGCAGCCTCTAAATTTTCATTAGGGCCAGTCGCACAGAGAGAGGATGATGGATTAGATTTTAAGTTG
Source organism: Lepidodactylus listeri (assembly GCA_029233225.1). NCBI lineage: Eukaryota > Metazoa > Chordata > Lepidosauria > Squamata > Gekkonidae > Lepidodactylus > Lepidodactylus listeri. Next base: position 3,352,963 of record JARCFY010000022.1, read on the forward strand.
GAACGCCTCCAGATAAAATTAAAGCGCTTCTTTCTTTCTCTCCTGACCCCCACCCCCCAAAAAAAACCCTTTTTTTCAAAAGGGGAGGGAGGAAACCTCCCAACCCTTTTGCTTTTCCCCCTGCGGTGCCCTCAATACCGGGTTTCAAGCGATGCTTGCTCTTTTTAAACTTAGCCGCTGGCACGGGCCTGCTTCCCTGCCTCCCGGAAGATGCCACGGTCTAGACGCTGGCACACCGGAGGGGGAACAAAATCAGGCTCGCCGGCAGGGCTTTGTCTCCAGACAGACAGTTTGCCTGCAATTGGGGAAAACCATCAAGCAGCGCCTCTCGCTCTTCGCTAATCAGCACGGGCCACGATCCAAGCAGCAAGGCCTTCTGTGCAGGCCTCCAGTGGAAGAAAAGAACATGCCCAGCCTCTCTCTGCCTTCTGCATGCATTTGCACGCACGTACAGCCTTCGCTTGCTCCCCTTCCATTATCCTCCCCATCCTTCTCTTTGGCACCCACCACCGTCCACTCCGTCTTCTTCCACCTCCCCAATTTCCTGGCATCCCCTTTCCCCCCCTCCCCTGCTTTGTCCTCTCTCTTTCTGTCTGCCTGGCACAACCCTTTGAACGCATGTAATCTCCAGATTGTAGACAGATGAGACAATTGCTTTCTGGGTACTCCTCCTACCACGTGACCAAGGCCGAGGCGGGCTTTTCTCTCCAGACGAGCCCCTGTTTCAGATTGCCAGCTCTTCCCCCCCCTTTTTTTCTTTTTTTGATAAGTTCTTCCATCCACGATTGCGGCTCTCGGCCGGTAGATTTTTCTAACAGATGTTCTTTCTTCGTAGGCCGAGGAAAAGATTACAGGCGGCTCAGAACGGGGCTTAAAGGCCGCTCAGGATGCTTTTAGGGTGTCACTGAGAATCGGGGGAGGAGGAGCGGCGAGGCCGACGGGGAAAGAGCCGGCGACGTCTGCGTGATTTGCACCGGTGTCAGCTCCTTGAAATTAAATTCCGAAGGGATTTACCCAGCATTGGCTCAAGGTCAACCCGTGGCCCTTTCCCTTTGTGTTGCTGCACCCCGAACTGACATGGAGCCGAAAGGTTGTATTTAGCAGAAAGACATGAAGATTTTCTCAGTTTTTCAAGTTTTCTGCCACCGTTTTGGCGTCTGCCTTGAAGTCTGACATTAGGAGTGTCTTCTGGACAACAGACAAGAACAGAGATGACTTTGGCTGCGCCTATCATCAGCTAGCACAGAAGGAGGAGGAGGATGACGAGAAGAAGAAACATAAGAATATAAGAGAAGCCAATGTTGGATCAGGCCAACGACCCATCCAGATGCCAAGGTCCAGCAGTGGGGCCAGGACACTAGAAGCCCTCCCCCTGTTTCCCCTCCAAGCACCAAGAATACAGAGCATCCCTTGCCCCAGACTGAGAGCTCCTATCTATACCTTGTGGCTAAGAGCCACTGATGGACCTCTGCTCCATATGTTTATCTAATTCCCTCTTGAAGCTGTTCATGCTTGTAGCCGCCACCACCTCCTGTGGCAGTGAATTCCACGTGTTATTCACTCTTTGGGTGAAGAAGGACTTCCTTTTCTCCGTTCTAACCCAACTGCTCAGCAATTTCATGGAGCGCCCACGAGTTCTTGTCTTGTGAGAAAGGGAGAAAAGTACTTCTTTCAGAAGCCAGCAGCGAGCCCTCTGGAGGTAGACAACTTCTGGAAAGAGGACAGAACCCTCATCAGTTCGGGACCCTTCCCCCAGCCGCGGCGGAGTGCCAAGACCGACAGAAACCATCCACGAGTTCCAATCGGCACACCTCAGCTTCTCCGCTCCAAGTCTTCACGCCCACAGCCGGGCGAGCGTCCAGTGATATTTTGGGACAGGTTTCCCAGCACATTCCAGAGGCAATTTTGAAAGGAAAATAAAGGGTGGGGGAAGAGGTGTAGCTGGGATGGAACTAACACGCTGTCCAAAAACAAACAAAAAAAAGCCAGAGGTGGGCTCGCCAGTTCTGCCGCTAAAGGTGGGAAGCTACTCGGTTGGAAAGGAAATTCAGGAGGTTGCTGGCGTTGGACTGCCACCCGTCTAAACAGTCCGGGTATGGTTTCCTAAATGAGCTTGCGAATGGGCCGCCAACAGGAGGGAAACCCATGGTGCAGGAGCTATGGAGAAGAAGACAGGCCATCGTTCCAAATCGTACGCTTAAGATAACGTTCTCTGGTTTCCAAAAAGGGATCCAAGAAGTGCGTTCATGGTTCTTACGGAGGTCCCACATGAGCCAAAGGGAGCTGGATCGTGACCATTTGTACGCACAGAGCGCCATCTCCACAAACCAAACCATGAACCCATATGAACGGGGGGGGGGGGGGTTGGTCTGTGAACTGACTCAGTTTGTATTGGTTCGTGAGCTGTTTAAAGTTTAAACCCCTGCTTTCTGCTCCCCTTGAAAAGCCGTGGGCAATTCAAACCAAACAGCTGAGCGGCGAGAACCGCCCCACCACTCAGCTGTTTGGTTTAAATGGCTGGAATCCATTTAAATCGCTGTTTTCTGCTCCCAGCGAAAAGCCACAGGCAGCAGAAAGCGGGGGGGTTAAATGGCTCCCAGCCATTTAAACCAAACAGTTGTTTTTTTGTGAAGAGCTTTCCGCTGTTCACAAACCACCATGAACGGCATCAAAATTTGTGAATGTTTGTGGTGGTTCTTCAGTTCATGAACATTGCTTTAAGAACCACGGACCGGCCAAAATTCATGATGAACTTTAGTACGTCAGCTGGCTTATGCCCATCCCTAGTTGCCATTAATTCGCTATTCTCCTATTCTTTCTGGGTTGAGATCCCATTTCCTTCTAGGAGTGTTTGGCTTTTGTGTTTTTAAAAAAATACTAGCACTATATTCTGTTTAGTACTAATGACATCGTGACAACCGAAAACTGGTAAATGATAGACCTAGAAATGGCAGCTACTCACAAGGGCGAAATACAGTGATAACTCACTCAGTGGCTTGGGCGCCACCTGTGGCTCGTCAGAGCGCCATCCCCCAATGTGGCGCCTTTCCTACGTTCCAGGAAAGCGGGCAAGGCCCTTAACAAAGCAGGGATCGTGGTTGGCAGGGGGTTCCCATCTTGAAACAGCCACCCCTGGAGGAATGAGTAAGCTGCAATCACCCCTGCGGTGTAGGCATCACACCAGGGGCGGAAGTCAACGTGGAGCTTTCAGTCGATGGTAATTGCGGAAGTTGGTCTCTGAGTACCAGGGGTGAAGCACCACCAATATCAACTCGAACTGAAACAAAAACAATGGAGTTAATACCTTCGCTGATGTCAATAAACAGGGGAAACTGAGTCGAGAACGGAACCTCCTGTGCAGAAGGGGAAAATGAGGAAGGAAAATAAATTCACAAATTCATCAATGTGTGGATCCTTCACCATAGTCCTGTCTGCAGCGGGTGCTAGAAAAACAATTGCTGGAAGAAGGAGGAGGAGATTGGATTTATATTCTACCCTTTACTACCCAAAGGAGTCTCAGAGCAGCTTACAATCTCCTGTCCCTTCCCCTCCCCACAGCAGACACCCTGTGAGGTAGGTGGGGCTGAGAGAGAGAGAGAGCTGCCCTTGAGAGAACAGCTCTGAGAGAACGTGTGACTGACCCAAGGTCACCCAGCAGCTGCACGTGGAGGAGTGGGGAATCAAATCCAGTCCTCCCAGATTAGAGTCCACACTCCTAACCACTACACCAAACTGGATGGAAGAGGAGGGGTCCAAGTGTGGAAGCCCCCCATAGCTAGGAATCACTAAATGGAGCTTCCATGGCTACAGGCAGCATACCCCATTTAGGAAGGGACAAAAAGACAAGTACACGGGGGGGAGGGATGGGGGGAAATGAAAAAAGACTGGAATAAAAAAGAAGCAAAGGAGAGGGCGGGAACCTCTGGCTTAACTCTAAAGCCATTTCTCTTTCACTCAATTTCTGTTGTCTCCCCGCAGGGAAAACCTCCGTGCAGAGTTTCCAAGCCTTTAATGAGGACCAGGCCCGGGTTTACCTCGCAGGGCCCTGATTCACAGTGATCATCCATAAATATTGCTTTTAAAACCAGGGGTTTTCTTTTCTGAAGGGCTCCCCGAGGGTTGCGGCAGCCGCCAGCCTCAGGAAAGGACAGGGCGTCCCTCCTTCTCCTCCTCCTCCAGAAGCTGAGGGGGTGCGGCGGGGAAAGCGCAGATGCTTTAAACGGGGCGGGCGAGAGATTTACGAGGCCCCGAACCTGCGGGAGTCATAAAACGACAATTTGTTCAATTTCAGAAGCAGACCTCTGGCCTGTTGCAAAGGCCTTTCACCGTGGTTTATAAATCCGAGGTTTAAAAGCCTTTATTGGGGGGGGGGGGGGGGAGATGGATACTCTAAAGCTTGTTCTCCCCCCCACACACACACACTTTTAAAAGATGGAGATGTTGGCCTCGGAGATGAAAGACGGGTATCTCATGGCCCGAGGATGGGCCGGTTGGTTCTGGTGTCGCCTCTCTACAAAGTGAGGTCCGGGTTGTTCATTTTGCCACAGTCGGATATCATTCACCTTGGCAAGGTGAGATGGTATAACTTCTCACATCCTGGGGCGTGAGGGGAAAAGGGACGCTGTGTAAACTTCTTGAATAATGCTTAAATGGTCTGGGAACCCTCTTTCCTCTTGCCTATCACTGGGTTTTCCCCTGGTTTCTTTTTGGGAGAGTCGCACTACGGTTTATATAAGAGCATCAGAAGCAGACTTCTGGATCAGACCAGGGACCATTTCATCCAGTATCCCAGAACAGGGCATAGAGGCCAAAGCTTTCCCCGATAAGAACATCAGAAGAGCCCCGGTGGACTAGACCAGTGGGCCGTCTAGTCCAGCATCCTGTCTCACAAGGTGGCCAGCCAGTTCCTCTGGAGGGCCAACAACAGGGCAGAGAGGCCGAGGCCTTCCCCTGAGAAGAACCTCAGAAGAGCCCTGCTGGGTCAGACCAGGGAGGGTCCATCCAGTCCAGCCTCCCGTCTCACACAGGGCTGCCAAGTCGGGGTTGGAAAATACCTGGGGACTTTGGGGGTGGAGCCAGGAGAGGGTGGGGTTTGGGGAGGGGAGGGGCCTCCGCAGGGTACAATGCCATAGAGTCCACCCTCCAAAGCAGCCATTTCCTCCAGAGGAGCTGATCTCTGTCAGCTGGGGATCAGTTGTAAAAGTGGGAGATCCCCAGGCCCCACCTGGAGGATGGCAACCCTAGTCTCACACAATGGTCAACCAGTTCCTCTGGAGGGCCAGCAGCAGGGCAGAGAGGCCGAGGCCTTCCCCTGATGTTGCCTCCTGGCTCTGGGATTCAGAGGATTAGTCCCTCTGAATGTGGAGGTCCCCCTCAGTCACCGTGGCTAGCAGCCACTGATAGACCTATCCTGCACGTATCTGTCTAATCCCTCTTTAAAGCTATTTATTCCTGTGGCCATCGTGACATCGGCGGCGAATTCCACATCTGAACCACTCTCTGTGTCAAGTAGAATTTCCTTTTGTCCGTCCTGAGACTACTGCCTGTCGGCTTCACTGCCCTTGAGTTCAAGTCTTTTTGGAGAGGGAGACAGAGTTATCTTTGGCAACTCTCTCCCCACCAAGTCTAATTTTATCAACCTCTCTCATGTCCCCCCCTTAGCTGTCTCTCTTCTAAACTGAAAAGTCTTAGAGACTCTTCAGCCTTTCCTCCTAGGGAAGGTGCTCCAACCCCTGCATCATCTTGGTTGTCCTCTGTACTTTTTCTAGCTCTGCAATGACTTTTTGGAGAGATGGTGACCAATATCTTTCCTCCTCTAGTCAGTCTCTAGCCACAGATGAACACAATTTTTAAAAATCCTTCCCTAGTTTCACTGGTTTTATCTTAATGAAACCACCATCTGGCTTACAAACTCCTTTCCCTTCCCCTCCCCACAAGAGATGCCCTGAGAGTGGGGCTGAGAGTGGGGCTGAGAGAGCTCTCTCGAGGACTGCCCTAGGGAGAACAGCTCTGAGAGAACTTGTGACTGACCCAAGGTCACACCAGCAGCTGCATGTGGAGGAGTGGGGGAACCAAACCCAGTTCTCCTAGGATAGAGTCCTTGCTCCTAACCACTACACCAAACCGGCTCTTTAATTTAGGCAAGGATACAAGAATCACTGCTTGATTTGCATGCCGGACCATTTGAAACCTCCACAATACCAGTTAGTTTTCAATTGCACATCTCTCGTACTTTTTAGGATTGGGAAACCTCTGAGATAACGGTCGTGCTATCTTCCAGCCTCAACGGGGTACTTCCAAAATATTACCAGAGAAAACATGGTCCCCCTTTCAGGCTGATACTCACAGCCCTCTGCTTCTTGAGTCTGAACGTCTGAGGGGAAGAAAAAAAGGATTCGAGACAAAAGATTTACGGGTTTGCCCCATGATGGAGCCTTGGTTCAGATTTTGCCAGTGGAGAGCTGGAGCCCCTGAAACAAAAGGAGAGACGATAAAGAAAGGGCCACCGATAAAAGTCTACCTCTTAAGGCGGACTAAATCCTTCTTTGGATTAGGAATGGCTTCACCAGCCCTCAGTGAAAGGATGTTGATGCTTTTTTTATTACGGCGTTATTAATAAAGAACTGGGAAAGTGCTTAACCGCCAGCCTGTAAATCTTTAAAGATAGCGAGGGGAGCAGGGGGGTGAGTGCCACAGAGGTGTCAGAAACGGAGGAAAGCTCACAGGAACATCAAGTTTTGACCTTGATCCCCCACGTCTCGTGGCCATCAGCGGCAGGAGCTCTGGTTTCAAGGAGCCGCCCTCCGTAGACAGGCCCCAGGTGGAGATCATTTGAACCCTGCGTGACAGACAGGCCGCAAGCCTCTCTTAGCTTGAATACAGAATATTGTAGGGTTTTTGAGTTCCGTCTAGCAGGGCTCACCCTCTGATCATAAAGGGCAAGCTTTTGTGAGCTAGCAAAGGGCCCTTCCGCACAGGACGGGACAGTTAACCCTGAGAAACGGAGGAGCAAATGTCGGCCATTTTATTTTTTATACATGTTTCACATCACATCTCTCTGGCAGTTGCCAAACTTGAGCTACTGCCATTAATTCAGCGCCCAGCTAAATATTCAGCAAACCTGTGGCTATTCTGATATTTTAAATCGTGTCTTCCATATTTACTTTCTCCTCAACTGCTGGATGTTCCTTTTCCCCACTTATTTCTATGATCGCTATATTATTTGGTCTAAGAGCCGATGTGCTTGAATAAAGGCATCCTTGAATAAATGAATAAAATGAAATCATATGTGTTTATATTTTTTGGCAGCGGCTCCAGCAATCTGCTTTATTTATTTTCATTCTATTTTTCGGATTTTTATTCCACCCTCCCCAAACTGGACTCAGGGCGGATCAGAACAAAAGAGAGTCAGAGACTTGTTACGATAAAATTATGTTACACTAAAATCACTGAAATAGTAAAATTCAAGAGGTAGCAGTAATTACATAAAAAACCTGTTAGGGCCACATAGGTTGAATCAATGGGTACTTCAGTAGATTGATGTCTATTGTGAGGCTTCTGCTCAAAGTAGTCAAGGATCAGATCTTTGTTGATGAAACACAGTTCTTTATTTCCAATTTCTACATTGGTACAGGTCCTCGGATTATTGTCAGAGATAACGCATACAATAGAAGCAGGTCTAATATACTCTCCAGCACAATTTGAATTGCCCATAGGTAACCAATCAACAAGGGGGAAAAAAACGCGGGCAAAAGGTTCTCTGGCCGTTTGCTTCCCACAGGAAAGAAAGTGAGGTGTGAAGCAGTAAATCTCCCTTCCCAAACCAGACCCCTCAGATGTAACCATATTCACATAACAAATGCTTTCCCCAAGGCTTTCGCACGTTGATAAGAAATGGTCCCTGTCCTCCCCTGTCTTCCCAGCCGGGATGAATGGAATGCGGAGGCAGGAGTGTGAGAGGCCCATTGTTCCCATGCTTTGAAGTTGTCATTCTCCCGGGCAAACAGATACATAGACCAGGCCTGGTCAAAGCCATAAACCTGGGGTCACACAGCATACATTCACAATGGTCAAGCAAATGGCAATAGGCATGATTACATAATGGGTACAGGAACAGGTTATAATATATAGCATGAGATCCCAAAAATCCTTGTCTGAATCTGCAGATTCTGACATCTATTTACTTATCTAGGACATTTTAATGCCTGCCTTTCTAGAGTATCATAAAAATCGTTAAAAAGTCATAGATTATCAATATAAAAGCTATTAAAACTAGCAAGCCACAGACATAAATACAACAAAAAATATGGAATACAGCATAAAAATATGGGATATGCATGTGTTTGGTGAGACTACAGAATGCAGCGCGAAAATCAAGAAGAGTGGGGTCAATTCGCACGAGCGGCATTGGAGACCAATGGGTCAAAATTGCAAGGATGAAAAATTCAGAATTGGGCCTGCTCTGAGCATATGCTTAGCAGAGTCCTGCAGTCGATCCCTGGCATGTAGATGAAGAAATGTGACACTCCATGTTTGCTTTGCGATTATATTCCTTTTTTGCACAGTTTCTGCTCCCTCTAGTGGTCGATTTGATATTACAGCCTGTCCGGCTGATCCCCCTACAGATTTGAAAGGCAGGTTTTTATGCCGAACACACAATCATGTAATATCAAATTGATCACTAGAGGGAGCAAAACACATGAGAAAAAGAGGGAAAAAAATAAAGCAAAAGGGACGCATAAGGAACAAAAAAGAGAGTTCAGAAGAGCTCTCCTCCTTGGTTATCAGTCCGTCCGTTAGGGATTAGTTAGCCAACAAGAACTAACATCTTCCATTTATGAGGCAACATGCCCTTTACACAGGAGGGCAGACTGTGAAAACCTGGGGTGCCATTCCACCTCTCTCAGACTCTTAACAGAGAATCATAGAATCCATTATAGAATCATAGAGTTGGAAGGGACCTCCAGGATCATCTAGTCTAACCCCGTGCACAATGCAGGAAATTCACAAATACCTCCCCTCCCCGATCCATCCCAGACCCATTCTAACATTCACTCAGTCATGTAAACAACACCCCAGCAAAGACAGAAGAAGGCCACATCTGGCTAGGGGAGGAGAAGGCGGGACTTGCCGACTTTAGAATTAATAGGCTGCCTTTTCAGTGCCGGTGCAGGGTTTCAAGAGCGGCTGAGAAAAAGACCGGACTGCAACACAGGAAAGGACTCGCCCTTGTTAGCAGCCGAGGGAAGACTGTAGGGCTAAAGAAAAGGGAAGGACAGCGGTCAGGTCGAGACCCAACAGCCACGAGGATCCTCCACTGACTTCAAAGGATTCCGAAGTAGGAAGGGAGATTCTTCTCCTTCGCTCAGCTCAAGGCGTTTCATGGAGCCGGGAACCATTTCCTCGCCCTACACCGACTGCAAAAGGAGTCTGAAACGTCTGCTTTCCCCACCCCAGTCACCCAACTCAGTGAGTTGCAGAGAAATAAGAACTCGAACAGGACCTGATACAGCCTTAGGTGGGGGTCTGGATGGCCCAGGTTATCCCAGCTTTATCAGATCTTGGATGCTAAGCAGGGTCGGCCCTGGTGAATTCTTGGATGGGAGAAAGTCCAGGGTTGCTACGCAGAGGCAGGCAGCGGCAAAACCACCTCTGTTCATCTGCCCTGACTTGGACGGCCCGAGATAGCTCAACCTCGTCAGATCTCAGAAGCTAAGCAGGGTCGGCCTTGGTTAATACTTGGATGGGAGACCGCCAAGGAAGTCCAAGGTTGCTATGCAGAGGTAGGCGATGGCAAAACCACCTCTGTTCATCTGCCCTGACCTGGATTGCCCAGGTTAGCCCCATCTTGTCAGATCTCAGAAACTAAGCAGGGTTGGTCCTGGTTAGTACTTGGATGGAAGACCACCAAGGAAGTCCAGGGTTGCTACGCAGAGGTAGGCGATGGCCAAACCACCTCTGTTCATCTGCCCTGACCTGGATGGCCCAGGATAGCCCCATCTTGTCAGATCTCAGAAGCTAAGCAGGGTCGGCCCTGCTTAGTAATTGGATGGGAGACCACCACAGAATGCCAGGGTTGGGACACAGAGGCAGGCAGTGGCTAATGTTTCCTGATTTGAAAACCCCCTGTGACCTCACAGTGCTTTCCACCACCAAATAGTCACTGCCCGCCTAACTGGGTGGAAACATTTCTGTATGTGCATCATGCCGCCATTTCAGAAGGCATGGGCGAACCTAACAATGTTGCCGGCTGGATCTGTGGCCGGAACAACTATGCACAAGGTCACTCGGGATATCCCTGGTGCAACACCAAACCATCTCTTGGCTTTAGGTTTTTAAGATCTGGGACTTAGATTACTGCTCTGCCGACCTTAAGAACATCTTCCGTACGTTAAAGGAGCAAGCGGGACCCCCGTAGGGCTTGAACTCGTAGAACGAGAGGCCGACGTACTGCTGAATCAGTCCCCAAGGAAACTGGGGAGCAAAGGAAGAGGAGAAAGATCAGGCACATATCAGCTCTAGAAGAAAACAGAAGATAAATGATCTGGAATAAGTTTTTTCCTCTGTTAAGGACTTGCTCTCAAGAGGGGGACGTTCACCGGGCAGGTCAGGAGTTGAAGAGAAAACAGAGACAGGTGAGATTGAATCACACACCTGTTCTCCGTGTCCCAGGGATTTAACCACTCCATAATTTTTTGTGTGAAGAAGTGTATTAGACTAACAGAGGGGGGAGAGAGGCTTTATTTATCCTGGATTCCTCAAACCTATAACTTTTCAGCCCAGACAGTCAAACCAAAGAATCAAAATCAGAGGTCAGAACGGCGCAGGGAGCGATAAGCATGCCATGAGAAGTATAACATAACATTCCACATTCCCAACGTCACCAGGGGCACACATCCCACCTCCTGGGCAAGAGACGGCAGCATTAGCTGACATTCTGCCCCCCCCAAAGCTCCCCCCTGCCCCACCAGGCTTTAGTGGGTACAGTTTGTGGGAGGCATGAAGCAATGCAGGAGCATTAACATGTTCAACAGCAACCCACTCATTACCCTCAGGCCAGTTTTGGGTCAGGAAGCCATTTTTCTCCGAGCCAGTTTGGTCGGGGATCCTGGAGGTTTTTTGTCATCTTCTGGGCATGGAACAGCGGTCACTGTGTGTGTGTGTGTGTGTGTAGGGGGGAGGTATTTGTGGATTTCCTGCATTGTGCAGGGGGTCAGACTAGATGACCCTGGAGGTCCCTTCCAACTCCAATCTAAGAGTGAATCTAAGACTCTCCTTCTCTTCATTGCAGGTGCAACCCAAACCAGTTTGGCAATGTGTACTATCCTGAGCAGCGGTTCCGCCAGAGCATGGCAGAAAAAAGACCGCCACATCCACATCTCCTCTGCATGCGGGGATTTTTAAAACAGGGATTTGTATAACAGAACTCATTCCAGGCTCCCAATTAGAGCGAAACAAAGAGGCTTCATAACAACTCGTAAAACACACGAGGAAGCCCTCTCTCTCTTCCCGGATCATTCCAAAAACATTACAAACAATACCCAACACTCAATAAATTTATCTGAATGTTGAAAATTATTTCTCGGGACTCTTTGATAATGGGTCGATTTAGTTAATCAAGCAATATTCCACACATGGTGGAACGATTCGACCCCCAAAGGAAGTTCTGTTTTGGTACCAATGCCAGTTGAGCTCGAAAGTCAACTCGAAACTAGTTTTGCATCTGAACATCTTTTTTAAGTAGCCCAACAGAATAACTTTGGGATCAAAGGGCATATTTACCAGCCAACAATTAATTAACAAACCAAATTCCCCAAGAGGCCGCATTTCTGAACACGGCCATAAAACGATTCGCCTACGCAAGGTGAGATAGACCATGGAAATGGATTTTTCTTTTAAACTTGTAGTAACGAATTGAGTTACCACACAAAACCCACCTCCATATCTCTAAATCTGCCAGCTCCAATTCCATTTTCTAATGTGACCCAATGAAGCGATTTCTAGATTTAGTAACGAGGAATAACTATTTGTGATTAAACCACCAGGTAGCCAATTGGCGCTCATAAGCTCAAACACAGTTTTTGCTCTGTAGCATAAGAAGAGCCCTGCTGGGTCAGACCAGGGAGGGTCCATCCAGTCCAGCATCCCATCTCACACAGTGGCCAGCCAGTTCCTCTGGAGGGCCAACGACAGGGCGGAGAGGCTGAGGTCTTCATAAGAACCTCAGAAGAGCCCTGCTGGCTCAGACCAGTGAGGGTCCATCCAGTCCAGCACCCTGTCTCACACAGTGGCCAGCCGGTTCCTCTGGAGGGCCAACAACAGGGCAGAGTGGTCGAGTCCTTTCCCTGATAAGAACATCAGAAGAGCCCTGCTGGGTCAGACCAGTGAGGGTCCATCCAGTCCAGCATCCCATCTCACACAGTGGCCAGCCAGTTCCTCTGAAGGGCCAACAACTGTAGACCTCTTTTTTCCAGCCAGGAAGCAAGGTATATTTTTCATCTGAAGCACTTAAGCTAGGACTGTCAAAAAAAGGAGCTCCGCTTATTTGGGGGTCCTGCTGAGATCTCAAGGCCAGATGACATACTAGCTTTAATCTTCAGGGACCGTTTCAGTCTCTGCATTTTTGCTTTCTAAAGCACCTTCAAAGGAAGGGTGAGATTGTGGAGGATTCCTTGCACGGATGAGTGGGGTTTTTCTCCCGACAGCCCCCCGCAAACCCACCAAACCATCCACAGAAGCCCCGATCTCAGTTCTGCCATTTGGAAGCAATTACTCGCCTGTCCTATGTCCGACTTTTATTAAACGGCGGGAGACATTTGGTAATGTGTTAATCATGCCCTGAACGACAGATGTCTAATACCAGGCGAGTTCTGAACTGAACTGTACCTGGACGGGTCAGCAGTTCAGAATGATTACCAAAACATATTGGCCCCCCTCATTTTTTGGCCTTTCCCTCCGTGTTAATTTTCCAGATTTATGATCCTCACTCTGCACTGCACACTGCCGTCCCTACAACAGCTGCCTTTCGTAGCCATTGTGGGTTTGCTCCACGGTCCGCCAACTACCCCACGACGGGGTGAAGAGAAACATAAGAGAAGCCAGTGTTGGATCAGGCCAATGGCCCATCCAGTCTAGCACTCTGGGTCACACAGTGGCCAAAAGTACCAGGTGCTATCAGGAGGTCCACAAGTGGGGCCAGGACACCAGAAGCCCTCCCACTATTGCCCCCCCCAGCACCAAGAATACAGAGCATCACTTGCCCCAGACCGAAAGTTCCTATCTATACCTTGTGGCTAATAGCTACTGATGGACCTCTGCTCCATATGTTTATCCAGTTCCTTCTTGAAGCCGTTCATGCTTGTAGCTGCCAGCACCTCCTGTAGCAGTGACTTCTGGGGTGTGTACCTCTTTCTGGTACATGCCCACACTTGGCTGGGTAAAAATATACCAGTCTGTCTCCCACCTCTGCCTTAACCTGGGTAGCTCAGGCTACGCCGATCTCATCAGATCTCAGAAGTGAAGCAGGGTCAGCCCTGGTTAGTAATTTAATGGGAGACCACCGATGCTCCCTCTAAGCTGTGGAGTCTGGTGAACAAAAATTCTACTTTGTGAGGTACTGGCATTAAAGCTGTGAGCGAGCGATTTGGCTACGGCATAAATTTGTTTGCTCTGGAGCCCTCCTTCCTGAGCTGAGACAAAAATGTGTGAGCCGGCGGCTAAAAAGCTGTGAGTTCATTCATACTAACTCAACTTAGAGGGGACACTGCTTGCCATCCCCCTCTCCTCAAAAAAAGCTATCGTTGTTAATACCGATTAATAAAAAAGACTTATTTTTTAAAAAGACATTTCATCAACACCACAGCAAGGCTCACGTTTGTCCTCTTTTCCGAACCAATTTGGTGTCGCAATTAGGAGCGCGGTGTGAGAATCCTACAGAGTCAGTCACCAACAAGTGTTGTTAACCAGGAATGCTTTATTAAGAAAGGTCTGCTATGGTCATCTGCACTTCTTGTGTTAGTAATGGCTGACACAGCCCCAAGCAGGACAATTATACAGAATTCAAAAAGGGGTCTGGTAATGAATTGCTACCAATCACCAAGCCAAAGAAAAGACGCTTAAAATACTGGTTTACGGTTCCCAGGGAAAAAGCAGAAAGAATTAGAGTCAGACAGGAGAAGAGATACATGGGCAGGCACTGTCAGTCTCCCAAGGTCAAAGCAGCTCAAAGAGCGATAAGCATGCCATGAAAAATATAACATAACATTCCACAGACCCAACGTCAAAGGTTCACTCATCCCACCTTCCAGGCAGGAGATGGCAGCATTAGCTGACACACGGACTCTAATCTGGGAGAACCGGGTTTGATTCCTCACTCCTCCACATGCAGCTGCTGGTGTGACCTTGGATCAGTTACAATTTCTCTCAGAGCTGTTCTCTCAAGAGCAGTCCTGGGAAGAGCTCTCTCAGCCCCATCTACCTCACAGGGTGTCTGTTGTGGGGAGGGGAAGGGAAAGGAGATTGTAAGCCACTCTGAGACTCCTTCGGGTAGTGAAGGGCGGGGTACAAATCCAATCTCAATCTCTCCCGTCATTTGCGTGCGGATCGACGCGTCCTGTGTAACATGGGAACTGGCGTGCTTTCCACGCTAGCAAAAGTCACTCTGATCATTTTTTTAACTCCTGTTCTCCCAAAGACAGGCTGCCCCCCCCCCCCGATTCCCCCCTGGATTTCATTCCCGCCTTTCAGCTCCACAGAGTTTTCTTTCGCTAGCTGTGAGCCGAACACTCGCCCGCTTTCCAGATGTCAAGTTGCATTTCTGATTTATGCTTTTTTAATTATTTCTCCCCCCCCCCCATCTCCCGACTTGGCCCGACCCTCCCAGTCCAATAAAAATCACCAACATCAATCCATCACTCCTCAGAAGGAGGGTCCATAAATCTCGGGGTGCAAAGTTCTTCTGTACCTTGCCGAAAGTAACAGGATCTTGCATTTGATCACGCCACAGAGTTTGGAAACCTGACGTCCCCGCCTTCACCCCCCCCCCCCCAGCCATCTTCTATCTCTGCGGCTTTTATAAGAGAAATAAAGCATACGTTTTCTGGAAAGGGGGAGGGAATGAGTCCTGCCCTCTCCTCCCCCCTTCTTTCCTTGGCTATATTTAAAATAATTAACACCAGATTGAAGGACTTGCATGGGACCCTGCCGGCTCTCCCTCACCTAAGGAAACAAGAGCCACTTCACAAGGTCTGTATACGAGTTTGTTCGGAAGCTGCAGTGGATTTCTGGGCCCAATCCCCCATAGGAACATGAGAACATAAGAGAAGCCAATGTTGGATCAGGCCAGTGGCCCCTCCAGTCCAACACTCTGTGTCACACAGTGGCCAAAAACACCAGGTGCCCTCAGGAGGTCCACAGATGGGGCCAGGACACTAGAAGCCCTCCCAACTGTTGCCCCCCCCCCCGAATACAGATAGGGCTGCCAAGTCAGCCCGGGGGGCGGGGGATCCCCCGCTATAGGGGTTCCCGATCCGCCGGCCGGCATTCGGCCGGCGGGGGGAACCCCGCCCCAGAAGTCGTCCGGTGAGGATGACTTCCCCCGTGTAATGACGTCACCCGGAGGTGACGTCATTACGTTGGGGGCGTTGCCAGTGCGTCGTGGCGCATGCGCAAAGTGCACGCGCCAGAAGAGCTCCCGGGGGGAGAACAACTCCCCCCCGCCAGTAAGTCAACCCTACTTGGCAACCCTAAATACAGAGCATCACTTGTCCCAGACTGAGAGCTCCTATCTATACCTGGTGGCTCACAGCCACTGATGGACCTCTGCTCCATATCTTTATCCAATTCCCTCTTGAAGCCGTCCATGCTTGTAGCCGCCACCACCTCCTGTGGCAGTGGATTCCACGTGTTACTCACCCTTTGGGTGAAGAAGTACTTCTTTTTATCCATTCTAATCCAGCTGCTCAGCAACTTCATGGAGTGCCCACGAGTTCTTGTATTGTGAGAAAGGGGGTGGGGGAGTACTTCTTTCTCTGCCTGCTCGATCCCATGCATAATATTGTAAACCTCGATCATGTCACCCCTCAGCCGTCATCTCTCCGAGCTAAAGAGCCCCAAGCGCTTCAACCTTTCTTCATAGCTTTCCCTTGCTCGAAAGCCAGTCGAATATGACTCTAGGGGGCGGTGCTTATCTCCGTTTCCAAGCCGAAGAGCCAGCGCTGTCTGGAGACTTCTCCGTGGTCACATGGCTGGCATGACTAAATGCAGAGGCAGATGGAACGCTGCTACCTTCCCACCGAAGTGGTACCTATTTATCTACTGGCAACTTCTTGCTTTCATACAACATTGGCTAGGAAGGAGGGATCGGGGACAGAACAGTGCCAAACAAAGCAAAAAGAAGTCTTCACTCACTGGCAGAAGACGAGAGCAGAAGGGGACAGATGAATGTCCCACAGGAAAGAAAGCCAGGGCTTTGGTGCCATAACCAAGAAGCCCCTGTTTTGGCTTGCCATCCGCCTTAACCTCAGAAGGCCAGAGCACCCAAAGAAGAGCGTCTGATTACCCATAGTAATCTTGGCCTGCGATTCCGTTCACATCTTGATTCATCCAGTACCCCACTTACTCCTCCAACAGACCTTAACCTCAATATTTCATTTCCCCTTTTAACAACCCTGATCTGTTTCCATCCTGAGCCACATTTGGCCCTGCAGTTTCGGGATGCCAGCCTCCAGGTGGGACCTGGGGATCCCCCGAAATCACAGCTCACCTCCAGACCAGTGTTCCCTCTTAGCTGAGTTTGTGTGAGCTAGCTCACAGTTTTTTAGCCTCCAGCTCAAAGATTTTTTTGTCTTCACTCTGGAAGGGTGGCTCCAGAGCAAACTAATTTATGCAGTGGCTAAATCGCTTGCTCACAACTTTCATGCCCAGTAGCTCACAAAGTGGAATTTCTGCTCACAAGACTGCAGCTTAGAGGGAGCAGGCCCAAGACTTCAGTAATCTTTCCCCCCTAGAGAAAATGGATACATTGGAGGGTGGACTCGGTGGCATTGTACCCCACTGAAGCCCCCATACCCTACCCCCCCATTTCCTGCTGATGGGACCTGCCAACCCCACTGCATCCGAAGTAGCTGTAACCAGTGTTCCCTCTAAGCTGAGTTGGTGTGAGCTAGTTCACAGTTTTTTAGCCTCCGGCTCCCAGGTTTTTGTCTTCGCCCAGGAAGGATGTGGCTCCAGAGCAAACTAATCTAGGCAGCAGCCAAATCGCTCGCTCACAACTTCAATGCCAGGAGCTCACCAACTGGAATTTTTGCTCACAAGACTCCTCAGCTGAGAGGGAGCATTAGCTGCAGCCGCTTCCAAAACCCCCATTTCACTCTTTTTCCCCAGGAAGTCCTTTTCTGTGACTGATCCATGTAACCATGCAGAGCCCTTTCTTGGGAAGGAACGCTCTCCTTCCCCCACTTTTTATAATTTTCCTTCCCCTTTTCTGAGACGCTTTAAAAGCCCCAAACTCCAGAGTGTTGGAGGCTGAAGCGGATGGCCTTGGATGACTCTGAGCTGTTAGAAAGGGGGGTCTGTGTGCGGAGAGATACACAGACGGGCGTAATCCTTTGGATCATCATCCATCACTCCACAGGGCTGGTTTTTTGGCAGCCCCGCCGACTTCCGAAACACCGGCCAAGGTGAATGCTAAAATTAGCATTGGATTGTAAGAGCATCTCCCTAGGCACACGAGCCGCCGGTTCTTCCCCCACTTGGATGTCGTGCTCGCAAGTGCGTTATCTGTGTTTGGAAACTCCCTGGAAAGGCAAGCGGGGAAAGCTCAACAGAAAAAAAAGAAATTCGCCTGGGAGGAATGGACTCCAGACACAGAAATGTATTTTCTCTTTCGCCGGAGGAAAGCCGGGGGATGAGGCTTGGTTATGGAAACGGTGAAAGGAATCGGGTGAAGTAGGATTCTCAGGCAGCAGAAGATGGGTCTGATCCACACCTGTGGTAAAAGACTGGTGCGTGAAAAGTCAAAGAGACTGGAGCACTTGAAAGTTCTGCTCAGGTGCCACCTGCCAAATACAATTGTTCAGCAAGCTGAGAGCCAGTTTGGTGTCGTGGTTAGAAGCGCGGACTCTCTAATCTGGGAGAACCGGGCTTGGTTCCCCATTCAACCAGATGCAGCTGCTGACTAACCTTGGGTTAGTCACAAGTTCTCTCAGCTTTTCTCTCAAGGGCAGTTCTTGAAAGAGCTCTCTCAGCCCCACCTACCTCACAGGGAGTCTGTTGTGGGGAGGGGAAAGGAAAGGAGACTTGTAAGCCACTCTGAGACTCCGAATGAAGGGCAGGGTATAAATCCAATCTCCTCCTCCTCCTCTTCCTCTTCCTCTTCTTCTTTTTCTTCTTCTTCCTGTTTGGACGTATCTGAATGAATTAGGACGTGTCTGTCTGCATGATTACTCCGCTCTCTCATGTGATTACAAATGCCTTTTGCCACCACTTCCATTTTAAAGGGCACATATTTGAAAGAAGAACAATGACATTGGAGAAATTTTGAGACTTACTACTTAGGTGCCTCTAGGTGCCTTCTGTACCTGCCCACAAACACAGCTAATCTTGAGACCATTTCGTTTCGAATAGATGCCCCTGGCTGTTCAAGTGCAAAAAAGCAACCAATGCGATTTAGCAAACAGTGGTCATTTGAAGGATTCATCCAACCTCACAGGTGCAAAGTGGGTAGAAACTGCATCGGTTCCTTCCTTTATAACAGAAGCAAGTCCTGTTAGTAAGCTGACCGTGACTCATGGGGAAACCTGCCTCAGTTGTCAACTGAGAAAATGCAGTGCTCAGATTAGTCCTAAGCGGCTCATGCTCCAGCGACCTGGCCTGTTAAAACAGGCAGGTACTAAACAGGTGCAGAGCTCCTTGAAACAAATTTCAGCAACATTATAAAGGTGATCTGATCACATGGTGCCCTCACATGTAAGCAAGGGAGTCAGGTAAGGAAAGTTCTGCAACACCACGTTAGTATACCTAAGAAGATACAAGTTCTCCAAAATATTACCCAAACTAGCACCAACTTAAATGAAGATGTTTTCACGGAAAACTATAGCCTGCTCCCAATTAAAGCAGCTTTTAACCCAGCAGAGAATATCTGCAAACATTAGCCATCTGCCAGATACCCAGTATCACTACTCAAAGCAAACCTGTACGCCCACATCTTTTATTAAGCATACTTTGGGCACAGCAAGGACAATCTTCAACTCCTCTGTGCTTCACAAGGAATTAAGGATTTACAACAACAAATAAATGGAAGAACACACTGGTGCAGTAATAAGCAGAAAACAAAACCCCTTCCTGCGTTCCTGCTTCTCTCCTGCCTGTAGCTCCTCCTGTGACCTTCAGATGAAAAGCAGCGCCCGGCTGTGCCCAAAAGCATCACACCAATTCATGGCGCTGCAAAACTGCTGTGCCGCTGCCGTAAAGCACACCAGTCCTGGACAGGGTGAAGAGACGCAACGTGTTCAGCTCTGCCACGCTGGCCGTTTCGACACAGCCCGCTTAATATTAACAGGACCAAGATTATGTCAAATCGGGGACCCACCTCGGAGACGCACCCTGACGTTTCCCACGAAGAGGGCCATTCATTGTGGTCCCGTTTTAAATCGACAAGGCTTTGGACGGCCCGTGCCCCTTCCTCTTTGCGTGTGTGTGTGTGTGTGTGTGTGTGTGAAAGTCAGGATTAAACTGCATCCAGTTGGTGAATCATCTGCCAGCCCCGTTATTCCTGGTCCGGCAAATGTCCCTGCCAGTTATGATCCCAATTTCACACTGTTAATCGGCCCGACACGCACACAGCCGGCAGGAAATATCGGGTGGCAGCTTGGGTGTGTAAGGGTGGGTGACTGGGGGGGTGCAGGGGGGTGGGTGTGTTTGCTGGAAAAGACACACTGGAATAAAGCTGAGGAATTCCAGGGTCCGGCCAGAGCTGGGCCCCAGGTCAAGAAGACATCTGGAGAGCAGCGGTTCTGGATGGCAATGAGCACCAGGGGGCAGCATTGCCCACAGACTGGGACGAGAGAGAGAGAGAGCTTGACTGAGCAGGGGTCTTAGATATCAAACTGAATCCCTCGGTAAAGCCCCAGATGGTGGCAGCCAGGTCTAATGCCCTCCCGACCCACCCAAACCTGGACGGCCTCTGCGAGGACCAAACTCCGGCTGCACCTTAAAAGACTAACTGTATTTATTTCTACAGGAGCTTTCGTGAGTCGCAGCTCACGTCCTCAGATACCTGGAGGGAAATCATATCGGGAATGCAACTGGGGGGGGGGGGGACGGGGAGTTGGGGGCGGGAGGAAGAGTTAGGGAAACCCACGCTGTCCATCAAGATAGCAGCTTTGAAGGAGAAGAAGAGGAGGAGGAGAAGGAAAAGAAGAAGAGGAGGAGCAGGAGGAAATTGAATTTATATCTTGCCCTTCACTACTCGAAGGGGTCTCAGAGTGGCTTACAATCTCCTTTCCCTTCCCCTCCCCACAACAGATGCCCTGTGAGGTAGGTGAGGTTGAGAGAGCTCTTTCATAAACTGCCCTTGAGAGAACAGCTCTGAAAGAACTTGTGACTGACCCATGGTCATCCCAGCAGCTGCACGTGGAGGAGTGGGGAATCAAACCCGGTTCTCCCAGATTAGAGTCCGCGCTCCTAACCACTACAACAACGAGGAGGAGGAGGAGGAGGAGGATTGGATTTATACCCTGCCCTTCACTACCCGAAGGAGTCTCAGAGCAGTTTACAAACTCCTTTCCCTTCCCCTCCCCACAACAGACACCCCATGAGGTAGGTGGGGCTGAGAGAGCTCTTTCGAAGATTGCCCTTGAGAGAACAGCTCTGAAAGAACTTGTGACTGACCCAAGGTCATCCCAGCAGCTGCACGTGGAGGAGTGGGGAATCAAACCCGGTTCTCCCAGATTAGAGTCCGCGCTCCTGACTGCTACACCAAAGTGGTGTAGGGTCCAAAAGACATCCCCTTTTTATGGAATGGCCAACCAGATGCCTTTCAGAAGGCCTACCGGCAGGGCTGCCAAATCCAGCTTAGGAAACTCCTGGATATTTGTGGATGGAGTTTGAGAAGGACAGGGACCTCAGTGGGCTGTAATGCCATGTGGGTTCTGATACCTACAAGCAGGGGAGGGAAGCCAACCACCCTTTTGTTGTTGCCCCTTCCAGTCACTGGCATTTAGAAGTATACTGCTTCTGAACATGGAGGTTTTATTCAGCCAACGTGGCCGACAGCCATCAATGGGCCTGCCCTCAGTGAATTCATTTAATCCCTTTTGGCCCAACTACACTAGAGAACCCCACGGTGACTCGCGGCAGGGACTCGCGGGAGCTAATTACTCTTCTGAGTGAAGTCACCTTTCTTTTTGCCCATCCTAAATTTGCACATTACACTGTCATGGACCTCTGCTCTTTTAATCTCAGCTGTTTTGCGGTTGCATGAATTATTGACTTTTTAACGCCCAACAACCTGGTTCTTATATTTTCACAGTATCATCAGTCACATTGGTGGAGACCCAGCTAAGAAACGAGTTTTAAAAATAGTTCTCCATGGAGGGATAAATATGGACACAGGATTACCAACCTCCAGGTGGAGCCTGAAAACCTTCTGCTATTGCATCTTATCTCCAGACAACAGACATAATTTTCCCCTGGAGAAAATGGCTGCTTTGGTGGGTGGAGTCTATGGCCTTGTACAGGCCCCTCCCCAAACCCCACCCTCCCCAGGCTCCACCCCCCAAATCTCCAGGAATTCCCCAGCTTGGAGTTGACAACCGTAAATGTGGAGGTGATAATGTAAAACCTAGAGATTTCCAAAGAGATACCAGAATGGCAGAGAAACCCGGAAGGCTGTCTAGTCTTTTAGGGCCGTGAAATCCTTCCACCCCCCAATTCTGATCACTTTTTATAAAAGAGAGAGGAGGGAATGGCAAGCAACAGCTGGTAGATGCAGTCCTCCAAATTTGGGGATCGTCCGCCACTCCGTCTTGTGGCAGAGAGTTCCGTAAGTTAATGGTGCAAAGCATGGAACTGTGACTTCTCTGGTTGCTATTGGATGGCCGTGAGTCATCATATGGTGGAGAGAACATTTCCTAAAGCTCTCTCGTGCCTCCCCTGAAGACCACGGCTGACTCTCGGGGGCAGTGTTCCCTCTAAGCTGAGTCAGTGTGAGCTAGCTCACAGCTTTTTAGCCCCCGGCTCACACATTTCCATCTTAGCTCAGGAAGGATGGCTCCAGAGCAAATGAATTTATGCCATAGCCAAATCGCTCGCTCACAACTTGAATGCCGGTATTCACAAAGTCGAATTTTTGTGAATTCACAAAGTCGAATTTTTGCTTGCTAAACTCCACAGTTTAGTGGGAGCACTGCTCAGGGGTCATCTTTCTTCTGGAGGACACGGATCCCCCCCCCCCCCGACTGCCTCACAGCAAAGCGTTCCCCCTCCCCTGAACGTCCAGTGCCTCTTTTATTTCAACTCTGCCGAGAATGAGTCAATCTTGGCAGGCGAGGCCAAAAACCCATGTACAACAATGTGTGTGGCGAGGACGGGGGAAGGGGGGGGGTGTCGCGGATGTGGTGGACAAGAATGAGGCTCTGTGGCCGGCCGAAACTTGGCCTCCTGACTTCCCCCGAGGATTCGCCTGAGGCCTGCGATGCCACTCGAACCCAAAGGGTGTGTGGGAACCGGAACGTACCAGCAACGCCCCAGAGGCATAGCTGCGACCCGAAACTGGTGGAAGGTCCATTGCCATGGCTACTGGGGGGGGGGGCGGCCATCCCAGTTTTCTGCAGGCGGCTGGCTCTCAAGCCCTGCCCAAGGGTCTCGTGAAGCAGGGCCCGGCAGAACTGCCCCCAACGCAATGCGGGCTTAGCAACAGTTATGGCTGTTTCCTCCGGTCTTCTGCACACCAAGGGGGTCCCGGTGAGATAGTCGGGGCAAGGAAGAGGCAGCCAAGAAGCCAGGATCGTGGCCACAAGGTGGGGAGAAGCTGGGCACGGAGTTAGTTGGTCTGACGGATCGGACCCCGTCGAGATCAGCATCACATTTCTTGACAGAGGCTGGATAGATGGTCCCGGGAAGCAGTGTAAGAATGTAAGAGAAGCCATGTTGGATCAGGCCGGTGGCCCAGCTAACCCAACACTCTGTGTCACACAGTGGCCAAAACCCAGAGGCCCCAGAAGTCCTCACACTGTTGCCCCCCCCAAGCACCAAGAAGACAGAGCATCCCTGCCCCAGACATAAGAACATAAGAGCAGCCATGCTGGATCAGGCAAATGGCCCATCTAGCCGAACACTCTGTGTCACACAGTGGCCAAAACCCAGGAGCCATCAGGAGGTCCAGCAGTGGGACCGGAACTCCAGAGGCCATCCCAGTGTTGCCCCCGAAGCACCAAGAAGACAGAGGATCACTGCCCCAGACATAAGGATGCCTTTCTAAACCAGCCAGACTCTCCAGTGTTAAAGGCTGCATCCTCAAGAGCATAATTTCTCGTAACACATAATGCACGCTTCCTTCAGCAGTTAGTCCCTGCTGTTTTTCAGGGATGTGATCAAAGAGGGTCAAGCTAACAAAAGAAGTTATTATAGAATTGCAGACCGGAAGGTCTGTAGTTCGGCAGTTCGAGACCCGAGAGCTGCATGACGGAGTGAGCGCCTGTCTCTGGCCCCAGCTCCTGCCAACCCAGCAGTTCGAAAGCAAGAAATTGCAAGTAGATAAATAGGTACTGCTTCGGTGGGAAGGTAACAGTGTTCCGTGCACCTCGGCATCTAATCATGCCAGCCACATGACCTCAGAGAGGTCTTCGGACAGCGCTGGCTCTTCGGCTTGGAAACGGAGATGAGCACCGCCCCCTAGAGTCGGATCCGACTGGGAAACCTTTACCTTTACTTTATTGTTTACTGCTGTAAAAGTGTCACAGAACTTTGTTGCATGCTGTACTATTTGACCTCTGAAGAAAGCGCTTGGGCCAAAATGTCTCAGGTCATATATGGTTCCTTTTGTGCATTTGTCACTTGGATTATTTTAGGAGGCTTTCTTTGGGCCCCTACGGGGTTTTTATACATTTTTGAAATAAACACGTGGACTTTTGTCTATACCTGTTGACGTTTTTACCTTTTGGCCCTTTACTGGTTTTCTAAACTTCCTTTGGCGGTTTCCGCTTGCTTGGTTTAGTTTTTTCCTTCCCGTCTCTTCGTGGGTCCATCCCCAAATCCCCAGGAGTTTCCCACCCTGGATCTGGCAACCTGAAACCCCTATCCCCTGCTGCTCTTTGCTAAAGGGACGATTTTGCTGAGGGCACTTCGGCTTGAACTAAACAATCACTGGAAGGCACTTTCTGGACCAGAAGTTATTTTCAGAGAAATACCATTTGGCATGTGATTGCATCTTTGGTGGCCTCGTTTGTAGTTTTATTCTGTTTCACATTGGGACAATTCTTTTCTGGTCTATTTTGTATCCATGTTGTATAATTGTATTATGGTATAAGCTAATGTGCTCCTCATTGTGTTAGACCTCTGAAGAAGGCCTAAACAGGCCGAAACGCGTCAGGTCGAGTCCACTGGCCCTTGTGTGTATGATTTTGGAAGTTTTATATGAGGTGTAATTGGGCCCTTATAGGTTTTTTAATTCTTTGCTAATAAATACATGTATTTTTATATTAGATACATTAAGTTTTAATTGTTGGCCCTGTATTCTGTTTGAATAAACCTCTTTAGGTTTTTGATCCCAGGTTTCAAGGTTAAGTTTGTTCCCCTTTTTCGTCCTTAGTCCATCTCCACATCTACAGGAGTTTCCCAGCCTGGGTCGGGCAACCCTAAGCCCCTATCCCCTACCATCGTGGACCTGGCAACCCTAGCTAGGAGAGAGCCGGAAACCAGGGCACACATCTTATATCTACCCGAAAGCCATCTAGCTTCTTCCAAGGCTGGGCCGCCCCTGCTGATGCCCCCTCCCCCTTTACAGGCCTGCCACCCGCTTCCCCGAATCTTCGGCTTTTCTCTCTCTGGCGCAGCGAATTTTCGTCCTCGTCCTCCTCCACCTCCTCCTCCTCCCCTCCTGCGCTTCCCATTCTTTGTCTCTTAACAAATATCCCTGGCTCCCGTCCCAGGGCTCTTTTTACATGCTCAGCCTTCTGCTGCAGTATGTGAGCCAGCGGCTGGTGCGGGGTGCCAGGGAGCAGCAGAGAGGGGGTCCTGCCAACCGTCTCCCCTTTGGCTGCCCGTAGGAACGTGCCAAGTCTTTGCGGTGCCCCTTGCCAATCCGGAGAGAAAGAGGCACAGAAGTCGCACACAAAGGAGGGTCTATGGGCGCCGGCGGGCACCTGACATCCAGGGGGGCTGCTCGCTTAACCCCCTTAATCCCCCCCTCCCACATTTGAGTTTAATAATTAAAAGGCTGAGGGGGGGGGGAGTGTTTGCAATGTGCAACAGCTGGGCCCGAGGCTTTCCAGGAGATGAACTCATGAACAACTGTTCAAAATAACTTCATTTGGACGGCCATTAGATCGGGCCGCTGGGGAGCGAGAGGGCTGCCTAGCTGTTTCGGCCAGTGGGGAACTGGGGAGGGGGGGCTGGAAAAGGCCAAGGGTGAAAGAGAGTCTCTCTACGGGGAAATGGATTGGGGGGGGGGGTGTCTGTGGCTGAGATCCCAGAGGTTGCGGCCTGTGCAAATCTAGATTCAGAGGGCTCTGTGAGGGTGCTCTGTGGTCGGGTTCGCACCCCAAAATCTTCAGGTATTTCTAGGATGGCCAGGTCCCTTACCTCTGCCGGTGGGGGCCTTTGGGGGGGGGGGTTCCGGCAGGTGGGGGGACATTGCACGATGTCCCCGATACGATGACATCTCCCCAAAGCGACATCATCATGCCGGAATAGGGTTGCCATCCTCCAGGCGGGGCCTGGAGATCTCCTGCTATTACTACCAATCCCCAGACGGCAGAGATCAGTTCCCCTGGAGGAAATAGCTGCTTCGGAAGGTGGACTCGACGGCATTATACCCTACCAAGGTCTTTCACCTCCCCAAACCCCGCCCTCCTGAGGCTCCACCCCCAAAATCTCCAGGTATTTCCTATCCCAGAGCTGGCAACCCTACTCTGGAAACATCACACGGGGATGGTCTGGTGTTTGGGTGAAACTCTATGTTTTTTTGCCCTAAGAATGATAGAGTTTGCCCAAATACCAGAGCGTCCCCTGTGACGTTTCCAGCCCAATGATGTCACTCCCGAGTGACATCATTGCATTGGGGGGTGGCACTTCCGGCTTGAATGGAAGTAGCCTAAAAACGTCGTTTGGGGGCGGGATTTCCCCCACCGGCCAGGTGAGCAGCAGTGGGGAAGCCCAGTCCAAATTGGAGGATCCTCCTTTGGGAACGGGGGGGGGGTCTGGGGTCCCTAGGTATTTCCCAACCTAGAGTTTGCACCCCCAGCTGTACCGTACTTGATGTAGACCACCCCCCTGGACAGACCTGGAGAAAGGAAATATACAGGGTGGCAGCTCAACTTTCCCCATCGTAACTGCAACAGGTGACTGGACACATATCTCCCCACTTCAATCTGGGGCTCTGTCCCCCCACGTGCAGCTCCCTTCCTCCCCCCACACAGACTCTGTAGGCCGAGTAGAAACCCAAACCTACCTCTGTGATAATCGGCAAAACCATCTTCTGTGGAGGACGGGGGCCACACCAGGTTGGAAACGACCAGGAGGAAGTTTTGGGGGTGCAGTCTGAGGAGGGCGGGGCTTGGGGAGGGGAGGGGCTTTGATGGGGTATAATGCCACAGAGACCACCGAGCAGAGCAGCCATTTTCCTCCAGGGGGAACTGATCTGTTGCTTGGAGATCCATTTTGATCTCCAGCCACCCCCTGGAGGTTGGCAACTCTAGGCTGGAAAATACTAGGTGGTTCGGGGGTGGAGCCTGAGGAAGGCGGGCCTTGGGGAGGGGAGGGGCTTCAATGGGGTATGATGTCATAGCATCCGTTTTCTCCGGGGGGGGGCGACTGATCTCTGTCGCCTGGAGATCAGTTATCATCCCAGGAGACTGCCAGCCACCACCTGGAGGTTGGCACCCTACCCCACAGTGACCGTCCAAGGAGAAGTGTCTTGCGCTTACTGGGCTGCACCAGTGTTTCCTAGAACCTCTTCGAGGCTGAGCAGTCCCTTCCGGCCCAGTGTCTTTTCTTTTCCGTTTCACATCTCCTAGACAAATCGTTTCGGAAGTGACCCAACCCTGCCTTGGCTTGGAGGAGGCCTGAATAATGCTCCTTTTTTTAGCCCGTTGTCTTGAGGATGAATATAGAGAAACACAACGAAACCTGATAAACACCTGCCCGCCCTCCTCTCCCCCGCCTCCGAGCGGCCCATGACATCATGTCTTAAACGGACCCGGCGAGAAAACACAACTCTCTTCGGAAACGGCAGCTGCTGTACTGTCTAGGAAGCGGCGTTAACTCCAAGTCCGAAGGGGGTTTCCCCTCCCAGAAAAGGGTCTCTCACTTCGGCTTCCTCCTCTGAGAAGCCTCATGACTCTCCAGGTCTTTGGCGGTCCATTATCGGTTTCTGAACTGATTCGATTTCAATCCAGTTTGACCCGAAACCTATTACCCGGAACGTCAACAAGGGCACGCAAGGAAGACCTGGCGTGAAATCGATCCACCTCCAGAAGGCTCCCCAAAATCATATAGGGAGGGCTGCTAGTTTGGGAAGAAGAAGAAGGAGAGGAGGAGGAGGAGGAGGAGGAGGAGGAGATTGGATTTACATCCCACCCTTCAGTTCCCCGAAGGAGTCTCAGAGAGGTTTACAATCTCCTTTCCCTTCCCCTCTCCAACAACAGACACCTTGTGAGGCAGGTGGGGCTGAGAGAGCTCTTCCGAGAACTACTCTTGAGAGAACAGCTCTGGGAAAACTTATGACTGACCCAAGGTCACACCAGCAGCTGCAGGTGGAGGAGTGGGGACTCAAACCTGGTTCTCCCAGATTAGAGTCCCCGCACTTAACCACTACCCCAAACTGGCTGTACACCGACAAGTTCATGCAAAAGCCGGCGCCTCTGCGGCTATGAGGCCGCGGTAGCCAATCAGAACCTCCATGTCCAAAGGCAGTGTACCTTGGAATTCCAATGCGAGGGGGTCAACTTTATGGCAACGGCAGTCCTTGTCCCTCCTCTCCATTCACCAGCCTCTCCTCCCTGAAACCGACCTGGAAAACATGGCAAACACACACACACACACAGACACACACACACACACGCACACAGAGATATATGTAAGGGGGAGAGAATGCACAGCATTTCAGATTCCCAGACAGCCAACGCAGCATCCTTTCTCTGCAGATGTCGTCTCAAACAGATGTCCCTCCGGGGACCATCTCTGGTAATCAGAGAAGAATCGCTCTCCCCTCACTGGCTGCGTTACAGTGTAGGAAGCAAACGGTCATGCTGAAGCCACAAGGGGCTGGGGGGAAACCACTTTAGCTAAAGTAAACTGGAGTTTAACAGCATGGTGCTTGGCCTCATACAGTCCTCTGGCTTGGTTCCCCCTCTTCACTGAAGCAAATCACCAGTAACCCACTTATAAAACTGTCAATCCGGTGTTGCAAAGGGGTGCCGGAATCAGTCAGCTGTAAAGTCCTGGACTGGGGTGCATAAAAGATCTCCCCCTGCCAATATTTTTTAAAGGACGGCTATTCTCGGTGGGACTCACCTGTTCCGGGGGAAGGGGAGGTTCCCCAGACTCAGGGCCTTTTCTGTGATGGCACCCGACCTGTGGAACTCTTCTAGGGCACGCACGGCTGCTAAGTTTTAGGAAGAAGAGAAGAAGAAGAGATAGGATTTATACCCCGCCCTTCACTAACCAAAGGAGTCTCAGAGTGGCTTACAATCCCTTTCCCTTCCCCTCCCCACAACAGACACCCTGTGAGGTAGGTGGGGCTGAGAGAGCTCTCTCGAGGACTGCTTTTCAGAGAACAGCACTGAGAGAACTTGTCACTGACCCAAGGTCACCCAGCTGGCTGCATGTGGAGGAGTGGGGACTCAAACCCGGTTCTCCTAGATTAGAGTCCGCACTGTTAACCACTACACCAAACTTGTCAAACCTCAGAAACTAAACAGGGTCAGAACTTGGAGGGGAGACCACCAAGGAATGCTTTGTAGAGGAAGGCGACGGCCAACCATCTCTGCTTCTCTCTTGCCTTGAAAGCCCCTTGCTGAGGTCACCGTAAGCTGGTCATGACTTGTTAGCCCTTTAGACACGTATGGGCCTTCATCACAGTTTGGTAGCCATCTCACAAGCACCAAAGCTTTCAAATGGCTGACTAATAAATCTGGAAGGCTGCCCCCAACCGCCTCTCCTGTGGTTCCACAGATCATTCCCCCACCCTGCACCCATTTTCTCTGCCTGCCCCCTCTGCCGACCCATCAGTGCCGCCCTCCCCCCTTTGAACCAGGGCTCTCCCAGAGAGTCCAAGAGCGTTAAGCTCGGAACAGGTGGGAGACGCGGAATGAAACAGATCCCCAACCCTCGAATGCACCAGATTTCAGTCTCTCCGGGGAAACTATTTTGGGCTTTAATTAGGGTCGATTGGCAGAGCCGAACAGCTGACGGGCAAAGTGTTGAAACTAAGCCCCCCCACAATGCCATACCCCCATTTTAAAAAAGGTGACTAGACTAGACCAAAGCACGACCAGCCTTCCCCTTAGCTGGAGTTCCTGTGGGCCCCGTCACGTTGAAATCTGCTGGTCTCTACCTTTCTCCCCAGCCTCAAGACAGCCTCCTATTGTTTTTGACCCCGCCTGCGAACCAGATCAGTACAAGGGAATGGTTGCGAAGAAACCCACCTGATACAGATCTCCTTTCACATCCACCTGCTAGATGCAGGTACCTCCAGGCTGGACTCCAGGCAACAGACACATGCTGCCAGCTGGGTGACCGTGGGTCAGTCACAAGTTCTCTCAGAGCTGTCCTCTCAGGAGTAGTCCTGGAGAGAGCTCTCTCAGCCCCACCTACCTCACAGGGTGTCTGTTGTGGGGAGGGGAAGGGAAAGGAGATTGTAAGCCGCTCTGAGACTCCTGAGTGAAGGGTGGGGTATAAATCCAATCTCTTCTTCTCTGAACTAGGGTTGCTGGATTCCCACCAGGAGCTACCAGCATTAAAGTTGTGAGCAGATGATTTGGCTACTGCAGAGCGAAATAGTTTGCTCTGGAGCCCTCCTTCCCGAGCTGAGGCAGAAAGGTGTGAGCCGGAGGCTAAAAAAACTGTGAGCTAGCTCACACTAACTCAGCTTAGAGGGAACACTGGTTATAGCTGTTTTGAAAAGCAGCCGGTGTTTGCAGTACAGATCTGACTCAGTGTCTCAGCGTTAGATGAGGGTGTTAGACAAGGAGCTTGGATGCCCAGGTTCAAACCCTCACTTTGCCGCAGCGTTAATGTGGCTGACCTCACAGGGCTGTCGTGAGTTTAAACTGGGGAGAAATGTGCAGGCCAAGGGAAGAAAACGCACTAACTAGACAGACAAGATAGCGGTGGGATTTTGCCGACCGGCCTCGGCCGATCAGCCGGTGTGGGCTCAGTTTGGCCCAAGCCGCTCGCCTGGCTTCACAGGGGTCCAGAGGGGGTGGGGGGGGGGAGAGGCAGGGCCCCAGGAGTCGAATTCACAGCACGGCTGGAGTGGGCCCGGTCCAAGAAATGGCCAGCCATTTGCAGGGGAAGCTGGCAATTGGAATTCCCCACACAAGTGTGCACGACTTTGTTTTGCTAATCCGGCCGGGTTCAGAGATGGAGGCGCTGGCAGTGGGCACAGCTGTGGCTGTCTGAACTCGAACAGGTGACGGGCGCAGCTGTCCTTCCAGGGGGGGCGTTCTAAGAGGAGGGGAGGGCAGCTAGAGCACTTGGCTGCTTCCTCGCTGCGGCCCACATTAACCCTGGAGGATCCTGAGATTCATGCCGACCGAGCTGTTTAACCTCTGCCTCGCTCTCTCTCTCTCTTCTCTTATTTCCTACAGAAGAACCTCTGAACTCCACTGGAAAGCAATTTTATCTGTTCCCTTCTTCCTTTCTTTGTGGCGAGGCAAGCCCCCCCCTGCCCCGCCCCCCAAAACAAATTCCAGTGGTTTGAATTTGTGTCTGGTAATGACTGTGGCTGTTCCCGAGAGCCAGTGCGGTGAAGTGGTTAAGAGCAGCGGAATGTAACCTGGGAGAACCGAGTTTGATTCTCCACTCCTCCTCCATATGAAGCCAGCTGGGGGACCTCGGGTCAGTCACAAGTCCTCTCAGAGACCTTCTCTCAAAGGCAGTCCTCGAGAGAACTCTCTCAGCCCCACCTACCTCACAGGGTATCTGCTGTGGGGAGGGGAAGGGAAGGCGATTGTAAGCAGCTCTGAGACTCCTTCGGGTAGTGAAAGGTGGGGTATAAAACCAACTCCTCCTCCTCCTCTTTTTCATGACCTGATCCAACATGGCTTCTCTTATGTTCTTATGTCTGGGGCAAGTGATGCTCTGTCTTCTTGGTGCTTGGGGGGCAAGAGTGGGAGGGTTTCTGGAGTCCTGGCCCAACTGGTGGACCTCCTGATGGCCCCTGGTATTTTTGGCTACTGTGTGACACAGAGTGTTGGACTGGACGGGCCACTGGCCTGATCCAACATGGCTTCTCTTATGTTCTTAAGATGGCGGCACCTGCTACTGGCACATGGATTCCTCCACTGACACAAAAGCCCCCCCAGAGAAGAGCTTCTGCTCATTTTATTCTTTCTTCTTTACCGTCCACTGACAGCCAACCACCCCGAGCATCGTGAGGCTCAGTCCTCAACAAGGCCGAGCTGGGAATTCCCTCTTCCGTCTGGGTTTGAATCTACCACCTTTCCCCCCACTACAGGCCTTTATGGGTGGCCTCTCCAGACACAGAGAGCCCATAAAGACCCCTAGTAGGAGCCGTGTTTCGACGGACATCGAAGCCACAGCTTAACATCCTGTCACGCTTCATGGCTGTAGCCCAGGGGTGGGCAAATTGTGGCCCGCGGGCCACATGCGGCCCACCACGGAGTTTTTTGCGGCCCGCCAAGGCCGTTGGCCACGTGGTTTCAGTCAGGCCTCCGTTGGGCCCAGAGCGCAGAGAAGCGGCGCTCCGGGAGTGAAGTGTCCAGGGGGTGGGCACATTACCAAGCCCCACCCCCTGCTCCCAGCAGCCCTGTTGGGCGATGAGGAGGAAGAGGAAGGAAGGTAAACTACCACTATTTAATTTAATTTATATTTATTGATTTTTATGATATAATTTATACCTTTTCTGAAATGCGAAGTTAACTAATGAATGCAATCATTTAAAAAGGTGCGGCCCTCCACTAACCTCCGCTCCCACAAAGTGGCCCCCGAGCCAAAACAATTGCCCACCCCTGCTGTAGCCGATTCATCGTTGGTGAGTGGTGCAAGTTACTCAATGAGCTGAGGATTTGGACCTGGGTCTCTGACCAGTGTTCCCTCTAAGCTGCGTTAGCCAGCTCAGTTTTTTAGCCTCCGGCTCACACCTTTTTGGATGGCTCCAGAGCAAACTAATTTATGCAGGAGCCAAATCGCTCGCTCACAACTTTAGTGCCAGTAGCTCACAATGTAGAATTTTTGCTCACAAGACTCCGCAGGTTAGAGGGAGCATTGTCTCTGACATATTAAACATTACACCACACTGGGCCTCCACGTCTCAGTGAGTTCTGCGGGACTTCACTCCACTGACAGAAGAAAGGGTGGAAAGGAGTAGAGAGTCGCACGAGTCGGTGTAGTGCGTAGAGTGTCAGACCGGGCTCTGGAAGAGAGCTGGGTTCAAATCCTGACTCGGTCATGACACTTGCCAGATGACCTTGGGCCAGGCAGCCTCTCCTACCTCACAGGGTTGGCGTGAGGACAGAAGCAGGCAGTCACATATGTGGAAGAGGAGGGGGGAGTAAAATGTATGGGATAGATGACTGGATGTGGGGGGAAACCCCTAACAAAAAATTTTTGATAGCACACAATAATTTGACCGGCACAGACCTTTGCCAGTAAACAAACATTCAGGTAGGGAGATTTGCAGATTGAATAGGGAGATTTGCAAATCTAGATCGGCCTCGGAGCACTGACATGAAATTAGGAATTAGGAACTAAAGGCATTAAGAAACGCATCTGGGCGGTTTCATGTTCTTTCGGTGGCCGGTTCTGTTGCTGCCTGGAGGTTGGCACCTCCCTTCCGGCTCCTTCCCCATTTGATGCCCACTCAGCCTTTGAATCGAGTTCCCCCACCGCCCCCCTCAGCTACAAAGGTAACGCCCGGAAGACCTGCGGGTGCAGCCATCCCACCGATGATAAGCCGTCTCTAGTGTTCGGTACTTTAATATTCTTCCCACCCGTCAGCCTTCATAAAAAAAGAAAAGGATGGGGGCGGGGGGGGGGGGGGAGGAAAGCAAATGGAAAGTCTTCATCAAAAAAAACCCATCCCACCAAAAAAACCCACCCTTTTCCCGCAAATGGGACTCGGGGCAGCTGGCCCTTTAAATATTACCGCCTCATTGAAATGCAGATATGCTAATGCCCAATAATGCTCTTGCAGCTGCAGAGAAGAGCCCCCCCCCCCAACAGAGTCTCTCTTTCCAAAGATGAATAAGTACCCGAGGCAGAAGGACAAGTTGGGTTTTAATAAGGATGCTGGGGGGTATCTTGGATGGGGCGGGGTGGGGGGGGGACAGAGATGTGGGGGACATGGGTGGCCCCTCAGTGGCTCCCTGACTGCTAACTCAAGGTGCTCCTCTTAGGGACGTGTCATCAGCTGTCACCCCAACCTGACATTTGCTGGCGTCTCGCCGCTGGGAAGCTGCCAATGGAAATCTAGATTCACCACCACCACCGCTGGGCCGACTGGACGCCGGCCAACCGATCGGCCATCAATTCTCCCTTGTTTGGCGTCCAAGATCAGAAGTAAACAGGAAAAGTCCAGGTGTCCCACTGACAGAAAGCCAGGTCGGAAAAAGGCATCCTTTGCCCAGTTGTTTGTTGTTCTGTCCAACGGTTAGACCCCCCTCGCCCCTGAATCAATGCGCTCCTTTCCTTCTCTTGGGTCTGCAGTTAATGAGAGGGCATAGCTGGTCGCCGAGGCCACGCTCTTCCAATAAGACACTGTAGCCCACATGGAGTATCCTGCTGGGACGTCCCGATGCCTCTGAGAGTTGAGCTGGTCCCCATTCAGTCAGCATCACCCATTAATCCAGTCCTGTTAAAACTTTCCCCAAGAAGAACATAAGAAGAGCCCTGCTGGGTCAGACCAGTGGCCGAGGCCTTCTCCTGAGAAGAACATAAGGAGAATCCTACTGGATCAGGCCAGTGGTCCATCTAGTCCAGCATCCTGACTCACACAGTGGCCAACCAGTTCCTCTGGAGGGCCAACAACAGGGCAGAAAGGCCGAGGACTTCCCCTGAGAAGAACCTCAGAAGAGCCCTGCTGGGTCAGACCAGTCAGGGTCCATCTAGTCCAGCCTCCTGTCCTGCAAAGTGGCCAGCCATTTCCTCTGGAGGGCCAACAACAGAGCATAGAGGCCAAGGATTTCCCCTGAGAAGAACCTCAGAAGAGCCCTGCTGGATCAGACAAGGGAGGGTCCATCCAGTCCAAGGGTGTAGACTTTCCAATTTGGGGGGGGGGGGGGGGGCTGGGGCTGGGCCAGAGACATTATAGGCCATTGTCTCCGGGGGAGGCTCAGCACTTCCTGGAAAAATTCAGGGGGGGCTCCAACTCCCCAGCTCCCCTGAAGTTGACGCCTGTGATCCAATCTAGCACCCTGTCTCAAACTGCGGCCAACCAGTTCCTCTGGAGGGCCAACCACAGGGCACAGAGGCCATCCTCTGATGTCAGATGTGACATCATCACATCTAGAACATTGGGGTGACACTCTGACACTCTATGGTAGAAGCCAAATTTGCCATAGAGTTTTTGCCCAAATACCAGAGTGTCGCCCCAGACGTGATGACATCATTGCCGAGTCATGAGGGCAGTGTCACGGATATGTTGCTGCAGATTGGATGGGTTTCCCTGCTGCTCCCGGTAAGTTTCCCCCCCATCCCCCACTGGTTGCCGAAGGGATCCCTGGCAACTCTATTAGCAGCCCTGAGACCGCTAGATAGCTCAGGTCTATGGTCTTGCCGCTAAGTTCATGAACACATACGAAGCTGCCTTATCCTGGATCAGACTGTGGGTCCCTCTGGTGAGTCTTGTCTACTCAAACTGGCAGCAGCTTTCCAGGGTCTCAGGCAGAGGTCTTTCCCATTATCTACTGCCTGCTCCTTTAATCTGGAGATGCTGCTGGGGATTGAACCTGGGACCTCCTGCATGCCAAGCAGAGGCTCTGCCACTGAGCCACAGCCCTTCTTTACAGCTCTCAACGG
This sequence comes from Lepidodactylus listeri, assembly GCA_029233225.1. NCBI lineage: Eukaryota > Metazoa > Chordata > Lepidosauria > Squamata > Gekkonidae > Lepidodactylus > Lepidodactylus listeri. Next base: position 3,388,381 of record JARCFY010000022.1, read on the forward strand.
TCTCAGGCAGAGGTCTTTTCCATCACCTCCTGCCTGGTCCTTTTTAACTGGAGATGCTGCCGGGGATTGAACCTGGGACCTTCAGCATGCCAAGCAGAGGCTCTTCCACTGAGCCACAGCCCTTCTTTACAGCCCTCCAGGGTCTCAGGCAGAGGTCTTTCCCATCACCTCCTGTGTGGTCCTTTTTAACTGGAGATGCTGGGGATTGAACCTGGGACCTTCTGCATGTAGGGCAAAGGCTCTTCCCCTGAGCCACAGTTTGGTGGCTTGGTGGTGCTGGAAAGTGCCATCTAGTCGTAGCTGTTAATGGCAACTCTGTAGGGTTTTCAAGGCAAGAGACGTTCAGAGGTGGTTTGCCACTGCCTGCCTCTGTGTAGCGGCCCTGGACTTCCTTAGAGGTCTCCCATTCAAGTCCTAACCAGGGCCAACTTCAGACAAGACCAGGCTAGCCAGGGCCATCCAGTTTGCCAAGACTGTCTCCACAGCAGAGACCATTCCATAGATTTGCCTGCAAACATCTGCCCTGACACATTCGTTCAATTCTTTCACTCTCACAATACTGACCGCTACGGAGGCTTTGGATATCGGAGATTCTAGAAAAGTTGTAAAAAAAGCGAAACCGGGAAACTGAGACATTGCAGGATTTGTTCGGCAATCGATGCCCCTGCTGGCTCGAACTCCCTCGTACCAGCCGAAGGCAGCTGCAAATTAATTTTTTTAAAAAAAATTCACGGAGCAGATAACGCAGGTGGCTCCTCCGTCAACAAGCGCCGCAGCTGCAGACGCTACCACTTGACTGTGCACAGACGGCGCGCGAGAATGTTAACTAATGAACTGAAGAAAGGAAGGCGTCCAGAACAGTCCCTTCTCAGCGCGTAATGGATGAAGGAAGAGAGAACAGGCTACTCAGAGGGAGGGGGAAAAAACCCACCTTCTCCCAGTCCATTAAGGCAAGAAGACTCTCCGCACAGCTGCCGAAGATCCGGTACAGATCCCACAGTGTAAAAGCCACATGAGTATACAGAGAGGATCTTTGTCTACCCACTGAACTTCACTGCCTCCTGGACTCCCTCGGCCTACAGCTCTGCAAGTGCCAGAAATCTTGCCCTCACTCGCCCTTGGTGGCCGTTTTTCAGAAAGGATGCAGTAAAAGTGGACCGGGAGGAGAAAAAAAAGCAAGAAAAATGATTGTGGGGTTGGAGCACCTTCCCTACAAACCCAGGCCAAAGGGGTTTAGGGTTTGTGAGTTCAGAGATCAGTCAACTATCAGGGGACATGGCCGACATGAAGGAAATTATGCACAGGGAAGACATTGTGAGAAGAAGAGGAGGAGATTGGATTTATACCCCGCCCTTCACTACCCAAAGGAGTCTCAGAGCAGCTTACAGTCTCCTTTCCCTTCCCCTCCCCACAACAGACACCCTGTGAGGTAGGTGCGGCTGAGAGAGCTCTCCCAAGGACTGCCCTTGAGAGAACAGCTCTGAGAGAACTTGTGACTGACCCAAGGCCACACCAGCAAGCTGCACGTGGAGGAGTGGGGAATCAAGCCCGGTTCTCCCAGATCAGAGTCCGCGCTCTTAACCACTACCCCAAACTGGCTCTCAGTGTCTGTTTCTCTCGCTCCGAATAAAACTCACGGGCTGGGCTGTAGATGCAAAGCCAAACAAAAGGAAGTTCCTTCTTCACTAAGGGAGTAATTGTGGAAAATACCGTCAGGCATCAGCCGACTTATGGTGACCCTTCAGAAGGTTCTCAGGGCAAAAGATGTTCTGAGGAGGTTTGCCACTGACAGCCTCTGGGTTGTGATCCTGGATTTCCTCGGTGGTCTCCCATCCAAGGACTAACCAGGGCCGACCCAGCTTAGCTTCTGAGATCTGATGAGATTGGGCTAGCCTGGGCTGTCCAGGTGAAGGCAAGGGACAAGCAGAGGTGGCTTCCCCATTGCCTGCCTCTGCGTAGCAACCCTGGGCTTCGTTGGTGGACTCCCATCCAAATACTGACCAGGGCCGACCCTGCTTAGGTTCCAACCGACAACCGAGGGAGGCTTGGCCTCTCTGCCCGACTCATAGGAAGTGTGCAGTATGCACCTCCGTGGGGAGTCACGTAACATGAAGATGTCCCAAAAACTTATAGATGGTTTTTTTTCCCTCCCTAACGAACGAGCGGCCCTTTTCTGCGTTAACTCCACAATGCGCAATGAACGCCGGAGAGTGTGACCCCTACATTATAATCACTCATCCACTCTGGGATCAGGAGATAGAGAAAACCCTCCCTGTAGTGGCGGGGAGGTGGTAAGGACGGAGAAGTTGGATTCCGGGCCCGGGCAGACTAAGCACGGACAGCCGAAATATACATCGACTTGACCCCTGAGAAAGAAACTTCACGGTGGCGGATGACCCACCAAGAGAAAAGGAGGACATAAAACCGAAGCCCCGGGCCTCTCCACCCACACACCGACCCATGCTCACGCAGGGGAGGGGACCAGCACTCTGGGCAGCAGGCAATAAACAGCTCATTCCTGGATCCGACAGAAATGCAACTGCCCGCCCGGGAGTGATGTACATGCTGTCAGGCTACAACAGCCGCCATGTGCTCTTTATAGCCACCCTGTAAAAGTAATGCCCCGTGAAGGATATATAAGCATCCATTTCAGCCACAGCAGGTCGAGGGAGGCCCAGGGAAAGCGTCTCATCTGGACGACTGTCACTCAGAAAGAGAACTGGGAAGACAGATGTTAACCATGCCGGGGGGGGGGGGGGCGGGCGGTCACACAGGTTGCTCATGGACTTTTCCTAATACACATATACGAAGCTACCGTAGACTGGGTCGGCCCATCTAGTCCATCTTCGTCTTCTTCCAGGTCTGCACGGAGGAGCATCTTTCCGGCAGGGACCCGGCCCATACACTGGGACAGCAAAGCAGGGAAATAAGAACATAACATAAGAACGTAAGAGAAGCCAATGTTGGATCAGGCCAGTGGCCCATCCAGTCCAACACTCTGTGTCACACAGTGGCCAAAAACACCAGGTGCCCTCAGGAGGTCCAGCAGTGGGGCCAGGACACCAGAGGCCCCCTCCCCACTGTTGCCCCCCCCCCCAAGCACCAAGAATACAGAGCATCACTTGCCCCAGACTGAGAGTTCCTATCTATACTTTGTGGCTAATAGCCATGGGTGGACCTCTGCTCCATGTGTTTATCCAGTTCCCTCTTGAACCCGACAATGCCTGTAGTCACTGCCACCTCCTGTGGCAGTGAATTCCACATGTTACTCACCCTTTGGATGAAGAAGTCCTTCCTTTTATCCATTCTAGCCTGACTGCTCAGCAATTTCATGGAGTGCCCCTGAGTTCTTGTATTGTGAGAAAGGGAGAAAAGGACTTCTTTCTCTACCTGCTCTATCCCATGCATAATCTTATAAACCTCAATCATGTCACCCCTCAGCCATCGTCTCTCCAAGCTAAAGAGCCCCAAGCACTTCAACTTTTCTTTATAGGGAAAGTGTTCCAACCCTTTTATCATCCTAGTTGCCCTTTTCTGCACTTTTCTGCACATAATGTATGATAGTTTTTAAAAAATGATAAGTGGCTACTGGGCCAAGTCCATTTGCTAGAAGAAGAAGAAGAGATTGGATTCATACCCCACCCTTCACTCAGAGTCTCAGAGCGGCTTACAAACTCCTTTTCCTTCCCCCTCCCCACAACAGACACCCTGTGAGGTAGGTGAGGCTGAGAGAGCTCTGAGACAACTGTCCTTGAGAGAACAGCTCTGACAGAACTATCGCTTGCCCAAGGTCATCCAGCAGCCGCAAGTGGAGGAGTGGGGAATCAAACCCGGTTCTCCCAGATTAGAGCCTGCGCTTGTAACCACTACACCAAACTTGCTAACCATTTTAGTCTCTCTCCTTCATATTTTGGAAGGCAAGGCAAGAACTGAGACAGAACAGAAAGAACATCGGAAGAGCCCTGCTGGTTCAGACCAGTGATGGTCATCCAGTCCAGCATCCTGTCTCACCCAGTGGTCAACCAGTTCCTCTGGAGGGCCAGCAACAGGGCACAGAGGCCGAGGCCTGCACCTGATGTTTCCTCCTGGCTCTGGGATTCAGAGGATTAGTCCTCTGAACATGGAGTTTCTCCTCAGTCACCATGGCCACTAGCCACTGACAGACCTATCTTCCATAAACCTAGCTAATCCCCCTTGAAAGCTGTTTATTCCTGTGGCCATCACTACATCCTCTGGCAGCGAATTCCACATTTTAATCACTCTCTATGTAAAGCAGTATTTCCTTTTTCCCCGTCCTGAACCTACTGCCCATCAGCTTCACTAGATGCCCTCGCGTTCTAGTCTTTTGGGAGAGAGAGAGAGAGAGAGAGAGAGAGAGAGAGAAAGTTCATTTTGTCCACTCTCTCCACCCCATGCATAATTTTATGAACCTCTGTCACGTCTCTCCTTAGTCGACTCTTTTCGGACCTGAAAAGTCCCAGACACTTCCGCCTTTCCATCATCTTGGTCGCCCTCCTCTGTACTTTGTCCAGCTCTGCAATGTCCTTTTGGAGATCCGGTGACCAGAACTGTGCAGTATGAATTGCCTTCCCTCCAACTTTCACTTTGGTTGAGCTTCCAACTTTTTTTGGGGGGGGGGGGGAGGGTTTGGCGGTGGTGATTTGAACTTGATCTGCTGTCTTCCATCTCTTTCATTTGCCTCCGGCAAAGTTGCTGAACGGATGCGGCCTGTCGTTTCTTTGGCTGATTCATAGGGAACTGAGGGGAAGAACTGCTCTGGGTTTTGCACCAGGCGACACATAATAAATGTTACCATGCATTAGAAAACTCAGAGATTCCACAATGGGATTGTTGAGACATATGAATTCTCGAAAGCGTTGCCGACGAGCACAGATGGATTTTCGTGGAAAATGGAAGTCCAGATGGGAAATCCATTCGGGCACGGTAATACGCACCGATCGTTTTGTGTTTTCCCCGACAATGAGTTTCTCCAAAGGCCTTTGAACAGGTTTATGGCTGTGATGGACGTGTATATCATCAACATATATAAAGCGCATGTATCAACAGACACACAGTGAACACGTCAATATACAGAAAGTCCAGAACAGACACATTCAGAAATAACAAATGTATATATTTTGTGTAACAAGAGCAATATGTTGGCAGATTTCGGTACAGTCACTGAACGAACACAAGACTTTTCAAGCTGTGGCCCAGTGAATGCTCAGCTCCACTCAACTTCTCAGTGAGAAATCTACATTTCTAAAATGTATTTATATATTGCTTGCTAGCAATTCACACAGTGCTTTGAAAAGGATGGGACAGAGAGCCAGTTTGGTGTAGTGGTTAAGTGCACGGACTCTAATCTGGGAGAACCGGGTTTGATTCCCCACTCCTCCACTTGCAGCTGCTGGATGACCTTGGGCAAGCCATAGTTCTGTCAGAGCTGTTCTCTCAGAGCTCTCTCAGCCCCACCTACCTCACAGGGTGTCTGTTATGGGGAGGAGAAGGGAAAGGAGCTTGTAAGCTGCTCTGAGACTCCAAATGAAGGGTGGGGTATAAATCCAATCTCCTCCTCCTCTTCCTCCTCATCAGCCAATCTAGCCATTTTTGTTTCTTTTCTGAATGTGTACATTCATCATTTTTCATCGGCTTTGGTCCATCTCATTTTGGTTGCTGCTCTTAAACTATTTCAGTGCCTCTTGGACACTAAATGTTCCTTTAAAAAAACACCGAAAATATGTAGAAGGAGAAGAGAAGAGATTGGATTTCTACCCTGCCCTTCACTTGGAGTCTCACAGTGGCTTACAGTTTTTTTGGGCGGGGCAACCCCAGAGAGAAATGACAGTCAATAATATGGAAATAAAAACTCCCTGGTTTGTTCCTCATAAGGGGGGAGGGGAGGTATCCAATTTCACCTGCACAACAACCCTGCAAGGGAGTTAGGTGGAAGGTTTGTGGTTGGAAAAACAGGGTGGGCCATCCAGTCAGCTTCATGGCTTGCAATCCAGATCTCTGGAGTCCACATCTGATACCCTCTCCACTGCTGCCTTTTTCTTCATCTCCCTAGAGTCAGTTTGGTGTAGCGGTGAAGAGCAGTGAAGCAAAACACAGTCTAATCTAGGAGAACCGGGTTTGATTCCCCGCTCCTCCATGTGCAGCCAGCTGGTATGACCTTGGGTCAGCCACAGGTTCTCTCGGAGCTGTTCCCTCAAGAGAGTCCTTAAAGGAGCTCTCACAGGCTGTGAGCACACGGCCCTTTAATGCGGGAGGAAGGGCTGCTTCCTCCTGCATTTAAAGGGGCCGACTACATGGGCCACAGCAAGTCCCGCGGCGAAGCGGGCTCAAATGCGGGTTGCTCCCGCATTTTCCAGCCACGGGAAAATCAACAGTTTTCCCGGGTGTTGCGGGAGGAGCCTGCATTTGAGCCATCTGGCCAGCCCTCTCTCGCAATCATTGCGAGAGCAGGGCTGTCCAGATGGCCCCCCCGCCATTCCCCCCCCCTTTACACTTGGGCGCTTGGCCACTCAAGCGCCCAAGTGTAAAAGGGGGGGGGAACCCCAAACTTACCAGGCGGCCGAGGGGGCTCGGGGAAGAGTGCCTCCCCTGGCTGCCGCTGCCACAGAAAAAGCCCCGTTGCCGCAGAAAAAGCCGTCGCCGCACGCTTTGAGGCTGGCCAGCCGCCGCTTCTTCCGCCGCCGCTGCCTCCGTTGCCGCCTCCGTCTGCTGCCGCCGCCTCCCTCCGCCTCCTCCTCTGTCCGCTGCTGTTGCCTGCTGCCGCCTCATCCTCCTCCCGCCGCCGCCCGCCGCAGCAGGGGTTGGGATGTGTAAACCCCTGGGATGTGTAAACATCCCAACCCAAGGTAAAAAAAATGCGGCCCCTTTAATCCAGGAGGGCTCCCTCACAGGGTGTCTGCTGTGGGGAGGGGAAGGGAGAGGAGATTGTAAGGTGCTCTGAGTGAAGGGCAGGGTGTAAATCCAATCTCCTCCTTCCCCCCTCCCCCTCTTCTTTCTTATAAGGTTGAAAAGAACATTTCCTAATTTTCAGAGGTTTTTTTTTTTACATAGATAAAAGCAATTTGTATGTATTCTGTGACAGATCTTTTCAGCAGTCCTGGGTCACACCTTTTGCCCTTCAGCCAATACCCTAATTGGCCTCTAATCACAACAATTTTGTGAAACCGATTGACACAAAAGCCATTTAGCCGATCGCAGCTGCGAAACCTCACCCGAGAACCTATAGCCGACTTATTATTTTTGCTAATAGCTTGCAGGTGATAGGCGCTTAACCTCACGGTTTCCTCCACCACGCGGAAAAGACCGGGCGAGATGTAATTTTATCTTCATCTACTGGGGGGGAAAAACAGGTTTTGAGGGCCGCCGGCAGCCGCGCATCGGCAATCCAGACGCCACCGCCGAGCTGGGGGAGGAAGAAAACCCCAAAACTGTAATTATGTGCCAAGTAACCCACATCCTAAGCCAACGAAAGAGAGATTTAAATCCTGCAATTTGTACAAATCATACAAATCTGAATAAACCTCTCTACGTTAGCACAAATTGTTCTGCTTGCAGCCGGGGGAAGAAACAGCAGGGGATGGCAGGGTAGAGTTACCTGATCCAGGCTGGGGAACTCCTTGAAATTTGGGGATGGGTCCTGGGAAGGACCGGGACCTCAGTGGGGTCCAATTCCAGAGAGTTCCCCCCCCCCCCCCCCCAAAACATCCATTTTCTCCAGGGAAACTGACCTCTGTAGTCTGGAGTTTAGCTGTAATTCCAGGAGATCCCCAGCAGGGTTCCCTCTAAGCTGAGTTAGTATGAACTAGCGCAGTTTTTTAGCCTCCAGCTCCCACATTTTTGTCTTTGCTCAGGAAGGATGGCTCCAGAGCAAACTGATTTATGCAGTAGCCAAATCGCTGGCTCACAGCTTTAATGCCAGTCGCTCCCAAAGGAGGATTTTTGCTCACAGGACTCCACGGCTTAGAGCAGGGGTGTCAAACATGCGGCCCGGGGGCTGGACCAGGCCCCCGGAGGGCTTCTATCAGGCCCGAACTGGAACTGGCCATCTCCTGCTTCCAGTTTTGTTGCTGCTGCTGCTGCATCATCGCTTGCTTCGCCAGACTCTCTCGGTTGCTCAGCCATTTCATGTTTTCCCCTGGGTCCTACTCAGAACTCTGAGCATGAGATTTCTGTGGTGAATGTCAATAAATCAAAAATAGGGTTGCAACTTACAGAGACACACCTGAACAGCATACTCAAGATTGCGACAGCACAGACAATTTGATGCAATAATTCAGAGCAGAGGTGTCAGTTATTGGAGACTGTTAAATAGACAAAACATTGCAAGAGTGCTAGAGTTTTAAGCATTTTTTAATTTTAAGTTAAAAAAAACCCCTTTGTGTTTGTGTCCTTCATAAAGTTTATATCTCCGCTACCTGGCATTACATTTTACGACACACATGTCCCGGCCCAACAAGGTCTCATTTATGTCAGATCCGGCCCACATAACAAATGAGTTCAACACCCCTGGTTTAGAGGGAGCATTGCTCCCCAGGTCCCACCTGGAGGCTGGCATCCCTATATCTTTGCAATCCTCAGGACTGGAAAACTGGCTTTTCTATTAACACCCCCCCCCCCCCCCCCGGAGATTCTCATTCGGCTGAATTCTGTATCTATTTAGCGCAGGGGTGGCCAAACTTGCTTGGAGTAACAGCCATACAGAATAAACGCCAGACATTTGAGAGCCGCAAGACACAAAACAAATATCACACACACATTTTTATTGAAAAATATGCAAGTTTGCTTTTTATTAGCATGAAATTAGACTGTGTGAAAGAGCCACATGCGGCTTCCGAGCTGCAGTTTGGCCACCCCTGATGGAGTGCCACGTCTTTTGCTTGTGAGGAATGGCAAGGGAGTCACAGATGTGCTTGTAGAACATCACGCCTGCCCTCAAAACGTCCCCCTGTGGGGTCGATGCTGTCTCGAACTTCCACGTGACACCAGTTTGGGGCCCGTTTCTGTAATAATTCTCCCCCGAGTGGACAAGTTCCTGTCCCCCCCCCCCCCCCAGCTAGCCCCCACTTGTATTTTTTTAAAAAAATAAACGAATTTGAAGGAATGATCCCCACGGACCTGACTGCGGTTTGAACCTGGAGTTTCTCACTCATCTTATCCCACCGTTGTTTTCGTCTCCACGCACTTGCAGTGGAATCAGGGACTGGTTTCCTCCTCCTCCTCCTCCTCCTCCTCCTCCTCATTATTTAGATTTCTGAATCACCCAATCCCTCCGAAAACAGGGCTCTGGGCAATTTACAACAGATTGAAACATACAAAAATACAGATTAAAATCAACAAAACAGTTTATCTTAATTTCACAATCTCCAGCTGGCGTCTATAAATTAATTTTAAAACCTCCTCTGGACTGTTCTTCCATCTAATGGGCAGGTTCTCGGAGGAGGCCGAAGCCGGGAGGGTCGGAGTAAAGTGGAGCACGCCAGCGATGACGGAACCCATTGCTGTCCTCGACCAAAAGCCTGGCTGTTGTGTACTAATGGCAACTGCGCACGCGGTCGGGAACACGACTGAAGCTTCGCGTCGGTAGACAATAACCCATACGGATCCTAAGCTTGACCCGCTGGATCCAAAAAGGGACCTGTGGTCAGGGGTGCAATGTCAAAAGTCCTATCACGGGGATCGGGTGTGACTGAGGGTGTGGCTTGTACCTGCATAAAAGCAGACCCCGGGGTCCTGCTCAGTAGTTTGTGTTTGCCTTTTGTCAATAAACGACGAACTGACTTCACTGCAATGTGTCTGGACCCAGTATATTTCACTGGTGGAACAGCTCCGCCTTACAGGCCCTGCGGGATGGCGTTAAGTCCCGCAGGGCCCTGATGGAGGTTGGCAGAGAGTTCCACTAGGTCGGCGCCAGGGCCAAAAAAGCCCTGGCTCTGGTCGAGGACAGCCGGATCTCTTTGGGGCCGGGGATCACCAGCAGATTGCTCTCAGGAGAGCGCAACACTCTCCTGGGAACATATCAGAGGAGATGGGCCCGAAGATACGCTGGTCCCAGACCACTCAAGGCCTTAAAAATCAACACCAGCACCTTGAATCTGACTCGGTACTCCGCCGGGAGCCAGTGTAGCTGGCGTAGCACAGGTTGTATATGGGCTGTCCTTGGCGTTCCCGTCAGGACTCGCACCATCGCATTCTGGATCGGCTGGAGTTTCCAGGTCAGTCTCAAGGGAAGGCCAGTGTAAAGTGAGTGACGGTAGTCTAATCTGGAGGCGACGGTCATAGGGATTGCTGTGGCTCGGTCAGGGCGTGACCAGATAGGGACAAGTTGCTGCACTTGGCGTCGATGGAAAATTGCGGACTTCTACAGACAGCGGGGCTTGCAGGGACAAGGGAGCCACCCCCCAGTTCCTTCTCGTCGTTCACAGACATAGAGAATCTCTGCTCTCCAGTTTCTCTGTATCTTGCACTTTTCACATGCACATGCGCATAAAACCATCGTGGGAAGAAGACTCGGTCTGCAATACTTCCTTCAACAAAAAGTGTGTGTGTGTGGGGGGGGGGTATGAGGAGGTGGGGAAAAAACCCTCCCGAGTTTACAAGGGAAAGGAGGGGAGGGGAGGAAGAACTAGTGTTTTTACAGCCCTCGCTCTGGCTCTTTGGAGAATGATCCGTATTTGTCTGGAACGCTTCCGCTGCTCTGCCAGAGCCTGCAGGGCTTGCCGTTTCTCCTTCTCCCCCCAGCCTCTTCACTTCTGAGCCGGTGGGACCAGAAAGACACAACACGGTTGCAGCTGCGCGTCTCCGTCCCCCCAAGATCCCCCTGAGCCGGGTTCACTGGCGATGCTAATTGGTTTTGCAGAAGCTGTCCAGATGAGAGGGGCGTCTTTCAGAATGGCAGCCGGGCGAGAGGCTGTTGAACTGGGCCTCGGCGATATGCCGGACCGCTTCGGCTCGGGATCATCGTGCCGCTCGAGGCCCTCATCCCGGTAGTGCTGACACTGCCAGTACCGATAGCCAGTTGATGGGAATTCTCAGGAACAAGAGAGCTTTGCGAAGGACTTTGCAACTGACTCCAACTACAGATACCTTTCCCTCGTAAGGTTGCTCTGCCAAATGACATCAGGACCCCGTGGGATCATATACAATTCCGCAGGCAGAGATGTTCCGCCAGGCTTTTGGTTGAGGGCAGCATCGACTACCTCACTGGCTGGCACCCTTCCTTTCCCTCTCCCCCCCCCCGTTTTTTTGCTCTGAATTCCCTTTACCCCTAACCCAGAAAAGGGGCTAGCAGTCTGGAATTGGAGCAAATAATATTATAGGGGAATCGCCATCTTGGATCGTTTGATTCGTACTGTCATTGTTACTAAGCTATACATTGAATTTTAATGTTTTGTATATTTTATGGCAGGGGCTGCGGTGGCTCAGAGGTCGAGACACTGAGCTGCAGACCACAAGGTCGGTAGTTTGGCCGTTCGAGACCCGAGTGCCGCATGACGGAGTGAGCGCCCGTCTCTGGCCCCAGCTCCTGCCAACCTAGCAGTTCGAAAGCAAGAACTTGCAAGTGGATAAATAGGTACCGCTTTGGTGGGAAGGTAACAGTGTTCCATGTGCCTCAGCATCTAGTCATGCCAGCCACATGACCAGTCTTTGGAGAGCCAGTTTGGTGTAGTGGTTAAGTGTGCGGGCTCTAATCTGGGAGAACCAGGTTTGATTCCCCACTCCTCCACTTGCAGCTGCTGGATGACCTTGGGCAAGCCATAGCTCTGGCACAGCTGTTCTCTTAAGGACAGTTGTCTCAGAGCTCTCTCAGCCCCACCTACCTCACAGGGTGTCTGTTGTGGGGAGGGGAAGGGAAAGGAGTTTGTAAGCCTCTCTGAGACTCTAAGTGAGTGAAGGGTGGGATATAAATCCAATCTCTTCTTCTTCTTTGGACAGCGCTGGCTCTTCGGCTTGGAAATGGAGATGAGCACTGCCCCCTGGAGTCATATTCGACTGGCTTTCGAGCAAGGGAAACCTTTACCTGTACTATATTTTCTGGCATTATGCCTTGTACATCACTCAGAGCCCAGCATAAGCTGGGATGGGTGATTAATAAATCTAATCGATGATGGTGATGATGATACCGTCACCCAAGGTTGTTAGAGCTCTTGAAATCTCTTCTGAAACAAGGGACACAGCAGAATGTATATAACCTACATGAAATCTGGCCCAAGAAAGGCCACTAACTCGCACAGCGCCCCCTTCTTTTGTAAGAATGTGGCCAGAAGAGTCCCAGAGAATGGCCTGAGGTCAGGGAAGGGGTGTGGCTCAGTGGCAGAGCCTCTACTTGGCATGCAGAAGGTCCCAGGTTCAATCCCCGGCATCTCCAGTTAAAAAGGACTGGGCAGGAGGGGATGGGAAAGACCTCTGCCTGAGACCCTGGAGATTGGCTGCCAGCCTGAGTAGACATCACTGGCCTCGGAAGACCAATGGTTTGACTCAGTAGAAGGCAGCTTCGTGTGCGTCCATGTGTGTATGTTTCTATGACTCTGGGAGAAGATGGGTTTGGTGGAAGCGAAGGGAGGTGGCTGGCCCATTCCTCTGAGATCACGCTACTCTTAGGGGGCATAGCACCAGCGCATGTCCAGCCCCTTTGCACTACCAAGGTTACAGCATGTGCCACTCACCATCTAATGCCACTTTTTTTGCAAGCACATCTGGCAGAGGTTGATTTCCTACATCAAACCAGAAACCAAGGTCACTTGTCGTGGGCGTATTTCTGTCTCTCTGATTGCTCCTGAACTTTACATCCAAACTCCCCTCCAACCCTCAAAGATCTCTCGTTGGCGATAACCAATTCAGTCGGAGCAAACATTCACACCTTTCCTAAGGAACTGTTATGACCCGTATTACTGAGCCAGAATGCAGAATCATCTTTTCTGGTCCACCACCAATTTAAGCAGCCAAGCAGCCAACCCTAAAGCCACAGGCCTGCTGGTCGACCAGTGGCTAGTCTTACTTTTAGCATCTCTAAAAATTTCTATTCCGCACCCTGGATGACATGTAAAACTGGAATAACTGATCATTTAGTGCAGGGGTGGCCAAACTTGCTTAACGGAAGAGCCACACAGAATAAATGTCAGATGTTTGGGAGCCTCAAGACATGGACAGATATCACACACACATTTTTATTGGAAAACAGGCACATTTGCTTTTTATTAGCATTAAATGAGACTGCCAAAGATAAAAACAAAAGGGGGTAAAAACAGATACTGATATTTATTTGTCCAATTTGTTTGCTAATGATATTTATTTGTCTAAGAGAGAGGTGGAAGGAAACAGTGAAAGAGAGAGAGAGAGAGAGAGAGAGAGAGAAACAAAGAAAACAAATAGGGAAGGGAGGGAGGGGGAAAGAAGGAAGGAAGGAAGGAAGGGGGGGGAGAGAGAGAGAGAGAGAGAGAGAGAGAGAGAGAGAAAGAAAGAAAGAAAGAAAGAAAGAAAGAAAGAAAGAAAGAAAGAAAGAAAAGAGAATGGTGGAAAGGAAGCAAATAGATGGGGGAGGGAAGGGAGAGAGGTGGAAAGAAAGCAACTTATATGCATTTAAAGTTAAAGTTGCTTCTTTTCTCTGCTCCCCACCATACCTCAAGCCTACCCCGGGTGGGGAAAACTGGCTGGGGAAGGGAAGACCAATTGGGCGGGCATGCCTCCCCTTCACTTCCCCTGCAAGGAGCCGCACAGTATGTGTGAAAGAGCCGCATGTGGCTCCCAAGCCGCAGTTTGGCCACCTCTGACTTAGTGTCACGTTTCCCCTCACGGGTGATTATGGATGTATCTGAGCTGCAACATTTAATTCATCGCGGGGTCGATCTTGTTTGGGTTATTGTACACTACTGCAATGGGGAAGGAAAAATATTAAAGACAGCCTGCCTTCTAACCATATGATGTTTCCCTTGGGAATTCATTTTCTACTTCTGTAGAAATGCCAATAAAGGCGCTTTCTTTTAGGTTCTGACGGTGAGCCAATAAATTTAACGTTAAATCAATTCCAGACTGATTAATCAAATAAAGGGCAGACAATCCACGAAGACATCTTTAATTTGTTAACTGCTCCTCCTGTCTCATATTGGCTGTCCCCACCAACTTCGTATGCTGGAATGGAATTCCAGGCTCTTCAAGCTTGCCCTCAGTGAGTCAATCAATCAATCAATCTGTCTGATATACATATATAGATGACTGGCGTAGAGTGTTAATGGATTTTAATCTATGTTACTTTTTAAAAATCTGTATGTTTCTCTTGCTTCTGTGAATTTTACCCCAGTCTTTCTACACTAAAAGCCCATGTGCTTCATACAGACTTTTTGAATACATGAATGTATGTGGATCAATATATCTAATTCTCAAACATGGTCCATCTGTGGGTACCTTAATCCACAAAATCCTGCCTATGGGCCTGGTCGGGGAGGGAAAAATGAGACACCCCCCCCCCCCAATCCTTGCGGCTTCCCCCTTGTGTGTAGATATGTTCCAAAAGAACCTCCGGAGATGCCGAATATAGGCCGAGCCTAAAACATTAGATATAGCTCTTAAAGTAAGAGACCTCAGGTTACCTGAAGGCGACTGGTACATAAACTGGCTGTTCTTGGACGAAATTCTGCCCCGCCTGCTTCACAGCTGACTCTGGACCCGAGCCAGTGGCTGTGGGAGAGGAGGCCTAACGGGCCCAGGCAAGTGTGGCGTGCTTTGGCCACTGGTAGAAGCATCGTACTCACGGAACTGCCAGCAGCTGTGAGGCAGAAACCGACAGGATAGAGAGAACCAGGGAAGCTAACCCAGGGAGGCACCTGAAAACAAGACCCATGTAACTGGGGCCGGCCCGGCCACAGACTGGTCCCCAACTGCCTGTAAAACATGCCCGCCCAAACACACACACACACTTTCTCAGTAATCAGAAAGGGCCTTTGCTTCACAGGAGACGCAGGGATTTTTTTTTTTTTTGTGGAAAAACTATCCCCAGCCTGTTTAGTGAAGGAACCGCTTGAAGGTTAAAAAGAAACACCATTTCAAAACAAGGGAGGGAACAGTATCCGACTTGTCCTCTCAAACATTTCACGCCTCAGGATGACCCATCACTGAAGGCAGAAAACCCGTTGGCCTAAAAAAACCTTTGTGGGACACGGTGCAGATAAACGCCATGCAGTTCTGGGCTCGGAAGAATTGTTTAGAGGGCCTGCAGTGGAATGAAACTGAATTTATCAGCGCAAAAGAACGAGGTAACTCTGGAAGCCTCTCTTCTGGGCCTCAGTGTTTTGTGGTGTTGTTTTTTTTTTAGGTATGCATCTAAGTTCTCTGCATTTATACCCTTTTGACAGAAGAAGACTTTTCTTTCACTTCTCCTCACCACAGTGTTGTTTTTTTTTAATTACCCCTCTCCTCCTCTCCACTTGGGCTTCTTCTGAGTGGTTAGCTCCGCCTCTTGTGGTGGCCATTTTGTGGTTGGCTCCCTTTTCAACAGCAGCCATTCTGTAGTCACACCCAACGCCCTGTGTCAGAATTCCAAAGCTGCCCAAAGGTTAAAAAAGGTTTGGGACCCCTGAGCGAAGGCTTCTCACCAATTTCCCTCTTCGAGAGACAGTGTTGTGTATTGCTGGACTGGGATCTGAGAGACCCAGGTTCTAATCTCTGCTTTCCCATGGAAGCATTTTGGGCAACCGTGGCTCAGTCATAACACGCTCAGCCTGGCCCACCTCATAGTGTTGTGAGGATAAAACAGAGGAAAGAAGAGCGATGTTAAGATGATTTGAGTTCCCACTGGGGGGAAAAGGCCAGGTATAAATGGCGTAAATGCCTTTGTCAGTTTAACTACTGGGGGGGGGGGGGGGGGAGGCCTCCTGCAATGTTAACCAGACTTGAGCTAGAATAAGGTCTTGCTCACACAAAACACTTGAGTTTAACTACCTGTGATGATCTCTGGTTCTTGATGATGTCTTGAGGGAAATGAACATAAGAACATAAGATAAGCCAATGTTGGATCAGCCCAGTGGCCCATCCAGTCCAACACTCTGTGTCACACAGTGGCCAAAAACACCAGGTGCCCTCAGGAGGTCCAGCAGTGGGGCCAGGACACTAGAAGCCTTCCCACTGTTGCCCCCCCCCCCAAGCACCAAGAATACAGAGCATCACTTGCCCCAGACTGAGAGTTCCTATCTGTACTTTGTGGCTAATAGTCACTGATGGACCTCTGCTCCATACATTTATCCAATTCCCTTTTGAAGCCGTCCATGCTTGTAGCCGCCGCCACCTCCTGTGGCAGTGAATTCCATGTGTTAATCACTCTTTGGGTGAAGGACTTCCTTTTATCCGTTCGAACCCGACTGCTCAACAATTCCACAGAGCGCCCACAAGGAGTTCTTGTACTGTGAGAAAGGGAGAAAACTACCTCTTTCTCTACCTGCTCTACCCCAGGCATAATCTTGTAAGACTCGATCATGTCACCCCTCAGTCGGTCTCCAAGCTAAAGAGCCCCAAGCGCTTCAACCTTTCTTCACAGGGAAAGTGTTCCAACCCTTTTATCATCCTAATTGCCCTTTTCTTTTTGGCTGCCAAGATTTTTGTGTGCGTTCCCTACGCTTCCCAGGCCAGCTTCCCTTGAGGGAGCCCAGTATCAGACTGATCGAGCGGGACGGAAAGGCGAAACCAAACCAACGAATTCCAGAACACATCAGACACAACGGAAGCAGGGGCAAACTAGTGTGTTCTCCTGCCCTGTGTACTTTACTGTAAAACGTTTTCAGAGGAAGGAGATAATAGGTAATTACAGAACAGGTACTAAAAAAGGACGGTTTGGGAGAACTGGCTGGTCCGCGGGTCTCTCTCGCCAAGAAGGGTCATAGGTGGGCCGCGTGTCAGTCCTGTGACGGCATTGGCCACTGACGGGCCTTGAAATATTTCTGCAGCCCCTCCAGGTTGACGGGTGGGAAGTAGGGCCCGATCCTCTTCCGAATCCACCACTTCCCATCTCCAGCATGCTTCCCGCCTGGCCGGCTGAACTTGTACCGGAAGTGCTCTCCTCGGACCCATCTAGGAATCACAAACAGCCACAGAGCTTGGATGAGTCCCAAAGAACAAAACTCGTCACCTGCAGCACTTATTTCTATAAACAGCCTGGTGGAGTGCTTAGAGTGTCACGCTAGGATTGGGGAAATAATAATTAATAATAATCATTGTATGGCAGTGTGTGTAGTGTAGCCAGGAGATCCTAAGATGGTCTGGCAGCCAGAAGGTCTAGCTCTTTTAGTGTTATGAACCGCTAGGGGGCAAGCTAGACTTGCTTGGTGTAGTTTGGTGTAGTGGTTAAGTGTGCGGACTCTAATCTGGGAGAACCGGGTTTGATTTCCCACTCCTCCACTTGCACCTGGCTGGATGACCTTGGGCAAGCCACAGCTCTGTACCAGCTGTTCTCTCAAGGACAGCTTGGGAAAGAGCTCTCTCAGCCCCACCTACCTCACAGGGTGTCTGTTGTGGGGAGGGGAAGGGAAAAGGAGTTTGTAAGCCGCTCTGAGACTCCAAGTGAGTGAAGGGCGGGATATAAATCCAATCTCTTCTTCTTCTTCTTCTTTTAAGGCCAGAATAGTTTCAGAGGTGGTTTGCCATTGCCTGCCTCTGCATCACGTCCCTGGTATTCCTTGGAGGTCACCCATACAAATACCAGCCAAGGCCGACCCTGATTAGCTGCCAAGATCTGATGAGATCAAGCTAGCCTGGGGTCTCCAGGTCAGGGTAGGACTGAAGAGACACCCCCTCAGTCATAAACTCAGACGGAGACCTTGGGCTAGCCATTCCCTCTTAGCCTGACCTTCCTCGCAAGGTTGTTGTGAGGGGAAAAATCAAGGGAAGAACCATCCATGCCACCCTGAGTCTGCGGTGTGCGTAAGGAGAGGATAAAAATGCACTCAATGAATAATCTAGAACAAATAATCGTGTCACAAAATATTGGGAAACTTCTTGGATTGTAACCAGTTGAAGGCAGTATAATGTAAGCCAATACAATTGGTTGAGGGTTGGATTTGGACCAGAGAGACTCGGGTTCAAGTCTCTGCTCTGCAACAAAACTCGGTAAATAATTTGAGCCCTGTCATTGTCTTGACCGAGTCTACCTCACGGGGCTGTTGTTAGGAGAACAGAACAGGAAGTGCCCTGTGCGTACCGCTGTAAGCCTTGTATGATAAAAAAGGAGAAATAAATTTAACACCAACTCGTAGACAATACACACCTTAAAATACTCCAATTATTCCCCCACCACCACCCAAGCCATCAATCCATCTGTAGAAATCCCGCACAGTTTCATTATCGGGTAAGCTGATATTTATTCCCCCACACCTGGGATCATATGGGGGGGGGGGAAGACTTGTCTAAAACCACTGACAGGGCTTATGGTCAAGGTGGGATTGGGGCTATATAATAATTAAAAAGAGGGCTGTATAATTATGAAGGGGCTGTGGTGGCTCAGCGGTTAAGATGCTGAAGTGTAGACTGGAAGGTTGGCAGTTCGAGACCCGAGTGCCGCGTGACAGAGTGAGCTCCCGTCTCTGGCCCCAGCTCCTGCCAGCCTAGCAGTTCAAAAACGAGAAACTGCAAGTAGATAAATAGGTACTGCTTTGGTGGGAAGGTAACAGCGTTCCGTGCGCCTCGGCATTTAGTCATGCCAGCCTCGTGACCACGGAGAAGTCTTTGGACAGCGCTGGCTCTTCGGCTTGGAAATGGAGATGAGCCCCGCCCCCTAGAGTCGGATTCAACTGGCGTTCGAGCAAGAGAAACCTTTACCTTCTTATTATAATTATTAAAGATTCATTTCCCTCTGCACCAATTTGTTTCTTCATCTTCAAGGTGGGATCATAGAATCCTAGAATCACAGAGTTGGGCCACACAGGCCGTCTAGTCCAACCCCCGGCTCAATGCAGGATCACCCGAGACTAGAGCATCCCTGACAAGTGTTCGTCCAGCCACTGCTTAAAGACTGCCAGTGAAGGGGAGCTCACCACCTCCCTAGGCAGCCGATTCCCCTGTTGAACAATTCTGACTGTCAAAAAGTTTTCTCTAATATCCAGCCGGTCCTTTCCCGCCCTTAATTTAAACCCATTCTTGCGAGTCCTCTCCTCTGCTGCCCACAGGAACAGCTCCCTGCCCTCCTCTAAGTGATACAGCCCTTCAAATACTTCAAGGCAGCAATCCTGTCCCCCATCAGCCTCCTCTTCTCCAGACCGACCATTCCCAAGTCCCTCAGCCTTTCCTCTTCTTGGTCTCCAGGGCCCCGATCCTCCTTGTTGCTCTCCTGTGCACCCTCTCCCTTCTGCCCCCATCCTTTTTGAACCGAGACCTCCGGAACTGCACACAATACTCCAGGGGCGGCCTGACCAATGCAGTGTACAGTGGGACCATGACATCTTCCGATTTGGATGCTGTCCCTCTGTTGATACACCCCAGGACCAATGCTCCCTCTAAGCTGTGGAGTCCTGTGAGCAAAAATTCTATTTTGTGAGCGACTGGCATTAGAGCTGTGAGCAGGTGATTTGGCTTCTGCATAAATTAGTTTTCTCTGGAGCCCTCCTTCCGGAGCTAAGACAAAAATGTGTGAGCCGGAGGCTAAAAAACTGTGAGCTAGCTCACACTAACTCAGCTTAGAGGGAACACTGCCCAGGACTGCATTAGCCTTTTCTGTCGTCGCATCACACCGGCTCACAGTTTGGATCGGAACAAGCAAGTCAGCTTTCTGAACAGCAACCATTCAAAAAGGCAAGTGTCCATGTGTGCATCTGATCCTAAACCGAGCCAGCCTCCTGCTAACTGGCCTCCGGGGCTTTCACATGGAACTGCCTTATACCGAATCAGACCATCAGTTCAACAAGGTCAGTATTGCCTACTCGGACCGGCAGCGGCTCTCCAGGATCTCAGGCAGAGGACTTCCACATCACTGCCTGCCTGGTCCTTTTTAACTGGAGGTGCCGGGGATCGAACCTGGGAGCTTCTGCATGCCAAGCGGAGGCTCTCCCACTGAGCCACAGCCCCCCCCCCCCCGCCCACTGCAGTGGATTCGTGAGGCTTGGAAAACCGTTACCCCAAGAGAATTGCAAGAGAAAGGCCCTTACTGAAAAGCAAAAAACTGGAGGGTGGGGGGAAGAAGTGGAGAAAGAAACATTCGTCAGTCACCCAACACACTTCTGGAGTCTGCACAAGCGATCATGGGCCACTGTTTCGGTTCCTGGTGCCGCCTTCAACCCCCCCCCCCCGCGCCCTTCGATGGGAAACATGCTGACAGGGGAGGGGACCCCGGCCCCGCGCCTTGGAGCCGCCGCCGCTGTGGAGTCCTCTGTGCCGCTTGCTGGAGAAGTTAATAAAATAAGCCACCGTATAAAAATGTCAGAGGCAAATCAGAGCTCATTTGGAACTCCCTTGCTTGGCTACTCAAATACAAACAGCGCTATTGAGGTGGAGAGACAGGCTCAGCGGTTGGGGGTGTGTGGATGGATCCCCCCCCCCCCCGAAAATCCACCAGACCCTGCAGGTCGTTACACGGCAGCAAACATTGGGGACCTTTTGCTCACATAACAGAGAGGCCTTTCGCACACTTGCGTTGCTGACAACTTGTCCCGACGAACTCTCGCTCGGTCAGGACTCATTAAGGACTTACAAACACACAGCAGTGAACAAAAGAACTGGCGGCCAAACCATCTCTTTGGAAGCTCTGCTCACGGTCGGACCGAATGGCCAGGACGTTACGGAATGTTCACAACAATTCCAACCGTTCAGAGCAAAGTTGTCAGCGATGGAACATCAGCAAACGGTGCAGAGTTTCTGAAGGAAGGCTGAGGGAGGTCAGGATTCAGTGGGGAACAAGAACATGAGCTAAATGCAGAAAGGGTGGCGTGTTGCTTGCCGAGGGGCGAGGGGCAGGAAGCTCAGCGGGAAGAGAACCTACAAGAGATAAGGGGGGCTGTGGAGATGGACGTGAGCCCAGAAGCACAGTGGCTGGGGAAAAGGAATCAGCACAATTTGGAGAAGAGAACCGAGGGAGAGAAGGGTGTGGGTAACATGAAAAGGGGGAGAAAAGAATTGTAGCATTTGGGAATGCAAAATGTTCCGTCATCTAGGATCAAAGTTCAAAACCGAAGCAGAGCCAAGGGAAGCCCTGGGTGCCTGCTTTTTACAGGAGCACAAAGGACTCTAGAAATCAAGGGTCGGAGGCAGCCAAAGAAAATGAGGATGCACTGAAATTGCCACACTGAATTCCAGTTTCCAGTCATATACTGGCTGTGATTCCAATGAGTGCCTCACTCAGGCCCATAGCCATATCGGGGCATTTGGGGGCAATGCCCCCTTAATTAAAAGCCCTGCCCCACAAATAGCCATGCCAGAAACCTTATTTTGGGGGGTATTTTTTTGTATTTTTAAAAATATGTCTGTGTGTAAAAACCTTATTTTTGAGGAGAGACCCCCGCAGGCAGCGACACAGTGGCTTGAACTCAAGCTTCTCTCTCCCTCCCACTGTGGAATTCTTGGGAGGGGGGGCAAAATGGGAAAAGGTAGCCCAGAAAACAGTTAGATGTCTTCTGAGTTCCTTTCCACAGGGTAAGAAAGCTTAGAAGGGCACTTCAAGAGGGACACCTTCCATACTTCTCCAACAATTGCCCTTTCTTCTAGGTCATGGTGAGCCTTTCAAAAGCATTCCCATGAGCCTTCGGGAAACATGCAAATTCTTTGCCTCTGAGCTGTTTTTCCCTAGGAACTGATACGCTCGCTGGCCCTGG
Organism: Lepidodactylus listeri; assembly: GCA_029233225.1. Classification (NCBI taxonomy): domain Eukaryota; kingdom Metazoa; phylum Chordata; class Lepidosauria; order Squamata; family Gekkonidae; genus Lepidodactylus; species Lepidodactylus listeri. The sequence goes on from JARCFY010000022.1 coordinate 3,410,175, forward strand.
CTCTTGAAAGGAAGGGCAAGAAACAGGCTTGGAGCCTCCCCCTTTAAAGACAGGTGTTCAGATTAATTTAATTCACTGCAATTTAATTAACTGCCTCCTTAAAATTGGCCACCTCCAGTGCTACCCTCTCAGAAGGCCAGAAGCACCTCCAGTGCTACCCTCTAGAGCACCACTCCCAAGATTGGTTGACACTATGCAGAGGCCACGCCCCTCTATACAGAGGCCACACCCCTCTATGCAGAGGCCACACCCCTCTATGCAGAGGCCACACCCCTCTATGCAGAGGCCACTTCCCTTAAAGTCTGGATGGGGGTGGGGGGACTGCAAAGGGGAGCACGGTTTGGGAGATCAGAAAGAGGGTCGCTCAGTCCAGAGTATGCTCAGCCCCACCTTGCAGGTGACCTCTGGTACACCCGTTCCGTGCCTTTTTATTACAATCGAGAGCCAGCGCGGTGTAGTGTGGTTAGGATGTCAGATTAGAATCTGGGTGGCCTGCGTTCGAATCCCCACTCTGCCACGGAAGCTGTGGGCCTGTCACACACTCTCAGCCTAACCAACCTCACAGGGTTGCTGTGAAGATAAAATGGAGGAGAGAATGATGGAAGCGGCTTTGGGTCTCCATTGGGGACAAGGGCGGGCTATAAAGGAAGAGGAGGAGGAGGAGTTGGATTTATACCTCGCCTTTCACTCGAAGTCTCAGAGCAGCTTACAATCTCCTTTCCCTTCCCCTCCCCACAACAGACGCCCTGTGAGGTAGGTGGGGCTGAGAGAGCTCTCCCAAGGACTGCTGTTGAGAGAACAGCTGTGGGGGAACTGTGGCTTGCCCAAGGTCACACCAGCAGCTGCATGTGGAGGAGTGGGGAATCGAACCCAGTTCTCCCAGATTGGAGTCCACGCTCGTAACCACTACGCCAAACTGGCTCTCGACAAAGATGGTAACCGTATAAATATAAACTAAGCTTGTTATTCCTGTTCGATCCTTGAATCAGTTAAGCATCTTCATTCTGCGGTATGCTAATTTACTGCTTACTTTCTACCTATATGTACAAGGCTTCCTTAGCTTGAAAACTAGTTGAATCCGACTCTAGGGATGCGGTGCTCATCTCCGTTTCCAAGCCGAAGAGCCAGCACTGTCCAAAGACGTTTCCGGGGTCCTGTGGCCGGCATGACTACACGCCGAGGCGCACGGAGTGCTATTACCTTCCCACCGAAGCGGTACCTATATATCTACTTGCAATTTCTTGCTTTCGAACTGCCAGGTTGGCAGGAGCTGGGGAGTGAAATGGAAATGACCACTCCTACCTATCTGTACGGAGCGGCAACTTCCACTTCATTGTACCTGAAGAAGCGTGCGGTGCACACGAAAGCTTATATCCAGAATAAAACTTTGTTGGTCTTAAAGGTGCCCCCGGACACACACTTTGTTCTGCGGCTTCAGACCAACATGGCTACCCACCTGTAAATAAAACGAATTACAGAAATGGCTGTTCCTGCCCAAGAGCGGGTGAGCTGTCCAGCAATTACCAGGCACATGAAAGCCCCCCCCCCCCGATCCCCACGGGGCCTCCGTTCTCTGTGACCCCCCTCCCCCCCTCCACACCCACTCCACCCACCTTAATGACATTTTGCTAGCATTTCATAGTCCCCTTTCCACTGTAGGGCAATTAATAGCCCCCCCCCCTTCCTGGCCTTGGGATAGCAGGCCGGTCTCTGTTTTGCTGCCGTTCGTTCGGTGGACCTGGATTCCATCACGCAGAGTTCCCTCCCAGCTGCTGTTTTAATTATCTGGGGTGGACGGGAAGGCCCCCCCGTCTCCCCGCCCTTTTTAAAAAAAACCAGGGGCTGAAGTGTTGCTCCCAGAGTGTTTACTTTTCGGGAGCAGAAGGTTTCCTGTTAATAATTAGAGCATTACAGAGTATCGACATTTATGCGCACCCGGATAGCCCCCACGGGCTTCTTTCTGAGACGCTGCAGATTTTAAAGCGGTGCAGCTCCACCCCCCCGTCCAACTTCTGGCGCAGACTTAATTGATCTGGTACCACACTGGCCTTTCGGGGAGGGGGCGCTGAGAAGAAGAAGGAAGAGGAGGTGGAGGAGGAGGAGGAGAAGAAAAAGAGTTGGATTTATATCCCATCCTTCGCTACCCGAAGGAGTTTCAGAGCGGCTGACAATCGCCTTTCCCCCTTGCCAGAACAGACACCCTGTGAGGTCAGTGGGGCTGAGAGAGCTCTGAGAGAACTGCTCTTAAGAGAACAGCTCTGAGAGAACTTGTGACTGGCCCAAGGTCACCCAGCACCTGCATGTGGAGGAGTGGGGAAATCAAACCTGGTTCTCCCAGATTAGAGTCCGCCACTCTTAAACACTACACCAAACTGTGCTTAGTCATATTTGGTTATTGGTTTTCTCTCAACTTTTTTGGTTACCTTTCCTGTACAGGAGGAGGAGGGGGAGATTGGATTGATACCCTGCCCTTCGCTACGTGAAGAGAGTCTCAGAGTGGCTTACAAACTCCTTTCCCTTCCCCTCCCCACAACAGACACCCTGTGAGGTTGGCAGGGCTGAGAGAGCTCTTTCGAGGACTGCTCTTTCAAGAACAGCTCTGAGAACTGGTAACAGACCCAAGGTCACGCCAGCAGCTTCATGTGGAGGAGTGGGGAATCAAACCCGCTTCTCCCAGATTAGAGTCTCCCGCTCTTAACCACTACACCAAACAATAGGAGAGGCCATGAGGGTTGGTCACTCTCAGCCTGTTTGTTGCTACGATAAAACAGTGGAAAACCCCAAAGTAGAGGCCCCTCAGCTTCACGTATGTTTGAGACGCGTCCAATAAAATCTACCCACCGAGGGGCATTTGACCCCCTTTCCCCATTCAGGCAATACCTGTAGTTATTGCTGCGCCTCAAACCCAGCAGGGTCAAAACTTGAGCGGGAGAGGAAAACGGCCCTCCTTCTCCCTGCCAACAGTGAAGGAAGGACCGTTTGTTTTTAAAAGCGGCATTCCACAATTTCCTTCCCTGTCTCCGGATTGCCAGTTGCAGCTGCTCCGGGGGAGATGCTACCCGCTATCGGCTCTCGATGACATCTCCCAACTGTGAGAGTGCTAAAAACGAGCAGCCATCTTTAAGCTGTTACGAGGCAGCATCTAAATCTTCCCGACAGCTGAAATTAGTCGCAGAGGGTTCAGCTGTCTCTCCGGAACAGATGAAACCTTTTGGAGGGAAAGCATGAGCTCACACACATGACGGGCGGGATAAAGGGCCTGCCAAAAGCCTCGGCCGACTTTTGACGGGAAGGTATCTTGCATCGCAGAGCGGTCCGCCTACCACTCTTCCAACGATGAGCTTGCTAAAGAGCCAGTTTGGTGTAGAGGTTAAGAGCACGGACTCTGATCCGGGAGAACCGGGTTTGATTTCCCCATTCCTCCACATGCAGCTTGCTGGTGTGGCCTTGGGTCAGTCATAAGTTCTCTCAGAGCTGTTTTCTCAAGGGCAGTCCTCGGGAGAGCTCTCTCGGCCCCACCTGCCTCACAGGGTGTCTGTTGTGGAGAGGGGAAGGGAAAGGGATTGTAAGCAGTGTCCCCTCTAAGCTGAGTTAATGTAAGCTAGCTCACAGTTTTTTAGCCTCCACCTCACACGTTTTAGTCTTGGCTCAGGAAGGAGGGCTCCAGAGCGAACTGATTTATGCAGAAGCCAAATCGCTTGCTCACAGCTTTAATGCCAGTAGCTCACAAAGGAGAATTTTTGCTCACAAGACTCCGCAGCTTAGAGGGAGTGTTGATTGTAAGCCGCTCTGAGACTCCTTTGAGTAGTGAAGGGCAGGGTATAAATCCAATCTCCTCCTCTTCCTCCTCTTCCAGCCTGTGAGATCTTGGAACTGCACAGCCAACATGTGGAACTCTCGGATATGGGGATGGTGGATTGGGGAACTGGGCAAATGTATGCAAGAGAGGTTTACTGCTGGCTATTAGTCTCGATAATCAAACGGGAACTCCAGTTTGAGAGTGTCCATTTCTGGGCAGCCATCAGCAGGGAGAAGATGTTGCCAGTTGGTGCGTCTTGCGGGATTTCCTTGGGGCATATCAGCTGCCAATGTTGAAAAACACACACACAAACACATGAAGTTGCCTCATACCAAATCAGGCCCGCGGTCCATCAAAGTCAATATTGTCTACTCAGAGTGGCAGCAACTTTCCAGGGTCTCAAGCAGAGGTCTTTCACATCACCTGCCACCCGGTCCTTTTAACTGGAGGTGCCAGGGATTGAACTTGGGAACTTCTGCATGCCAAGCAGAGGCTCTGCCGCTGAGGCATAGGATACTCGATGGGATGGGCCCCTGCGGCAAAGCCAATGTTCTTATGATCTGAACTCCGAATTACAGACTGGGCTAGAAACCATTTGGGGCAGCGGGGAAGCTAGAGCACTGGACAGCCTGAACTTGACTTCTCACGGGGAGAGAACTCGGGCTATTGGGGGTTAGGACTAAGGAAGAAAGAGAGCTGCCATTTACAGCTTGGCAGATTTTGGCTGTAAAACTCGATGGGGTGGAGTTCTGCTGCTTCCCCCTGAACGAAACTTCCCTTCATTTTGGGGAACCCCAGTAAATGACTCACAGGCAGTCATCTAAACCACTGTCATTTAATGATCGACAGATCTATCTCTAGGTGCTCCTCAGACATGACCGCAGGCCAGCAAAGTTATCATTACCCTCGGCCCAGTTTATGCACAATGTCATGTTGATTATCTTCAGGTAGTGCCAATACCTGGCTCACGTCTACTTGTGCTGTAACTATGGTCCTTTGCACACTAGACCTTAAATCCTGGTTCAATCCTGTTCCCAAACTTACATTCTACACTACACGCGAGTTCACCCCTGTAACTATCTCAGGGTATTTTTACATTCTACACTACATGCGACTTCACCCCTGGAATTATCTCGGGGTATTTTTACATTCTACACTACATGCGAGTTCACCCCTGAAATTATCTCAGGGTATTTTTACATTCTACACTACACGCGAGTTCACCCCTGGAATTATCTCGGGGTATTTTTACATTCTACACTACACGCGAGTTCACCCCTGGAATTATCTCGGGGTATTTTTACATTCTACACTACACGTGAGTTCACCCCTGAAATTATCTCGGGGCATTTTTACATTCTACACTACACGCGAGTTCACCCCTGGAATTATCTCGGGGTATTTTTACATTCTACACTACACGCGAGTTCACCCCTGGAATTATCTCGGGGTATTTTTACATTCTACACTACACGCGAGTTCACCCCTGGAATTATCTCGGGGTATTTTTACATTCTACACTACACGCGAGTTCACCCCTGAAATGATCTCGGGGTATTTTTACATTCTACACTACACGCGAGTTCACCCCTGGAATTATCTCGGGGTATTTTTACATTCTACACTACACGCGAGTTCACCCCTGGAATTATCTCGGGGTATTTTTACATTCTACACTACACGCGAGTTCACCCCTGGAATTATCTCGGGGTATTTTTACATTCTACACTACACGCGAGTTCACCCCTGGAATTATCTCGGGGTATTTTTACATTCTACACTACACGCGAGTTCACCCCTGGAATTATCTCGGGGTATTTTTACATTCTACACTACACGCGAGTTCACCCCTGAAATTATCTCGGGGCATTTTTACATTCTACACTACACGCGAGTTCACCCCTGGAATTATCTCGGGGTATTTTTACATTCTACACTACACGCGAGTTCACCCCTGGAATTATCTCGGGGTATTTTTACATTCTACACTACACGTGAGTTCACCCCTGGAATTATCTCAGGGTATTTTTACATTCTGCACTACACGCGAGTTCACCCCTGAAATTATCTCAGGGTATTTTTACATTCTACACTACACGCGAGTTCACCCCTGGAATTATCTCGGGGTATTTTTACATTCTACACTACACGCGAGTTCACCCCTGGAATTATCTCGGGGTATTTTTACATTCTACACTACACGCGAGTTCACCCCTGGAATTATCTCGGGGTATTTTTACATTCTACACTACACGCGAGTTCACCCCTGGAATTATCTCGGGGTATTTTTACATTCTACACTACACGTGAGTTCACCCCTGAAATTATCTCGGGGCATTTTTCCATTTTACAATATACTCAAGTTCACCCCTGTAATTATCTCAGGGTATTTTTTGTTTCCACATTACACTGAGGTCACCCCGGTTTTGCCCCACACTTGTCCCAGGATAAAGGGATGCTGTTATAACCAGGGATAAATGCAAGGTATTGTGTCGCAAGCTGAACTCTGATAACACCAGGGATGAGATCCAAGTGCAGAAAGGACCACACTACAAGTGGGGAACCCACATTATGCAGACCCCAGGGTTTCCAGGAAGGGGTTCAACCTCACTTGGTCCCAAGAGCCCCAGAGTTACAAACGTATACACAACCCAAACAGTTTATTGCACTTAAAATTCCTTTGGGAGCCACAGCTGAGAAAGCAAATTTCAGACGGGCCCGAGGCTCACATGACGTTGCTGGAAAATCCAGTATGGATCTCTTTTCTAATTGAAATCTAATTGCCCCTTTCTCACCTAAGCAAAACCACATGGGGGGGAGACGGGGGACTACAGCGGGCCTCAGTGACAGCATGCTAAATCACTTATTAATTTTCTTTGCTGAAACGTCCAGCGTTTCGAGATTTACGGTGACTCGGTTTTATGACCCCACCCGCCAGACCCCCATATTTTGCGTGTCGAAGTTTTGCAAAACTCGCTGTGCTTGAAGTTGGGTTTCACACTCAATTTTAGCAGCTCCCCACTCGACAATGGTTTCATTTTTTTTTTTTAAAAAAATTGTCACCTGCTTTTCATTTCATACTTATCACACTTGCAAAACAAAACAAAAGCTATAATTTTAGGAGGCAGGGGGGAAAAAAGAAACTCGCCTATTCTACTCTCCGAAAATTTCATTTCCAGGGCATTAAGAAGCAGGGAAACTCCCTCAGCGATCAGAGGTGTTGAGTCTCTATTAGCAGGACAAACTCCAAGGAAGAGGAGGGACAAGACGAGGTGAACTTTTTAGCCCCATGTCCGTAGGGTTGATACCAAATTTCTCAGGCCCGATGCTTTCACTTCCCTTCTCTCGCGCGCAGAAACGAACCCGGGAATCTTCATTCCTGCACTATTTTCTGCTTGCTGGTAGTGAATTCCCCCCACTAAACCAACACAATTGTTAATGTTATTTTTGCTTGTCAACTGGATAGAAATGGTGTGAAGGAACAAACTGGGATAACCAGCAACGAAAACAGATGAAATAAAAATGTTTTCAATGCACTGACCTGGATAGCCCAGGCAACTCAGATCTTGGAAGCTAAGCAGGGTCAACTCTGGCAAGTACTTGGATGGGAGACCTCCTTAGAATATCAGCACTGGGAGCAGTGTTCCCTCTAAGCTGAGTTAGTGTGAGCTAGCTCACAGTTTTTTAGCCTCTGGCTCACACATTTTTGTCTTAGCTCAGGAAGGAATGGCGCCAGAGCAAACTAATTTATGCAGTAGCCAAATTGCTCGCTCACAGCTTTAAAGCCAGTAGCCCACAAAGTAGAATTTTTGCTTACGACCCTACAGCTTAGAGGGAGCATTGGTCGGGAGGTGGGGGCATGCTTCATTCAGCCACCTCTCTGAATATCCTCCAGGTCCTCCGTAGGGGTCAGTCACCAGAGGTCGCCATGACGTCCACATGTGTACATATTCACACACACACATGCACATTAAAAAAAAACAAAAACAAGAAATGTTTTCAATGACATCAAAAGTAAAAAATAAACAAACAAACAGAAAATGGTATGTTCCAATATCCTTCCTTAAGGACTATCTTTTGAGTTAGCGCCTTTGGAACCCTCTTTTTTAAAAGTTACAGAACAGTTCAAAAGGGGGTGTTTGTGTATGAGGGACAACACATTACCCTCACGAAGGCAACCAAGATGCCACTCCCTTCCCCTGATCCACCTTTGCACTGCTAATTTTTGAGGCAGAATGTAGTATTGGCACATACACAGAGTCCATACATGTGCATCCCACTGAATGTTAAGCCGCAGGGACAGCTGCAGAGGATAGGACTCGTAATAACGGGCTGAAATTAAGGGCGGGAAGGTACCAGCTGGATATCAGGTAAAACTTTTTTACAGTAAGAGTTGTGCAACAGTGGAATCAGCTGCCCAGGGAGGTAGTGAGCTTCCCCTCACTGGCAGTCTTTGAGCAGCGGCTGGACAAACACTTCTCAGGGATGCTCTAGACCAGGGGTGGCCAAACTGTGGCTCGGGAGCCGCATGCGGCTCTTTTGCACATATTGTGCAGCACCCAGCAGGCTCCCCGTCTACTTGCTTTCTTTGCTGTTTTCCTTCTCTCTCTCTTTCTGTCGCCCTTCCTTTCTTCCTCCCCCCACTCCTCATCTATTTGCTTCCTTTGTTTCTCTCTCTCTTTCTTTCTGTCTCCCTTCCTTCCTTCCTCCCCCCACTCCTCATCTATTTGCTTCCTTTGTTTCTCTCTCTCTCTCTTTCTTTCTGTCTCCCTTCCTCCCCCCACTCCTCATCTATTTGCTTCCTTTGTTTCTCTCTCTCTTTCTTTCTTTCTGTCTCCCTTCCTTCCCTCCCCACTCCTCATCTATTTGCTTCCTTTGTTTCTCTCTCTCTTTCTTTCCACCTCTCTCTCTTTCTCTCTCTTAGACAAATATTATGAGCAAAACAAAGAAATACTATTGTACAAATAAATATCATTACCAATATCCGTTTTTACCCTTATTGTTTTTGGCAGTTTCATTTAATAATAAAAATCAAATTTGCATACTTTTCGATAAAAATGTGTGTGTAATATTTGTTCCTGGTCTTGTGGCTCTCAAACATCTGGTGTTTATTCTGTGTGGCTCTTTTGTTAAGCAAGTTCGGCCATCCCTGCTCTAGACTGAGCTTTCAGTGAGCAGGAGGTTGGACTAGATGGCCTGTCTGGCCCCTTCCAACTCTGTGACTCTAGGATTCTATGAGTCCTCTGGGATACTCCCAGGGACACTGTGCTTTAATTAGCCACATGGAACACTGCTTGGCTTGAGCATTTTAAGGCTTGCTGGGCAGCACCGGTGGACCATAAGAGTAGCACAACACGACGGGGAGCCTCAGCCACGTGCCTCTGCAATGCACCCCCAGCGGGAGTATTTTCTTCGTGGTGTCGCCTCAGAGCACAGCAAGATTGCAATGTTCCCTGATATGCCTAGATCTCTGACAGGCTAGGATCCCGTGATGCATCATTATCATGTCCCCCGGCAGGCCAGGACCCCTGATTGGTTAGGACTGTGCAATGCATTGTTACCATGTCCCCCGGCAGGCCAGGACCCCTGATTGGTTAGGACTGTGCAATACATTGTTACCATGTCCCCCGGCAGGCCAGGATCCCTGACTGGTTAGGACTGTGCAATGCATTGTTACCATGTCCCCCGGCAGGCCAGGACCCCTGATTGGTTAGGACTGTGCAATGCATTGTTACCATGTCCCCCGGCAGGCCAGGACCCCTGATTGGTTAGGACTGTGCAATACATTGTTACCATGTCCCCCGGCAGGCCAGGATCCCTGACTGGTTAGGACTGTGCAATGCATTGTTACCATGTCCCCCGGCAGGCCAGGACCCCTGATTGGTTAGGACTGTGCAATGCATTGTTACCATGTCCCCCGGCAGGCCAGGACCCCTGATTGGTTAGGACTGTGCAATGCATTGTTACCATGTCCCCCGGCAGGCCAGGATCCCTGACTGGTTAGGACTGTGCAATGCATTGTTACCATGTCCCCCGGCAGGCCAGGACCCCTGATTGGTTAGGACTGTGCAATGCATCGTTATCATGTCCCCCGGCAGGCCAGGATCCCTGACTGGTTAGGACTGTGCAATGCATCGTTATCATGTCCCCCGGCAGGCCAGGATCCCTGACTGGTTAGGACTGTGCAATGCATCGTTACCATGTCCCCCGGCAGGCCAGGATCCCTGATTGGTTAGGATTGTGCAATGCATCGTTACCATGTCCCCCAGCAGGCCAGGATCCCTGACTGGTTAGGACTGTGCAATGCATCGTTATCATATCCACCGGCAGGCCAGGATCCCTGATTGGTTAGGACTGTGCAATGCATCATCACCACATTCCCTGATTGGCTAGGAGTTTGCATCGAAGCCTTAATAGTGACACCATCAATGCGGCAGCCTATCATGGCTGCAAACAGCCAAGGGGGAAAACGACAAAGGGAAGAGGGATTTCCAGGAGCATTTCATGGATCTCTCCTTTTGTACTGAAAACCGAACCTCGGGGAAATGTATTTATTTATTTATTTATTTATTTTGACTTGTATCCCACTTACCCTGCTGCAATGGAACTGAAGGGCCTGAGGCCAGAAATCCAAGCGGCCCCCTCCACAACGAGAGTCAAGAGCGGTGTAGTGACTGGAATGTCAGAGCAGGATCTCGGAGACAGGGTTCGAATCCCTACTTTGCTATGGAACCTGCTGGGTGAGTTTGGGCTGACCACGCCCTCCACAGGCCAGCCTCCCTCACTGGCTTGTTGTGAGGAAGGGAGACAGGCTTTGGTTATCTGTTGCCCACCACACAGTCTCACCCTGCTCAGCGTTAAGAACTGGACTTTGTTCTTCTCTGGCTTGACCACTAGCCGACGCGAGGCCTAGCTATCTTTGGGGCATTAACCATGCAAAGCTAGGCTGCCTCCGTTTCTTACCTTCTGAGTGCCGCTTGGTCTTACCTGGGCGGTGTCCTGCCCTCAAATGGATTGAACGCCATCAGGGACACCACTTCCTTCTCGTTTGCCAGCAGCTTTCCAGCCAAGTGGATGACCCATTCGTTCTGCTCGTAGGTCTGGCAGAAAAAAGGGCGTATGGCGAGGAAGAGACACAGATCAATGCGTCAACACAAAACAGTCATCTACCAATCGCCTTAAGCTTTGAAAGCAGAATCTGAAATGTCAGGTACGGATTCTATTTTGAGGGGCAACGATTAACCTTGCCTCTAAATTATTCATGGCAGAAATAAAGTGGGGAAAAAAATAGAACTTTGTGCCCCGAAACGTTACTAGATTTGACGGTGGCATGTATTTTTGCCAGCGAAAGCTCCTGTCAGAATTCTGGCTGCCCAAACTGGGGCACCCCACTCAGTCCCTTATGCTATCACAACAGATTGTGTTCCAGGCCTGGTCTCTGTTTCCCTGAAAACTTGTGTGTTGCTTGGGCCATGGGGCCCGTCCTGCCCTGCCAGGGAACTCGGAACTCCAAACCTCAAGCTTCTCTCGGGTTAAAACCTCGTGTCTTTGCAAGAGTAGGATCATTTATTCTCTCAGCTATGTTTTCATCGCAGCTTTTCTCTGGCGCGCACGGTGTGTGGCCAAATGAGGACTTGAACCCAGGTCTTCGAGTTTGATCCTGTGCTCACCCACCTTGGTGAACAAAGGGAAACTCCCTGGCCAAGTATTCCGACACCCCTGCAAGGAGAAAGAGCTCCTTTGGCATCTATCCATCCACTAGAGCTGGGTTTTCTCCACAGCAAGCAGCAGGGGACAGTGCAGGAAAGCAGAACTCCATAGTCAGTAAGACTACAACAACTGCAGCATAATACATGAGGTTACTCAGCAATTTCGTTTTCTCTTCTACTATTCCAGGAAAGAAGGGATGGGGGGGGGGGGGAAGAAGCCCCCAAGTTATCTCTGGAAGACAGGATTTGCCAAAAAGAGATTCTTACCATCCTTCCCATTTAAAACGAGTGGCACCCCAGCAAGACAAGGGAACCCACAAGTTTTCACCTGGGACCAGCTGCATTAGAACACACCGTCTGAGATGTTCTTTCCTAGTGTCATGCAGAACTATCTCAGGTCAAGGTTAAAAAATAAAAAAAATACAAGCCTGTTGATTCCTAAGACCACGTTTGCTATGATAACATTTGGGATTAGACAGACTCGTGGAGGATTACGGCACTGGACAGATTTGTGGAGGGGAGGTCTATCAGTGGCTACTAGTCATGCTGACTAAAGGGAAACTCCACATTCAGTCAACCCCTGAATCCCAGAGTCAGGAGGCAACATCAAGGGAAGGCCTCGGCTTCTCTGCACTGTTGTTGGCCCTCCAGAGGAACTGGCCACTGTGTCAGGCAGGATGCTGGACTGGATGGACCCTCACTGGTCTGATCCAGCAGGGCTCTTCCGAGGTTCTTATGAAGCCCTCAGCCTCCCTGCTGGCTGTTGGCTCACCAGAAGAACTGGTTGGCCCCTGTGCGAGACAGATGGACCCTCACTGGTCTGATCCAACAGGGCTCTTCTTAGGTGATTATCACGAGAAGGCCTCAACCTCAATGCCCCATTGCTGGCCCTCCAGAGGAACTGCTTGGCCACTGTGCAAGAGGATCCTTGCTTAATACCCCAACTCTCACTGAAGAGAAAGAAGAAGAGGAGGAGGAAGAGGAGACTGGATTTATACCCCACCCTTCACTCGGAGTCTCAGAGTAGTTTACAATCTCCTTTCCCTTCCCCTCCCCACAACAGACATCCTTTGAGCTAGGTGGGGCTGAGAGAGCTCTTTCGAGAACTGCTCGTGAGAGAGAACCGCTCTGAAAGAACTTGTGACCTGCCCAAGGTCACACCAGCAGCTGCGTGTGGAGGAGTGGGGAAATCAAACCCGGTTCTCCCAGATTAGAGTCTGCTGAGGCCTGCCCTTAACTAAATTCCCCCAGAAACTGAAGGCAGCGATTCAGCTTCTTAAATCTACCACAGTAGGGGTAACAGCAAGGAAACAGGTATTGCGCCTGGCAATAAATTAAGTGAAACTAATCGAGGGCACTGTGGATCCACAGCGTCTCTCTAGAGAGGAGGCCGCTGGATTTCTGGATAACGATATTAGCCTCTCCTGTCAGGAGCCAAGGAGACAGAGGGTGGGGAATTCTGGCTCTCACACACTTCAAAAATAGCACTTGGCGGGAAGGCAGGGTTAAGGCCAAAGCACGCCTCCAATTTTAATTCGGAAAAAGCACCGCTCGAGCAGCAGGAGTTCGAAAGCTGGTGTGCCGCAGATCTGAGGTGAGGGATCATTTGGAAGCGGCCTCAGTTTCCAGCAGTACCGCGCCTCAGAATCCCCTGGCAGATTTATCTCTTCCGCGGACAAGAAGATGATCCGCAGATGTGTCAGTGGACTGGCCGTGTCTGATATCGCTAAACGCTGGACACAAATTGAGAGCTACAACTCCCTCGGGACGCTGAGGCGCTCCGAACGAAGAAGAGGTTTACAAAAAGAGATATTGTATTTGGACAATGCAATTACAGTAACAGAATGGCTTTTTTAAAAAAAAAGTAGAGCTGCATTGTGATGAAATACAACCCAAACCCTGCTGGGGCTACAATTAAGAGACAGTCTGCTAATAAATTGCGCGTCAGAGATCTGAGGCAAATCCTTCAATGTCACAATGATCGGATCTGCCAGCTCTTCAGACAGGTGTCTCCTGAAGGGCCCCCGGTCAGCCATGACAGGCTTCGGGCCTAGCCCTTTCAACATGGCTGTGCGCTGCTTGTCGTTTGCTTCAAGCGGAAAATATTTCCGGAAGCCCGAAGGGGAAGAGAGTGTCATATATCAAGCGGTGATGAGGTGTAAAGAGCCGCCTGTCACGAACAGCACAATGGGATGGTAAATATCTTCTCCCCAAGCCCTGCTTGGTTTCCGGCAGCTTGTCGAGAGTCAGACGTTCAATTGGCCACCTCCGGCAGCCCGCAGAACATGCATCTTCGACTCTGAAAGTGATCGGGCATACTTGGCAGAGGGAGGAAGTCCCTCTACGGAAAATACGAAAAGCGTCCTAGAGAGGGAGGCACCGAAACATATTGCCTCAGGTGGAACCCACAACCTTAGCATATGAAATTACAGAGGGAACAGAAATTTCACTTATCATGTGCATAGCTGAAGGTCTCCGAGGCCTTCCTACTTTAGGGTTACCAGCTCCAGGTTGAGAAATTCCTGGAGAATGGGGGGGGGGGGGTGGAGTCTGGTGAGGGGGGGCAGGGAGGGGCAGGACTTCAGTGGGGTGTAACGCCAGAGTCCAACTTTCAAAGCGGCTATATGAGAGCCAGTTTGGTGTAGTGGTTAAAAGTGGTGGACTCTAATCTGGGAGAACCAGGTCTGATTCCCCACTCCTCCACATGCAGCCGCTGGTGTGACCTTGGGTCAGTCGTAAGTTCTTTCAGAGCTGTTCTCTCACGGGCAGTTCTCTCAGAGCTCTCTCAGCCCCACCTACCTCACAGGGTGTCTGTTGTGGGGAGGGGAAGGGAAAGGAGACTGTAAGCCACTCTGAGACTCTGAGTGAAGGGTGGGTTATAAATCCAATCTCCTCCTCCTCCTCCTCTTCTTTGTTCTCCAGGGGAACTGATTGTCACCCAGAGATCAGTTGTAATCCCAGGAGAACTGGAAGATGGCACCCCATCCTTCTTTCTCTTTTGGCCCTGATTTCACTTTGAATTTTTGCTCTTCCAGCTTTGTTCCCCCTCCTATAAATGAATGGATATTTCCATTGCCTGATGTAATGTAATCAGACCAATGGTCCATCTAGTCCAGCATCCTGATTCAGAGTGGCAAACAGACACCCCTGAAAGACTTACAAGCACGGCATTGGAAGCCAAAGCTTCCCCTCTGTTGTTACCCTCCCAGCACTGGCATTCAGATACACTGCCTCCGAAGATGGAGGTTCCATTAAGTCAGCATGGCTAATAGCTATCCATAGGCCTATCCTCAATTAGTTTGTCTAATCTCCTTTTAAAAATCAACTAGATGCATAGACATTAATATCCTCCCAAGGCAGCAGTGGTCTCCGTAAGTTAATTACCCTATGACTGAAGTACTTCCTTTTGTCTGTCCCAAATCTGCATTTAAGAGATTTCTTTCTTTTAAACTTCCAGGAAGGATGGGGATGAGTGTACATCCTCGTAGGAAGAATACAAGCATCAGAGAGAAAATGGAACATTTCTAGCACAGCGTGGAGAGACGCATTAGCAAGAGCTATTAGAAATGTTTCTGCTTCAGGGTTCAGCAAGTTTCTGGTCTTGATCACCAGCAGCCGAGGCCTTAGTCATGGTAGTCTTGGTAGCATTAGGTAAAATGTTGGCTAATAAAACGAAGACGTCAAGACTTGCTTAGACTTCAGCTGAGTGAAGCCATATCGCTGAGCCCCAAAGCAGAGACCCATGGATGCCTATGGTGCCGGTTGTGTCGGATGAGTATCCTACAGGGGTATCATTAAGTGATTTTAGAGGCCTAGAGGTCTTCCAGGAGGCACTGTTCAGATGGTAATCTATGCTCAAACTGCCAAGCTACGCCTGCTTCTGGGCCTACCTAGAGAACACGAAAACCCTGGACTTCCACTCCAAAGTCCAACTCTATGGGCACCACCAATTTCTAGGATCATGAGTCTCAGTCAGATACACACCTGGAAGGCAGCAAACCACATAAGCCAGTCCAGACGATAATGATACGGACTGATGAAGCAGGGCCTCCGGTGCAGATCCCCGGGCTTACACTTGAACTCATACTCCTCCCAAACGGCAGCCGGGTCATTGGGATCTGGGCTGGATGTCCCTTGAATGATGACCTCGGTTCTCTCTTTGGTAATGCTGCGAACAACAATGCCGAGAGAGTTATCCTCTGTAGCTGCGAGTGGACCGACTCCAAACCAGAACTCCTGTAGCCCATAATGGCAGGACGAAGGAAGTGTACCCAGATTGCAGAATCACACTGGTGAGGATATAGCCTTCGAGATATAAATTGCCTAAAAGGACGGGAACCCTTGTGAGTTCAGTGCAAATTCCCCCAGAGGACAGCCAATCTCGGGCAGATTTTGGAAAGTATGGGGTAGATATCGTTTTTAAAAATAATTACCGTATTTTTTGCTCCATAAGACTCACTTTTTCTCCCAAAAAAAGTGGGGGGGGGGGAAGTGTGTGCATCTTAAACCCCCCTCACCTTTCCCAAGCCACAGCACCGAGCGGAGCTAGGTGCGTCTTATGGTCAGGTGCGTCTTATGGAGCAAAAAATACGGTAAATGTTGGGGGGGGGCAGGGGTTAGGGGAAAAAGGTCGCTGAAGGCAACGCTGGAGACTGAAAAACTACAAACTAGATGGAGAGGCTGCATGGATAAAATCTGCCCCCCCAAAAGTGACATTAGAACTGGTTGCTAAGCCAATGCATCTGACCAACAGAGGTGGAGACAGAGAGAAGAAATGCTTCTTCCTGTAACGGTGAATCGCCTTCTGGAATTCACTGACTACAGAAGGAAGCTGCTAGAAAGAGATAGGCAAATTCACAGGTCTGTCAACGGCCAGGACAGAGAAGCACAATCCTTCCATGTCTATAGAGCGTGGACTTCTAAACACTCGACCAGGGGTGGCCAAACTTGCTTAACGTAAGAGCGGCATAGAATAAATGCCAGCTGTTTGAGAGCCGCAAGACATGAACAAATATTACAGGTTTTTACTGGGAGATATGCAAATTTGCCTTTTATTAACATTAAATGAGACCGCCAAAATAATAACAAAAGCAGTAAAAGCGGATATTGATAATGATATTTATTTGTCCGGTGATATTTGTTTGCTAATGATATTTAGCTTCCCCAGCTACCCTGCCAGGAGCCACACAATATGCATGAAAGAGCCACAGTTCGGCCACCCCTGCTCTAGACCATGGTGGCCAAAGGACAGTAACAGAGTGCTGGACCAGACAAACCTTAGGCCTGAGCCAACAAAGCCCAAACAGCCATCTGTTGGAGTAACGGCCTGTTCCTGTTCCGCGCCGGGCACCTTCTTCTGAACAGACTTTTCCAAATCCACACAACAGACACTCCTACAGACTCCCAGGGTCTCTTGCGTGGCAGGCTGAGTTACAAGCTGTGGCCGGCTGCCCAATGCTTACATGCAAGCCGTAAATCCGGGACACCAAATTACTAATAAAAAGCATGTTCCTACTGTGCTATTCAAAATATGTCAACTTTCACATAATCATATATTCATTATGGGCTGCAATCCTCTTTTTATTGGTTTACATAGGCTGGAATTACAGATGCATAATAGCAGCGTTTCATCACGTGCTCGCGGGGCTCTGGTAACTGTCGAAGGGAAAACCAGCTTGGTCTTCAAGTGAGGCAAGATTTTATTTGGGGGGGGGGAGGGAGTGGGATGAGAAACGACAGCCCAAGGAAAACAGACTCCCGCAACTCTGAAGAAGCCAAGATCAGCCGAGAGGCGGGAGGAGGGTGGTACGTTTGCCCGAATCCCTCTTCAATCCATCGCCAAATACCTGGTTACGTCTGCAGAAGACTGGTGGAGGTTTCTGCAGCGTGAAAGACTGGCTAGCATTCGTCAGGAACCTCGCCTTTGTAATGCAGGCCAAGAAGCCGTTTTGGCTCGCTGAAAACGTGGCCGGAGGATCGATCCAACGACATGCTCGAGCTCAGTTTTGCACGTGGTATCATGGCTGAGAAATTTAAAATCCTGCCAGCCAAGCGTCCGAATCCAGATTCTGTACTTGGGTAGCCCAGATCCTACGCCAGGAAAAACTGAATTCCTCAACCTGTCTTTTTTGAACTAAATCTAAACTAAATTTAGAACTAAATCGGTGCCATTTCTGTATCATCTCTTTTAGAGCCGTGGATCAACTTTAAAAAAACTATAGTTAACTAATCATACCTGTTTTAACTAATTAACTGATCGATTCCTGTGCAAATTTAGGCAGATTTAATCAAAACAGCACAACTGAAGCAAAACCTCTACCTAAATATTTAAAATGGCACCCTTAAGTGAGACAGACAGATAGACAGAAATTAGTCATCTTCAGCCAATTAGGTTTATACCTTCCAAATGCTCCATACGTATTGACTATTGACTATTACTTTTGTAAGGCAGGCTTGCTAAAAACATGGCTGGAGGATCGATCCAACTACACACGCGAGCTCAAATTTGCCCGTGGTATCATGGCTGAGAAATTTAAAATCCTGCCAGCCAAGTGTCCAAATCCAGATTCCGTACTTGGGTAGCCCAGATTCTATGCCAGGAAAAACTGAATTCCTCAACTTTTTCGAACTAAATCTAAACTAAATTTAGAACTAAATCAGTGCCACTTCTGTATCATCTCTGTTAGAACCATGGATCAACTTTTTAAAAATAAAAAACCCCATAGTTAACTGATAATATGTGTTTTAACTAATTAACAGATCAATTCCTGTGCAAGTTTAGGCAGATTTAATCAAACAACACTACTGAAGCAAAACCTCTACCTAAATATCTAAAATGGCACCCTTAAAGCAGACAGACACAGACAGACAGACAGTCAGAAGTTGGTCATCTTTGGCCAATTAGATTTGTACCTTCCGAATGCCCCATACGTATTGACTATCCGGAGGGGGTTGAAGGAAGTGTTCATGACTTGGCGAGAACTCAACAGATTCACCACCACTGGAACGCTCAGGTAGGCGATCAGGACCCCAAAGGATATGTTCACTACTTTGCGGATGTAGCAGCCTGTGGAAAAGACAAATTTGAAACCACACACACTCACAAAATATGAGAAAGTCATCTTGCTTTTCAGCAGGGTTACTCAATCAGCTTCTAAGGAGCTCAAAGGGTTCTGGAGAACAGCCGGCCAAAACAGAACAACACAAAAAGAGCACACACATCAACAGACACTTAGCTTGCATTACAGCAGACCACTGGGTCGGAGGGTCAAGTTCCCTCCCGCCCCCTTCCTAGGGGCTTTCTGTGGACTGACCCGGGTTCCTCCCAAAGCCAACGCAAAAACAAACATTTGTTCACAAAACACCACTCCAGACCTCAGCCGATGGGCCTTGGCATATCTTGCCAAGGATCTGCCTTTCTCTAAATAGTCTGAGAAAGGGCTAAAAAGAAGAATGTCTAAAATGCTATGTTCCTAAGAAGTTACCGAGGGCCTTTGGAGAATTGTCTGCTTTCTCTTGTAATGGGGATGGATTTCCCTCCAGACAACCCCAAGGGGGCACAGAGAGAAATTCTACACTCGAGAGTCAACTAAAGAACTCTGAACTCGGGGATATTCTAGAGGACACAACTAGGTCCATTTCTCCCATCAGAACCTACAAAGGTCTTTGACTATGAAACTGATATGTGATCCTGGACATTGGTAAATGAGCCTTCAGGTAAAGGTAAAGGTTTCCCTTGCTCGAAAGCCAGTCAAATAGGACTCTAGGGGGCGGAGTTCATCTCTGTTTCCAAGCCGAAGAGCCAGTGTTATCCAAAGAAGTTTCCATGGTCATGTGGCCGGCATGACTAGCCGCCGAGGTGCACGGAACGCTGTTACCTTCCCACCGATCTGACACAAGATTTTATTACTTTGCCATACTGTTGAAGGACTTCGTATCAATACTCCAAAACTGGATAAACATTAGAATAAGATGTACATTTAACAACATCGTTTGTAGATGAGCTGAGAACTTTGTGGAAAACGCGTTCACCAAGGAAATGTGCCTTGTATGGCTACTGTGGCCCACTTGCGAATCGAGCCTTGGATGAGTTTGTCGCATTGTTTGCCAAGCAATGCTAGCACTAAGCCAAGCAAATTTGCAGCTATCTACTAGCCATGGTAGGTAACTCAGTCCCCCGAATGGCGCCTGTTGGGTTGCTCGTTACAGTTTCGTTATCCATGTGGGTTTCATGTGCAATGTGCATGGGTTTCATGTGCATCCATTTATCATTTTTATAGTAAAAAAATATTTAAAACAAATTATTTCAATGAAAGTGGGAAAGGGGAATAAACTATGGGTCCCATGAGCCGGTGTGAGAATGCGGACAAGTACAATTTGCTGTAGATTGGGAGAGTTTGGCAGCCATTGTCAGACCCTGAGGGATAACAGACTGTAAGGAAAAAATATTTCTGCCCATGAAATCCTTTATTTTCATATTATCTGATGAATTCTTTCTTTAAACAACTGCCTCCACTATGGCTGAGGACAGACTGGCAATCTAAAGCGGGGCAGGCACGCTTCGCAAATGGAGGAAAGGAGCACGTTCAGACATGCGCATCTGTCCGTCGGCTCCGTTGCGTACTTACCCGTCTCCCAGTCGCTTTCCTTCCGCTTTACCCGGACACCGGTTTTTCCCGGTGTTCAGGGGCCTTCCTCCGCATGCCTCCCGCTTCCAAACAGTGTGAACTGGAAGAAGCGGGAGGCATCCGGAGGAAGTGTGAACGCACCGGCAAAAAGTTTTGCGCATATGCGCATATGCGCACATGCGAAAAACATCAAAGGAAAACAAAAAAAAGTGCAGCGGCGTGCGCAAGCCGCGTGCGCTGGCTATGCGGCAGTCTGAACGCTCCGTGGCAGTCTGAACACTCCGTATCACCGCTGATCCGCATTGCTTTGGCCAGTGTGAACGGCCAGCTCCGTGGGTTTTTCCCCCCGCTCCAGTTCCCTCCGCTTTGCCTCCGCTTCAGATTGCCAGTCTGTCCTCAGCCTATGTGTGTGTGTAGGAGTGAAGGTTATTGTGATTGAACACATTTCTGCACATGCATAGAGGTGGTGTTTCGACAGGAGACGCATCCGGGCTTTTCGAACGTTGGCC
Organism: Lepidodactylus listeri; assembly: GCA_029233225.1. Lineage (NCBI taxonomy): Eukaryota > Metazoa > Chordata > Lepidosauria > Squamata > Gekkonidae > Lepidodactylus > Lepidodactylus listeri. The sequence goes on from JARCFY010000022.1 coordinate 3,430,819, forward strand.
GAACAGCCCACTGAACGTTTGGCTCCGTTGATCACGACACACGAGCACAAAAGCAAGCAGAACCGGCACGTCGCCGATTACATCTAGTTCATTCACTCAGTCTGAACCAGCTTTGGATAAATCTTTTAGGGGACTTTCTATGTGTTTTTCTAAAGGGGGGGAAATGAGACGGAAAGCACAGAAGACAAAAACGTGCAAAGAAAAAAACCAGCAGATTTTGCCAATTTACCTGCAAGATTAGACAAAACAGCAACAGGAAGAGAAATAAATATGTTTGAAATCTCCATAGCTTCTAGCTGGAAGAGCGTTGGCAGACTGCAGCAAGCCCTTCTCCTCCAGTCATTGGCTCAAATACTGAGATGCTATGGAATGTTTATGAACATTCCAATTTCTCTAGTTAAAAAAAAACAAACTATCAGCACTCGATGTCTTAGGGCAGATGGGGGGAGGTCAGTACAAAAGGGAGAGAAGAGAATATCTTCTGCCTCCTCTAACTTGTCATTTTCTCCATATACCTTCTACGGAATTCCTTTCTTTTCCGCTTCCCCTTTACAATGCACTTCATCATTATTTATTATTCTGACTTTCTCTATGCATGTTAAGGTACCCAAAAGGGCTGCAGCTTTTTTTGCAAGTCTTGGACACAGCTGTGAGTTTTGCATGTGGAAACAGAAAAGGGATCCGAAGTTACCAAGAATCAGACAAATAAGCAAAGCTGACCCATGATGCATCCTGCCTTTTAAAAAGAAACAAAACAAAAAGCATTAAAAGACAACATACGAGACTCAAAGGGAAAACACAAATAGCTCCTCTGCGGGAGAGCTGCCTTTGTTTAAAGCCTCTCTGAAGCCCTGATAAACTGTTTAGTCTGAGAATATTTTTGGAGAATCAATCTGATTCCAAAGGGAGGTTCAGTCCCCTGCCCATGTCGGTGAAGAGAAGAGCGTATTTCAGAAAGATCGGGGATTTGGCCTGTTGCAAAGAACAAAAAGGATGGAGAGAACCCCCCCCCCATTACTACAGAAAAGAATTCATTCTCTGAGCCAGGATGCTTCCATTTCCCAGGCCCACCTGTTGTGAATTTGCCTCCGGGATTTGGCCGCAGGGGTGTCATCTTCCTGTTTTGCTGCATCACAGCAGACAGTAACCGAGATTAGCCACAATGTTGTAGAATTCCCGCTGGGATGCTGGAATTTGCACAGCAGCGGCTAAAAGAACTCTGCAAAGGCTCAGAGTTCGTTTTCTTGGAAAGGATCGAGTTTCTAGCCTTCAAGAAAGCATCGACAACGCTGAAAGCGATGGGGGTGAAATGTATCTCTCCCCGTGTGCGTCTGAAAGGACTGTAAGGATCCTTTCTTTCTGACACAGAAGTAATGTATTATTTGAAAACGGCGATAAGGTCTTACCATATGGCAAAGCTGATCCCTTTTCTTTTGACTCTTCCCTTTGCATTGCCAGCACTCGGGCCTTAACGTATTTGTCTCTGGAGCTGAAAAGAGACCCCAAGGAGGCATCATCGAAGCAAGCAAGGCTGGGGACCATGGTCAACCAGTTCAGGAAGCTCAGATTCCCACTAATGATGAGGAGCACCTAGAGAGGACAAGGAAGGGGAAGACTGTCAACCTGTGGGCCAGGCGTTCGTAATAGACACTGATCATTTATTTATTCATAGTCCACCTTTCTCACTCGGACTCAAGGCAGACTACAGTGGGAGTCAGTACAATCGACAGGAAGGGGCATGCAATAAACAAAGCAATAGGACTGGGGGTGCAGAACCAACCAGAAGTCTAAAAAACAGAACTGAAGCAAAGTGTGGGTGATTCCGCACTAGACCTTAAATCCTGGTTCAACCCTGTCCCCAAACTTACGTTCTACACTAGAGTTCACCCCTGTAATTATCTCAGGGTATTTTTACATTCTACACTACACGCGAGTTCACCCCTGTAATTATCTCGGGGTATTTTTACATTCTACACTACACGCGAGTTCACCCCTGTAATGATCTCGGGGTATTTTTACATTCTACACTACACGCGAGTTCACCCCTGTAATGATCTCGGGGTATTTTTACATTCTACACTACACGCGAGTTCACCCCTGTAATGATCTCGGGGTATTTTTACATTCTACACTACACGCGAGTTCACCCCTGTAATGATCTCGGGGTATTTTTACATTCTACACTACACGCGAGTTCACCCCTGTAATGATCTCGGGGTATTTTTACATTCTACACTACACGCGAGTTCACCCCTGTAATGATCTCGGGGTATTTTTACATTCTACACTACACGCGAGTTCACCCCTGTAATGATCTCGGGGTATTTTTACATTCTATACTACACGCGAGTTCACCCCTGTAATGATCTCGGGGTATTTTTACATTCTACACTACACGCGAGTTCACCCCTGTAATGATCTCAGGGTATTTCTTTTGTTTCCACATTACACTAAGGTCACTCCGGTTTTGCCCCACACTTGTCCTGGGATAAACGGATGCTGTTATAACCAGGGATAAATGCAAGGGATTGTGTTGTGAGTTGAACTCTGATAAAACAAGGGATGACATCCAAATGTGGAAAGGACCATTAAGTCTTAACGTGACACATTAAATGATACAAAATTCCATCGTAGGATCCTAGTTTCGGCAAGCTAAACACAGTAGTATAGACCACAGCCCCTAATCATTTTTCCAAGCAACTTAGTAGATCATTTAGTAAAGTTCAACTCTACTGCCTGTGTAGAAAAGCCCTCTTGAATAATTCCATTTTGCATAGATTGCAGAAAGACAGGAGAATGGGTGCTTTCCTGACCTCTTCAGGTAGGCTGTTCAATAAAGTGAGGGGCAAAACGGAAAAAGGCATGTGTGAGGGCAGTTGTTGATTTTGCCCATTTGTAGGTTTGGCACCAGCAGAAGGCCATGCTCAGATGAACAGTGCTATCAAAGTATAGCACAGTGGGGGAGGTGGTTTTGCAGATACAAGGGTACAAAGCCATGAAGGGCTTTATCATGTAACAGCCAATACTTTATATAGAGCCTGGAAAATGACAGGCAGACAGTAGGTTTGTCAGGTCCCTTCAGGCAGCCAGCGGGGGAAGGATGGTGGGCTTACTGGGAGTTTATCCCAATTTTCAGTGACATGCCCACGTGACTTCAACGTGACCCAGAAGTGACATAGGCACCTCGGGGCATCGGAGTGATGCCCTGGTTTTTGGGCAAAAACTCTATGGTAGGATTAGCTTCTACCATAGAGCTTTTTCCCAAAAACCAGAGCGTCACCCTCAACATCCCTACATCATTTCCAGGTCACACTGAACTGAAGCGTAGCATATGTATTCACATTAAGAAGTACAGAAATACTTACAATAAGCTATACACAGCAGTAGAGACCACAGGCTCTAGTAGTTTACCCAAGTAACTCTGTAAGCCATTTTGTACAGGGCAACCGTAATATGGGCACAGAGAAGCCCTCTTGAATAATTTGGTTTTGCATAGTTTATGGAAGGCCAGAAGAGTGGGAGTTTTCCTGAACTCCTTGGGCAGTCTGTTCCACAAGGTAGAGGTCACAATGGAGAAGGCATGTGTACAGGTAGTCGCTGATTTTTCCCATTTGCAGGTTGACACCTGGAGAAACCCCCGCTGACTTGAGCTAAGTTGTCGTGGCGGAGCGTCAGGAGAGAGCATCTTGCGGCTTCCCCCTTTTAACCAGGCCACAAATTTGGACAATCCTGTCATAAACTGTGAGGAAAGTGTGTCAGAAATCCCCCAAAAGCCACCAGGTTTCGGCTAGGGAAGGAGACAGCAGGAGCTGAACCCAAACCAAGACGGTTGCACTCTCGTATCCGTGATCCCTGAGGGAACTTTCAGGAGGATCAAATGGACTGTGGCAGACATAAAGAAATTCTTTGCTGGACAGGGCAGGGAAGTAGACTTGAAGCATGGCTGGTACAGCTGGCCCTGAAGCTCTTGGGTTCAAGACTGACACTCTCATCCACCCCACATAAAATGGGGCTCAACACAAATTTTGAAAATAATAAAAAACCGAGGTCCTCACGGCTACAGTATTTTGTCTGCTCTGACATTGCCCAGAGGATTATTTAGGATGTTAAGCATGGTACTTGGACAACAATTACACACACACACACACACACACACACACACACTGCTTACACATTTGTTAAGAACCTGAACACCTTATTATAATCCAAATTCAACCGAACATTTGGGGAAATCAAGCAGTTAACTTCATTAATGTTTCTCACTTAGTGCTTTCATTTGACCTCACTCCCCCCTTTCCCCCATTTGCAAGACTGAGGAAATTTTAAGAAAAATAATTCCCTGGTTCGCCACTTTGACACAGGATCACTTTACTGCCCTATATGTAGCAACTGGGTGGTCCACACTGTTTTTCTTTTCTTCTCTTTTGGTAATGATTCTCCTCTCGCTATTACTTAGAAGCCAGAAGCCCACGGACCTTATTCCTACCAGCTGTCAAAAAAAAAAATTCAGTTCGAAAAATAATACTAATCTGGCCTCTGAGATTTTGACACAAGGGTGGAAACAGGAACCTTTCAACCACCCCCACTGCCCCCCACCCCAGCATATCTTCACTGGCCTGATTCAGGCAGCATTTGCAAGTGGGCGGATAAACAAATGCAACAGCGTCCATGGATGGATCTCAGCACATAATGGTTTGGAAATGAAAAAATGCTATCTGAGAAGGAAGCCCCTCAGGCACTGTACTTGTTTCGGCTGCCTTCTGAGATTGGTTACATGCCTCTGTTGTTTTTTTTTAAAAAATGTATTTTTACAGAATTCTTTGACCAAGCGGAAGGCCAAAGATTCATCTGCCAAACAGCAGAATGCAGAATTCCATCAGTGGGGGATAACCAACCCTTAGCGGCGTGACAGTCCTACAGAGTCAGTCACCAACAAGTGTCCTTAAACAGGAATGCTTTATTGAGAAAGGTCTGCTATGGTCATCTGCACTTCTTGTGTTAGTAATGGCTGACACAGCCCAGACAGGACAATTATACAGAATTCAAAAAAGGGGTCTGGTAATGCACTGCGACGAATCACCATGTCCATGAAAAGGTGCTTAAAATACTGGTTTACAGTTCCCAGGGGAAAAGAAGGAATTAGAGTCAGACAGGAGAAGAGATGCATGGGCCGGCACCAACAGTCTCCCAAGGTCAGAGCAGCTCGAAGAGCGATAAGCATGCCATGAGAAATATAACATAACATTCCACAGACCCGACATCAAGGGTTCACTCATCCCACCTCCTGGGCAGGAGATGGCAGCATTAGCTGACAAGCGGTCAGGGACCCACATACCTTCAGGGCCGCCCCCAAGAAGAACATTATGTTTGGGAAGTAAGAACCTCCTGGAGGTCCTTGGTCTGAGAGAGACCTGGCTGTCCTCTACCAGGGCCACGGCTTTTTTGGCCCTGGCCCTCACCTGGTGGAACTCTCTGCCTGAGAACATTCCGGAAGGATTTGTTACCTTTCCGCAGGGCATGTGTCATGACCCGGCCTGTGGCAGCAGAGCCTGGTAGGCCGGGGATCCTGGCTGGCAGTGGAAAGTGTTGGGTCTACAACTCCCAGGGGCCCCTGCATGTGTTTTGGTGACAAAATGGGCCAATAGGAGGGAAGAGAGTATTGCAACCGGGGCCGGTTGGACGTTGTTCTTTTCCCAGGGAGCCGGGCCTGTGGAAAGGCTGCTGTAAGAAAGAGGCCCTCGCCTTGAGGGAAGGGTGAGTAAACTCAGGCCTAACGAAGACAGAGAGCTAGGGACCGTGAGCCTAGTCGTGTTAGGGCACTGGATTCCTTTTCTTTTCACCCACTTACTGTTCTTATCCTTGCACCTTGTTTGTCTTCCCATTTTGGGCTGACCTCATATCCAATAAACCTTTTGTTGTTGTTCACTCTGCCTGGTCCTCACGCTCTTTTATCCGGCCAAACAAGGGAGGTCTGAAGGTTTGGGAGAGTGCGCTGGGCCTTTCCAAGGGAACCTATATCCAGAGTGGTGCCAGCGGCATCCGAGGACGCCCCACCTGAGTCATGACAGCATGTAAGGCAGAAATGTTCCACCAGGAATTTGGCTGAGGACAGAGACGGTACAGTATATCATCTGGCGCTCTCATACCCCCCATTCTCCGCAGCCCCCCTCTGGGAGGCCCGTGAAATTTGAAATTTTTTCCACCATCCTGGATCAACCGAATTACGCTAACGTATTATTGGAGCTGTATGTTTCATATATTTATTCTTGTCTTTAACTTTAATTATTTATTGCAAGTTGTCTCCTGTTGTGAGCCGCCCCAAACTCTGCTTGCAAGGAAGGGCGGCTGAAAAAACCTAATTAAATAAATAAAATAAACTTTACATCAATATCATTAAGCAATCATCTAATCACATATTAAAACAACATCAAATCACACATCAGGAAAAGAGATGGACGTCGCCGCCTCAATCAAAAACCTGGTGGAAGAGCTCCGTCTTTCAGGCCCTGAGGAACTGTAGTAAATCCTGCAGGGCCCTGATCTCATGTGGGACCTCATTCCACTAGATAGGGGCCAGGGCTGAAGAAGCCCTGGCCCTAGTTGAGGCTAGACTGACCTCCCTGGGGCTGGGGACTACCAGAAGATGTTGATTTCTGGACCTCAGTGTCCTACGGGGCTCATATGGGGAGCTCAATTTACATTACAGTCCACGACCAGAGCCAACAGACAAAAACAAGCATTGTTCAGGTATACAAATATACAAGTTAAAAACTCTGGCTAAAATAAAATAAATAAGATGAGGGGCAGTGGTTAGAGTGCTGGGCTAGGATCAGGGAGCCAGGGTTCGAATCCCCATTTGGCCAAGAAGCTTGAGCCAGCCCATTCTCTCACAACCAAACCTATCTCACAGCGATGTCATTGAGGACAGAAGGGACAAGAGAACCTCAGAAGAGCCCTGCTGGATCAGACCAATAGTCCATCTAATCCAGCATCCTGTCTCACACAGCGGCCAGCCAGTTCCTCTGGAAGGCCAACAATAGGGCAGAGAGGCCAAGGCCTTCCCCTGAGAAGAACATCAGAAGAGCCCTGCTGGATCAGACCAGTGAGGGTCCATCTAGTCCAGCCTCCTGTCTCACACAGCAGCCAGCCAGTTCCTCTGGAAGGCCAACAACAGGGCAGAGAGGCTGAGGCCTTCTCCTGATGTTGCCTGCTGGCACTGGGATTCAGAGGTTGACTGCCGATGAACGTGGAGGTTCCCCTCCGCTACCATGGCCAGAAGCCACTGATAGACCTCTCCTCCCTGAAACTATCTAGTCCCAGTTTGAAGCTGTTTATTCCCGTGGCCATCGCTACATCCTCTGGCAACGAGTTCTGCATTTTAATCACTCTCCATGATTAAGACCATGTATGCCGCCTCGAGATCCTAGCGGGCAAGGCGGGATAAAACGGCAGACAGACAGGAAGGAAGTCAGCTTCACTTCCAGATGTTGACCTGGGCCCCGACACCTTTCCCTTCCAGACATTAAATGCTACCTTTGCATGCCATGACCCAAACACCCCCCTCACCATGGGCATAGCCCCGAGAACACAGAGTTTTGAAACTTACAGTGGTACGTTGGTGTCTCGCGCCACCCACCGTCCTCATCATAAATGGCTCTGAACGGCAGCGGGGGACATTGGCACTTGGCTACCGGGCAACCATTCTGATGACCGTCACCCAGGAATCCCCTGAGACACCAAAGACAGGTTGCAGGGCCGACCAAGCTGGCAAACTGTGGACCGCAGCAAGCCACGAATGACCCCCCTCCCACCCCCACGTCATGAAGGATTTCTTTTATTAAGACACAGTATTAATCACGGTAATTGGGTAGGAACTGTAAGGTTATAAAACTGCAGAATGTCTAATGAGCGAGGGCCCGAAAGGAGGAGCTGGTGTTTTTTTTTTAATCTAATAATGTCAGTTTTATGGATTATGACTGGAGTTTTATGAAGTGTCGTATGAAATATTGTGGATTCATGGCTCTCGCCGGATTAATTTAGGGGGGGGGAAGAGAAGAAGTTTCCCTGCTCCTTAAGCCCCCAAACAATTATGCCTTATGTTGCTCTACTCTGCCCTGGCGCACGAGCCCCTGATGCCAGAAAATGGGCGAGGACCCCTAGACGTTTACAGGTCTGTATGAGGTTTAGCTGTGTTCGAGACCTAATTGCAGATTGTTATGGGCAAGCAGTAGACGCGAGAAGCTCATATGGGCCCTCACAGACAGCGCTCAGGTCCAGCAGAACCCGCCGAGTGACGTGCAAAGCTTTTCGGCACGCAGACGGAGGGTGGTTGTGAGCGTGCGTCGGCCAGCCAAACCACGTGATCGGAAATCTGGGCCGGGAGCCCCACCGCTGACTTATGTCCCACAAAGTCTGCCGACTACATTAATAAGACGCGTGGTTCTGAGAGGCAACAAAGATTTTGGAGATGGATGCAACCCAAGACTGGGCCAAAGTGACACAGAAACAGGAACGGGTTCCAACAAAACACTTCCCAAGATCAGCCAATCTACTGAGCGCATTTTTATTTTACCCTTCCTCCAAGCTCCTCCCTTCCCCCATTTTATCCTCACTGCACTGGCTGCCGATCAGATACTGGATCCGGTTCAAGGTTATGGTTTTGACCTTTAAAGCCCGATGCGGCCGGGGACCATTGTACCTGCAAGACCGCCTCTCCCCACATGAGCCCTAGAGAGTTTTACGCTCTTCTGATCAGCACCTCCTTGCGATCCCCGGCCCGAGGGATGTCTGCTTATCCTCAACCAGGACAAGGGCTTTTTCGGCCCTTGCCCCAACCTGCTGGAATGTGTTCCCACCTGAGATCAGGCCCCTGCGAGACCTACAGCAGTTCCGCAGGGCCTGTAAAGCGGAGCTGTTCCGCCAGGCCTTGTATGTAGTGATGGCCACAGAAATAAACAGCTTGAAAAGGGGGTTAGATAAATTCATGGAGGATAAGTCTATCACAGCTACTAGTCATGGTGACTGAGGAGAACCTCCACATTCAGAGACACTAAACCTCTGAATCCCATAACCAGAAGGCAACATCAGGGGAAGGCCTCAGCTTCCCCTGTTGTTGGCCCTCCAGAGGAACTGGCTGGGCCCTGTGTGAGACAGGATGCTGGACTAGATGGACCCTCACTGGTCTGATCCAGCAGGGCTCTTCTGAGGTTCCTGTCAGGGGAAGGCCTCAGCCTCTATGCCCTGTTGGCCCTCCAGAGGACCTGGTTGGCCACTGTGTGAGACAGGAGGCTGGACTAGAGGGACCCTCACTGGTCTGATCCAGCAGGGCTCTTTGAGGTTCTTCTCAGGGGAAGACCTTGGCCTCTATGCCCTGTTTTTGGCTGTACAAAGGAACTGGTTGGCTACTGTGTGAGACAGGATGCTGGACTAGATGGACCCTCACTGGCCTGATCCAGCAGGGCTCTTATGGTGTTCTTATGAAGGCCTCAGCCTCCATGCCTTGTTGTCTTGTTCCATGCCTTGTTCCTCTCCAGAGGAACTGCTTGGCCACCTTGTGAGACAGGATGCTGGACTAGATGGACCACTGCTCTGATCCAGCAGGGCTCTTCTGAGGTTCTTATGTCTGAGTAGGCAACACTGACCTTGATAGACCAAAGGTCTGATTTGGTATAAGGCAGCTTCACGTGTTCAGGTGTATCTGATGAAGTGAGTTTGGACTCACGAAAGCTTATTTCCCTGTGTATGTGTGTGTGTGAGAGAGAGACAGACAGACAGACAGAGTGATTGACTGCTGGGTCTGAGATTCTGACTGCTGCATTTGTCTTTTAAAAACAGGCAGGTGCCTGTGAACCAACAGATCTTAAGACAGCTCGGTGGCGGCTGGCGTGTCAAATGAGAGCTCTACAAGGACCAGACGGGAAGGAAGGCAACTGACCCAAGGGGACTCCTGGGAAACCCCGTCACAGGCTGGCTTCTTAACTGCAGAGTGGAACAGCAACAAAGAGTTCTGAGACGTAATTTAAGACTGTGGCAGGCCGAGGAAAGCGGGGGCACCCACCCACCCTTTTATATATATTATCTTACCAAGAGAGGTGAACCCTTTGGCAGTGCTGCCAAGTCAGTTCCAGGAACTTACCAAAAAAAAACAAAAGAAAAGAAGAAGGAGGAAGAATACGCACACCCGCATATACCCAGAAAGGCTCTCCCCTTCAAAAACAAGAAGCGAAGGAAATTTATTACCCTGTCAAACGCCGGGCTCTTAACCCAAACTCAGCACTCGCGGATCGAGTTTCCGTCCGTGGCCATGCTCAATGACACCCTCCCCCCGTGCCTCCATTTTTCACCCACCTCCCCTTGGGCGGGTGCCAAAAATATGTACGCACACTTCTCGTGGAGCGGCACCCGAGGTGTCAAAACGTAAAGAGGGGAGACCCATTAAAAAGCAGATGGCGAGCGGCTGTTCTGAGAGGTGGGGGGATGATTTCACAGGTTACCCACCTGCCCGCCCTGGAAAGCAGATTTTGTGACCCATGGAGACAGCTTCCCCCTTGATACTTTTGAGGGAAACCCCATCGACTTGCAGTGCTTCTGAAGGGATCCTCACCTTTTGCTATCCAGCAGTGAGATGCCCAACAGTCTAACCTGGGAGAACCGGGTTTGATTCGCCACTACTCTACTTAATGCTGCTGGATGACCTTGGGCAAACCATAGTTCTGTCCAAGTTGTTCACTCAAGGGCAGTCCTTGAGAGCGCTCTCTCAGCCCCACCTACCTCCCAGGGTGTCTGTTGCGGGGAGGGGAAGGGAAAGGAGTTTGTAAGCCGCTCTTAGACTCTGAGAATCCAACCTCCTCCTCCTCCTCTTCCTCCTCCTTCTCTCCCTTTCTTGGAACTGGGTTCAAGGTACATATTGAGAAGTAATATAATCATGTCCGATCCTTAAGAAGCGCAAAGAACTTCACTGTTTTGTTTTGAGCTGAGCAGCAATTCTGTAATACCATGCCTCTCCCAATCCATAGCAGCAGCAAGATGGCGCTTATTTGGAACATTTCGGTCTCACCGCTTGGACAGTACAGCAGAGAGGTGGCCTAGGGCCGGACATTTCAATCTGTAGCTTGGCCGCAGTAGTCAAACAGCTCTCATCTTTATTTTCCATTCTTCAGCCGCCAGAGCCAAATTCACAGATGCTGGGCATTTATGTACCTGAAAGGTAGTTGCTGTTACCTCCTAGCATGACCCCAGAACAGACCGGGAGGTGGAACTATGCAGATGAAGAGGTGGGGTCATGCAAATGAGTGGTGGGCCTCCTGAGAGCCCCTGGGTTTTGGCCCCTGTGTGACACGGAGTGTTGGAGCGGACGGGCCATTGGCCTGATCCAACATGGCTTCTCTTATGTAGTGGTTAACAGTGGTGGACTCTAATCTGGAGAACTGAGTTTGATTCCCCGCGCCTCCACATGCAGCCAGCTGGGCAACCTTGGGTCAGTCACAAGTCCTTTCAGAGCTGTTCTCTCAAGAGCAGTTCTCTCAAGAGCTCTCTCAGCCCCACCTACCTCACTGGGTGTCTGTGGAGGGGAAGGGAAAGGAGATTGTTAAGCCGCTCTGAGACTCCAAATGAAGGGCAGGGTATAAATCCAATCTCCCCCTCCTCCTCCTCCTCCTCCTCCTTGTTAACAGCCATCCTCAGGTCTCGTAAACTGACGGCATGGTTTCCGCGATTGAGTCTTACTCCCCAGTAAATATCCGTGTCCTTGCATGGTCGAAGACCGTGAGCTGCAAATGGCAGTCAAACAGTGGGCCGTTAACTGGGTCAAAGGTTGGGGAAGGGATTTCACTCGGGTGGAACTACAGCTGATTCTTGATTCGCTTTTAATCAAAGACAGGACTGAGTATGGAATAAACGGGAAGGCTTGGAGGCCATCCCAACCCGCGAGAGCTTTCCGTCCAAATCTTTTGGTGCTTCCAGGGACGGAGCCAACCGCTGCTGGAGCAACTGGGATTCATATTCATCCCCAGGAACCACCAATTTCTTGGCCTGAAGCAAAATCCATAGCGAATCTTAGAGGTTCCCTCCAGAGGATTTTTGTGTGTGTGACCGAGAAATCAAACGAGCATCAATGTAATGACGAAAACATGCGTGTCTTCAGTTTGGTGTAGTGGTTAAGTGCATGGACTCTAATAACTGGGTCTGATTCCCCACTCCTCCACTTGCAGCTGCTGGATGACCTTGGGCAAGACATAGTTCTCTCAGAGCTGTTCTCTCAAGGGCAGTCTTTAAAAGAGCTCTCTCAGCCCCACCTACCTCACAGGGTGTCTGTTGTGGGAGGGGAAGGGAAAGGGGTCTGTAAGCCGCTTTGAGACTCCGAGTGAAGGGTGGGGTGTAAATCCAATCTCCTCCTCCTTAAATATTGCATTGTGTGAAATTTGAAGTCTTTCTCGCCAGCGGGACATCTGAAGAACTTCAAGGGAAAAATAAGAGTTCCAGTGATAAGTTCGATCTGCTCTGGGCCAAAGGGACATTTTGCCTCCATGTCGGCGATGCCTCTGATGCCCCTAATCCTCACCAAAGGCAGACCTGCTATGGCCTGCTGTTGTTGTTCGGTGCCTGAAACCGCTCCGCTCACCAATATATAAGGACAGATGGACTCGCATTCTAGCTGTATCTGAAGAAGTGCGCAGTGACTCATGAAAGTTCATCCCCTGCCACAGGCCCATAGCCACAGTGGGGCATTTTGGGGCTCTGCCCCCTCAAATGTGAGGCACGCCCCACACAAGCTGCTGCCCCTCCCATCCTGTCCCCTTCTGTGACATTAAAAGGGCCCTCCAGTGGATTGACAGGAGCATGTGGCCCACTGATCCGCTGGAGGTCCCTTTAAATCTTGCAACCACCCCTCTCCCTCCATTCCTCCAAGATTTAAAGGGCCCTCCAGCTGATCAGCAGGCCCTTTAAATCTTGCAGGCGTGGAGGGAGAGTGGCAGCTGCCAGTCACAAATGCTGTTCGCCTTGAAGATGCTCCTGGGCTCTTGCTCTCTTCTAGTGATACGCTAGTGAGATTTCTTAGGACGGGTTTGCACACCTCTGGATGCAAGCTGGTCCCTTGGAGCCAGCTCTTCGCGAGCAGCTGGATGGAGAGGCTCAGCGGGTGGGGGAAACTGCAAATCAGCGTCACGGAAGCATCACAGTGGAGATGACTGGGAAAGAGAGAAATGTCTGGCCCAGTTCTTCTCTTTCAACAGCAGTTTCTTCAGCTCATTCAGAGAGGACTTCAGACAGTCCCAGCCTCCTGGAACCTAAGAACATCTGCAAGGTGATATTTGACTTGGGCTGGCTGAGCAATACTGTGGTGAGCCAGAATTGTGGATTTTCAAAATCTGGGATGGCCCTGTCCATCACAGCAGTCCCCTTTGAGCATGCACTTCCGCCAAAACGTTACACAATTCAGATTTATAGCGCAGGGTTCCCCAAAGATTGTTAGAACACAGCTGACAGGACTGCAGATATCTTACAAGGGGAAGGAAGGAAGGAAGGAAGGAAGGAAGGAAGGAAGGAAGGAAGGAAGTCCAAATTCTGCCTGCCTAGATATTGAGGAAATACTAAAAACACAGAAACCAATTCCCGACATCTTGTCTAACTTTATCAGTGATTGATCCTTAGCTAAAGGTCTATATTGAGGAAATACTAAAAGCAGAGACCAATTCCTGATTCCTCACTGTTTTAAGTATTTTTTTTAAATCCACCTTATCTAATTTTATTAGCAATTCTTAGCCAAAGGTGGATATTGAGGAAATACTAAAAGCACAGAGACCAATTTATCAGTGTTTAAAGTATTTTTCTTTTAAAAAATCCATAATTTCTCTAAGGCTCTGGTCACATGGCAAGGTTTTTGCGATTTTTTTCTCGCTATAGATTTGATTGGGAATATTTTTTTCCCCAGGTTGCGATGATCACACATCCCTCAAAATGAACGGGTGACAAATTACCAAGCGCTGGAGTCTAAATGTGCGCTTGAACATTTAAACATTCAATTTATACAGCACAGGATTGCTCATGCGCTCAAAGACAGAAGCTGGGGGGGGGGGACCTCAACGTGCAAAGGACCGTCAGATGACCTAATCGCCATCATTGCAAGAGATGGCTGTCCAGATCGGCGAAATTGCAAATACCCGGAAAGTACTTGATTTTCCTGGTGTCGGAAAACTCACTAGGGAACCGGGAGGATTGCGCGAGTGAGCCCGCTTCAATGCGGGAGGCGGAGGCGGCTGTCTGATCAGCAATTTTAAATGCAAGAGGGAACAGCGGTGAAACCCGATCAAAATGACTGTGTAACCACAGCCTAAGTTTATTAGCAATTGATTCTTCACCAAAGGTGAGGTGTAAACATTTCAAATGAATCAATTCGTTCAAAACCTAAGAATCATTGGTAGCATCGTGTTTTTTATTTTTTAAAAAGAGGACATACCATGATATCCAGGTGTCATGGAAGAAAAGCAGGGAGGGGGGGTCCACGGCTCTAGGAACTCGGGAATTGTTCTTCCCTTACAGATTCTTCATATTACAGACTGGGACTCACGTCAGGGCGTGCGGTTCTCTTACGGTCAGCGGCACAAATTGCCTTGACAGCTAAAAGGAACCCCAAAGCATTCTGCAAAACCAAAATGTTTACGCAGAAATGCCAAAGGGGACGGCGGGGCGTGTGTGTGTCCAACGTGGCCCATGTTCAACCGGATCCCTCCAGAGCAAAACTGCATTGGTTGAGAGCAGGAAAGAAATCTGTTTCCCCCCACTGCCCCGACTCCTCGCGACCAGTGTTCCCTCTAAGCTGAGTGAGTGTGAGCTAGCTCACAGTTTTTTAGCTTCTGGCTCACACATTTTTGTCTTCTCTCAGGAAGGATGGGCTCCAGAGCAAACTAATTTATGCGGTCCCCAAATTGCTCACTCACAACTTTAATGCCAGTAGCTCACAAAGTCAATTTTTTGCTCACAAGACTCCACAGCTTAGAGGGAGCATTTTGGAAGGCAGGCCTTGACGTGAGCGAAGCATCCATCCTGAGGGACAGCCAGCCGTTGAAAACACCAATCCAGAAACCCACCATGGCTCGTCCCACTTGGCTTTTCTTCTCTCTCATCTTTTGAGGGACCCCAGCGGCTCTGGAAAGAACCGTTGCCCATGTGACTTTGGCAGTTTCCCCGCGGAAGCCGACAGGTGGTCAGACAAAAGAAAGTCCTTCTTTCACGCGATACCAGAGTGACTTGCACAACTTGCTGCCCCAGGAATGTGGTGGGACCTACTAGCTTGTGCGTGATTGCTGACCGCCTTCAAGTTGTGTTCGACTTATGATGATCCTATGAATTAGTAACTTCCTGGCTTTCCGCAGACTATGCCAAACTGACTACTGCTGACATAATAGCATTTTTGGGGAGGGGGATGTAGTGTTAAGTGCCCTCCACGCCTGACAGGAGAGAAGGAAGACTCCCAGTCACTTCCCACAGTTAGAAAAGACACCTTTAGACATTTATCTGCTGTTCTGACATATTTATTGCTTTACAACTGTTGACCTTATAACTTTGTTATTTAGTGTCACTTTGCATATCTCGATCATCATCACGCAGGATGTTAATTTGCTGTTCATTCTCCGGCTATAAGTTTGAGCCTTGACTGCCATTCTAATGTATTTGGAAAAGGTGTGCATGCACACGAAAGCTTATACCTTGAATAACCTTTGTTGGTCTTAAAGGTGCCGCTGGACTCTAAATTTGTTGTACTGCTTCAGACCGACACGGCTGACCAACTGGATCTATGCCAAACTGAATTAATCAAGAGGGCTTTTCTACGCAGGCCATGCAGTCACAATTACTCAATGATTCCCCAAGTTACTTGGAAAAACGATTAGGGACTGTGGTGTATACTACTATGGATAGCTTGTCGAAACTAAAATCCTACCATGGAATTCAGCATTGCTTAATGTGTCACGTTAAGACTTATGCTTTGCTTTGGTTCTGTTTTTAGATTTCCGGTAGGTTCTACAACCCTAATTCCGACAGCATGGTTCATTGAATGTCCTATCCTGTCGATTTTAATGACTCACTCTGTGTCATCTACCTTGAGTCCAAGTGAGAAAGACAGAATATAAATGATGCAAGTCAGTAAATAAATATCTGTATTTGATTCACTGGAACGCTAAAAACAGACGTCCTGGAAAAAGGGGAGCTGGCAAGTTGGGTAACAGAACTTAGATGCCCAAGTATGGAAGTAGATCCAGACGGGTAGCCCTGTTTGTCTGTCTGTAGCAGGAGTCCAGAAGTGCCTTAAGGAATAATAAAATTTATGGCAGGGGAGGAGCTTCCATGAGCCACTGCTCACTTCTTCAGATACAGTTGGAATGTGAGTCCATCTGTCCTATATATTGGAGAGTGGCGTGATCTCCGATGTGAAATGACATCAGCAGGCAAATGACAACAGCAGATGTGATTGGATTTGGTGTGATATGCAGAGAAATAGCAGGCATGGAGAAATCAGCATTGGCAATGAGAAAAGAAACCTAGGTCTCAATTCAGTCCAGGTGGATGCATTGTCTTGAGCGTCGTTATCAGTTGCAATTCAGCAATCTCTCTTTCTCATCTCCCCTTGAAATCTCTTTGTAAGTGAACTGCTACTTTTAGGACAGCAACTGAATGTCTTAGAAGGTTAAAATTTCCCCCCACTGGTTTCTGAATGTTATGATTTCTGATGTCAGATTTGTGTCCATTAATTCTTTTTCGAAGGGACTGGCCTGTTTGTACAATGTAGAGAGTGGAAGGGCATTGCTGACATGTGATGGCATAAATCACAGAGCCCAGGCACGTCAGAGCTCGGAAGCTAAGCAGGGTCGACGTTGGCAAGTACTTGGATGGGAGACCTCCAAGAAATACCAGCAGCCGGGAGGTGGGGGCAGGCTTTACTCAGCCACCTCTCTGAATGGCCTCCAGGCCCCCAGTAGGGGTCAGTCACCAGAGGTCGCCATGACTTCCAGGTGCGCACACACTCACACACACATGCACATATGAAAAATACACACTCACACACAAAAGAAATTAAGAGGATGAGCAAAAGTAGGAAGTTAGGAACCTGAGATGGCACGCTGGGTGTCAGGTTGCTCAGCGGCATTCCTGAGAGTCCTGCCGGCTCTTCTGTGCATCCTTCAAACTCTTTCTACCCCAAACCCGTCTTTCTTTGGACGGGGGGGGGGGGGGGGTAGAGAAATAAGACCTCCTTTTCAGCCATCTGCAAGTGGGAAAATGACATGTCCTGAGATCTCCACTCCAAACCGCTTGTGCAGTCCTGGAATGCAGCCAGCTCTGGGCGTGCATAAAAGGAGGAGACCGACGTCCGGACTCTTTGGGCTTCAGGACCCAATCCACCGCACTCAAGCCTGTGGCAAGTCCCACGGGCATGGCAAGAGCAGCTATGCTGATACGAGAGCAGCAGACGCCCTATTCTCTGCAACCTCCGCTGATGGCCTCGCCTGCCTGAACCCACCCAGTTTTCCACCAGGGCTCCAGAGCCAAAATATTTTCCGCTTTGCCTTCTCACTTTCCTTTTTAAAAGCCTTTACCTCTTCATTTAGTATTCAACCTACAGTCTTCCACCGCGCCTTTCCAGCTTGGACCAACATCCAGCTAACTGCTTATAAGAGAGGCCAATCAGGCGATCTGTTCATTTCTATCCTACCCTTCCTCTGAGGTGCTTGAAGCAGCAGGTACGGTTCCCAACCTCCCCTATTTTTTTAATGCCACGATGACCCTGTGAGGCAGGCGCACAGTCAGGACTTTTCTTTTTGGTTCGGGAGGCATTTAAATTTAAAGGGGGCACTTAAACCACAGTTAATTAAATGAATCTGAACGCCTGTCTTTAAAGGGGGAGGCTCTGAGCCTGAAAAACTAGCTGAGAGGACATTTCATTGCCTTCAGGAGGCATCTAAATAACTTCTGAGTTCCCTTCCAGAGGGCAAGAAAGCTTAGAAGGGCACTCAAGAGTGGCACTATTCTGCTAGCCCAGTCCTCCTGTAGAACACATAGGTCACGGTGAGTCTTTAAAAGCATTCCCATCAGCCTTTGGGAAACATGCAAATTAAGGGAACTCAAGGGGAAGGGAACTCAAAAGGCATTTAACTGCCCTCTGAGCTCTCGTTTCCTGGGTCCCATGAGGCCCCCCGAATTCCACAGTAGGGGAGAGAGGGAAACCTGAGAGCAAGCCGCAGGGAGTCTCTCCTCAAAAATAAGGATTCTAGCATGGCTGCTTGTGGGGCAAGGCTTTTAATTAAGGGGGCGGGGCCCCTAAATGCCCCGCTGTAGCAAACGGGTCTGCTGTGAGGTAGGCCAGGTTGGAGGGGGAGAGGGACTGGCCCGCAAACCTCATGGCGGAGCGAGGGTTTGAATCTGAACCCAGGACTCCCAGATCCAAGCCGGGCACGGTAACCCCTTCCCCATGCGGTTTTACAAATGGAAACGAGGCCAAAGGGAGGGAAATCTCTCTGCGGGAAATACGGAACGGTGAAAAGAATGTGGGGAATTATAATCCAAGAGTTAAGAACGGATAAAAGGAAGGACTTCTTCACCCAAACAGTGATTAACATGTGGAATTCACTGCCCCAGGAGGTGGTGGTGGCTACAAGCATGGACACCTTCAAGAGGGAACTGGATAATATTTAGAGCAGAGATCCATCAGTGGCTATTAGCCACAAGTCTGGGGCAAGTGATGCTCTGTATTCTTGGTGCTTGGGGGGGGCAACAGTAGGAGGGCTTCTCGCATCCTGGCCCCACTGCTGGACCTCCTGAGGGCACCTGGTGTTTTTGGCCACTGTGTGACACAGAGTGTTGGACTGGATGGGCCACTGGCCTGATCCAACACTGACTTCTCTTATGTTCTTAAGGAACACAGGACGGAATCTGGGAGCTCACCTGTCACAGTAACTAAGACCCCGCCTTTTCCCCTCTGTCCTCGGCTGTTCTGAGTTTTGTGATCCTCAGCCCCACTTGCTGGAGTTGGTGCTTTAAGATAAAATGCTTTTTCACGGGGTCACGGGGAACAAAGCAAGGAACTAAACTTATAAAAACATCGCTCAAGAGCACGCTGGAGAGTCTCCCACGCGCAACATAAATCAAACCAGAGAGGGGTGTGAGTGTGTTCACAGTCAGGAAGGGAGGGCAACTGTTGGTTTCATAGCCTTCGGTGCCCTAGCGCCCCTCCTTCCAAAGGTTCTGCCCCATGGAGGTCACCCTGAGCCCCCCCCCCCACTACAGAGGGAATACCAGAAGGGGTGTATGTGCACACAAGAACGATAAAGGAATCACTCCAAGGGCAGAACGTTTGGTGGCCCAAGAGAGAGACGGAATCCAGATGTTGCGAGGTCAGCCAAGGCGGAAGAGGATGTGTTCCTGCAAAAAAAACCCCTCCTGGCTGCATTTGTAATTTACGGCAGTCTTGAGGAGGACAGATGTGGGGAGAATCGCAGGTGGAGTTTTAAGACAGACGGTCAGGATGGAGGCGACCGAGCAGTGCTCCGTCCCACCCTCCCTCTCCTGTTGCTAAGTCCAGGTCTCTTGGACGAAATCGAAAGGTTGACCTCAAGATAACAGAGATCACGGGTTGCATCCTCTGGGCCTATCCCAAGAGCCCGAGTGCTTTCCTCCAGCAGAAGGTACCTGTGCTGACAGAACGGATCCGTGAGAACCAGCCGCACAGGATGGAAAGAACCAGTTGGCGACATTGACACAAACATGCATCACTTTTTCCAAGGATGAGATATCAGAAAGGCACCAAAATGCATCATTGAGTTGGTTATTTCCCCAAAAAACTGTGTCGGCGAGGGTTCCCCCCCACCCCAGGATTGTTTAGAAGTTTATCACAAGTTCCTATGTTAGAAAGCCTGTGGGGGGGGGGGGAGGATAAATTTCTGAAAGGGATGAGGAGTGACCCCCAAGAGTCCAATCCTGCGCCCCCCCAGCATGCGTCCTAACCAGTGTTCCCTCTAAGCTGAGTTAGTGTGAGCTAGCTCTTAGTTTTTTAGCCCCCGGCTCACACATTTTTCCTCACACTGGAAGGCTGGGCTCCAGAGCAAACTAATTTATGCAGCGGCCAAATCGCGCGCTCACAACTTTAATGCCAGCTTAGAGGGAGCATCGGTCCTAATGCCCCTACATTCTCTGCCTCTGTGTACCGATTCTGTGGCAGGCAGTTGTTTATGGCAGAACACCAAGTCCCACGTTTAAAAAAAAGCAAGACGCTGGCACACTTCCCTCTAAGCTGAGTTAGTGTGAGCAAGCTCCCAATTTTTTAGCCTCCGTCTCGCACATTTTTGTCTTCCTTCAGGAAGGAGGGCTCCTGAGCAAACTAATTTATGCAGCAGCCAAATCGCTTGCTCACAACTTTAATGCCAGTAGCTCACAAAGTAGGATTTTTGCTCACGAGACTCCACAGCTTAGAGGGAGCGTTGGACGGCACCTGGATTTCCCACCCAGGAGTCCCCCAGACTGTACTTCTCCGCATACAAACTCCGACGCCCCTCGAAAGGGGGGGGAATACCCGTAGTTATAAAACCGACCCCTCCCCCCCCCCGACGCAATAAGGCACCGTTTCTCGACTAGCTAATTAAAGCAGATAATTCTTTTTTTTAAAAAACCCCAGTACTCACATTTTATTTCCCCAAATCATGTCCAGACGCTAATAAACAAGCCACGTTTTTTAATGCATTATAAATTCCTAGCAAGGGGAAAGGGGCGGGGGGACACAGGCATGCACAGACTTAAAACTGCCTACCGTTTGTGCCTCATTACAAGTTTGGTTATTACGGCTGCATTAAAAGCCAAATTTGCTTTAAAAAGACCATGTTTTAATTATCATCCTAGCACAGCTGAGGTCCAGATTCACTTGACCGCCACACATGTTCTCCCGGCTTGACAGGCTATCACTTGACTGAGGATTTTGTTTTACTCTCTCCCCAATGGGAACCCAAAATGGCTTGCATCATTTTCCTCTCCTCCCCTTTGTACTCACAACAACCTTACGAGGTAGGATGGGCCCAGAGCGTGTGAGTGGCCTAAGGTCCCCCAACGAGCTTCCGCAGCACGAGTGGGGATTCAAACTCGGGTCTCCCAGTTCCTAGCCCGACATTCTTAACCATTCCGCCACCCCTTCTCTCTGCTTCTCTATCCACCTATGATAATAACCAAGGCTCCCTCTAAGCTGTAGAGTCTTGTGAGTAAAACTTCTCCTTTGTGAGCTGCTGGCATTAAAGTCGTGAGCGAGCGATTTGGCTGCTGCAGAAATTAGTTTGCTCTGGAGCCATCCTTCCTGGGCGGAGGCAAAAATGTGTGCGCCAGAGGCTAAAAACCTGTGAGCTAGCTCACACTAACAGGGAACATTGACAGCGACCCATTTCAGGCAACACAGCAGGGAATATTTTTCAAAAAGGCCAGGTACGACTGTCCTTGTGGTGATGGTGGAAAGTGCCATCAAGTCACAGCTGACTGATGGAGACCCTGTAGGGTTTTTGAGGGAAAAAGTGTTCAGAGGTGCCTTGCCATTGCCTGCCTCTGCATCCCAGCCCTGGTATTCCTTGGAGGTCTCCCATCCAAATATTATCTAGGGCCCACCCTGCTTAGCTTCCGAGATCTCACAAGACTGGGATAGCCTGACTGTACAGGTCAGGGCAAAGCTTGAGGAGTCAGCTTAAAACCATCTCTTGAGGACTAGTAACTTTAGTGGGCCTCAACCGCAAAACCAACAGAGCCAGGTGAGCCCAAGTGCCGCTCGGCCGTCCCCTGAGAACCGCGCTTTTGCCCATTCACAACAGGTTCAGTTGCTGCTTAAGTGAACCCGACTGCACAAGCAACAAAGGTCCACGGAGTAAAAGAACCGCTGGAATCAATGAGAAGAAACTCCGAAAAAGGGCAGCCTATCCAAGACGCCCACTGACTATATAGATATACCGAGACCTTGTTTCGCTGTGGGGCAATTATTGCTGTTACTGACGACTATGTATTTTGGTGCCACGCTGCTATGATCATTGTTCCGTATCGTGATAACTTTGTTTGTAATGTACTTCTTGGTCTTGTGACAATCTGTACTATGTTATTATTACAAGTGATTACTATTGCATAATGGTCATGATACGATTACTAGTGTTATTTATGGTTATACGAGGAGCGAGACCTGTTGTAGAGCAACACAATGGGCTCTAGCAGCCGTCGGGGCTTGTGCGGCCCCCCGCCTGCGGCCGCTGGTGTTCCCCCCATGGCCGCCTGCCGCCCACCTGGGTACCTGTGGGCGTCGGTTGCGGCACCATCAGGAGCGGCCTGATGCCCCGCGTGCGATCACCTGCGCTTGCCGGTGGGTCCCTGCCGGTGGCGGCCATGGCGGAGACAGGAGCGGACTGAGGTCTGGCATCCGGTCGGCTCTGTTGTCCTGTGACATGCAGGTATCAATGGCTGCCCTTTTCGGCCGCTGGCGGAGCGTGGGCCTCATCCATGGGCTCGCAGCCCACTGAGGGCAGGTAGGTGGGACTACAGCATGGCATGGATGAATCACGGGGCACATTCGGCCTGGCACCGCATTGGCCAGGCTCCCCAGGCTGAGTGGCGGCTCATTCAGCCTACGGCTGAGGGAGCGCATCGTATGTGGCCACCCCAAATCGGCTTTATAATATAGAGAGATACCTATATATTCAGTGGGAGTCTTGGATAGGCAGCCCTTTTTCGGAGTTTCTTCTCGTTGATTCCAGCTTAAGTAAACCCGGCTAGTAGTAAGTCCTGAGTATTCCGTCACCCAGTTATCCTCCTGGGTCTCTACAAGTCTCGTCAATGTCAAAAACCAATTCTCGCTTGGTCCTGCTCTGGAAGAAACCCCCGGGGAGCAAAAATAACCCCCTCAACCCCCCCCGGTTCTACTTCTGATTTGATTTCTTAAAAGTCCCCCACCCCCCACTACCTGCCACATGATTGATCCACCTTTCTGGTACTGCCCAGTTGCTCCACTACCTTGACCTCTTCCGATTAATCAAATCCCCGCCGTGATTAAAAAGGCATGATTCATGCGCTCGAGAGCTCAGTCCATCTCTGAAACAAACAAGCCTGTATATTTCGTGCGGGCAGCGCAGCCCCGACGTTTCTAAAACAAATAACCCCTTTCCAAAAAAACTTTATTTTGCAAGTAGCCGAAACTTTCCCACCTCGGCAACTAATTCAGGCTTCCTTCGAATTATTTTCCTAAGCAATATAACAATTTGTTTTTCATTAGAGCTTGTCAAAAACCGAGGCCGCGTTCAGTTTGAGAGAAACCAGTGGCGTCGGGAGGGGCGTCGGGGGGGGGGGAGAGAAACGGTTCAGTACCATTCGAATGACGCCCAACGGGGGTCTTGCCACGGCAATCAAAATACGGGTTTATGGCACCAAGTCGGGGAGACGCATTTAAACGATTACAAAATAAATTGGGGTGGGGGGGGGTGTGCGCGTTGGGGGTTGGGGTGGCTCCAAAGCAGGAGCTAATTAAATGCACTCCGCTGGCAAATCAGAGGGTTTTTTTTCCATGCCTTTGGACTACTGAAAACGACAGCCGACTTGTTGGCAAATTTATATCAGGCTGCGTTCACGTGGACAAAGGCAAGCAGTGTTTGGGGTGTCCCCGCTCCACCCCGACCGTAAACATGCTCAAATGAGTGTCACGCGGTGAAAGTGGGAGGGGGGTCAAAGCCAGGGATGCCAGCCTCCAGGTGGGACCTGGGGATTCCCCAGAATTACAGCTTATTTCCACACTACAGAGAATGTGACTGATTGATCTGTCGATCTGTTGATCGCCCGAGCACTGCTCGCCTGGCATATCGCCATGCCTTCGGCCACGTCCGTGTGCGATCTCCTGGGACTGATGAAATAAAAAATCAACTCCAATCAGAAGGCAGAGCCGGGGGAGGAGGGGGGGGGGGAGCAGCCGTCTCTGCCCTCTGCCACACACTCTGGGCCAGACGGGCCCAGCGATGTCCGTTCCAGGCACTGCTTCTCTTTGCGTCAGCCCTGCAAGGCATGAGAGATGCGGGGCGAAACTTCTATTAACCGGAGAAGCGGTGATTTTGGAACCCAGCCCCTCTCCCTATTTCCATCTCTGGCATCCACCTAAGGTGCCGCCCGGCAACGAGGCTGCGGGGACCGAAAACGCCTCCCCGGAGCTGTCCAGATTGCCCAACATCTCTCCTCCACTCGCTCTTCCCCGCTCGCCCGAGGCTCCAGCGCCTTCCCATTGGCAGCTCGGCAGCCTCCCTCCGCCTTCCAGCCAGCTCCGCTCGGCTCGCCTCTTCCTGGGCTTGGCAGCCGTCTCCGGCGGACGCTCCTTGCCAAGCTGCTGCTACCTGCCAGCTCGCCGTCAGGTGACTGGGCCCTTTCTTCCTGGCACTCGGCTAATGCTTCCCCTCCACGGGCCGGCGTGCCAAGAGGCGTGCGTTTTCAACAGGCCCGGCCCGGGAGAGCCAAGAAAGAGTCTGCCATGGCGCAGGCTGACATTGCGGAGTGTCAAAATAGAATGAAACGAAAACAGCCGGGCCCAAGGTGTGAGGGGCTGACCGTCCAGGAGTCTAGAAGCAAAACTCTCAAGGCGTCCAACTACGCCGGCTCTCCCGAACTCCTTCAGCACACTCCAATGCTCCCTCTAAGCTGTGGAGTCTTGTGAGCAAAGATTCTACTTCATGAAGAAGAGAAGAAGAGAAGAGATTAGATTTATACTCCACCCTTCACTACCCGAAGGAGTCTCAGAGCGGCTTAACTCCTTTCCCTTCCCCTCCCCACAACAGACACCCTGTGAGGTAGACGGGGCTGAGAGAGCTCTGACAGAAAATGCTCTTTTTCAAGAACAGCTGTGCCAGAACTATGGCTTGCCCAAGGTCATCCAGCAGGTACAAGTGGAGGAGTGGGGAATCGAACTCGGTTCTCCCAGATTAGAGTCCGTGCACTTCACCACTACACCACGCTAGAACAGGGGTCCACGACCTTTCTGAAAGCGCCGTTGGAATTCTGATCAGGGTGGTGGGGGAGGGCTGCCCAGGGAGGTGAAGGAAACTTCAAAATGGCTGCCCCAGGAGGCAGAACCAACTTCAAAATGGCTACCCTGAGAGGGCGGAGCCAACCCAAAAAATATCAAGAAGTGAGCTTATGCACAACTTAAGAAGTAAACCTTCAATGTTTCAGGCAGAAGCACTCTTTAATGGGATGTCTTTTAGAAATATTTTCTGACACACACACACACACACACTCACACCCTCCCCCCACTTACCCTTCAGACACACAGTGAAGAGCCTTGTGCTGTGGTGGCAGCTGAGGCCCGTAGCCAGGATTTTGTGGCTTCTGAGGCATTTTTTTCCCTGATGGGTCTGAAGTTCTCAGTGCAGACAGAAAAGCCATCCAGCCAATAGAAAGCTATTGCCAGGATAGATCTCTAAATTGCAAGCTGTCAACCACTTCAGATAACAGTTCTCAGCTGCTGCAAGTTAATCACTTCTGCCAGCCTAAGCAACCATGCTGAGAACAAGCCAACAGGTGTGAGTGATGACTTTTACAGTCAAGAAAGCTAACGCTTCACCAGTAAACGCTCTGAAAGGAGACCAGTTTCTTGACACAGAGTTAGAGGGGAATCCTAGAGGTCACCTATTCCAACCCCTTTGCTCAGCACAGAAATTAGTCAGCTACAGCACCACACTCTGCTTAAAGGAGTGCACGCCTTTAAAAAACAGTTTTAAAATGATTGCAAAAAGCACTTACAGGAGAAATTCTTGTGGGGCTGTGCCTTTAAGAAAGGGGGCAGAACCCCCCAAAGCCCCAGCGTAGCTATAGGCCTGCTGCAGCTTCTTATGAAAAGCAACTTCTTAAAAATCTGCACAGAGAATCAGATCTCCAGTGACCAACTAGAGACTCCTCTGGGCAAAAGCCACACCTGGTCCCACCTGTTTTCTAAAAACACTCTCTGGATGCCAGGAAAGGTGTCGGCGGGTGCCATGGTGTCCCTGGGAACCACTCTGGAGACGCCTGGGAGAGAATACTTCTCTACCGTCCCCTTCTGAGTCGACTGACAAAGAGAAGGGAGCGCTCACTCCCTCACGGAGACCTCTCGAGCTTTATGCCTATGCAAAATTGGTTTCTTTGGAACTCGGCCGTGTCGGAGCAATGTGTGTGGCACGGCCGCGCACAGCCTGAAGCAAGAGCTCTTGGGGCAGTGCCCAAAACCTTCTTGCCAACCTGACGCCTGGCCCGGCAGCCCTTTTGGGCCTGGAAAGACACACACAGGCTGGAGGGGGGTTAGAATCGCACTGCTCACATGGGAGACTTTGGCCTAACCGGGTGGGAAACTGCATCTCCCCCCCTTCCCTGCAAATACTCTATTCACGGGCTGGAGGAAATACCTTGCATTTATCCCTGCTTATAACAGCACCCATTTATCCTGGGACAAAAGTGGGGTGACCTCAGTGTAATGTGGAAACAAAAAATACCCCGAGATAATTGCAGGGGTGAACTCAAATGTAGGGCAGAATGTTAAGTTAGAGAGCCAGTTTGGTGTAGTGGTTAAGTGCGCGGACTCTAATCTGGGAGAACCGGGTTTGATTCCCCACTCCTCCACTTGCAGCTGCTGGATGACCTTGGGCAAGCCATAGCTCTGTACCAGCTGTTCTCTCAAGGACAGCTTGGGAAAGAGCTCTCTCAGCCCCACCCCCTCACAGAGTGTCTGTTGTGGGGAGAAGAAGGGAAAGGAGATTGTAAGCCGCTGTGAGACTCCCTTGGGTAGTGAAGGGTGGAGTATAAATCCAATCTCTTCTTCTTCTTCTAAGTTCAGGGACAGGGTTCAACCAGGATTTAAGGTCTAGTGCGGGAAGGACCTATACGTCAGGTACTGGAAGGTGCATTTCTTTTCTTATGGGATTTCCCGGTGTCTTTTTCGTTTTCGACCTCGAGAACAGCGCAATCGGACACAAAACCCAACACACCTGTACGACACCTGAAGATTGAGATTTCCTCCAGTGTCTTCTAAATACTGTGGCACCCACTATCCTGTGTGCAAAATCTGAGTCTGGTGTCCATACATGGCAAAACGGGCTGGATTCTTTTACAGGGCTAGTTCAACCCCCCCCCCCCCCCCACACACACACACACACTCGCAATCCTCACGGTGCTTGAGACTGACATGGTTAAAGTTTTCACGCTCCGGACATGTGACTCTCCCCACCAATGTTCCCTCTAAGCTGTGGAGTTTTGTGAGCAAAAATTCTACTTCGTGAGCTACTGGCATTAAAGTTGTGAGCGAAACTTGTGACTGACCCAAGGTCACACCAGCAGCTGCATCAAACCCGGTCCTCGCAGATTAGAGTCTGCGCTCCTGACCACTACGCCAGAGCCCTGGGGACAGTCCACTGACCACAGAATAACAGAAGGTGGTCTACACTCTCTATCGAACCAGCCACGGAAGGGGTCTGAAAATAGGATTTCAGCAAATCGCCCTCGATCAGTTCTGTTGCTAGCAGAAGAGTCATTCCGGCCAGCTGCCTTTCCAAGCTGCAAACGCCTAAAAGGTCATCTTTTCACGCTCTTTAGAAATTCTGCATTGCATTTGAAACCAGTTAACTGAAATGGTGGCGACAGTTTGAATCTTTCTCTCTCTCGCTGCCCTCGCCCCTTCCCTGGAGCTGCAGCAGAAAGACACAAAACGCGCTTGGCGGGGGCCACCTTTGTGCCTGGCCGCTTGGCAGGCTGAGTCAAACAGCTGCACCTATGGGATCAGGAACCGCTGCAGCGGCTGCCACAGGGATAAACTGCTGGGGGGGGGGGGCACGGTTGGCTGAAGCACGCCTCCCCCCTAAATTCCATCCCTGCCAATTCTATGCCGAGAAACGTCTTCATTGTCAGAGGGCAACGGCTGTTCGGAGGGTCTCTAAGCCCTTTCCGGGCTGGGGATTTCCGATGGGCCTGCAAAACGGTTTCCCTTGACGTGGGGCGAGGTCTGCTCGGAAGCCAGACAAGGAAAAACAGGGCCTCCCGGCTGCCAGCCTCCAGGAGGCGGCTGGAGATCGCCTGGGATTAACTCCTGAGAGAGATCAGTCCACCTGGAGAAAACGGCCGCTTGGGAAGGCGGGCGCTGTGGCGTTATGCCCTTCTGAGGCCCCTCCCCTCCCCAAACCCCACCCTCCTCAGGCTCCCCCCCCCCCCCCCAAATCTCCAGGTATTTCCCAACCTGGAGCTGGCAGCTCTAGAAGTGACTGAGGGAAAATAACCCCCTTTTCTCCGGCTGACCTGTGCTGTCTTGCCGTACATCCTTTCCTCTCTGAGGTACTGACCCTGCATGACATTTAGAGCGGTTCCTCAGTGGGACAGGCTTCCTCGGGAGGTGGTGGGCCCTCCTTCTTTGGAAGTTTTGAAGCAGAGGCTAGATGGCCATCTCACAGCGATGCTGGTTCTGTGGACTTCGGCAGATCACGAGAAGGGAAGGCAGGAAGGGTGGCCTCCGGGCTCAGTTCTCGTGGCCCTTTCTGACACGCCCCGGGAAATGCCGATCGCCACTTTCGGGTCAGGAAGCAATTGTTCTCCAGCCAGTTTGGCTGGATACCCTGGAGGGTTTTTTGCCCTCTTCTGGGTGTGGAACAGCGGTCACTGAGGGTTTGGAGTGGGGAGGTATCTGTGAATTCCCTGCATTGTGCAGGGGGTTGGACTAGATGACCCCGGAGGTCCCTTCCAACACTACGATTCTATGATGTCCAAACAGCCTGGGGAGGGGTGACCCTGGAGTCCCGGTCGGCCCACAAACTCCTCTGAGTAGCATCGGGGCCAATAAAGCGCTTAAGTTGATGGAGACTGTGTTTTAAATGGCTCACGATCTTGCCCCATGAGACTTCTGTATATAAGTAAAACACACGAAGAATGGTCCTGGAAGAGTCGCCAGACATCTGCAATGGATTCCCAAGACTGGCTCTCTGTCTGGATTCACTTCAGAAACATTAGAAGTCCCCCCCCTTTTTTTGATTAAGCGGCCCGTTTGGGGCAGAACGCATTCGCTGCTCTGGTTTTGGACCGAGAGCCTGTCTGTCATCTCCGCGTGCCAATATTTGGTGCCTTCGGCTGCAAACGGGATCCTTTTCCAGACGGTTTTCTCCCGGACCACCAGATACCCGGGTGGGGTGTGTGTGAACTAACCACTTTCCTACATCATTATCAATATTAACAATATTTGTACCTGGTATATTCTGGCGAAAATCTTGCATCGTGCAACTTTCGCACACGACTTAATTTGCTCTGGGTGATTTTTGGAAACTTGCCCCAGGCATTTATTCCCTGGGAAATGTTGTCGGTCTCTTTAGGTGCCACTGGGGGTGGATTTTGTCTGACTCCTCCTGCAGACTGACTGGGCTACCCACCTGAAACCAGGGAATAGCCATGATTCTGTGCACTGGCGGTAGAGAGTGCAGTCAAACCACGGCCGACTTATGGTGACCCCGAGGGGTCTTCAAAGCAAAAGAGCAGAGGTGGTTTGCCTGCCTCTGCGTAGCAACCCTGGACTTCCTTGGTGGTCTCCTATCCAAGTGCTAACAAGGAACGACCCTTCTTAGCTTCTCAGATCTGATGTGATTGACTTGCCTGGGCCATCCAGGACAGGGCAAGAGACGTTTAGAGGTGGTTTGCCATTGCCTGCCTCTGTGTAGCAACCCTGGACTTCCTTCGTGGTTAAGTCTTCCTAGTGGTTAAGTGCGCGGACTCTCATCTGGGAGAACCGGGTTTGATTCCCCATTCCTCCACTTGCACCTGCTGGATGACCTTGGGCAAGCCGTAGTTCTGGCACAGCTGTTCTCAAAAAAGAGCAGTTTCTGTCAGAGCTCTCTCAGCCCCACCCACCTCACGGGGTGTCTGTTGTGGGGAGGGGAAGGGAAAGGAGTTTGTAAGCTGCTCTGAGACTCCCTTGGGGAGTGAAGGGCGGGGGATAAATCCAGTAACTTCTCTTCTCTTCTCACCCATGCGCTAAACAAAGCCGAACTGCTTAGCTTCTGAGCTCTGATGAGATCAAGGTAGCCTGGGCCATCCCAGGACAGGGCAAGGGACATTCAGAGGTGGTTTGCCACTGCCTGCCTCTGCGTAGCAACCCTGGACTTCCTTGGTGGTCTCTTATCCAAGTGCTAACCAGATCTGACCCTGCTTAGCTTCTGAGATCTGCTGAGATCGGGCTAGCCTCGGCTATCCAAGATAGGGCAAGGGACATTCAGAGGTGGTTTGCCACTGCCTGCCTCTGCGTAGCAACCCTGGATCTCCTCGGTGGTCTCTTATCCAAGTGCTAACCGGATCTGACCCTGCTTAGCTTCCCAGATCCGTCGAGATCCAGCTAGCCTGGCTCATCCGGATCTGGACACACATAAGTTAGGGGCAGAAAACAGAAGACGCTCGTGGTGAACTGCAAAGGTACGGGCGTTTGTACCTAATTTAGGGATTTAAAAAATGAAAACAGTGGAGGATTCCCGACAAGTTGTTTCCACTTCAAAAACAAGCAGAGGTTGATAAAGGCCAAGAAGAATATCAGAGCACTCATGTGGGATCAGAGCACCCACCAGTCTGCGCTTCCTTGGTGGTCTCCCACCCAAGTACTAACCGGGGCTCACCCTGCTTAGCTGCTGAGATCTGAGAAGACTGGACTAGCGGTGCACAAGAGGGGAACAGATCGTCAGGGGCTACGAAGGATGACAGTGTGCAGACGCAGACAAAAGGAGCCGCACCCCCGGCAACCTCTCCTTGCCTTGCTAAGCAAACGAAGATCTTGACCTTTCTCATGTTACAGGAGGGCCAAACTGCACGAGGATCATAGAAAAGGGAGGAGGAGGAGATTGGATTTATACCCTGCCCTTCACTACCTGAAGGCGTTTCAGAGTGGCTCACAATCTCCTTTCCCTTCCCTTCCCCTTAACAGACACCCTGTGAGGTGGGGGGGGGCTGAGAGAGCTCTTTCGGGGACTGCCCTTGAGAGAACAGCTCTGAGAGAACTTGTGACCAATCCAAGGTCACACCAGCAGCTGCACATGGAGGAGTGGGGAATCAAACCCGGCTCTCCGAGATTAGAGTCTGCGCTCCTAACCACGACATTCAAGCGAATCCCACAGTCAGTGTTCCCTCTAAGCTGAGTTAGTGTGAGCTAGCTCACGGTTTTTGTAGCCTCCGGCGCACACCTTTTTGTCTCTGCTCAGGAAGGATGGCTCCAGAGCAAACTAATTCATGCAGCAGCCAAATCGCTTGCTCACAACTTTAATACCAGTAGATCACAAAGTAGAATACTGGCTCACAAGACTCCACAGCTTAGAGAGAGCATTGCCCACAGTACCACCAATTCCAACAGAGCATAACAATTCTATTGCTCTTAAAAATTTGGGTAAGAGTCAAGTATGGGAACACAGACGCATGAGAGAGGGTGACAAAATTATGCATGGGGTGGAGAGAGCTGACAAAGTGGAATTTTTTCTCCCAGTCACCGAATGCTAGACCTTGAGGGCATCGAACGAAGCCGATGGGCAGTAGGCTCAGGACGGACAAAAGGAAAGAGCCAGTTTGGCGCAGCGGTTAAGAGCGGTGGACTCTGATCTGGGAGAACCGGGTCCAATTCCCCACTCCTCCACATGCAGCCAGCTGGGTGGCCTTGGGTCCATTACAGTTCTCTTTGAGCTGTTTCCTCAAAGGCAGTTCTTGACAGAGCTCTCTCAGCCCCACCAACGTCACAGGATGTCTGCTGGAGGGAGAGGAAGGGAAGGGAGATTGTAAGCTACTCTGAGACTCCAAGTGAAGGGCGGGGTAGAAATCCAATCTCTTCTTCTTCTTCTTTACATAGAGAGCGATTAAAATGTGGAATTTGCTGCCAGAGGATGTGGTGATGGCCGCAAGAATAAACTGCTTTAAAAGGGGATTAGATAGTTTCATGGAGGAGAGGTCTGTCAGTGGCTACTCGCCATGGTGACTGAGGGGAACCTCCACATTCAGAGGCACTAATCCTCTGAATCCCAGAGCCAGAAGGCAACATCAGGGGAAGGCCTCGGCCTCTCTGCCCTGTTGTTGGCCCTCCAGAGGAACTGGTTGGCCGCTGTGTGAGGTGGGACGCTGGGCTAGATGGACCCTCACTGGTCTGATCCAGCAGAGCTCTTCTGATGTTCTTAAAACCAAACACCTTCGTCGCTCCAGCCCACTTCATGTAACAGATTCTGGAGTAGCCAACACAATTCACACACACAAACACAAATTTGGGGAGAGAAGCGGTAAAGGGAGGATATTCCCGACATGGTACATTTTCTGTAGACCCACCAAAGAATCTGGAGGGAGGGGGGGGAACACCCTGCCGTCCGCCGAGCCCAGCCACCACGACTCCAATAACAATTATAAAAATGTCTCATAAAACCATGCATGTAATGTCAATTAAAATCTTGAAAAGCAGAATTAAGTGGGAGAGCGGCCCTAAACTTTACGGCTTCCTCTGCAGGAGCAGAAGCAGCGTCAATAAAAGTCATTTCGAATGAAGAGAAGAACAGTAAATATTAAAGAAGCGGGCGTCTGGGCGCACGCAAGCCGAAAGCTCAACAGCGGCGCAAGACCGGCGAATCACGCCAGGCGGAGTTCTCCCTTCTTAGCCTCCTGCGGGAACGCGAGTCGCTCGTTTGCTAACTGTCCATAAAATGTCAGTTAAAGGCCAAGACGACAGACAAATGCGTTTAACAATGGGTCATTATGGGTCGTTATTGTGAGCAATTTCCTTTTGCATTCAAGCTGGTCAAGCCGGGGAAACTCTTCCTCCACCCAGCCAAACTGTGGCTAGCTATGCACCGTGTTGTAGATTATAGGAATTTTTTTTTGTATTATAGTTTTATTGTTTCTCAAATAACAATACACAAAATGCTGACAGCCTATCTCGATTGAGAGATTCTTCCATTCAACAATCCAATCTATAAATTACACCGTATTTCCTATCTATTAGATGCGTCCATGAGATAATTTTTCAATCCACTTCGATCGAGAGCCAGTTTGGTGTCGCGGTTAAGTGCCTGGACTCTAATCCGGCAGCTACAAGCATGGACGGCTTCAAGAGGGAATTAGATAAACATCTGGAGCTGAGGTCCATCAGTGGCTCTTAGCCACAAAGTATAGATAGGAACTCTTGGTCTGGGGCAAGTGATGTTCTGTATTCTTGGTGCTTGATGGGGGGGGCAACAGTGAGAGGGCTTCTAGTGTCCTGGCCCCACTGCTGGACCTCCTGTGGGCACCTGGTATTTTTGGCCACTGTGTGACACAGAGTGTTGGACTGGATGGGCCATTGCCCTCATCCAACATTGGCTTCTCTTATGTTCTCATGTTCTTATGAATCCAGATCTAGTGTTGGCCTCTCACGCTTGCCGACCGGGGCGATGGCCATACGTATGGAATGATGGGGGGAAACAGAACAAAAAGTATTTTAACGGATCGTGCTCACCTGGAAGAGTATCTGCAGGACCCCATGGACGATGCCCATGCGCCGTCCCAGGAATATGAAGAACGGCACCACTAGCTCAACGAAGTGGTTGACGAGGGTCTCGAACTGATGGAACCACCAAGGCGACCGGTGCATATAGAAGGCGATGGGATTGGGGACAGGCTGCGTCTGGAGGGGAGGAAAGAAGAAAACAGATCTTCAGCTTGCAAGGGGAAAGGATGACTGCATGCTTTAGGGACCTCCTTATTATTGCTATTATCATCATCATCATTATTACTACTATTAATTATTATTATTATTATTATTACTCATTATTATTATTAAGAAAAGACGAAGAAGAGATGGGATCTGTACCCCACCCTTCGCTACCCAAGGGAGTCTCAGAGCGGCTTGCAATCTCCTTTCCTTTCCCCTCCCCACCACAGACACCCTGTGAGGTCGGTGGGGCTGAGAGAGCTCCTTTGAGGACTGCCCTTGAGAGAACAGCTCTGAGAGAACTTGGGACTGATCCAAGCTCACACCAGCAGCTGCATATGGAGGAGAGGGGAATCGAACCCGGTTCTCCCAGATTAGTCCGTGCTCCTAACCACCACACCAAACTGGGGGAGGTAGACTCTCTTAGACTGGAGGTCTGTAAACTGAGGCTGGACTGAGAGCAATCCGGAATGGTGCATTGCACTGAGCTAGGGGTTCAACTGCATGACCTCCAAAGATCCTTCCAATTCTATGACTCCATGAGATGGACTCTGGGGTCCAGGTGGTAACCAATAACTCTAAGGGACCATGGCAAACAAAGAAGTCCAATAGAACAAACACCGTGTCATCGTTCAAGAGACGTTCAAATTATCGAAAGCGGAACATGACAACTGTAAAGACAGCACACTTCAACAACAGGAAGAGGGCGTTGACCGCTGGAATCTTCTTGAACTTTTATTACAAAAGGGTTTTCAGATCTTTTTGTACCAACTGGGGACTTTTACCACCCTTGTGGAACTAGTTGTGTTGAGACAGCACTGTGCTTCACTGTTGTGGTGTGTTGTCTTTGCAGTTCTTACCTACTGGTTTTAATAATCTGAATTCATATTGGACTATTAGACGGTGTTGGTTCTAATGAGCCTCCAGGTGGTGGCCAGAGATGTCCTGGAGTTACAACTGATATCCAGGTGACAGAGATCAGTTCCTTGGTAGAAAATGGCTGTTGTGGGAGATGGAACAGATAAAGGGAAGTATTTAGAACGGATTAAAGGAAGTCCTTCTTCACCCAAAGAGTAATTGACATGTGGAATTCACTGCTGCAGGAAGTGGTGGCAGCTACAAGCAGACAGCTTCAAGAGGGGATTGGATAAGTAGAGGTCCATCAACGGCTCTTAGCCACAAGGTATAGAGGGAACACTCTGTCTGGGGCAAGTGATACTCTGTCTTCTTGGTGCTGGGGGGGCAACAGTGGGAGGGCTTCTGGTGTCCTGGCCCCACTGCTGGACCTCCTGAGGGCACCTGGTGTTTTTGGCCACTGTGTGACACAGAGTGTTGGACTGGATGGGCCATTGGCCTGATACAACATTGGCTTCTCTTATGTACTTATGTCTGGGGCAGTGATGCTCTGTCTTCTTGGTGCTTGGGGGGGGGCAGCAGTGGGAGGGCTTCTGGAGTTCTGGCCCTGCTGGTAGACCTCCTGATGGCCCTTAGTTTTGGCCCCTGTGTGACACAGAGTCTTGGACTGGATGGGCCACTGGCCTGATCCAGGATGGCTTCTCTTATGTTCTTATGTCTGGGGCAGTGATGCTCTGTATCCTTGGTGCTTGGGGGGCAACAGTGGGAGGGCTTCTAGAGTTCTGGCCCTGCTGGTGGACCTCCTGAGGGCAACTGGTATTTTTGGCCACTGTGTGACACAGAGTGTTGGACCAGATGGGCCATTGGCCTGATCCAACGTGGCTTCTCTTACGTTCTTATGGACTGTATGACATCATAGTCTGACAAACCCTGCCCCCCTCAGGCTCCACCCCCAACAGCTCCAGGAATTTCCCAACCCAGAACTGGCAGCTCTAGAGGGTCCTCAACACTGAATTCTTCCATGGGGCTGTTCCTTTGGTTTCAACGACCCTTATTTTCCCAAGACGGTACATGCTGGGTTCCCCATTGTGGGTCGAATCCTGAAGACGCTCTACAGGTGGCACAAGAGCCCAGTGCCACCGTGAGCAGGACAGACCCGCAGGAACCGACATCTTGTTTTCATCCCTCGGACAATAAGCCTGGGATTTAAAAACGTGGCCTCGGGAAGAGAACAGTCAGACGGATCGCCCAGCGCCACGAAATAGCGGAACAATGACAAACCACCACCACGAAGCCCGGCTCCAGATCCGCCTTAGCGTATCTAATGCAGGGATACATTCATTAGCGATGTTTTCTTTGGGGGGGGAGGGGAAGAACCCCGAGCGAAAAGCAAAGATGGCGGGGAAAGGCCATTCCTAATCGAAGGAGACGTGACGCATCTTTAAACAGTTTGCAGTTAAAAAACACAACACACACACACAAAAACCCTTTAAAAAAAGATTACGAACAGCGCACAGGGAATAAGCTCGCCGAGTGGAGGCGCACCGCTTCTGAGCCGGCTGCCCGTCCTGGTAACGAGTGCAATTCCTTATTAGCAAAGCTGGAATTCATCATGCCGTTGCTTTCTGAGGCTCGGAGGCCCTCGGGGACTGAAGACCGCATCCTTCCTTCCGCTGACACCGGGGGCAGGATGGAATAATCCGAGGGGGTCAAGGGAGGTAGCCAAACTCCTACACCACAGGGTCGCGAGGTCAGGGGGTTGCCACATCCGGAGGTCAGAGGACTGGGGCTGGGGGGGGGATTGCTAGAGGCCCTCCCCCCCATGGGAGCTGGTTTGAGTTAGTCTGCCTCGGAAAGGCCAGGTCGAATCCTTCCCGCTGGATTCCACCCAGCTGGGAAATCAGGTTTCTTCCCCCTTCTTTGAAATGGGGAAACACCTTTGCCCGAGACAGCCTGATTCACGCAGGGCCTTACCTCCCCCATCAGTTCCGTGGCATGTGATTTTCTCCAAGGAGCGTGAAAGTCAAGAGACGCTGCCAGCGGCCGGAAAGCATCGCCCAAATCCGGGGGGAGGGGATTTAACAATTGCACACATCGCTCGCAAGGCCCCTAATATGTACACTATCGATGAACATCGGCCGTGTGAATGTCTTAGTGGCCCGCCCCCCGATAGGGCCACAGCGTGGTCATTTGTGGCAAGGGACGTCCACGTCAAGGAGACCACGGAACACAGCTTGA
Source organism: Lepidodactylus listeri (assembly GCA_029233225.1). Taxonomy (NCBI): domain Eukaryota; kingdom Metazoa; phylum Chordata; class Lepidosauria; order Squamata; family Gekkonidae; genus Lepidodactylus; species Lepidodactylus listeri. Next base: position 3,467,585 of record JARCFY010000022.1, read on the forward strand.
GAGCCAGTTTGGTGTGGTGGTTGAGTGCGCAGACTCTAATCTGGGAGAACCGGGGTTGATTCCCCACTCTTCCTCCACGTGCAGCTGCTGGATGATCTTGGGCAAGCCATAGTTCTGTCAGAGCTGTGTTCTCTCAAGGGGAGTCCTCGAAAAAGCTCTCTCAGCCCCACCTGCCTCCCAGGGTTTCTGTTGTGGGGAGGGCGAGGGAAAGGAGATCATCAGCCGCTCTGAGACTCTGAGTGAAGGGCGGGGCATGAATCCAACCTCTTCTTCTTCTTGTCTTCTTTCACTGATGCATAAAGAGCCATTTCTTTTTGACCAGCCATCAGCTACGAATGATTACTTGGGTACCCGGTGACCCTGTTGGCTCACAAGTCTCCCCGCAGGCTGGACTGCTGAGCACAGCCAGAAAATACGCAGCGCTGTGGGAATGGAAGCTAGGTAGCCGTACTGGACTCAAACTGAGGAGACCCAGATTCAAATCCCTGCAGAGTTATAAAGCATCTTGGCCCACATACCTTCTCTCTGCCCTACTATCCTGCAGACTTGCTGCATTATTAAAATGGGGGAAGTCCACGGATGCAGCAGGAAACCGAGAAGGGTGGGATGCCAAGAAGATGGAGAGCTGGAGAGCTCTGCATGTGAGCAGGGACCTTTTGCACCCTCTGGGAAATCCTAGCCTCAAAACAAACCCTTTTTATAAGTTAGTGCTGCCGTGAAAATCAAACACATACTGTTCTGGACTTAACAGGGATATTGGTTTCTTCTCTCACTACATATGCTAACCTCGTTCAGTCCTTACCTCTGTATTCTCACCAAGAACAGCTATGCATCCTCTTTATTTTAGTGTTACTTCTCATTTGGAATAGTAGATTGGAATAGTGATTGTAATGTAATGCTGTGAGTATTGGAATGTATTTCTCTGATCTGGTGATAGAGGAGACATAACGCTGCACAACCATTCACTTAATCACAAAGAAAAGGATACTGTTAGTTGCCTCCATGCTTGAGAAGGAGGAGGAGGAGGAGATTGGATTTATACTCCGCCCTTCATTCGGAATCTCAGGCTGAGGACAGACTGGCAATCTAAAGCGGAGCAGGGACGCTTTGCAAACGGAGGAAAGGAGCACGTTCAGACATGCGCATCTGCCCGTCAGCTCCGTTGCGTACTTACCCGTCTCCCAGTCGCTTTCCTTCCGCTTTACCCGGACACCGGTTTTTCCCGGTGTTCAGGGGCCTTCCTCCACATGCCTCCCGCTTCCAAACAGTGTGAACTGGAAGAAGCGGGAGGCATCCGGAGGAAGTGTGAACGCACCGGCAAAAAGTTTTGCGCATATGCGCATGTGCGCACATGCAAAAAACATCAAAGGAAAACAAAAAAAAAGTGCAGCGGCGCGCGCAAGCCGCGCGCGCTGGCTATGCGGCAGTCTGAACTCTCCGTGGCAGTCTGAACGCTCCGTATCGCCGCTGATCCGCATTGCTCTGGCCAGTGTGAACGGCCAGCTCCGTGGGTTTTTCCCCCCGCTCCAGTTCCCTCCGCTTTGCCTCCGCTTCAGATTGCCAGTCTGTCCTCAGCCTCAGAGCGGCTTACAAACTCCTTCCCCTCCCCACAACAGACACCCTGTGAGGTAGGTGGGGCTGAAAGAGCTCTGAGAGAATTCTCTTTCAAGAACAGCTCTGACAGAACTATGGCTTGCCCAAGGTCATCCAGCAGCTGGAGGAGTGAGGAATCAAACCCAGTTCTCCCAGATTAGAGTCCGCACACTTAACCACTACATTGTGGAATGGAGTATAACAGGGTCTCAGTTAATTACTCTTAGCATTCAATTATTAAGAAGGATACATTTACACATCAGTCTCCTATTTTCACATATTTATTTGTTCCACTGTGTTTGCCCCCATAATTAAATCCAAACACATGGTGACCATGTAATCTTAGCTTGTTATTTCTGTTCGGTCTTTGCATCTGTTAAAATATCTCCATTATGCTGTATGCTAATTTGTTGTTCACCGCTGGCCTATATGTATAGACAGTTAACTTCTATTTCAATGTATCTGAGGAAGTGTGCATGCACATGAAAGTTTATACCTTGAATAAAGCTTTGTTGGTCTTAAAGGTGCCCCTGGACTCAAACTTTGTTTTACAGTTCGGTGTCACTTTAAGCTAACATTTATATTATGTGCTTCCATGGAGTAGAGTCCACTTCACCTGATGCATGAAGTACATCCCCGGTGGTGGATATAAATATGCATGGGTGTGTACATGTCTGCCTACTGAGGATCCACTTCTAGTACAGGAAAGCTCATGCGAGACTGATGAATATATAGATTTCTGCAGTCGTGGACTAGCGTTGCTATTCCTCTGCAATTTGTCACCAATACGGAAGAAACCTTAGCCAATCGTGGGAGTTATCAATTTCTTCAACTGCCTCAACCTGCATAGGATTTTTTTTTAAATCTGGAAAACAAGAGCGTTTCTCCCTTTGTTTTGATGTCATTGCCGTCATCTTGAAAGAGACGTTCCTTCTCACACGGTGGAAGAATTGGGACGCTTTTGGTTTTTGTCCGTATTCGCAGCACAAATAATCTAGCAGTCGCAGGCCGACTAACCCGGGAGTTTCTTTGTGGAAAACAACGGTTCAGAGATTTTTAAACAATTTCTCTAACGCAGCCACATGAGCGTGTGTGTGTGTGTGTGTGTGTGTGATACCCATAAAAATGGTAGCCAACTTACCCAGATCTATTTCTTCCTCCACCCACAAATTCTGAAAAGTCTGCAGTAAACAAGCATCACAAATATTTGAAACACGGGGGGGGGGGGGGGGGGACCGGTTCTAGAACACAGAGATCTGATTTTGGGGTTGGGAGAAGGGGAGGGAGAGAAGCTGCCTCTTCGGCAATAAAACATTTTAAATAATTAGGCCTCGGGGCACCTTTCGTTTTATTTGTTGTTGTTTTTCCAAAGGGACCCTACAAGCAGTGGCTGTGCTGGGCTGCCCCAGCCTGGTCAGTGGCAATATTCAATCTGGAGGGGGTAAAAAACCCACGCAAAAGGATTTGCCCGGCTCGAGACAGCTGAGCGTGCCAGGGAGACGTCTGTTTGCCTTGGGTGCCTGCGTGACCGTAAAACGCTGGCAATCGAGTAGAGCCATAGAGTCGCGGAGCCGCACCACTGTCCCCAAGGACAAAAATAAACTTCAGATGTACTGCATGCATATATATATATAGATATATAGATACAGACACACACACACATCCCATATAGAAAGCAAGACCAGAAGTGGGGGAAAACCTTCTGCTGGTTAGGTTATGTCAAACCCATTCTCTTCACCCCGTTTACAGAAAGAGGTCTTTATTTTCAAACCAGAAACTGAATACTTGTGGTGCCCTCGTTGTTGTTGTTTTTTTAAGAACAAATATCTAGAGGAAAGGTACTGCGGGTGCAATCCAGCCAAAATTAAGCATCGAACCACACCGATTTCAATCAGATGGACCACGGAAATATTCAGCTCTCTTCTGTTTCATTCGCCAGAGGAAAGTGCAGTGTGGCGACTAGAGAAGCGGCCCTAGGAGCAGGGAGACTCGAGTTCAGATCCTCCACTTGGCCGTGAGCCTCAAGCTCCGCGGCGATGCCAAAGGAGGCAAATTTCGCGAGGACAGCTGCGTCTGGACCTTTGCGTCACGTGGGGCCGAGAGAAGGGTCTTGCCTGTGCTGGGTCTTCCAGGTTGTCATTTTGGGGGTGTCACCTCAAGACACCTTGACGACAACCACCTTTCCAAGGTGATCCGCCCTCCCCCCAGTTTTATTGACACGGCCGTTGCAGAGAACGCCTCGGAGGCCCCGGCTTCCGACACGCAGTGCCTGCACGGCAAACATCACCTGGTTATTCTGGGCATTCCTGGGAACGCAGGGAGCTAAAATTACACCGGGAACCATGGCCTCATTCAAGATATTTATTTGTTCAGAAGCCCTGCAAAATATTTGAGAGAGAGAGAGTGTGTTGCTGCTCTGGATGGAAGGAAGGAACATCACCGCTTCACAGCTTCTGCCCCCACCCTGGAATCCCAGGTGTCACCCCCCATAACCCAAATCACAGAGAGGAGCATACGGAACAGGGAGTCTGCACGAAAAGGCCCGCCCAGTAAAACCAAAGTCCGGCAGCCCCTTGAAGACCAGCCACATTTATTTCATCCAAGCTTCTGTGAGTCACCGGCTGCTCACTTCCACAGGCCACCGTAGACCTCACCGAAGGCTTCCCCCTTCCCCGTGTAGCCCCGCAGGGCCTACCCGCCTCAGCCAAAATGCAAAAATAAAGGCGAGGACCCTTTGGAGCTCAGAACAAGGTTGGGACATTTCCCTGGATTTAAAGAAGACTTGCCCTGTTCTGACGGCGTATACGTTTGTTTGATTCTGTTCATCCCAGCTTTGCGGGAACCATCTTCCCAAAGTCGGAATCGAACACACCCAGAGATGTAGCTTTCTTGTCTGTAAAAAGCACTTGAATTGGGGAGGTTGTGGCAAAGATAAAGCAAAATGGTGACCGCAAGACTCTCTTTCCTTTCTTAAACAAAACAAGCCACTCATTAATTCTATTACCCAAACACTGCGGTCTGGGCAAAAGTAGCCAATCCCTGCAGTGCCCTGGGAATCTTTTTTTGGTATAGCAGTTTTGCCTGGGATCCGAAGGATCTGCTCGTAGAAGGAAAGAAAACTTGTAGGAGGTGGCCACAGAGCAGAGGAGGGAGGGAGAACAGCCACAAAGAGAGCCCCCCCCCCCAAAAAGCCAAAAGACCTGCTGGAAGAGGAAGAGGAAGAATGGGAGGAAGAAAACAAAGAGGAGAAAGAGGAAAAAGAAAAAGAAGAAGAGGAGGGGGAGGAGGAAAAAGAAAGGAAGAAGAGGAAGAAGAGGGGAGGAAGTAGAGGAAGAGGAGAAGAGGAAAAAGAGGAGGAGGAGGGAAGAAGAGAAGAAAAAGAAAAGGAAGAAGAGAAAGAAGAAGAAGAGGGAAGGAAGAAAAAAAGAGGAGGGAGGAAGAAGAGAAGAGGAGGAAGAGGTAGAGGAAGAAGAGGAAGAGGAGGAGTTGGATTTGTACCCCACTTTTCACTACCTCAGAGTGGTTTACAATCGCCTTCCCTTCCTCTCCCCACAACAGACACCCTGTGAGCCAGGTGAGGCTGAGAGAGTTCTGGGAGAACTGTGACTGGCCCAAGGCCACCCAGCTGGCTTCATGTGGAAGAGTGGGGAATCAAACCCGGTTCTCCAGATTAGAGTCTGCCGCTCTTAACCATTACACCAAGCGGGCTCTGGAGAGGACAGAGCGTTGTTGGGACATCCAAAGGAACCTGGTTTCAGGCCACCCATCTCAGTTTCAAGAGACCCCTATGACCAGGATCTACTGCACCTCTGGGTGGGAGATGGGGAGAAAAGGTGGGTGCACAATGGGACAACAGGAAGAAGAAGAGATACAGATGCTGACTGAAAACTCAAAGGGAGAGTCTCCAAAGCTTCCATTAGGAATCTTCCAACTTACGCCAGCCCAGAAGGGAAGAGGAGGGCTTGTCCGTGACTGGCAGCTGTGATTGATGAGCTGTCACTACTGGCCACACTGGATCCCCGAGTTTGGCTGAGAGAGAAAGAGCGTCCCTGGTTCAGGATCACATAGAGACCTCGAAGGCAGAGTGTAGGTTTTGACCCATGTCTCCTTGGTCCTAGGCGAACATTCTTCCTATTATATGATGCTACCTCACAGAGAAAGCTCATACCTTGAATGAAACTTTGTTGGTCTTAAAGGTGCCACGGGACTCTGAACTTGTTCAGGGAACCCCTTGGTTAGCCAAGCCTGGTATCCATGCCAACAGCCTACAAATCCCCAAAGCACTGGCCTATCAAACTGAGGAACTTACACTGCAGGTCCAGATTTGGGTTCGGCCTTGTCCCCTGGTACGGCCAAGAGCCTGACCTACAAGGGGAAACCCAACAAAGTCCAAGGCAGGGTGAGCTGATATGGCCATTTACATTTTGTTTTCAAGTCCATGCATCCTCATCAAATCCAGTCCGCCATGTCTCAATTGCTCTCGCTTGTGATTCTTTTAACATAAGAGAAGCCAACGTTGGATCAGGCCAATGGCCCACCCAGTCCAACACTCTCTGTCACACAGTGGCCAAAAAGACCAGGTGCCCTCAGGAGGTCCACCAGCAGGGCCGGGACACTAGAAGCCCCTCCCATTCTTGCTCCCCTCTTCAAGCACCAAGGATACAGAGCATCAATTGCCCCAGACTGAGGGATCCTATCTATACCTTGTGGCTAATAGCCACTGATGGACCTCTGCTCCATGTTTTATGTTGTATCCGCGGCCCTTGAATAGGTGTTTACACGATATGTCATCTGTACATCATGTCTGCACGATCAGCATGAACCGTCAGTGTGAGGAAAGAGAAACTGGTCTGACAGAGATTCACTGGCGCGCTTCTCACCACAAAACTAATTCGAGCAAAATGTTCGAATCAAAGTTGATGCGTTTCGGAAGAGCGAAGTCTCGTGAGTACGTTTCTCCCACGAAAACGAAACTGAGAACATTTGAAACCAAAGCAGGAGATTCGCAAAAGAACTCAGTTCTCACAGGTACGTTTGTCACGACAAAACCAAAATGGCAAATGCTCAAATTGGAGCAGATCGCTTTTGAAAAGAAAAACCGAAATGGGACTGTTCGAAATGGAACAGATGCCTTCTGAAAGAACTGGGCCCTGGGCCTTAGAAGGTTCTCCTCCAAGCACTGGATAAGTGGGCAATGTCGTACAAGAGGCCTAACTCATTTCAGCTTCCCACCCCACCAATCCACGAAGTAATATAACTGGAAAATTTATTTTATTCTGCTCTGCTTTCAGCGTTTCCACCTTTGCAATAATGACGTTCACATTTTCCTTTTGTGAAGTCGCACACCAACCTGTAGCAAGGAGGCCCCATTTTCCTTCACGGGGTCTCCCCAACTACCCTGTCCCCCCCTTCCTTCTTTCCATTTATAAACCAGTTTTGCCATCGTGTTCTCTGTCAGGATTATTTCTGTCCCGTCATAAATATGACGCACACAGGGCCAAGGCGAAAAAATAACAGGACAAAACAACCAAGCAGCCGTTTACCAAGGGTGGGAGGGCGTTGGGGTGGGGGGAAGCGAACGTCTCGTGCCTGTGTTTAGATTAAGGCGTTTTGGGGTCTGGATAATTTTCACCCAAGAGTCCTGTAAAGGGATGGCGGAACAGTAGGATCTTTCATAAGGCGTGTTTCACAAAGGGCAAATTGTATCATTAGGAACTCGCTACCTGGTTCAACGGCGAATTCTCCGAACTGGAAAACCGCTTCATTGGAAAGCCAACTCAAATGAATTCTTAAAGAAAAACAAAAAACCTGTGTACTAGAGAGGATAGGCTAAAAAGTGGAGATTGCTTAATTAAGCAAGAGTCCCGTTAAATTTAAATTCAAGCGTCCTGTTGAATTCAAAGATCCTCTCTCTCTAACGAAGCCACTATATCAAAGTAATCATTCGTAGCGATATGATGCAAATAAGTTTTCCAAACCGGGTAGCCAGTTTGGTGTAGTGGTTCAGTGCGCAGACTCTAATCTGGGAGAACTGGGTTTGATTCCCCACTCCTCCACATGCAGCTGCTAGATGACCTTGGGCAAGCCATAGTTCTGTCAGAGCTGTTCTCTCAAGGGCAATTCTAAAGGAGCTCTCTCAGCCCCACCTACCTCACAGGGTGTCTGTTGTGGGGAGGGGAAGGGAAAGGAGTTTGTAAGCTGCTCTGAGACTCCGGGTGAAGGGTGGGGGTACAAATCCAATCTCTTCTTCTCCTACTCTCTCTTAATCTGTGGGGATTGTTGATATCTAAGGAATGATTAAACCAGTTTTGCCATCGTGTTCTCTGTCAGGATTTAGCAGAATATAAGGCGGTTGGAGTCCGGAGAGCCATTCTCCTGCTGGTGGCATTTTCCCCCAGCGCAAAGAACGTTTTGCTCACACGACAGCCCTGTAAGGTAGGCCTGGATTCATTGCAGACAGAAGGCTGAGAGTGGGAGAGCCCTCCTGGCCCGAGATCACCCAGTGAGTCTGTGGCATGGGTGAAAGTGCAAGACGGAACCTGTCAGATCACAGCCTGTTCTCCCGACCCGACCCTGCATCAATCATGCCCTTCTAGACCAAAAAATCTTTTCATACAAAAAACCGGGCAAATTAGAGAGAGGATAATTCTAGAAATGTTTTCCCCTGAAATCCCAAAAGGAGAGCTGAGATGGTGTACTGGTAAGGCTAGGATGGAGAATACCCAGCCAGCCTCAAATTCCCGCTCTGCCATGAGTGATCCTGAGCCAGTTACTCTCTCCCGGCCTCGCCCACCTCACAGGACTGCTGTTGTTACAAGGGAAAGCAAAAGAGGAAAAAATGACAAATGCTCGACAGAGGTGCTTGAAGAAAGAGTGGGTTAAGAACATAAGAATACAAGAAAAGCCAATGTTGGAACAGGCCAATGGCCCCTCCAGTCCAACACTCTGTGTCACACAGTGGCCAAAAATACCAGGTGCCACCAGGAGGTCCACCAGTGAGGCCAGGACACTAGAAGCCCTCCCACTGTTCCCCCCCCCCCGAGCACCAAGAATACAGAGCATCACTTGCCCCAGATCGAGAGTTCCTATCTCTACCTTGTGGCTAATAGCCACTGATGGACCTCTGCTCCATATGCTTATCCAATTCCCTCTTGAAGCCATCCATGCTGGTAGCCGCCACCACCTCCTGTGGCAGTGAATTCCACGTGCTAATCACCCTTTGGGTGAAGAAGGACTTCCTTTGATCCATTCTAACCCAACTGCTCAGCAGTTTCATGGAGTGCCCCCGGGTTCTTGTATTGTGAGAAAGGGAGAAAAGTACCTCTTTCTCGACCTGCTCTATCCCATGCATCATCTTAAAACCCCCCCGATCATGTCACCCCTCAGCCGCCGTTTCTCCACGCTAAAGAGCCCCAAGCGCTTCAACCTTTCTGCGTAGGGAAAGTGTTCCGACCCTTTTATCATCCTAGTTGCCCTTTTCTGTACCTTTCCCCATGCTTGATATACAAAACTCGACATACATTGGCATGGAGACAGGCAGCCCAACGAAAACAAGGGCCAGAAGTCCCTCAAGTCCAGCGTCCAGTTTCCAACGAAGGCTGCCCAGACGCCTCCGGGAAGCCCGCAGGGAGGGTGTGAAGACCACAGCCCCCTCCTCCTCCCTCTGGCCGCTCAAGGCCCAGCACTCCAAGCCATCTGGCAACCTCGGTGCCGCACGGCCCTCGCTCAATGTTTGCAGAGCCCGTCTCGGGAATGCAGGCCCCATCAGGCACCAACCCGCCCGGGCCCAGACAGTGGGCTCATTCAGGCGAGCAGGCAGGGGGCAATGCTGCCCGGGGAGGCCGCAAGGTCGTTTGTCTTGAGCAGCCCGACTGGCCCCGATTATTTAATATTCCCCCCCCCATCCCTCCCTCCTGCAGCTTTGCTTCTCCTCACTTCTCCGCCTGTCAGTTAAGGACCAGGGGTGTTTGTTTTAATGGCCACTTGCGGTCCACGCTGGTGCCGGCTGCCCGGGGCTGGTGGGTTGCACAGATTTAATACGGGGTGGGAGGAGGGGAGGGGCTCCTCCGGGGAGTCTAAAGCACATAGAAGGCAGTTAGGGACATCCCCTCCTGATCTGTTTCAAAATAAACAACCTAGAGCTAAATCTGGAGTGGGGAGAGGAGGGGAAGCTTATAAACATTAAACTGTTTTAGGAGACAGACTGAGAGCCAGTTTGACGTAGTGGCTAGGAGCGTGGGTTTGATTCCCCACTCTTCCGCATTCAGCTGCTGGTGTGACCTTGGGTGAGTCACGAGTTCTCTCAGAGCTGTTCTCTCAAGGACAGTCCTCAAGAGAGCTCTCTCAGCCCCACCCACCTCCCAGGGTGTCTGTTGTGGGGAGGGGAAGGGAAAGGAAATTGTAAGCTGCTCCGAGACTCCTTCGGGGAGTGAAAATAAATCCAATCTCCTCCTCCTCTTCTCTTCCTTCTCCTCCTTCACCCTCTTCTTCCTTCTCTCCAACCCCAGACTAGGTTGCCAACATACCCCTAGCCTCGATTGCTACAATTCTTTCAGCAGCTCAACGGCAGGACAGCAAAAGGAGAGAATGTGGCGAAAAGCGTCACGTATCACTTGTGGATCCTAGCTGTTAGAGGCAGAAGAGCCGGGCAGCCGTTTTATCCATGTTCTGGGTTTTTAGCTCTCTGAGAAACTCAGGGCAGGATACACAGCCCTTCCTTCTCCTTTTTTTTTAGTCCTTAAAACAACCTTGTAGGGCAGGCTAAGTTGAGACAGAGGGACTAGCCCAACGTTGTGCGGCATATCTCATGGGGATATCGGAGATTCGAACCCAGTGCTCCCAGATTCCACTACACCATGCTGTCTATCTCCCCACCCCGAACGGTAAATAATGTTGCATTCTGCATGCTCCATGTATGCACATCTGTGGCCTCCCAAAGACCTAGTTTATTTTCTGCCCGTTAAGTCACTTATCAGATTTTTTTAGCCACTGTTCACCCAAAGGGTCTTGCAGCAACTTACAACATAAAAACCTGATAAACATTAAAATAATAACATATGTAGCTATCACCACCCCACTATTAAAGCAGTTCAAACATGGTTACCATCCAAAGGCCAACCTAAATAATTCAGCGGAAATGAAACAAGTCCAGCGGGGCACGGTGTCATCCAAGAGTGCAGTCCATGGGGCAGGGGCCGCAACTGAGAAGGCCCTTCCCCTGATGACAGCTAACTGAGCCATCCTGGGGCAAGGCACCTGCAAGAGACCCTTAGACGGTGACCGAACAGAGCAAAGGGAGTCAAACTGTGCACTAATACATATTATTTGACCACTGTCCCCCTTGCAAATAAATGCACTTCACATGCAAGATTTTTTTTTTACTCGGTAGATACCTCTGTCAGATCTGTGGCCTGCTGGCCACTGGTGAGAAAAACAGAACCAGGTATTATCCCCCGGTTTAGGAACTCCTTTTTTGTTTTCGGCCTGGAGGAGACCCTTCCTTGCCCACAGGCGACTAGGCAACTGGCAGTTTGGCAGCTCGCACAGTTCCATAACTCCTTGAAGGCCAAGGCAGAGAGCCGAGCCAACCAAGCTCGCCAGAGGGGCTTCCAGCCTCCGAATCGCAAGCGTAAACAGAAGGGAGATTAGAAAAGAATAAAACAATGAAGGGGTCGGGGGGGGGGGAGAAACAAAAACCCCAACAAACCCCCAAGGACGGCGTCGCTGAGCTGCAGTAATCTGGGTCTTATTTAAGTGTTTGTTCTGCACAGTCAAATTTGGACAGGAGTTCGGCCGGACAGGAGGTGGAGAACATAATCACCAGCCCAATTGTATATTTCCCCTAGAAATTTCATGTCACGCCGCACCAGCAGAGTTACATTTTCAGGGTCCAATTTCAATAAATCAGCACGTCGCGCTGGGTAACGGGAGCACAACTCTTTCCTTCTTCCCTCAATGTTCGCAGGTAAAGCCAAGAACAAAATGGCCATTCTTCCCAGGGTCTGGCATCAGGACAAATTACTTTCTGCACCTCCTTGCGCTGAAGGGCTCCTTATTAAAATATTGCCTCTGCTACCGTCCCACTTGTAGTTAAACTAAGGGCAACAAGAGAAAAAAAAACAACCTTGCCAGCAAATGTGTCCTCAGGGCAGGACATCTGGAGAGTAAGGCAGCAGACCACTGCAAAGCAACAATGTCGTCGAAGATGCATGCTTGCACGGGTGCGAGAGGCGTGTTTTCATTTGCAATTCATTCGGCGAAGATGCATGCTTGCATGAGCACCAAGAGGAGTGTTTTCATTTGCAATTCGTTCACCAAAGATGCATTCTTGCCCACATGCGAGAGGAGTGTTTTCATTTGCAATTTGTTCGGCGAAGATGCATGCTTGCAGGTGTGCGAGAGGAGTGCTTTCATTGGCAATTCATTCGACAAAGACGCATACTTGCATGGGTGCGAGAGGCGTGTTTTCATTTGCAATTTGTTCGCCAGAGATGCATTCTTGCACGCGTGCAAGAGGAGTGCTTTCATTTGCAATTCATTCACCAGAGATGCATTCTTGCACGTGTGCGAGAGGAGTGCTTTCATTTGCAATTCATTCACCGGAGATGCATGCTTGCACGCGTGCGAGAGGAGTGCTTTCATTTGCAATTCATTCACCGGAGATGCATGCTTGCACGCGTGCGAGAGGAGTGTTTTCATTTGCAATTCGTTCACCGGAGATACATTCTTGCACGTGTGCGAGAGGAGTGCTTTCATTTGCAATTCATTCACCAGAGATGCATTCTTGCACGTGTGCGAGAGGAGTGCTTTCATTTGCAATTTGTTCACCGGAGACGCATTCTTGCACGTGTGCGAGAGGAGTGCTTTCATTTGCAATTCATTCACCAGAGATGCATTCTTGCACGTGTGCGAGAGGAGTGCTTTCATTTGCAATTCGTTCACCGGAGATACATTCTTGCACGTGTGCGAGAGGAGTGCTTTCATTTGCAATTCATTCACCAGAGATGCATTCTTGCACGTGTGCGAGAGGAGTGCTTTCATTTGCAATTTGTTCACCAGAGATGCATTCTTGCACGCGTGCAAGAGGAGTGCTTTCATTTGCAATTCGTTCACCGGAGATACATTCTTGCACGTGTGCGAGAGGAGTGCTTTCATTTGCAATTCATTCACCAGAGATGCATTCTTGCACGTGTGCGAGAGGAGTGCTTTCATTTGCAATTCATTCACCGGAGATGCATGCTTGCACGCGTGCGAGAGGAGTGTTTTCATTGGCAATTCATTCAACAAAGACGCATACTTGCATGGGTGTGAGAGGAGTACTTTCGTTTGCAATTCGTTCACAAGAGATGCATATTTGCACGCGTGTGAGAGGAGTGTTTTCATTTGCAATTCTGTCTCGCACTGAACGCAGAGGGCAGCAAGGCCTGGGCCAAATCTTAACTCCACCTTCAATGCCCCAGGTGACCTCAGTTGCCCTCTTCCAGCCTTCGTCTGAACAGAGAGACTAGCAACAGCAAAGAATCATGGACATAACTGCACGGAAAGGCTGTTACGTTCCAGAGGGGGCTACACTATCAACACGAGATGGTCCTGGAGGCAGAACAAGACACAATGGCTGAGACGGGGCCACTGCTGAAAACGGCAGTCTCGCATCAACCGTCTCTTCTCCCCTTCCGAAACATTAGCAAAACTAACCTGTGTCTTTGTTGCATTGCTCTCTCCTGCCTACAGCAACGTTCTGCCAACAATGCAGAACTTTACCATGTGCTAACCTCAGGACACATATGAAGGTAAAAGGTAAAGGTTTCCCTTGCTCAAAAGCCAGTTGGATCCAACTCTAGGGGGCGATGCTCATCTCCGTTTCCAAGCCGAAGAGCCAGTGCTGTCTGAAGACTTTTCCATGGTCATGTGGCCGGCATGACTCGAATCCGAGGCACACGGAACGCTGTTACCTTCCCACCGAAGCGGTACCTATTTATCTACTTGCAATTTCTTGCTTTTGAACTGCTAGGTTGGCAGGAGCTGGGGCCAGAGACGGGAGCTCACTCCATCATGCAGCACTCAGGTCTCGAACTGCTGAACTACCGATCTTCTGGTCTGCAGCTTAGTGTCTTGACCACTGAGCCACCACGGCCCCCAGGACACATATAAGGATTAAATGTTACCAAACAGGAGCAAGAAAAGCTCACCACACGACTGCCATTTTCAGAGGCAGCTCTGCATCTGTGGCCACAACGACCTCTACCCTCCGCTAGTGGGCATTTTGAGGCAGTGATTTCCATATTTTATTTCCTGGTTCCACAAGGAAGTTACAAACAGGCATAGAGCGGTTGTTACCCGCCCTCCCCTCCTCAGAGCTGACGGCGATTTCTTCTCCTTAAATTTAGAATCTCACCTGCTGCAGAATCCACCCACTCTGCCCACCCAAAAGCCAACCAAATGGTCAAACGCATTAAAACGTCATCCCAAACAGAAAATGTTTGCATTGAGCACACATGAGAGGCTCGGAATGTCTTTAAAACTGGCCGGCTAAATTTGCATGTGTCAACACGGTGGGGTTGGCATTAGAAACCGCCTTCGCAAGCAACGGCCAGGCCATCGTTGTCGAAACCAAGAGGCACCATGAGGCATCCACCCCCAACATGGCTCCCACATGAGACCGAGGTGTGGTACTGCTGGTCTCTGCTCTAGTTAGGCCTCACCCTGAGTATTGCGTTCAGTTCTGGGCACCACAGTTTAAGGAGGAGGGAGATAAGCTGGAATGGGTCCAGAGGAGGGCAACGAAGATGGGAAGGGGTCTGGAGACCAAGTCCTGTGAGGAAAGGCTGAAGGAGCTGGGTATGTTTAGCCTGGAGAGGAGACGACTGGGAGGTGATATGAGAACCATCTTCAGGTACATGAAGGGCTGCCCTATAGAGGATGGGACGGAGTTGTTTTCCTGTTGCCCTAGAACAGGGGTGGGCAATTGTTTTGGCTCGGGGGCCGCTTTGTGGGAGCGGAGGTTAGCGGAGGGCCGCACCTTTTAAAATGATTGCATTCATTAGTTAACTTTGCATTTCAGAAAAGGTATAAATTGTATCATAAAAACCAATAAATATAAATTAAATAAAATAGTGGTGGTTTTATTCAATTTATTTATTGTGCTAATTTCATATCATCTATAGCTGCAAGCACATTTAATTTTAGAATCAGTTTAATGAGACAAATGTACCCTATCACACTTTTCTACAATTTTTTTCAAATCAGGAGTGAGATTGCTTGTTGAGATTCTCATCACAGCCTGCAAGTTAATGTCTGTCAAATGTCTGTTAATGTCTATATTTACTCTTGTTGATCTTCATGCAAGAAAAACTTTGCTCACAAATATATGTAGACCCAAATACAGAGAACATTTTCCCAGCAAATTTCTTCATACATGGAAACTTTTCAGCAGACAAAGATTTGTAAAAGTCAACTTATGTCACAGCGTTAAACATTTCTTTCACAGTGTGATCTGACTGCATGTCAATAAGTTCAAGCTGCAGCTCCTCAAGTGCTGACAGTGGCCAACTGTCTTGGCGGGTCGCAAAAAACTCTGTGGCAGGCCGCATGTGGCCCCTGGGCCGCCGTTTGCCCACCCCTGCCCTAGAAGGTCACACCAAAATGAATGGGTTGAAATTAAAGCAAAGGAGTTTTCGGTGAAACGTTAGGAAGGATTTCCTGACAGTGAGAGCGGTTCCTCAGTGGGACAGGCTTCCTCGGGAGGTGGTGGGCCCTCCTTCTCTGGAGGTTTTCAAGCAGAGGCTGGATGGCCATCGGACAGCAATGCTGATTCTGTGAACTTAGGCAGATCACGAGAAGGGAGGGCAGGAAGGGTTGCCTCAGTGCTTAGTTCTCGTGACCCTTTCTGACACGCCCCGGGAAATGCTGGTTGCCACATGATGCAGAGAGGAAGGGCCGGACAACAAAGCTCTGGCTGCCATCCGCGAACCTCCCCTTGACCCCCGTGAGCTCATAACTCTGGCTGTCATGGAGAACCCAGGTCCCACCACTCTGGTATCATCTGCTCGATGACCAAGGAAACGTTGAAGACTACCAGCTGAGAACATCTGGAGAAATAGCGAACGGGAGGTCCAGCGGCCCAAAGCGGAGATATGTGCTATGGGACTATAAGGAGCACCCAGCCAGTGAGGTTGCAGTTCAGGGTGACGTGTTTGAAGAATAGAGGGCATGGAGGCTTCACGGTTGATGGAGACAAGAAAAGCCCCCCCAGGTCTGGGCAGGTCTGGCCAATGAGCCACCAGAAGATCCCTTAGATGATGGGACAAATGGAGAGAGACTGCCGGAGGACAACCCTGATGGCAGCAGAAGACAACAACTGAAGCTTACTTCCGAGAAGAGCTGCGTCGAAGCGGCCTGGATGGGAAACCGAGGCCCTGCCTGAAATGGAAGACCAGCAAACAGCTGAATTTCCCTTTCCAGCTGGACAGGAATTAAACAAAACCGCAAGGAACGTGGCCTACATGCAAGCCAGACCCCACAGGACACCTTTTGGATGAGATTGTGGAGGCGGTCCAATCCCGGCAGAGCGGAAGAATTAATCCCTTTCTTCGCTCAGAAGGCAAGAGAAGAGGATGAGCACTCCCTGAATGGCCGAAACCTCTCGCTGAAGATCAAAATGATTCAGATGCTTATGGCAACCCTATGAATTAATATCCTCTGAACTCCTTATCATTAACAGGAGAAAGGGCTTATCTTTCTTTTGAGAGCCAGTTTGGTATAGTGGTTAAATGCGCAGACTCTAATTTGGGAGAACCAGGTTTGATTCCCCACTCCTCCACTTGCAGCTGCTGGATGACCTTCGGTCAGTCACAAGTTCTTTCAGAGCTGTCCTTGAAAGGGCAATTCTTGAAAGAGCTCTCTCAGCCCCACTGACGTCACAGGGGGGTCTGTTGTGGGGAGGGGGAGGGAAAGGGGTTTGAAAGCCTCTCTGAGACTCCCTTGGGTAGTGAATGGCGGGGTATAAATCCAATCGCTTCTTTCTTTTGCCGTCCTGGGGGAGAAGAGAAGAAAAAGAGATTGGATTTATATCCCGCCCTTCACTAGCCAAGGGAATCTCAGAGTGGCTTACAAACTCCTTTCCCTCCCCACAACAGACACTCTGGGAGGTAGGTGGGGCTGAGGGAGCTCTGACAGAAACGGCTCTTTTTCAAGAACAGCTGTGCCAGAACTATGGCTTGCCCAAGGTCATCCAGCAGCAGCAAGTGGAGGAGTGGGGAATCAAACCTGGTTCTCCCAGATTAGAGTCCGTGAACTTAACCACTACACCACACCGGCCTTCTATACCAGCATGGCACCCCCCAATCTACACCACACTGGCACCCCCAAACTATATAGAAACTTTTTCAACATAGCTCTTGGGCGAGATGAGGGCCTTGTGCAGGAATCCCACAACCAGTAAACACGCAAAATGTCTGCCCATCTCATTTGGCACCCATAGAAGGCCAAAGGTCACCTGAACTACATCCCTGGGGTCTCATGACCCATGTCTTCCAGAATTTGTTGACCCACTAAGACAGTCAAAAGAACATCGGCTCCAGACCTAGATTTGGGTTTAGGCCACCTCTGATTTCCACCTGACCCAAACTTATTTCATTTCCCCACAAGTGTGATGGATTTCCTTTCCTTAGGGACTGAACGGCAGAAGAGGAAAGTTCTGGGGCATTGTAGCCAGGGCTCTGGAATAAGGATGGAATTACCCAAAACATGGCAAGAAAGAGGAGAGATCCCACCAAAGATTTTTTTTCTCTCTCTCACACCCATGTGCAGGATTCATGACCAGCACTCGGAGCTGACGTTCCTACAGAGGGCAGCATCGTACCCATCTGATCTGCAGCCTCTTCTGGGGAAATCACATCTGAAATTTGGTCTGCCTCCTTCGACCTTGAAATAAACAACCATGAACAACCCTTTAATGCATTGGCTTCGAGCCTCTCTTCTGGGGAGGCCGAAGCCCTGATTCCCGATTTCCTCACAATCTCCGGACCGAGTATGTCTTAAAACACACTTCCATCAGGAAAAAAATTAAGAAATATTATGGTTCCTGGAATAAAACAAGAACCACCAGTGCGAATTTGCAAGTGGGGAACGGAAACCGAGGTTTATACTCAGGTACCATTTTCATTACAAAGAGACACCAGTGTCTTGGCAGACAAGCGCCGAAGGAGGAAATGCAGGAAGCGAAATCTCAAGATCACCTCACAACTTGAGAGACAATGGAAGCTATAAAGCAGTTTAAGCCAATGTTGGATCAGGCCAGTGGCCCCTCCAGTCCAACACTCTGTGTCACACAGTGGCCAAAAACACCAGGTGCCATTAGGAGGTCCAGCAGTGGGGCCAGGACACTAGAAGCTCTCCCACTGTTGCCCCCCGTCAAGCACCAAGAATACAGAGCATCCCTTGCCCCAGACCGAGAGTTCCTGTCTATACCTTGTGGCTAATCAGGGGTCCTTTCGTAAAAAGAGAGGTGCAGGAGCTCATTAGCATAACTTATTTGCATATGCCACACCCCCTGATGTCACCGGAAGTGTCAGAAGGCCACACATCCCTGACATCATGGGCAGTGTGTCAGAAGGCAGGGAGGGAGGGAGGGAGGGAGGGAGGGAGGAAGGAAGGAAGGAAGGAAGGAAAGGAACAGGAAGGTAGGTAGGTAGGTAGGTAGGTGGGGGAGAGAGAGAGAAGAAAGAAAGAAAGGAGGGAGGGAGGGGGGAAGGAAGGAAGAAAGAAAGGAACAGTAAGGTAGGTAGGTAGGTAGGTAGGTGGGGGGGAGAGAGAAGAAAGGAAGGAAGGAAGGGGGGAGAGAAGGAGGAAAGAAGGAAGGAAGGAAAGGAAGGAAGGAAGAGAGAGGGGAAGGAAGGGGGAAAGGAAGGAACAGGAAGGTAGGTAGGTCTTATCTATCTACCTACCTACCGACCTTGCCCTTGCATTCAGCCCTATCCCATGATGCGCTCAGGGCAGCTGACAACTGAAACAAACTACAGTGGAGAGATGATTAAAAACCAGTTAAATAAGACAGGACAGCAGCTAGGGAACCTGCCCTTACTCCAAAGCAGCCCAACAGGCTTTCTGTTACTGTTTTAGACATTCGCAGGCATCCCACAGATGCCTTTAACCCAGCCTCAGCCCCACCATCCCCCCCTGGGACCGCCCCATGGGCACATTTACCCCAGACTGAGCCCCCCTCACACAGAAAAAATCTGCTCGGTGAGATCCCACCGAGGCCTTCACCCTGGCCAGACCAGATTCCGCCATCCCCCCGGGTCACCTTTGACAGCCCCCCTCCCCTCCCCGCCCCGCCTCCCCTCGCCTCCGAAGGAGCCTCGCCCGCCGCGAGGCGGAAGCAGGAGCTCACCTGCCCTCTCCGCGGCCTGCCCGCCACGCCGCTCCCGAGTCCACCCCCTCAAGAGGCCTGTCGCCGCCCGCCCGCCCACCCCCTTCCGCTGAGGCCGGCGGCGTTGCTGGGGCTGCTTCTGCTGCTGGGGCTTGGGCTGGGGCTTGGGCGGCCGAGGCCCATGTCGGGCTGTGGCGGTGCGGCGAGGCCGGGGCGACCGGTGCCCGCCGGGCTCCTCCTCCTCCGCGAGGGCCGGCGGAGCAGCGAGGGAGGGAGGGGGCTTGAGGGAGGGAGGGAGGAAGGGAAGGATGGGGCTTCTTGCCGGGGCCGGCGGCGCTTCCCGCGGCCCCGGAGCAGCGAGCGAGGGAGGGAGGGAGGGAAGGAGGAGGCTTTTTGTCGGGGCCGGCGGCGCTTGCCGCGGCCTGGAGCAGCAAGTGGGGGGGAGGGAGGGGGCATCTTGCTGGGGCTGGAGGCACCCTGCCGCAGCCAGGAAGGGTGAGCGGGGGGCGGGGGTTTGCTATATGCCCGCCCCCCGGCCTCCTCTTTGCCGGAGCGGCGCCCTGGCACGCCCCGGCCCCAACGGAGCCCTGTGGCTAATAGCCACTGATGGACCTCTACTCCAGATGTTTCTCCAATTCCCTCTTGAAGCCGTCCATGCTTGTAGCTGCCACCACCTCCTGTGGCAGTGAATTCCATGTGTTAATCACCCTTTGGGTGAAGAAGTCCTTCCTTTTATCCGTTCTAACCCAACTGCTCAGCAATTTCATGGAGTGCCCACGAGTTCTTGTATTGTGAGAAAGGGAGAAAAATATTTCTTTCTCTACCTGCTCTATCCCATGCATAATCTTATAAACCTCGATCATGTCACCCCTCAGCCATCATTTCTCTAAGCTAAAGTCGACTTCGACTTTAAAAATTTTTTTAAAAGAGACAGGCACCCTTGAGGCCTATCAAACCCCTATCAAGTCCCGGTTACGGGCTTGAGCCTCAGCTTTCCCCATCTGTAAAATGGGTCTACTGGAGACCAACTTCACAGGGCTGTCGTGAAAGTCCACCGCACTTCAAATTCAAAGCGCTGGACAAGAAGTAATCAACAAAACACTGCGAGTCAATAAGACACCCTCCCCCTTTAAGCGCTAGGAAGAATAATTAGTTATTTTAGCAGAATGCTAATGGGCTGTAGATACAAGCAAAAACCACACCACCACCAGGTACAGCTGGAATTCACTCCTCATTCCAAAATGGGAATGCCGTGAAACCTGGGTCACGTTAAACGTCAGCGGGGCTCCCTCCAAACTTATAAACCGAGCTCATGGTTCTCACCACAGAGAAACAATCACGAGGCAGGAGGTCTGAGGAAGCCGGGGGGGGGGGGGAGGTCAAAGGTGGCCACGGTATTCCCTGCACTTCCCCCTTTTAATATCTCAACACATGACTATCAGTCCCGGTTTATCTGCAGCCATTAGGGAGAACCGATGAAAAGCTTTTTTAATCCCACTCCAAATGACTCCAGGCGCTCAGCAGATCATAGCCGGTTTGGGGAGAAAAAGTTAATAAAAGCAAAATAGTGTGGCGGGGGGGGGGAAGACAGCGGGGCGAGTGTTCAGGCATTCCACTTTCTCAGTTAACGGCGGTTAATGTTTTGGGATGGAGATTCCCCAGAGAAGGCAGGTCCCGAAGCAAAATGCTGCAGCGGCACACGGCTCAAGCACACTGAAATAGTAATACTGGGTTCAGATGCATAGAGTGATCAGCTCATAGTTTATGAGTTAAGGCAGAACAAGACAACACTAGCAAGGCTGCAGCTCGTGAGCAGCACATGAGCCACGCGCGGCTGGAGTCAAGCGCATTGAAGAGTCCCCCACCCCCCTTTGGGAAACTTGCCCGAAGAGAAAGGCTAAGGGTGCGAAAGGTCAAACTTAATATTTCACACCTGGAAAACGTTTAGAATGTGTAGTTAAACAGCTCTTGATCCTCCATCACTAAACCGATACAGTAGCGTGAAGACACTGTGCCTCTCCGGCGGCTGATTTTTTTTTTCTTGGTCTTCCACTGATTCGATTCCCGAGCAGGAAAAAGAAAACGCCGAAGTCTGGAACACCCTCTTCTTGGTTGCCAGAAAGGAAGCCAAAGACGCATTCCCACAAAAACATTCAGAAAGAGCTGGTCATTTGGCTCTCAGGACCTCACTTAAAAAATTGTCTGCTCTTTAGAACTCCTTTCTGGTATTTTGGGGGGGGGGGGGGGCGCATCAGAACAACATGGATTTTTTCAAAAAGCGAAAATGCGCACAGAAGCAAGGACAAAATCATGCAAAGAGAGAAGGATGTGTCTTCTAAATGGCAGGAGAAGCAAAGGGGGTTAACTGTTCGACTAGAACATTTCCACATGGAGAGGGGATTCCAGCTGGGATTGGTTGAAACCTGTGTCCCCTCTGAGCTGACTTAGTGCGAGCCAGCTCACAGTTCTTTAGCCTCCGGCTCACACATTTTTGTCTCAGCTCAGGAAGGAGGGCTCCAGAGCCAACTGATCTACGCAGCAGCCAAATCGCTCGCTCACGACTTGAATGCCAGTAGCTCGCAAAGTTGAATTGTTGCTCACAAGACTCCGTAGCTTAGAGGGAGCATTAGTTGACAACCTGCACCAAATTGGGAGAATTGCTCCACCGTTCAAGCTGCCAGATCGGGCCTATATTGAAATGGAGGTCCTTTCTGATGAATCCATTAAAACCCCGATGATATGCTGGATGAAAGATGTAGGTCGTACCATAGAGGTAGACTCTTGGTCTAAAATATGGAAGGCATATTTTATGAGTATATGTTTAAGTATATGAGGTCAATACCTTACAAAGAAAACATTCTAAAGATGTTTTATAGATGGCACTGGTCTCCCGATAAAATAGCGAAATGTTTCTCTAATGCCCCAAACACATGCTGGAAATGTAAAAGCAATGTAGAGACATACATACACATGTGGTAGAGATGTGCAAAGTTACAGAAGTTCCGGAAAATAATACATGAGATGATTAAAGATATACTAAAGGTTAACTTACCAATACTCCCGGAAATATATTTATTAAAAATGGTCCCAAATGATTTCAAGTCAGAAAATTACCTCCTTACATATATGTTAGCCTCGGCGAGGATCTTAATAGCAAAAAATGGGAAATTGGGAAAACTCCCCACGAAAGAAGATGTAATACACAAGTTGCTGGACGTAGCGGAAATGGATAAACTAAATATGACTTGGCAAACTAAAAAAGAGGATATATTTTGGAGAAGGTGGTCTAGAGTGTATGAATGGTTAGGGATTAATATAGAAAGATAGACTCATATCTATTCAATATGCTATGATAAAATGTATACAAAATGACATGTTTTCATTTATTTTTACAAGCATATATCTTTTTTTTGTTTATTTGTAAAAATGGGGAAAAGTCGAAAATAAACTTATTTTTTTAAAATAAACTTATTTTTTTAGCCTCCCAAGCGGCATGACCGGCTGGGTAGGAGCTGGGCACTCAACCATCGAGGGTAGTTATTTTGCAATCTTTGGAACGGTTGTTTCCAGTCCATTACCAAAACTGGGACTCTCAATCCTCTGATCTCAGAAGGGATTTCCTGTTCCCACAGAGAACCAGGCTCCACATAGGGCAGTGTTTGGCCTCCATTTCAATTCCTGTGTCCTCTTACATTCTTTTATTTAAAATGGTTATTTTACTCCATTACATTTTTACCCCACTTTTCCTTCAAAGTGCTCGGGACGGCATACTTTTATTTATTTCATGTTTTATTTAAGCTATATATTTTTTCCATTTCATTTATTCCATTATTCGTTCTTTGAAAACTTTATTTTATGACTCGCTTTTTAACATGTTCTCCCCAGGCACCCAAAACGGCACCCAAAGCAGCTCCATAACAAATAGGGAAAGGGAAAGGTGGCCCTTGCTCGAAAGCCAGTTGAATATGACTCTAGGAATGCGGTGCTCATCTCTGTTTCCAAGCCGAAGAGCCAGCCCTGTCCGAAGATGTCTCCATGGTCATGTGCCCGGCATGACTAGACATTGATGTGCACAGAACGCTGTTACCTTCCCACCAAAGTGGTACCTGTTTATCTACTTGCAATTTCTTGCTCTCGAACTGCTAAGCTGGTAGGAGCTGGGACCAGAGATGGGAGCTCACTCTGTCAGGCAGCACTTGGGTCTCGGACTGCTGAACTCCTGAACTTCTGGGCTGCCCCTCAGTGTCTTAACCACTTGAGCCACTGCAGCCCTCCATAACAAACAGATACATTTAAATTTAGAGTTGGAAGGGACCTTGCAAATCATCAAGTCCAACCCCCTGCACTCTGCAGGAGCATAGCCAAAAGAGAGCCCTACAACATACCCGAAAGATGATCATCCAGCCTTCGCTTGAAAATGTCCAGCAAAGGAGCATCCACCGCCTCCCCCCGAGGCAGAAGAAGAAGAAGAAGAAGAGATTGGATTTATACTCTCGAGGACTGCCCTGGAGAAAACAGCTCTGAGAGAACTTGTGCCTGACCCAAGGTCACACCAGTAGCTGCATGTGGAGGCGTGGGGAATCCAACCCGCCTCCCTCTAATCCGCGCTCCAAAGCATTACACCAAATTGGCTCTCAACATGAGAGGGAGAGAAAGGAAGTGGACAGCAGATACGAACAGCCACAATGTGAAGAGAAATGAAGGTATGGGAACCACAGGGCCAACTGAAAGGAGCGTCAACAGGAATTAAGGGATTGTGTCAGGAAAGGCCGCCGTGCCACAAGGGGAATCTGGTGCAGAAAAGAGCCCAGCGAAAGAATCTGAGCTGTGGAGAAGAGTTAAGTGCTCCGCAGGGTGCCGGGCACAAATACAAAGGCACGAGGGGGAAACTGGGCAAAACGACAGCCTCCCGAGGAGAGACAGCGAAGAAAGATCCCGCTTTCATTCCAGAAATAGAGCGAGGAAAAACCATCCAGGAGAAAATGTCTCGAAGTGGGGCTGCGGGCTACCGGCGCCTCTGTTTGTTTTCCGAATGTGGGAGACCTGCTCCGCTAGCTGAATTGGGCTATTTAGAAAACTGAAGGCCCCTAACGGAAATGTGCAGCGCTGCAAGTTAGAAGCTCGGCTTTCGAAGCGGGCAGGCGGCCACTGGACGCCCCTAGAGGCTGCCGTGAGAGGAATGGCCAACCGTCTGGTCTCCAGACCAGGCCAAGAAGTAGGGGTGCCAACTTGCCGGTCATGGCTGGAGGACCCCTGCTATGACAGCTGATCTCCAGACGACAGAGAACAGTTCCCTTGGGGAAAATGGCTGCTTTGGGACTCCCATTGGGAGTCCCTCCACTCCCCAAACCCCGCCCTCATCAGGCTCCTCCTCCAAAGAATTCTCGAGGTACTTCCAAACCCGGAGCTGGTGGCCCTAGCCAGGAATGGGAAATTCTCAAACATTCCAACACAACAGAACCCAACTTTGCAGGTCTTCCATTGTTATCAGGACGGGTGAGGGTCAGCGCCGCTGGATCCAACCAGTGGTCCATCTAGTTCAGCATCCTGTTTCCCACAGTGGCAACCAGTTCCTATGGAGGGCCAACAACAGGGCAGAGAAGCCGAGGCCTTCCCCTGAGAAGAACACCAGAAGAGCCCTGCTGGATCAGACCAGTGGTCCATTTCGTCCAGCCTCCCGTCTCACACAGTGGTCAGCCAGTTCCTCCGGAGGGCCCACAACAGGGCACAGAGGCCGAGGCCTTCCCCTGATCAGAGCCTCAGAAGTGCCCTGCTGGGTCAGACCAGTGAGGGTCCATCCAGTCCAGCATCCTGTCTCACACAACCAGTTCCTCTGGATGGCCAACAGCAAATCATAGAGGCCGAGGCCTTCCCCTGATGCTGCCTCCTAGCCCTGCGATTCAGTGGTTGACTGCCTCTGGATGTGGCGGTTCCCCCTCAGTCACCACAGCTTGTAGCCACTGATAGACTTATCCTCCCTGAATCTCTCTAATCCCCCTTTAAAGCTGTTAATTCCTGTGGCCATCACTACACCCTCTGGCAGCAAATTCCACCTTTTAGTCCGCCTCTTTGTGGGCTCCCAACAGAAAACAGGTTGCCTGCCTCCAAGGACGAGCTCTGTCTTATCCCAAGGGGGAGGGGGAGAAACCAGCCTTTGCTCGAGGGGTAACAATCCACTTTCCCTCTCCTGCCTCCGCAGGTGTTCTGACCCCTGTCGAATTGCCAAGGGAGGGGTGTTGGCATTAAATGCCAAACTCGTTGCAGGACAGAAAATAGCCACAAGCTAGGACGGGCCAGCGAGACATTCTTGAGTCCACACCGGGATTTGAGGGAGACGTGGTTTTAATTATTATAAACGGGTATGGGAGGGGTACGGGGGGGGGTTTGCATTTATTAGAAACATCTGTGTCCAACTGGGATTCCTCTTATCAAAGTCCCCGTTAACTGCTTCTGAGTGGCGTGTTTTGGTCTGGGCGCTGCTGCGGGGGAAACCTCTTTTTCAAG
This sequence comes from Lepidodactylus listeri, assembly GCA_029233225.1. Taxonomy (NCBI): domain Eukaryota; kingdom Metazoa; phylum Chordata; class Lepidosauria; order Squamata; family Gekkonidae; genus Lepidodactylus; species Lepidodactylus listeri. The sequence goes on from JARCFY010000022.1 coordinate 3,493,050, forward strand.
AGAATTCCTGGCTGCACGGAAGTCGATCGGTACGGTAGCTGTGATTTTGCTGCGATTTCCTTTCCCGCATGGGATAATCACAGCTGAAACGGTAGAGGCTCTCCGTCCCCGGGCAAGTTAGAATTCTCTCCAGGCCATGAAGCTGAGAAAATCCTCCAAATTCAGCCTCCCTTCCCCCCTGTTTTTACGCCACAGGGAATTGTCCTCCCCATACATGCGAGCCTGTGAACAAGTAGAAATCATGGGCACACTTGACATTTTGGTGGCTTGTCAATGGTGGGGGGCACTGCAGGAGCTGGGTATGTTTAGCCTGGAGACGACTGAGAGGTGATATGGGAACCATCTTCAAGCACTTGAAGGGCTGTCCTACAGAGGATGGGGCGGAGTTGTTTTCTGTTGCCTCAGAAGGTCGGACCAGAACCAACGGGTTGGGATGAAATCCAAAGAGTTTTCGGCTAAACATCTGGAAGAACTTCCTGACAGTTGGTTCCTCAGTGGGACAGGCTTCCTCGGGAGGTGGTGGGCTCTCCTCCTCTGGAGGTTTTCAAGCAGAGGCTGGATGGCCATTGGACAGCAGTGCTGATTTTGTGAACCTAGGCAGATCACGAGAAGGGAGGGCAGGAAGGGTGGCCTCAGGGCTTAGTTCTCATGGCCCATTCTGACACGCCCAGGGAAATGCCGATTGCCACTTTGGGGCCAGGAAGCCATTTTTCTCCAGGCCAGTTTGGCCGGGAGGTTCTTGGTCGCCTGCTGAGCCCGGAACAGGGGTCACTGGGGGTGTGAATTCCCTGCATTGTGCATTCCCTTCCAGCTCTATGATTCTATATCTCTCAGCCACTGCATCATGCCCAGGACCAGCCAGAAGTGATGCCTTCTGCAGTCACTGGGTGGCAAAGAACTGTTCTCCTTTGGAGGCGAGTATTATTATTATTTTTATTTATTAAATTTCAGAATTGCCCAAATCATCAGACTCAGGGCCCTGGACGATTGACAACCGGTTAAAAACACACAAAAATACCAATTCAGTTCGGCAGATCGGTTATTCTTAATTTAATAGTCTCCAGATGGCATCCATAATTCAATCTGAAACTTACTGCGAACTGGTCTCATGGGCAGATTATGGAGGTGGCTGAAGCAGGCAGGATGGAAGAAAAGAGGAGGGAGCCAGCTATGGCGGAAAACCGGTGCTGTCCTCAGTCAAAAGCCTGGTGGAATATCTCTCTGGAATTGCATTAAGCCCCGCAGGGCCCTGGTGGTATTTGGCAGAAGAGCACCAACAGATTGCTCTCAGCAGAGCATCACACTCTCCCAGGGACATATCAGAAGAGACAGTCCTGGAGATAGACGGGTCCCAGACCCCTCAAGGCACTGAAGGTCAATACCAGCAGCTTGAATCTGCCTCAGTATTCCACTGGATGCGTCCGTCAGCGGATAAGTGCATCATTTGCTGCTAGCCGTGATGACTTAATGGAACTTCCTCATCTAGAGGCAGTATACCTTGGAATACCAGTGCTAGAAGAACGTCGGGGGAAGGCCTCTATTCCCTGTTGTTGGGCCTCCAGAGGAACTGGTTGGCCCCTGTGTGAGACAGGATGTTGGACTAGAGGGACCCTCCCTGGTCTGATCCAGCAGGGCTCTTCTGAGGTTCTTCTCAGGGGAAGGCCTCAGCCTCTCTGCCCTGTTGCTGGCCTTCCAGAGGGATTGGCTGAGTGAGACAGGATGACTGCATGGACCCTCAATGGTCTGATCTAGCAGGGCTCTTCTGATGTTATCAGGGGATGGTCTTGGCCTCTATGCCCTGTCTTTTGGCCCTCCAGAGGAACTGGCTGGCCACCTCGTGAGACAGGATGCTGGACTAGATGGACCCTCCCTGGTCTGACCCAGCAGGGCTCCTCTGCGGTTCTTCTCAGGGGAAGGCCTCGGCCTCTCTGCCCTGTTGGTGGCCCTCCAGAGGAACTGGTTGGCCGCTGTGTGAGGCAGGAGGCTGGACTAGATGGACCCTCACTGGTATGATCCAGCAGGGCTCTTCTGATGTTCTTATGAAGCCCTCAGCCTCTATGCCTCCACATTCAGAGGCACTAAGCCTCTGAACCCCAGAGCCAGGAGGCAACAGGGCTCTTCACAAATACCTCCCCCCTCCAACAAGCCCCCAACGACCCCTGCTCCATGCCCAGAAGATGACAAAAAACCTCCAGGATCCTCTTCCAAAATGTCCTGGAGAAAAATCACAGCTTTCATGCTGGAAACCCATTTAAAAAAGGTAAATTCTCAAGAAAACTGCTCTCAGATCTATTCTTATGCACTTACCCTGGGTCAGTCTCTCCCTGCCACACCCCAGACCCCCACAGTTCTGTTCACACGAATCTGGTGAATCCCCCCCCCCCGCCCCCCACTGCTGCCATTTTCTAACTGGAAAAACAAATAGTTACGTTGGACATTCGAGGAGTCAACAGATTTATTTAAAGGTTCTCTGCCGGGTTATCTGGAAGAACTTATCAGACACGGTTTGTAAGCCTTATATGTTATGGGACGGAATTTTTAAAAAATCGAACAGCTTGTAATTCTCGACGTGGGGCTTCTGCTGAAAACGGCAGCCGTGTGTCCTCTCCCTGCCTCTCCTCCAGTTTGGTGTGGTGGTCAAGAGAGGTGGACTCTAATCTGGGAGAACTGGGTTTGATTCCCCACTCCTCCACATGCAGCTGCTGGGGTGACCTTGGGTCAGTCACAGGCTCTGTCAGAGCTGTTCTCTCAGAAGCAGTCCTCATTAGAGCTCTCTCAGCCCACCTACCTCACAGGGTGGGGAGGGGATGAGAAAGGAGACTGTAAGCCGCTCTGAGTGCTGGGGAATAAATCCAATCTCTTCTTCCTCCTCCTCCTCTTTGTCTTTGCTGTCTCTCATTAAACTTGTCTGTTTTGTTTCCCCCATCCCTTCGCACGAAGCTGCCACTGAAAATGGCAGCCATGCGTTCCATATGACCCGCGGATGCTTCCTTCTACTGAATCAGACCACAGTATTGTCCACTCAGACTGGCAGTGTCTTTCCAGGGTCTCAGGCGGAGGTTCTTTCCCATCCCCTCCTGCCTGGTCCTTTTAACTGGAGATGCCAGGGATCGAACCTGGGACCTTCTGCACGCAAAGCAGAGGCTCCTCCAATGAGCCACAGTCCATCTCCATGGTCTCCTACCACTCCTCTGGCACTCCGCTACGCCTAGTAAGCCTGCGTCAACCCTACAGTGCTCAACACGGGGCTGCTGCTGAAATCAGCAGCCGCGTGTCTGAACTGTTCCCCCGTTCCTCCACTTGCCGTCAGACTCACCTGTGCTGATTTCCCTACGCCTGTTCCATATCACTGGCAGAAGTGAGGGGAAGCAGGTAAGATTAATTCACTGTTACTGGTGGACGTAGGGAGAACTGGACAGACTCCACGTTCCTGGGATCCAAGATCACTGCAGATGGTGACTGCAGCCATGAGATTAAAAGACGCCTGCTCCTTGGGAGGGAAGCGATGGCAAACCTAGGCAGCATAGTAAAAAGTAGAGACATCCCCCTGCCAGCAAAAGTCAAAGCGATGGTATTCCCGGTAGTAACATATGGCTGCAAGAGTTGGATGATAAGGAAGGCCGAGCGCCGAAGAACAGATGCTTTCGAATCACGGTGCTGGAGAAGACTCTTGAGAGTCCCGTGGACTGCAAGGAGATCAAATCAGTCAGTCCTAAACTGACTGTTCCCTGGAAGGCCAGATCCTGAAGCTGAGGCTCAAATACTTTGGCCAGCCAATGAGAAGGGAGCACTCCCTGGAGAAGACCCTGATGCTGGGAAAGACTGAAGGTCAAAGAAGAAGGGGACGGCAAGGGATGAGATGGTTAGACAGTGTTATCGATGCAACAAACATGAAGTTGAGCAAATTTGGGAGGACAGGAGGGCCTGGCGTGATGTGGCCCGTGGGGTTGCGAAGAGTCGGACTCGACTGTGCGACTGAACAAAAAAAAAAGAGCAGGAACGGGAGAAGGGGCAGTTTTCGTGGCCATCGCCCTGTGTCAAGGCCCATGGGGATCGCCCTGGTGTCAAGACTCACTCGGTTGCAAAAAGCTAATCAATCCAAAACCACGAGCTGCCGTTTCACATCACGCTCTCCTGAGAGCTGGCACGAAAGACGACATGCCAGATTGGAAAAGGGGGCGAGGGGAGGGAAGAATACAGAAGTTCTCATCTTGTCCTCTGCCGTTTGAAATCCGCTCTCTCTCTCTGTGCAATTTTTAAACTAGAAACAGATGCCAGGAGCCAGGAGCGGTTCTTATGTAAAATAAAAGTGGTGTATTATTTCTAAACGGCTTCCTCTCTTCAGACTGGCCCCGAAGGCAGAATTCGGCTCCTCCAGTCCACGTTTATACAGCAGCTTCACAAAGAAAAGCTTTAAAAAAAATCCCCAAAACAAAACCCCAAAACCCCGACGTTCAGTCCCTTGCAGGTTCTCCTGGGCTCAAGACACCAGACAGGGATGCCCTCTAGCTGAGCAGGAACGAAGGACTTATTCAGAGAGACTGGGAGCCCGTTCTAAAATGCCCCACCCGCAACTCTTTACGTCCGAGACTCCGGGTCTGCGAATCTGGTTAACATCAGGTGAAACAGAAGAGGCAAATTAAGTAATTTCTCACCCATTAATAGAGTTAACCAGCCAGAAGTTATTGGATTCAGGCCGCGGAGATTGCCTTATTAAACCCCAAATACCAGAAGCCAGGCTTCCTGATCGGGAGTGCTAATGAAAAATGAGTGGAATTTATGAGCACTTTGAATTTAATTAAAGCTGGGTCCCAGGTTCTTTAATTTCATCCTCGAGACGGGAATTACAGCGAGCTCCGCTAGACGTGGCTTGCGCCGGAGGGTAGAGGCATGCCCCCTCGAGAATTTGGCCTGGCTTGCGGCAGGGACTCCAGAGTCTGGGACACAAATAGCCAAAAGCTGTATCAATAGGAATGGAAGATTGCTCATGAAGTACATGTGTGCCCCTACACTCCAGCATAGATGCAGGGTCCCTACGCCAAGTTAAATTCCGGACATATAAATCTTTTTCTCTGGGCATAGAACAGGGGGAGTAGGGGGAGGGTAGTCGTGAATTTCCTGTGTTGTGCAGGGGGTTGGACTAAATGACCTCTGAGGTCCCTTCCAGCTCTATGTTTCTATGTAGATATGGGGGGGGGGCATAACTGAATCACCAACGAACACCTTGAGCTGGTGTGGTGGTTAGGAGTGCAGACTGAATCTGGGAGAACCGGGTTTGACTCCCCACGCTTCCACGTGCAGTGGCTGGTGTGACCTTGGGTCAGTCCCAAGTTCTCTCAGAGCTGTTCTCTCATAAGCAGTCCTCGAAAGAGCTCTCTCAGCCCCACCTACCTTACAGTTTGTCTGTTGTGGGGCGGGGAAGGAGGTTGTAAACAGCTCTGAGACTCCTTTGGGTAGTGAAGGGCAGGGTATAAATCCAATCTCTTCTTCTTCTTCTTCTTACCCAATAAAAGCTGCACTCACAGCATCCAAATCTCTGGTGCGAAGGATTCACTGATTTCCAAGGGGAAACACCTCCTCGTACTTTTCCACCCGCGAAACAGAGAATCCACCAGATGCAGGTCTGATATCAACCTGTGCTGCTATCAGCAGCTCTCAAGCCCCGCCCCGTCTTTCATCCCAAAACATACTCCGTTTATAGCCCCCCGCTCCCGAAATCCGACATCTGCAGCCGCACATTAAATTGGTGGGAAAGAGCTCAAGAATGCCTTAATCAGCGCATTAATGACCCTTCCTGTACGCCAGTCAAATTAAAAGAAATAAAAGACGGGTCCCGCCACGAACCAGAAACCACATTAATAAACATTGGGATTAACGATAAACAGAATCGAGCGATGCTCATGGCGTGCTCTCGCGTCCTAATTTTCTCCACATCTGCGCACGTTCGCCTATTGTTTTAAAAAACGGAACGGGCAGGCTTCCCGATTTAAAAACCGGTCTGATGTAGGGAGGGTGTCGTCTCGCTGCCCCCCCCCCCCCATGCCGGAACAAATTTTTGGAAAGGCAACATTATAAAAATGCATCATTCCGCAGAACACCATGTGCGGGCTCACGCACAGCGGTCTAAGCCCAAAGATTATGTCACCGGCACATCGGTGCAGGGGGGACGGCTGAAGGTGGGAGCGTGCCAAGAAACTTCTTAGTGGCTCGACAATAAAACAAAACAAAGATGTGCGCATTTCGTTCGGGGAAAATGTCGATGCCCTTGCCCTGCTCGGTTGCCACCTAAGCAAGTTGGCATCACTTGTTTATTTGATTGACTTATATCCTGCCTGTTCTGGGTGGGTCACAGAATCACAGAGCCACAGAGTTGGAAGGGGCCACACAGGCCACCTAGTCCAATCCCCTGCTCAGTGCAGGATCAGCCCAGAACATCCCTGACAAGGGTTTGTCCAGCCGCTGGTTGAAGACTGCCAAGGCAGGGGGGGGCTTACCACCTCCCTAGGCAGCTGATTCCACTGTGGCACAACTCTGACTGTCAAAAAGTGTTTCCTAAGACCCAGCTGGTGCCTTCCCGCCCTTGATTTAAACCCATTCTTGCAAGTCCTCTCCTCTGTTGCCAACAGGAACAGCTCCCTGCCCTCCTCTAAGTTGACAGCCCTTCAAATACCTCACGAGAGCCATCCTGTCCCCCCCCCCCCCCCCCCCCGACTGAACATTCCCAAGTCCCTCGGCCTTTTCCCCATGGGGCTTGGTGACCAGTGTTCCCTCTAAGCTGAGTTAGTGTGAGCTGGCTCACAGTTTCTTAGCCTCCGGCTCACACATTTTTGCCTTTGCTCAGGGAGGAGGGCTCCAGAGCAAACTAATTTATGCAGCAGCCAAATCGCTCGCTCACAACTTTAATGCCAGTAGCTCCCAAAGTAGAAGTTTTGCTCACAAGGCTCCACAGTTTAGGGGGAGCATTGGCCACAACATGTCAATAAAATACAAAGAACACAGAATTAAAACATTAAAAACAATAATAATCCCGATTAACGAACGACAACAAATTGACTAGTCGTCAGGTCTAAAATGACGGCTGATCCGGGACTTCAGGTGCCTCCTGAGGAAACTAGTTCAACGGTCATACACCGCAACCTGTTACCTAGTAATACTTAGTTAATCTCGTCACCAAGGTGGGTCAGAATGGGCACTGCAGCACTGCAGCAGTACAGACAGCGCGAGCAGTGAAAGCAGGGGAGGCCGAGGTGAATTGGATGTCCGTCACCTCAGCCAAAGGCCTGGCAGAACAGCTCCATTTTAGAGGCCCTGTAATAAGTCCTGCAGGGCCCTGATCTCCAGTGGGTGTGAAAAGCCCTGGCCCAGGCTAAACGGATGCAGAGTGCGGGAAGAAGGAAGAGGAGGAGGCCTGCATTCGAATCCTACTTCTGCCATGGAAGCTCGCTGGGTGACCTCAGGTTGGCTGTTCTCTCTGAACCTAGCCTAACCTACCTCCCTGCTTGTGGGGCTGTGAGGATAAAATGGGAGAGGACAGAAGAAGTAGAAGGAGGGGGAGAATTGGATTTATACCCACCCTTCACTACCTGAAGGAGTCTCACAGTAGCTTACAATCTCCTTTCCCTCTCCCTCCCCACAACAGAAACCCTGGGAGGCAGGTGGGGCTGAGGGAGCTCTTTCGAGGACTGCTCCTGAGAAAACAGGTCCGAGAGAACTTGTGACTGACCCAAAGTCACACCGGCAACTGCATGTGGAGGAGTGGGGGATCAAACCCGGTTCTCCCAGACGAGAGTCTGCGCTCCTGACCACAACACCAAACCATAGAGAGGGAAACGCTCGAGGGAACTTTAACACCTGCTCCTCGATTTCCAGTGTAATGTAGGAGCTTCCAGCAACCTCTGCCTCACTTGCCCACGAAGGATGCCCCTCCACTGTCCCGGCTTCCACTAATGACACCCAAACCAAAGCTCCTGTAAGCTGTGGAGTCTTGTGAGCAAAAACTCTACCTTGTGAGCTACTGGCATTAAAATGGTGAGCGATTTGGCCGCTGCATCCATCAGTTTGCTCTGGAGCCCTCCTTCCTGAGCTAAGGCAAAAATGTGTGAGCCGGAGGCTAAAAAACTGTGAGCTAGCTAACTCAGCTTAGAGGGAACACTAGGTGGGGGGCCCAGTGCTGATTCCCATTGACGGCCGTGAATTCGATAGCGGAAGGGAACCATTGATGCTCCAGCTGCAGACCAGCCAAAGCGGCCGAGAAGTTTTTCCTCCCGAATGCTAGGAGGAGAGAAGCTGAGAAAAAGAAGTGTGTTTGAGAGGGAAACAGGGAAGGAAGGAAAGCTCCAGCATCTCCCCCCCAATTCTCCTTTCCAAGTTGCCCTCCGGTAAGGCATGTGCGGTTCCTGCTGAAACCACCCTGAGCTCCCGCGGACAAAAGCATCCTTCTCCTGCCAGCTCCGCATTACCCTCCCCGTGACTAATTCATTCAGCTTCCTCTGTTACAAGGAGGAAAGAGAAATCTCGTGACGCGGGCTCATTCGGGGCTGTATCTCTTCCATCTCTCCCATCACGGATACAGGAGCTGGCGTCTTCAAATCACTTTGCGAGAGGCCGCACGCCCAAGTGCAACAGCTATCCCATCCAATCTGCGCAGAAATGTTAGGCGAAGGTCTGAGAGAGGCCTGAGTTCGAATCCTAGTTCTGCCACGGAAGCTCCTTGGGCGACCTTGAGTTGGCTGTTTTCTCTGAACCTAGCCTAACCTACCTCCCCGGCTTGTGGGGCTGTGAAGATAAAACGGGGGGAAACTGAAGAAGAGGAGGAGGAGGAGGAGGAGACTGGATTTATACCCCACCCTTCACTACCCGAAGGAGTCTCAGAGCAGCTTGCAATCCCCCCCCCCCCACAACAGACACCCTGGGAGGTAGGTGGGGCTGAGAGAGCTCTCCCGAGAACTGCTTTTGAGAGGACAGCTCTGAAAGAACTTGTGACTGACCCAAGGTCACCCCAGCAGCTGCATGTGGAGGAGTGGGGAATCAAACCCGGTTCTCCCAGATTAGAGTCCACGCTCCTAACCTCTACACCAAACTGGCTCTCCTTGGAGGAAGGAAAGGCAGGGTAGGATCGCGCTAGATGAGTGGCATTCTGAGCCTCTAGGCCAGGGGTGGGCAAATTGTGGCCCGTGGGCCACATGCGGCCCGCCACAGAGTTTTTTGCGGCCCGCCGAGACAGTCAGCCACGTGGTTTCAGTCAGGCCTCTGTTGGGCCCAGAGCGCAGAGAAGCGGCGCTCTGGGAGTGAAGTGTCCAGGGGGCAGGCACATTACCAAGCCCCACCCCCTGCTCCCAGCAGCCCTGTTGGGCAACGAGGAGGCAGAAGAAGGAAGGTAAGTTACCTTCCCTCCCCCATCCTCCTCTTCCCAGGGCCGCAGTGCTCCGGGGAAGCCCTGCCCGCCCTCACCCTCACCTTCCCCGGGCTGCGCCAAAGCGAGGGTTAACTAATGAATGCAATCATTTTAAAAGGTGCAGCCCTCCGCTAACCTCCGCTCCCACAAAGTGGCTCCTGAGCCAAAACAATTGCCCACCCCTGCTCTAGGCCGATTCTGCGCTTCCTAAAAGATGTCCAGAAAGCTCCCTCGTCAGGACGAATGGTATGTGACGCACGGGAGTACTCTCTCTGCAGAGGGAGCAGAGGTGCAGGCACAAATGTCTTACGAAAAGGCACTCTGGGCTGCACAGATGACACTCCCTAGTCAAGTTCTCCAGCCACACAGCGGGATAGGAGACAGTCCTAACACGCCTTCATGAAAAGATCTGCAGAGCTGGAAGAGGTGCCAGGAACGTACAGAAGAAGCCCTTTCGGGGGACCGAGCAGCCTGATGTCCAGGCTTTTGACATTATTTTCATTCAGAAAAGACAAGCCACGGGGCTTTGCGCAGGAGTAGAGAGATCATGCAGCTCTGGACCAAATGCTGTCCAAGATTAGCGATGCCAGCCCTGAGACCTGCGGCGGATTGTTAAGCCCAGTTGGAATGAAAGGGGAGGGGGAAGGGAAGGAGTCCCGGCGATCTTTTCCGCCGTGCATGAAAATGCAGAACGATGCTACTAAAATAAAGTCTTTGTCAGCCCCTGAAGCTGAGCTCAGCCGAAGGAAGGAACTGGCGCTTGGCCCTCCTCCTGGCTGCAAAAATGTTCTCTGTGCAACCATCCACCCCCTCCAAACGAAAAGGAGTACGGCACACCGAGGGTGCCAGCGCGTTCCTTGAAACAGCATGAATCTTGCTACTGGGGATTTAGAAGGGAAGCTTTCGGTTCGCACTCTGAGAGGCAGGTGGATGGAGATGTTTTGCTGGGGGAGGGGGTGATCACATGCAGAACTAGCATGCGACTGTGGTGGAGTGGGGAACTTTGGGTTTTAGACCCCCATGCCATTCTTTGTCTCTCTGGGCTGCTGATTAGTTCTGCCGACAGAGTCACTATGGTTACACAAGCAAGAAAATGGGCCTCTGTCTGAGAAGCAGGGCAGGCGAGAGGGGGTGAGGAAAGAGGGGTGCCGAATTCCAGGGGCACAGGGCTGCTGGACACAGCGTCATTGGGTCACACAACTCACCCACTTGTTAGTAAGCATCTTTTCTGTGTCCTTTTTACGGGGAAGAGGTTCAAGCATTGAGGGGGAGGCCAATCTTTGTCCAGGGGTCCACAGTGTCTCCTGGCAGCCTAAGTCAGAAATTCCTCCAACCAAAACAGGAGACTACCTGATCCGCGCCGATAACATTGTTATCGTTACTAAAAGGAATTGCCACACGGGGGCTTCTTTGCAGTTTCTGCCCCGAGTATCACCAATGTGGCTTTCTGCGAATCTTGTCCCAATGCAAAAGATTATCTTTGGTCCTTTCTGCACTTGGATCTCATCCCTGGTTTTTATCAGAGTTCAACTCGCAACACAATACCTTGCATTTATCTCTGGTTGTAACAGCATCTGTTTATTCCAGGACAAGTGTGGGGCGAAACCGGGGTGACCTCAATATAATGTGGAAACAAAAAATACCCCGAGATAATTACAAGGGTGAACTCACGTGTAGTGTAGAATGTAAAATTACCCCAAGATAATTACAGGGGTGAACTCGCGTGTAGTGTAGAATGTAAAATTACCCCGAGATAATTCCAGGGGTGAACTCGCATGTAGTGTAGAATGTAAAAATACCCCGAGATAATTCCAGGGGTGAACTCGCGTGTAGTGTAGAATGTAAAAATACCCCGAGATAATTCCAGGGGTGAACTCGCGTGTAGTGTAGAATGTAAAAATACCCCGAGATAATTCCAGGGGTGAACTCGCGTGTAGTGTAGAATGTAAAAATACCCCGAGATAATTCCAGGGGTGAACTCGCATGTAGTGTAGAATGTAAAAATACCCCGAGATAATTACAGGGGTGAACTCGCATGTAGTGTAGAATGTAAGTTCGGGGACAAGGTTGAACCAGGATTTAAGGTCTAGTGAGGAAAAGACCTTTGTGCCCCACACACGCCCATATCGGAAGTGATATCCCTTTGGTGCACACATAGCTTTCACTTGTGGAGTCCTGTTTAAAGCAGATAGACAGAAAGGAAGCTTTCCCAGGGCCCCGCATGTATGTTTTGAAGTAGAAGAGCGTCCCGTTTTACTTCTGCATTCCTGGCCCTTTGCAAGCCGTGCCTTCCCCTTCTCTCCAGTTCCAATGTTTCACCTCACCCCTCCTGCTTTTCACATTTCTGTGGCATATATAATATTCCTTTCACCACCCTCTTTCTCGGGGCGCTCCGACAGCCACAGCTCAGCATGCACTGGGTTGACAACAACTCCTCCTGCCAGAGCCATTTTCATCAGACAGTACTGTGTGAAACGCACACTGCATCGAGATGGGTCCAACTAGCTGCTAAAAAAGACAAGGTCCCAGGATCACGGATCAGCAGGCCACCGGTGTCCTGTTAATGGCTGCCAAACCCCTTGCCCTCCCATCCTCATCCCACCCTCTCTCCCAACACCTCACGGCCACACCTGTCCTTTCCCCACACCTGAACAAACAGTGATGCCAATGGAGGCCATATTGGTTCAATGACGGCAATGGGGAAATGGCGCCCCCCTTTGGAATCCACCGCCAGAAACAAACAGTCTCCAGGGTCAGGAGAAGGCTCCTTGGCGGAACGGATCCATGGGATCCAGCTAGGAATGCCATTCTCCAGTTGGCGGTGGGGGAGCCCCTGGTTTTTTGGGCTCGTGCTGGCCAGCTGGTCGGTGGAGGAGAATTCTACCCCCAAATGCAGCATGCTGATGTCATGTGGAAGAGACATCATCACATTGGTGCCATTGCATGGTAACACTTTGGTTTGGGGGCAAAACTCTATGGTTTGAGGGTGATTTTACCATAGAGTTTTGCCTCAAAACCAGAGTGTTATCATGTGACATCACCAATGTCCTTTATGGTGCTCTATTCCCACTCCTGGAAAGTCCCTCCCCTGCCAGCGTTATCATTGGACCGGGCAACCCTGGATCCAGCACAAGTGTTTTGTTTCTCCTCACGGTCATAAGGAGTATGAGAGACTGCAGTCACTGGCAGACCACAAGCTACTGACTCTAGAGGCCTCTAGAGGTCCTTTCTGTGATTTCCTGCTCCACTTGACTGGTGAAGTGGTTAGGAGTGCAGACTCTAATCTGGGAGAACCGAGTTTGATTCCCCATGCCTCCACTCACAGCTGCTGGATGTCCTTGGGCAAGCCATAGTTCTCTCAGAGCTGTTCTCTCAAGGACAGTTCTGGAAAGAGCTCTCTCAGCCCTGCCTACCTCACAGGGTGTCTGTTGTGGGGAGGGGAAGGGAAAGGAGTTTGTAAGCTGCTCTGAGACTCCTTTGGGTAGTGAAGGGCAGGGTACAAATCCAATCTCCTCCTCCTCCTCCTCCTCTTCTTCTGTATCATGAGTAGGGTTGCCAGCCTCCAGGTGGTGGACGGTGATCTGGATCACAACTGATCTCCAGGCGACAGAGACCAGTTCACCTGGGTAAAATGGCCAATGGCTTTGGAAGGTGGGATTCATGGCATCATACCCTATTAAGTCTCTCCCCTCCCCAAACCCCGCCTTCCTCAGGCTCTGCCCATAAAATCTCCAGGTATTTCCCAACTCAGAGCTGGAAACCCTAATCATGAGAGGGTGATCTCTTGGTGTGTAGAGGGTGTAGAAGGGAGAGATCTTCTCTGTTACCTCTTCACATGCCCGTAAATCTCAGCTCCTGACACACAAATCTCTTTGTCCCACTACCAAAGGGGATGGATTTACCTACCTAAACTAAAAGCATATAGCGATGCAAATTGTATGGGGACTATTAATGGAATGAGAAGACACTCCGGAACATTCTCGTTTTTTAAAAAAATCCCTCAGGCTCAGCAACGCTCTGAGAGGAGATGTAAGATTTTGAGCAATGGAGGCCAAACCGTAGAAAGGGAGACACAGGCAGCACCATCTTAACTAGAAAATTAAACCCACACCAACGCCGCACGGTGTCAGGAGGAGAGAAATTCCCTTTCAAGAGGCCCACGTTCAGATGCTGCCCTGAGAAAATGGTCTCTCAAGGAACCCGCGAGCCCGAAAAGTTTCAAAAAGCTGGTGGGAGCACTCTGACGACGATTCGCTTGAGGTAAATTGCATGATAGGAAATCAAGCCTGCCTCCCTGAGAGACAGAAAAGGACTAATGAGGAATCACCACAGGATAGCGCACCGGGATAAGCTGAGCCCACAAGACATGGCAGGGCAGCCCTTCCACGGCCCACAAAGCCTCTCTGTCTCCACGGCTTGTTCCCCTCCTCAGGCAGTTCCCCTGCCCCCCATTCCCCTCCCCAGCCAAATTTTAATCTCCCATAAACCCAAGCGAACGTGACTCCTGAAAACTGAGGACGGGAGAAGGAAGATGAATTAAGGGTCACCTCATGGAGAGCTCATGAGAAAAGACGAATTAAGGATCCCCTAGGGGATCCTGGAAAATGAAGAAAGCTGACAGGAAGAAAGGAGATTCCTTTGAAACATGGTGTCGGAGGAGAGTTTTGCGGACACTGTGAACCGCAAAAAGTCAAATAAGCAGATTACAGGCCAAATCAAGCCTGATCTCTCCTGAGAAGCTAAAATGACCAAACTGAAGCTATCATACTAAGAAGAAGAAGAAGAAGAAGAAGAAGAAGAGATTTCCTTTCCCTTCCCCCCTCCCCACAGCAGACACCCTGTGATGTAGGTGGGGCTGAGAGAGAGCTGCTCTTGAGGGAACACCTCTGAGAGAACTGTGAATGACCCAAGGTCACACCAGCAGCTGCATGTGGAGGAGTGGGGAATCAAACCCAGTTCTCCCAGATCAGAGTCTGCACTCCTAACCACATTCCAAAAAGGTTTTGACTTTTAGGGTGTGGAAGGGAGAGGATTGGGTGCCATCCCCCTGTGATGGAAGTAGCTCTCCTGATGGAAAGGAGAAACTCATACAGACATGCAACATACAGCCTCTCTCAAGAGATGGGATTGTTCTGCTGTCCCTCTAAATCAGGAGCAACTGACACATCCAGACACTACAGTGAAGAAGCATGGCCGAATTAGCAGTGCCGGCTGGAGATTACGGTCCTTTCCGCACTTGGATCTCATCCCTGGTTTTATCAGAGTTCAACTCGCGACACAATACCTTGCATTTATCCCTGGTTATAACCGCATCTGTTTATCCCGGAACAAATGTGGGGCGAAACCGGAGTGACCACAATGTAATGTGGAAATTAAAAAATACCCTGAGATAATCACAGGGGTGAACTCGACTGTAGCATAGAATGTTAAAATACCCGAGATAGTTACAGGGGCGAACTCGAGTGTAGTGTAGAACGTAAGTTCCGAGACAGGGTTGAACCAGGATTTAAGGTCCAGTGCGAAATCACCCTAAAAGGAGGGGCCATCCGAGCACTGAACTCATTCAGAAGCACTACAGACTTCCTCCCTGATGGGTGGGTACTTTTTAACTTGCAGGCGCCTTTAATTACGTAATGAATTTCTCATGGCGCGCTAATGTGCCCAGGCACAGAGTCTGGGAATTCCTGCATTCTTGCACGGGGGTGTATTTTGTTATAAAACTGACAGCAGTTTCCTAATTCCATATCAGGGCCGAGCCACCGCTGCTCTCCTCGCGGAGCCCAAATCAGCTTTCGCTAACCCCCAATTCGGAATTCTCCAAACCTATAAATTAAATTAATAAAAAGGGGACAAAGACTCCTTTTGTGCCTTTGGAAGCCTGGAGGATTTTACAAATAATAAGACTGGAAAGTGATTTATACTCCCAGATTAAAGGCCCGGCCGGCACGCACCCCTCTTGGAGGACGAGGCCACTGTTAACCCGTTCGGGAGAAAGGCCTTCAACGCTGGAGCATTAATGCTGCTCTCCGAGAGAAGTCACAAGACACCAGTAGCAGCGGCTTGCGGATTTGCAAAGCAAGACTGCAGAAAGCAGGGGGGCGGGGGGGAATTTCACAGGTTACCTCGACAGAAGGGAAAGCAAACCAGAGAAACAGAGTTACGGATACCATTCGCTAATGCGAAGATTGTTCTGATAGCTTGGTAAGAATTTTTTAAAGCTGGATTTTTGGCCGGCGATAATCTCAAGGCAAAAAAAAAAAAAGCATTGAAAAACTTGGGGAGTTTAAGTCACGTTCCCTCCGTCTCCCACAAGAACCCAACAGATTTTCTACCACCCACAGCTCCGGCCTGGCATGGCCGCCCATCAGCTCTGCCACCTACAATCCTCTTGACGGATGCGCCAAGCGCGACACCTGCCCTGCTGCCGGTAGCATCGCTTCGCCTCGCCCGCACTCAGCCCCTTTCCCGGGGCGTTGGAGGGGGAAACAGCGGCAAAGATCTCACTTCTGCCTCCCCGCGACAGCTGTTCACCAAGGTATGGCAGCATTGGAAGAGCATGCAGAAATCACCATGAC
This sequence comes from Lepidodactylus listeri, assembly GCA_029233225.1. Taxonomy (NCBI): domain Eukaryota; kingdom Metazoa; phylum Chordata; class Lepidosauria; order Squamata; family Gekkonidae; genus Lepidodactylus; species Lepidodactylus listeri. The sequence goes on from JARCFY010000022.1 coordinate 3,509,019, forward strand.
GTACTAAACCACCACCACCAGCAGCAACACGAGGCCAGGAATTTAAAGAAGTGCACAGAAAAAAGAAAACCAGTCTCTGAAATATAAAACACAGGTGTGCAGAAGGACGGTGTGACGCATGTCAACAGTATGCACCGGCCCACTTGCTAAGTGCAGAAAGTCACAGATGTGCGTAGCATTCACAGACACACAATGAGACTTACCTAGAATCATAGAGTTGGAAGGGACCTCCAGGGTCATCTAGTCCAACCCTCTGCACAAGGCAGGAAATTCACAAATACTCCCCCCACACACCCGCAGTGACCCCTGTTCCATGCCCAGAAGGTGACAAAAAAACCCTCCAGGATCCCCAGCCCAACTGGTCTGGAGGAAAATTGCTTCCTGACCTCAAAGTAGTGATTGGCATTTCCCTGGGCGTATAAGAAAGGGCCACGAGAACTAAGCATTGAGGCAACCCTCCCTGCCCTCCCTTCTCATGATCTTCCCAAGTTCACAGTATCCACAGTGCTGTCCGATGGCCATCTAGACTTTGCTTAAACACCTCCAAAGAAGGAGAGCCCACCACCTCCCGAGGAAACCTGTTCCACTGAGGAACCGCTCTGTCAGGAAGTCCTTCCTAATGTTTAGCCGGAAAATCTTCTGATTTAATTTCAACCCACTGGTTCTGGTCTGACCTTCTGGGGCAATAGAAAACAACTCTGCAGCATCCTCTATAGGGCAGCCCTTCATGTACCTGAAGATGGTTATCGTATCACCTCCCAGTCGTCTCCTCTCCAGGCTAAACATACCCAGCTCCTTCAGAAGAAGATTATTATGATATTGGATTTATACCCCGCCCTTCACTACCCGAAAGAGTCTCAGAGCAGCTTACAATCTCCTTTCCCTTCCCCTTTCCCCAACAGACACCCTGTGAGGTAGGTGGAGCTGAGAGAGCTCTCCCGAGGACTGGTCTTGAGAGAACAACTCTGAAAGAACTTGTAACTGAACCGAAGTGGTCCCAGCAGCTGCATGTAGAGGAGTGGGGACTCAAACCGGTTCCCCCAGATTCGAGTCTACGCTGGCGTAGTTGAGAATCGCTGAAAGCAGAGGGGAGAAGAGAGGAGTGTAAGCCCCTTCTAGGCCAAAACCCTCTCCTGTTCCGTCCTCTACGTTTTTGATAGCGCTAGTCAACAGCTCAAAGCCTCTTAAAGGGTCGCCATGGAGAGCGGGTTCTGCGCATGAAGTGAGCTGCCGAGATTAATCTGATTAGAACGGGAGCTGGAGGAGGACAGGAAAGAAGTTCAGATGACAAGGGGGAGGAATAACTTAATTTCAAGAGGTAGGTGAAGTGGGCGTTCGTGTGGTCTCCTCAGAGAGCCTCCTTCAGCCCTGGAAAGACGAAATCCAATCGCCGTATAGGAAGCCCTTCGCCAGGCTTACTGCGAGCCCTTAAGAAAACAGAAGACAATCCAGGAATGAGAGTCGTGTTACCGCCGAAAACACCACTGGTGCATTACCAATGATTGCGCTGCCGCATGATTGACAGGCGCTTCCTGGGATGTCAAGCGTGGCAGGAGAGCTCTGTCTCTCTGAAACGCAGACCTCGAGGGAAAGGCAGAGAAAGTGCACGTCCTGAGGGATCATTCCATCTAATGATTTTTTATTTTTGGGGAGGTGTGTGGCGGTGGGGTGGGGGGTGGAGGTAGAAACAGGAACCAAATCAGCCAGGAAAGAGGGTTTTAATCAGCACACGTTGGAGCTGCTACTTAAAGTGACAAACCGATGGTGATTGAATCCACGAATGCTCTAAAAGTCGTGCCTTTTTGGGGTACATCTGGCAAACCTGCTACATCGCAAGTTCTGCCATTTTTCCAAAGCATGTGCCACAGGCGAGTCTACTGTTTCAAGAAAGGGGGGGTGAACACAGGGAGGGAGGGATTCAATTTTCATGCACCCCTGGAGACCGGGCCTCCATCCGCAGGCCCCCAGCTCTGCCCTTCCAGTTGCCTGAGCCCCCTCCCCACCACATGCCAAGGAGGGGGCCCCTCCAAGAAGATCTCTGTCTGCCTCTAGGCCCACAGAGATCTCAACGACTCTTACGTGAGTCACCGTGGCAACATCTCAGAGTGTCGGTTTCGAGGTGGTTACATCACTCGGCGTGTGACGGTGACATCATCACCAGGTGCCATTCGGTGTTCTCCCCGCCCCCAACGCCTCCTTCTCCAATTGGAGAGGGTGAGAGAACTCAGTCTTTGCATACAAAAAAAATTAAAAGGGCAACGGCACCCGTTTCTTTGACTACGCTAACAACGGCTTTTGGGTGCAGAAGGCATTTGTGATTCACCGGGAAAGGAAGTGAGCGGGAAAACAGGAAGCAGGCCTCGGCACTCATGCAGAGCGAGGACTCTTACTCCTGAATGGTCCTGAGAGTGCCAGTCTACAGGCCTCTCCCCAGACGTCCCCAAGATGCCAAAGCAGCAAGCATTCTGGGAAACCCCAAAGACGTCACTGCACGAGGTGGTTAAAGGAGTGGGAGAACAGCATGGAGGTGACTCACAGAGGCCTAGCCAAACCCATTTTATTTTGTGTGCCAATGCCACCAGAACTAGGGTTCCCAATCCTCAGTTGAGGGCAGGGGATCCTCTGGTTTGGAGGCCCTTCCCTCGTTTCAAGCTCATCTGAAAACGGGAAGAGGGAATGGCCAGTGGGCGCTCCATTATAACCTATGGAGACCAGTCCCCATAGGTTATAACGGAGAATCGATCTGTGAGTATCCGTGGCTCTGGGGGACCTCTTTTTTGAGGTAGAGGCACCAAAATTTCAGCATAGCTGCTGGTGCCTCTCCTCAACCCCCCCCCCCCCAAGTTTCAAAAAGTTTGGGCCAGGGGGTCCAGTTCTGTGAGCCCCCAAAAAGGTGCCCCCATCCTCCATTCTGGAGGGAAGGCATTGAAAAGGAACATGGTCCCTTTAACTGCGACGACCAGAACTCCCTTCGGAGTTCAATCGTGCTTCTTCCCTCCCCTCTCCCAGAGGCTCCTGGAAAGTCCTCCGCCAGCTTGTCAGCCTCACCTGACAACCCTCACCGGAGCAATGGAAGTGAACAGTCCTACAGGTGTTCAGAGAAACGTTCCTTGTAGGCACAAATACAAACACCAGAGGCCCGTAGGGTTCCCAGCTTCGGGCTGGAAAATACCTGGAGATTTGGTGGGTGGAGCCCCATGTTCCCTCTAAGCTAAGTTAGTGTGAGCTAGCTCACAGTTTTTTAGCCTCCGGCGCACACATTTTTGTCTCAGCTCAGGAAGGAGGGCTCCAGAGCAAACTGATTTATGCAGCAGCCAAATTGCTCATTCACAACTTTAATGCCAGGAGCTCACAAAGCAGAATTTTTGCTCATAAGACTCCACAGCTTAGAGGGAGCATTGGTGGAGCTGGAGGAGGGTGGGTTTTGGAGAGGGGAGGGACTTCAGTGGGGCAGAATGCCACAGAGTCCACCTTCCAAAGCGGCCATTTCCTGTAGGGGAAACTGATCTCTGTCTCCTGGACATCACTTGGAATAGCAGGAGATCTCTAGCCACCACCTGGAGGCTGGCAACCCTAGCACATGGTGCACATGCACACAAACTGTGCAAATTCTCCTAAAGCACAAGACAGGAAGGTATTTGTGAATTCCCTGCATGGTGAAGGGGGTTGGACTAGATGACCCCGGAGGTCCCTTCCAACTCTATGGCTCTATGATCCCACGGGATCCTGCCACCCCTTCTCTGCAGCAGTTCCAGTCCCAATCACACTCGGTGCCCAAACACAATCACACACCCTCTCCTGCGCCTTTATTTCAGATTTGGCTCAAAAACAATCCGCCAGTCCCTCCACCCATGGGGAAAATGTGAGCGTTGACTGGATCTCAGTTCCAGCTAGGAAAGGAAAACAAAGAGCCATCTTTGTTTCCGCTTCTGAAAGTGGCAACCACTCACATCCAGCCCCGCCCCGCCATCTCCCTTCCGCGCAGTAGCCTGGCTCACGATCTGAACCCTGCATCGTCAACAGACCATCACATTCTCTGAGCCTGAGATCGACGCAGCCTTGCCTGGTTTTCGCTACTGCAGCTCAGAGGCCTTTCGACACCTCCCACTACTGTGTTTTTTGCTCTCCTGGCTTCCCGTGTCTCTGAGCATCCGGCATTCGCTCCACATTTTCTCAACTGGGAGGGGAAAGTGCAGCTTAAAACCACATTCAGATACCCCGGGGCAACAACGTACTGACTGCAAAGTCACCCCTGAATCGCCATAAAATGGCCATAACTCTATGCAGAAGGTACAATAAAACCCGACATTCAGAGAAAGTGAAAGTGGCATGCAATGCAGAGGGGAATTTCTGTTCCAAGGTGGGTTTGGTAAAACAACGGAGGAGGAGAAAGGAAGGAAGGACAGGAGAAGAGGCCCACGTTCTGTTCTCCTTTGTTCCCTGCGGCTGAATTTACAAAGTGTTTCCCAACACCTTGGATTCTTTACACCATTCTGGTGACTCGGCCTTTGGGTTCAAGGGCAAAGAGAAGTAAACAGCCTGCATGCCAAATGCCCTATTCCAGAAGAATTAGAATTTGGAGAAACTAATCCTGCTTCAAAAAGTCCAGCATACCTCACCTCTGAGCTTGTCTACTTGTCTGTTGGTACAAAAAAGCTCGGGTTTCTTCTCTAGGGCTGCCAGGTCCCTCCTGGCCACTGGCACTGGAGGATAGGGTTGTCGGATCCAGGCTGAGAAACTCCTTATCGTAAGTCAGTCCATGCTGAGTGATGGCTCAGATTTCTCAGACGAAGAGCTACCTGCTAGCCCTGAGCCGGTTACTGAACAGCCAGCTGCAGCTGGCTCTGAGCCAGAAAGAGAACAACAAGAGATCAGATTACTGGCTGATCAGGAGTCACAGCCTATAGCTGAAACCGAGCCAACCCCTTGTAGCTCTGAAGCAGTAAGCAAGTCTTCAGCAGCCACTCCCAGCCCACCTAGCTCACCCACACCCTTGCAGTGCCAACGCTGTCAGAGATGCTTAGAGCTACAAGAAAGGAGAAGTGCGAGACTCCTGACCTGTCATCAGCTGTCAATCGAAGAGACGAATGAGTTGTTTCAGGATGACTGCCAAGGAATTGGCTGGGAGTTGAGCTCATGACGACTCGGCTATAACTTCAACTGGGAGAAGCAGCAGTATGTGGATGCAAAAAGTACACCTTGCTACTGAGCAACCAACCTTGCTGTTACCGGACCTCTGCATCACTGAACCTTGGACTGGACCTGACAACCAACTTTTCTGGAACTCCTCGGACTGGACTTGGATTTGCTGCCTGGAACTCCTTGACTGGACTTTGGTAAACCTGCTCTCCGGAAACCCCTGACTTTTGGACTGGACTTTGGTTACTCTCTGCAACCTTGCCTGCTGGGGAAGCTACATCTGTACATAAGGGAGTGGGGAGAGTGAACTGGAACTTTTGGGCACACTGTAGAAGAGATGGGAGCAGGAAAATCTTCCCTGGGAATTGGCAGGCAGTTGTAGATGCGTGTAAAGCAGGAGTTCAGCGAATTCTGGCAGGGAAGAGCACTGAGTCAGGCACAGAGGCCGAGAGAGCAAAGAAGATGGCGCTGTTGAGTAGCTCACCTCATAATGGTAATCCATGCAAGTCAGCTCTCTCCAGCAGCGATCCCCGCGAATTTTAATCAATCCCTGTCAAGGAGGAAAGGAAAACGGGAGGTTATTTTCACCGCAACTCAGAGGAGAATTCTCAGAAGCCAAACATTAAAGGCTGGGGGGGGGGGGGGAATGGAAACGCTGGAAAGCAAAGGGAGGCGGGAGACACGAAAGCCACACACAAAGACGCACCACCTCACACCGAACGTTAAGGAGCTACAAGCCCAGCTTAATAAACAGACACGAGCTGCACATGCACAAAACTGGATTCCAGAGGAAACTAATCCACCGAGACTTTTTAACAAACCGACAAAATGGAACCCGCCATGGCGCAAACAGTATCTTGAGGTCGGCCTTCCCCAAGCGACTGGGGCATCCCATGGGGGGACGGGGGTAGCCACAAAGCCCTCCCAACATGGTTAGAAAGGAATATTCTGAATTCCAACATCTTTACGCAATTGAGTCTGCCAAAAATCAGCTCTCAGAGGCTGTGATTATTCTGGAAGCACCAATCTGGAGGGAAGACAGTGGAAGATTTTAAGGCCTAAGCTAGAAGCTGAGTTTGCGGCAAGATGTATTAATTCAGTTGCTTTTTATCCTGATTTTCTTTCCGAGGAACTCAGGGCGGCGTACCTAGAACCATAGAGTTGGAAAGGGCCAAACAGGGCATCTAGTCAAGCCCACAGCTCAATGCAGGATCCGGAGGGGACCATAGAAAAAGAAGAAGAGGAAGAGATTGGATTCATACCCTGCCCTTCACTACCCGAAGGAGTCTCAGAGCATCTTACAATCTCCTTTCCCTTCCCCTCCCCACAACAGACGCCCCTGTGTGCGGTAGGTGGGGCTGAGAGAGCTCTCTCAAGGACTGTTCCTGAGAGAACAGCTCTGAGAGTACTTGTGATTGACCCAAGGTCACGCCTGCAGCCGCATGTGGAGGAGTGGGGAATCAAACCCGATTAGAGGCCGCACACTTAACCACTACACCAAACTGGTGCTACTGGTGTGCCCCTCCCCCTGAGCCCGAAGGAGGCCACTGTGGCCTGCTTTGAGCAGCTGTGCCAGGAACTGCAGAGTGGGCCAGCCCAGCAGAGACATGTGACCAGGAGACCCAATCAGAGGTGGTCTACAGGCTATATAAGCTCGGCCTCCGACTTGCCCTCTCCGTCCTCCTCGCTTTCTCCTCGGGAAAGGGTCTAGTTATGGCACTTTTTGGCTCTTCCCCCCTGGGCTTTCCCCCTCTCCTCCTGGGCCTTGGGGACTACTGTTGCTAAGCAGGATGTGTGACCCCCTCCCCGCCCAGACTACGGCCACCCAGCAGGGCATGGGTCTGACTCATCTGGTCTCCTCGGCCAGGGGTCCTTGCAGCAGAGGCAGGCGAGTCCGTCTGAGACACGAGCTACCGGGCCTGTCCCTACGCTCCCGAATTAGACGCCCGTCCTTCCCCGCCCCGCCCTGGCCTGGCATGTTTGCATTCAAACCTCCTGCCCGACCGCAAAGAGCGCAGGCCGCCCGCTCCCCGCCCCTCGTTACCTGGCCGGGGACCCGTATGCAAACACCGTGGAACAAAGGAGCTCTTTGCTCTGACCCCAGAGCTGTTTTGCCTCGGATTCAAATCATCCCGGTAGCAAACGGGGGCTTTTGCAAATCGCCGGCCAGGTGAACAGTTATCCTTAACGCCCGGTTCACGGTGGTGAAATTACTTTGGCCGAGGGGGGGAGAAGATGTGGCTCCTGGTGGCCTTGTGAGCCAGGAATCATCAGCTGCCTGTTAGTATAGCCCCCCCCCCAACCCAGTTTGTCAAAAGAAAAACATATATATAATAATCAATAAACCCTTTCCATAACTCGACACCCACCCCTTTTTATCCTTCACTGCTGGGCCCAAGATCAGTTCCCCCCCCCCTTCCTGATGATAAATCCTAAGTACTTAAAATGTCATTGGCGCTCGACGCTTGCCTTGCCTGATTCCTCGTTCAAGGTTTTGCGCTTTGTAAAACTCTTGCCGGAAGGTGGAGAAGACAGAGATAGGAATATCATTATCTGTCTCTTGGTGTCAACCCCCCCACTTACAATGCAGATGGCATACGTATGTCCCCCCTCCCATGCACACCCCGTTTCTAAAGTGTAAAAGAGAACAGATTTCCCTTCCTCTCCCCACAACAGACACCCTGTGGAGTAGGTGGGGCTGAGAGAGCTCTTTTCAGAACTGCTCTTGAGAGAACAGCTCTGGGAGAACTTGTGACTGACCCAAGGTCACACCTCCTAACCACTACACCAAACTGGAGGAGGAGGAGATTGGATATATATCAACAATGACCGGTCACTGGCCGAAGAAGTCTCAGAGCGGCTTACAAACCCCTTTCCCTTCCCCTCCCCTCAACAGACACCCTGTGAGGCAGGTGGGGCTGAGAGAGCTCTTTTGAGGACTGCCCTCGAGAGAAAAAGCTCTGACAGAACTTGTGACTGACCCCAGGTCACACCAGCAGCTGCATGTGGAGGAGTGGGGAATCAAACCTTGTTCTCCCTGATTAGACTCCATGCTCCTAACCACTACATCAAACTGGCTCTCTTCCCTTCTCTATGTCCCACCAGGAATCTATTATTACTATCTTTTACCTCCCTCCTCCCCGCACTTCACTACTTTTTTTTTTTAATCAGTTGGGAAAATAGCCAGGGTGAGGGGCTTGCGCAGGAAGTGGTGGCGGCTACAAGCACCGACAGCTTCAAGAAGGAACTGGATAAGCATATGGAGCAGAGGTCCACCAGTGGTTATGAGGGAGGAGGAAGAAGAGGAGGAGGAGGAGGAGGAAGACGATGACAACGAAGAGTTGGTTTTTATACCTTGCCTTTCACTACCCAAAGGAGTCTCACAGCGGCTTACAATCTCCTCTCCCCACAACAGACACCCTGTGAGTTGGTGGGGCTGAGAGAGCTCTGAGAGAACTGTGACTGACCCAAGGTCACCCAGCTGGCCTCATGTGGAGAAATGGGGACTCAAACCCAGTTCTCCAGATTAGAGTCCTCCACTCTTAGCCTCTATGCCCAGCTGGGGTTCTAGCCCTGCTGGCGGACCTCCCGATGGCCCCTGGGTTTGGGGCCACTGTGTGACACACAGCGTATTGGACTGGACGGGTCTGATCCAGCATGGCTTCTCTTATGTTCTTATGTCACGTGACTCAGTTTGGTGGGGAGCAGATTGGGGCAGGGGAGCAGTGATCAATCTTGTTTCTTTCGTGGGCCACCAGAAATACCCCCCTCTCCCACAAAACAGACCGGGGCAGCATTTGATTGACTTTGAAAACTCACTGCACCGAGTGGTCGAATGGGATTTTCTGAAAGATGCCGGATGCCGAACTCCATGCCTTTTTAAGCCACCAAAGGAGGCTGGGGGGGGGGGGGGGAGGCCTGGAGAAACTCCAAGAGTTCTTCTCGCCAGAGGGCTTTTTGACTCGGGCAGCCAAAGAAAGATCAGAGAAGCACAAAAGGAGGCTTGCTCAGAAGTCAAGTATGAGATCCCTACGGAGCAGGGGAGGGTTGCAGCTGGAAGGTCGGAGGTCAGAACATTGGAGGCATCGTTGCCCCCTCCCCCCCCCCCCACAAAAATCCCAGGAAGCTCCGCTGCTGAGGTTCGTCCCTTCTGATTTCTCACATACGGAACGCCGATAAAAAGCACAGAGAAGAAAGCGTCCTTTCTTTATGGCCCCGGCCCACGTTAATGCAATAAAACGAAATTGGGACAATCACTCTCGATTTCAGAAGACGGAGGCAGGGAGGAAGACAGGGCCCTCAATTAAATACGACCCTCTCGAGTTGGGTTTCATCGGAATGCAACCAGCCCTTGGCTCAGGGCGTTAGATTCAGCGTCTTTTTTAGACCCAACTCTTCTTCCTATGAAGCAATGCTTTCGGAGGCCGGAGAGCTGATTTCCCCCTCCCCGCGCTTCCCAGTAGCTTCCTTTATGCCAAAGTACCCACATTAGGAAACCTCACAGAAGACCGTGAAGGTGGAAAGAAACAAAGAACTAGGGATGTATTCCCCTGGGAGGGGGGAGGTTATTTTTCAGGTCTGGATAAGGGGAGGGGAATAATTATCAGTGTTCTGGATTATTCAGGACTCCAATACCAGTTCTGTACATGGATTCAGGCTTTTCCTGGAATTCCGAAATTATTCAGATCCATCGTTCCCCATGAGGAACCGAGTGGCTGGGGTTTTTTTGAGCAAATGATGTCAAAACTGCAGCATAGTTCCTGCTGCCTATCCACTAAAGAACCCCAAGTTTCAACAGGACCAAGGAGTCCAATTCTATGGGCCCCTGAACAAGCCCCCCCTCCGCCATCATGATAAACACGAGTAACGCTCCCAATAAGAACATAAGAAGCAGAGATGCTGGATCAGCCCACGGTCCATCTAATCTACCCTCCTGTCTCACACAGTGGCCAACCAGTTCCTTTGGAGGGCCAACAACAGGGCAGAGAGGCTGAGGCTTACCCTGGATGTTGCCTCCTGGCTCGGGGATTCGGAGGTTTAGTGCCTCTAGATGTGGAGGTCCCTCTCAGTCACCACGGCTAGTAGCCATTGATAGACATCCTTCATGAATCTATCTAATCCAGAGAGCCAGTTTGGTGTAACGATTAGGAGCGCGGACTCTAAGCTGGGAGAACTGGGTTTGAATCCCCATTTCTCCACATGCAGCTGCTGGTATGATCTTGGGGCGGTCCCAAGTTCTCTCAGAGCTGTTCTCTCACGAGCAGTCCTCGAAAGAGCTCTCTCAGCCCCGCCTGCCTCACAGGGTGTCTGTTGTGGGGAGAGGAAGGGAAGGAGATTGTAAGCCACTCTGAGACTCCTTTGGGTAGTGAAGGGCGGGGGATAAATCCAATCTCCTCTTTCTCCTCCTCCTCCTCCTCCTCCTCTTCTTTTTCTTCTTCTTCTGGTGTCTATGCCTGTGGCCCTCACTACGACCTCTGGCAGCGACTTCCACATTTAATTACTCTCTGTATAAAGTAGTATTTCCTTTTTTCTGTCCTGAACCTACTGTCCTTCTTCACCCAAAGGGTGATTAACATGTGGAATTCACTGCCCCAGAAGGTGGTGGCGGCTACAAGCATGGACGGCTCCAAGAGGGAATGGGATAAACATCTGGAGCAGAGGTCCATCCGTGGCTATTACCCACAAAGTACAGACAGGAACTCTCCGTCTGGGGCAAGTGATGCTCTGTATTCTTGGGGCTTTGGGGGGGCTTTGGGGGGGCAACAGTGGGAGAGCTTCTAGTGTCCTGGCCCCACTGCTGGACCTTCTGAGGGCACCTGGTGTTTTTGGCCACTGTGTGACACAGAGTGTTGGACTGGATGGGCCACTGGCCTGATCTAACACTGGCTTCTCTTACATTATTATGACTCATTTGCAAATAAAACCGGCTGCCTCTCAAGCCCTGTCCTGCGAGCAAGCCCCCTCCTCAAAGTCAAGGGAGGTCTTTGCTTTGCTTCCCAAACGTAAAAGCTAAACTTCAGACGACTGAAACTCGGCTGTGTACAGCAGGTGTGGCACTGCCTCCCCACCCCCGGGGGTCCCTTGCTGTGGGAAGTCCTGATAGTTTTTGCAGACAGCGAGCCTCGCATTGCCTCCCGGGGTGAGGAGGGTGTCATCTCGGGGACAAAAGGAGGAGTCTACCGGGCCGAGCCGGCCACGCAGGTGGGGGAAGTCAAAAACAGAGGGGGGGAACGCAGGCCGCAAGGGAGATCCGAGGAAATGAAAGCGGCCTCAGCAGGGACCGTGAAGGTCCCCAAATAATCCAAGAACCTGTAGATGCAGGATGCTTAACCCCGCAACAGGCTAGCATGCGGAGCTTTGTAACCCTCCCTCCAAGGCAGCCAAAACATTCAAGAAAGAAAGGCTGTTAAAAGCGCTTGCGGAACTGGAGCCTGCAATGCTGGAACATGGCGTGCGTGCTCCCCTCCCTCACGGCTTGCACAATGGTATCAGCGGAGCAATTTCTGTCATTCCAAGTTATGATTCCTTACAAACTTTTGCTCTGCCTATCGGGGAAAGCAGTTGGTCAGCTACGAGTGCCCAAGCCACAGACAGGATGACTGAAACAAGATATGCGCTGTTTGTCAATGTTCCACTTGAGCAGCCGCCTTCCACCGTACCTGGTAGATGTCTGTCAACATCACAGCAAACACAGACCTAAGCTTAAGGAGAACTTTAAAGTGCAACAGCCCCTCAGTCTGAAACCTAGGACAGTACAGACTGTGGGATAGATCTCTAGAAGAGGAGAGGAGGGGAGGGGAGGATTTATGCCTTGTTCTTCACTGCCTGAAGGAGTCTCAGAGCGGCTTACAATCTCCTTTTCCCTTCCCCTCCCCGCAACAGACACCCTGTGAGGTTGGTGGGGCTGAGAGAGCTCTCTCGAGGACTGCCCTTGAGAGAACAGCACTGAGAGAACTTGTGACTGACCCAAGGTCACACCAGCAGCTGCATGTGGAGGAGTGGGGAAGCAAACCCGGTTCTCCCCGATTAAAGTCCGCGCTCCTAACCACTACCCCAAACTGGCTCTCTAGAAGGGCCTGCTTGCGGGGAGGGCAGGATACAAGTCTAAAATAATAAAACTAGAGTCTCACAGTCCCAAGGCCCAGAAAAACTTTGCAGTTCTTATTAACCAGAATATGTCTAACAAATGTTGAAAATGTAAAAAGAAAGAAGGTTCTTTCTATCATATGTGGTGGACTTGTGATAAAGCGAAGACTTATTGGTCTATAATACATGCAGAAATGGAAAAAATTTTGAAATGTACATTTAAGAAGTTGCCGGAATTGTTACTGCTTGGACTTAAACTAGAAGAGATAAATGTAAAGAAAAGGACAATAATATGGTATATGATTACAACAGCAAGAATGGTCTATGCACAAAATTGGAAAAATGAAAAAATACCAGAAGTGTGGGAATGGTTGAAAAAATTGTTATATATGGCTGAAATGGATAAATGGACTAGAAAGTTGAATAATCTGTACTCAGAGACTTTTTTAGAAGATTGGGAGGATTTGAAAGAATATGTTGAAAAATATTGGGACATGAAAAACTACATTTATACATGGTTATAATAGCATAAAGGAATAGAAATTGAGTATATGAATGTACTAAGGATAATTAGATAATGAACTTGTTTTTTAGAATTATATAAGAATATAGAAAATAAGAATTGGTATATAAGTATTTTAAAGATATATAACCGTTACCAGAAATGTAAGCATAGAGATAAATATTACTATTTTGGATAAAGTGGAAAATGTGTTATGCTTCAGATGTGGTGGGAAACCACCAATACAAGATAAAAGCAAGACTATACAAATAGAACAAAATGTTATATAATATGGAAAAAAGGATTTGTATAAAACAAATGTATTAATTTTAATGTTTTGAAAAATAAAAACTTTCTTACAAAAAAAAAAAACTTTGCAGTTCTGTTATAATTGGGATTGGGATGCAATGATTTGAGGCCTAAACATCTCCTCTATATTTATTTCTCATTCATGCACCCTTCCAAGTCAGTACACAGAAATTACTACCCAAAACCCACCGACAAATCTATCCATACAAGCCATTTGGTAATTATTATTTTTTGAATCATTCCGACTGGTCTGCTGAAGATGATTTTCACTGACCACAGGTGACCAGAGAACAGGCTATTTTGCAAGCCTGACGGATGCCAGAATTTCGCCAGCCTGCTTGCACGGATTCTAATCTGGGAGAACCGGGTCTGATTCCCCACTCCTCCACATGCAATTGCTGGTGTGACCTTGGGTCAGTCACAAGTTCTCTCAGTGCTGTTCTCTCAAGAGCAGTTCTCGAGAGAGCTCTCTCAGCCCCACCAACCTCACAGGGTGTCTGTTGCGGGGAGGGGAAGGGAAAGGAGATTGTAAGCAGCTCTGAGACTCCTTCAGGTAGTGAAGGGTGAGGTATAAATCCAATCTCTCTCTCTCTCTCTCCCCAGAGGGCCTGAACATTAAAATAAAAGGACAACTTACCGCTCCCAGCATGATTCGGAAGATGAGCCACCGGTAGCCCCAGATGACAATGCGGGAAGGAGGCGTGTGCTTCGGCAACTGGGAGAGCGTCCAGAATGGGCAGAGGAAGATCCCTAAGAAACCCGTTTCGAGAAGCTGAGATTCCCACCCTGCCAGGGGAAAAAGAGGGTGGTTAGTAACTTCAGAACAAAGGGGTGGTCTAGCTGTGAAGAACAGATAAAGATGGGTTGCTGAGTTAGTCTTGTCTGTTGCAGGAGAAAAGAACAAGAGTCCAGAAGCACCTTCAAGACTAACAACATTTGCAGAATGAAGTTTGAGTCCAGGAGCACCTTTAAGACCGACAAAGTTTAGTTCTGGGCAGTGTTCCCTCTAAGCTGAGTTAGTGTGAGCTAGCTCACAGTTTTTTAGCCTCCAGCTCATACATTTTTGTCTTAGCTCAGGAAGGATGGCTCCAGAGCAAACTAACTTATGCAGTAGCCAAATGGCTCGCTCGCAACTTTAATGCCAGTAGCTCACAAAGTAGAACTTTTGCTCACAAGATTCCACAGCTTAGAGGGAGCATTGGTTCTGGGCATCAGCTTTCGTGTGCATGCACACTTCTTTGGATACCATCTTATTACCCAGAATCAAGCTTTGCTGGTCTTAAAGGTGCCACTGTACTCAGACTTTGTTTCACTTACCCTTGCACATCTCAAAAAAAAAAAATTCACATTTAATTCGAACACGAGACGCATTCCATGTGCCTCAAGTGGCCATGTAAACTTAACCTTGGTCATAGAGCAAAGTCGGAGTCTGGTGGTACCTTTAAGACCAACGAAGTTTAATTCTGGGTATAACCTTTCGTGTGCACGCTCACTTCAGATACATACCTGATACATATACATACATATCTGAAAGAAGTGTGCGTGCACACAAAAGGTTACACCCAGATTTAAACTCCGTTGGTCTTAAAGGTGCCACCGGACTCCCAAGTTTGCTCTACTGCTTCAGACCAAAATGGCGATCCCACCTGAAATTAACCTTTGTAAGACGGCAAGTATTGTATATATAACTATATACTAATAGCCAAGTTGCCCTCTCCGTGTGGATATCTAAATCCACGCGGAGAGGGCACTTGGGGGCAGAGAGATTTTTCTGCACACTTGGGGGACTCCCCAGATGTGCAGAAAAAATTGAAAAATAAAAATAAAATATTTAAATCCTCCCCAAACTCTGGCCATTGGGGGGGAGGCTCGGTGGGCCTGGTGGCTGTGAGCCGCTCAGGCCTCACCGGTGGGGGGGAAGGAGAAGGATCAACAGGTCTCGCCACCGCCGCTGGCGCTGGGAAGGGGTGGGTGATCCTGTCCTCTCCTTCCCCCCACCCCGGATACACTCCCAAATTTTCTCAGAGTAACCGCAGTGCCCTGGAACGGGCCGCACACCGCAAGAGCCGACCGGTTGGGCTATCGAAGACGCTAAAGAGAGGCAATTCCATCCGACGGCAGGCAAATCGCAGTATTTGCATTTCGTTTCCTTCTCAGTAAAACTGGACATGATGTAAACAGCCCAATGGTTTAGAAAGGAAATTGGTGGCCGGGGGGGGGAGGGCAAACAGTTGTTCTTGCACCGTCAGACAAAGGCAGGTCATTGCGGCTCTCGCGATTCAAGGTTGGTGTGGCACGTATCGAAGGGAAAGAGTGACCAGCTGACATTTCAGCTTGGTTTTGCTCCTGCAACACATCTGTATTTTTTTTCCAAAAGCCGCAGAAAGGAGGCAAAGAATGGCACCGCCAACACGAAGCATGGCACGGCACTGTTCGTTCCTCCTAGCAGAAAGAGTGGGGCAGAGTGTCCTTTTCTGTTCTCTTCCATTGTATGAAAGGAAGCATAAAGGGTGCCATCTCAGAAAAGTCAATCTAGCCAGCTGCTGCTGCTCTGGATGACAGAAACAGCCCCCTCCGGAACTGCCTGGGCCTTCGCTTCCAAGCATCATTCCAAGTCAAGAGCAGCGTTCCCTCTAAGCTGGGTCAGTGTGAGCTCGCTCACAGTTTTTTTAGCCTCCAGCTCACACATTTTGGTCTTCGCTCAGGAAGGATGGCTCCGGAGCAAACCGATTTAGGCCGTAGCCAAATCGCTCGCTCACAACTTTAATGCCAGTGGTTCACAAAGTCGAATTTTTGCTCACAAGACTCTACAGCTTAGAGGGAGCATTGCCCTGACCCTTTTCCCTCCACTTCCCCCCCCCCCCAGCCCCCTGACCATTTCCCTCCACTTTCTCCCCTCCGCCCCCTCAAGAGTACAGTCCACTGCTAGAGAGCCAGTGAACTGTCACGGTTCATATGTCAGAGTAGGCCTAGGAGGCCAAACTCCCAGAAGAACACAAAGCCAAAGCAGTGACTCATGCAGAGAGGCAATGGGCAGTCTTATCACAAGTGATCAAATAATCCGGATCACCCCCAATCCAGAGGAACGTCAGCATGACCTCCCCTCCCCTCCGTGGTAAAGAACAGTAAATCACGCAGAGATACAGCAAGCAGCCTCGCCCACACAGAAACCTTTTAATTATTTAATCAATGTATTACTTGCAAAAGACTAGAAGCTTTCTCTTGGCATGCTGCCTGGAACGCCCGCCTTAAGCAAGGACCGGGCTCACGGGTATTGGCAGCAACGCCGGCAAGTCGCGGGTTTCCACCTCCTGACGATTTGTCAAGTTAAACGTTTGAGGAAGGGAAACCATAATTATTGGAAATCCCATCTTCCTTTTGTCCCAGTTAACTGAAGACCCAACGGTTCCCTCCAATTAAAACTTAATGACTGTCCCCGCCCCCCCCCCCCTTGGTGATCGAGACTCGCTCATAAAGAATGAAGGGTTTCCCTTTTATCGGCACATATCCTGCGGTTACTAGGAGATAACACTCATCTCCCAAAGGCAGCGGGGCGGGTGGGGGGCAGAGTCGGCCGCTGCATCGGCAGCTGCATGGAGGAAGGGGGAGCAACAGCTAAAGCAGGGGCTTGAAAAGTTAGTTGTTACCCCCGGCAGCACAAAAAGCAGTTATGGGCGCTGAACTGGCACCCGAAAGGTAGTATATCTCAGCTCACACAAGACCGCCTGTGTTGCCAAGCCTTTCACATGCTAATGACCCTGCTCTGGTTCCAGAAAAACAGCTGTATTTGCTGGATCAGCACCCATGACCCACCCTCCGATCCCTCGATATGTGCCCAGCAGGTCGGGCAGTCCTCACCCACCCGAAACTGCCCCCACGTAATTTTCTCAGATGTGCCATGTAGCCACCGACCGGCCGTTGTTGATATACCAATCTGATGTCATTGTTATTGGATTTTTAACCCAGCTGGTTACGAGGTAAAGGTTTCCCTTCCTCGAAGGCCAGTCGCGCTGCTGTGCGGATCCGAACCTGGCTGTCTCCAGATCCTAGCCTGATGCTCTAACCAGTACACCGCACCGGCTCTCATTCCAGGCGGGAGCCCCAAAATCGGCAGGGATTCGGGGTGGCCCGTCCCCTTCCAACCCACATGCATCTCAGACACAGCACTCCCTGTGCGGGATACACCAGCCGGCTGTGGCTCGATTTGGCCGGGCTCCGAGGAGAATACGGACAACCCCCCCCCCCCCCGCACCTGCCTTGCTTATTCAGGGCTGAATGATGGTACTGCCAATTCGGACCCGTTCCAGCATCACAAACTGGTCGAAAAACACGCAGGGGGGGGGGATAGAGAGGAGAGAAGGAGGAGGACTCCGTCATGCAGCTGGAAGAAGGCGGGGAGGGGGGGATATCTTAGGGATCAGCCAGGGAGGAATAAACCGAGCTCGCCCAGCTGTTTAGCTCTTTTTTTTTAAAAAAAGAAAACACCCTTAAACTACCCAGTGACACCGACAACAGCTGAGCTAGGGCTCAACCGAGTTTAATGGCCAGGGGACTGCATTTGGGGGAGGGGGGAGGGAACCTGTTTCTGACACTATCCGTTTAAAAACAAAAAAAGTTGAGCGCAACGCATAGCTCGGAAAATCGCTGACGGCTCAGGTCGGGGCAGCTGCCGAGAGCAACGGAGACCAGTGCCCCCTCTAAGCTGAATGAGTGTGAGCTAGTTCACGGGTTTTTAACTCCCGGCGCACACATTTGGGTCTTAGCTCAAGAAGGATGGCTCAGCGCAAACTAATTTACGTAGCAGCCAAATCGCTCACCCACAGCGGAGGAGGAGGAAGAGGAGGAGATTGGATTCATATCCCGCCCTTCACTCTGAGTCTCAGACTGGTTTACAGTCTCCTTTCCCTTCTTCTCCCCACAACAGACCCCCTGGCATGTAGGTGGGGCTGAGAGAGCTCTCTTGAGGACGGCCCATGACAGAACAGCTCTGAGAGAACTTGTGACTGACCCAAGGTCACACCAGCAGCTGCCTGTGGAGGGGTGGCGAACCAAACCCGGCTCTCCCCGATTAGAGTCTGCGTTCCTAACCACTACACCAAATGGTCCTGATGCGAAGGCAGGCAAATGTTCACCCTGCCCAGATCTTTCAGTCAAGGAGGTGAGGAGGGTGGCATGGGGACCCCAGGTCGTGACTTCAGCATTCGCAACTTACAGTATTTTGCAAGACAATGTGCAGCCCGCGCGAATGCAAATGACGCGCCAGAACAATAATACCACAATGCATCAGAGAAAAGCCTGAAGCCCCCTGGCACGATGCGGAGTTTTAAAAACAGGGGTCCCACGTTCAAATCATGACACAGAGCTGAAGCGGCCTTCGAAGCCCCTGCTCGATGCATGAAATCCAGCACCAGGGACAGACAGCTGTCCAAATCTCGGCCTGAAGACCTTCTGTGGGGCAGAGCGGACTCTCAGCGCAGCTTTCACTCTCCAGCCTCTCTTACTGTTGGGAGGTTTCTTCTCACGTTCAACTAAAGCCTGCTGTCCTGAACAGGAGCCTGTTAGACTGCACATCTCCAGGTTAGCAATGCCAAGGGCTACAGGTCAGAAAGGGGCTTCTTCTGGGGACCATGGACAGCAACGGCCAATCAGAACAAACCAC
Organism: Lepidodactylus listeri; assembly: GCA_029233225.1. Classification (NCBI taxonomy): domain Eukaryota; kingdom Metazoa; phylum Chordata; class Lepidosauria; order Squamata; family Gekkonidae; genus Lepidodactylus; species Lepidodactylus listeri. Next base: position 3,527,714 of record JARCFY010000022.1, read on the forward strand.
GCTGGCCCCCTGACCTGAATAGCCTAGGCAAGCACGGTCTCGTCCGATCTCAGGAGCTAAGCCGGCCCGGGCCGGCCCTGGCAAGGACATGGAAGGGAGACCTCTAAGGAATACCAGGGCTTGGGACGCAGAGGCAGGCAATATCAAGCCACATCTCTGAATAACGTTCAAGCCTTAGTTGGGGTTGCCAGAAGTCGCCATGGCTTCCAGGCACCCAAGCACACAGAGACCTACACACCCACCCGTACCAAAAGTTGTACCAATCGTACAATTTAGCATAACACACACACCCTTCTATTCTAACGTTATCATCTAATTTCTTAAGAGACCAAATCAGTCTTGAGACCCCAAGCCATGTTCCCTCTAAGCTGTGGAGTCATGAGAGCAAAAATTCTATTTTGTGAGCTACTGGCGTCAAAGTTGCGAGCGAGCGATTTGGCCACCGCACAAACATTTATTTATTTATTTGTTTGTTTGTTTGTTTATCAGATTTAGACCCCGCCCTCCCCGCCAGAGCAGAGCAAAATTAGTTTGCTCTGGAGCCATCCTTCCTGAGCTAAGGGGGGAAGGCGTGCGCCGGAGGCTAAAAAACAGTGAACTAGCTCACACTGACTCAGCTTAGAGGGAACACTGGACCCCAGTTTGAAGGGAAGAGGGAGCAAAGGAGCGTGGTTATCAGCGAACGATTTACCGGGGATATTCTCTGCCGCCTTTCTGCGACGGACAAGAGAAGCCCCACTTAAGATTCCGTGACACTTGTGGCCTTTTGCAAATGAAAACCACAACACATATCCCCACACACGCCGAGTGATTCTCGTCAGGGATACCGCTTCTGGACTCCGTTCCGCAGTGCTCCCCCCTCCTCCGCTCCCGCTTGCCCCACCGCCAACGGGCTCTGGCTGCATACTGATACTTCTGGGAACGAAAGGGTCGCATTGTTGACCCACCTGCTCCCATTTTCTTCAGTTTGGATCTCGTCAAATTTCAGCAGCTGCACAGCCGGGACACAATGGGCACCACTGTTATCGGGGCGAAGGGGATGGATGCAATTGAAGACGGGAAAAAGCCAAAAACGGGGGCACAGGTTTCAACGGCCACGCTCGCCTCACACGTGTGGAAAGCGTTCAACGGGGGCACCTAACCGGGTGCAGAAAAATAAGCTAATTTGCAAAGACCCTGCTTCTTTTTTTTAAAAAAAGGGGGAGGCTTTCTTGGGAAATGGCGGAGAACACCGAGCTCCGCTCTTTGTTGCGCTTCACGTTCTCTTGAAAAATACAGGTCGATCGGTCAATTTCTTCAGGGGTCTGTTGCATCATAAAAACTCAAAAACACAAACAGGTCACGAATACAAACTTCTGGTAAAGGGCTGACGGCGGTAACGTTCCACCAGGCCATGATAAGATGATCACAGAGTACGGCCACAGTTGGCATTCAATGCATCACAGGCTGTTGGTTTTGACCTGAAGGGCCTTGGTTGTTCTCGGTAGTGGCTCCTAATCGAAGGTCTGGTGGAACAGCTCTGTTTTACAAGTCCTGTGGAATCCTAAAAGGTCCCGCAGGGCCCCGACATCTTCCAGGGGATCATTCCACCAGTGCAGAGCCACTACCGAGAAGGCCCTGACTCGACTAGAGGCCAATCTGGCATCTTTCGGTCCAGGGATTGACACCAAGTCTACCATCTTCGTTTCTTTGCTCTAACAACTGCTGCATTTTTAAATTAACTGGGAGCCGCCTCGGCCATTTCCATGTGCAGAGCACGCGGTGCGTGTCTCATCCAACAACGCTATAAATGCTTAACTGTCACACACCTTCAACCAAGAGCAGAATTATGGTCATATGGCAAGCTGGGAACCAGATTTGATCAACATTTTCTCTTCACCAGTGGGGCAGGGCGGACAAAGATCTTCCAGAGTTTGGCGGGTGAATTCCACAGACTCCAAAACCCCGAAACGCAATCCACATAACCGCTTTCAGCAGGACCGACCAAATGATGCGTAACAGTAGCACCGGATTAGCTTGCACGCCATTACGTGTCATGTGGTCAGTCCCAATAAATTATATGGATTGTGTTCTAGGTTTGTTTGTTTTTTTCTTTTTTCTTTTGACAACAGCTTCTTTCCAGTTTCTGCAGGGCCCACACAAAAGAGCTTCATCGCCGCTTTCAAAGTCAAGCATTTTTGGCGCTAAAAAACCCACTCTTTTTATCCTTTCGATGATCGGTTGTTGATCTGTTTAAAAAATCTGAAGCCCGTAGCTGCCCACCCGAATAGCACTTAAAAACACACACACAAACTCAGCTGCAGAAATATCTAATGTGAGAGACTCGCACAGCCAGTTTAATAGATTGAAATGCAACAACCCTAGGGGTCTTAGTGGACCATACACTGAACATGAGTCAGCAGCATGATGCTGTAGCTAAAAAGGCCAATGCGATTTTTGGGCTGTATCAACAGAAAGATAGTGTCCAGATTACATGAAATGATGGTATTGCTTTGCTCTAGTTAGACCTCACCTAGAGTATTGTGTTCAGTTCTGGGAGCCACAATTTAAGAAGGATGTAGACAAGCGGGAACGTGTCCAGGGGAGGGCAACGAAGATGGGGAAGGGTCTGGAGACCAAGTCCTAGGAGGAAAGGTTGAAGGAGCTGGGCATGTTTAGCCCGGAGAGGAGATGATGGAGAGGTGATAGGATCACCATCTTCAAGTACATGAAGGGCTGCCCTATAGAGGATGCTGCCGAGTTGTTTTCTGTTGCCCCAGAAGGTCGGACCAGAACCAGCGGGTTGAAATTAAATCAGAAGAGTTTTCGGCGAAACATTCAGAAGAACTTCCTGACAGTTGGAGCGGTTCCTCAGTGGGACAGGCTTCCTCGGGAGGTGGTGGGCTCTCCTTCTTGAGAGGTTTTTCAAACAGAGGCTAGATGGCCATTTGACAGCAGTGCTGCTTCTGTGAACTTAAGCAGATCACGAGAGGGGAGGGCAGGAAGGGTTGCCTCAGTGCTTAGTTCTTGTGGCCCTTTCTTACACGCCCAGGGAAATGCCGATCTCCACTTTGGGGTCAGGAAGCCATTTTTCTCCAGGCCGGTTTCCTCGGGGATCCTGGAGGGTTTTTTGCCCTCTTCTGGGCATGGAACAGGGGTCACTGGGGATGTGCGGGGGGAGTATTTGTGAATTTCCTGCCTTGTGCAAGGGGGTGGACTAGACGACCCTGGAGGTCCCTTCCGACTCTATGGTTCTAACCCAAACCAAAATTTAGAAGCCAGTATTTGACAATCCAGAAAGAGACAGTAGCCATTTATTTCTCTGCAGAAACACCAGAAGATTCAACCAACAAGTGGCTGATTATAACAAGATGGCGGGAGGGGGAAGAGAATATATGCTTGCATGTGCAATAATACGCTGAGCTGTAGAAGAAGAAAGGCGGGCCGATCTGTATTTTCAGGCATCCACCAAGTACCGCACCACATCCTCATCCTCAATGCACACAACTGATACAGGCTTTTAAAAATAAAGACCTGCACAACTCCACAGAGTCCCTGAGCATGCTAAACGGGATGGCGGAACAAAGAGACCCCTGTGCCGTTCTGGCCTTGCCAATTTCTCCAGAGGAGAGCGATACAGATGTGCAGAAAAGCACACACATGGGCTCGCAGCTGGGGCGGGCCCGTGCCAGCAATCGCAGCTTTTGGGCCTCGACGCTCAGGGGTAGTTCATGCAAACAATCTATCGGGTCTCCCCACCCCCAACTCTGAAGACGGAATTATTTCGCTCCACGGTCCCTACGCAAACGGTGTTATCAGAAGTGGCGTCAGCAAACTATTGGGAAATACCAACTGCGATAACAAGAGTTTTGACACGTCTCTTTGTAAGCGACGCCTTGACGCGGGAGCTGTTTCCGAGGTAGCCGAACTCAAGCTCAGATAGCTCACTGTTTAAATGCCAGACAATCTTGGATTGTTTCTTTGCTCTGGCTGGGACGACACGTCGAAACTCGAATTGCCTGAAAACCTTCAAGCTGGTCTTTGCCTCTTAAAATCTGCCTTCTTTGACTACATTTGCCCAACGATAAAATCAAGAAACTTTCATCATAAGAGAAGCCACTTCACCTTAGATATTTGTTACCAGGGATCCTCGTCATTCAGGAGTCTTTCCATTGCTCTGTCTTCTCAGCCTTAACCATTCATCACTTCTAAAGGACCAAGAATCTTCTCTTCAGCCAGTTTCATATAGTGGCTAAGAGCAGTAAACTCTAATCTGAGAGAACCGGGGTTGATTCCCCATTCCTCCGCATGCAGCCAACTGGGTGGCCTTGGGTAAGTCACAAGTTTTCCCAGAGCTGTCCTCTCACAAGCAGTCCTCGAAAGAGCTCTCTCAGCCCCACCTACCTCACAGGTTGTCTGTTGTGGGGCGGGGAAGGGAAAGGAAGTCGTAAGCCACTCTGAGACTCCGAGTGAAGGGCGGGGTATAAATCCAACACTTCTTCTGACATCCACCAAAATCCCCATTATAATAAATCCATGGCATCTTACTTATTTAATACATTTCTATGCCAGCTTTCCAAGGCAGTGAACGTGAGGCATTAAAACATTTAAATATTGAGTTAATATTAAAAATGCAGAAACAAATATTTAACAATACCATAAAACCATATAAGCAGGAGTCATTTGGGGCCAGAGCGAGGTGGAGCAGTGCTCCGCCAGCCCAGGAGTGGGAATTAGGGCAGCCACGGGCCGAATCAGATTCTCTGATCTGATTCAGCCCGCTGCCGAATTGCCACCAAAATCCAGCAACAGCTAAAAAGTGGCTGGAGAAGAGGGAGTTTGAGGGAGAGGCTCCAACATTTTTCCTCACCATAGAGTACAATGGAGGGGATGGGGCAACCTGTTTGGGGGCCTGTAGAATTGGACCCCGAGATCCAATCTTCTTAAAACATGGTGGAAATTTCGGGGAGAGGCCCCAGCAGCTACCCTGCAAGTTTGGAGCCTCTCCCTCAAACCCCCTCTCCTCCAGCCCCTCATATACCCTACAAGTTTTTGCCATTGACCTCAATGGCCCATAGGGTATAATGGGGCTGAAACTGACATTCGGCCAGCGGAATGACTCCAGGATCAGCTTGCTTTGCCGAAACTGACATTTGGCAGCCGGAACAGATGCGGCCTGATTTGGCTTGATCTGAATCGGGCCAAAAAATTATTTGCGCGCCCCTGGTGGGCACAAATGGCAGCAGTGGCAAGCCCCTCCCCCAGCTTCCAGCGGGCCTGTGGAGGAAGCGAAGCCAGAAGGGTTTAAACCCCTTCTGTTCAGAGTCGCACGGCGGCGGCAGCACGATCTTTCCATTGTATTCTATGGGGCCCTTCTCGCTTCACTCCCCGCCCCCACCTGCCTTGGCAGGCCAGCTGGGGAAGGGGAGGGGAGGCTTTTGAAGATGCCCCCCCCTTTTGCTTCCCTTTCTTACACACTTCCGGTGATGTCAGGGGGCGTGGCATATGCTAATGAGTTATGCCAATAGGTATGCTAATGAGCTCCTGCACCTCTTTTTCTGCAAAATGACCCCTGCATATAAGCACCCAAACAAACACATGAAACCAAGGAAAAGGACGTATTTAGGGTATCGCAGCCTTCAATTCCTCCTCTTCTCTTTTTTTTTTCATTTCCGATGCACGTATTCTCTGCATTTCACAGAATTATTGTTCAGCAGGTGTTTAATTCCAGGAGTGCTTCGACAATATAGAGAAGCTGCCAAAGGGAGACCCATTCACCACCTCCGTGGTGAAATAAAAGGAAAGGGACTCCGTACAAAACGTCCTGTGATGCAAAAAGGGAGGTGAAAATCCTAACCAGACAAGGGATCGTTTCAGCTTTATGACTCGAGGTCGCCTTGGGAAAGACGTAAAACCTGAGAATCAAAAGCCAATCCATCAAGACAGCTTGACAAGGAAATAGCTGAGGGCTTGGAGGTGGCCAGGGAACCGGAGTTCTGTCGCCACACCTACAGAGAGATTTCCCAGTGGAGAACACGGTCGGCAGACACCATCTTAGGTTCCGAATCCACCGATCCCCCCTCATGCCCCACGGCACCTCAGGCCTCGCGACTTATTCAGGCAACGCTTCAAGAACCTTCGCCACCCACCCTCCTGGAATTTCCCTCCTGCTGCTCCAGAACACCATTAAATTGGTTTTTAAAAGGGGGGTTTCAAAGCATGTACATTCGCTTGTCACGCTGTTCGGGCTTTCAAGGAACTATCACCAAACACCTTTCCCCCTCAGAGGCTTAAAAAGACAACCCTTTCAGGTGAGGCTGTCAACCAAGGTAGATCGATCTACTGTACGTTACGACGGCCGTGTTGAGGCGATACGGGGATATCCCAGGCCCCTTTCCCTAAATCTCCAGATTTCATTTTTGTCCCCAGTTCTCTAGTCCAGGGTTCCCAACCATTTTGACCCTGCAGGCACATTTAGAATTCTAACATGGCATAATTGGAAGAGAAACAAAATGGCTGCCAAAAAATGGCTCCTGAGGGGATATCCCAGGCCCCTTCCTTAAATCTTCAGCTTTCATTTTTGTCCCCCGTTTTCTAGTCCAGCATTCCCAACTGTTTTGACCCTGTGGACACATTTGGAATTCTGACATGACATACTGGAGGAGAAACAAAATGGCTGCCAAAAAATGAGGGGATATCCCTGGCCCCTTCCCAAAATCTCCAGCTTTCATTTTTGTCCCGTTTTCTAGCCTGGGCTTCCCAACCGTTATGACCCTGCGGGCACATTTGGAATTCTGAAATGGCATAATTGGGACAGAAACAAAATGGCTGCCAGAAAATGGCTGCCAAAGGAGGCAGAACCAGCCACAAAACGATTGCCACAGCTTAACTTTGATTACACAGTGTCAATCCTTGTGCTGTGGTGTCAGCTGCTGCTAAAGCAATTTTTTTAAAAAAAAATCTGCAGAATCAAGTCCCCGATAGTCAATCAGAAGCTTTGCTGGGCAAAAGCCCACCTTTGTCCCGCCCACTTCCTAAAAACACTCAGTGAGCGCCAGAAAAGATCTCAGGGGGCACCATGTTGGGGAGCCCCGCTCTAGTCCTTTTATTTATGGCGACAAAAGCCAACACACACAGGGTCATGGGCTGGGCTCAGGCTGAGAGATGGGAGTCAAGTCTGGTCCAAGGTCGTTACGAGTGAGAGCCAAATCATGAGTCCGAAGCAGGAAACCAGGAATCCAAGCCAGAGTGGGGGTCCAAGAACAGGAGCCAAAGGTGGATGTGAGGCACGCACAGATGAGACTTGTTCCTTCCACAAGAGTCTAATCCCAAATCGGAGTTATATAGGCCTGCAACTCAGGACTCGGCGCTCACCTTCCCTGCCAGCGTGCGTCTCAGTGGCGGGTGGCTAAGTCTGGGATAGCCGGGTTTGATTCCCCACTCCTCCACATGCAGTCACTGGTGTGACCTTGGGTTAGTCACAAGTTCTCTCAGAGCTGTCCTCTCAAGGGCAGTCCTCAAAAGAGCTCTCTCAGCCCCACCTAAGCCACAGGGTGTCTGTTGTGGGGAGGGGAGGGGAACGGAAAGGAGATTGTAAGCCGCTCTGAGACTCCTTCGGGTAGTGAAGGGCGGGTTATAAATCCAGTCTCTTCTTCTTCTTCTCCCACCTTCCAGTGTCAAAACCCTTTAATTCAAAGCTTGCGGAAGGTCTGACAAAGCGCTTGGGAAAAACTGGCCCCAGAAATTGCACCCAAAGCAATGCCCACAGTAAATCTGAGAGATCCTCACCAACCAGAACATCAAGTTTTTGAGTCTCTCGGGATGGCACATTCTCAGCTTGGACACCTATCTGCATTTTTAAACAATTAAACTTGTTTACCAATTAACTTTTTTAAAACCTGGCAAATCATGCTGGATTGCCGGGGACAACCTCCATGCACGTTTGTGTCGTTTGAATCTGAATCATCGCTGCACCTGCCAAATTTCCGCCGCCACCTCCCATCCCCATAACCACAACATTCCAGTCCCAGGCCTGCCCTATGGTATAATTTTCTAGACAAGATCTTCTCACCGATCTGGAATCCTTTCTGGTTTGGCATTCTTCCACCCAAAAGAGAATGCAAAAGCAACAAGATCCAGAAAAACGCATTCTGCTGGAATACCATTGCTGTGGTCCCAACGAAATGTAATCGTAAATTTGACGCAACTTATCCTCTTAGTTCCTGACATTTCCCAGTGAGCTCCCCCCATTTTCCATTTCCTGTTGGTCAACGAATAATTCAATTGTCGGGAAGCGCGCCTGTCTCTCAGACGTCCTTCTCACCCTCCTTTTCAAAGTCTCTGATAACATCCGCATGGTTCTCGCCAACAATTCTTCTCTCCGGATCACGAAAGTTGTCAGGTTCGATTCAAATATCCGAGCTAAACTTTGTTTGCGGCAACCGCACTCATCGAGTCTCCCTTTCCACAGCAGCATCTCTCTCTCCGGCTAAATATTTTTTTTTCCCGTTCAAACATTTTTCAATTTTTTTGTACGCCTGATGCAAGAACAGCATAGAAGAAGGGAAAGAATCATCATCAGCAAAAACAAAGGAGGACAAAACTCCAAACGGCAACGTAACGAAACCCAAAGGGAATAACGGCAGCCACACTGGCTCCTCTGCAGGAGAGAGGGATAGCCACAGATGGACGAACAGAAAAAAAATCCAAAATCCCTACCTAAGGGCAGACTCTGGTAGCCAAAGAGAAGCATGAACTCTCCCGATTCAGAAGCATCCGGGAGTTAAAATGTTATCCATAACTTTGGGTCTTAAAAAGTATATGCAGCACAGGGGGAAAGAGAAAGAATTTAGCACAAAACTTTTAAAAGCTCCGAATTACTCTCCAGGGTAGTAATTAGAAACTATTTAGGTGACAGGAAGGCAATATGAGAGCTAATGCTGCAATAAATTAACTCTCCCCCTTCTTGCACCCCCCCCCCCGAGCCCTGCTCCTTCCTTCCCCGTTCTAGAGCAAAGTGGCAAGTGACAGAGAAATCAGTAAGGAAGATTTTATACATCTATTTTTTTAAAAGTGTAGAGTTAATCGGTGTCCTGTTCCTAGTTCTGTAGGTGGCTGTCATTCTCTGAGAACTCTAAAATCACTTCCATCTTAAGGCAGCTGAAGTCATTTCAAATCTCTGTTGGGGAGAGGCCTTCTGGAGCCGGGTGTGACGGGCGGGAAGGTTACTCTCCGCATTCCAGGCAGCGTCAGTATTCTGCCGTCCTCCGTTTTATCCTCACAACAACCCTGTAAGGTAGGTAAGGCTGAAAGGAAGTGACGAGGTTGTTCAGATCTTGCTGCATGACAAGATCTTGTCTGACATTCATTATTTGAGTTGCAATGCCTGTGCTTACGGAATCACTTCTCTGTTTGGGGTTTCTTAACCCTCTCCTTTCTTTTTGTTTTGGGATTCCCCACACACACACACCAGAGACAGCTGGCATGATGTAGTGATTAACAGCAGCGGACTGTAATCTGGAGAGCAGGGTTTGATTCCCCACTCCTCTTCCACATGAAGCCTGCTGGGTGACCTTGGGCCAGTCACAGTTCTCTCAGAGCTCGCTCAGCCCCACCTGCCTCACAGGGTGTCTACTGTGGGGAGAGGAAGGGAAGGAGATTGGAAGCCTTAAGGTAGAGAAAAGTGGGGTATAAAAACTGTATTCTTCTTCTGAAAATTGAACAATCAAGACTCAGAGAATTTTATGGAGGAATGGAAGGATTTGAAAGAGTATGTAGAACAATATTGGGAAATGAAAGATAATATTTTTACACTGTCTAACTATTGAATGATTAATGAATGGTCCGTAAATAATAATAATTTTTGATATATAGATACACATATACTAACACTATTAGAAATAAGTGAGTTACCTGTAAGAGGAAAACAATATAGAATTATATTATATCTGGTGGACGTATAACGGCGTAGGTGAGGTGGGAAGTCACCGGGAGGGGGAGAAGAAAGGGAAAAAGGAGTCTGTGTAATAGAGTGACAATGTAATGTGTGTAAGTTAAGTTTTGACTCCAATAAAAAATATTTAATGAAAAAAAAACTGTATACTTCTTCTCTTCTACACACTTGTTTACGTAAGAGAACATAAGAGAAGCCAATGTTGGATCCGGCCAATGGCCCATTCAGTCCAACACTCTGTCACACAGTGGCCATAAATACCTTGTGCTCTCAGGAGGTCCACCAGTGGGGCCACAGGACACCAGAAGCCCTCCCACTGTTGCCCCACCCCGCACCAAGAATACAGAGCATCCCTTGCCCCAGACCGAGAATCCCTATCTATACCTTGTGGCTAAGAGCCACTGATGGACCTCTGCTCCAGATGTTCATCCAATTCTCTCTTGAAGCCATCCATGCTTGTAGCTGCCACCACCTTCTGTGGCAGTGAATTCCATCAGTTAGTCACTTTTTGGTTTGCAGAAACAGTCCCCCCCCCCCCTTCTATACCTGGCCCTTCCGTGCAGAATTTTGATCCACACTCTGAAGCCAAGTTTGGGATCAGATCTATGAAGGCTAGTCAGAACCTTCAGATCCTGAAACTGTCTATCTCTGAATGCAGGGAACATCCAATATGAAGAGACTGTGGACAATGAATTTCCCAGAACCATCTAACTGGCAGCCCTGGAAAGGATGCTGGGAGGTGGCGAGCCTTCTAGCGTGATTAAGCTGACCTGCGCCTATGCAAAATGCTTGCCTGCTGCTCCTCTACAGCCGGAAGTCCCCATTCCTCAGAAACTGTTGTGCTCCCGGCTCAGAACAGCTTGCAAAAGCTGGTGCTCTCCTGCCGAGCTACACTCCGTTCACTCCGTTCCCTGTCAGGCGCAAACCACAAGAAGCAAAAACACCATTATTCCTCAACCATTCCAAATGCCCCACCATGGTCATTTTCTCCTGTCCTCACAACAGCTCTGCAATGCAGATTGCTGTTCCTCCAGATGGAATGCTGAACCTAAGCAACCCGAGCAAAGAAATCCAGGACACAGACCTACAGTGTGCTTTCAACGAATTTGCGTAACTGCTTCCAGTCTGCATGATTTATTCCCAGGTATAATCCCTTATTCCACATGCTGTACCATCATAGGATCTGTAATCCTTAGCACAGAGATGGGACTCAATTCGATTTATAGACATATTTCACTCCAGTGCCTAATTGGCTATGGAGAACAACCGCGAAACCCTCAGGGGGTGCAAAAGGGATGCGGGAAATGAACATTCGTTACTAGCGAATCTTAAAGCCATGCGGCGCTTCGGATGAACAATTCACAGCATGAAAAGTGCTCTACTTTTCATTTACCTTCCCCATGCCGATCTCTTTCGAAGTCAATTAATCATTTAACCCGGTACCAGATAGTAATGTTTCCTGGTAAATTTCGTCTCAGGGAAGTAGAGGGCTGGTTGTTTGAAAGGAAGATGAGTGGGAGGATGAATGCCTCGTTGTTTCATAGGAGAGTCCACTGGGGGTGGAGGGAGGAGACACACAGCAAGAAAAGCCCAAGAGAGGTTGGCATCTGTGCCATAAAATTCAGTCGGCGCAACCCAATCTGAAAAACGACACACAATAAATGTAAAACTGAAAAGGAGGGCAGTTCGATATCAAGAACCGAACAGGAAAGCTACTTGGGTTTGTGTTCCAGGAACGCAAATCTTTAGAAGATCTCGGTGACCCTCCCAAAAGTTATGCTGAATTTTCATCAGCGTAAACCTTTAATCTGTTTTCGCCAGCGTGCATTCTTTCTCCTTTTTGTTTTCCCCCAAGCGAAAGTTTCGGCCGTGATCAAAAATGACTAACGGGACCTCGACGCCCACAGTTTTAACCTCGCAGAATAAGGAGAACAGAAGGCCGGAAGATCGAGCAAAAAATGGGAGGGGGAATGGTGTGTCATACAAAGCAAAAAACAAGACACACACACACAAAAATCCAAACAGCGTTCCAAACCCATTTTGCTGCTGCAGAAGTAATACGCTTTCGGCAAGGATCACCCCCACGATCCGGGGTGTCGGCTACGCCTGCAGGAAGCAAAAGAGAACGGGCTTAGAGAAACGACAAAGCTGCACTCAGATGTCACAACAAAGCTCCGTGACAGGCATGAACACAGGCGGTTGTTCTCCAGGGCTCCCTTCTATCTCCTCCCCTGCCACGGACCCTAATTGCACATTTCCTAATTTTCAAAGGTTTTGGTCGAACGACAATTCGCCGTGACATCTGACTGCAGTCTCCTGGTGGACTGGACTTCTTTCTTTACTTCGTTTATACCCAACCGCTCTCCCCAATGGAGACCCATTGTGGCTTACATCGTTCTCTCCTCCATTTTCTCCTCACATCAAACCTGTGAGGTAGGCTCGGCCGAGAGTATGCGACTGACCCACGGTCACCCTGCAAGCATCCACAGCAGAGTGGGGTTTTGAACCTGGGCTGCCAGGTCCTAGTCTGACACTCTAAGCGCTATGATGCGCGGCCTCTTCCTGCAAACGGGGATTCCTGGCAAACTGGAGTTTCACCAAAAGACCTCTTCCTTGACATAGTTTAGGCCTAGGTTACCAGATCTCTAGAGGAAGGAGAAAGATCCCACTCGTCCCAGGATCCATGTCAGAACTTCGACGTGGAAGCCCTCTCCTCCCGCACCATTTCCAATCGCAGGCAGCTGGCCCCCTAAGATTTGTGGGGTTTTTTAATCAAGACCCCTGGTGGGTTACAGATAAATCATTGCTCTGTTATCAGCAAGGAAGTTGTGCGGTTCCCCACACACACACACTGCACCCTTTTTCTTTCATTGCAGGTTCACTCAATTCAGTAACTAAACAACGCAATTGATCTGAGAGGATGAAGTTGAGTGGCAAGACTGCATTCGTCATTTTTATTTATTTATAGATTTAGATTTCTAAATCACTCAGTCCCTGAGTACTCAGGGCTCTGAGAGATGAAGGACAACGGTAAAAACATCATATTGACACATTCCAACGGTTAAATACATGAATTAAAAACAGGTTCAGGGATAGCATTATTCAGAGAGAAGAAGAGGAGAGATTGGATTTATACCCCGCCCTTCACTACCCAAGGGAGTCTCAGAGCGGCTTACAAACTCCTTTCCCTTCCCCTCCCCACAACAGACACCCTGTGAGGTGGGTGGGGCTGAGAGAGCTCTGACAGAAACTGCTCTTTTTCAAGAACTGCTCTGACAGAACTATGGCTTGCCCAAGGCCATTCAGCAGGTGCAAGTGGAGGAGTGCGGACTCAAACCCGGTTCTCCCAGGTAAGAGTCCGGCGCACGTAACCACTACACCAAACTGGCGCTAACACATTAAATTCCAAACTGTGTCTCTGCCCCATAAAAAGGCAAGTTGGGAGCATAGTTGAAAGGGGGGGCAAGGAGGAGGGGGGGCAAGGAGGAGGGAGTGCTGTCCTCAACCAGAGGCCTGGCGGAACATCTCTGCCTTACAAGCAGGGCACAGATGTCATTTGGCAGAAAGTTCCACCAGGCAGGAGCCTGAAAACGCCCTAACCTTGGTCGAGGACTGCCCGATATCTTTTGGGCCAGGGATCACTCATAAGTTTTTCTCAGTGGAGCGTAACGCTCCTCGGGGGGCACACTGGAAGAGGCAGTCCTGAAGATGCGCTAGTCTTAGACTGCTTAAGGCCTTGAAGGTCAGTACCCAAACCTTGATCCTGACCTGGTACTCCACTGGAAGCCAATGCAACTGACACAGCAGGGTTGAATATGTGCTGTTTGTGATGTTCCCGTCAGGACCCGTGCCGCTGCACTCTGGATCAGCTGGAGTTCCCGGATCAGTCTCAAGGGCAGGCCAGCATAAAGCGAGTTACAGTAATCTAATCTGTAGATGACCGTTGCAGGGATTACTCTGACTAGGACGAGACGGCCAAGGGGCCAGCTGCCACGCTTAGCGTAGATGGTAAAACGCCAACACTGTGCCCAAACTCCTAATGGGCTGCACTGGAACTCATTGCCACAAGATGCAGTAAGGCCAATAATGACAGATGCCTTGACAAGAGAATTAGGCAAAATTGGGGGGGGGGGGGGCGCAACGGTTATGCACCATGATAGCTCAGTACCACTCTGAGTACCAGGTGCTGGTTTAATATCAGAACCTGGATTCCAAACTCAGATCTAATCCAGCTGGGTGTCAACAGAACTTACAAGTTATTTGGTTTGCTTAATATCTTGGGGGGGGGAGGGGATCTTGATTTTTTTTTAAAAGGAGCAGGAAGAAAAAGAGAACAAGTTTGGGAGCGAAACTGTAGCTCAAATGCATGCCCCCCCGCCCCCAAATCTCCTTGGACGGAATAAGCCCCGACCCACACACCCACTTCAGTGACCCCCGAGTTCATTCAGCTTTTGTCACGGTGTCTGTTAGCACTCCGTCACCACGGCAACGCAACTTCCTCCACACAGATGGCTTCCATTGCTTAAAACCATACAGGTGTCGCTGGGCCCGTCCAGAGGAAAACAACCCCAATAATGACCTTGAACGGCTCTGCTGCCTTTAAATAAATATGGATGGGCTTCCCTTCGGCGGAAATTGGACCTAGCAACCCGGCCTCTTCGGCATCAACATTATTCCAAATATTTAACATATGGAGGAGTGAGCGAAACCATAAATTGCCATTTCTAGCCTTAGAAACAGGTTATAAAGACTACACGTTCCTGAAGCTGCAAAGTAGCTGGTCAAAGCCTTGTACATATACATCTGTGTGTGTGTGTGTGTGTGTGTGTGTGTGTGTGTGTGTTATTTCTACCACCTTCAGGCTCCATGACTTCCATGTGTGAACTAGGCCTCGGAAAACTCAAAAGGAAGGCAAAAGGAATCCCTGAAATCCAGAGGGCCCCCGGCACCTACGATAGGTACAGTGAATAAAACAATACCACTTATCCGTTCTACAAGGTTCAACACAATCGGCCCAATGTACACCATCATAATTACGACAACAGCCCTGCGAGGTAGGAATTGTCCTAATATCAAGGAGACAAAGCCCAGGAAAGAAGGTAACTCACCCGAGAGAGTGACTTCACGGCACAAGATCTCTCATCCGGGCCCTGAAACTAGGCTTACCAGGTGCCCGCTACTGGCGAGCAAACTCCTCGTAACTGTTGTTGATACTCACTGACGCTTGTGCGGCTGGCGGGCGGAAGCAGGCTGGTAAAACGGAGGGAGGGGTCTTCACCACCGTGTGGTGATGTCACATCTGGAGTGACCCAGAAGCACCGGCATCATGCTAGGGGAAGGCTGTTAGCACGTGCCCCAAAACTCCATAGAGGAGCAGCGGTAGGAGACAGCAGCAATCGCTTCTCGCCACTTTCCCCCTGCAGTAAGTATCCCACCCCCCATTTCTCATTCGTCGCCCGGCCCGCAACCTTAAAGGAAACGGCTTCGGCAAGGGGGCTAGCATCGCCGCCACCCCCAAACCACAGGCCCGTAACCACTAAATTTGTAGACACGGATGCTTGCCGGACAGTCCCGGCAGAGCGTGGGAACTGACATCCCACATTTTGAGAAGGCAGCCTGTCTTGCGCGAGATGAACTGTCAAGTGTTTTGCTTTGCTTTTCCTTTTTTTTGCCTTGCTGCACGGGTGCCAAGTCCTTGTTTAAAAAACGAGAAAGGGAAGAGGGGGGAAACCATATATCGGGAGTGAAACCTACCATTAAAACAATTACCGCAAAGTGGTAGGTCTGATTGCGGCAATTATGCTTACATTTCAAGGGGCAAAGAACATCTCTGCAAAAAGCCGGTGAAGATGAAGGAGGAGGCAGCAGCAGTGGGAGAGAGCAGCCATCGCTTCCCGATACTTTCCCAGGTATTTTTTGTACGAGTTCCTCTCCCCCTTGTGCAATCCCCTCCCCCTGGATAAGTGGAGCAGTGAAGGGCAGACTGATCGGCCCATGCTTACAGATTGCTCCCTCAATAGTCCCAGGGATATTTATGCTGACAGACAGACTGTGGGTGCTGGCTCATGGGGGTTCTGGGAACACTTCCCCGTTCTCGAGGTCCCACTTTAAAGATTTCCATACCCCCACCCACCCCACCTTTGAAACACAACCATTTCACGCTTGAGGTTTTATACTTGGCGATAAGCGGGTGTCGGTGCCTTTGAGGCAGGTCGGCCTCCTTGTTCCATAAATGATTGACTTCCGAGCGGAAATCAGTTCTGGATAATCTCGTGTGTGGCTTCCGAGGGTGGGAGGGTGGAGGGGGGGCAGGAGAAAACTTCCCAAATCTTGTACCCATCCCCCCCCACATACACTATTGTCTGGGTACAGTCCAATTTTAATTTCAACATACCTTTGGCAACCGGGATCTCAGGGGGGTCATGCCATTTTGAATCTGATTCCCCTCCACGGGCTTCCGCACAGGGCATCGTAGTTTTAAATCAACCTCCCTGTTACCCTTTTCAAAACACAGAATCGCATGCGTTTCTTTAGCCAAGGGACAGCGCAGTGTGCAGCTGGCAAGAATTTGGAAGGACCCTTCGAAACTTGAGTACGTTTAATTTCTGTTCTCGTTCTTCCCTAAGTGGCCTCCTGAAGTCCTAAACTAATGAGGGAAATCTGAGACATCCCTCCTGTACTCCTGCACAGGAGAATCCAAAACGACTTTCCAAAGTGCAAAATTAAGGATTTTAACCCTAATTTGTGACAGTGTTGGGGCTGGTGCGAAAGTTCAAATTCCTCGCACAGTTTCTTCCGACTAGGCACGAACCTGCGGTCATCCTCTTTTTCTTGACCTGTAGCCAAAAATCCTGGTCTTTTCACCAATGAGGTGGCAAGTTTGGGCTCCTCCTCTTCCTGTCAGGTGACTGTGATGTCACACCGCTGCAGTTTAGGGGGTTCTATGCAGTCACATAGGGAATTATGCACTTATAACCTCACTTTTCTCCACAATGGGAGCCCAAAGCCGCTTACATCCAGCATGGTGTAGTGGTTAAAGTGTTGGATGACAATCTGGGAGAGCCAGGTTCGAATCTCATGGAAGCCATGCAAGGTCACTGGGTGACTTTGGGCAAGTCACACACTCTCAGCTTAACTGACCCCACAGGGTTGTTGTGAGGACAAAATGGAGGAGAGAACAACATAAGCAAGAGGGGAGAAGAAGAAGAAGACAAGAGGAGGAGGAGGAGGAAGAGGAGGAGGAAGAAGAAGATGAAGACAAAGATGAAAACAAAGAAGAAATTGAATTTATACACCGCCCTTCTCTACCCGAAGGAGTCTCAGAGTGGCTTACAATCTCCTTTCCCTTCCCCTCCCCACAACAGACACCCTGGGAGGTAGGTGGGGCTGAGAGAGCTCTCTCGAGGACTGCCCTTGAGAGAAAAAGCTCTGAGAGAACTGTAACTGACCCAAGGTCTCACCAGCAGCCGCATGTGGAGGAGTGGGGAATCGAACCCGGTTCTCCCAGATTAGAGTCTGCACTCCTAACCACTACACCAATCTAGCATCAACCTTGTCCTCCACGGCTCCTGGTAGCAGGAGCTTAAACAGCTCCTCACAGTCCCCGCTAGCATTTGTGCATGCTTTCGTAACTGCCCTGTATGGTACAGCTGAAGGAGGCAGGCTGACTGAGTGAGTTGACTGAGACTGTGCAACAGGGTTGATAGAGACTGTGAAAAGCTAGATCGGGGGTCTCTAACACGGTACCCATCAGCACTACGGTGCCCTCTGACACCTTTTCTGGCGCCCACCAAGAGGGCGGGGCCAGGCAGGGCTTTTGCCCAGCAAGGCTTCTGATTGGCCGCCGGAGATTTGATCGCCTGTGTTGATTTTTCCAAACACTGCATTGGTAGCAGCTACCGCCACAGCACTGTGTGACTGAACTTGCCACGGCAATCACTTTCGCGGCCGGCTCCGCCTCCCTCCGCAGCCATTTTGGGGCAGCCATTTAGTTGCCGGACCCACCGCGCCGTGTCGGAATTCCAAATGTGCCCGCAGGCTCAGAAGGGGGGGGGATCTCTGAGCTAGACCGTGGGCACACGGAGGCAAGTGGGGGATACGTCCCCCTACAGCTTGCCGAGTCGGTCCTAGGGAGCGGCTCCTTATTGCCCAGTCTAATTAGATTAAAAGCCAAATGTTTTGGGGCAACGGAGGTGGGGGTTTGGGGGGAGTCGGGGAAACAAAACGAGACAAAGCTAAGAAATTAAGCCGGAGGATATGCAAACACCGATGTTTAGGGCGAAAGGCGAGTCTGGAAACAGTTTAACGCAAGCCAGGCATGGCTGGGGGCCAGCGGCACATGAGATTGGGGGGGGGGTTGCTCCGGGCTAATTGTATCCCTCGTGCAGGCTACTCCGGCACACTAATAGGTTTTAATAAAAAGTTTCAATTGGACCAGTAAACCCCTCATTAAGCTGTTTTTAAAGCATGAATTTAAGAGCGGGGAGGGCGAAAGGTCGCCGGGAGTCCTTAATTCACAACGGCTGGCGAGAAGTGCTCCTGCAATGGCAAGCTAAGCGCCGGAGTGTCCGGGGCCACATAAACATCCGACTCGGCCGGGGAAGGGCCAGCTAAGTGACAGTTTGAAAAATAGATTTAATAAGCCTGAAGGGGGGGCAGGGTCCCCCGATCCTACACAAACAAGGGGAATAAGCCACAGTTCATTTGTCCTGCTTCCACAAATAAAATTAAAACACACACCCGCGCTGACTAATATACAAACAAGAACTTAAGAGGCGCTTATGGGGCAGAGATTCCAAGCCTCCTGGAGCGTTCAATTGATGCCTTGCCCCTGGAGCACTGGGTGCTTTTATACAAAGTTAACATTTTCCAAAAAAGCCAGATGGAAGGAGAAGAGGAGATTGGATTTATACCCCGCCCTTCACTACCTGAAGGAGTCTCAGAGCGGCTGACAATCTCCTTTCCCCTCCCCTCCCCACAACAGACACCGTGGGAGGTAGATGGAGCTCAGAGATCTCTCTCGAGAACTGCCCTTGAGAAAACAGCTCTGAGAGAACTTGTGACTGACCCCAGGTCACGCCAGCAGCTGCATGTGGAGGAGTGGGTTCTCCGTGCTCCTACCCACTATGCCAGACTGGGTCTCAGGAGAAGTCCCCACCCCAATGACCTTAGGAGATGATTCCAGATCAAGGGGAGAGAAGACAGACAACACACAGAGGGGCTCGGAAGTAAAAAACCTATCACAAATGTATGCGCTCTTCCTTGCTGCCACCTCTGCCTTGCTGCCACAACAACCCTGTGAGGTAGGTGAAGCTTACAGAAGGTTGGTGGCCCAAAGTCACTCAAGGAGCTTCCCAGTGGATTGGCGATTTGAGGCCATGTCTCCCAGGTTCAGAAGAAGATGAAAAAGAGGAGGAGGACATTTGATTTATATCCCGCCCCTTCACTACCCGAAGGAGTCTCAGAATGGCTTACAAACTCCTTTCCCTTCCCCTCCCCACAACAGACACCCCGTAAGGTAGGTGGGGCTGAGAGAGCTCTTTCCAGAACCGCCCCTGAGAGAACAGCTCTGAGAGAACTTGTGACCGACCGAAGGTAACCCAGCTGGCTGCATCTGGAGAAGTGGGGAATCAAATTTGGCTCTCCCAGATTAGAGTCTGCCACTCTTAACCACCACACCAAGCTGGTTCCACTACATTGGCTCACTAGTGAACAAATAAGTTCAGGGCTCCCCAACCTTTTTGAGCCTGTGGGCACCTTTGGAATTCTGACACAGGGTGCTGGGGAGGCAGGATTAAAGAACAAGAGGTTGGGGGCAGGAAGGAGAAATTCCCCTGCCTCACCCCACCACACTCACAGTTCTAGGCGGTGAAGTTTTTCTCATGACCCTCCCCAGCCAGGAAAACAGTTGAATGCTCCAAACAGCTGCCGGACGGCCCTGGAAACAGGTGCTTCTTATTAAAAATCCACCCCTGGGACAGAAGAGAGTCTCCTCTCTCTCTCTCTCGCTCTTGCCAAGAAAGATGGAATGAGGAGGAAACTGGGTCCCGGGAGACCGTAGAGAGGAACCCAATGGCGGTCGGGTGTGACAAATCCGTTTAGGCTCTGTTTGGCGGCCGGAAGATCACTGAGGAGAATTTCCAACCTGGAGGGCAACAGAGGCCATTGGAAGGCAGGGGAGGGGGCGTACTGTGCCGAGGGGAAACGCTGAGCTGTTGCATCCAGTCCCGAAGACACTCCAAACGTCTCCGCAAAGCACCTCAAGAAACGGGCCCAAGAAGGAAACATCGCTTCATACAGAGTCAGAGCGTCATAAGACAAGTATTGTCCACTCCGACTTGTAGCGGCTTGCCAGGGTGTCAGGCCGAGGTCTTTCATGTTACATGCTGCCTGCTCTTTTTAACTGGAGATGGCAGGGATTGAACCTGAGACCTTCTGCGTGCCGAGCAGCGGCTCTGCCACTGAGCCACGACACCTCCCGAAAGGGCTGGCAAGGAGCCAAACCAGCGTTTGCACAAGGGCTCCCCCACCCCCTACCCCATGCAAACACAGGAGTGACATCTTAGCCACAGCAGAAATGGTGATCGATAATGGCTAAAGCTCATCGCTCAGGGCCAATGCAGTCCGCACACCACTTGGGGCAGCTTCTGTGCACCTGTGAACAACCACACATGCGGCACTCTGCAATCACCACTGAGTCCGTTGCATTTACTGCTTAGAAGGGACTCCCCCGTAATCTGGTTCTTTGTAAAGCGGCTGGCTTGCACTGAGACAAAAATCTTCCTAGCAAGCTTCACCAAGCGCGATTCTTGTCATCCTTCACTGCCGCTCTAAAAATTAATCTGACCGTCCTTTGGAAACTTTTGACTGAGAAGACATGAGTTTGGTTTCTATGGGGAATCAAATGTCAGCCTGAAGAAACACACCTTCAGAAGCGTAGAGCAGGATCCCAGAAACTGCAGGAATGAGTCCCGTTTGCTCCCAAGGACCAGAAACTCTCACCCCCCTTCCCAAAATTGTCCTCCAGGGCTGAACAGCAAATGGCTTCCAAAAATACTCTGTGACTCAGAGCCACTCTGCAGGGTTGGTTTTTTCCCACCCTCTGCCCCCTCGAGTGTCAACAAAATTAGGAACTTCGGCAACAAGGGGTTTCTGTAATGCTTCCGAACTCAAGATTTTCAACAACTTTTTTCCAACTCCTTCCCCCCAACAACAACAACACAAAAAAAAGAACAGAAGGAAGGGAGGAAAAGAACAACAAAAGGATAAAACCGAGCAGCTATCCAAACAAGACAGTTATTTGCATGCAACGCTTGTACATTGATAGACACGTATATACTACCCAGTAATTTGCCCTGTATTTTATTATGATATTTTTAAGACACTACAGATATAGACAGGTTTTGTTTGAAATAACAGCCTACTCAGACGTCTTTTATTTTATTTCTCCCCCCCCCCCCGGCCCCATTTTTAAAGACGAAGCTGCATTATACTTCCGGCAATGGAACAGGAAGCTCTCGGTGCGCACAAAAGATCCCTGCAGGAATTCCTTAAAGACTCCTCTTTGAAGTCAACAGCTCACCAAGCCCTAAAGATGGGAAGCTTCAAAACTCAGCGATATTTAAATGCCTTTCGACAACAACGGATAAAGGATGACAAAACGCCACTGTTCCAGGGCCTTAACGAAAGACAAATATTGCGGGTTTCCTGCATTCCTTGTCCGTAAAAAAAAGAAGAAGGGTACATTCGGCAGAAGGAGTCGTCCCGTCCAAAAACAGAAGGAAGAGAAAGAGAATTCCCACTGTGCACAAAGCCTTTGATTAACCGGGCGCTCAGACTTCCTCCAGATCAGGAGATAGCCAACACTTCTCCATCTTTTTGAGGGACTCAATCAAGGGAGCGGGCAGAGATGACAGGCTCCTAACGTCTTGGTGGGAGCGAAAGGCGAGTGGTCCTCTAACCCGCGCGGAGGCGGTTGTGGGGGTACTGTCAGTTAGCCATAGACTAACTGCCATAGGTTTGGGTGAACATCTTGTCATGATCGGTGAAGTTGCTGAGTTGTATGTATCAATGCTTCCTGGTTTGCCATTGAGTTTGATGTTCAAATAATAATGCTTTGTGTTCCAGGGTTTCCTTCAACCTCTTTAGGTCCCGACCGGGAGATAGCACCAGGGACCCGACTCCCACCTTTGGAATGCGCGCCTCGCTTGCTTCGCTTCGCCTTGCGCATGCTCATTACTCATTTGCTTTCTTTTCCCTTTTATCTCTAGCTGCCAGTTCCTTAGCTAACGACCTTGAACAAAAGTGCCTCCTTGTTATGTGTTACAAGAATCACAGTTGTTATGTATTCATTTTGCTTCGTTTCCCAGGGAACTTTTCCTCCAAAAACCTTCAACAGTGTTTCTCCCTGAGAACTCATTTTGCCACGCTTTCCTTGGGAACACTGGGCCCGTATATTTGGGTGCCAAGAATTCTCACTATTGATTGGTAGAGGGTAGTTAGACCATATTTCATATCAAGTATAGTAGTAACTGCATTTCTATGCTTGGGCATTACTAACAGGAAAAGTGTTTGACGAACATGATCTTTTCTACAAATAAAGGATTTTCTGCTTAAGGAGACCTGTTGTAGTCTATATCTGTTGGGACATTCTCACAGGCACCAGCCCTCCCCGGGTGCAAAGGCGGGACCAAAATCAAGCACGAGCACATGAAGATTTGATGTAGGTGTTACAGGCGCCAAACCAGAGCCTGGCTCACTTTTAATAAGGAGAGAACCTTCCTGCAAGTGCTCCAGGAAGTAACCTAGAAAGGCTGGGCCTGGGGTTCCCCATCGCGCTCCTCAGCACCGTTCCTGGTGCCCGCCAAGTGTTTCTAGAAAGTGGGTGTGGCCAAGTGGGGATCCTGCCCAGCAGGGCTTCTGACTGGGCACTGGTGAGCCAATCAGCTGATCGCATTCAAATAACATTGTTTCAGCAGCAGCTGCCACCACAGTATTGGTTTTATTCTCTCTCTCTCCTCTTCCCCAGTGTCTTCTCCTGAGCATTTAGGGTCCCCGTGTATTTGGCTCCTCCTTGTGCCACAGACAATCTGTGGCTGACTCTGCTTCCTGTCACAGCCATTTTGTGGACACACCCACCATACTGTGTTGGGATTCCAAAGGTGCCCACAGGCTCAAAAAGGTTGGGGGACCCCTGGGTTAGGTTATCGTGCCCTGTGATAAATTAATGTTTACTCGACTTCCTCTAGATTATTAAAGTTAAAATAAATAAAGCAGAACATCCCCAAACCAAGGAATTTGATATCATAGCTAGAGATCAGGATGAATAGACTTAAGAATATCAAAAGAGCCCAGCTAGATCAGACCAGTGGTCCATCTAGTCCAGCATCCCATCTCACACAATGGCCAACCAGTTCATCTGGGGGGCCAACAACAGGGCGGAGAGGCCGAGGCCTTCCCCTGATAAGAACCTCAGCAGAGCCCTGCTGGACCAGACCAGTGAAGGTCCATCTAGTCCAGCCTCCAGTCTCACACAGTGGCCAGCCAGTTCTTCTGGAGGGCCAACAACAGGGCAGAGAGGCTGAGGCCTTCCCCCAATATTAAGAATATAAGAAGAGCCCTGCTGGGTCAGACCAGTGTGGGTACATCTAGTCCAGCATTCTGTCTCACACAGTGGCCAGCCAGTTCTTCTGGAGGGCCAGCAACAGGGCAGAGAGGCTGAGGCCTTCCCCTGATGTTGCCTCCTGGCTCATATCACCACCTTCTCCACACAGTGGGGGTCTCTAAGCATAGGAGTTGAACACACCCACTTTCTCAGGTTGTTTTTTTTGCGGGGGGGGGGGGTAGCTGGCCCAGAACCTGAAGACAGACAGTAGAGTCAGGATCTGTTCGAGAAAACTTTCTATCCCATCCTGAAGCCCTTGATCCAGCCTGGCATTCTGCCTGTGAAAGAGCTCTTCCCACCCCAGAGCCATCTAGATCTACATTTCCCTAAAGAATGGGAGAATCAGTAACAGAGAAAAAAAAATTAAATATTACATACCCTCAAAGTGCCTGAAAAACCCCTACGGGAGATTTTCTGAATTATGCTCACTTACCAAAGGAATACCTGCAAAAGAAACAGGAGGAAACAATATTAAAAACACAAGCTAAAAGATATTATTTCCAGGCGGCTTTGAGAGCAGGGCGTCAGAGTTATTTTAGTTGTTTTTTTTCGTCCTGCTGAAGTTCCCTTGTCTTTCAGGAAGTTCTTAAGAGAACTGCAGGACTACAAGAAGACACAAAAGCCACCCGCTCCATAGGGATTGAAGACGTTTCACTTGGTTATGACACTATTGCCAGTTCTCTGCTTATGTCACTGAAACCCCACGGAGGAAAATGGCTACCTCACCGAGAAAGATAGATCAGCCACACCTCTAGCAGTTTTCTCATCATCGTCATCTGTAATAGACTTCTTTCCTCCTTTGGGGGGGGTATTTGTTTTTGTCCCACCCACCCCACTGTCAAAGTCAACCCGCTTCAACCTCTTTCCTTGGAAGCGCCAACTTCAGCAATCCTGCAAACTCCCACCATTCACAAACACTGGCCAACTCGAAGCCTCGGACGATTCCCCGCAAGATAAACAAGCAGAAACGAAAAAATTGCTTTCCAGGGTCTGCGAGGAGTTCCTGGAAGTGCTTTTCCTTTAATCAGAACTGAAGCGGTACCTCGTCCAAGTCCACCATCAATTTATGACATGCTATTAAACTGAAAGCGCTTCAGAGGGTTAAGTAACATCTACGGCAGCTGGTTTGAGTTGCTTCTAAGCTGTTGGCGTTCCACAGTGGTCATGGCGGTGGCGGGGAGGGGAAGGAAATACATTTACAAGCTAGTAAATGAAAGCACTTGTCTGGTTTCTGGATCCACTTTATTGTGGTCCCTGATCTTTTAAGAACCACCCTTTATTTACCGAAAAAATCAATACAAAAACAGGTAGGACACTTAATTAAAACATAAAAAGTTCCCCCCTTTTTAAATCTCGTGATCTCAAAGATCCCGAGGTAGTACCTTTTCTCTAAACACAAATTAAAAAATCCAGCCAAATCCCCATACTGGTTATCCAGGGTCACTCACAGGTTAGTGGGCTTCTTTAGGGAACTTGTGAACGCTACGAGAGTGAGCTCCCAGACGTGATCTGTGGGATTGCTTGTATTGGAGAGGAAACAAAAAGAGAGTCAAAAAAGACCCTGGTCCTTCCAGGGGCGACAACATTTTCGACCTCCAATTCCTCCCTCGAATCAAGGACATAAGAAGACCACTGAAGAATCCGACTAAGGATCTATGACTGAGTATATGCATAGGATGTCATTCTACAGAAGAAGCAGAGACACAATTCCTTTACAAGTGACCCACAGATGAACAGGAGGCCTCTCTTGTTAAAAATACACCAGGTGGGGATTAAGGGCCCTTGCAGAGGCCCATTTAATCACTAGGAACATGGTTGCCCTGCTACGCTGCTAAGACATGTACAGAAGCGCTTCCTGGCGGATTGTGCCACTGAGATGATGAACTGGAGATACGCTTAGGGTTGCCAGCCTCCAGGTGGGGCCTGGGGATTCCCTGCTTTTACAACTGATCTCCAGCTGAGAGAGATCAGCTCCCCTGGAGAAAATGGCTGCTTTGAAGGGTGGACTCTATGGCTGCGGCTTCTCTCCTCCCCTAACCCCGCCCTCTCCTGGATCCGCCCCCAAAGTCTCCAGGTATTTTCCAACCCAGACTTGGCAACCCTAGATACGCTCCAAATTAATGATATTTTAGACAGTATTAAGACACTTGAAATACCACACACACACACACACACACAAAAACATGCTCTAAGAAAATTTATTTTAAAACTGCTACAAAAAAAAGAAAAACCCTGGAATCACTTGAAACAAACTGTATTCAGGTGAATTTACTATATTTAATACAAAGATTGTGGCAGCATGCCCCCAAGATTTTAAAATTTTTTACATGGAGAGTCCATTAACGAAAAGCAAATAACCAAATACCTTATGTAACTTGCAAAGATGGGACTAGAACCTATCAGTCTGCAGTCTGAGCCCGCCGTACGGCGAGGAGGGCGGGATATAAATCTCAATAAATAATAAAATAAATAATAAAATAATAATAAAGTCTCGCTGACAGGGGATTTTTACAGAAAGCTTTATTCTTCAAACGCACCGGCCGCAACTGATATCAAATAAATTATGCGGGCTGGGGAAGGGAGTGCAAATACAGGAAATTCCTCCAAAAAAGTAAGCTGCGTTTGCGTATTCCAGCACTGCAAACTATTTTGCGCACTTTTCCATATCGCAAGAGGCACTATGCCCATCAGCTAAAACTGAGTTGAGCAATCCATGAAAGACTTGGAATTAATATCTGGTGTAGCATAATGACTACAAAAACAAGCTGTGTATCAGGTTGCCCGGTGGGAATCTCACCGATGCTAGGCCAGCTGCTCTCTTTAAGCCTCAACCATCTCCCCCCCACCCCCCGCCCAGTAATATGGGGATTAAACCTAACTTGCAGGCTTGTAAATTACCTTTTGTAAAACCTACAGTTCTTCTGAGCATTCTGAAGTTTCAAATTATAAGTATCACTACTAGAAGCCCTGATTTGAGATCTACCGACCAGTACGTTTTTATCCCACCCTTTCTTCTAAGAGCTCATGATAATGTATGCCATTCCCCCCCCCCGCTTAATCCTCACAACAACCCTAAGAGGCGGCCTAGGTGGAGAGAGTGACTGGACAAGGTCACCTGAATGAGCTTCAAGGCGAAGATCTGAACCTGGACCTTACAAACCTGAGTTCGGCACTCAAACCATTACACCTCATTACCTCTTTCGGAGGCCACAACTGAACTGAGTGCCGACACAATTACCATCTGTGCCGAAAGAAAGCAGACCCCTCTAACTCGATCTGTGCTTCAGTCTTAAACTCAGGCTCTCCTGCCAAGGATGGTATTTGAAGCTTGCCGGATCAGGGCCCAGGGGCCTGCAAAGATGGGACAAGAACGATTCTGTTCTGACACGAGCCGTCACAAAGTTATAATTCTGGAAATTGAGAGGCATGTTTCCCATTAGATCCATTCGCCCCCTGCTCACACGGCAAGGCAACGAAACTGTCACATGGTATTAATCTCGGTTTCATTAATATTTCTATCAGCCGTGCACAGTGTTCTTTGAAACCAGACACCCCGCCAGCTCTCTCCTCACCTCCCCACCCCACAGTATCAGTGAGAAGTGCCAAATCTGCTTCCCCTACAGGAAGGATGACCCCCCCCCCTGAGATTCCTTAACTTTGGGTTCAAGTTTCTAGAAATAATTCTTTTTCCGTAAGGAAGGGGGAATGAAGGATGCAACATTACAGTCCATGATAAAGGCATTCCTGATCTTTACTGCCAAAGAAATGAGCAACTCTATCAGTGAAAAGGGATATTATATTGTCTAAAATGAGAACTTTGCTTTCCGGAAGTGAGCCAATGGTAAAACCCAAACCAAGCTTACCCTATTTACCCTCCAAAAAAAAGGTTATAAACAAAAAAAATCCTTACTAATGGATATCATTTCTTTTCAGAACTCAACTCTGTCTCTCCTCTTCCCTATCAAGTATGTTAGTTCCTAAATAAACCTTTATCGACTCTTTAATCAGGTTATGCCCCACTGCTGTGTTAATTGCCAACAGAAGCAAGCCTAATCCAATCACAGACTGGTTCCCCCCTGGGAAAACTATTTGCAGTGATCCCCTCAAGGGAAGAACCAGCAACTTTTGACAGAGGCCAAGAAAGATTGTGGGCTGGCAACCCCCAGATAATGAACAGCATGCTGTGAGAAAACCAGCAGATTACGCATTCAGTTATTTATGCCGCACCAGTGCTGGCTTTAACAATTTGAGGGGAACAAAATGGAAAAGTGGCATCCAAGGGATTAATAGTGTTTGTGCTGATGGCAGCCAGTAGGGCAATAGAAAAGTGTTGGAAATCTGGAAGAAGAAGAAGAAGACGACGACTAAGAAGAAGAAGACCAAGAAGAAGAAGACCAAGAAAAAGAAGACCAAGAAAAAGAAGACCAAGAAGAAGAAGACCAAGAAGATGACGATGACTAAGAAGAAGAAGACCAAGAAGAAGAAGACCAAGAAGATGATGACGACCAGGAAGAAGAAGACCAAGAAGAAGACGACGACCAAGAAGAAGAAGACCAAGAAGAAGAAGACCAAGAAGAAGAAGACGAAGACCAAGAAGATGACAACGACTAAGAAGAAGATGACAATGACCAAGAAGAAGAAGACCAAGAAGATGACGACAACCAAGAAGAAGATCAATAAGAACACCATCAAGAAGAAGATGATGACAACCAAGAAGACAAAGAAAAAGGAGGAGTTGGATTTATACCCCACCCTTCACTCGGAGCGGCTTACAATCTCCTTCCCTTCCTCTCCCCACAAGAGACACCCTATGAAGTAGGTGGGGCTGAGAGAGCTCTGAGAGAACTGTGACCGTCCCAAGGTCATCCAACTGACTGCATGTGGAGGAGGAATGGGGACTCAAACCCGGTTCTCCAGATTAGATTCTTAACCACTACACCAAATACTTGGTATTCTGAGTTATGGCAAACAGCTCTGGCAGAAACATTGAAATATCAACTTTAAGTAGTCAAAGATAAAGCTAAAATGTCAAATTGATATCAAACATGGCATGGTTTTATATCATATACGAATCAGAAAGGTATTCAAAAACTATACAAGCCCTTCCTCAATTTATGGAAACCAAATTAAGTATAGGGCAGGGGTGTCAAAAATGCGGCCCTGGGGCCAGATCAGGTCCCCAGAGGGCTTCTATCAGGCGCGCACTGGAACTGGCCGTCTCCTGCTTCCAGTTCTGTTGCTGCTGCTACATCACAGCTTGCTTCGCCAGACTCTCTCAGTCGCTCAGCCATTTCATGTTTTCCCCTGGCTCCTAGACTCAGAACTCTGAGCATGAGATTTCTGTGGTGAATGTCCATAAATCAAAAGTAGGTTTGCAGCTTACAGAGACACACCTGAACAGCATACTCAAGATTGCTACAGCACAGACATTTTGACGCAAGAATTCAGAGCAAGAGATGTCAGTTATCAGAGACTGTTAAATGGACAAAATATTGCAAGAGTGCTAGAGTTTTACGCGTGTTTTATTTAAAGTTTTAAAAAATCTATAATTGTTTGTGTCCTCCATAAAGTTCATATCTCCGCTATCTGGCATTACATTTTATGACACGCACAGTCCAGCCCAACAAGGTCTCATTTATGTCAGATCCAACCCTCATAACAAATGAGTTCAACACCCCGATATAGGATATACAAGGAATAATTTTTAACTTCCTCTCTTAGTTATATCTTGTAAGATAAATTGAAAAACAGGTTAAATATTAAGTTCTCTGTCAATAATTTCATTGGCTTCCTTTTGTATTTGTGTATAGGTTCTTCTTCTGTAGTCTTGTTTCTCTATTTTGTAATTTTAAAAGTTTTTGCTTCCTTGTTAGTTTAGTTGTCTTGAGCGGTGGTGGTTCCTTTTGTTTGAAAAATGAATACAAGATTTTTAAAAAGGAAATCAGCAGAAGGCTGCTGTTCAGGCTAAGAAGAAGAAGAGACTGGACTTATACCCTTCCCTTCACTAGCCGAAGGAGTCTCAGAGCGGCTTTTACAATCGCCTTTCCACTCCCCTCCCCACAACAGACACCCTGGGAGGCAGGTGGGGCTGAGAGAGCTCTTTTGAGGACTGCCCATGAGAGAACAGCTCTGAAAGAATTTGTGACTGACTGCATGTGGAGGAGTGGGGGTTCTCCCAGCTTAGAGTCTGCACTCCTACCCATTACACCAAACTGGCTCTCACACCAAACTGGCTAAAGCATCCTTCTGTGGAAGAGGTCACCCGATGGACCTCTGCATGAGTCGCAGTCTACCCTGCGACTCATGTGTCGCAGTCTATCCTTTCAGTACGCAGCTGAGTGAGAATGCTGGCATCTCTCTGGGGGAGTGGGGGAATGGGGGTGGGGTGGGAACAGGTCGCTCAAACATCCCCAATGCGGAGCAATGGAAGAATTATCCGCTCTCAGAGACTCCCAGAGGACAGCAGAGTGACTCTGCAGCTGCTGGAACCAACAGGGAGCCAGCAACCTTTAAAAAGCTACCACTTTGCTGAAGCCAGGGCTTTTGTGGTCTAGATGCACGGTGAGAAATTTCAGTCTGTAGAACCAGGTTCCCAATCTTTTTGTGCCCGCGGGCACCTTTGGAAAGGGCAGTAGGCGCAATCACAAAATGTCTGCTGCAGGAGGCGGGGCCAGTCACAAAATGGCTGCCGCAGGGGGTGGCGGCTATACACAACCCTAACAGTCACTCTTCAACATTCCAGGCAGAAGCTCCATTTCACAGGATGTAGTGGTTAAGTGCACGGACTCTAATCTGAGAGAACCAGGTTTGATTCCCCACTCCAGCATATGCAGCAGCTGGTGAGACCTTGGGTCAGTCACAAGTTCTCTCAGAGCTGTTCTCTCAGGAGCAGTCCTCGAGAGAGCTCTCTCAGCCCCGCCTACCTCACAGGGTGTCTGTTGTGTGGAGGGGAAGGGAAAGGAGTTTGTAAGCCGCTCTGAGACTCCGAGTGAAGGGCAGGGTATAAATCCAACCTCTTCTTCTTCTTTCAATTTGTGCAGCCAATCAAAAGCCGTGCTGGGCAAAAGCTCCACATAGCCCCACTCACTTTCTAAAAGCACTTGCTGGGCACCGAGGCATGGCTGTCGATAACACACCCAGGAAATAACCACGGGGTTAAAATGCCACGAAAATGCAAAAGGCCTAATTTGTGATGACGCCATGCAAAACTCAAACAACCGTTCACAACTGCAGGAACCAGTGAGGCCATGGCCTCCCTGAATGAACAGCTGTCACGGCTGAGAAATGCGCTGTCGGTATTTAATCCCTGGTTAATACAATTAAACCTATAATGATCTATTCCAATGCAGCAGTCCCTTGCTGGTGTCTCCCTTCGCAGTCTCCTTGTTGGAGGCTTCCAAGTCAACGGCTGACTGAAACTATTGCCCCACTCCTTCCTGAACGATACCGTTTCCCCGATCAAATTTGTCATCGCCGAGTCCAGCGGCGCCAGTTTCGACTCAGCGGCACAGGCCGAAAGGGAGAGGGACCCTTAATGGGGCACAAATGCACATGTAGCCAAAAAAAACCCCCACAAGCTTTCTCTGCCTGCGACGGCAAAGGCCAGAAAGAAGGAAAGCGCAATTGGGGACGTTCCCTCCGGCTGACGCTTCCTTTCCACCCAACCTCCGAGCCAGTTGGACGGGAGTTGAAAAGAGCTGGCGAGTGAGTCAACAGCGTCTGGTATCTGAGGCCTCCGGCCCAAAGCAAATAGATAAAGGCCTTAAAAATTAAAATAGGAAGGGACTTGAAAAGAATAAATTGGCCGCTTTGCTGGCAGGCATGCAAAAGAGGGAAAACGGCACGGCTCTTCCGGAAAAAAAGAAGACACTTATCTACCTTTGAACTGGGCTCCCGTTGGAAATCTCATCCTGTCCCCTCCTGTAACTCAAGACCCCGTCTCCGACAAAGGCAAGGGCCAGATGCGAGGAAAACAAAAGTATTTGGGAAGTCCAGGTGGACCCGTGAGGTGCCAAGGAAGAATGGGTCTGATCTACGGAAGGCCAGCCCTCTTCCTTTCGGCTCCTGAGAAAGTGCGGGGTAGCGGGTAGACCCGTCAGGTTAAGACGTGGGGAGGGATGCGGGTTCAGATCTCCATTTCGGCCACATGACTCTGAGAGCATCCTGGGCCCAGTTACTCGGCCTTGGCCCAACCTACCTTACAAGGTGGTTGTGAGGAAAGAACTTGTTGGAGAAACGGGACTTACAGAATCACAGACTTCCACGGTCATCATCTAGTCCAGCCCCCTGCACAATGCTGGAAATTCACAAATACCTCCCCCCACACACATCCCCAGGGATGCCTGTTCCACACCCAGAAGAGGACAAAAAACCTCCAGGATCTCCAGCCAGCCTGGGATATTTTGGGGCTCTGACAGCTGAAGGTGGTCCGGTCAACCCCATGTTCAAAGCGACATTAGAACATCATAATGTAACAAGAGCCCTGCCGGATCAGACCAGTGGTCCATCTAGCCCAGCCTCCAGTCTCACACACACGAACAGACAAAACTTCCTTATACTGAATCGGACCCTTGGTCCATCAAGGTCTGTATTGTCCACTCAGACTGGCAGCGGCTCTCCGGGGTCTCAGACGGAGGACTTTCACATCACTTCCGGCCTGGTACTTTTCACTGGAGATGCCAGGGATTGAACCGGGGCCCTTCTGCATGCCAAGCAGATGCTCTGCCACTGAGCTACGGTGTCTCCAACCAGTTCCTCGGGAGGTCCAACAACAGGGAATAGAAACTGAAGCCTTCCCCAATAAGAACATAAGAAGAGGCCTGCTAGATCAGACCAGTGGGCCATCTAGTCCAGCCTCCTGTCTCATACAAGGGCCAACCTGTTCCTCTCGAGGGCCAACAACAGGGCACAGAGGCCGAGGCCTTCATAAGAACATAAGAAGAGCCCTGCTGGATCATACCAGTGAGGGTCCATCTAGTCCAGCCTCCTGTCTCACACAGGGGCCAACTAGTTTTTCTGGAGGGCCAACAACAGGGCATGGAGGCCGAGGCCTTCATAAGAACATAAGAAGAGGCCTGCTGGATCAGACCAGTGGTCCATCTAGCCCAGCATCCTGTCTCACACAGGGGCCAATTAGTTCCTCTGGAGGGCCAACAACAGGGCACAGAGGCCGAGGCCTTCATAAGAACATAAGAAGAGCCCTGCTGGATAAGACCAGTGGTCCATCTAGTCCAGCCTCCTGTCTCACACAGGGGCCAACTAGTTCCTTTGGAGGGCCAACAACAGGGCAGAGAGGCCGAGGCCTCCCCCTGATGTTGCCTCCTGGCTCTGGGATTCAGAAGTTTAGTACCTCAGAATGTGGTGGCTCCACGGCTAGTAGCCACTGATAGAATCCACGAATCTATGTAATCCCCCTTTAAAGCTGTTTATTCCTTTGGCCATCACTACATCCTCTGGCAGCGAATTCCACATTTTAATCACTCTCTGTGTCCAGAAGGATTCCCTTTTGTCTTCCCCTTTCCATGGCTATGTTGGGGAGGGTCAGGTAGCTCTATCACAAGCGGGGAGATACGGGAGAACAGCCGCTCCCCGAACGGACCACGATTCACCAGGAACCCTTTTCCAATTAGAGTCGCTCCTTTAAAGGGAAAGAAATATCAGCCCTGTTCCACCCAAACACCTTAAAAAACAAAAACCACGAAACATAAATCCACTCGCTGCCATCCCGAGCAACTGACA
This sequence comes from Lepidodactylus listeri, assembly GCA_029233225.1. NCBI lineage: Eukaryota > Metazoa > Chordata > Lepidosauria > Squamata > Gekkonidae > Lepidodactylus > Lepidodactylus listeri. Next base: position 3,561,046 of record JARCFY010000022.1, read on the forward strand.
GCCACAGTCTACGTGCCGGAATAATGAAATGGTTTCGACCAAGCAGTGACCCGTTGCGGAGAATCTGCAGAAAAAATGTAGCCACGGCTGAATGGAGTCCTGCAATGAGCCGCCCTGGATACCTGACCTGCTCCTCCAGACAACATTAACCCAGTTTCCCCCATAATTTATGCCACCAAGAGAACGGGGAAGAATTGGCAGCGACACCTTATTTTCCCCACTGCTGGAAGAGTTGGAGGCGACACCTTATTTCCCCCCACCGCTGGAAGAATCGGAGGCGACACCTTTATTTCCCCCACCGCTTCCTGCTCACAGACCATTCTGCCCCACAACTCTCAGCAAAGCTAGCCGTTTGCCATAAATCACCCGCAGAGGGAGGGAGCCCAAAGTCGCTCATGGTACAGAGGGGAGGGGGAAGGTGGAACCGGTAAACCAAAGTCAAACACAAACACAAGCTGGTCTCAAATGCCACCGGAGATTTCTTTCAGCCACAGATACCAGCGTTCCCAAAGAGACAGCGTGCCGCTGAGCGGGTAGAAGCCGAATTTCGGCACTCACTAGGAAGGTAAACATGGACCCGGGTCGGCCAATCCAGATGACTGCAACTACCGGACGAAGTTACAAGCCTTCACTAGGATCTGCTTGCAAAATCCCAGGCTGCCAACAAATCGCGTCACTCAGAGCTCCGCCAAACGTACCCTCGAGGGCTCTAGTAACTTATCGGGAAGTTCCTCAAACAAGGAAGAGCCATAACGACAAACAAACACTCGGGTGTTGGAAACAGCACTCGGAAGGCCAGAAGTTTGAGGTTTGCTTGTTCTAGCGTTCACAACGGCTGAGCTCCCCTCCCAACCCCCCAATCAGAAAGTCCTAAACTCTTACATGGTACCGTGAAGTCTCAACAACAGACGGAATCAAGAGGCGCCGACTTGGAAGGAAAGCCCACTGAGTAGAGCAGGACTCGCTTCCAAGTAAACATGGGGTCAGGCAAAATGCTTTATTGCTCTGGAGCAAACAATTGGATGTGGATCATGAGAAGGGGACCACAGACCTCCCTGGTTTTCCAAATCTTCCAGGGACCAGCTTTTCACAAAGGAGGATCTGGTAACAACTGAGGCAGGGTCTTCTCGACAGTGGCCCCGCTCTCATCAGGACTCAGCCTGCAAATCCCTCATTAAGAACATAAGAACGTAAGAAGAGCCCTGCTGGATCAAACTTATAGTCCATCTAGTCCAGCATCCTGTCTCACACCGTGGCCAACCTGTTACTCTGGACAGCTAACAGCCGGGTAGAGACGCTGAGACGTTCCACTAATAAGAGCATCAGAAGAGCCCTGCTGGATCAGACCAGTGGTCCATTTGGTCCAGCCTCCTGTCTCACACAGGGGCCAACCAGTTCCTCTGGAGGGCCAACAACAGGGCGGAGAGGCTGAGGTCTTCATAAGAACCTCAGAAGAGCCCTGCTGGATCAGACCAGTGAGGGTCCATCTAGTCCAGCATCCTGTCTCAGACAGTGGCCAACCAGTTCCTCTGGAGGGCCAACAACAGGGAAGAGAGGCCAAGGCCTTCCCCTGAGAAGAACACCAGAAGAGCCCTGCTGGATCAGACCAGTGAGGGTCCATCCAGTCCGGCATCCTGTCTCAAACAGTGGCCAACCAGTTCCTCTGGAGGGCCAACAACAGGGAAGAGAGGCCGAGGCCTTCCCCTGAGAAGAACCTCAGAAGAGCCCTGCTGGATCAGACAAGTTAGGGTCTCTCTAGTCCAGCCTCCTGTCTCACACAGTGGCCAACCAGTTCCTCTGGAGGGCCAACAAGAGGGCAGAGAGGCCGAGGCCTTGATAGAAACATAAGCTGAGACCTGCTGGATCAGACCAGTGAAGGTCCATCTAGTCCAGCCTCCTGTCTCACACAGTTCCTCTGGACAGCCAACAACATGGCACAGAAGCCAAGGCCTTCCCCTGATGTTGCCTCCTAATTTTGGGATTCATAGGATTAGTGCCTCTAAATGTGGAGGTTCATTGCTTAGTGGCTGGGTACTCTAGTAATAGCATTTCCTCCATCTGGAGAAATCTCCCCTTGGGACACTTTCCGGGGGAGATGCTTCCGTTCGCCCTCCCTCTCTGCTAGAGTCCATCCTTCTTTTCGTCTAAATCCTTTATCATTGTCGCATCGGCGTTTTCAATTTCCCCCACAGAGCTAGAGCCTCCCAGAACATGGCGGTGCCAAGTAAAGTTTCTACAGATGAGACAAAGGAACTCACCAGGTTTGTCCGACGTTAATGAGAGAGAGGTAGAGCATCCACAGGGCGGCCATGAGGATCATGTTGGCACAGCCGGTGACCAGGACAAAGGCCGCCATGGCCAAGCCGGCCAACGCGAAGCTGTCCAGGATGCTGTCCATGCTGGACCAGTCCAGGAACCAGATCAGAGTCGGGGCGTGGCTCAAAGCCTCCAAGTGGACCTTCCCTTTGAAGTAGTGCTTGATGTTCTCCAAAAACAGCTTGGCGGGCAGAAGGCCCTTCTGGCCAATCAGCGGCTTGTTCTGGTGGTAAGCCACCAAAAAAGCAACAACTGCAAGGGGGGGGGAAAGGAGAAAGGAAAACACGAACCAGTCAGGAAACTTTAACCCAAACAGTCACTTTTGAAGAAGAGGAGGAGATTGGATTTATACCCCACTCTTCACCAGGGGTCATTTCGTAGAAAAAGAGGTGCAGGAGCTCATTAGCATAACTCATTTGCATAACTCATTTGCATATACCACACCCCCTAACGTGCCGGAAGTGTGTCAGAAGGCAACACCCCCCCCTCAGGCTCCACTCCACAGGTGAGTGAAACTGACCTGCTCTTCCTCCATTCCCTTCCCCATCCAATACTTTGTGCAATAAAAATAAGCATAAAGAACACACCCTCATTCCCTTCCTGCTCCCTTGAAACCACCAGGTTTCAAGTAGACTTGAGATACCCGGGACATGTGCACCACCCATCCCTTCCCCTTCCCCTCCCCACAACAAGACACCCTGTGAGGTAGGTGGGGCTGAGAGAGGTCTTTTGAGAACTGCTCATGAGAGAACAGCTCTGAGAGAACTTGGGACTGGCCCAAGGTCACACCAGCAGCTGCATGTGGAGGAGTGGGGAATCAAACCCGGTTCTCCCAGATTAGAGTCCAACTCCTGACCACTACACCAAACTGATAAGGTGGAAGCTGCTGAAGGGTTGGTGAAATTTCTCCAGTACTTATGTGCCATGTGCCCAGATAAAAAATGGTATACTTAGAAAATTTATATGCCACTTTGAGCAAGTCTCTGGAAAAGCAGCACACAGTCATAAAAGGAACAATGATAAAATTATCAATATTAAAACACAACATTAAAAACAATAAAGACCCTAGCAGGGCTTTCCCCGGGACGCTGCACCTCTGCACTTCTCTGGGAAGCTGAGGAGGGGGCGGGGCTTGGTCATGGGCCCGCCCCCTGGGCTCCTCACTCCCGGAGCTGCGCTCCTGTGCGCTCCCGCTCCAACAGACCCCTGTCTATCCGGCTGCCTCTGTCACACTGTGGTTTGGGTTGGGTAGGTGCCCGACAGTGTTTTGCTTGGGCCTGCGGTGAGATTGGATTTATCCCCCGCCCTTCACTACCCGAAGGAGTCTCAGAGCGGCTTACGATCTCCTTTCCCTTCCCCTCCCCACAACAGACACCCTGTGAGGGAGGTGGGGCTGTGAGAGCTCTCTCGAGGACTGCCCTTGAGAGAATGGCTCTGAGAGAACTTGTGACTGACCCAAGGCCGTCAGAGCCAGTGGCTGTCACCAAGTCTTAGGGGTAGCAAGGCAGATTACAGACATCGGGGCCAAGTTCGGGTGCTGGTGGTTACAGGGCACCCGAATGTTTGTACCTTTCTGATTTTCAGTTCTCTCAGTGTCCACCCTGACCTCGCCAGCTCTCAGAAGCGAAGCAGGGCTATCCCTGGTCAGTAGCGAGAAGAGAGACCACCAAGGACGAGGAGGAGGAGGGATTGGATTTATACTCCGCCCTTCATTCAGAGTCTCAGAGCAGCCTGCAGTCTCCTCCCCTTCCCCTTCCTACAACAGACACCCTGTGAGGTAAGTGGGGCTGAGAGAGCTCTGAGAGAACTGCTTTTTCGAGAACAGCTCTGAGAGAACTTGTGACTGTCCCAAGGTCACCCCAGCAGCTGCAGGTGGCAGAGTGGGGACTCAAACCCCGTTCTCCCAGGTCAGAGTGCGTGCTCCTGACCATGACACCATACTGGATGTGTCCAGTGAAGCCACTGAAAGGGCAACAGAATGGAGGCCATGCCACCCCTCCCTGCCAAGAGCTATCCCCCGGGTTCAGTTTGGGTACCAGAATACAGGCGTTTCGTTCCCGCTTTCCCTTCGTGCAAGCCAAACGAGCACTTTATTACTTCTGCCCTGTCTTCCGTTTCCTTGCATCAGCCTCGTCTCCGTGACGCGACCTCGGGAAAGTCTTGTTTCGTGTGTCAAACGGTGCCTGAATCCCGTAGATCTGGCACCAGAGCCACAAACAAATCAGGAATGGCCCGCAAGGAAAATGGCCGAAACACAAAGGTTCACGACGGCACATAATGAGAAAAGAAAACCAAAAAGGGGGCCTTTGTGTATCTGTACACAGAACCCCAACAAAGAGGAGATGGCAGAGAAAGTGAACCCAGATTTGCCTCTTGCTATTCAACTTCCTGCTAGGAGAAGACACGACCATGTTATGGGCGAACAGGCCCGTATCGGTTTACTAGCTCAAACTTAACATGTGGAATTCACTGCTGCAGGAACGGCTTGGTGGTTACAAGGGGGGGATTGGATAAGCATATGGAGCAGAGGTCCACCGGTGGCTCTTAGCCACAAGGTAGAGGGAGAACACGCTGTCTGGGGCAAGTGATGCTCTGTCTTCTTGGTGTTTGGGGGACCACAGTGGGATGGCCTCACTGGTGGACCTCCCGATGGCCCCTGGGTTTTGGCCACTGTGTGACACAGAGTGTTGGACTGGATGGGCCACTGGCCTGATCCAACATGGCTTGTGGTCTTATGTCTGGGGCAGTGATGCTCTGTCTTCTTGGTGCTTGGGGGGCAACAGTGGGAGGGCTTCTGGAGTTCTAGCCCGACTGGTGGACCTCCTGATGGCACCTGGTATTTTTGGCCACTGTGTGACACAGAGTGTTGGACCGGACGGGCCACTGGCCTGATCCAACATGGCTTCTCTTACGTTCTTATGTCTGGACAGTGGTGCTCTGTATTCTTGGCACTTGGGGGGCAACAGTGGGGGGGCTTCTGGAGTTCTGGCCCCGCTGGTGGCCCTCCTGATCGTCCCTGGGTTTGGCCACTGGCCTGATCCAACATGGCTTCTCTCATGTTCCCCCTCATCCCCCTCACCTTAACAACACACCCAAACCTACACAAGCCCCATTTAATATCCCCACCTCGGACAAAAATAAAAAAAAAGTCCCATCATTCAAGGCGCTATCTCATTTACTTTGATTAAAATTGCAATTTGCTGGAAAGTTGTACCTAAAGTGCTAATCAAACTTCACCTCAAAATTGCTGCCCTTCCACCTAAACCCCTCATCAGTGCCAGAGTCCAAATTAGACCTCTGGCCAGTTTGCAAAGATAAACAAGGGATGAGTGAGTGGGAAAATACACACACACACACACACACATCCTACCAAAACTGTAAAAAAAGGAGCACACGTCGTATTTGCACAGAGACGTAAAGAACACCAGGTTGAGGCTTTTGAAGCAGCCAAAGTTGCGTGTTTATGGGCCGGTGAGAAAGGAAGAGCTATAGACAGGTTCCACACCAGGCCCAGCTGAAGAGGTTCCGATCCTAAAATAACAGCGAGAATTTCCGTCTTTTCAAAACTGCCAGAAGCCGTCTGACCACTTCCCAAACAGTCCAGGATGAGGCTATGCTGCAAACCACCACAACCCCTGTAAAAGTTATCATCAAATGGGGCTCTTTTAGTTTCCCTGAAAAGTTGGACTAGAAAACCTAGATCAGGGTGGGCAGCCATATCCGTCTGAACTATAAGAACAGAAGAGAAGCCAGTGTTGAATCAGGCCAGCGACCCATCCAGTCCAGCACTCTGTGTCACGCAGTGGCCAAAAAACCCCAGGTACCATCAGGAGGTCCAGCAGTGGGGCCAGGACACTAGAAGCCCTCCCACTGTTGCCCCCCCCCCCCAAGCACCAAGAATACAGAGCATCACTTGCCCCAGACCGAGAGCTCCTATCTATACCTTGTGGCTAAGAGCCACTGATGGACCTCTGCTCCATATGTTTCTCCAGTTCCCTCTGGAAGCCCTCCATGCTTGTAGCCGACACCACCTCATGTGGCAGTGAATTCCACGTGTTAATCACCCTTTGGGTGAAGAAGGACTTCCTTTTATCCCTTCTAACCCGACTGCTCAGCAATTTCATGGAGTGCCCACAAGTTCTTGTATGGTGAGAAAGGGAGAAAAGTACTTCTTTCTCTACCTGCTCTGTCCCATGCATCATCTTGTAAACCTCAATGATCTGGTATGTTTTATATGTCTGACGCTGTGTTGTATAAGCTTGTGTGTTTTAATACATTTTTAACTTTTTACTGTAAGCCACCCTGAGCCTGCCTTCGGCAGGGAGGGCAGGATAAAAAATTGAATAAATAAAAAATAAAATAAATATGTTCCCCCTCAGGTGTCGTTTCGCCAAGCTAAAGAGCCCCAAGCGCTTCAACCTTTCTTCACAGGGAAAGTGTTCCAACCCTTTTATCATCCTAGTTGCCCTTTTCTGCACTTTTCCCAATGCTATAATATGCTTTTCTGAGGTGTGGCGACCAGAACTGTACACACAGTGTTCAAAAATGAGGCCGCGCCATCGATTTATACAGGGGCATTATGATGCTGGCTGATTTGTTTTCAATTCCCCTCCTAATAACCCCCAGCATACCGTAGGCCTTTTTCATCGCAGTCACACACTGCCTCGACATTTTCAGTGAGGACAACAGAACAAAGACTGAATCCAGTGGCCCCTTTCAGACCAACGAAGTTTAATTTAATTTAAACCGAGATTCAGGTGATCAGCCGTGTTGGTCTGAAGCAAAAGAACAAAGCACCTTTAAGACCAACAAAGTCGAAGACCGACAAAGCTTAACTAGAAGTGTTCCTGCCCACGAAAGCTTATACCCAGAATGAAATTTTGTTGGTCTTAAAGGTGGCCCTGGCCTCAAACTTTGCACTAGAAAACCGAAAACATCTTCTTGGTCTCTCTGTACGCACGGGTAAAATGCAACTGATCTCTTCCATTCACTCCTTTTATTGTTGTTTCCAAGCCACCCCAGCTGTGGCCTGCTCTTCACGAATATTTTTATCCCGATTCTCCAAATAAACAACGGCCTCAAAGCAGCTCCCAGAAAAAAGAAAACAATGATAAAAGGTAGAGATGCAACTTAAGAAAGACACATTGTGCAAAACTAAAGAGCTCAATCTCACAAACAGAAACAAGAAACAGTCAACAAAAGAAACCCAAGCAGAGTGGAGCAAACAAACCCGCCAGGTTTCTGATGAAACAGACCAAAAAAAAGTTTTTGCTTGGTACCTTTGCCCAGGACAGAGTATGCCGGACTGGTTTGGTGTGGTGGTTAGGAGCGTGGACTCTAATCTGGGAGAACCGGGTTTGATTCCCCACTCCTCCTCCACATGCAGCCGCTGGTTTGACCTTGGGTCAGTCACAAGTTCTCCCAGAGCTGTTCTCTCAAGAGCAGTCTCTGTCAGAGCTCTCTCAGCCCCACCTACCTCACAGGGTGTCTGTTGTGGGGAGAGGAAAGGAAGGGGATTGTAAGCTGCTCTGAGACTCCTTCCAGTAGTGAAGGGCGGGGTATAAATCCAATCCTCCTCCTCCTCTATCACCACCTGCCTCACCTTTGATGGATGGGTGGCTACCTGGAGAAGGGACCCAGGAAATACTAACAGTGGAACAGGGAATCCTTAATACCCCAGGTCCCAAACTGGTTAGCAGATGATAAGTCAAAACCAGCCCCAGGAACTGTGCCTCGAAACCACCTATAACCCAACATCCATCCCACTGCATCAGGGTAAAAATAGGTTGGCGAAGGTCCGTTTCATCAACGGCCGCGGCATAATATTTGGAACCAGCAGACGCTCCCAAGAGGTCGACGGAGGCAGCTCCGAACAAAAGCACTTTGCAGAAACCCTAACTGACTGCCGCAGGAGGTGGCGGCGGCTACAAGTATGGACGTCTTCAAGAGGGAATTGGATGAACATCTGGAGCAGAGGTCCATCAGTGGCTATCAGCCACAAGGTATAGATAAGAACTCTCAGTCTGGGGCAAAGGATGCTCTGTATTCTTGGTGCTTCGGGGGGGGGGGGCAACAGTGGGAGGGCTTCTAGTGTCCTGGCCCCACTGCTGGACCTTCTGAGGGCACCTGGTATTTTTGGCCACTGTGTGACAGAGCGTTGGACTGGAGGGGCCATTGGCCTGATCAGGGGTCCTTTTGTAGAAAAAGAGGTGCAGGAGCTCATTAGCATAACTCATTAGCATATGCCACGCCCCCTGACATCACCGGAAGTGTGTCAGAAAGGGAACGTCAGTTTCAGCCCCCATTATACCCTATGGGCCATCGAAATCAATGGCAAAAACTCATAGGGTATATGAGGGGCTGGAGGAGAGGGGGTTTGAGGGAGAGGCTCCAACCTTGCAGGGTAGCTGCTGGGGCCTCTCCTCGAAATACCCACCAAGTTTCAAAAAGATTGGACCAGGGGGTCCAATTCTATGGGCCCCCAAACAGATTGTCCCATCCCCTCCATTGTTCTCTATGGTGGGAAAAAATGTTAACTTTTTTCCTCCCATAGAGAACAATGGAGGGAATGGGGGCAACCTGTTTGGGGGCCCGTAGAATTGGACCCCCTGGTCCAATCTTCTCGAAACTTGGTGGGTATTTCGAGAAGAGGCCCCAGCAGCTACCCTGCAAGTTTGGAGCCTCTCCCTCAAACCCCCTCCCCTCCAGTTGCTTTTAAAGTTGCCGCTTTCGGCAGCGGGCTGAATCAGATTAGAGAATCAGATTCAGCCCGTGGCCGCCCTAGTGGGCACTCCTGAGCTGGCGGAGCTTCGCTCCGCCTCGCTCCGGCCCCAACGGACCCCTGGGCCTGATCCAACACTGGCTTCTCTTCTGTTCTTATGGTTATGTTCTTAAGTTTTTTTCCTCTTCATAGCATGACAAGTTGGGGAAGATGCCTTGTAGCCACCACCACCTCTGTGAGGTGAATTCCACATGCTAACCACTCTTTGGGTGAAGAAGGACTTCCTTTGATCTGTTCTAACCCGACTGCTCAGCAATTCCGTGGAGTGCCCATGAGTTTTTGTCTTGGGAGAAAGCAGGGAAAGGACTGCTCTCTCTACCTGCGCTGTCCCATGCATAATCTCGTAAACCTCGATCACGTCACCCCTCAGTCATTGTTTCTCCAAGCTAAAGAGCCCCAAGCTCTTCAACCTTTCTTCACGCTCGGCGAAGACTTAGAGACGTGAAATCCAAAATGGTCCAGGGACCGCTTCTGTTTCACCCCCTCTCTTTAAATAACTAAGGAAGCCTGCTCTTGGCTCATATCTGAAGACCAAACAAACCAGAGACATTTATCAGGAAGCACGAAACTTACAAAACCAAGCCACATTTCACACACACACATACACACACACACACACACAAAACAGATTTGTATCTGGAGCCAGCAACTGACTACACCTTCAACCCAAAGCAGTATTTCTGGGCGGGGAAAACGTGGCTATTTTGCACCCAAGACACAAGCCCCTAAATTTAGGTACAAACTATAGGTCTTACAAATGGAGCCATTCATGAGTCGGGCGCTTGAGGAATGAAGTATTTAAACATGCCCAGACTCGGCGTCCTCTGGCTGCGCTGGAAGCCCAAACACCGCTGTGGTGTGCTTGCATTAATTTTGCAAAAAAAGAAGGAAAGAAAGAAACCTAGAGGCAAATCTATTTTCAGCCTGAAATGCAAGTTGCCTGAGGGCCTGAAATCACCGGTCCAAGTTCTGGACGCCCTTTCGGCACTCTGAAGAGCTGCAGGAGTTTCCTTCCGTACGCCGCCTTCAGTCTGAGGTTGTAAGACGATGTATAAATATTTTAATCATTACTAAAGGTGTGTTTTTTCCCTTTAGACAAGAATGCAGAATGGCGAAGTAGGCCTGCCAGTTAGGGCCAACCCCCCCCCCCCCAACAATATTCTGTTAGAGAATACTGTTTATTTTTCATTCATTCATTCGATGTATACCCCACCCTCCCTTTTGACACACACACCATCACGGTGTACGGCTAGCTCGGGAAGGAACCCGTGTTACAGTTGCGGTGATTTCTGCCGTATAAATATAATTTGGGCATGCGACCCCCAGGACTAAATACTGAGAGCCGTTTTGGTGTAGTGGTTAGGAGCGCGGACTCTAATCTGGGAGAGCTGGGTTTGATTCCCCACTCCTCCTCCACATGCAGCTGCTGGTGTGGCCGTGGGTCAGTCCCAAATTCTCTCAGAGCTGTTCTCTCAGAAGCAGTCCTCTCAAGAGCTCTCTCAGCCCCACCTACCTCACAATGTGTCTGTTGTGGGGAGGGGAAGGGAAAGGAAAGGAGATGGTGAGCCGGTCTAAGACTCCGAGTGAAGGGCGGGGTACAAATCCAAACTCTTCTTCTTATTCTCCTTCTATGTGTTCGGTACCAGAAACGATCATGCCAAATGGATATTCTGGGCAGAAATTCTCACCTGTGAAGTTACCCTTGTACATATATCCAAGCACATGAACATTGGCGTACACAGACGCGAGAATCCCTCCTCACCAAGTCCAGGTTGGAGGCCGGGCAGCCAGATCCAAGTCCTCGAGCCCCTTCGAGACCAAGACTGTCAGGGTAGAAACTTTTGAGAGTCAAAGAGTCGGGACTCTCGAAAGCTTATACTCCGGAGATCTCGGCGGTCTCGAGGGGGCTCCTGGACTCAGATCTCCCGGTTCTCCTGCAGACCCACACAGCTCCCCTCCGAAGCTGTGCAACCCCACGGCGATGCAGATTCAGTGGGACCGATCACCCAGCAGCAGGGTCCCCCCAAGCAATGCTCCCTCTAAACTGTGGAGTCCTGGGAGCCAATATTCTACTTGGTGAGCTCCTGGCATTCAAGTTGTGAGCGAGCGGTTTGGCTACGGCATAAATTATTTCCCTCTGGATCCAACCGTCCTGAGCGAAGACAACAATGCGTGAGCTAGAGGCTAAAAAAGCTGTGAGCACATTTACACTAAATCAGCTTAGAGGGAACGCTGGCCATGGGGCCGGCTGACACCTATCCTAGCCTATCCTGCCAGACAGTTTCAGAAAATGGGTGGAGCTTTTGGCCCAACGGGGATCCTTATTGGCCACCGGAGGCCTCCTTGGCAGTGTTCCCTCTAAGCTGAGTTAGTGTGAGCTAGCTCACAGTTCTTTAGCCTCCAGCTCACAGATTTTTGTCTTAGCCTAGGAAGGATGCCTCCAGAGCAAACTGATTTGTGCAGCGGCCAAACTGCTCGCTCACCACTTTCATGCCAGTCGCTCACAAAGTAGAATTTTTACTCACAAGACTCCACGGCTTAGAGGGACCATTGCTCCTTGGCCCTGCAGATTTGGGGGAAGTCGGACTTCACTTGCAGGGGTGGGGGAGAAGGGGCATTCCAGCGGCTCCTTGGGAAGCCCAGCAGGACGCCCGCCCGCCCCCCGCCCCCCCGGAGGCTGCCCTGCCCCCCTGCTCTCCCAAGTTCCACCCCGACCCCCACCCCGGCCGGGCACTCACAGTAGAGGGCGGCGGTGGCGCGCAGGAGGACCAGGCGCGTCAGCCAGAAGGTGCCCGGGCGCAGGGCCGGCGGGAGGGGCGCCGCTTGGGGCTGCCCGGGCGCCTCCTCCGCCTGCCCCTCCTGCCCCCCGCGCCGCCTCCGCAGCCCCCCGCCGCTCGCAGCCATCCCCGCCCGAGCCCCGCTGGAGCCAAGACAGCCAAGGGGGGGGCGGGGGCGCATGCGCGATGGGGAACGGCCACGGAGCGGGCGCCGGTTGGAGAGGCCGGCGGGCGGAGGCGCAGGCGCACCAGCCGCCTTCCTTCTCCTCCCGCGGGGGCTGCTGCGCCGGGCGCGATGAGGCTGGCCGAGCGAGCTGAAAGCCGAGGTCCGCCCTAAGGCACCAGCGCGGGGTCCTGGCTGGGGAGTCGCGGGTTCGAATCTCCTCTCTGCCAGGGTGTAGGGTTGCCAACCCGGACGGAGGACCTGGAGACCGATGCTCCCTCTAAGCCGGGGGGGGGGGGGCAATTGTTTTGGCTCGGGGGGCGCTTTGTGGGAGCGGAGGTTAGCGGGGGGCCGCACCTTTTAACATGATGGCATTCATTAGTTAACTTTGCATTTCAGAAAAGGTACAAATTGTATCATAAAAACCAATAAATAGAAATTAAATAAAATAGTGGTAGTTTGATTCCATTTATTTATGGTGCTGATTTCATATACTGCAAGCACATTTAATTTTAGAATCAGTTTAATGAGCCAAATGTACCCTATCACACTTTTCTACAATTTTTTGAAATCAGGAGTGAGATGGCTTGTTGAGATTCTCATCACAGCCTGCAAATTAATGTCTGTCAAAGAGCATCTATATTTACTCTTGTCGATCTTCATGCAAGAAACACTTTGCTCACAAATATATGTAGACCCAAATATAGGGAACTTTTTCCCAGCAAATTTCTTCATACATGGAAATTTTTTCAGCAGACAAAGATTTGTAAAAGTCAGCAAATGTCACAGCATTAAACATTTCTTTCACAGTGTGATCTGACTGCATGTCAATAAGTTCAAGCTGCAGCTCCTCAGGTGCTGTATCAATATCAGCAGTGATGGGATAAGAGAGCAAATTGAATTTAGGCTCAATTTTCTTGAAGTCCTAAAATCTTCTTGGCGGGCCGCAAAAAACTCTGTGGCGGGCCGCATGTGGCCCCCCGGGCCGCAATTTGCCCACCCCTGCTCTAAGCTGTCCTGTGAGCAAAAATCCTCCTTTGGAAGCTCCTGGCATTAAAGCTGTGAGCGAGCGATTTGGCTGCTGCTGCATCGGTCTGTTTGCTCTGGAGGCATCCTTCCTAGGCTAGGACCAAAAATGCGTGAGCCGGAGGCTAATAAACGGTGAGCTGGCTCACACTAACTCAGCTTAGAGGGAACACAGCTTCTGGAGCCCTCTTTCCTGAGCAAAGACAAGAATATGTGAGCCGGAGGCTGAAAAACTGTGAGCGAGCGCACACCAACTCAGCTTAGAGGGAACACTGCCTGGGAGGTGGGTGGGGCTGAGAGAGCTCTTTCGAGGGCTGCCCTTGAGAGAACAGCTCGGAGAAAACGTGTGACTGACCCAAAGTCACACCAGCAGCTGCATGTGGAGGAGGAGTGGGGAATCGAACCCAGCTCTCCCAGATTAGAGTCTGCGCTCCTAACCACTGTGCCGAACTGGCTGTTCCATTTTTATAACTGATCTCCAGCAATGGACATCAGTTCCCCAGGAGGAAAGGACTGCTTTGGAAGGTGGACTCTGAAGACATTACACCCGGCTGAGGTCCCTCCCCTCACCCTCTAGGCTGCGCCCCCCAAAATCTCCAGGCATTTCCCACCCCAAAGCTGGCAACCCTAGGCTAGGCTGAGAATCTGTGACAGGCCGCCCGGGGTCACCCAACGAGTTCCCATGGTAGAGTGGAGATTTGAACCTGGGTCTCTCTGATTTTAGTCCGGCGCTCTAGCCGCTCCTCTCCACTGTTTCTCTGAGGACCAATGAGGTCCCTCCCTTCCCCCAACCACACCTTCCCCAGGCTCCACCCCCCAAATTTCCAGGACTTTCCCAAGTCAGTTGGCAACCACGCTTATTTGTCTGTGAGCACATTTCCCTTTTCTAGAGCTCATCTGGGGGGAGGGTGCGCTAAAAGTGATTTCTTTTTTTAAGATGGGGTACATGCTGGTTTTCAGCTAAAGAATTTTGTCCTTGCTCTCTCGTAGGCCACCCTCAGCCTACTTTCTTTGTCTGTTTTAATCCGGCCCTCCCCACCAGGGCTCTGGGCAGTTTACATAAAAAGATACATAAAACAGCACGTTATTCAGTAAAACTCATGACATAAGCAGTTCATAATCATAGTTAAAATGCTAAGAAAGTGCTGGGGGTGATAATGTCCTACTAGACCAGGGGTGGCCAAACCGAGGCTCGGGAGCCGCATGCGGCTCTTTCACACATATTGTGTGGCTCCCGGCAGGGTGGCTGGGGAAGCGAAGGGGGGGCATGCCTCCCGTCCCAATTGGTCTTCCCTTCCCCAGTCAGAGTTCCCCTCCCTGGGTAGGTTTGAGAGGGGGGGGAGCAGAGAAGAAGAAGAAGAAGAAGAGATTGGATTTATACCCCGCCCTCCACTCGCCAAGGGAGTCTCAGAGCGGCTTACAAACTCCTTTTCCCTTCCCCTCCCCACAACAGACACCCTGTGAGGTAGGTGGGGCTGAGAGAGCGCTTTCCCAAGCTGTCCTTGAGGGAACAACTGGTCCAGAGCTATGGCTTGCCCAAGGTCATCCAGCCAGGTGCGAGTGGAGGAGTGGGGAATCAAACCCGGCTCTCCCAGATTAGAGTCCGCGCACTTAACCACTACACCAAACTGGCTCTCAAAGAGAAAGAAAGCAACTTTCACTTTAAATGTGTTCTCAAAGCCCCCTCCCCCCCACCCTCAATGGAGAAAGCATTTGTCTCTTTAAATATCATTATCAATTTCTGGTTTTACCCCTTTTGTTTTTATTGCTGGCAGTCTTATTTAATGTTAATAAAAAGAAAAATTGCATATTTTCCAATAAAAAACCCATGTGTGTAATATTTGTCCATGTGTTACAGCACTCGGAGATCCGATGTTTCTTCTATATGGCTCTTACGTTAAGCGAGTTTGGTCACCCCCTGTACTAGACCATGATGGTGTAATAATAAAGTCCGGCTGCAATTGATGTCCAAGATGTCACAGGCCAGGATGTTAATAAGGGCCTTTGTTATTGTGGGTGTTATTGGTGGCGGCTCCTAAGCAGAGGCCTGGTGGAAGAGCCCTGACGTCTTCCAGGAGCTCATTCCACCAGTGTGGAGCTGCCACTGAAAAGACCCTGTCTGGCATCTCTCAGTCCAGGGAGGGCCGGACGATTCTGTGACCCTGACCTCAGTGCCCTCTGGGGAACATGTGGGGAAGGGCGGGCTAGCAAATCAAATGCAATAAATAATAAATTAAATACATAGATAAAGATCTGCTTAATGTCTGACTTCCCCATTGTTCAAAGGGACACTCATTTCCCTCCCCCCCCCCTGCCCCCCGGACACACATTTCCCCCCATTTTTCCTTTTCTCTTTCCAGTGACAGTGGATGCCATCTTGAAATCTGGTTTCCGCCGAGCCGTCGTTTCCCTGAAACAGGAAGGACTAGAAAGGTTTCCTAACAGTGCGATCCCGTGTATGTCTAGTCCAGGCGAAACATATTGGTTTCTTACCTGCCGTGCACAAAGCCACACGCTGGCCATGCGCAGCTATAAAACAGCCAGGCCTCCTGCACAGGGGTGTATGGGGCCCTGAGAAAAGAAAAAAATGGAATTCTGCATCCCGTTTGAGTTAGTGCCGGGTGGTTCTTAACAGATCGATAGCCACGGGGAATCTTATCTGTTTCCAGGTGTCAGGCGGGCTTCGGCTGCTGAGGGGCTGCTTCTAAATGACCTTTTTGTTCTTCCGATTTTCCCATCGCTGCGGCTTGTTTTGTTCTGATTAGAAAGGGGATGAAGGGGGTGGGGACACAATAGGGCATTGTCGCGGTCAGGAAAAATAGCTTGTTTGTTTCGGGGTCCTGAGACTCAACTGGTCTCCCTCCTTCTTGCACCCCACATGAAACCCCCCCAGGCTAATTGAGAAATTAATACGGCAGGGAGATGGAAGGCGGTGCTTTCTGCTGGAGAGAGAGAGGAGGAGAAGAGAAGAGGAGATTGGGTTTATTCCACATCCTTCACTATCCGAGGGACTCTCAGAGCGGCTGACAGTCTCCTTTCCCTTCCCCTCCCCATAACAGACACCCTGTCAGGTTGGTGGGGCTGAGAGAGCTCTTTCGAGGACTGCCCTTGAGAGAACAGCTCCGAGAGAACTTGTGACTGGCCCAAGGTCACACCAGCAGCTGCATGTGGAGGAGTGGGGAATCAAACCCGGTTCTCCCAGATTAGAGTCCACGCTCCTAACCACCACACTAAACTGGGCCTCACAAAGAGGCTCTGAAAGCAACGGCAGCCAACTCCACATCGCATCGTGACGTCTGAGAAGTGGCTGGCAGGAGAGGGGGTCTCTGTCCGTCTGGACACCCGGCAAATGTCTGTTTTTACCTCCAAAACTGGCCAGGAAGTAAACGGGCAGAATACAGGAAAGGGCTGGGAGGAAACATCACTGCATTTTGTGTAAAGTGAAAGATCAAGGGTTGTTTGGTGTAGTGGTCAGGAGTGTGAACTCTGATCTGGGAGGACCAGGTTTGATTTTCCACATGCAGCTGCTGGCCTGACCTTGGGCAAGCCATAGTTCTGTCAGAGCTGTTCTCTCAAGAGCAGTCCTCAAAAGAGCTCTCTTTCCCCCTGGCTCCTAGACTCAGGACTCTGAGCCTGAGATTTCTGTGGTGAATGTCCATAAATCAAAAGTAGGGTTGCAGCTTACCGAGACACACCTGAACAGCATACTCAAGATTGCAACAGCACAGACATTTTGACGCAAGAATTCAGAGCAAGAGGTGTCAGTTATCAGAGACTGTTAAATAGACAAAATATTGCAAGAGTGCTAGAGTTTTACGCGTGTTTTATTTAAAGTTTTTAAAAATCTATCATTGTGTTTGTGTCCTTTATAAAGTTTATATCTCCGCTACCTGGCATTACATTTTATGACACACCTCGCCCGGCCCAACGAGGTCTCATTTATGTCAGATCTGGCCCTCATAACAAATGAGAATCCTTTTCTTCTTGCAAGGATAGACCAAGGAGGGAGAATTGCTATGGCGTATTGGTTGAACTAGAGCTGGGAAAATCTGGGTTGAAATCCCAGTTTGGTTTACTAGAAGACTTTGGATCAGAGTGTCAGCCTCACCTACCTCTCAGGGTTAATGCTAGCTCAAGGCAGCATTTCGGCTGAACGCAACCCACATTAGTTCCATGTGTGCAAGACTCGGGACATGCTCAGAGGCACCCTTTTCTTTCTGATATTTCTCTGTGTTTTGGGGCTCAGCTCTGGTACCAGAGCCGGTTTCGGCTGGCAACTCTGGCATGCCTGGCTTCAGGAAGCGGACTTCTCCGCACGCCGTTGACTCTAATTCAAGCCTGTGGGGCAGAATCCATGCAAAAGGCAGCCAGCCTGTGGGCGCACGGCCTCGGGCAGCCGGCCAAACCTCGGCCAAGGAGTCTGGCTCCACTGAATGTATATATTTTGCAAAAATCTAGTGAAAAGGGGAAGGGGAAGGGGAGGGCAGTCGTCTGTCTCCGGCAGAACAGCTGCAAGGAAATATTAAAAGAGGAATTTTTGTCTCCCATCCTCTGTAAAAAAAAATAAATCCCAGCTAGACAAAGAGTCCTGGGGGCTTGCAGGGGATTGGGGAAGGGTTTTCGCTGTAGAACCCGGTTTGCAAAAGATGGGAGGAGAGAGTCCCAGAAGAATAAGTTTGAGGACACCTCAGAAAGTTGGCTACTTTGAAGAGAGGGCCATGTCAATTTGGAAGAAGAAGAAGAAGAAGAAGAAGAAGACGAAGAAGAAGAAGAAATTTATCCCCCGCCCTTCACTACCCGAACGAGTCTCAGAGCAGCTTACAATCCATTTCCCTTCCCTACCCCACAACAGACACCCTGGGAGCAATGTTCCCTCTAAACTGTGGAGTCTTGTGAGCAAAAATTCTACTTTGTGAGTTACTGGCATTAAAGCCGTCTTGGGGAACCCTGCCATAGTTCATCGTTCACATTTAGCTGAGGCAGGAGATTTCCGAGCCCGCTAGGAAAGTCCCTCAAAGTAATTGTGGGGGGGGGGGGCAACAGACAGCTCTTCTTCGAATAATGCAGCGTTAACTTGTGGAACTGACCGCCACCAGATGTAGCAATGGCCCCCTAGTTCAGGTGGCTTTGGAAAGGAGCAAGGCAAGACGCCCAAAGGAAAGGCTTTCGACGACCCCCCGTGAAGCAAGTAGTTCCCCCGTGCCTCGTCAGATGATTTCATTTTTTTAAAAAATGGGTTTCCATACAGGCCAGAGGGCTTAGCTAGGGTTGCCATCCAAGAAACCCAGGCCCGGAGCCCCCTTGGGTGCACAGCGCTGGCTGCGTGGCTCTTGGATCTCGGCCGGTGTGCTTCAGATGTGGGAGATGATTCATCGGGGTGAGCAACAAGGAGGGAGAAATGCCGAAGTTCCTGGAAAGGCTGTGGCCCGTGCCTTTCATGGGTCTGCATCATCGGTCGTTCGAAGCCATTGCTGGCCAGAATCTCAACAGAGGCGCCGAAGAAGAGGGAGAGAGAAAGGGGTTTCCGATGTGGTGGACCGCCTTCCAGGTTAACGTGTTTCAGAGTCGGGTACGAATCTGAGCCCCCCCACCCCCTGGTGGTTTATAAATCCCAGCCGACTTGCCTGTCGTATGTACCCCGTCCAGGTCCCAACAGGGCCCCATAGAATTGTGAATTGAGACGGGGGGGGGGGAGATGCTCTCCATTTGTCCTACAGCGAGTTCCACTGAACTGAATCCCACACATGCTTGCCTGGGTGTAAAACCCGGTGGATAAAAGCAGGGGTCTGTTGGAGCGGGAGCGCACAGGAGCGCAGCTCCGGGAGTGAGGAGCCCAGGGGGCGGGCACATGACCAAGCCCCACCCCCTCCTCGGCTTCCCCGAGCAGTGCAGAGGCACAGCGCCCCGGGGAAAGCCCTGCTAGGGTCTTTATTGATTTTAATTTTTTGTTTTAATATTGATAATTTTATCATTGTTCCTTTTATGACTGTGTGCTGCTTTTCCAGAGACTTGCTCAAGGTGGCATATAAATTTTCTAAGTATACCATTTTTTATCTGGGTACATGGCACATAAGTACTGGAGAAATTTCACCAACCCTTCAGCAGCTTCCACCCCATCAGTTTGGTGTAGTGGTCAGGAGTTGGACTCTAATCTGGGAGATCCGGATTTGATTCCCCACTCCTCCACATGCAGCTGCTGGTGTGACCTTGGGCCAGTCACCAGTTCTCTCAGAGCTGTTCTCTCATGAGCAGTCCTCAAAAGACCTCTCTCAGCCCCACCTACCTCACAGGGTGTCTTGTTGTGGGGAGGGGAAGGGAAAGGGATGGGTGGTGCACATGTCCTGGGTATCTCAAGTCTACTTGAAACCTGGTGGTTTCAAGGGAGCAGGAAGAGAATGAGGGTGTGTTCTTTACGCTTATTTTTATTGCACAAAGTATTGGATGGGGAAGGGAATGGAGGAAGAGCAGGTCAGTTTCACTCACCTGGGGAGGGGAGCCTGAGGGGTGGGTGTTGCCTTCTGACACACTTCCGGTATGTTAGGGGGTGTGGCATATGCAAGTGAGTTATGCAAATGAGTTATGCTAATGAGCTCCTGCACCTCTTTTTCTACGAAATGACCCCTGGATAAAAGTGCTGTCAAATCACAGCTGACTTGTGACAATCCCATAGGGTTTTCAAGGCAAGAGGCGCTCAGAGGTGGGTCTGCTTTTGCCTGCCTCTGCATCCCAAACCTGGACTTCCTTGGAAGTGTCCCAGCCAAAGACTGACCTGGGGTGATCCTGCTAACGGGGATGGAACACTTTCCCTATGAAGAGAGGTTAAAGAGGTTAGGGCCAGTGTTCCCTCTAAGTTGAGTTAGTGTGAGCTAGCTCACAGTCTTTTAGCCCCCGGCTCACACAGTTTTGTCTTCGCTCAGGAAGGAGGGCTCCAGAGCAAAGTGATTGATGCAGCAGCCAAATCGCTCGCTCACAGCTTTAATGCCAGGAGCTCACAAAGTAGAATTTTTGCTCACAGGATTCCACAGCTTAGAGGGAGAACTAAGCTTTCTTTCTTCATCTCTTTCATTAATAGACCTCCCTCCCCCCCCGAGCGGACTCAGGGCGGCTTGCAAGGTCACACAGAATACTGTGACAACGAAACAACACATAAAACCCAACCATTAAATTTTAAACTTTGAGAAGATTTAAAAAGTTCAACGCTTCATATAAAAAAACCAGAGTAAAATTTGCCTCAGTGGCGATGCTCAGATGTAAACCTTCTGGGCATCTGTTGATCGATGCATGGAGGTGGAAGAGATTGGATTTCTACCCTGCCCTTCACTACTTGAAGGAGGCCCAAGTGACTTTCCCCTCCCCTCCCCACAACAGACACCCTGTGAAGTAGGTGGGGCTGAGAGAGCTCTTTCGAGGACTGCCCTTGAGAGAGCAGCTCTGAGGGAATGTCGATTTTATTTCGATCCGGCCCTATCCTGCAAGTGGGCTCAGGGCGGCTCACAACAGATATAAATATAACCAATGAAAAGATGAAAACATAATATGATAAAAAGAATGTGGTTAGCTGGGTGACCTTGGGTCAGTCACAAGTTCTTCCAGAGCGGTTCTCTCAAGGGCAGCTCTGAAAAGAGCTCTCTCCGCCCCACCTGCCTCACAGGGTGTCTGTTGTGAGGAGGGGGAGGGAAGGAGATTGTCAGCCGCTCTGAGACTCCTTCCGGGAGTGAGGGTAGAAATCCAATCTCCTCCTCCTTCGTGCATAGATCAACAGATGCTGATCATCCAATTTGGCTGCAGTTACACACACACACTAAATAATCCACTTGCAATTCACGTTCCAACTGGATTTTGCCAGTTCACACTTTTTAACTCGGGGATCTTTTCTGGTCAAATGATCGTAGCAATAAAGATACAGATACAGAACTCGGGGACCTCCTGCGTGCCAAGCGGAGGCTCTGCCACTGAGCCAGGGCCCCTCTTGACAGCTCTCCAGGGTCTCAGGCGGAGGTCTTTCCCATCACCTCCTGTTTGGTCCTTTTGAACTGGAGATGCCGGGGACTGAACCTGGGACCTTCTGCCTGCCAAGCAGAGGCTCTGCCACTGAGCCACGGCCCCTCTTTACAGCTCTCCAGGGTCTCAGGCAGAGGTCTTTCCCATCCCCTCCTGCCTGGTCCTTTTTAACTAGAGATGCCGGGGACTGAACCTGGGACCTCCTGCCTGCCAAGCAGAGGCTCTGCCACTGAGCCACAGGCCCTTCAATTAGGTTCAGAGTCTTTAACCCGTGCAGGAGCGTTCAGACCGACTGGTTTTTCCAAGTGGACAAATTCATACCTAAAAAAGAGCCTGTGTCTAGCAGGGTAAATAGAATAGGTGGGGCGGGCCGGGGACCTGCCTGTGTCCCCCTCCCCCCTGAGAAACTGCAAGCCCCTTCCGCCGAGCCCGGCCCCCCGCCTCTCCAGGAGAGACTCCGCCGCCGATTCCCCCTGACGCGTCCGGGCGCCAGACGCGCGCCTCGCTCCAGCCCGCCTGCCGCTTTAAAGAGCCGGGGGGGGGGGGCAAAGCCCCGCCCCTATGCAAAAGAGGCGGCGGCGGGCGGCCAATCGGGGGCGAGGCGGGGGGCGGAGCCGCCTGGCCCTACTCTGCCCGCGAGTGGTTGCCCGGCCGCCGCAGTCGGGCTTCGCCTGGGAGCCGTCGAGGCGCCTTGGAGAGCTCCGCGTCGTGCGCCCTGGAGGTGGCGGGCAGCCGGGCTCGGTCCGTCGCAGGAACCGCGCGGGGAGGCGGCGCTGCTGCTGCTGCTGCTGGACAGGGACCGCGCGCTGCCGAGCGAGGACAGCCGGTTGTGGTTTGCTGGCCCCGGTCGGGCGCCCCGTCGCCGCCGCCGCTTCTCCTCTCCGCTCCGCTGCGCGCCGGGAAGCGTCGGAGCCCGGCCTCTGGCTCGCCGCACTCTGGCCGCCGGGCCGCGCCGCCGATGCTCAACATGAGCGAGGAGCACGCCAAAGCCCTGGAGGCGCCGGGCAGCCCCGCGGGCACCGCCAGCTCCCTCTCGCACGTGGACTCCGACTCGGACGCGCCGTCGTCGCCCGCCGGCTCCGAGGGTCCGCCGGCGCCGTCGGGCTCCGCGGCGCGCCAGGGCGGCGGCGGCGGCGGCGGCGCCAAGGGCGAGCCGGGCGACGTGGACGAGCGCTTCCCGGCCTGCATCCGCGACGCCGTCTCGCAGGTGCTGAAGGGCTACGACTGGAGCCTGGTGCCCATGCCCGTCCGGGGCAACGGCGCGCTGAAGGCCAAGCCCCACGTCAAGCGGCCCATGAACGCCTTCATGGTGTGGGCGCAGGCCGCCCGACGGAAGCTGGCCGACCAGTACCCGCATCTGCACAATGCCGAGCTCAGCAAGACCCTCGGCAAGCTCTGGCGGTGAGTGGAGGAAGCGAGGCGAGGCGCGCCGGCCTGGACGGGGCGGGAGGGGGGGAAGCAGCCGACCCCAACCCGTCTAGGGCCCGATCGCAGGAGAGAAGCTTCGTTCGGGATCGAAGTTCTCCCGACTCGAAGCGCGCTCACTAGGAGAGTTAAGCCAAGCCGGGCGCCCCTTCGAGTCGAAGCGATTGCTCCTTTTTTGGCACTGCTTTTAGTACCCGGCGGTCTGTGCGGGTCACCTTTTTAGGCGTTTGTCAGTTTCGCTCCCGGTTTCGCTCCCCCCCCCCCCCCCCATTCCAAATGTTCTGTTGAGCTGAATAGTTCCCTTCTTCTGGGTTTCCCTGCAGTCTCTCCTTCAGGGGCTGGAGAGTTCTGAACCAGTGTTCCCTCTAAGCTGTGGGATCTTGTGAGCAAAAATTCTACTTTGCCAGCTACTGGCATTAAAGTGGCCAGCGAGCCGTTTGGCGGCTGCTGCTGCATAAAATGAGCTTGCTCTGGAGCCCTCCTTCCTGAGCTAAGACAAAAATGCCTAGGCCAGAAGCTAAAAGACTGTGAGCTGGCTCATACTCACTCAGCTTAGCGGGAACCCTGTATCTGAACCCCAAGGTTTTGCAAAATCAGGGAGATATCGGCTTCCAGAAAAACGACTTGAACTGGTTAGATTCAGGTCTGGGAGCGCCTTCCGAAACTGACAACAATGTTAGGGTGACTGGATAGGAGAGGCACTGAACGGTTGAAAGGGGAACGAAAAGCAGCAGGCAAAGAGAAGAGCGAAGTCTGAGTCCAGGGACACCTTTAAGCCCAACAAAGTTTTATCCTTGGGTATAAGCTTTTGTGTGCCTGCACACTTCTTCGCGCACACTGAAATGTATCTGGCACGTATGAATGCATCTGAAGAGGTGTGCTTGCACACCAACGCTTATACCCAGAATGAAACTTTCGTGCTCTTAAAGGTGCCCCTGGACTCAAACTTTGTTCTGCTGCTTCAGACCCGCACAGCGGCTCCACCTGAACCTATCTTCAGGGAAAGAATGAGGAAAGGTGTTTTGAACCTTTTGAAGTTGCCTTGATTTTTAAGGGGGGGAAATTAAGAGACGGCTTTAGTCTCTCTTCTTGAAATGAATCAATGCAAGAGTATTTCTGGATTCTACCCAGAGCAAGTTGTTGGCGACTTTTCTGTGTCTTTGTGTATCTATTCTAGACGGGGAAAAACAGACTGAAGTCCTGGGAGGTCGTGGGCGTTAGCAAGATGTAGATACTGGGTGGGTTTTATGGGATTCGCCATGACTACCCTGGAGTGTGTCCTCGGAGGAAACGTTTCCTAACAACTGCGCATTCCTTTCCGCCGGCCTAGTCTGGAATCGCTCCGGGGAGTTTTGCCATTGACTTTGGTGGGCCCCGGCGAGAGAGTCCCGCGCTTGCCTTTGTGCACGGTTGCCGACAAATCCGCCAAATCTGAGAACACATGGAGGAAATCAAAAGGCACAGCCGGAATAATGAGGGACATCTGGGAGGGGTAAAAGGTTCAAATCGGGGACACCTCTGGCGCTCGCAAGCTTTGAAAACATTCCCCCCTGAGCATGGCCTGACTTTTCTCAGACCGGCGCTTCGCTTGAGGCCAGCTTGACTGCCCAGGTGAGCCCGGCGGTTGTTTGACTAGCTCCCAGGCTGGTATTTTAGGTTTGCCAAGGAAGTAGCCACAGTCTGGCGTGCCCTGACATATGTCGCTTGTCACGGGGGACTTTGGAGTCAAGATAGGAAAGGATGGCGGTGGCCGTAAGATTCTAAGTTTGCTTAACTCGGTACAAGGGGCTCTGACTGGTGTTGGCTCTCCAGGGTCTCGGGCAGAGAAGGGTCTTTCTTTGCCTCTTTGCCCAATAGGAGATGCCAGGGTTTGAACCTGGGTACCTTCCGCATGCAAAGCCGGTGCCCCTGCTGTTGAGCCGCAGCCCCTCCTGGGCGTACTCTCAGTTGGGCACCTTCACGGGGCTGTAACGTGTCTCAGGGTCTCGCAAAGGTGCAAAGGGTGTCCTCCCCAGACGAGGACTCTGGACACATTCCCAGCGAGCTTTTTCAAAGTTTATTTTTGCTTTTAAATTAAATTGCGGGATGAATGCAAGTGGACTGATACGCCCCTGAGAGATCTGACGCCTGTTTTCAAATATCCATGCGTTTTTTCCCGGCGATACAGTAGAGAAATGCACAGCGGGTGCAGAGACAACACTGTTCTTTAATCCTTCAGTTTTCCAGTTTCTTCTCTCATGGAGGTCCATGTTTGTGTATTATTATTATTATTATCAGCATCCCTAATATTTGGTGGGGGCAGGTCGATAGGCGGAAATGGTGATTTGCTCTAGCAGGGCGTGAAAGGCACGCCTTGACCACACAGATTCCCGTGTTATCCCCCCCGGGGAATCGTTGGACCCTTGAGACTGCCGCTGAACCATGGCTTGCCTCTTTCCCGCTTGACTCCCCAACCTGAAGTTACAGAAATGTCCCAAAATTGCTAAGATGCCCTTTGCGATGAGTCTGTTCAGAATGGGAAAACAAAAAAGATGTCTTTGCTAATTTCCCACACTGGTGGTTTCGACTTCGGGAGACCAGGCTGGGCGTTTGGTTTGCTTTTAGAAACATTTTCCCCCCTCAATCTGGGGTCTTGCTTAAAAACTTTCTCGGTTCTTTTTTTTTTTTTTAAATAAAGCGTAAACCATATAGTTAAGTCAATCAATCATTTATTGCGGTCGTAGACCGGCAGAGTATAACGTACATGAACAGAATGGCTGCAAGAACGTATATGTACAACCTTCCGTTAAAATGTAGATCAAAGGCACAAATACACATCAGTGAATCAACCCTGGAAACTGCACGAAATCTGGCAACCGAGGTTTCAGATCTGAGGTCTCCCGGAAGAAAGTGGGTATATCATTCCCCTGATCTTTTCGGGATTTTTTGGGGGGATAGGTGGGATAAATATGTATCCAAGGTCATTATAGAAAGGGTGGCACAGTGTGGGTGTGTGGGGGGTCTATTTGTGAATTTCCTACATTGTGTAAGGGGTTGGACTAGATGACCCCCGAGGTCCCTTCCAACTCTGTGATTCTATACCCGTCCAACTGTTTCAATTTCCCTAGTCGTGCAAGGATATAAATGCCCCTGAAGTGGCAGACCTCAGTATCTCCCTTCTAATAAAGCAGATGGGAGAATATTGAGACGGGCCGGGTTGAAAGCTGCTCTGTGTTCGGGAATCAGTAAACTAGCTGCAAAGTTTGAGAGCGCCAGGTTGTTTTCCTCGAAGGGATGGTATTGTACCGCAAAACTTCAACGGTGTTGAGTCTCCCACATCCTTAGCTCGATTTCCGATTGAGTTTGTGAATGGCTCAAGTCTGTTGAACGGCTAGCAGAATACCCAAACGGGTTGCAATTTTCCGTTAAGGAGACCTTTTCCATTTTGACCGAAAGGCATCTGTTAGGGGTCGAGGAGAGAACACAAGCCCATAATTGATCCTGGGTATCCGTGCACAGACTTCCAGAGAAATTAAACCTGCTTCTGGATGCAAAACTGTGCTAGGAACACAGCAGGGGGGGAGGGCAAATACGCCTCTCCAGAATTCCATCTGAATGATTTCAGTCTGAAGTCGGCATCTGTACATAACCGGGAGCTGTATAGCTGCATAATATCCGTGGCCGTGAAGACAGGGATAGGTGAAGGGACATATGCCCCCCCCCCGATATAGGAAAATGTTCCCCTATAATGAGGTCAGTCCCTCGTAGATCACCATTCCGTTGGCTGTTGAGGGATTCAAACCCATCTCATTTCTAGGCTAACTCCTCCATGTGCAGCTGCTGGTGTGGCCTTGGGTCAGTCACGAGTTCTCTCAGAGGTGTTCTCTCAAGGGCAGTCTTCGAAAGAGCTCTCTCAGCCCCACCTACCTCGCAGGGTGTCTGTTGTGGGGAGGGGAAGGGAAAGGGGTTTGTAAGCCGCTCTGAGACTCCTTTGGGTAGTGAAGGGCGGGGGATAAATCCAATCTCTTCTTCTTCTAAATCCAAACTGGAAAACTGGAATCAGACTTCTTTCCTTTCCCAGAGGCGATGAAGGTGGAAGAGCCAAAGGGGAGACCCTCCCGCTCACGCTGCAGTCGTGTTTCGTAATAATCCGACAGGAGGCTGTTTCCTGTCCTTCGACGGCACCCGACTTCAGCTTGCTTGTGTTGTCGCTATGGGAGACCTCTGACCACCGGGCAGTGCTAATTGACTCCCTTATTTGTAATCCTGAGTCTGCATGCGTCCAGCCAAGCTGCTGATTCGAATGCAGGAATTGTGAATTCGTGGCAACCCCCTTATTGATCTCCCAGGTTTTATGGGCAGCGCATTACTGAGCTCCCAAGCTGCGCGGCTGGTGCGTGCCCCACGACAACGTGACCCAGGCAGTGCAGTACTTTTAATGTAAAGGTAAAGGTTTCCCTTGTTTGAAAGCCAGTCGGATCCGACTGTAGGGGGCAGTGCTCATCCCCGTTTCCAAGACAAAGAGCCAGCGCTGTCTGAAGACGTTTCCATGGTCATGTGGCCGGCCTGACTAGATGCGGAGGCGCACGGAACGCTGTTACCTTCCCACTGAAGCGGTACCTGTTTATCTCCTGGCAGTTTCTTGCTTTTGAACTGCTAGGTTGGCAGGAGCTGGGGCCAGAGACGGGAGCTCACTCCTTCACGCGGCACTCGGGTCTCAAACTGCCAAACTACCGACCTTCCAGTCTGCAGCTCAGCGTCTTAACCTCTGAGCCACTGCAGCCCCTACTTTTAATACTGTCTTTATTGTATTTCATTTTCAATACTTAATGGCTTTTTACCCTCTGCTTCACTCCAAGGAGCTGGCAAGGTGGCGTTTGTGGCCCTCCCCTCCTCTGGTTTATCTTCACAGGGACCCTGTGAGGTAGGTTAGGCTGAGAGAGGGGCTGGCATAAGGGTCATAGAACAAGCAGCTTAGGAGACTAGGGATTTGGGCCCAGCTTTCCAGTCATTATGTTTGCACACCACAGCACACTGATCTAGAAGAAGACGAGATTGGATTCATCCCATGCCCTTCACTCAGTCTCACAGTGGTTTACAACCTCCTTGCCCTTCCCCTCCCTGTGAGGTAGGTGGGGGCTGAGAGAGTGCTTTCGGGGACTGCCCTTGAGAGAACAGCTCTGAGAGAACTTGTGACTGACCCAAGGTCACACCGGCCGCTGCATGTGGAGGCGTGGGGGATCAAACCCGGTTCTCCTAGATTAGAGTCCGCACTGCTAACCACTACACCAAACTGGCTCTAGCATCGTAAGAGTTGGAAGGGGCCATCCAGGCCGTCTCATCCAACCCCCTGCTCAAATCAGGATCAGCTTGGAGCATCCCAGGGAAGGGTTGTTCTCCCCATCTCGTGGAAGGATTGATTGATTGATTGATTGGGATTTAGTTGGTGCAGGAGGGTATGGAATACTGAACAATAGAGACATGGGCCTTAAAAACCAGTGACTTCCTTTATTGTGTAGTTCTATGCAGAGTTATGCTGGATACCCCCCCATGGATTTCAGTGGGCTCAAGCCAGAGGAACTCGACCTAGGACAGCATTGGTAATGCATGGAACTTTGACTGCGGGCTCCTTGGCTTCTTGCTCATTCTCTTTCCATGCGTGAGACTTCTGCGCTGATTCTGGGACGGCCGTGTGTGTCGTGCCTGACACATGCGCCCTAGAACATGGTGCGCGATCACAGGCGCCCAGGTCTGGCGGAGATACCGTGGGGCACGTAGTCTGGCCCTTGGTCATAAGACGAGATCTCCTTTGCCCTATCATGGACATTTTCCTCCTTTGAAGGAAGCCCCGCTGCCTCCCGAATTGGCTTCTCCTACCCTTGAGTAGCTCCAGCAGTGAGAAAGACCTTCTGATATGTAATGTATGGCAGTGCAGGCCGATTTGGAAGGAAGTCCCTTTGAGCAAAGCAGGGCTTGCTTCCGACCCAGCGCCCACAAAGCCGAGGTGGGCCTCTTCCTCCTTGAAGGTTAGTTCTCGTCCCGGGACCCAGTTCACGCATTCAAGATGGTGGCAGCTGGCCTAGCAAGGGGGGAGTGGACCACCAAAGATCTGACACCACTGACAGAACACCTAGGAAACGCACTGTGCTTTTCAGAGGAGTCAGTCCAGGTGTTCAGCTGTTAGTGGAGGAGGAATTGAGCGAGTTACGGGGGCGTGTGTGAATGGACCTTTGGCGCCTTGGACGTGGGCTTCTGTCCCCAACAAGGAGAAGCCTCAGAGAGAGCCCGTTTGGTGTAGTGGTTGGGACCGCGGACTCTAATCTGGGAGAACCAGGTTTGATTCCACACTCGTAAGGACATAAGAGAAGCCATGTTGGATCAGGCCAGTGGCCCCTCCAGTCCAACACTCTGTGTCACACAGTGGCCAAAAGTACCAGGTGCCCTCAGGAGGTCCAGCAGTGGGGCCAGGACACTAGAAGCTCTCCCACTGTTGCTCCCTGTCAAGCACCAAGAATACAGAGCATCACTTGCCCCAGACTGAGAGTTCCTGTCTATACCTTGTGGCTAATAGCCACTGATGGACCTCTGCTCCAGATGTTTATCTAGCTCCCTCTTGAAGCCGTCCATGCTTGTGCCGCCACCACCTCCTGTGGCAGTGAATTCCACGTGTTCATCACTCTTTGGGTGAAGAAGGACTTCCTTTGATCCGTTCTAACCTGACTGCTCAGCAATTTCACTCCTCCGCATGCAACCAGCTGGGGTGACCTTGGGTCAGTCACAAATTCTCTCAGAGCTGTTCTCTCACGAGCAGTCCTGGAAAGAGCTCTCTCAGCCCCACCAGCCTCACAGGGTATCTGTTTTGGGGAGGGGAAGGGAAAGGAGATTGTGAACCTCTCCGAGACTCCAGTCTCTTCTTTCCTCTGGAGTGACTGAAGGAAAAACCGCCATGCCAGACGATTCTCCTGAATTAGTTTAGGAGAGTAATTTTTTTCAGGGTGGGGGGAATTGCTTCTGGTTAGACCGAAAGGAATTTGAGATGCGCCCTGTCGGGAGAGCCGGCTCTGAGCCTCTCTGTCGCAGCACTGAATGGGGAGGCATTTGTGGATCTCTCCGGTCAAAGCAAGGCAGACTTTTGTGTGTGAGGCACAGACATCTGTTCCTCTGATGGAGAACGCATCGTCTTATGGCTGTGCAGCCCTTTGATGTGGGTTTACTCCAAAGGAAGCCCCACTGAGTTCCCTAGGGCTTATTCCTTACAGTTGCAACCGCAGAGAAAATAAGAAGGAAGAAGAAGAGATTGGATATATACCCCGCCCTTCCCTCGGAGTCTCAGAGTGGCTTAAAACCTCTTTCCCTTCCTCTCCCCGCACCAGACACCCTGGGAGGTGGGTGGGGCTGAGAGAGCTCTTTCGAGGACTGCCCTTGAGAGAACAGCTCTGAGAGAACTCGTGACTGACCCAAGGTCACACCAGCAGCTGCAAGTGGAGGCGTGGGGAACCCAACCCATTTCTCCCAGATTAGAGCCCGCGCTCCGAACCACTACACCAAACTGTCTTTAAGGGGTGGACGTGCATGTGTATAGATTCAATAAGTACCTGGAGCCATGGTCGAGTGTGGCACCGAAGTATAAAACCGTTTGGGAAACCAGACTTTGCCATTCAGAACATGGAGACGTGCATCCACATCCGTCTCTGAGGCATGCCTGTGTATCTTAGGAAAACCAGTGTCGGAGATCGGCTCAGATATTTGCACTCAGACTTCCCCAATTGTTCATTCTGCCTAACTTACCATGCCAAGGATAAAACGGGGTTGGGAGGATGCCCAATCTGTGCTCCACTGAGCTATCTGGGGGTCGAATGTCCACAGTTAAAATAAAGTGACAGCATGCATATGGACAGTCTTCCTAACCCACGGGTGCTTGCTGTGCGTTGTAAGGTCCCGTTAGAAAACCGTTTCTAAAAAAATATACCCTGATTCTTTGGGGGAGAAAGGACCAAACTGAGTTCTGTGATGTTCAGGTGATTGATTCCTTGCCCGAGTAGGGCAATTTTCTTCTCTCGGAGGGTTTTCCGCGTTTGCTGTACAAAGGAGGATAGAGCTTTTGTTTTAGGGCTGTGTGTGGCCAGAATGCAAAACCCTCCTTGGGGGTTAAAAAGGTTTGCCTCTTTTTGAGAGTGCCTTTGCATCTTGCTGTGAATCAAGGGCCCCTTCCTAATGAAATGGCTTCTGAATTAGGGCCCATTTAGGACACAACCGGCAGCGCCGTTAAGATTCGCTCTTCTTTTTGTCACCCCGTCTCCGCTGATTTATGGCGACCCCCGTGGGATTTTCAAGGCAAGAGACGATTAAAGCTGGTTTTGCCATTGTTCACCTCCGCATAGCAACCTTGGACTTCTTTGCTGGTCTCCCGTCAAAGTACTAACAAGGGCCGACCCTGCTTAGCTTCCACGAGGGGACAAAATTGGGCTAGCATGGGCTATCCAGGACAGGGCAGGAGGCGGTCAGAGCAGCTTTGCCGTTGCCTATATCTGCGTAGTGACTGTGGACTTCCTCGGTGGTCTCCCATCCAAATACTAACTGGGGCCGACTTTGCTCAGCTTCCCAAATCTGACGAGATCAGGCTAGTTTGGGCTACCCAGGTCTGTTTTTTTTTTAATATTCTGCCTAACTAAATCTGATTTATGGCGACCCCCGTGGGATTTTCAAGGCAAGAGACGATTAAAGCTGGTTTTGCCATTGTTCACCTCCGCATAGCAACCTTGGACTTCTTTGCTGGTCTCCCGTCAAAGTACTAACAAGGGCCGACCCTGCTTAGCTTCCACGAGGGGACAAAATTGGGCTAGCATGGGCTATCCAGGACAGGGCAGGAGGCGGTCAGAGCAGCTTTGCCGTTGCCTATATCTGCGTAGTGACTGTGGACTTCCTCGGTGGTCTCCCATCCAAATACTAACTGGGGCCGACTTTGCTCAGCTTCCCAAATCTGACGAGATCAGGCTAGTTTGGGCTACCCAGGTCTGTTTTTTTTTTAATATTCTGCCTAACTAAATCTTTAAGGTTTAAAATGGAGAAACGGAACCATTCAGCACGGTGAGATCCAAGTGAGAAAGGCCTCCAAAGGGAAGACGCCCGGGTGGAATAAATGGAGACGCTTTCACTGGTTTCTCTTATTATCGTTTGCCGGATTTCAGCCACAGCAGCTGAAATGGGGGGGGGGGGGCCTTCATCTACAGTTGCCCGGTGGAATCCAGTTGCTCGTAATTTGAGAACCAAAGAAAAATACCATTTATCTGTTCGGGTTTTTTTTTTTTAAAACAAGTTTTGGTGATTGAAGGGGAAGTCTTTTGCAACAGAGACACGAATTCGCCGGCAACCTCTCTGTTTTTCTTTCCCTTCTCCGATGGGCTGTGGCTGGCCGGGAGCTGCTGAAACCCTATCCAAAGTTAGGGGATAATTTTTTCCCCCCTGTTATGTTTGTCGGGCAAGGGGTTGGACCGCTGTAAGCTGAGCCGGGTCCCTTGGTCACCCAAGACAGCTGTTGAACAGTGGTCGGGATAATAACGTTGCAGTCATTTGCAGCTTTGGTCCAGTCGAACTCCATTGAACTCAGTGGTGTTAGACTGGAGAAATTCTGCCTAGGATTACAGTCCCACTGTACGGGAATAGGTCCAGATGGTCAGCCCTGTTGGTCTGAAGCTCTGGAACAAATTTAGAGTCCAGTGGCATCTTTAAGACCAACAAAGGTTTCTTCAAGGTCTGAGCTCTCGGGTGCAAGTCACGCTTCTTCAAATACAATTGGAGTGGTGGGGGAGGCTCTAAACTTACAGGCAGGGACTTAACAGCAAATTAACATGTAACATAATGATGTTTTAAGTTATGCAAAGTGAAAAACAAAATAACAAGTTCAGGTTATAAGGTCAGCAGTTGTAAAGCAATGAGTATGTCAGAATAGCAGATAAATGTCTAGAGGTGTTTTTTCCCCTAGTTGTGGGAAGTTACAGAGTCTTAATTATCTCCTCTCCGGCTGTGGAGGGCCCTCGACAGCGTGTTTTGAGCTGGATGTGACGTTGTCAGCAGACAACCGTTTGGTGTTCCGAAAAAGAAATAACACTAAAATACAGAGGATTTATAGTCCTTCTTGTATGGGAATGCTCTTCCAGAAAAATGAATCCGCTTGCTCTTTGTTTCTGTCCATGATTGCTGCCTGGAGCTGCTAACGCTTTACAAACTTCCCGAAGCGGCTCTTGTGTGTTTAACCCTCAGAAGATCCCAAGTGCACAATTGTGGCGTTTGGGACTGGAGCGAAAATATGCCCGTGTCTTCAAATCCCCTCCGCAATGGAAAGCAAACCCCCAAGAGCTTTCCTGGTGCCGCGGCCGTCTCTCTTATGAGAACCATTTCTCGCTGTCGAAATGATGTCCCAATCCAATCTGCCGTCTCTGTTGGCCAAATCTCTGGGGACTGCGGGTACCTTTGGACTCCTTTGCCTATTCACAAAAGTTGGAACCACCCCGCGCTGGCTGTGTTCTTCCACGGAACGGCCTCGGTTCCTCGTGACGGAGGGGGAAGTTATCCGAGGACGCTGCCCTGTGATCCAAAACCAGCTGAACGCCGGGAGTGGCTGTTAAAATGAAGCGGGGACCGGAGTGGGTTTGGCTCCTGGTGTCTGAACGAAATGGGGTATGCGACGTAGACGCACATAATGTCTCGTTGCTTGCGGTCCGGGTTCGAATCCCCACCCCCCTGAAAAAGAAACCTGACCGCATTTCACAACTGGGGGGCTGCGGCTTTTGCAGCTGGAAATCTGGAGCTGTTGGTGGGCAGTCTGACAGCCCCTCCTTTGGAAGCTGCAAAAGCCAGGGGTGGACTGATGTTCCTGGCGGGAACCCAGCTGTGGCTAGGTTTCCCTTGCTCAAAAGCCGGTCAGATCTGGCTCTAGGGACGCGGTGCTCATCTCTGTCTCCGAGCCGAAGAGCCAGCACTGTCTGAAGACGTTTCCGTGGTCCTGTGGCCAGCAGGACTGGATGCTGTTCCCTTCCCATCGAAGCGATACCTATTTATCTACTTGGAATTTCTTGTTTTCAAACTGTTAGGTGGGCAGGAGTTGGGACCAGAGACAGGAGCTCACTCCGTCATGCAGCACTCAGGTCTCGAAGTGCCGAGCTATAGACCTTCCGGTCTGCAGTTCACTGTCTTAACCACTGAGCCACCGTGGCCCCTTCAACTGTGGCTAGAGGCCTGCAAATTATGCTAGCCCGCTGATCGGCAGTTCTTTTTTACGGTCAAGTCACAACTAACTTATGGCGACCCCGTGGGGTTTTCAAGGTGAGAGACATTCAGAGGTGGTTTGCCATTTTCCTGCCTCTGCGGAGCGACCCTGGACTTCCTTGGCGGTCCCCCATCCAAGCGCTAACCGGGGCCGACCCTGCTCGGCTTCCGAGATCTGACGAGATCGGGCTAGCCTGGGCTAATCAGTGGTTTTTTGATGTTTGAGATAAGGGAGTTATTTCAAACTAGCGTTCTTCACCAGTGTTTCCCTTTGCTCGGCGAAGTCATTTCGTTAAAAGTGTCTGAGCATCAGGGGGGAATTCTCTTTCAGTCGGCTCTCTTATTTAAAACATTTGTACTCTGCTCTTCCACAAGCTCAGAGTCGCTAAGAAGGCATGGTTGAGACCGTCTCTGCAGGAGGCAGATCCTGGGGCTGCAACTTACTTGCTGAAAATTATCCCAGCCACACAGTGTACCGTACCGATCTCAGGAAATGACCTGCTTTACCTTTCACCTCTTTTTCTGCTCCTTGCAAACATTTCCAGATTTTTTGGGTGGCCAAGTTTATGGAATTCCTCTAAAGGAAGAAGAATCAGAATTCTTTTCCAAGTGACCAGAGGCATACTTTGGGCTTGGGGGTACCTTAAAAGAAAAACAGAGTGTGCGTATTACGGAGAGAATCGAGACCAAGAGGCGTATTTTGGGTGAGGGGGTTTAAATTTATTTCTGTTGTCTGACTTCTTGTTTTGGCCCGAGTCCTTTGCAAACAGAGACGGATATTGCTGTCAGCCTAGCAGCACCGGGGGGGGGGGGGGGTAGGGGGACCCAACCCAAAAATGGAGCTGGATACTTAAAAGGTTGAGGTTACAAGCATACATATAATACATGGATACTTGTAACCACGCACTTTTAAGACTTAAGTCCTTGAGCCCATCCAGTCTCTCCACCCCGCCTACCTTGCAGGGTCGTTGTGAGGTTTAAAGGAAGAAGAGGAGGGCCTTGTCCTGTCATCGCAAACTCTTTGGAGGATGGGTGGGATTTTAAAAAAAAAGTTACAGAGAGAATAAATAGAATCTTAATAAGCATCAAAAAGTACAGGAAATACAGCCAGGTTGCCGCTGTAAGTTTTGTGGGGTTACCGCATTAGAATTTGCATCCGAAACTCATCCTTTTTATGGTATAAAAGAAGGGGATCTTTCAGTCCTATCTTAATTTTATGGTCTCCTCCAATAAGTGCCAAGTGGCCGCTCAGAATTTGTGCGGGAAGAGAAGCTGGAGTCTGTATCATGTTTAGCCATGCCCTGCCCCTGGGCGAGAGGCTGGTGAATTCCACATTTCGAAAGACGTCAGCTGCATGCCAGCCATTCCAGGGCACAAATTTAAAGCTGTAGCCGGCTTCGTGTCAAGGCCTTTGACCAGAGGTGTCAAATCCATTTGTTACGAAGGCCAGTTCTGACATATATGTCACTTTGTCAGACCAGGCCATGTGTGGCATAAAATGCAGTACCAGGTACCGGAGAGATCAACTTTATAAAGGACACAGGCAAATCCAATTAACAGTACTACCTTTTTACTCAAAATGCAAACGAGAGCAATTGATTCCTAGCAGTGAAAGCAATCGATTTACTAGGGAACCCACAAAAGCCCCAATAAATGTATTTAATCATATGCAAGACTCGTTTTTTGTCCAAGGGGTACCATAAAACGGAGAGTACCTTACATTTCCGTACATACCAGTTACTTGCGGGCTGGGTAAGAAGATCCCTGGATGGACCAGTTCTGGCCCCTGGGCCTTATGTTTGACACCCCTGCCTTAGACCAACATGATCCAGTTCTGCAAGAAGAAGAAGAGATTGGATTTATACCGCGCCCTTCACTCAGAGTCTCAGAGCGGTTTACACACTCCTTTCCCTTCCCCTCCCCACAACAGACACCCTGTGAGGTAGGTGGGGCTGAGAGAGCTCTTGAGAGAACAGTTCTGAGAGAACTGTGGCTTGCCCAAGGTCATCCAGCAGGTGCAAGTGGAGGAGTGGGGAATCAAACCCAGTTCTCTCAGATTAGAGTCCACACACTTAACCACTACACCAAACTGGCTCAAGAGTGACGTGTGGGTGGGGGGCAAGTCTATTGCCTTTCTGAGCCGGGTTTGTCAATTACGTTTTTCATTTCACCTCTTCCCCTTTCCTAAGCAGCTCAGGGCAGGAAGAAGGCTGGCCCCACTTCTTGTTCAGTCCTCAGAACAGCCCTGTAAGGTTGGCCAGGCTAAGAGAGAGTGACTGGTGGAGAGCATTATGGTGGAGCAAAAATTTGAACTCAGGGCTCCCTCGCCCTAATCCAAAACTAGCTAGCACATTTAAAAGGATCCCACACATGCCAAAAATGCAGTGTGGGGTGTTTTTTTGGGGGGGGGGACTTGGACCCTGTACAAGGACCTGCTTGGGCAAGCAAGATTGGGTGGATGAAGCCAGTGTTGTATTCCCACTGCTTTAAACTCAAAAGTGGTGCGTGAGCCTTTTATAAACACTGTCAGTTGATTCATTACAAGAATACAGCTCGGTGGGAATAATCGTCATTTGAGCCATTTGTACGAGTCTTTCGCAAACCTGTTTGTCTAAAATGAAACCTCGAAACGAGTCTCGGATGACTCTTTCCTGCAGCTTGCAAATAAAATGTTGGGCGTTTACTTTTTAAAAGCAGGCTGGGGAGGGGAACAAATCCACGTTTTGCCCTCCACGAGTAATGTTTAATTGTCATTGCTGCCCAATAAAATAGCAATTCCTGAAAACGGCGAAAGTGTCAAAAAGAAGGCTACTGAATGTGGAGGTCGCAGTGGGCTGAAAACCCACGAAACCCCTCCAAAGGCATTTCTCAGAAAGGCTCTTCAGTTTGGGTTTGGGATTGAGGTTTCGGTAAGGCGGATTCCTGATACATTATTAGAGGAAGGAGCATGTTTAATTAGGCAGGAGAACACGTATCTTTTTAAACAAATTTTAATTAAGACTTGCATTTTATGTTTAGTACACCTTTATATTTATGGCATGTATCCAATGTATATGCCGGTTGATTATTTTGATTCTGGCTTCTGATCTTGGATTGTAACAAACATTGACTTGACGTGACATTAGAGGAAGGCGTTCATCGAAAGCATTTGTTTCGGGAAAACGAATTCTTGGCGGTTCTGTTCGGCCAGGCCAATGGCTGACCCTCAGATCAGGTTGATTATGAAACGGAGGGACAGGATCCAGATTAAGTATTGTCAAGACGGGAAAGTCAAGCCGGTGCTCGGGTCTGTCTGACTTGGCGGTTGCCAGCCTCCAGGTTGTGGCTGGAGATCGCCTGATATGACAACTGATGAGTCTTGTGGAGCAACAATTCTGCTTTGCGAGCTACTGGCATTAAAGTTGCGAGCGAGCGATTTGGCTGCTGTGTGCCTTAAGTTTGCTCTGGAGCCACCCTTTCCAAGCTAAGGCAAAAATATCTGAGCTGGAGGCTAAAAAAGCTGTGAGCTAGCTCACTAACTCAACTTAGAGGGAACTCTGATTGCAACTGATTTCCAGGCGACAGAGGTCAGTTCACCTGGAGAAAGGGGCCGCTTTGGAAGGTGGATTCTATGGCATTCTACCCCCTTGAAAGTCCCTCCCCTCCCCAACCCCCCCCCTCAGGCTCCACCCCCCCCCCAAAAAAATCTCCAGGTATTTCCAAACCCCAGAGCTGGGAACCCTAAACAGAGGGCCGGATCCAGGTTAAGTATTAAGACACTTGATGGAGAAGTCAAACATCCTAACTAGAACTCAGATTTTGGCTGGATCATGCCTTCTATTCTCCAAATAACCCCTTAGTCAGAGCAGTGCACCCTGGGTACCCGTTCCATAAAAGCGGCTTTTAAACATTTACATTAAACAGAAGCATCACCTACTTTTAAGTGCTTTAAAGATCTCCCCCCCAAAAAATTGTCATATCAATGCAACTCTCATCAGAGGCATGTTTTATGTAAGAGGTTTTAGCAGTATCAATAATCTGGTTGCTAAGGGACAAGTCCTCTCAATCTCTCTCTCTCTCTCTCTGTCTCTCTCTCGTGAAGTTTGCTAAGCGAAAGCGAGAAGCGCCCGTTTGTGGAGGAAGCAGAGAGGCTGCGAGTCCAGCACAAGAAGGACCACCCCGATTATAAGTACCAGCCCCGCCGGAGGAAAAGCGTCAAAGCCGGCCAGAGCGATTCCGATTCGGGGGCTGAGTTGAGCCACCACGGCGGGAACCAGATCTACAAAGCGGACGCCGGCCTGGGGCCCATGAACGAGACACACCACCACGCTGACCATGCAGGTAAAGGAAGCCCAGGAGCCGGGCATCACTCTCCGGCCGAGTGCGTGGCTTTCCATGGAGGACCCGAGTTCAAAGTTTGCTGCCGTTCGTCCAGAAGCTTTTAGGGAGCGGAGCCAGGGGGAACCCTGTCAATGGGGGAGGGGGGAGTCCCTGGAGGCGTGGCTTTGTCTTTCGGTAACACGTCCATTTGACCTCATCCCCTCCTATGCTTGGGGCGAACGAAACACTTGAAGGAAAGAGCCTCTGAGCTTGTACAGGGTACATCTCTGTTGCCATTAAGCCATGATCACTCTGCCCCCTCCCTACACATGGTGTAGAAGCTAGTGGGAAGAGTTAGCTAGAGGGTCTGAGGAGGCCCTCAGCTGTGAATCACCCTTATTTCGCTCTCAGCCGCTGTCTCTCGGGAAGCTGGTGTGTGGTGGTGGTTAAGGCTAGTTTCCAAAAGAACCAGGTTCGAATCCCCCCTCGTGCCATGGAAGCTTGCTGGGCGACTTTGAAGCCAGCCACACCCCCTCAGCCTCACCTACCTTCTGGGGTCGGCGTCAGGATGAAACGGGGGAGAGGAGGATGACGCAAGCTGCTTTAAATCCCCGTTGGGGGGGAAGCTGGGGTAGAAACGAAATAAAGATACAAAGAACGGCGGTCCCAGTAGATTTCTGAGTCAAGGCTTCTGAGTCAGTATTTCTCTTCTCTGAATCAATTCCCGCACCTCCCCCGCCATCTGGTAGAAAACCCAACCCTTCCTCCCTCTCTTCATTAAGTCCCTTCTAGATTCTCCACCCACCTCCTGCCCCATGGCTTCTCAGAGATATATGCCCACCGATCCTGTTTGGTGTAGTGGTTAGGAGCGCGGACTCTAATCTGAGAGAGCCGAGTTTGATTCCCCACTCCTCCTCCACATGCAGCTGCTGGGGTGACCTTGGGCTGGCCACAAGTTCTCTCAGAGCTGTTCTCTCAAGGGCAGTCCTCGAGAGAGCTCTCTCAGCCCCACCTACCTCCCTGGTTGTCTGTTGTGGGGAGGGGAAGGGAAAGTGTAAGCCGTTCTGAGATGCCTTCGGGTAGTGAAGGTTGGGGTATAAATCCAATCTCCCCCTCCTCCTCTTCCTCTTCTTCTCTCCCCACTGAGGTCCCTCCCCAGGTTCCATCCCCAACGGCAACCCTACCCCCATCCCCCACCAGTGGCCTGGAAGGACCTGGCAGCCCTAGCCATGTGAGGTAAATAGAACCTCCTTGTTCAGCGGCACTATATCTCTGAGAACTGGCTGCTGTGGTCCTTTGTGGAGATCTATCAGGGGGGAAATGTCTTTGGTAAATTATAAACGGCTGCGAGCCAAACCACCAAAGTGGCCCCTGGCTTGCAGAGAAACCATTCGGGATAAATGGATCTGGGCCGGATTTGGCAAGGTGGGCTGTATTTATATCTTGGGTTTCAGTCATCCTGTTAACTCTTACAGCGCCAGGCCTGGAGAACTTTTTTTTCCTACTTCTGGTCTGTGTGTCTCTTCTTTGGTGTAGTGGCCAGTTTGGTGCAGTGGTTAGGAGCGCAGACTCTAATCTGGGAGAACCGGGTTAGATTCCTCACTCGTCCACATGCAGCTGCTGGCATGACCTTGGGTCGGTCACAAGTTCTCTCAAAGCTGTTCTCTCACGAGCAGTCCTCTCAAGAGCTCTCTCAGCCCCACCGACCTCCCAGGGTGTCTGTTGTGGGGAGAGGAAGGGAAAGGAGATTGTAAGCCGCTCTGAGACTCCTTCGGGTAGTGAAGGGCAGGGTATAAATCCAATCTCCTCCTCCTCCTCTTCCTTCTCCTTCTCCTCCTCCTTCTTCCAAGGAATGTGGGACAGCCTACATGGTTCCCCCCCTGCATTTTATCTTCACAATAACCTTCCGGTGTAGGTTTGGTTGGGGGAGAGTGATTGGCCCAAGTTTGCCTGGGGAGCTTTGAGGCACAGTGGGGATTGGGATTGGGGTCTCCCCAGTCCGATACTCTGAACACTACCAAGGGAGGGCTTGTATGTTACAAGTCTCCCTTAAGACGCATCCCCGCGGGAGGACGTCTTGTGTGAACTGGTCTAGACAATTCACATGATCTGAAAAATATTTGTTTCTGGGACAACATCATATGCTCAGTGGTGGAGTAGAATCCCTGCCATGCATATAGCATTTCTCTCTTCCCAGACGGTAAGCTGGCCTATAGTTTTTGTGGATTCCAAGAGGATTGCTAATGTCTTGCTATTTCAGACATGTTTGCTCTCTCCGTTTGTGTCGGATCCCTTTCTTTTTGCCTGTTTGTTTTTGTGTGTGTTTGTGTTGGAAGGATTTTGGAAATGTATTGTGTGTGTGTGTGTGTGTACATAGATATGTTGCAGCTGAAATCTAGATGGCTCTTATAAAGCTATGGTGGAACAAGTATCATTATTGCTTTTCTTTGTACTTCCATCTTGGTGAGAGAACTCGTTTTCTTTCTTCTCGTCCTCTTGGGCCCTGGCTACTGTAAGAACATGAAGAGAAGCCATGATGGATCAGGCCAGTGGCCCACCCAGTCCAACACTCTGTGTCACACAGGGGCCAAAACCCAGGGGCCATCAGGAGCTCCAACAGTGGGGCCAGAACTACAGAAGCCCTCCCACTGTTACTCCCCAAGCACCAAGAAAATGAAGCATCACTTCCCCAGACATAAGAACACAAGAGAAGCCATGTTTGGATCATCCATCCAGTCCAACGCTCTGTGTCACTCAGTGGCCCAAACCCAGGTGCCATCAGGAGGTCCACCAGCAAGGCCAGAACTCCAGAAGCCCTCCCACTGTGGCTCCCCTACCACCAAGAATACAGAGCATCACTGCCCCAGACATAAGAACATAGGAGAAGCCATGTTGGATCAGCCAGTGGCCCATCCAGTCCGACACTCTGTGTCACACAGTGGCGAAAACCCAGAGGCCATCAGGAGTTCCACCATTGGGGCCAGAACTCCAGAAGCCCTCCCACCGTTGCCCCCCCAAGCACCAAGAAGACAGAGCATCACTGCCCCAGACATAAGAACATAAGAGAAGACATGTTAGAAGCCAATGGCCCATCCAGTCCAACAATCTGTGTCACACAGTGGCTAAAACCCAGGGCATCCCTTCTCATATATCAGTCCTATGACCTTTATCCAAATTACCCATCATTCACTCCTGTCCAGACTTCCTCAGATTTCTATATTGACTTCCTGTCCCGTATCCAATGCAAACTCTTTGTTTGTAAAGGTCTCCATGGCGTTGCCCCACCCATCTTTATACCTTTCTTTCCTGACAGAGCCTTTACTGTCCATCCTCACGCATCCGAAGAGCTCTTGCGGTTTTAAATAACTTTGCTTTTGGTCCCCTGCTGCGCTTTATGCCTAGAAAAGCCTTTGAGGATGTCAGTTAAGTGCCCTCTCTAAGCCTCTCTTGCTGGTCAGAGAAACTGACAATTCCTGGGTGGAGGAGGGAGGGTCTTAGCGGTAAAGTTACGTCGAGATGTGAGTCAGATCGCTGCATAGTTTTCTGTCGGGCACAGTATCAGCAGTTGCTTTATCTAGCTCAAATTCTGTGTGCTCTGTGTACCTCCAGGGATCACTGTTTCAAGTTCAGGAACATCTCGAGAAGATACCAGATCTCTAGTCCTCAAACGTTCTGTTTTTTTTCCTCTAGGGCAGACCCACGGGCCCCCTACCCCGCCTACCACCCCGAAGACGGACCTTCACCACGGGAGCAAGCAGGAAATGAAGCACGAAGGGCGCCGTCTGGTGGAAAGCGGGAGGCAGAACATCGACTTCAGCAACGTGGACATCTCGGAACTGAGCAGCGAGGTGATCAACAACATGGAGACCTTCGACGTCCACGAGTTCGACCAGTATTTGCCACTCAATGGCCATTCCGCCATGACAGCCGACCATGGGCAGAACTCCACCGCAGGTTCTTACGGGACCGCCTATTCTCATTCAGCCAACGGCAGCGGCGGTGGGGCGGCTCAGGTCTGGACTCACAAGAGCCCTTCCTCAGCTTCTCCTTCCTCCACGGAAACTGGTCCACAGAGGCCCCACATCAAGACAGAGCAGCTGAGCCCAAGCCATTACAGCGACCAGTCTCACAGCTCTCCTACTCACTCCGACTATGGATCTTACACCGCCCAGGCCTGTGCCACGACAGTGTCCTCGGCCACGGCCACAGCCTCCTTCTCCAGCTCCCAGTGTGACTACACAGACCTCCAGAGTTCCAACTACTACAACCCGTATTCGGGCTACCCTTCCAGCATCTACCAATACCCCTATTTCCATTCCTCTCGCAGACCTTACGCCACCCCGATCCTCAACAGCTTATCCATCCCTCCTTCACACAGCCCCACTGCAAACTGGGACCAGCCGGTCTACACAACTCTGACAAGACCTTGAGAGGACGGAAGGAACCGTTGCCTTGAGGTCCTCCTCTTCCTCCTGCGAAAAAAACAACAACAACCCCACCACCAAAACTTAATG
Organism: Lepidodactylus listeri; assembly: GCA_029233225.1. Taxonomy (NCBI): domain Eukaryota; kingdom Metazoa; phylum Chordata; class Lepidosauria; order Squamata; family Gekkonidae; genus Lepidodactylus; species Lepidodactylus listeri. The sequence goes on from JARCFY010000022.1 coordinate 3,603,592, forward strand.
CACTGTGCGGAAAAACAAAATTGGAAAGCGACAACGTGAGAATCCATATCGGAATGTCATTTCATTGTCCCAAGTGCCTCCTTCTCCGTACGACTGGACGCCTTCCCCCCAAATCTTTAAATTTTTGAAAGACAGAGTTCTATTTTCTTTATTAATAATAATTAATGATAATTAATAAAAAGTATCCAGACTGACAATTCCTTTTGAATACGTGAGGGACGGCTTTTATCTAACGCCTCTGTGAGGACTTGAAGCGAACGGCCTAACGTATACGCAGGACGATCCAGAAGAGAAAATGGAGTTGATGGAGATAATTCGAGGGGTTTATTGCAATTGGAATTTTAAGCCAGCCTAGGCGGAAAGAGTCGATATAGATCTGTTGTTGTTTATTTTTAAGAGAAATCCTAACCGTACAATTAACAATACCGAAGAACCGTACAAGAATCTTTCGGGACCAACCCGTCCACTAATGTTTGAATTCCTTCGCTGTAGTTGCCAGAGTTCTTCTAATCAAGGTTTGGCGATACGTAACATTTTGTTTGGGAGTTTTAAAAAAATTGTGTGTGCGGCTCTTGGAAAAAAAGTGTTGATTTTGTTGTTGCTTTGGGGGATCAATCTCTTAAATATGTATTTATGTTCTGTGTAATTTTGTCTTCTTAATTAATGAAGTAATTCTGTGCAAGAGGTAGAATTTTAAAAGAAATCTTTTTTTTTTGAGGGGTGTAAATTAGTGGAGATAAGATGGATTGTCCTCCCGGATTCAAAGAAAACAACTGCAAAGTTCAACTTGTCTGTAATCCCCCCAAAAAACAACCAAACTAGCCACAAAAGTACATTTGAAATGATTAAAAAAAATAAATTGGCCGTGGAAGGACCTGATTGGCAGTGGGCAGAAACAGCTGTGGGTTGATTTGGGGCCATGAATGAATAATCTCCCATGAAGCAATGATTATTTAATGGCAATGCCCTCGTAATGTTTAGAAAGCAGAATATCTCTTGCAAGTTGAGACCAAACTCTATTGCATCTAGCATTCTAATTCCAAAAGCAGCCATCTTGGATTATTAAGGATTATTAAGATTATAACATCTACTTGGCCTTCCTTAGTAGAATTCTGAGGTAGACTGCTTTTTGGCATGGGGGTTCTGCTTCATGGCTGAAGGGTGCTGATGGAAATCTCCAAGAATTTGTCTAATTCCCCCCCCAAAAGCCCCCTAAACTGCCACTGCCACCTTGTGAGGTAATACATCCCATAAATTAATTCCTTATTTTATGAAGAAGTACTCAGTTCTCTCACTGTTGACTTACCCGCCAATCTGATTTAATGAATGGCTGCCCAAGGCTGTACAAAAGAGAAGGATGGAAATGTCCCTCTCTAAGAAGGAGTATTTTAGGAATGATCAGGATTCAAATTCCCACTTGAGAAAGTGGACCAGATATTTCCCCCCAGTGCGTAAGGGCACTGGGCCGCCAGTTAAAGGGCTTCAATGAAAAATACAGGAGTCAAAACTCCTGACGCAGTTTTGATTTTTGAAGTTGAACTGGGGAGCCGGGATTGGGTGGTTTATTTTGCATTCTGCGTCTCGACGCAAAACGATTCCGTTTTCCTGGCTCACACCAGTTTCAGAAGTGCTTGCTGGTTGGGAAAGAACTTTCTGGGTGTACCTTGCAGAGGGCATGTAGGTATTTGGGGGTCTTCCTACCAGATCATGACTGTGACTCAGAAAATAAAGTATTCTCCTATTCCAAGGGAATATTTTTACCTGTGCATTCCTTTGCAAGAATGGATATAAAATACAGGCAAAATCTTAAGCAAGCATGGCTTCCTTCCCTCTCTTAGCTGGACTACTTGAGTGTAAATGCGGGAAAGGGAAAACTGGGAGAAAAATACAGTAATAGAGGGTTTTTTCCTCCTCCTGTGCCAACTAGTTTCAACATACTAAATTGGATTTGAAGGCATCATTGAATTTTTGGACTCTATCAGAAGCACAGCGAATTTCAAGAAATTACATTTTAACCAGAAGTTACGGATCGAGTTTCACTTTAATGTTGCCTTTTTAGGGACCAGATGTCATCCATCAAAGCTGTGAAAATAAACGTTTCTCCACTATATTTTGGTTAGGGGTTTTCGTTTTTTTCCTAGACGTAGACTAATATTTCATTGATATTTTGTTCCATTGTATGCTGAGCATATAATAACCATCTAACGTTGTGCCTTTTTAAAAGAAAATCTTTATAAATCTTTAAACTTTCAGAGGCGGTTTTCTCTTATCTTTTCTATGTTTCGTATCCTTGGAGGTTCCTTGGTTTTTTCCCCTCTTTTGTTCCTAAAAGTTTTTTTTTTTTTTTGCATATTGCCTTTTGGGAATATGGAGTGGGAGGGAGAGCAGGGGAACGGAATGTGGGGGGGACACGCCACGCTCCTTTTATACAATCTGTTTTTCTGTACAAAGTCTGAAGGTCTCCCGTTATTACTTCTCTGTTCCGTTCACTACTAGCTTCCGACTAAGTAATGCTAACTTTTGTACAGCTCCATTTGATAAAATTAAAGAAAATGCCTTTTATCTACCATTTGTTGATATATTTATTATCTTTTTTAAAGAAGCATCCTGTCTGCCCAGAAAAATGAAGGATGGGGGAGTTTGTCTTGGTCGCAAGGCTCCACCCACCATGGGAGATTTTGGGGTTGCGTGTCCCTCCTCCATCGGCTCATGCGACGATTTGCCTGGGTAGACGTGGGATGAGATTTTCAAGGCCTGTTCTCAGATACATTCGAGATAAAATTTGGGTGCAGCATCTTCTAGAAGCATCATGGGATTGTGGCTAACTTTCTGTTAGCTGCCTCCGGAAGAAAGCCTCAGCCGTACATTATAGTTTTTGTAAATTTTGCTGCCAGGATTGCTTTATCAAGGAGAAAAGTGACTCTTTTCTTCCCCGCCCCCTGTTTTCTCACTGAGAAAAGCCACTTTTGTTGGGGAATACTTACAGGTGCCCTCTCCCCATCTGTGGCTTTTTTCGGCGCAAAAAAAAATGTGGGAAAGGAAAGATTTAAAACATCCTCGTACCGTTCTCCTCTCTAATAAAGCAGGCAGCCTTTGCAGAAGAAAAGGAGTCACAACCAATGCCCCCTCTAAGCTGTGGAGTCTTGTGAACAAAAATTCTACTTTGTGAGCTACTGGCATGAAAGTTGTGAGCGAGCCATTTGGCTGCTGCATAAATTAGTTTGCTCAGGAGCCATCCTTCCTGAGCTAAGACAAAAAGGTGTGAGCTGGAGGCTAAAAAACTGTGAGCTGGCTCACGCTAACTCAGCTTCAAGGGGACACTGGTCACAACGCAACTCCCCACACACTGCGTAGCTGAGCCTTAAATTGGTTAGAGAACCACCTCTATGGAACCCGTGGCGTATCTGTAAAATACGGAAGCCCACCCAGTTGCTCATAACTGGGACTGTGATCCGTGGCGGGTTACCTGTGGTCTCCCAAAGTGGCATTATTTTGACTCGTGGTATCCTGCCCAAATTGTAACCAAGTTGAAGGCCAAGAATGGTCTTGAATGTTTTGGAGGACATCCGTTCGTAGGGTCACCAGAAATCAGAAGCGACTCGATGGCTATTGATACACATTTTGCGGCAGGCTCAGAAAGGCTGAGGACCCCTGCTCTGGATATCGGAGCTCCACTTGGAAGATCAGGGCTGTCAATGGACCTCTCTCTCCGTGAACTTGTCTCGTCAACTTTCAAAGCCAACAGAGTGAGTGGCAGTGAGTTGCGTGGGCAGCTCGGAGTGAGGTTGATGATCTGTCCATCAACTTGAGTGCCCCCCCCCCGAGTTCTAGTATTACAGGAAAGGAAGAAAACTTTATGTACCTTAGGCATCAAGTTAGAAAACCTTCATCATGTCCCCAGACATTTTCTTTCTCTAGATTAAAAGGTACAGTTGCCAGTTCTGGGTTGGGAAATATCTGGAGATTTGGGGGGTGGAGCTTAAAGAGGGTGGGGTTTGGGGAGGGAAGGGAAGGGAAGGGACTCCAATAAAGACATACAATCCACCTTCCAAAATGGCCATTTTCTCAGGGGAACTGACCTCTGTCGCCTGGTGATCGGTTGTAATCCCAGGTGATCTCCAGCTACCACCTGGAAGTTGGCAGCCCGACTAAAAAGAATCACATGTATTAGCTCCACCCCTGCTCAGGGTCACCAGGCTCCACCCCCTGACCTGCCTAATGCCACCCTTGGCTCTGTACACTAGCAAGATACGTTTTTTAAAATAATTAGCTGGCAGCCCACCACAGCCCAGAAACAGGTCTCAAACGGCCTACCATTGAGTGATCTTTAGATGTTTGGGTGGGGAATGTGGAGGAGCTTTGTTGGTGGGGGGCAACACCTAGCCGACAAGATAATCCCCCGCACCAGCACAATGCCTGGGGTCCCCGTCGAGAGCTCTGAGCTTGTGGAGAATGTGGCCCAAGAATCCCGGAAGTGAGTCAGGTTTCTCATTTTCTGTTGAAGAGACAACCCATGTCTTGGTTGGGACCCCTCCTGGCTGAGACCAACTCTCATTTCTGGCCTGCCAATGGTAAGAAAGATGGGGATTTCATTTCTGGGTCAGGGGATGGAATGACCTTAAGAAGGTAAGAGCAGCAATGCTGGAACAGAGTGATCGGAACAAGCACATTGGTGGATCTCCTCAAAGCAGGCTCCATCCACATCCCTTGTTTAGTTCTTTTTTGAGAACATCAGAAGAGCCCTGCTGGACCAGACCAATGGTCCATCCAGTCCAGCCTCCTGTCTCACACAGTGGCCAATCAGTTCATCTTGAGGCCCAACAACAGGGCAGAGAGGCCAAGGCCTTCCCTTGAGAAGAACCTAAGAAGAGCCCTGCTGGATCAGACCAATGGTCCATCTGGTCCATCTAGTCCAGCATCCTGTCTCACACAGTGGCCAACCAGTTCCTCTGGAGGGCCAACCACAGGGCATGGAGGCTGAGGCCTTCCTGTGATGTTACTTCCTGGTTCCAGGATGCATAGTGCCTCTGAATGTTGAGGTTCCCCTCAGTCACCGTAGCTAGTAGCCACAGATAGACTTAACCTCCCTGAATCTGTCTAATCCCCCTTTCAAACAGTGGCCATCACCACATCCTCTGGCAGCGAATGCCATATTTTAATCACTCTCTGTGTAAAAATGGCATCTCCTTTTCTCCGTCCTGAACCTACTGCCCATCATCGGATGCCCTCGAGTTCTAGTGTTTTGGGAGAGGGAGAAAAATCCTCCATTCACACATGCAGAAGAGTGAGGTGGGAATGACAGAGGTGCACTGGGACTCCCAAAGCTTCCCAGCCAGTGGGACTCCCGAAGCTTCCTCCAGCTGTAGTAGAAGCAGGTTGGTTCTGTTTTACAGTTCATACTAAGAACAGTTGAGTGGGACAAGGGCTCAGCATCGGGGAGAAACTCTGGGTATTATTTCCACGCCCACCTCGAGCACCAGAAAATATCACAGGAAAGAAACAGCATCTCGGCTCATGCGCTCTCCCCTCTTCGCTGAACAACCGCACCCTAACCTCAGCGCTGAATCCGGGATTAGTGTCTGAAGATTGGTTTGCGGGGATCTGACCAGGGAACAGATGGCGCCTTCCCACCAGCTGAAGACATAGCATCGGAGCTTTCTCCGCGTGGAATGGCCATAGACTCTTCTTCTCCTTCCTCCGATCTTGACTTGGATAGGCCCCGATCCCATCACCACTCATTCCAAAATCAGCCCTCCCCCCAAGACTTCCCTTTTCCTATTAACCCTGCTACATTCCCCTACTCTGTTTATCTCCCGTTTGTCTGGTCGTCCCCTTTAAACGGCTGCAAATATCCCTAGCCCTTCAAAGGAACGCAAAGACACAGTGCAGGGGGTGGGTGGAAGCCTATTAAAGGGTTGTTTTCTTTAAAGCCCTCTTTATTTGTTTTATATCTTGGCCAATCTGGGCCCCAGAGGCTGTTGTTACAAATGGGTCCCGAGCTCCACCTGTGAACCATAAAACCGAGTTAAACATCACCGAGCCATGATAGGAATTCCCCTTTCCACCACCCCCTTCCCCATTAAAATAATAACGAATATTTGTTATTTGTTACAGCTGCGCAGGTGGGACATGGAGAAGCAAGAAAGAGGAAATTCGCTTTATAGATCTTCGGAGATTTTTTGGGGGGGTTTCTGCAAATACAGAAAAGTCCCCTTCCAGTCTTAAATGCCATTGTTGTTCATTCCGTCACACCGCCCGGCCCTGGTTAGGATCTGAACTTCCATGGTGGGAAATGGAGAACTTGGGAGAAAAGATTTCAGAGCCAACGTGATCCGACTTGGGTAGGAAAGAGGAATTAAAGCCTGTTTCGGATTCCCCCACCCTCGTTCCTGCTTCAGTTGTCGAAAAGCGAAACAGAACCCGACAGCTGCTCTGATTTGAATTCGGCACCCATAAGGTTGCTGTCTAGCCCTGACCTGGAGTGCCCGGGCTAGCTCGATCTCATCAGATCTTGGAAGCTAAGCAGGGTCGGCCCTAGTTAGTGCTTGGATGGGAGACCACCAAGGAAGTCCAGGGTTGCGATGCAGAGGCAGGCAATGCCACACCGCCTCTATATGTCTCTTGCCTTGCTATTAGAAGAAGAAGAAAAGATTGGATTTATACCCCGTCCTTCACTCAGAGTCTCAGAGCGGCTTACAAACTCCTTTCCCTTCCCCTCCCCACAACAGGCACCCTGTGAGGTAGGTGAGGCTGAGATAGCTCTTTTGAGGACTGCTCCTGAGAGAACAGCTCTATCAGGACTATGGCTTGCCCAAGGGCATCCAGCAGCTGCAAGTGGAGGAGTGGGGAATCAATCCCGGTTCTCCCAGATTAGAGTCCGCGCTCTTAACCACTACACCAAACTGGCTCTATAAGTCAGCTGCAACTGGACAGAAAACCAAGGTTGCTTCCTGCGTTGTTTTACAGGATGTTTCGTACCATCCGGGCTGCTGAATTTTCGGTCTGGCCCATCCTACTACCTTTATCAGGAGCTTGGCGGGCAGTTGTTGGCTGGCACTCATGTTTATCGGATGCTTTGGAAACCGTCACCGCTTCAACGGCACAAGATCAGACCCAGCTCTTGCGCTGTTGTTTTTTTCTGGCCAGCATAGAAACCAGTTAGTAGACGATGCTACCGGGTCCCACTTTGCATCTTGCTTCGCGTTATTTTCTAGACTGGAGTTAGCTCAGGAAAGGGTTAAGAAAGTTATTCCTTCCTTTTTTTAAAAAAAGGAAAAAAGATCTTGTTTGAGGTGGAGTGAATCTTAACCACCACACGCAGAATAAATTCAAGACAGACTTGGTTGCTGGGGAGAAGCCAAGTACGAGAGAGGGAGGACGAGGGGAGGGGGGGGGAGGCGGGAGCGGTTGAATTTTAATGATTCATTACGGCTCGCCATGCCTTTGTCTCCCTTTATCCGGTTCACAATAAAAGGCTTAATTGGACACAAAAAATGGCCGGCTATAGAACTGACAACTAATTAAGGGGTTCTGAATGCCCGATCAGATGCAAGTCGGGCTGGAATTTTAAATTGTCCTCTTTTGCCGCGGCCACCGGAATAGCGACAGGCCGGAGTGTATATTTTGGAAGCCCCGCCAGGGGAAAAGGGGGGGGGGGCGTGCTTTCTGGCGATATGGTGGCCCGAATCTATTATGTGGCCGGTTTTCCTATTGTGAGTAGACATTGCGTTGGCAAACAAGGGATGGACCCGGCTGAAACTTTGTCCCAGGACAATAATCGGCGAGCTGGAACTAATTTTTTTTTTTTTAAAAAAGCCAGTAAATATTTGAACCCTGGGAAAGAAAGAAGGGTAGGCAGAGAACACAAATAAATACGTTTCAAGGGGTTGGAAGTTGAGGGCTCCTTTCCCCAGCTCAGTCTGGAATTTCGTGGAATCGTGGAATCACAGAGTCGGAAGGGGCCACACAGGCCATCTAGTCCACCCCACTGCTCAATGCAGGATCAGCCTAGAGCATCCCTGACAATAGTTTGTCCAGCCGCTGCTCACCACCTCCACAGGCAGCCGATTCCACTGTTGCACAACTCTCACTGTATTTTCCTAATATCCAGCCGGTACCTTCCTGCCCTTGATTTAAGCCAATTTTTGCGAGTCCTCTCCTCTGCTGCCCACAGGAACAGCTCCCTGCCCTCCTCTGATACTTCAAGAGGGCAATCATGTCCCCCCTCAGCCTCCTCTTCTACAAACCAGAGTGAAGGGATCAGTTTTCGAAACCACCCCAAATGAAATCGATCTCCACCTGAGCCCATTTCCAGGTTGTGTGTCTCCAGACTGTGAGGGGCCACCTCCGCCTCTGGCCCCCTCTGTAACCAGTGTTCCCTCTAAACTGAGTGAGTGTGAGCTAGCTCACAGTTTTGTAGCCTCTGGCTCACCCATTTTTGCCTCAGCTCCGGAAGGAGGGCTCCAGAGCAAACTGATTTATGCAGCAGCCAAATCGCTCGCTCACAGCTTTAATGCCAGTTGCTCACAAAGTAGAATTTTTGCTCACAAGACTCGAGGGAGCTCGAAAAAGCTTCGAGGGAGCATTGTCTGTAACTCGCCCGGTTGTCTCCGAGCGGCTTACAAACTCCTTCCCCTTCCCCTCCCCACAACAGACACCCTGTGAGGCAGGTGGGGCTGAGAGAGCTCTTTCCAGACCTGTCCTTGAGAGAACAGCTCTGACAGAGCTATGGCTTGCCCAATGTCACACCAGCAGGTGCAAGTGGAGGAGTGGGGAATCAAACCCAGATTAGAGTCCGCACACTTAACTACTGTACCAAACTGGTGTAAAGAGATTGGATTTATACCCCCGCCCTTCACTTGGAGTCTCAGAGTGTCTTACAATCTCCTTTCCCTTCCCCTCCCCACAACAGACGCCCTGTGAGATACGTGGGGCTGAGAGAGCTCTTTTGAGGACTGCCCTTGAGAGAACAGCTCTGAGACAACTGTGGCTTGCCCAGGGTCACCCAGCTGGCTGCATGTGGAGGAGTGAGGAGTCAAACCTGGTTCTCCCAGATTAGAGTCCACGCTCCTAACCACTGCACCAAACTGACTCTCTTATGAACTTTGTTCCTATCATTAATAAGAACGGTTTAGGCAGAATTTTATATGGTGTTTTTTGAGCACGATCCACATCTTTCTTCGCTACTGTGTACATCGGCCATGAGAGGGATATTGCAACCATCCAGGTAGACAAGAATAGTCTCAGAAAGAATATCCGTCTTCTGTCTCCAAGCAAATTGGGTGCGTTTTTTACCAGCATTTTTCGAAACTGGGAATTCCTTCTCCCTTGCTGGCCGCAGTCCAGATTATACACTCATTCTCTCCACCCCGGGTCTTTGGGGATTGAGTCCACTACAGAATACCCATGGGATGTCAGCACCATCCATGCTAATTTAAGCATGATCTAACCATCATTGGCTGTTAGGGAACTTTTAGCTACATTAACTATATGGACAGACTACAGGACCAGCCATCTCCTGAATTGCCGGCTGCACTAATATTAATTTTCTGCTCTTTATTTTATACAATGACAGATGATCAATGTTCTCTGGAGCCTGTCTTGGAACTGACTAATTGCACCTTTCAGAGGGGAGGCTCAGCTCAAAGTGAATCCAGGCTTCTTGAATTATCGGAACTGAGGAAGCGGAACGTTTTCCTCTTGTACAGCTCTTGAAGACGGAGGAGCACTGCCAGGAAGAAAGTTGGCCAGCTTTTTGGCCCGAGACGGCCAGATGGTTCGCTGCCGTGCTAGCCAACTGCAAGCCCTTGATCTCTCACACTTCTCTTCCTTTCTGTAAACGTCTCTCTCTCTCTCTGTTTCTTGATCAAAGTTTTGATCCCCATAAACCCAGATGAATTTTCTTGGGAAATGTTAGACTATAAAGCTATTCCAGGTATGTACTCAAAAGGAGAAGACGACATTGGATTTCTACCCTGCCCTTCACTACCCAAAGGCGTCTCAGAGCGGCTTACAATCTCCTTTCCCTTCCCCTCCCCGCAACAGACACCCTGTGAAGTAGGTGGGGCTGAGAGAGCTCTCTTGAGAACTGCCCTTGAGAGAACAGTTCTAAGAGAACTTGTGACTGACCCAAGGTCACACCAGCAGCTGCATGTGGAGAAGTGGGGAATCAAACCCAGTTCTCCCAGTTTAGAATCCACGCTCCTAACCACTATACCAAACTGACTCTCTGGCTACACATGGCCAGCCCGCCATTTGTGATGACTTCACGCACTCTTATTTTCGTTGACAAACTCTTGTGTACCATTCTGTGTAATGGCCACAAAAGTAAATGGCAGTATTCCATTTGACTCTCATGGAATGTGTTCCAAGGGGAAGGACAGCTTCACTTGGCGTGGGCAGAGAAACCGTAACAGATCTTGAACTTTTGAACAGAACCGGAGACATCACAACATTCGGCTACATTCTTAGGGCCGCCATCTCCAATGTTTACAAATTTTCGGAGGACACCTGAGTATACTTACAGGCCAACTCATGCCTAACTTGTCTTTCTGAAATGCCAGACAAACTTGTTCAGCGGTTCCATTGCTAGTCTTTTCTTTCTCATAATTCGCCAGCTGAGTAATAATTTTGCAGAGATTTTGCCCTGACCTGGATAGCGCAGGCAAGCCCTGTCTTGTCTTGGAAGCTAAGTAGGGTCAACTCTGGTAAGTCCTTGGATGGGAGACCTCCTTGAAATACCAGAGGCAGGAGGTGGGAGCAGGTTTTATTCAGCCACCTCTCTGAATATTCTCCAGGCCCCCAGTAGGGGGTCAGTCACCAGGTCACCATAACTTCCAAGTGCACACAGACATGCACATATAAAACTAATTTTGAGGTGGTGGTGGTAGGAATGTCAATGTGATGGACAAATACATAAGAACATAAGAGAAGCCATGTTGGATCAGGCCAGTGGCCCATCCAGTCCAACACTCTGTGGCCACCAGAAACTTCTGTAGGAACGTCACTGAGATTGACAAATACATAAGAACATAACATAAGAGAAGCCATGTTGGATCAGGCCAATGGCCCAACCAATCCAACTCACTGTAGCCACCAGAAACTTCCGTAGGAATGTCATTGTGATGGACCAGTACATAAGAACATAAGAGAAGCCATATTGGATCAGGCCAATGGCCCATCCAACCCAACACTCTGTGTCACACAATGGCCACCAGAAACTTCTGTGGCAATACAAATGGAAAGACAACTGCAATTACTGTGTGGTGGGGGGAGCCCATTCAGCAGAATGGAGCTCTGCATGTTTTGTGGGATAATATTAAGAGATGTTTAGTGGTACTCTTCATTAGAGGAAACAAAAATGCACAAGTCAAGGGAAAAAATTGCAAGGAGGGGGGGGGGGAAATGATGGGTACAATCATGGGGCAAGGTGATTCCCCCAGAAATTGTAATTATGGTGACTTTTGTAGAAGGGGAAACTAACACTGTGTCTCATTCCAGAGCGGAGCAAAGAAAGGCACCAAGAAAACTGTTACTCGCTTTCAATTCTTATATGGGAACTTTTGTCTAGAAACTTCAGAGCTTTTACTCTTGAGCCACATCTCTCATCGATACGAGGCCCAAAAGCGGTTGGAAGCCATGGGATTAGATTAACGAGAAATGCCGTTACACTGAAAGTTGTGCGATTAGGAAACACCCTAAATTGATTTCTATTATATTTCAGCTGTATTTTTATTTCATTTTCCTAATCATTTGTTGACTTTTTTTATTGTGCTGTGAACTTTTTAAAGTTGGAAGTTGGTCTATAAATCACACATCTCTCTATATAATAAAGCTGTTTTGGGGTAGCCACGTTTGATGCGCTCCCTAATCAGTTGGCTGCAAGAACTGCCACTCACAACAGGGACCCTGGCTACTGGCTGCGTTCTCTGACACCCACCCACAGAAGCAACGCTGGCCCAAACATGCCGCAGAAGACAGTGGCTTCGCTCTGCTGAACACACCTACTGTTGGCCCAAAGCAGCGCTGCGGCTCCCCAGTGCCTTGCCCATCTCTGCGGGGGTTCTGCGGCTGCTCCCCCCGGATAGATGCCCAGTGTGGAGGAGGAGGGCCCAGCAGGTGGCCTGCCTTGAATGGGCGGGGGTGGGAACAAGGCTGGCCAGCTTGGTCTGCTGGGGCCTCGATTGGGCAGGGGGGGAAGAGGCCAAGCAGCTTGGCCCATCTGGGACTCAGGCAGCCAAGGGGGGTCAGGGAAGGAGATGAGGGGGGCCGTGGCCGGGCAGCCAAGCTAGTGCCCACTGTATTTATTGCTACAACAGGCCTTATTCCTAGTAATAGAGATTTCAAGGTAACATCCCCATGATGTAGAAAGACATGGAAGCAACTTCATTCTAGACAGCGGTTCAAAGTACATGCAGTCTTAAGGCTTTTAAAGAACCAGAACCATAGCCAAAGGAATGCTGGGACAAAGGATTCGGAACAAGAAGCACTCCTTCTTTATTTTGATTGAACAGAGAAGTACAGAGGAGCCTTCCAAGTGGAAATGACATCATGCCTTCCAAAAACCGGAACCTCCAGTTCCTCTTCTACGTTCCTGCTGGGAACAGAATTCTGGAACACAAAAGGGGAGGGGAATTTTACGCCTACAGAACAATGGCTTTGCTGTGAGTTCCCGTTAATAAGTGGGCGGTGGTTTGGAGAGGTGAAATCCCAACGCAGCCTCCTGGAAACCTGACGTTATCCGTAATGGGCCCTGAGGTTCATAAAACTTAAGAACATAGCTTTGAGTCTTAGCTAATTGTGCCCGGCTTGGCGTACTTGGTTGGGGATTGGCAAGGAAAAGACTCACAAATCTTTCAGATTCTCGGAGGCAAGCAGGGCTGTTATCAATCATCCGAGTACACAGTTTCCCCCCTCAGAGTTTCCAAAGCAAACCGAGGAATCACTGTTCCAAGGGGTGGACAATCTGAGATGTCCACAAGAAGAGAGAGAACTGAGGAAGGGGAAGAGATCTGAGCACAGGAGAATTGGGGGGGGGGCGTTTTTAGCTTTTTTTAAAAGTGTATTTGCTGGCCTAGAATCCACTAACGTTTTAGCAGGTAAAATGGCTAGGGGACACTCATTTCTCTGGGGCATCCATTTGTCTCTACTCTCCTTATACCATGGACATTCAAATAAAATATGCTTCATGGTTTCCATGACCCCTAAGCCATTAACACGACCCGAACATCCTTGTCTCGATTTTGCTTCTCCCTTGTACAAACTGGACCTGGGATTTGGTACTCTTGTGCCATTTACTGTTTCCTTGTGCCAAACTTTGCCCGTCCAATGTATGGATCTTCCAACTTTATCTGAGCATCGATAAGCCAGTATACTTTAGGTGTCGGTTGCCCATGTAAAAGAAGTACACTGTATGTGCAGAAACCCTCTACGTTGGGTATGCAGCCTGCATACAGAAATGGGAAGACTCCGCTGAACCAAAAATCAGAGAACCGAAACCGCTGACTAAAAAAAGGGTAAATGGAAGGAGAAATCAAATAGGGGAGCATTCGTTCACGGCTTGGAGGGATTCCAGTGGGGTATGGAACGGAGAAGCAAAGTGAGAGGGATAAAAGCCGGAAGGTGTGATGTACTCATCACAGCTGACTTACGGCGACCCTGTAGAGAACTCGTTTGGTGTAGTGAGTAGGAGTGCAGACTCGAATCTGGGAGAACCGGGTTTGATTCCCCACTCCTCCACATGCAGCTGCTGGGGTGACCTTGGGTCAGTCACAAGTTCTCTCAGAGCCGTTCTCTCAGGAGCAGTCCTCGAGAGAGCTCTCTCAGCCCGCCCTACCTCACGAGTTCTGTTGCGGGGAAAGGAACGGAGACTGCAAGCTGCTCAGAGACTCCTTTGGATAGTGAAGGGCGGGGTATAAATCCAATCTCCTCTTCTTTTCAAGGCAAGAGACATTCAGGGGTGGCTTTGCCATTGCCTGCCTCTGCGTCACTACCCTGGTATTCCTTGGAGGTCACCCATCCAAATACTAGGCAGGGCTGACCCTGCTTGGCTTCCGAGATCTGACAAGATCAGGCTAGCCTGGGCTATCCAGGTATGGGAATGTACCCTGTGCCGCCTCGTATATGAACATATATGAAGCAAGCTGCCTCATACTGAATAGACCAGTAGTCCATCAAGGTCAGTAAGTTCTACTCAGACTGGCAGCGGCTCTCCAAGGTCTCAGGCAAAGGACCTTCACATTGGCTACCATTTGATCCTTTTAGCTGGAGATGCCGGGGATCGAACCTGGGACCTTCTGCATGCAAAGCAGAGGCTCTTCCTCTCGGCCACGGCCCCTCCCCAGCCTTCTCTCACGGGATCGGGCTTATTGACGCATCATTTCCTTTGCAAATCAGTAGCGTTTCCCCAGAGCGGCTAGCCAGTCCCGAAAAGGCGGGGAGGCGGGAGCCATCTGTCCCAGAGCCAGGGATCGGAGTTCAGTATTTGCATGAAGGCAAATCTCCTTTTCAGCCTTTGGCCAGGCAGGGGGAGAGAGCTGAGTTCATAATATAGACCACGCCTGACCAAAGAGGTCTAAATTTGCATATCCCTGTTTGGAGATCCAAGAGGAAAGGGACGTGGGCTTCCTAGGCTTGGTTCCAGCTTCCAATCTTCATAAGGCTGCTGGTTCAAGTCTCGGATTACTTCACTTTCCCTACAGGTATCTTTCAGGCTTGTGTATCCCCAATCCCAGAGACTGAATATCACACAGCCTTCTCCTAGCTAACTGTCCTTTCTGCTGTCTTGATCACCTAAATAATTAGGGGGGGTCGCCACACGTCTGGATTAGAGAGCTGGGCTAGGAAGGTACGAATATGCCCCCTGCCTTCGTCATCACCGCCCTGACCTGGATGGTCCAGGCTAGGCCGATCTCATCAGATCTCGGAAGCTAAGCTGGGTCGGCTCTGGTTAGTTCTTGGCTGGGAGACCACCAAGGAAGTCCAGGGCCGCCATGCAGAGGCAGGCAATGGCAAACCGCCTCTGAATGTCTCCTGTTTGAAAACCCCTCTGGGTTGCCAAAATTCAGCAGCAACTTGACAGCCCTTTCGGCCACCACCGCCGCATCATCACTGAGAACCTTTTCGGTTTCACCCATTTTTGATGCTTTGTTCACTGCTTTGTGGAATCCTTGTGTTTATAGGCCGGGAGAGGCAATAGTTTTCACGGGAAGAAGTCTGCCAGATGTTACTGGCAGGCACCGCCTTTGCCTCCTTCATGGGGAATTTTCAAGCCCGAAACTTGGATTTTCAGATCGAAACAAGAACGCTCGCAAAATTCAGCAGGCTTTCTCTCTGGCAGGCTCGGCAGAGGGCCCGGAGTCCCTCCTTTGGCACATTTCGGCTCTAATGTGTTTCTGCTTCCCTGTTACTTCATTTCTGCTGAAACGGGTGTTTGGGGGACGTGATCCTTGGCAGCTCGGGAAGATCCCAGCTCGACACGTCCTGTCTCGCCCTGGGGAGCGAAAAACCGCCGAGCCGAGCCTTCCCAAAGCGAGCCAAGGTGGATTTTGGCTCCTCCGGCAGGCTAGGTGGCTGTCGGCGTTCCAGTGAATGATTGAGCTGCCAGGAAAGAGCTAGGCAAGAGCGAGCCAAAGAAGGGGACAGTTTGTGCTGGGGCGGGGCGGGGAAATTGGCCACAGGAAGGCTTGGTCACCTTCCCAAACCAGATCATTTCTGCTCTGAAAGATCCGGGTTGCCCATCCAATCCAGCAACCCTTTGCAGAGAGCGTCTGCGACAAATGGGTACATCTTGCAAGGCCCCAGGCAAAGGATTTTGGCGTCTCAAGCGTGGGATTGATGGAAGCCCTGCTGATGGGGCATGATGGATCCCAGCCAAATCCGGGTTCCCCTTTTCCAGGATGGAATAACCACGTCCCCCCGTCCAGGGCTGCCAACTCCGGGTTCAGAAATACCTGGAAATTTGTGGGTGATGGCCGGGAGAGTGGGGTTTCGGGAGGGGAGGGGCCTCGGGAGGGTATAATGCCAAAGAGTCCGCCTGACAAAGCAGCCATTTTCTCCTGGAGAAGTGGAATGAACATCTCGCTTTATGCGATCTGCTTTGTTGAGTGAGGCAAGTTTGGTGCCAGTTTGGTGTAGTGGTTAGGAGCAGCCGAATCTAACCCGGAGAGCCAGGTTCGATTTCCCCATTCCTTCACATGCAGCCAGCTGGGTGACCTTGGGTCATTCACAAATTCTCTCGGAGTTGTTCTCTCAAGAGCCATCCTCGAAAGAGCTCTCTCAGCCCCACCTACCTCTGTTGTGGGGAGAGGAAGGGAAGGAGATTGTAAAATGCTCTGAGACTCTGAGTGAAGGGCGGGGTATAAATCCAACTCTTCTTCTTAAATGAATAAATAATAAGTAATCTACATAGTCTGGAGATCAGCTGTAATTCTGGGAGATCTCCAGCCCCCACCTGGAAGCTGGCAACCCCATCCAGTTAGATGTAGTGGTTAGGAGCATGAACTCTAATCTGGGAGAACTGGGTTTGATTCCCCACTCCTCCTCTACGTGCAGCTGCTGGTGTGACCTTGGGTCAGTCACAAGTTCTTTCAGAGCTGTTCTCTCACGGGCAGTCCTTGAGAGAGCTCTATCAGCCCCACCTACCTCACAGGGTGCCTGTTGTGGGGAGGGGAAGGGAAAGGAGATTCTAAGCTGCTCCGAGACTTCAAGTGAAGGGTGGAGTATAAACCCAATCTCTCCTCATCCTCTAATTCTTCATCATCATCATCTTCGTCTTCTTCCTAATCTGTGGTCTTAAAATGCACTATAGCACACAGACCAAAGGCCTCTCCTGGAAGAGAGTGTCTTAGGCACTAATGCAAACTTCCTTCCTTCCTTCCTTCCTTCCTTCCTTCCCCCAGATGATTTTGTTGGAAAGGCCATTTGGCTAAATGCTCACGATGCAATTGTGAGAGCAAGGCCCAGTGATCTTCACTGCTCGGTTGGTACCGATCCAGTAGGTTCCAGTCAACAAGCTGTGGGGAGCAGCAAACTCTGCAGCGTTCGTCTGTCCCCGTCCCCCCGGTCTCTCTGCAACACTGCCAAGTGTTATAAAAATATATTCGCGTGTGCCAAAACATTTAGCACTCTGCTTATTACTTGCAGGTTAGAGGTTAAACAAATCCCCCCCCCCCCGTAGAATTTACTGTGTTAATTTCAGCTTCACAACATGGCCTTGGCCAGTGGTAGCTATGTTTCATGGAAAAAGAACTCCCTGAAGTATTTTTTTGCACCACACAAGAAAGCAGATCTTATAAAACGAGCCCTTTGTGGAAAAAACAAAGATTTGCAAAAACCGATTTCCCAGTCATCGGTAAACCTCGACGTACAAAGACAACCCCTCCCGCTTTTAAAAATGGTTGTTAGTTTTATTTCTTGCCCGGTATTCCCTCAGTGAACGTCAGGACTTTGTCGGATGTCCCTGCAAGGTTTGCTGTGGCAAAGCGTCCCCCGGACTTCTGGTGGCTGAGAGAATGAGCTATGAGCGAAGGAAGGCCTGGGTTCAGATCTTGCCTTGCTCAGTGATAAGTCAGGGGGGTTTCAGCCTCAACTTGCCCCCTGTAAAAATGTTGACCTAACTCAGAGTTCTGTTAAGGATGCAAAGATCAGGCACACAAAGGGATCCGAGCACTAACTATTATTGGAGTCCTCAGCGGACTGCGATGAAGATGTTCAACGCCCTGCTTTCTCTGGGATTGCCATTTGCCCACTGTTTCTGTAGAACCCCCGCTGGTACTCCACATCTCCTGCTGGCATTCAGTGGGGTGCCAGAAGAAAATGAGAAGAGGGAAATCTTATCCACTAACAAAGAAGAGGAGGAGGAGGAGATTGGATTTATACCCCACCCTTCACTACCTGAAGAAGTCTCGAAGTGGCTTACAAGCTCTTTTCCCTTCCCCTCCCCACAACAGACACCCTGGGAGGTGGGTGGGGCTGAGAGAGCTCTCTTGAGAACTGCCCTTGAGAGAACAGCTCAGAGAGAACTTGTGACTCGCCCAAGGTCACACCAGCCGCTGACAGTTAAGATCTTTTATAGAGTTCTGTTCTGGTCCTTTCATTTTGACATGTACCCCTTTGCAGCTGTTTGTCAAGCAGCAAAGTAAGTTTTCAGTGCCAGGTGAAAGGTTTTCTATTCCTATTCCTATTCTGTTTTGTTTTTTAAAGAAAGTTTTATTACTTTGTATTCCTATTTTGTTGATTGCAATCCCCCCTCCCTCACTGAGATGTATAGAGGGGGCCTTTTACCATTTCTTCACTTTTTCGGAACACCGTCATCGTGAGCCTTTCCTTTCCATCCGTTTTTGTCACTGGTGTTCCCGATTCGATTATCTGGTGCCATCTTTATCGCATTTTTAAAATGTCCTCTGTGCCCTTTGTACATTGCGGGTCGTTGAAGAAGCCAGGGAATGCAAACATTTATATTAAAAATGTCCGTGTTGCCAGAAGAACACGGCACAAAAGGGAACAAAAATAAATGCAGGATTTTGGCTATCGAATCACAGAATCTTTGCAGTGTGGCTAATAAAACTTGCTCCCCTTTGAGTCTGAAGATTCCATTAGTAGCACGTCAGATGGCTCCATATTTCCATTATCTGTACATTCCACAAAATTCCACAACAGCGCAGAGCTTTTCCTTTGGCTAGATTTAACGTTATGCCTTCTGCAATTTTACACGGGAGATCCCAAAAGGTAGCGTATTCAGCCAGATGTTGTACCTGCCAACAAAAGTCCGTATGGTCAAAAGAGATAGTATTCCCAGTAGTAATGTATGGCTGTGAGAGCTGGACCATAAGGAAGGCCGAGCACCAAAGAATCGATGCTTTCAAATTATGGTGCTGGAGAAGACTCTTGAGAGTCCCTTGGACTGCAAGGAGATCAGATCAGTCCGTCCTAAAAGAAATCAGCCCCTGACTGTTCCCTGGAAGGCCAGATCCTGAAGCTGAAGCTCAAATACTTTGGCTACCAAATGAGAAGGGAGCACTCCCTGGAGAAGACCCTGATGCTGGGAAAGACTGAAGGTCAAAGAAGAAGGGGACAGCAAAGGGTGAGATGGTTAGACAGCGTAATCGATGCAACAAACATGAAACTGAGCAAACTCCAGAGCATGATGGAAGACAGGAGGTCCTGGCATGGTGTGGTCCAGGGGGTCGCAAAGAGTCGGACTTGACTGTGCGAAGGAACAACAACAGCAACAAATTGTCCCTGCAACACAAGGTAGCACTGAAACAATTTTGTGTATTTATGTAGATGTCCATTCTAAACACTTAAGCCCTATGTTGATAAACAAGATGAGACTTACCAATTCCTCTAAGGGCCTTCGTCTTTTGAGCGACTTCTCTCCTGATGTCACTGAGAAGGCGGCAACTGGTTTGGAGTGAGCTACAAAACTGGGCCAGGATAAGCTTGAGAAGCTGTCTGTTGATACAGCCTTTTAACTGGAATTCCATATTCGTTCACCTTCTAATATTTTTGTGTTAACCTGTTTGTTCTGTATGCCAAAAATAGGCTGCCTGGCCTGACCCATGTTAAAAATGTCGGTGTAGCCACAAAAGGGAACAAAAATAAAAGCTCACCTGCTCGATTTGCAGAAGGGAGAAAGGGATTTTTGGTGTGGTTGATGCAAAGGGGTCCATTCACGCCCCCACGGCACCCTGCGCCTTCCATTCAGTTGGGAATGCCATGAGCTGGCTCCGTCCCAAAGGCCCCCTGAACTCTGAGGTTTCTCCCACAGCCTCAGCGCACGCAATGCAGTCATTTCGTCCAGCCCAGTCCCAGTGTCCATCCCTGCGAGCCGCGAAATCCCGGAGCCAGCTCCAACTCCCTCCATCTCAGCGCAGGTTGGCGAAAACATTTTTCGAGCTGACCTTTTTCCTGCATGGAGACATCTATTTGGCAGTCCACGGAGGCAAAACAAAGCTGACTCAACCCCAGTCCTGGAACGTGAGGGAGCATCTTGGCCAGGTGTCGTCAGATGGCGCGTTCATCGTCCGCTTTGGCCAGACGAAGTGGTGTCGCTCTAAAAGTCTGGGAAGAGTTCACCAGAGCAAGGGAAGGGAGTGGAAGGATCCTGTTAAGCGGGCCAAGGAAACCACAGTCGTGTTTCGCTGAAGGCATGGCAACGAGCAATGGACATGAAGCATCTCCCAAAACCGGCTGGCCCTCCCAGTCGTGTCTCGCTGAAGGCATGGCAACGAGCAATGGACATGAAGCATGGATCCCAAAACCGGCTGGCCCTCCCAGGGCCGAAGGAGGTGCGGTTGGCGGTTACTAGGGCCAGGGCCTTTTCTGTGGCGGCCCCGCGCTGGTGGAATGAGCTCCTGGATAACATCAGGGCCCTGCGGGACTTATTACAGTTCCGCAGGGCCTGTAAGATGGAGCTCTTCCACCAGGCATTCAGGTAGTGGCCGCCTAATGTTGCCAATCTAGGCCCTGGCCCAGCTATTCGATCTCATCCGTCAACCTACTGTGGCCATCTATAAGGATTTTATCTGGGCTCTGCTAAGGTATATTGAGCCGTAGGTATGCCGTCAACAGATAAGTCATTTTATATATTTTAATTGTTGCACTAATTTTGTATGACATTTTGTTGTGAGCCGCCCTGAGCCGCCGTTGACGGGGAGGGCGGGATATAAATCCCAGAAATAAATAATAAATAAAATCAAATCTCTGCTTTGGGGGAAAGCTACCCACGAACACTTCTAGTGAGGGACATGCTTTACAGGGTTGCAAGCAGTGTTTAAAAAAAAATCCACTTGTTCTTCATGCCTTATGGTTGGAGTCCATCTCAGTAAAGGTGATGGGGAAGACCCGAGTTCAAATCAAATGAGTCATGAAAGCTCCTTGGGAGCTTGTGGGCCAGTCCTGCTCTCTCTGCCCAGCCTACCTCACTGGGTTGATGTGAAGATAAAATGGAGGAGGGGAGAGACAGCCGTGCACACCGCCCCCGTTTCCTTGGAGAAAAGATCAGATAAAAATAGTTTAGATATGACTGGTTAGTAGTAGCAGTTTATTTCAGCTCATACGACCAGTCGTCTCAAGCACAAGCATAACATACAACATACATATGAAATCCCAAAGCGAGAGTTCAAAACTACATTTCAAATCCGGTTCAAATTATAAGCAATATAAAATTTAAATATAGAACAAAACTTATTTTTAGCAGCAATTGTTTACACTTCAGTGCCATTATAACAGCTCAGTATTTTTGCTACTGAAGCGGTAATTATCGGATCGATACCTGAGAGCAGATAAGAGGTCACCCATGGGTCCAGTGGAAGGTGGGATTCGAATAGGACTGGATATATCCAGCATGACCTAAGAGCTAACCAATGGGAACAAAACAAAAGGAGATGTGTCAGCGTCTCGATCTCGCCGGAAGCACGGGTACAAAGCCTGTCTGAATACGGAGTTCGGGAGAAACGCCCCCTTAATTCTGCAGATGGTACAGCATTGACTCTTGCAAAAGGACAAGCAAATCTATGAGAGGGGGTGGTGAGATGGCTGAGATAGAATGGGAGGCTCAATGAAGGAGGGATCCCCAGGGCTAGGGGAGGACATACATGCCCGGAACATGCAGCGCTACTGGCCCTATCCCAATTTCCTGCCTTCAATCTGATCTGTCTCCATGCTTCTTGCTGAGATATGGTTAGTATTGATCTCCCCACTGCGTGGGTTTCCGTTTTCTGGTCTGAGTTACTCGTTGATATTTCTGGTAAGGGTTTTTTTTTAAATTATAATGTTCTTATTAGCAGTTCTGGTTCGCATGTTTCACTCAGTATTGATCAGTATGATTTTCTTCATTGGAGAAACACCCTCAAAGTACATTGTGCCGATATAAAAACAAAAAATAAACAGAGGGGACCGGATCCAGCCCGCAGGCCACAGACAGGCTGTGTTTTCCTTAGATTATGGTGTTTGCAGATATGGACTTTCAAACTTCTGGGCTTTGAGGTGCGACATTTGGCCTCGGAGTGAGAGAAGAGCCCCTCCCCCCACCCCAACCGACCCATCTTTGTGGCTTTGCTCACATTAAGGTCTCAGATTTCTCAAAGTGGGGCGGGAAATGGGAATGCAGACATCTAGGTGTCTTGTATAGAAGCTAATAAAACTGGGCCGGCGGATTGAAGATGGAGGACCTCAGGGACCATTTAGAGGTATCCATCATATAAATGAGGAGGCGGAGGAAGTCTGGATGATAGTAACCCCATATTAAAAAATTCTGCCTTGTCAACAGGCAAAGCGCTACATGGTGGAAATCAGTTGACATTTGCAGAACTGTGAAACCAGATGTCTCCAAGCAATAACTGGTGTACAGGAACAAGGTGAGCAGGAAAAGAGAGAAAGGGGGAAACAAGATTACATTCTTCCAGAAGTCTTGCATCCAGCATTCTGCAGCTATGGTTTCGATTAAAACACCCTCCACCAAAGATTGTTCCTATTAATGGGGTGCCCAGCTGCAACCCTGTGTTTGAAGAACACTTACGCATTCCTAGTGAGCAACATCTGGTGCATAATTTCGGGATCCAGATGGTGATTGGAGGACTATCATGTTCCTCCTCCCCCCCCTCGCCACCACCAATTTTTATTTTCTTAGCTCACCCCAAAAAGAAAGTGGGGAGCAGAGGGAAAATAACATTTTCGCTGAAATTTCATGCACAATGCACTTTGTAGCAAATTCGGGCAAAAGCAGGGGAGTTAAGGGACACGAAAAGAATCATGGTAAGGCTAGTAAATTTTCTTCAGTGTGTTCCCACCACCAATTTTTATTGTCTTAGCTCACCCCGAAAGGAAGTGGGGAGGAGAGGGAAAATAACATTTTCGCTGAAATTTTGTGCACAATTCGTAGCAAAGTTGGGGATAATTGGGGATTTTGAGGGATACGAAAAGGATTGCAGTTAGGCTAGCAAACTTTTTTTTCGATGTGTTCCTGGGATTTCAGTGGATATCTCCAAAAAGTGAACTTTTAACATGACTGTATGGGTATCTCCTTAGGCAAAACAGAAGTGAAAACCAAAATAATTTTTATTAAACTAGTGGGATTTCAGGGGGGGTTGGGGTTTTGGAGAATTGACATATCCCTAACCCCACAAATTCAGGAGACCCAAAAGATGGCCTCTTTCATTGTTCCTTTTTTCCTACTTGGCACCAAAGCAGAAGACTGAGAGGATGCCCACGGTACAAACCTTGCCTCAAACATGATCTCACCATCCCGCCTTTAGGCAAGCCGCTCTGTTGCAGCCTGTTTCAGCCTACGCATGGTTTTGGAATTTAGATGGTGATTGGAGGCCTATCTCATGTCCCCTCTTATCCAATTTTGATTTTCTTATCTCTCCCCCACAAAAAAAGGTAGGAGGGAAAGAAATTACAGCTTTCGCTGATATCTTGTGCAAAATAAAATTCAAAGCAAACTCGGCCAAATTTTAATCCTGGTTCTTCTGTAATTGTTCTGACTACTTATGGAAATTAAGTTATTGTGAGGGAAGCTATTGTTATTTTAAGTTATTGTGAGGGGAAAGAGAGAGGGGGGATTGATCAGCCAGTAGGACTGAATCCAAACAAGGCCTGAATAGAATCTTAGGCTGAGGACAGACTGGCAATCTGCCCCGGGATAGGTCCGCATGGAAAGTGGGGGAAGGGAGCCTGTTCAGACATGCGCAGCTGTCCCTCGGCTCCCTTCCACACTTACTCGCTTTGAAGCCGGTTTTCTTGCGCTTTAGAAGGACACCAGGAGAAACCAGTGTCCGGAGGCCGTCTTGCGCTTGCCTCCCACTTCCAGGCAGTGTGAACCGGAAGAAGGCAGGAGGCAAGCGGAGGCGGCAGTGTGAACGCGACATTTTGTCAGTTTGCGCATGAGCGCTCATGCGCACATGCACAAATTGCCAAAACAGCCCTATCACGAGCTGAGGAGGCTGGCCCACCTGGGGCCACTCCGCAGCAGTCTGAACGTTCCGTAACAGCATCCTCGCACAATACCCTGGCCAATGTGGACAGCCAGCCCCCGCAGCTTTTGCCTTCGGATTCATCGGATTCATTGTCAGTCTGTCCTCAGCCTTAGAATCACAGAATCATAGAATGGAAGGGGCCACACGGGCCATCTAGTCCAACCCCCTGCTTAATGCAGGACCAGGCCCTAGAGCATCCCCGACAAGTGTTTGTCCAGCCCCTGCTTCAAGACTGCCAGTGAAGGGGAGCTCACCACCTCCCTGGGTAGCTGATTCCACTCTGGCACAACTCTGACTGTCAAAAAGTTTCTCCTAATATCCAACTGGTACCTTCCCGCTTTTAATTTAAACCCATCAATAGAATCATAGAATAAAAACTGTGTAACTTGTCCCCCCTCCAAGTTGAATGCAGCCCACGAGCAGTGGCCCATTGATAGCTTAAGGAACTTCCAATTTTGTCTTCCTGCACCGTACGGCCAGACAGAAGAAGCTGAAAGCAGACCATGATAATCCGGCAGCCGAGTTTTGTCCACACTGCCGAACTGGTTTAGTCCCCACTGAGGGCGGAAAGGACAACATCAGGATTCCAAACTCATATTGGGGGGGGGGGTGTCATCCACAGGGAAGATTGGGTGGGCGCCGGGAGGTGGGAGGAAAGTAATTAACTTATCCCACACCCACTGATTCACGTCCCCTTCCCAGCCAGATCAGAGGTCAAAGTGTAGCGAAATGGCCTTGGGGGAAGGGTTTTTTTTTTGGGGGGGGGGACAATTAGCATGTGGGGAAAGCATTCCTCCCTTCCCAATTCCCCCCCCCTACAAATGGCCTCCCCAGTCACCAGCAGAACACGCTGCCTTCCCCCAAAGTCATGTGCGATTCTCCTCTCAATGCAGACCGTACCACAACAATACAATTTATCGCCAGACTAAACCGCTACCATTGGGCACTCCGGGCGTGAACCCTTCCTACGGCCCATTCTCTTCTGGCAGCGGAGGAGTTAAAACTCTAAAACCCAGACCGGGGCACTGTAAGGCCTCCGAAAGCGGTTTACAGACAGCAAGAGGAAACGGCTGTTGGGGACTCAGAGTGGAACGGCATTGCACTAGGAAGCACGCCTAAGCATGCTAGCTCATGTTAAATTAGGTGTAAAATTGACATTCGCCGATCTGCCTGTTGCTGCATATGTCATCGAGGGGGAGAGAGAGAGAGAGAGCAAGCGAGCAAGTCTTCTCTTTGGGCCGCATGTCTGCCCTCGGAACATGATCCGCGGATTGAAACAGCTGCTTGGCTCTTGCCGTAACGCCCAAGCTGAAACGCTCGGGCCAGTAATACGAAATTAATGCACAGATGTTCCAAATGAGCAACGGCTGGCCGGCTTCACATGGTCAACGGCAGACTGGAAATGCATTTCCCTTGGTTATGGCCAGCCGGCGCTTGTGGGGGATTCTTGGGGGTCATGCGGGAATCGGTGTTTCTCAGGGGACCCCATTGAGTCTTGCGTAAACTACAGTTGCGGGGGTGGGGGACGCAACCAGGGAGAGGGTAAGTTTGTTTTTAGAAAGTAGTGCTTTGGGGCCAGTTTCCAGAAAAGTATAGGGCCTGAGGCCAGTTATTAAAGAACTATATATCTGTACAGGCAGCTTTTGTTTTATGCACAGACCCTGAATTCCCCCTAACCCCCTGCCCCACTTTTGAACCTGTTCCGGGCACAGTTCGTAGACCTGGTTCCCAGTTTCTGGCCAGAGATGAACATTTTCAGTTGGGACCCGAATCCCAGCCCTGTGAAAACGAACAGGGCCGTGTAAAGAGATCTTGCATCTAGTTTACGGCCCACAAAACTGACTCAGGAAGATTATTTTAAAACATGTTTAAAATCATGGCTCAAAAAAAAAAATGACATTCGTTACGAAAATGCCAAAAAACCCCACCCAAATCTCCGTATCTGCTGCAATTTTTGTTGCCATGAGTGATAGCTCTGTTCCCAAAACCTTTTGCGTGTGTTAATGCAAAACTTCTAGATTGAGGTTTCTGGTATAAACATTTCGGATGACTGTGATAATTTTCTCCCAGCAGGCTTGGGTGCAACCTGAGATCTTTCGCATTGAGCACAAGCTATCCCGATGATCCGTCTGAAAAAGCTTCCTGAAAAAGCCCTTTCCCAAAAAGCCTCAGACTTAAACGGCTTCCAAGTTTCCCTTTCTCCCTGTGCTCCTCTTTCGGTCCGGTTGCCTATTTTCCCCCTCTCCTTTTTGCTCCTTACCTCTGTCAGTCCCCAACTGGTCCCTGGGTTAGGTTTGAATTCCAGCCAAACTGACAACTGTCCCTTCCCTCCCAAAAGAAGGACTGCAAAACTGTTTCATTCCGTGAAATCTGCAAGCCATCAGGCCAACTCAGCCAATCAGAGGCTTCACTGTGTATATAGAATTAGGCAAAAAGGTCCCTGCCCTGGGGAACTTACACACTAAATTAGAAACCTACCACATAACGTCCTCAGATTGGATTTTTGTCAAGAATATGACCCCCTTTTACCATCCTCCAGCTTATCCACCCTCCTGGGCTGAGCAGACTCATTGTGCTTTTACGAATCATTGGAATGTCCCAACATGGTTCCGTCTGGTTGGTGTCCATGGGGACCCTGTTGTTACCTCCTTCACACACAAGCTGTGAGAAGGGGAGGGGAGGAACATGTTTGGGAACCGTTCCATGACTGGGGGCTCTCACTTCTGCCTCATTAATTTTACGGTTTCACAACTTCACAAGCCAGTGACTCCTGCTTGCCAGGGGAGGGATAGATGGCCGAGCTTTCTCTCGCCAACAACCTTGGGCTCCTACCCTCTCTGGGTAGACACCTGTGGCTACAAGTCAACCCGTGGAGGGAATTGGAAGTCCAGATATCTACGATACCCACAGCTTGCAAACCCAAGGGCGACTGGGGGCTTCCAAAGGTTTCAAGAGTCCGGGGTTCCCCCCCCCCCTTACATATCAAGCAAGTTCGGCAGGAGTTCACATAAGATGAAACGCCCCCATGCATCTGTGGCCACCAGAACTGGCATAGCAACAAGTGGAGGGTTTTTAAATACCCAAAATGGCCCGATAATTTTGATTCGTGGGCAGAATACATCACCTCCCCCCGGGGAGAAAGAGGAACCACCAATTTATCTGCCTGGTACCAACAGGTATCAGGGCCCTGGACCACTTTGGGATCGTCCTGAAGTTCATTTCGAGCCACCTCTGTATAAGCCTGGGCACATTTCTCCTGCCAGGCGTTAGGAGGGGGGTTGTCAGTGGCTCGGCTTTCACTCCTAGTGACAACCATAACCCCCTCCCCCAACTGGGCCGGTGTGAACATAGAGTCTGGGATTCAGAGAATTAGTGCCTCTGAATGTGGAGGTTCCCCTCAGCCACCATAGCTGGTGGCCACTGATAGGCTTATCCTCCCTGAATCAATCTAATCCCCTTTTCAAGCTGTTTGTTCCCGTGGCCATCACTACATCCCCTGGCCGCAAATTCCACATTTTAATCACACTCTGTGGAAAGTCGTATTTCCTTCCCGGTCATACGCCATGCCTACAGCCAGGGTTTTACTTGCCTTAAGAGAAATCATGCCGGTTGGGTGGGGTCAGGAGGCGGAGCTTGCAGAGGTTTGCTAACTCAGGGGTGGAGCCACATAAGTCTTGCTGACCGAAGGGGTGGAGCCTCAAGCAGTTTTCACTGCAGCAAGAGGCAGAGCTTAGTGGATTTGGGAGGTCAATGAAAAAACAACCCCTCCAGCTCCGAAAACATACTTGAATGCAACACAACATCCCACATACGCAAGGGCATGCCGTGCTCCATTTTAATCCCATACTCCACTTTAATCAATGAGAACGGATCTTATCTCAGCCGGGAAACGGAGGCCATCCCAGGATTTTTAATCCTCTGCTCTTCAACATTTTTTCAGACAAAAACATCATGCAGGGGTAGTGGTCCGGGACTTCTCTTCGGACCCCTTCCTTTACTTTGCAGCTCGGTTGGTTTTTTAAATTTCGGCTGCGGCTCACGAGGACTTGGGACAGCTTTTGTTGCTTTTCCCTGAGCCACCCTAAAGGGTTAAGCGAGACGAGTTCTCTCGGCCTCTCCAGTGGTTTCTGCCAAGGCCCATTACAGCTGAACTGAAGCGACCACTAAATCTTGTGTGGTTACAGAGGTCGTGGAGGCTTTGGAGTACTGGCGCCAGTTCCAAAGGAAGACCCCGTTTTCCTGGGAGGGGACAGGCTGCCACACAGACGGATCCGGAGGGGGCAGCTGGGAAATGCGGCGGCCGCTTTGGTTACACCATCGGAGTCTTGCAGTCACTCTCAAGCTCTGTTAGCCATGGAAGACAGACAGTTGAGCTTTTCCTTAAACCGTTCTATTCTCTCGTCCTGGTAACTGATCCCAGAGTGATGTGAAAATACGCAGACGGGTTTTGTTTGTGCCGTTTGTTGCACTGTACTTCCCCGCCCCCCCCAATAAAATCTTTGTTATTCTGTGCTGTTGTGACACACATACCCCTTACAAACACATCCATACGCACGCCTGTTTGGTGTAGTGGTTAGGAGCGAGGACTCTAATCTGGGAGACCCGGGTTGGATTTTCCCATTCCACTTGCAGCCAGCTGGGTGACCTTGGGTCAGTCACAAATTCTCTCAGAGCTGTTCTCTCCAGGGCGGTTCTCGAGAGAGCTCTCTCAGCCCCACCTACCTCACAGGGTGTCTGTTGTGAAGAGGGGCAGGGAAAGGAGATTGTAAGCTGCTCTGAGACTCCTTTGGCCAGTGACGGACGGGGTATAAATTCATTATCTTCTCTTCTCTCTCTCTTCTTCTCTTTTTCTGTTGCGATCTCCCTCCCTTTCGTTTGCCAGCCTCCTTAATTTATGACATTTACTAAAACATTTGTCTCATAGCTCACTTTCTCCTCCAAAATACTAGGTTATATTGGCACTGGGGTCAATTAGACCCCATGAAAATGAATGGAAGGAGAATGGAACACCGTACATCTAAGGTACTAGGGTCTAACTGACCTAGAGTTGCCAGATTCCCCTTGGCCACTTGGAAGGGATGAGGTGATAGGCTTGCCAGCTCCAGGTTGGAAAACTCCTGGAGATTTGGGGGTGGAGCCTGGGGAGGACAGGGACCTCAGTGGGGTAAGCTGCCATGAAGTTCACCCTCCAAACCATCCGTTTGGAGCCAATTTGGTGTAGTGGTTAAATGAGCGAACTCTAATCTGGGAGAACCGGGTCTGAGTCCCCACTCCTCCACTTGCAGCTGCTGGATGACCTTGAGCAAGCTGTAGTTCTGTCAGAGCTGTTCTCTCAAGAGCAGTTCTCGAAAGAGCTCAGCCCCACCAACCTCACAGGGTGTCTGTTGTGGGGAGGGGAAGGGAAAGGAGATTGTAAGCCGCTCTGAGACTCCTCCTCCTCCTCCTCCTCCTCCTCCAGGGAAACTGATCTCTGTAGTCTGGAGATGACCTGTAATTCCAGGGGATCCCCAGGTCTCACCTGGAGGCTGGCATCCCCAACTTGACTCCAACATTGGAAGCTATTATTTAGCAAAACAATTAGCCACTGTATGTTAGCACTGTGCTAGGCTGAGATAAAGATATATTAAACCAGGGGTTTTTTTGGGGGGGGGGGTTTCTACAAGAGTAGAAAGCATCTGAGCAAGGAATATCAGTAGGGTTGCCAGCATTGGGTTGAGAAATACCTGGAGATTTTGAGGGGCAACCCGGGGAAGGGAGAATTCGGGGAGTGGATGGACTTCCAGTGGGGCATAACGCCATACAGTCCTGTTTCCGAAGCGGCCATTTTCTCCAGACGAACGGATGTCCGCTGCCTGGAGACCAGCTGCAATCCCAGGAGATCGCCAGCCACCAGATCCCATGAGAAATAATATTTGGGCTCATTATAGAGTAAACCCAGAAAAGCAACCTCTGTGTTTCTGGCTACTGTTAAAAGCAGAGCCGGTTTTGAAAAGGGGGTAAACGCTTGTCCTGGTTTCTTTCCAAGCTGAAGTGAAAAATGCGGTTTGGGGTTGTTTCTCTTCTTTCCTTTTTCCTTTAAATGAGCACATGCCAGGAACTGACTGAAGAGGCGAGGGCTCAGCCGGCACTATCTGCTTTGGAGCAGACAAAAGGCGAGTTTGGTCCCTGGATCCCGGGGGAGGATTGTGTTTCACTTCGGAAGGTACACAGGAAGAATTTTTCAAGGCTCACATAGTGTCTCGGCTGGCCAAAACAGAAGGCGAAAACACCCATCACGGTATTCCTGAGCGCAGCGTTTTAGCAGATGCGTGGAGCGGCTTCGGGGGGGGGGGGATGAAACCGATCCCGGGGTGATGCCACCAGAATTCCTGCCCTTGGTCCGGAGCTGTACTTCTTCGCCCGGCGACTTCCCCAAGAGGCCGTGCACTGAAGTCGGGTGAGTCAAACACCCAGGCAGTGGATTTGGAGGTGCCCTTAAGAAGGACCAAGTGCGGGACAGACCCTTCTGGTCTTCACCCCTCCTGGGTTGCCCTGCTCATAAAATACCTGGTCACTGGGGGGAGCCAGGGTAGATTAGAACTACTCAGGAAGGAAGAACTTGGTGGTTTTTCAGGTAAAAGCCTGGTGGGTTGGGTGGGGTCAGGAGGCGGAGCTTGCTGAACTTTGCTAACTCAGGGGCGGAGCCACACGAGACTTGCTGACCCAAGGGGCGGAGCCTCGAGCGGTTTTCACTGCAGTGAGAGGCAGAGCTTAGTGGGTTGGCTTTTTTTGGGGGGGATGCAAAACAAATGCCCCTCCCAGCTCCAAAGACATATTTGAATTCTGCAAAATATCCCACACCCGCAAGGGTGCGTGCAAGAAAACCTGCCGACGGATTACCCGTTGGATTATCCGCTTGCAGGATAAAAATCTCGCAAATAAATGTTTCCGGTGATCTCATGCTAACGAGCATGAGTTTGAAGGGTCATGTTTATTGCACTTTGGGGGCATTTCTCTCCCCCCCCCTTTTTGGAAACTGCTAAACAAACTTCGTTTCTCACCATTTTATCTTTCCGTCTTCAGTGTCTGCGCTCCTTTTTAATTTTTTTGCGTCTTGCAAGGGAATTATTTACGACCGATCTTCTCCCGAGCGCTGTCAAATTGGGGGAGAATGGATTCCGTTCCAGCTCTGGAAGGGCTGGTTCACACAAACAGGTGCAGTGCGAAAGGGAGGCCTGAATGTGTGAATGGGCCATCATGGATATACTTACACAGATCCTGCTGGTGTACCATCTCCGAACCTCCGAAGGTCAGCAGACATAGTCCTGTTCCTCCCCCCCAATTATCTGCACAACAAACCTGTTGGGTATTTAAACTGAGACTGTTGGACCCAGGGTCCCTCGGGGAAACCTCGTGGTTTTGCAGGGATTAGAATCCCAATCCAGTCAAAGTGCTACAGCGCATTCCACTCCACCATGGTTTTCTGAGTACAAGTAAACCAGTTTAATCAGTAAAACCGTGTGTTGGCAGAAAAACCAGATTAAAAAAAATCAACCTATTTCAGAGTCCACATAACCTAGATTTTCAGCTCCCAGATCCTCCTTGGCCTCTCATCCTTTGCCTACGGCCCACCGGTTTTTGCCCCTGCTCTTTTCCTGCCCATATAATTTTTTGATCAGCAAGGGGGGCATTTTCTTCCCAGGGGAAGCATGGAAACATTACGAGTCCTCAGCACACAGAAACGATACAGTCCGCGAGATCACGACCCCCTGAGAACTCCTGGAAAGCAGAGAGAGAGAGAAATTGCTCCCCGAGAGAAGACAAAACCTGACGCTCTCTGAGGCGCTGAGTTGGCCGTCGCTTTGAGCTGAATGATTCTCAGGCCATATCACCGTTCTGAGAGCTACCAAACAGATGTTGTGCTGACGCTCGCCAGTGAGGGAGAGACGCCGGGAGGACTCTAATTGGAAGGGCCACGAGATTAATCTCTGGCTACATTCTTCCCCTCCCAAACTCCTTCCTGTATGAGATCAATCTTGCATTCTGTTTGGTTCGGGGCAAGCGAGAACTTCTCTACTTTCTCTCCCTCGTGACCAAGGGAATGCCCGGCGTAATTAATTTTGACTTACAGAAGCTGTATTAAATTGGATAGGAACTGGTGAAAATAGGATTAAGGCTGGAATGTCGCCAAGGGCATCGAGAATTAAAGAGCCTGGAAGACGGGGGTCAAAGGGGGCAGCCGGGGACGTGGCTCAAGGACTGCACCATGTCTGAAACTGCAGCTGCTTCAGCTCTGGGAGACTGTCACAGAATGGCCGTGTAGGGCCTAAGGAAGTCCCTGGTTCAAAGCACACCACTGAACGCACAAGACCCTAGAATCATAGAGTCGGAAGGGACCTCCAGGGACATCTAGTCCAACCCCCTGCACAATGCAGGGAATTCACAAATACCTCCCCCCACAAACACACCCAGTGACCGCTGTTCCACACCCCAGAAGATGACAAAACCCCTCCAGGATCTCCAGCCAAACTGGCCTGGAGAAAAATTGCTTCCTGACCCCCAAAGTGGCAATCAGCATTTCCCTGGGCGTGTAAGAAAGGGCCATGAGAACTAAGCCCTGAGGCAACCCTCCCTGCCCTCCCTCTTGTGATCTGCCTAAATTCACAGAATCAGCATTCCTGCCAGATGGCTATCAAGCCTCTGTTTGAACACCTCCCAAAGAGGAGAGCCCACCATCTCCCAAGGAAGCCTGTTCCCCTGAGGAACCACTCTGTCAGGAGGTTCTTCCTAATGTCTAGCCTGAGACCCCGGAGAGCTGTAAACAGGGGCTGTGGCTCAGTGGCAGAGCCTCTGCTTGGCGTGCAGAAGGTCCCAGGTTCAATCCCGGCCATCTCCAGTTAGAAAGGACCAGGCAGGAGGGGATGTGAAGGACCTCCACCTGAAACCCTAGAGAGCTGTAAAGAGGGGCTGTGACTCAGTGGCAGAGAATTTGCTTTGTGTGCAGAAGGTCCCAGGTTCAATCCCCGTCACCTCCAGTTAAAAAGCACCAGGCAGTAGGTGATTCAGTATGATGCAGCTCCATGTCTTTGGCTGGACTAGATGGCCTCTTGTCCCTTCCAGCTCTAGGGTTCCGTAAGCATATTAGCAGGCTGGGTGAGAGGGCCGATGAGCAGCCATTCTACACAATGCCGAAGATTCCTCCGATTCGGCCACACCGAGAAACCGCTGAAAACCCGGCAGGGTCCCCTCTAAGCCTGGTGGCTTTTCTCTACCGGGGTGGGCAGCCGGTGTCCTCCTCTTGATCCTCAGCTGCTAATGGGATTATTTCTATTTTGTTACTGTATAATGCAGGTTATTACATCACTGCTCAGGCGTCCGCAGATCAAAGATGAGGCCCGGCAGCTCCCTCCGAAACAGAGATGCCTTTATAGTTCAACCCACCTGAGCAGTCGTGCGTGTTCAAAGCTGGCAACGCAAATGGCAAAAAAAAGAAGAAAAAAGAATCCCGGGGGATCCGCAGAGAATGAGGGTAATTAGAGCAGGGAGCTTAGTGTCCAAATCCGAGAGACACTGGCGTTCTTGAAAGTAGCTTTATTACCGGGAAAGGGTGGGCCAGCCGAAGCCAAGGGCAGATTGCCAGGGAATTCGAGGGGCCGGTCCAAAAGGTTTCCAGGTTCTGTAACTCAGCCACATTAAGTATGTGTCACTGGCTTTAAAAATGGCTGCTGCCGGCCTCCCGTCCCGCGGTTGAACAGCCCCGGAATCTTCACCATCATTCAAGCTGAGGAGGTTGGAGAACAGTCGGTGAGGGGATGCTGGAAAAGAGGGCAACTACTGTGAGGGACATCATGAAACAGAGGCTAGATAGCCATCTAACAGCAATGCTGATTCTTAGGCAGATCATGAGAGGGATGGCAGGAAGGAAGAAGAGGAGGAGGAGGAGGAGAGATTGGATTTATACCTCAGCCTTCTCTACCTAAAGGTGTCTCAGGGTGGCTTACAATCTCCTTTCCCTTTCCCTTCCCACAACAGACACCCTGTGAGGTAAGCGGGACTGAGAGAGCTCTTTCGAGGACTGCCCCTGAGAGAACAGCTCTGAAAGAACTTGTGACTGACCCAAGGTCACACCAGCTGCTGCAAGCGGAGGAGGAGTGGGGAATCAAACCCAGTTCTCCCAGATTAGAGTCCGCGCTCCTAACCACTACACCAAACTGGCTCTCTGGTTGCATCAGTGCTTAGTTCTTGTGGCCCTTTCTTACAAGAGAGCCAGTTTGGTGTAGTGGTTAGGAGCGCGGACTCTAATCTGGGAGAACCGGGTTTGATTCCCCACTCCTCCACTTGCACCTGGCTGGATGACCTTGGGCAAGCCATAGCTCTGTACCAGCTGTTCCCTCAAGGACAGCTTGGGAAAGAGCTCTCTCAGCCCCACCTACCTCACAGGGTGTCTGTTGTGGGGAGGGGAAGGGAAAAGGAGTTTGTAAGCCGCTCTGAGACTCCCTTGGGGAGTGGAGGGCGGGGTATAAATCCAATCTCTTCTTCTTCTTCTTCTTCTTACACACCCAGGGAAATGCTGATTGCCACTTTGGGGTCAGGAAGCAATTTTTCTCCAGGCCAGTTTGGCCAGTGATCCCAGAGGGTTTTTGTCATCTTCTGGGCATGGAACAGGGGTCACTGGGGGTGGGGGTGGGGAAGGTATTTGTGGATTTTCTGCATTGGACAAGGGGTAGGACTAGATGACCCTGGAGGTCCCTTCCAACTCTATGATTCTGTGAAAGGTTATTTTGATTGCGGGGAAAAGCCATGCAAAGGGCAGCTGAGGGTTGCAGAGTGTCGGACAAGGGCCTGGGGGCAGAGGAAGGAAGGAGAAGCAACTGAATGTTGAAGCGGGAAGAATTGTTGAAGGAAGGAGAAGGCTTTGACTTGCGTGGAAGTTGCTTCCAAAAAGGATCAGTCGACAATGGTAATGATGGAACCTCCATGTTCAGAGGCAGTACACTCTTTGAGTGCCAGACGCTTACAACAAACAGTATTAGATGGCTATTGTCTTCCTGCTTTCCTTGTGGCGACTGACCAGCTAGGGTCAGAAAAGGGAGGCCCAGGATTACCAAGAGCCCTATAGAAAGATCTCCCCATGAGAGCCAGTTTGTTGTAGTGGTTAAGAGCCCGGACTCTAAACTGGGAGAACCGGGTTTGATTCCCCACCCCTCCGCTTGCAGCTGCTGGTGTGACCTTGGGTGAGTCACAAGTTCTCTCAGAGCTGTTCTCTCAAGGGCAGTCCTCAAAAGAGCTCTCTCAGCCCCCCTAACTCACAGGGTGTCTGTGGTGGGGAGGGGAAGGAGATTGTAAGCCACTCTGAGACTCCTTTGGGTGGTGAAGGGCAGGGTATAAATCCAATCTCTTCTTCTTCTTCTTCTTCTTCTTCTTCTTGCTGTGATGAGGGGTGTGGATGTGCTGTCACAGGCTGCTGCTGACTGGCTGAAGTGGAAATGATGTCACTTCCTAGTTTACCCCTCCCTTGAGCTGATCCACGGCTCTCCCACCCCAAGTAGCAGGTTGAGCCCTCTGTGCTCGGATCCTGTTGGAACAATCCAGCTTGTGACTGACAATGGGGGAAGTTCCTTTCTGCCCGCCCCTTGAATCCGGCGGCAGACGGCCCCACATTCCACGCCAAAAATTCAATGTTATGCTACAGTACGTGGAGTCCGGAGCACAGCAGCTGCCTTCGGTTGGCATTTTTGGTAAGGCCTTTTTTTTTAACCTACGGATTCGTAGAAATAAAGACACACTACCTTATTATGAAGGAATGCATTGCGAAGCATCAGCTCCTGTTACAGATTCCTCTTCCGAACGGAGAAGGTGGTGTTCCCCCCCCCCCTTTTAAAAGTTCTACTGGCAGAAGAAAACCCACGTCCAAAGGAAATCCAAATGAGATTGTCAGAACCGAGATCCCACTAGAAACCAGCCAACAGAGGTTTCAGAACGCTTAATATTTATATGCTCATTCGTCTATGGCAGGGCCCCCGCTGGAATTCTGACACTGCGTGGTGAGCCCAGCAGCAAAATGCCTCTCACAAAATGGCTCCCACAGGAGGCGGAGCCGGCCACAAAATGGCTGCCACAAAATGGCTCCTGCAGGAGGCAGAGCCGGCCACAAAATGGCTGCCACAGCTTACCTTCGGTCAGGCAGTGAAGATCCTTGTGCTGCCACTGAAGCATTGTTTATAAAAATCAGAAAAAAACAACAGGATCTCAGTGGCCAATCAGGAGTCTTGTTGGGCAAAAGCTCCATTTGGCCCCACCCACTTTCTTGCTGGGAACGCTGCCATGGTGCTCACGGACCTTATGTTGGGTACCCCTGCTCCAAAGGCTCGACACACGTCATGTTCTTTAGAATCCTTACGACACTCTTGTAAGACGTTATCTCCATATTATTGTTAAGAGATGGCACCTATTTTAAAGCCAACCAATGTCCCCATAGGCTAGCTGAGATCTGGACACCTGGCTGGTAGTTTATTCCCTGGACCAGTGTTCCCTCTAAGTTGAGTTACTGTGAGCTAGCTCATAGTTTTTTAGCCTCCGGCTCACACATTCTTGTCTCAGCTCAGGAATGGATGGCTCCAGAGCAAACCAATTTATGTAGCAGCCAAAACGTTTGCTCGCAACTTTAATGCCAGTAGCTCACAAAGTAGAATTTTTGCTCACAAGACCCCACAGTTTAGAGGGAACATTGCCCTGGACTATTAATTTTGGTTAGCATCTTGTGAAATGTCATCACATTTCTATTTTTCCCACTGGCCTTGTTTCTGTGTCTCCCATTAGTCTCACCACACACACACACACACACACACACACACACACACACACACCCCCTGTGCCTCAAAAGCTCCCATGATTGTCTTGCCGATACCGCACAACTCCTCTTTTCCCTACAAGTTTCCAAAAGGCTTTGTGCTATCTGCACTGGCCTTTCACTTCCCTCTCGTATGCTTCGCTGCTTGTCAGTATTCCGCTGCTGACATCTTCCCCCTAAGCAGAAATCGGCTTCTATAAAAGCCCAGTGTGTTATCTAAAATCCACGTTCACTGTCATGTTTTTACCTCTGTCTGTGGTCTTTTCAAGGGGAAAAACAAGAGCAGAAAGAGGATTTGGGACTAGGGCTGCCAAGTCCCCGGGTAGGGCGAGGGAAGCACCGATTTTTAAAGCTTTCCCCCGCTTTTTCAGAATTGGCCACCGGGGGAGGCAATGGCTGCCAGCAGGGAAACATCAGAGCCTGCACTGGCCTCTTAAAAGGGAAATGTCTGCAGAGAGCCTGCCCTGCAGTAAAAAGCCTCAACAGACATTTCCCCTTTAAGAAAGAGCAAGAGAGACTCTTTCTGCTGAAGGGCCTGCTTTTGCATGTGGCCTGCTGCTGGAGTAAGCTGCTTGGGGTAAGCTGCTGGGGTCTGCCTGCTCTTTTCCTTCTCTCTCTCTCCCCCTCCCCCTTTCTTTCTGTTTTCTGTCTGTCTGTCTGTCTGTCTGTCTCTCTCTCTCTCTCTCTGTCCCCATCCAGCAGAGGTCTATCAGTGGCTATTATAGCCACAAGGTCTAAATGGAGCCCTTTGTCTGGGGCAGTGATGCTCTGCATTCTTGGTGCTTGGGGGGCAACAGTGGGAGGGCTTCTGGAGTTCTGGCCCTGCTGCTGGACCTCCTGAGGGCACCTGGTATTTTTGGCCACTGTTGTGACACAGAGTGTTGTACTGGACGGGCTGTTGGCCTGATCCACTGTGGCTTCTCTCCTGTTCTTATGATATGAAAATCATATTTAGCACTTGTGCAGCACTTAGTGCTTCATATTCTGCCGAGATGAGGAAGGATTCAGTAGGGCCATTGCTCAGTGATAGAGCATCTGCTTGACATGCAGGAGGTATCAGCCTCTTCAGCTAAAAAAGGATCAGGTCATAGGTGACATTAAAGATCTCAGCCTGAGACCCTGGAGAGCCACTACCAGTCTGAGTAGTCAATACTGACCTTGATGGACCAATGGCCTGATTCAGTATTAAATAAAATGATTCCATGGCACTGCAGGGTTTTGAGCCAGGCTCTCCCAGATCCCAGCCAAACAAACTGACTGCTACATAACACTGACTCTTGTTCAGCGACAAAAAACAGTGGCATAAAAGTCACAGTCTGGGTAATGCTGCTTGCAAGCCTATAAAGCTCAAGGCAGCAGCAGAAGCTCAGTATTAGGAAACTTCATGAGTTCATGTGTCAGCATGTGGAAGCAACATCACAGGATGTGACATCACAAAATGATGTCACTTCCTTTCTCCTGGCTCCACCCCCAAAGTCTCCTGGCTCCACCCCCAAAGTCCTCAGATATTTCCCAAGTTGGACTTGGCAGCCCTATTTGGGACACGGAAAGAAGAAGGGAAAATGGATCGTCCCTGTTGAAATTTATAATCACCCCATTTGGGAGCACCGATGGTCCATGGCTGTTCGGGCCCGAAGAATGGCAGCTCACTTCCGAACTGACACCCCAAACACAAAGACCCAGCCATGGTTCTGCCATCCCACAAGGTCTCACAATGCCTCCTTCTTACAGTAGAACAAGTTTAGAATCCAGTGGCACTTTTAAGACCAACAAAGGTTTATTCAAGGTCTGAGCTTTTGCAAACGAAAGCTCAGACCTTGAATAAACCTTTGTTGGTCTTAAAGGTGCCACTAAATTCTAAATTTGTTCTCCTGCTTCAGACCAACACAGCTGACCATCTGGATCTTCCTTCTTACAGTGTTTGTCACTCGCTCCCCCAGTCTTCACCAGGCCTTGTTCTATCCTTGCAGGGAGAGACCAAATCAGCGTGGGCTTTCCAGTTGTTGGGGGCTGGTTCTTCATCTGGCATTCGCTCCACATTTTCTCAACCCTGAGGAAAAGGCGCAGCTCAAAACCACATTCAGATACCCCGGGCCAACACCATACTGACTGCAAAGTCACCCCCGGAATGGCCATGAAACAGCCATAAATCTACGCGGAAGGTTCCATAGAACCCGATGATCAAAGAAAGTAAAAATGGCATGCGGTGCAGAGGGTTCCGTAGAACCCAATGAGCAAAGAAAGTGAAACGGCATGCAGTGCAGAGGGGAATTTCTGTTCCAGCGTGGGTTTGCTAAAACAACAGAGGGAAAAGCCAATGCAGAATCGCCCAGGGTCTCCATAGCATAACCCCCTCCCCGCTCAGGTCTCTCCTGTTGTCTCTTCTGTTGGGGGGTCAACAGGCTACCAAGCCGAGTGGAGCACATCCCAGCCTCCTTTGTGTTTTGTCGCGCTCCACCCTGCTACCTGTTCCGCTTCCTGCGGCTTGGTTCCCCTCACTTTAAAAAAAAATCCTCACTCGGGCTTTAAACTGAACAGTTTCCCAAAACATACAGACATACATATGTATTAGGAGCAAGGTCCCTTGTAGAGCAATACAACCGGCTCTAGCAACCATTGGGGCTCGTGCGCCCCCCCACCTGCACCCGCCGGCATTCCCCCTGCAGCCGCCCGCAGCCCACTCGGGTACCCGTGGCTGTTGGTCGCGGTGGCGGCAGGAGCAGGCTGAGGTTTGGCGTCTGGCCGGCTCCATCGTCCTGCGACGTCCAGGCATTGGTGGCTGCCCCTTTTGGCCACTGGCAGAGCGTGCGCCCCGTCCATGGGCTCGCAGCCTACTGAGGCTGGATGGCGGGTCTGAGGGTGGGTGGGTGGGACTACAGCGCAGTATGAACGAATCGCGGGGCACGTTCAGCCCTTTGCCACACTGGCCAGTGGCTAAGGTCCCTGAGGGAGTGCACTGTACATGGCAACCCCAAATCAGCTTTATATATATTATATATAGTTATAGCTATAGTTATGTCCGCTGATCACCACTAAGGTCTAGCGACATATGCCGGAGCTTGACTCCTGCAAACAATGGGAGCCAAGGATCTTAGGCCACCACTCGCTCTCCAATAAGAACTTTGGCGAGAAATTCAAAGCAGCCAATAGGACTTTTGGGTGTGTCCTAGGGACTGTATAAAGTTGGCTGTCTCGGCCAGTTATGCATGTTAGTTGTGTATTCTAATAAAGTATGCTTGTCACTACATCGTCGTCCGACTTGTGAATGCAATGAACCCAGTACTATACACAAACACACACATATATATTGCGCATCCTAAATGGCATTGAAGTATTCTTGCAGCAGTTTGGTAT
This sequence comes from Lepidodactylus listeri, assembly GCA_029233225.1. Classification (NCBI taxonomy): domain Eukaryota; kingdom Metazoa; phylum Chordata; class Lepidosauria; order Squamata; family Gekkonidae; genus Lepidodactylus; species Lepidodactylus listeri. The sequence continues at coordinate 3,643,753 of JARCFY010000022.1, forward strand.
CTGTCAGGCTGGCTGGATAGACGGAGGTGAGGCCTGTACAGCTGGCACACACCTGCATAGCAACTGCAGGTCAGCGAGGACTGGGGGTGGGGGGAAGGAGAGAGGGACAAAACAAAGTTGGGAATGGAGTGGGGTGTGTGTGTGTGTGTGTGAATGGTGTAATTAATGGCCCTGCCTCTGTGTGGGAGCAGAAGGCCTTTCAGTCTGGCAGGCGCAGCGGAGCGGGGTTATGACATCAGCACTTCCTGTCTGATTATCTCTCATTCAGTGTGTGCTAATGAGCTTGAACTTCGACCTTCCCCTCCCTCCGCAGGCCCCATTTGCATATCTCCAGCCACGATTCCCGGAGGGGGGGGGGGACGACTCTGCCTGGGAAAAGCACAAGGCACCGCGGCCTCCTTATCGGCCGGACGGGGGGGGGGGGGAAGCGTTGCCATTTTATTGGAGACATTTTGTCATGCACCTGGTGCTGTAATGCGGTCCAGCTGGAGAGAAGCGTGGGGGGGGGGCAGGCCCAGTTGATGAATGGGCCATCCGTTAGGAGCAGGCCTTCTATCCCGTCCAACCTTCAGATTCAAGTGGTTAAGGCGCTGTCAGACGAAAGTTGGGTTGCCAGGCTGTGGGTTGGGAAATTCTCTGAGATTTGGGAGGGCGAAGCAGTTCCAAAGCAGCCGTTTTCCTCCAAGGGAACTGATCTCCGTTGTTTGGAGATCTGTCGTAATTTCAGGAGATCTCCGGGTACCGCCGAAGGGTACCACGTCCAACGATTGCAGGGGAGTGGAAGGGACTTTCCAGGAGTGGCGAGCGGAGCACCACAATATCCTGACATCACACGGAAGTGACGTCATCATGTCGGCGAGGTCGGGAGGGGTGCTCTGGTTTTTTGGGCAACACTCTATGGTAAGATCGCCCTCATTCCATAGAGTTGTGCCCAAAAACCAGAGCGTTGCCACACGTCAGCCTGTCACATTTGGGGGCAGGATTTCCCCCCGCTGGCCAGCTGGCCAGTGGTGGGCAGGAGTCCAAAAAACACCGGGGGTCTTCTGCCCCAACTAGAGAATGCCGCCCACACTCCCCACCTACCTATGGACAAGGACTGTTGTGGTCCATATGAGAATGAGAGACGGCCACGTTTTCGGCTTTTTAGCACTTTGAGGCTGATCAAGAGCCAGCTCTGGGTTGGGAAACACCTGGAGATTTGGGGAGGTGGAGACTGAAGAGGGTGGGGTTTGGGGAGGGGGTGGGACTTCAGTGGGGTATAAAGCCATAGCGTCCACTTTCCCTAGTGGCCACTTTCTCCAGGGGAACCTCTCTCTGTTGCCCGGAGATCAGTTGTAGAAGAAGAGGAGAGATTGGATTTATACCCCACCCTTCACTACCCGAAGGAGTCTCATAGTGGCTTAAAACTTCCCCACCTCACAACAGACACCCTGTGAGGTAGGTGGGGCTGAGAGAGCTCTGACAGAAACTGCTCTTTTTCAAGAACAGCTGTGCCGGAACTATGGCTTGCCCAAGGTCACCCAGCAGGTGCAAGCGGAGGAGTGGGGAATCAAACCCGGTTCTCCCAGATTAGAGTCCGCGCACTTAACCATTACACCAAACCGGCTCTCCCGGAAGCTGTCTACCTTATCAAGAGGGCTGAAAGGGCAGAGAAATGAAACTTGCCTGGTTTCCCTCTGCTTTCTCAGCCAAATCGGAGCCATTGGAATTATTATCATTATCATTTATTATTATCATTGTTTATTAAATTTACGAACTGCCGTCCTCCAAAGGGCTCGGGGGGGTGTACATCATCGTAAACACAGTAACAATTAAAACAGTAAATAAAATGAGTAATAATTAAACAAATAAGATGATATACAGAGCAACATACAGTGCACAGTCGATGGCATACAATTGCTGAGGACTGCCGGACTTCTTTTGGGCCAGGTATTACTAGTAAGTTCTGGTCCCCGGAGTGAATTATCCAGTTTCTATAGTGCTCTTAGAATGAACTGCTTGTTCATGCCTTATTTTGCAGTTCTGACAACACCCCTGTAAAGTAGGCCCAGAATCCTTATCCCCCACTCCCAGCCTGGTTCCTGTTCATTCCAGTGGGGCTCGAGCCACAGAACTCAGGGGTGGGTTCTGGACTGGGGAAAGATGACGTCAGTTCCTCCTCTGGAGAAGCTGTGTGAGGCCTCTGGGGGCGGAGCGGATCTTGCCGGACCGGTTCAGGACAACTTCTACATCCGCTTCCTTTCCCCTCCTCCTTCATTTGAAGAAACCCCAGTGGAATTCCCTTGGCATGAGAACACACCGCCTAGCCTTCGCTTAGCTGTGCTTCCCCTTAATAAGTAAAGGATAAATACAGAAAGGGAAGGCGTGCCAGAAGAATTCAGAATGGAGTTCCTTAAAATTATCTTTGGGTGAGGTTGGGGCGGTGGGGGTTTACAGTGCAAGCGTTTACGTCTGCTTTTTGGATTCTCTTTCTTCCCTTCGTTTCCAGCGCGAGAGCCCGCGTGGCAAAGTTTGACGAGGATCCGGGATTGCTTCCTCGTACTGCCATGGAAGCCAGTCATGCTTCCGACTTAACCTAACTCACAAGGTTGTTGTGAGGATAAAACAAAGAAGGAGAGAATGTCATAATCAGGGGTCCGTTGGGGCCGAAGCGAGGACTGGCCAGTAGGGCAGCTATGGGCTGAATCAGATTCTCTAATCTGATTCAGCTCGCTGCCGAATTGCCGCCGAAATTCGGCAGCAACTTTAAAAGCCACTGGAGGGGAGGGGGTTTGAGGGAGAGGCTCCAAACTTGCAGGGTAGCTGCTGGGGCCTCTCCTAGAAATACCCACCAAGTTTCAAGAAGATTGGACCAGGGGGTCCAATTCTACAGGCCCCCAAATAGGTTGCCCCTATTCCCTCCATTGTTCTCTACGGTAGGAAAAAAGTTAACATTTTTTCCCACCATAGAGAACAATGGAGGGGATGGGACAATCTGTTTGGGGGCCCATAGAATTGAACCCCGTGGTCCAATCTTCTTGAAACTTGGTGGGTATTTCAAGGAGAGGCCCCAGCAGCTACCCTGCAAGTTTGGAGCCTCTCCCTCAAACCCCCTTTCCTCCAGCCCCTCATATACCCTATGAGTTTTTGCCATTGATTTCAATAGCCCATAGGGTATAATGGGGCTGAAACTGACATTTCCTTTCTGACACACTTCTGGTGATGTCAGGGGACGTGGCATATGCTAATGAGTTATGCTAATGAGTTATGCTAATGAGCTCCTGCACCTCTTTTTCTGCGAAAGGACCCCTGGTCATAATGCACTTTGGGTCCCCACTGGGCAGAAATTCGGGGGATCAGTGATATAAATAATAAATAATATTTAAAGGCCACCAAACCAGGACAGCTCTTAGCTCAGGTGGCTTTCCAAAAGATTAGCCATTCCTCAAGGACGGGTTGATCAAATACAAGGCTTTTATTCCATGCTCTCCTTTATTTGGCCAGCGGTGATTATTTCAAGATGCGATCCGACACTGCTAGTCATTCCCGATCACTGTTTCCGGAGAGCTGCGGCCGAATTCTTGCAAGTGTTGGCACCGTTCGACCTCCCACCTTTGGAATCGAAACTCTGGGGGGGGGGGTTTTGCCCGCCTGACTTTCTTTCTCTCTTCTGTTTCCTGTCCCCTTTCATTTCCTGGCGGGGTATCAGGGGAGGAGATTAGGTGATCCGATAGGTAAAATTATCCCATCGGAGGTGAGAGCGCTAATGAAAGGAAAGCACGGGCCCCCGGGTGTGTGATATTCCTGAGAAGCACCCGTTATTTGGGAAGCTTTTATTGAATGAAAAGAATCGCCAGTCCCTATGGAAACCCAGCATGACAAAAAGCCAGCCTTCCCTTAGCAATGGAAGATGGCTGGGGGGGGGAGTTATAAATGAATGGGGCTGGGGGAGGGATGTCAAAAGGCAATGCTTGTTGCATTCATGCTCTCGGGAAACAGCTGGGTCCAAAAAAAAAGGAGGGTTCGCGCAAAGACCTTGGACGACTGCAGGCCCAAATTTCTTGGCACGTCTCTTAAGATCCAAAAGATGAAAAAGTACTCCCCCTCGTTCTCCTCTTTCATCTTGCTCTAATAAGTTGTCAGACTCGGGGGAAACCAAAGGAGGCCCTGGGAATTTTTTCGTTTGAGATTTTGGTCTTGAGCTGGACTATTTCCAGGTGGCGACTGAGGACGCTCTCCTGGTCGTCGCTGCTAGCTGTGTTCAGCCTAAGATCAGGACTTGTGATGAGGGAGAACTTAAAAATTCTTGTCCCTTCTGTTTCAGCCCCCCCATTTCGATTACTTTTCCTTGTGTGGATCAAACAATCAGTTCTTTAAATTTAGAGTTTCGCTTTCTTCATACGAAATTTTCCAGTCAAATATTCGTATTTTCCAGCCTTATTTCGGGCAGTGCAAAATAAGCCGTGAGATGCGTGTACAAGCTACACACAGTGTGTGTGTGTCAACCAATGCTCCCTCTAAACTGTGGAGTCTCGTGAGCAAAAATTCTCCTTTGTGAGCTCCTGGCGTTAAAGTTGTGAGCAAGCAATTTGGCTGTGGCATAAATCAGTTTGCTCTGGAGCCGTCCTTCCTGAGCTAAGACGAAAATATGTGAGCCGGAGGCTAAAGAATTGTGAGCTAGCTCACACTAAGAACATAAGAGAAGCCAATGTTGGATCAGGCCAGTGGCCCATCCAGTCCAACACTCTGTGTCACACAGTGGCCAAAAACACCAGGTGCCCTCAGAAGGTCCAGCATACAGGATGCTGCTTTAAAAGCCCATACACAATATAAAGCAATCTACTAAAAGCAACAGTGAAAAAAAGGAGAAATGAAAATTTGACCCCCCCCTTCCCCAGCGCAAATACATATTTTAAAAATCCAAGTAGGGAACTTAGATTCTGCCTTGCTCTCAATCAAGTTTTGAAGTGGCACGAATGACATTCAGGTTTTTTCTTAAATGTGAAAATTCCACTTAACCCATGTTACTTGTATGTGTCTGTCAGGAACATCATATCTGTGTGGATTGCTGCCCACCGGTAGGATTGCCAGCTCCGAGCTGGGAAATACCTGGAGATTTGGGAGCAGAGCTTGCGGAGGGCAAGGTTTGGGGAGGCGAGGGATCTCAGCGGGGTACGACGCCATAGAACCCACCCTCTATGGGATCATTTGAACTGATCCGTGTCACTTGATCTGTGTCAACTGATCTGTGTCACAACTGAGGATCAGGTGTAATACCAGGAGATATCAAGGCTAGAGCTGCCAACTCTGGTTTGGGAAACACCTGGAGATTTTGGGGTGGAGCCTGAGGAGGGTGGGGCTTGGGGCGGCCAGGGACTTCTGTGGGGTACAATACGATAGAGTCCACCTTCCAAAACAGCCAGTTTCTCCAGGTGAACTGATCTCTGTTGCCTGGAGATCAGTTGTAATAGCAGAAGATCTCCAGCCATCCCTTGGAGTTTACACAACACGAGAGGACCACGGAGCACTTAGGTTAAATAATAAAACTGCTGCACCGTGTATTGGACTGTATATAAAGCATCAACCCTTATTTCTCGCAATCGCTTATAAGTGGTAGCTGGAGAAACAGAGGCCCATCAGTGGTCCATCATGAGGCGCCATGGTTCAGTGGTAGAGCATCTGCTTGGCATGCAGAAGGGCCCAGGTTCAATCCCCGGTATCTCCAACTAAAAGGACCAGGCAGGAGGTGATGGGAAAGACCTCTACCTGAGACCGTGGAGAGCTGTGAAGAGGGGCGGTGGCTGAGTGGCAGAGCATCTGCTTGGCATGCAGAAGGGCCCAGGTTCAGTCCCCAGCATCTCCAGCGGAAAGGACCAAGCAGCAAGTGATGTGAAGACCTCAGCCTGAGACCCAGGAGAGCTGTCAAGAGGGGCCGTGGCTCAGTGGCAGAGCCTCTGCTTGGCATGCAGAAGGTCCCAGGTTCAGTCCCCAGCATCTCCAGTGGAAAGGACCAGGCAGGAGGGGATGGGAAAGACCTCCACCTGAGACCCTGGAGAGCTGCTACCAGTTCGAGTAGACAACACTGACTTTGATGGACCACGGGTCTGATTCAGTATAAAGAGGTTCATGTATTCATTTGGCTATTAGCCACAAGGTCCAGATGGAACACTGGGGCAGTGATGCTCTGTCTTCTTGGTACTTGGGGGGCCGCAGTGGGAGGGCAGCTGGAGTTCTGGCCCCACTGGTGGACCTCCTGATGTCACCTGAGTTTCAGTCACTGTGTGACACAGAGGGTAGGACTGGATGGGCCACGGGCCTGATACAACATGGCATCTCTTAGGTTCTTATGTTTACCCTATCCCCCCCTTGTAGATGTGGCAGACTCAGGGCATGTGTGTCACCCACTCCATATTTGTAGCTGGCTGGCCTTAGCTGAAGGTTGACCATGGACTGCATTTGCACGTGCAATGCAGTGTGTGTGAGCCTCTCTTGCTCCCAGCTGGTGCCCTGCGGCAGATGCCGCAGGGGAGATCAAGAGGGCGGAGTGCCAGCCCTGCTCTCTCTCTCTCTCTCTCTCTCTCATCCTCGGAACGACGAAGGACCCCCCACCGACTCGAAGGGTTGCCAAAGCCGGAATCTTTCAGAATGTAAAGCGGGGGTGGGAGCGGGGTGCGGGTGAGTGTTTGGTATTTCGTGGTCGACACACGTAGCAAAATATCCAGCGGTGGGGTCTTTTTAAGAAAGGCTGCCTTGGATGGCTGCTCCGTACATAGAGCTACCTGGTGTTTTGCAAAGCAGAAGAAGACACCCTTGGGGAAAGGATGGGGGGGAACCATTCTGCACTTTCGACTTATGGGGACCCTATGAATTGATGCCTTCCAAAACATCCTATCTTTAACAGCCTTGTTCTGGCCTTGCAAACCGAGGGTCATGGCTTCCTTGCCCGAGTCCGTCCGTCTCCTGCTGGGTCCCTCTCTTTTCCTGCTGCCTTCCACTTTTCCCAACATTATTGTCTTTGCCTATGAATCAATGACCTCCAAAACATCCTATCTTTAACAGCCTTGCTCAGGCCTTGCAAATGGAGGGCCTTTGTGGCTCCCTTGGTTGAGTCCCTCCATCTTCTGTTGGATCTTCCTCTTTTCCTGCTGCCTTTGACTTTCCCTAGCATTATTGTCTTTGCCTATGAATTAATATCCTCCAAAATGTCTTTTCATTAACAGCCTTGCTCAGGTCTTGCAGAACTGAGGGCCATGGTTTCCTTGACAGAGTCCATCCACCTCTTGTTGAGTTTTCCTCTTTTCCTGCTGCCTTCAACTTTTCCAAGCATCATTGCCTCTTCCTAGCATTATTGTCTTTGCCTATGAATTAATGACTTCCAAAACATCCTATTGTTAGCAGCTTTGCTCAGGTCTTGCAAACAGCGGCTTCCTTGACTGAGTCCATCCATCTCCTGTTGGGTCTTCCTCTTTCCCTGCTGCCTTCGACTTTTACCAGCATTATTGTCTTTTCCAATGATTCCTGTCTTCTCATCATGTGACCAAAGTATGACAGCTTCAGTTTAGTCATTTTGGCTTTTAGGGAGAGTTCAGGCTTGATTTGATCTAGAACCCAACGAATCTGTCCTTTTGGCGGCTCGCGGTATCTGTAAAACTCTTCTCCAGCGCCACATTCCAAATGAATCAGCTCTCAGCTTTCTTCATTGTCCAAGTTCCACACCCATACATAGTGACGGGGTATTCTATGGCATGCATTATCTTGATCCCGGTCGCCAGTGACACATCTTCACCAATGCTCCCTCTAAGCTGCGGAGTCTTGTGAGCAAAAAATTCTACTTTGTGAGCTCCTGGCCTGAAAGTTGTGAGCGAGCGATTTGGCTGCTGCATAAATTAGTCTGCTCTGGAGCCCTCCTTCCGGAGGCTGAAAAACCGTGAGCTAGCTCACACTAACTCAGCTCAGAGGGAACACCAATCTTCACACTTAAAGATCTTGTGGCACTCCTTCCGTGGCTGCCCTCTTCAGCCTCCATCTGCTGATTTCTTGGTCGCAGTCTCCCTTTCGGTTGACGATGGAGCCAAGGAACAGAAAATCTTGAACAATTTCAGTTTCTTTACCGTCAACCTTGAAGCTGTGGCATTCAGAGGTACTTTAAACTGAATTCATTTTTTTTTTAAATCACTTTTTGCAGTGGAGTACCTGACTCAGAACTTCTTTGCGCTCTAGGTCAATGTGCGGCCCAGCAGATGTAAAAACACTGCACATGACTAGCGGCACCTTTGTCCTTATGCTGTTTTTTGGGGGAAAAACAGTTTATCTGTAGGGGAATTGCCCTCTGAATATGCTCAGAGGCATTCAGCCAGGGTGGTCATAACTTTTCAGACTGAGAATTGGGCAACTTGACTTGTGACCAATGCTCCCTCTAAGCTGTGGAGTCGTGAGCAAAAATTCTACTTTGTGAGCTCCTGGCATTAAAGTTGTGAGCGAGCGATTTGGCTACTGCATAAATCAGTTTGCTCTGGAGCCATCCGTCCTGGGCTAAGACAACAAAAAAAATGTGTGTGCCGGAGGCTAAAAAACTGTGAGCTAGCTCACACTAACTCAGCTTAGAGGGAACACTGCTTGTAATACAACAAAACCTGGGCGATCCAAACCAACTGCTGGAATGTGATACACTATTTTTCTACTCTCCCCCCCCCCCTCCAGTAAAGCTTCAAAATAAAACAAGCTTGGAGATCATGTGCCTGTGTTTTCAAGTTCACCTGCCTTTTCTTTGTTCACCCCCCCCCCCCCCGTGAAACTCTACTCCTAGGAAGAATTTAATTACCACCCCCTTTAAAGCCCGGTGACACTGCAAGCGGGGCGTATCATTCGTAGCTAGAGTATCGCTCAAAAATTCCCTGGCTTCTGGCTTTATCAAGCTTAAAAGCTTTCCTGGAATACATTCAAAAACTGCTGACTGGGCAAGATTAAACATTGCAACTGAAGGGGGGGGGACACAAAATCTCTTCTTGGCAGGATTTTTGGCTTCCCCCAGGAGATCAGATTTAATTCCAGGGTAGCTCTTTCTTTCTTTCTTTCTTTCTTTCTTTCTTTCTTTCTTTCTTTCTTTCTTTCTTTCTTTCTTTCTTTCTTTCTTTCTTTCCTTCCTTCCTTCCTTCCTTCCTTCCTTCCTTCCTTCCTTCCTTCCTTCCTTCCTTCCTTCCTTCCTTCCTTCCTCTCTCTGTTTCTCCTTCCCTCCCTTCCCTTCTCTCTTTCTTTCTCTCTCTCTTTCTCCTTCCCTCCCTCCCTCCTCTCTCTCTTTCTCCTTCCCTCCCTTCCCTCCTCTCTCTCTTTCTTTCTCTCTCTCTTTCTCCTTCCCTCCCTCCTCTCTCTCTTTTTCTTTCTCCTTCCCTCCTCCCTCCCTCCCTCCCTTCCTCCCTCCCTCCCCTCCCTTCCACCCTTCCCTCTCAATAGCGTTTCTCCTTCCTTCCTCTTTTTCTTTCCAAATCACTCCACACAGAGAAGTCCGTTTCCAATTTCCCCTCCCACTCTAGTGTGACCATGAAACTCAGACTCAGCCTGGGGAGGCAGGGGTTGTTGTCTCCAGTTTAGGGCACTTTGTTGGCATGGGATTTGCCCCCCCGCCGCAAACACCGAGTTCCCTGGGGGCAGGGGTGGGCATTGCCCCCAACTCCAGCGGTGTCCCGGAATGTGCCCATTTGCTTCCTCCTCGATAAGCAGACAGCTGTCATTTGCTCCCACTGGGAAAAGCAGGGCTCTTCGAGGACGCTGTTACCATGGAGGAGAAAGGGGGAGTCTCCTGGGAGGTGTCGTGCTCCGCTGCACGCAAGGACAGTTGCCAGCTTTACTGTCCAGTGCCTGCGCCTGCTCTTTCAATAGCATCTTGTTGCTCTGCGATCAGGAGATGAGTTTGCCCGCTGGTGTAGAACAAATTGCTGGTGCAGGCCTTGGAGCTGGCCATGACAGGTTTCCTGGTCAGTTGGCACCCCGTGGGCCCATCTCACACTGCACCTCCAGGAAATCCCAGCCATTCACAAACCTTTAATTCACAAGCGCCCTGTCAAAATGATGGGCGTCAATCTGCCTGTATGCAAAGGGTGTGATCAGTCAATATGTGTGGTGTTTTATGGAGCGGCATAAGCAAGGGACGGGTCTCTGCCCCAAGGAGGTTGCAATCAAGGTTTGGCTGCCTTCCCCCTCCCACCTAAAGTTTTAAGCAAAGGGATGAAAACATACCAAAGCGGGCCCTTAGGGTGACATCAGGCAGACACAATCAGGCCAACCACACACCTCCTTTTCATACAATCTTCCCTCTGGGGCTGAGCTTGGGAGAAAACGGTTCTGCTGGTTTCCAGCAGAAGTCAGCTGTGCACATCGCTGACTGGCTAGCACCTGGGAAGTCACCGATCCAGCTCCACAATCGGCAGCGGTGAATCTGCCATTTCTGAACCGCCACCTCTTCTCACCTCCGATCGAAAGCTGCTGTTGCACTAAAGCAGAAGCCAGCAGCAAAAACCAGTGGGATTAGCAAAGAAGGGTTTTTTTTTTCTCATGAGCTTTTGCAGCTTCCGCCTGGTTTTCGGTTGTGGATCAACGACACAAATAAGCCATATCTGGTAACTGTCCGGTTTTTGAGAGCAAGTGGAAGAGATCACCTCCTCCGGCTTGCAAGACAGAAAGAGAACCTTTGCTGAGGTCCTCATAAAAATTGGATCAAGCCATCGTGGAAGCTGAGATGTGCCCCATCATCACACAGCAACGTCGTGTTGGTGCTCTGGTATTTGGGCAAAAACTCTATGGCAAAAATGACCTCTATCATAGAGTTTTTGCCCAAATACTAGGGCGTCACCCGGACATTCTATCTGTCGCTGACTTGCATGGACTGACACCAGTTTGGTGAAGTGGTTACGAGCGTGGGTTCTAATCTGGGAGAACCGGGTTTGATTCCCCACTCCTCCACACGCAGCTGCTGGTGTGACCTTGGGTCAGTCACAAGTTCTCTTGGAGCTGTTCTCTCAGGAGCAGTCTTCGAAAGAGCTCTCTCAGCCGCACCTACCCCACAAGGTGTCTGTCATGGGGAGAGGAAGGGAAAGGGCTCTGAGCATGGGGAGAGGAAGGGTAAGCGGCTCTGAGACTCCTGCAGATAGTGAAGGGCGGGGTATAAATCCAATCTCCTCCTCCTCCTCCTCCTCCTCTTCTTGCTCTTCTTCTAGTGTAATTTCAACTACAGGGTCTTGTATCTTGTTTCTCTAGCAAGACGAAAATGGCTCAGACTTCTGTGCCTTAAACCATGCCTTCAGTTAAGAGTGTCTGTGTAATAAATATGATTGTGTATATATATATTTGTAATTGTAACTGATGCTTGAGGTGGTGTGAAGCAGATACTTTGTTGTTGTTCAGTCGCACAGTCAAGTCCGACTCTTCGCGACCCCGTGGACCACCTCACGCCAGCCCCTCCTGTCTTCCATCGTGCTCCAGAGTGTGCTTAATTTCACGTCCGTTGCCTCGATAACACTGTCTAGCCATCTCATCCTTGGCGTCCCCTTCTTCTTTGACCTTCAGTCCTTCCCAGCCTCAGGGTCTTCTCCAGGGAGTGCTCCCTTCTCACTTGGTGGCCGAAGTACTTGAGCTTCAGCTTCGGCATCTGGCCTTCCAGGGAACAGTCAGGGTTGATTTCTTTTAGGACTCACTGATTTGATCTCCTTGCAGTCCAAGGGACTCTCAGGAGTCTTCTCCAGCACCATAATTCAAAAGCATCTATTCTCCGGCGCTCGGCCTTCCTTATGGTCCAACTCTAGCATTACTAGATACTGGTTGATCAAGAAAACTTGTTTATTGCAAGAGTTTTCCAGTCGCTTATCCCTGCTCAACCTGGGCTTGAGAGCCAATAAGCTAACACCAGGGTGTCGCACGGACATTGCCAACATGATGACATCACTTCTGGCGCACACAGGAAGTGATGTCACCTGGCGCCATAGGATGGGACTCCCTCTCTCTCCCTGAAGGTCCCCTTGCCAGCTAGCTGATTGGCAGTAGGCCTCGCAGCAGGGGAAGACCTCTGCCTCCACTGGGATGTCCAGCGACCCTAGAGGCATGGGGGTGGTGGGAAGGAAGAAAGGTGTGAGAGGAGGCCCCAGGGGTGAACAGAGGAGGGGCAGGGAGCACTGGGAACTTGCTGCCCGCCCGCCCCCAAATCTGGAACCATCCCCGATGGACGATGTTGTTGTACCCAGAACTGCTGCATATGGCAACTGCCGAGGCCCAAGCCCCCCCCCCCCCCCCGTCCCCAGGAACCTGCCAATCCAGCAAATCCGGAACGCAGCTCTGGGTATTGGTTCTGCACAGCTGCAGGCTTGTTCGGGAAAAGCCGTCCGCAGAGACCACAGCTCGCCAGCTGCCTTGGGGGGACACGGAAGGGGATTAGGAAGGGGAAAATGAAGACCAGACGCCTCCTCTGCCCTCGAGCTGGAGCACGCTGGTTGTGTTGTTTGTGTGACTCCAAAGACGCCTCGGAGTGCCATGCACTGAGGTTTCAGAATTTCTACTTAGTTTCTAACCTCAGCACCTCTGGCTTAGCTCCCCGGCAACAGAAGCTATGAAATATCTGACTGGAAATCCGTCACTCAACCTGAATCACTGCGTATCTCAGGTCTTGCAATAGAAACTGAAGAAGTCTCAGAGCGGCTTACCATCTCCTTTCCTTTCCTCTCCCACAACAGACACCCTGTGAGCAACGTTCCCTCTCAGCGGTGGAGTCTCGTGAGCAAAAATCCTACTCTGTGAGCTACTGGCATTAAAGTTGTGAGCGAGCGACTTGGCTGCTGCATACATTAGTTTGCTCTGGAGCCATCCTCCTTGAGTTAAGACAAAAATGGGTGAGCTGGAGGCTAACAACCTGTGAGTTAGCTCACACTAACTCAGCGTAGAGGGAACACTGCCTGTGAGGTAGGCGGGGCTGAGAGAGCTCTCCCAAGGACTGCCCTTGAGAGAACAGCTCTGAGAGAACTTGTGACTGACCTAAGGTCACACCAGCAGCTGCATGTGGAGGAGGAGTGGGGAATCAAACCCAGTTCTCCCAGATTAGAGTCCATGCTCCTAACCACTACAACCAACTGGGAGGTGTCCAAAGAGGTCTACTGCCGGTAGTAGCACCTCGGCTATTGCTCCTTGAGGGTCATGCAAAAAGAGATGCCAAGCTTGCAGAGGGATTGATGTGTTATCAGAAGGGCTTTGCTCGAACTGACCCAGATCGACAAAGGTCTACAGCCATGGCTAAAATATTCTAATTTTTTTAAAACTTTTATTTATATTCCACCTTTCTGCTCAGTGGGGACCCAAAGAGGCTTACATCAGTTTGGTGTAGCTGTTAGGAGCGTGGACTCTAATCTGGAAGAACCGGGTTTGATTCCCCAGTCCTCCTCCACATGCAGCCAGCTGGGTGACCTTGGGTCAGTCACAAGTTCTCTCAGAGCTGTCCTTGAAAGGGCAGTTTGTATCAGAGCTCTCTCAGCCCTGCCTACCTCGCAGGGTGTCTGTTGTGGGGAGGAGAAGGGAAAGGAGATTGTCAGCCGCTCTGAGACTCCGAGCGAAGAACCTGCGTCTCCCAGGCCTTAGCCCAAATCTGTAACCCCTACACCACACTGGGCCTGATCTAGCTATCTCTCTATCTTCTTGTGGCAGGGTTGCTTGGCTCCCTGGCTGTTGGTAGGGGATGTGGGGGTAGGGTGGCCAGATCCAGGTGGGGAAACTTCTGGAGATTTGGGGGTGGAGCCTGGGGAGGACAGGGACCTCAGTGGGGTACAATGCCACAAGAGTCCCCCCTCCAAAACATCCGTTTTCTCCAAGGAAACTTGTGCACCCAAGAAGATTGAGCAAGTGAACGATTGTACTCAGCAGCACTTGGATCCATCCATCCATCCATCCATCCATCTCGCCGATAGCTCAACGCTCGGAGTTATTTCCTAACAGACTGATGAGGCAGATGGACGGACGGCTTCCTTGTCGGGGACCAGATAAGATGTCTCCTCTTGCCCCCCCCCAGCAGGCTCCAGAAACCCGCCTCCTAGGAGGCCTCCACTCCGCCGTTCCAGCTTTCCGTCGCCACCCCATTGTTTCAGAACTCGGGACCTCATCTATTCCAACGACAACAAATAATTTGGCAACGGGGGAAGGGAGAGGGAGAGTTCTCCTCCGGGGGCATCCTTCCATCTGACTGATCAAGCTGTCTGGGGTGGGTTTCCCTGGCAGTTCTTCCCGGGGGGTCCGCGAACTTGGAAGGAAAGCCGTGGGGGAAGGAGAACAGACCCCCCACCGGCAACGCCTTTGCCCATCTGCTGAGCAGCATCGGTGGCAACACACATCCTCCCCTCCCCAAAAAGGATTTCCAAGGCCTGGTTCTGATACGGGAAGGCCCCCGAAACTTTGGAGACGAAGGAAGAGAAAGGGAGGAAGAAGAAGGAAGGAAGGAAGGGGGATAATAGTCCTGAGCCGGGAGTTCCCCTTGCCTTGACATAATTTATTTCATACTGCCGGGCTCTCCTTGCCAATTCCTGCAAGCGTGTAATCTTTCCATTTTGCACACTTATAATTAAGGGAGCCACTCCCCCGCTCTCTTCCTAACCTCCGGCTCCAGCGAGGAGCTCGTCTGGCTGATTCCGCCGGGTCCCCTGGGTGCAGAAGGGCTGGCCTGCCGGATCCGGGGCTGGCGTTTCAGAGGGTGCCAGGGGGTCACGTGGAAGGCTGAGAAGGGCTGCAGGGCAGGGAGGCCCACTGGCACTGGAGGAAAGAGGCTTCCTGCGGAAGAAGACCACACGGTCGAACCATTTAAGTTTGAAGTTTCAAAGCCAAGAGGAAGGAGCGATTTTGGCCTTGTGTTGCTTGGGTGAGGGGGATGCAGGAAGAGGCAGGCACAGGCTGGGGGTGCCAACTCGAGGATGGCAAATTCCTGGATATTTGGGGGGTAGAGCCTGGGGAGGGTGGGACTGGGGAGGGGAGGGGCTTCAGTGGGGTACAATGCCATACAGGCCACCCTCGATAATGCCATACTGACGGAGGATTCAGCACTCTGGGAAAAAGCCAGTTTCATTTTAAAACAAGAGGCAGGTGTCTTGCCCTCATGATAAGTTTGGGGGAAGGGGAAGAAGAAGAGGAGGAGGAGGAGATTGGATTTATACTCTGCCCTTCACTTGGAGGCTCATAGCGGCTTACAATCTCCTTCCCCTTCCCCTCCCCACAACAGACACCCTGTGAGGTAGGTGCGGCTGAGAGAGCTCTTCCGAGAACTGCCCTTGAGAAAACAGCTCTGGGAGAACTTGTGACTGACCTAAGGTCACACCAGCAGCTGCATGTGGAGGAGGAGTGGGGAATCAAACCCGGTTCTCCCAGATTAGAGTCCTAACCATGACACCAAACTGGCTCTCAGACTGGGACTGAAGTGGTGGTCAAAACCTAACAACCTTTGGTATATTGGGCTATCATGGGGGTCCCTAACCATTTTGAGCATGGGGGCACCTTTAGAATTTCCACAGAGTGTGGTCGCCACTGCCACAAAATGGCTGCCACAAAATGACTGCCTCAGGAGGTGGGGCCGGCCATAAAATGGCTGCCGTAGCTTACCTCCAGTCAAAGAGTGAAGATCCTTTTGCTGTAATGGCTGCTGCTGCCAAAGCAACTTTAAAAAAAATCTTCACAGCCAATCACTGGCCACAGCCAGTGGCCAATCAGAAACCTTGCTGGACCAAAGCCCCACCTGGCTCCACCCACTTTCTAAAAACAGTTGGTGGGGCGCCAGGAAAGGTGTTGGTTGTCACCATGGCGCCCACGGAAACCACGCTGGGGGACCCCCAGGGCTAGCAGATTGCTGCACTGCAGGCCCAAGCAAAACACTGTCGGGCACCTACCCAACCCAAACCACAGTGTGACAGAGGCAGCCGGATAGACAGGGCTCCGTTGGAGCGGGAGCGCACAGGAGCGCAGCTCCGGGAGTGAGGAGCCCAGGGGGCGGGCACATGACCAAGCCCCGCCCCCTCCTCGGCTTCCCCGAGCAGTGCAGAGGCGCAGCGCCCTGGGGAAAGCCCTGCTAGGGTCTTTATTGTTTTTAATGTTTTGTTTTAATATTGATAATTTTATCATTGTGTGCTGCTTTTCCAGAGACTTGCTCAAGGTGGCATATACATTTTCTAAGTATACCATTTTTTATCTGGGCACATGGCACATAAGTACTGGAGAAATTTCCCCAACCCTTCAGCAGCTTCCACCCCATCAGTTTGGTGTAGTGGTCAGGAGTTGGACTCTAATCTGGGAGAGCCGGGTTTGATTCCCCACTCCTCCACATGCAGCTGCTGGAGTGACCTTGGGCCAGTCACAAGTTCTCTCAGAGCTGTTCTCTCAGGAGCAGTTCTCAAAAGACCTCTCTCAGCCCCACCTACCTCACAGGGTGTCTTGTTGTGGGGAGGGGAAGGGGAAGGGGAAGGGATGGGTGGTGCACATGTCCTGGGTATCTTAAGTCTACTTGAAACCTGGTGGTTTCAAGGGAGCAGGAAGAGAATGAGGGTGTGTTCTTTACGCTTATTTTTATTGCACAAAGTATTGGATGGGGAAGGGAATGGAGGAAGAGCAGGTCAGTTTCACTCACCTGTGGAGTGGAGCCGGAGGGGTGGGTGTTGCCTTCTGACACACTTCCGGTATGTTAGGGGGTGTGGCATATGCAAATGAGTTATGCAAGTGAGTTATGCTAATGAGCTCCTGCACCTCTTTTTCTACGAAATGACCCCTGCGGATAGCCTTGTTACCTCTGGGGGCTTTGTCCTCCCCCTCCAGTCCCGCCAGCCTATCCCATGACTTGTTAGCGGGTCCTGGAAGGAAGATCTCTTCATGCAGATTTTTTTTTCTTTCCCAGGAGCTTTGTGAGAAGCCACGGCCCCTGGCAGAAACAAGTTTTCTGGGCCACCGCGAAATTAAAGCCTCTCAATTCTCAGCATTCAGTCAACAGGGCCGGCTCCCAAGTTGTCACCATGGCTACGGAAATACAAATTGCAAAGGGGGGGGGAGAGGGAACGGCCCAGACCAATTATGCAAGCTGCTAGCTGGGGAAACGCTCCAGATGGACCGTGCCGGGGAAGGGGCGTGGGGCTGTGTCCCGTCCCCAACCCACCACGGCGGGGCTTGCTTGACAACAGCTTGGGATTCTGTGATTGAAATCAAAATCATGGCAGACGTGTTGGGGACCTGGCCGCAGCTGCCAGCCACGATCTCGGGCAGAGAAGGGCTATTCCCAGCTCAGCTGCTGGAGACAGTTGGAGCTGGAGGTGACCTTGTGCTCGCCACTGGGATCTGCCGCACTTCTGTTCAGCGATGTCTTCTGCAGCCCCTGAAACATGTCAAAATTCAGCTCCTCCCCTTTTCCCAATTCAGAAAGTTGGTTTGCCAGACCTCCCCCCAGTGGAGGCAGGGGTCCCCCTCTGTCAGGCCGGGCCCTTCCACAGGTGCCAGTCAGCTGGCCGGCAGAGGAACTTATCAGTAGAAAGAAGGCTCAGGCCATGAAGCCTGTGTCGCACAGGAAATGACATCATCATGCCCGCGATGTTCAGGCCATACTCTGTTATTTGGACAAAAGCTGTATGGTGGATGCCTTTTTTAGCACAGAGTTTTTGCCCGAATACCAGAGTGTTGCCTGGACGTCGCAGTGTGATGACGTCACTTCCTATGTGACGCCGGCAACGTGGCCCGGCCCTTCCTTTACTCCAGGGGAACTGATCTCTGTCCCCTGGAGACCAGTTTTAATCCCATGAGATCTTGAGCCACCCCCTGGAGGTTGACAACCCATTCCTCCCAATCTTCAGATACAATTCAAGGCCTTTTTAGTGGTGGATCCTCGAGTGTGGAATACCGCACCTGCACAAAATTTGTGAGGCGCCTTGATTGATGTCCTTTTGAGAGCCAGTTTGGTGTAGTGGTTAGGAGCGCGGACTCTAATCTGGAAGAACTGAGTTTGATTCTCCACTCCTCCAGATGCAGCTGCTGGTGTGACCAGTCACAAGTTCTCTCAGAGCTGTTCTCTCAGGAGTAGTCCTCTCAAGAGCTCTCTCAGCTCCACCTACCTCGCAGGGTGTCTGTTGTAGGGAGGGGAAGGGGAGGGGAAGCTGCTCTGAGACTTCTTTGGGTAATGAAGGGTGGGGTATAAATCCAATCTCCTCTTCCTCTTCCTCCTCCTCCTCCTCTTCCTCTTTCTCCTGCTCCTCCTCTTCTTCTCTTCATTAAGACCTTTGTATCATGGCGTACAGTTCTAACTTTTTGAAAATTCCTCTCGCACGGGCAAGCCAAGCCATGCTGGAGAACTCAAGCATTCCCACAATTTCACGGGCATTGTGCTAATATATCATGACGGCTAATGACAGGCTTCCCCTCCCGCCCCAAGCCACAGATTCGTGGCCCCCCCCCCACCACAAAGGCAGCCTTCCCAAGCTGACTGACTGTCCGCTGGGATGGAATATGTTTTGGTTTTGCCCAGTGACAGGCCCAAGGGATTGGACCTCCTCACTCTTCACCGGGACTCCCCTCGCCACAAGAATGCCGGTAGAGATGTGGTGCTGGTACCACGGTCAGGGCCTCGGCCTCTGGGCAAGCAGTTCTTTCAGTCTTGGACTTTTCTTCCACCAGAAAGTCCGACAAAGCCTCCTCCTCTGCTAAGAGATCTGGGCGGTGAGAAACTGGCAGGCGAAGGTTTCTGTTTTTAGAAAGGCCCCCCCCCTCCGTCTGGAAACGGCGGCCGTATTGTACATGACCTCTGATTTTCTTTCAGGGGGGATGCTCTGCCAAGTCAGTAACCGCACTGTCCCACGGTCTGAAAAAATTTCTGGAAGGAGGTAACGTTAGGTAACAGAGTCCGAGGTCCGGCTTTGAATCGCTGCTGGAGATAAATAACCGCTCCGACGATCAAACGAACTGCTTGAAATTTCATATTGATAGCCCCTCGGGCTCGGAGTCTTTGACTGCTGCCAGCGGAAAAGAGTTTTGACGGCTTAGGTCAAGAACTCTGGATTCTCTGGCAAATCTTTATGTTTTGAGCAGACGGCTTGAGAGATAAAGGATAAGATCCGGTTAAATAATTTCTCCATCTGCTTTCTTTCTTTCTTTCTTTCTTTCTTTCTTTCTTTCTTTCTTTCTTTCTTTCTTTCTTTCTTTCTTTCTTTCTTTCTTTCTTTCTTTCTTTCTTTCTTTCTTTCTTTCTTTCTTTCTTTCTCAATCTCTCTTTCTTCCTTGCCATCCTTAAGGGACAAATTAACAGATTTATTTTGGAGAGAAGCTTGGGCTTACACCAAAGCCATTTCGGTCGCACTCTGGAACTCTTGTCCCCCCACAACTCCGCAAGAGAGTCTGGCAAGCGATTGGAAAAGTCCAGGGATTGGGGGGGGGGGGGGGGTGCCCTGTCTCTGTGCCGGCACGACTCAAAAAACTTCCTGTCTCATGGAAGATCTCTTTAGCCCCTTTCCAAAGAGAGACATTTTGCTCGGCGGGAACGGCGGTTACATTGACTTGCTGAAAACTTGAACAAGACCCCTGGAGGGTAACGGCATCTCCAAAATCTCAAATCTCTCTTCCTGATGTTTTCTGTTCACCTGGTTCAACCCTGGAGTTTGACCCTTTGTTGGCTCGTGGAGTCGTTCAAAAAGCTGATAGATAGCATGTCCTTCTCCTGGGCCCGAAGGCCTGGGGTGGTCTCTCAGTGAACAAACCTGACCCCGAAGCTTCTTCGTTGTTTCCCCCGTATGTCTAAAGCGAGAGCCCGTATTTGTTCAAAATCAGCTGCCAGATCTCCTGGAATTACAACTGATCTCCAGACTGCAGAGCTCAGTTCCCCTGGAGAAAATGGCTGCTTTAGAGGGTGGAGTCCGTGGCATTATATACCCTGCTGAGGTCCCTCCCCTCCTCAAACCCCGCCCTCCCCAGGCTCCACCCCCAAACATCCAGGGATTTCCCAACCCAGAGCTGGCCACTCTAATGTCCAAACAAAAAGTCACATGCCAGCACTTCTTAAGAACTGAGAGCCAGTGTGGTACAGTGGTTAGAAGGTTGGACCGGGGTCTGGGAGGCCCAGGTTCAAATCTCCGCTGCAGCATTCTCAGCCTACCCTACCTCACAAGATTGTTGTGAGGATAAAATGGAGGCGAGTAGAACCCTGTCAGTAGCTGAGTGGTCTCACTGGGGAGAGAGGCAGGGCACAAATTGAGTGAAATAAATAATACATAAGAATAATACAAACCATTCAAATGTCGGTGCTGGGGGGGCAAGAGTGGGAGGGCTCCTGGAGTTCTGGCCCCGCTGGTGGACCTCCTGATGGCCCCTGGGTTTTGGCCACTGTGTGACACAGAGTGCTGGACTGGATGGGCCATTGGGCCGATCCAACATGGCTTCTCTTATGTTCTTATGTTGCTGTTATAATTTTTAGATTCTGAGTGTTTTCAAAATCATATTTTGGAAGGCCAATTCGGTACCCACTCTCCCCAAAGCTTCTCCAATCAGCAGGTTTTTTTTTGAGATACATTTGGGGGCATGAAAATCGCATTGGGGGATATATTTGTAGGAGAAGTGATCTGGAAAATGGATTTGGGCTCCAAGCTCTAGTCGATTCAATCAATTGATCGGTGGAATCGGAGACGTGAGCAATTTATCTAAGGAGAGAACACCCACGTTTCCTGCCGGCACACACACATCTTCCGCATATGGCTTACATGTACTCCGTTCGTAAGCGATCTCGAAAATGAAGGCACATCTCTCGTCATTTGGGAAATATGCGCCTTCCTTTGGACATCACTGAATCAGCCATTAATTAGTAGGTTAAAAGGCCAACGTTAAATATATATATATATATCGTGGCAGCCACGGGATTTTGATACAGGTGTTTGGGAAAGCAACCCGTGAACAGGCCGGAGGGGCAGTATTTCCAAAAGGGAAACGTTATCTGAAATTTTATATCAATATGCACGTCTCTGTGCGTGGATGTGTGTTTAAGCCATCACTAATCAGAGCCAGGAAATCCACTCAATTAGACAAGGGGCTTAAAAGGAGAGGTTCTCCCTTGCGCCAAATGTCTTTCCGCTCCATGTCAGATCGGAGCAGGGATGTGGGAGGCCGGGGAGAGAAGCTGGATTTCCCCACCACATTACTTTGAGCTGACGTCCCCACTGAGAGATGCACGGTGCAGCTGCTGGAGCCAGCCCAGCTCTCCTCGATGTGGACCCTCACTGATTTCAGGGCTCACAGTGGCCGACGTCCTCAGACGAAGGACAGCTGCACATTCCGGGCTTCAGCTATCCGCTCCTCCTCGAAGTGTTGGGACTGTGGGTTCCTCGGGAGGTGTTTTATGAAGGACTGCCATGGCTGCAATGGATTTCTGCCTGTGCTCTCCGGCTGAGGCCAAGAAGAGGAGGAGGAGGAGGAGGAGATTGGATTTATACCCTGCCCTTCACTCGGAGTCTCAAAGCAGCTAACAATCTCCTTTCCCTTCCCTTCCCCTCCCCACCACAGACACCCTGTGAGGTAGGCAGGGCTGAGAGAGCTCTGCGAGAACTGGTCCTGAGAGAAGAAGAAGAGGAGGAGGAGGAGTTAGATTCGAGTCCAGAACCACCTATCAGGACCAACAAGATTTTTCAGGGAATGAGCTTTTGGGAGTCAATGCTCCCTTTGTCAGATATGAGTAGGAATGGAGATCTCGGCATCTTTATATCCCCATCGGACCTAAGAATGGCAGTCCTCAAACGAACAAACAAGAAGCTTCAAGGGGAGATTACAATGTGAATTTGTGAAATTTGTGTTCATTCACAAGTTCAGAACAATGGACTCCCCCCCCCCCCCCCCCGGGCAGAATATGGACACAGGACTCTTATCTCACTATGGATGCTAATTTTCTGCCCCCAAGCATTTCCCCTCTGATCTCATCCAGCTGATTACAAGATGCATTGTACCTCTGTATCCTGAGTTGCTTTCTTACGACACTCCTCCTATTTTCTGACTGGGATACACAGACTCAACAGATCTCCATTCCTACTCGTATCTGATGAAGGAAGATTTGACTCATGAAAGCTCATACCCCGCCCCCGAAAAAATATTGTTGCTCTCTAAAGGACTACTGGACTCAGGTCTAACTGGCCTTCCCATGGGCTTTGGGGAACCTGGCGAGTTCCAATGATGTCATCAAACCCGCACCAGAGCTTTCGAAGCCTCCGAGCATGCTCTGTTGTTCCTGGCATGAGGACCCAATCCAAAAAGAGGAGAAGCATGGGCAGTTTGAAGGCCTGATGCTCTTGGCATCGTGGCCGACTGGCCAACGCGTAGTGACATGTCCAAAGACTGAGGCAACGATTCAAAATCGATCCAGCCTCCAGCTTAAATTTCCAGACATCTGACAGATGTGCAGCTAATTCTCTCGACTTTCCTGG
The DNA here is from genome assembly GCA_029233225.1 of Lepidodactylus listeri. Classification (NCBI taxonomy): domain Eukaryota; kingdom Metazoa; phylum Chordata; class Lepidosauria; order Squamata; family Gekkonidae; genus Lepidodactylus; species Lepidodactylus listeri. Next base: position 3,666,165 of record JARCFY010000022.1, read on the forward strand.
GTTTGTTTCAGATTGGGAGAGGGGGAAGTGTGACATCGTGTTATTTATTGCTCAGAGTTGTGACTTTACATAAGCGATTGACAGTGGGTGGCCGGCTCCGGGTTGGGAAATACCTGGATATTTTGGGGGGGGGGTGGAGCCTGAAGAGGACGGGGTTTGGGGAGGGGAGGGACCTCAACAGGGTGCAGTGTATAAAGTCCGCCCTCCAAAGCAGCCATTTTCTCTGGGTGAACTGATCCTTATCATCTGGAGGTCAGTTGCAATAGCGAGAAATCTCCAGCAGCACTGGAAAGCAGGAAGCAGTCAATGGACGTTATTCTTTCCCCAGCTGACACAATTCTGTCCGTTTGGAGAGCCAGTTTGGTGTAGTGGCTAAGAGCACAGACTCTAATCTGGGAGAACCGGGTTTGATTCCCCACTCCTCCTCCACATGCAGCCAGCTGGGTGACCTTGGGTGAGTCACAAGTTCTCTCAGAGCTGTTCTCTCAGGGGCAGTCCTCAAAAGCGCTCTCTCAGCCCCACCTACCTCACAGGGAGCCTGTTGTGGGGAGGGGAAGGGAAAGAAGACTGTAAACCGTGCTGAGACCAACGCTCCCTCTTGTGAGCAAAAATTCTGCCTTGTGAGCTACTGGCCTTAAAGTTGTGAGCAAGTGATTTGGCTATAGCATAAATTAGTTTGCTCTGGAACCATCCTTCCTGCGCTAAGACAAAAATGTGTGAGCCAGAGGCTAAAAAACTGTGAGCTAGCTCACAATAACTCAGCTTAGAGGGAACACTGTCTGAAACGCCTTCAGGTAGTGAAGGGCAGGGTATAATCTCTTCTTCTTCTAAATGCTATTCACATTGCTGATAAAATTTGGTCTGGAACTAAAGCCTGGTACAAAAAAAATATGGGAATTCTTGGAAATGGAAAAGGCTGCTCTTCGACTTGAACAATCAAATCCAGAAAAAGCACTTTCCTCCTTTATAGCAGTATGGTATCCTCTAATAGATTATGCATCGAAAAATGTGGACTCATTTAATTTTTCATCACCCTTTGATATTTTAGGAATGTAAAAATCTGGACCTCCTTTTTCCTCCTGTTTGTAAAGCTAGAAACAATTTAGTGATGCAAGGTATGGTTCTTGACCATCCTGTTGACTTATTTTGAACAAGTAATGTACTGTAACGCTTTAACTGAGATCTGCTTGGTTTGTATTACTAGTTTTACATACTGCTGCAAATTGTTGGAATTCAATAAAATCTATTTTTCAAAAAATTGGTCTGGAAGCAGCTTCAAAGGTCCCTCCGCAGTTAAAAATGCTCCCCCCCCCCCAAAACCTGTTATGTGAGCTGAGATGCGTATTTATAAGACCAAGACAGAACGGTTGAAATACACTTTGGCACTGCGGCTCGTTGTAATGGGGGAAACGGCAAGGCGTGACGTCAAGAACTGGCCGAGAGGAAGTTCATTGTGCAGCCCAGCCAAAACCCGATCCGGCCTGGGCCTCTTTAGCTGCTGACTCTGTCACAATTTGGAACAATAATGGAAACACGCCCTTTCCACCTGTCACATCACGGCCTCCTTAGCCAATGGATGAAGAGCGAGGGGTGGAAGACGGTCTTCTCCTGCCCTCTTCCAGTCATGTGGGGATTAAGAAATTTTATGATAGGGAGATGAGCCCCTGGGAAGAGCCACACGCGTGTTAGAGCGGGAAACACAAGGAAGGGATCCACATATTTCTTCCGGCATCTCTTGGCCTCTCTTGTCAGTTTCCTGCCTGTCTCATTATGGACGTAGGAAGATACCCGTGTTCCATTTCTTTTGGGGGTTGCAGGTCTTCGGCATGTCTTGCGCTCATTTTCGTTGCAGGCGCTTCCAAATCCTTTGCTTCTACTGCCACCATTTTTTGTTGTTGTTCCTTTTGTATGCGAGGGGCCACCAATATGCAAACACGACACTAACAATTATCTTTTTCTTCCGCCGGTTTGGTGGAGTGGCTAAGTGCACGGACTCTAATCTGGGAGAACCGGGTTTGATTCCCCACTCCTCCACTTGCACCTGGCTGGATGACCTTGGGCAAGCCGTAGCTCTGTCAGAGCTGTTCTCTCAAGGATGGTTGTCTCAGAGGTCTCTCAGCCCCCACCTACCTCCCAGGGTGTCTGTTGTGGGGAGGGGAAGGGAAAGGAGTTTGTAAGCCGCTCTGAGACTGAGTGAAGGGCAGGGTATAAATCCAATCTCCTCCTCTTCTTCTTTTTCCTCGTCTTCTTCGTCTTCTTCCTCCTCCTCCTCTTTCTTCTTCTTCTTCTTCTGATGATTATTATTTGATACAGCCCTGACCTGAATAGCTGCTGTTATCCACCCCGAGTCCTGCTTGGGGGAGAGGGAAAAGGATATAAGTTGCTAAATAATAACGTTACCCTGATCTCATCAGATCTCGGAAGCTAAGCTGCGTCAACCCTGGCTAGTATTTGGGTGGGAGACCTCCAAGGAATACCAGGGTCATGACACAGAGGCAGGCAATGGCAAACCACCTCTGAAACATCTCTTGCCTTGAAGAAGAAGAAGAGAAGAGAAGAGATTGGATTTATACCCCGCCCTTCACTCACTCGGAGTCTCAGAGTGGCTTACAAACTCCTTTTCCCTTCCCCTCCCCACAACGGACACCCTGTCAGGTAGGTGGGGCAGAGAGAGCTCTCTCGAGAACTGCCCTTGAGAGAACAGCTCTGAGAGAACTTGTGACTGACCCAAGGTCACCCCAGCAGCTGCATGTGGAGGAGGAGTGGGGAATCAAACCTGGTTCTCCCAGATTAGAGTGCCCATTCCTAACCGCTACACCAAATGTAACATCTTTCCACCACCATGTTTGATGCCAACAATGCAGTACGGAGAATTGGAAGCTGGCCTGGGAATCAAGGCGCATGGGCATGCTCTGTGCAAGGGAGAAGCAGCCCTGAAGTGGACCTTTTGAGGTCGCGACAGCAGGGCTGAGACAGGTGACATTACCCCCCACATTGCTGCGCGAGACGCACACAGGGAACATCGGCCCAGGCCCTTCCCTCCGCGGGGAAACCCACCAAAGCTTCCCGCGGTGTCTCCAAGCCAGGGTTGGAGGAAGACAGTTGCTCGAGATGGCAATGATTGCGTTATGGGAGTTTTCTGATCACCGGGGCTGATGCCAGATGAGTTAATGTTCACACCCCTTTTGCGTTTCCCAGCAGAGACCTTGCCGGCCGGCTGCCAAGTCTTATTTTGACTCAGATCCCGGCCTGTCGGCCAACTGTTCCTGCATTTCATTTCTGACATATCCTGTACATTAAAACATCATTAATTCAAACCTTTTGTTTTGAGGACCGAGCGTGGCCGCAGAAGGCCGGCGCTCCAAAAACCTGCCCTGTACAAATGGTGTATGTTCATCCTAACCGGCATTTAGAACACACACACAAACACACATACTCATAAAATGTAACTTTTACATGTAGGCTTTCCCTTCATTAAAAAAAAAAAAAACCCCAAATACAAAATGTTCAGTGCGTCTCGAGTGCTGATTTCTCTCCACCCACCCCTTTTCTTTGGTATAAAATAAAACAGAACAATCTGTGGAAAGGTTTTTGTAAGCTGTTGTGAAATAGATTAACCTTGGCCCTGTGATGTCAGCTCTCTTGCAGGGCTGACGTTGGCAGCAGGTCAGAAATCCGAGATGCCGTCTTCGGCTTGTCCTTACCTAACCGCTGGATGGGGGAAGCCAAAGCTCACGTTAGCGACCCCCACACAAACACATCTGTGTTCAGCCATGCTATTACGAGGGCTGGGTGAATCCCAGCATGGTGAGAGTCATCTCCAGAAAGGTGTTTTTCGCTGTCGGATTTCGGCAGGAAGCCAAGGGCAGAGACATTCGGCGCAGATCCCAGCGCTGTGGATTGGAGTTCTTTCCATCGGCCGAACTTCGTTCCTGTTACAAGACCGAATTTTGTAAGGTTTGATACGAAGATTCCCAGTTCAATTCCACGCAGGAGGAAAGGGGCCTTTCGTTTTCATACCATTTCCTCTCCCCCTGCAGCTGATTTTTTTTAGTATACTTTTTTCAACATTATTAGTGTGCTGTTTGCATATAAATGATCATGGAGGAGTATAAATGGGCTATAAACAAGCCATTTAACATACAAGAGAATCATCCATCATGAACCGTGAAAACTGGGGGGACGGGCTGATCCAACAGAATCCAACAGAAATCAAAACAGCCCTATCAAGAAGAGGAGGAGGAGATGGATGGATTTATACCCGCCCATCACTACCCAAAGGAGTCAGAGTGGCTTACAATTTCCTTTCCCTTCCCCTCCCCACAACAGACACCCTGGGAGGGAGGTGAGGCTGAACAAGCTCCTTCCAGGACTGCCCTTGAGAGAACAGCTCTGAAAGAACTTGTGACTGACCCAAAGTCACACCACCAGCTGCATGTGGAGGAGGAGTGGGGAATCAAACCCGGTTCTCCCAGATTAGAGTCCGCGCTCCTAACCACGACACCACTTCCCTGATAGCGCTCTCCTTGTGTGTGACATCCCATGCTTACGTCCGCTCTCAATCTTGTTCTTGGTTGTTTTATTTGCTCTTGGAAAATAGCAGATATACCTTGCAGTGTAGCTATGTTCCTCAAGCCATTGCGGGTTCCCTTCCACCTCCTGGCCTTGTGTTGGCGTTAGGAGGGAAACCCCAAACTGGAGAGAGATGGCTTTTTCTGACATGTTACTTCTTGACCTGACATGTAGCTCTGGCTGTACCTTTTCCTGACATGTAGCTCCACCCAGATGGAACAATGCCACCCTCTCAAGTTCATGCAGAAGTGGATGATGCATAGGGTACGTTATGAATGAATTTTTGAAAAGTCTGACTTCATTTGTACCCCCCTTTTCTCCCAACCAGGACCCTGGGTGGCTTACAACCTCCTCCGTTTCATCTTCACAACAACCCTGTGAGGTAAGTTAGGCCGAGAACGGGTGAGTGGCCCAAGATCCCCCAGCAAGCTTCTATGGCAGAGCGGGGATTTGAACCTGGGTCGTCTGGATCCTATGCTGAGACTTTAACCAGGACACCACACCGATGCTTTGAGAACTCCATGCCAACTGAAGTGTGCATAGTTGGAAATTGGCCCATCTGTCCGTTCTTTGATTCTCTGACTCTCACTGTTGTGAGCAGGCCCTTAAAAATGAACAAGATATTAGAAACAGCAGAGATGGATAACCTAGCTTCAATCTTGAGAGGAAATAATAAAGAAGATTTTGAAGACGCATGGTCAAGATTTTACAAATGGACAGAAGAACACAACATATAAAAATTCCTAGACTCATACCGAAGTAGAAAGAAATAAGAACTATATATCTAACTATGAGCGAAATGTGTATATTAAAATCATAAGGTGGGAAAAAGCAACAAGGCCAAATGATTACGTTATAGTATGAGGCCAAATGATTACGTTAAAAATCAGATACAATTAATCTTCCCCAAATGTGTATCTATGTATGTTTGTTTATTGTTTGTCTTCTATATGCAAAATAAAAAAAATCGGGGGGGGGGGGGAGATATGCGGCAGGGTATGAGCTTTCGTGAGTCACTGCTCACTTCTTTTCATGCCAAGCAAATAAACATGCGTGCCCTTAATCCATAGCCCCCTTCCATTAAAATCGGCCTTTGCCGGGCACAATCGTCTCCTGTCCCCTGGGAAATTAATCGAATCAAGCTGACCAGGCGGTTGATGCGAGGAAGTGAGCTCATCAGACAACTGAATAGCTCACGCTGGAACAAACGTGGTTAGCCTTGAAGGCGAGGGTCTCAAACGTGGAGCCCGTGGGGAGGGTGGGATAGAAATTTGGAAAATAAATAAATAAATGGTGCCTGCCGGGACCTTTCCTGATGCCTGCTTTTAGGAAGTGGGTGGGGCCAGTTTGGGGTAGTGGTTAAGAACGGTGGACTCTAATCAGAAGAACCGGGTTTGATTTCACACGCCTCCACATGCAGCAGCTGGGTGACCTCGGTTCAGTCACAGTTCTCTCGGAACTGTTCTCTCAGGAGCAGTCCTCGAAAGAGCTCTCTCAGCCCCACCCGCCTCACAGGGTGCCTGTTGTGGGGAGGGGAAGGGAAAGGAGAATGTAAGCCACTCTGAGACTCCGAGTGAAGGGTGGGGTATAAATCCAATCTCTTCTTCTTCTTCTTCTTCTTCTTCTTCTTGGTAAGCTTTTTGCCCAACAAGTTTTCTGACTGGCTGCACAGTTTTAAAAGCGTTCTATTAAACAGAGCTTGTACCTGAAATGTTGGAGAGTTACTATTAAAGTTATATATAATCTTGCTTCCTGTCATTTTGCAATTGGCTCCGCCCCCGGTGGCAGCCATGTTGTGATTGGTTTCACCTCCTGTGACAGCCATTTTGTCACTGCACCCACTGCCATGTGTCAGAATTCCAAAGATGCCCATAGGTCCCAAAAGGTTGGGGACCCTTGCTGAACTTTTTCTTTTGCGGTAACAAGATATTTGCTCTAACAAAGAAGAAGAAGAAGAAGAAGAAGAAGAGATTGGATTTATACCCCACCCTTTACTCGGAGTCTCAGAGTGGCTTACAATCTCCTTTCCCTTCCCCTCCCCACAACAGACACCCTGTGAGATAGGTCGGGCTGAGAGAGCTCTTTTGAGGACTGCTTCTGAGAGAACAGCTCTGAGAGAACTTATGACTGACCCAAGGTCACACCAGCAGCTGCTCATGGAGGAGTGGCAAATCAAACCGGGTTCTCCCAGATGAGAGCCCGCGCTCCTAACCACTACACCAAACTGGCTCTCAGAAGTTGGGACCCCTTCTGAACTTTTTTTTGCTGTAATAAGATATCTGCTGCACTAATAAACTAACACAGCTACCCCTCTTGAACAATCTATGGATCCCATTCCAGTTTGCCGTCTGAACCGAAAGCCAGACCAAAACAAAATTTCCCTCCCCCAGTTCTTTGGTGCAACAAAAACGAGAAAGCTCTAAAAACATGACTAGGGACTTCTTGGAAATCCAACATTTCAAAAGAGGATTTAATAAGTCTGGCCTGGCGACAGGTGACCCTACCGCCATTATATGTGTCTCCATGTCGACTGTGGTCTGAGAACAGATGTGGGCGACTTTTGAAAATGATTATGACCTGAATCCGTCTTGCATCTGAGGGGGATCCTCCGTCTTGCTCCCTTCCCGAAATCTCCAGCCTTCCAATCTGGACGTTTAGATGTTTAGCAGCTGATGGAACTTCTCCAAGGATCTCTGTCGCTCTTCCCAGTGAAAACCCAAATGCCTTCAAGCCACAAAAAAGATGGGGAGAGGACGACACGCACACACACAACGGATCGGAGTATGATTTGGGAAACCCAACGGGCCATAATTTCCAACCCAAAACACAGTTCATTTGTGCATTAAGCTCACTCCATGGTAGATCTCGGACTCCAAGGGCATTAGTTTAACTACCACTTCATAAATTCGTCTGGTATCTTCAGGAATTGTGGCCTGGGAAAAATCTTTCTCGTTCGCTCTTGGCGGTGTGGTTTTGCCCTTCCCAGCCCCCTGGGCTGAGGAACGTGGAACCCTGGAGTTCGAATGCTTGAAACGGCTCAGAAGAGGCCCTTTGAAGTCACAAGAAAGCACTTTGCTCATCTGTTATGGGGTCGGGTTTTTTTTAAAGTACACGGTGAAAAATGTGTGTCAATTATTCCAACTTCTTGTTTAAAAAGACTGTTTTAAGGCAGAGGTCCTCAGACTTTTTGAGCCTGCAAGGCACCTTTGGAATTCAGACACAGCTCGGTGGGTGCGGGCACAAAATGACTCCTCCAAGATGGCTGCTGCAGAGGGCGGGGCCAGCCACAAAATGGCTGCCACAGCTTACCATCAGTCACACTGGGGAGATCCTTGTGCAGTGGTGTCTGCTGCTGCCAAAGCGACATTTTAAAAAATCTGCACAGCCTATTGGATCTCTAAGGACCAATCGGAAGCCTTGCTAGGCAAAAGCCCCCACCTAGCCCCACCCAGGAAAAGAGAGAGATTCAAAGGCCGTAACAGTCACGCCTAGACTGTGGAACTAGGGTTGCCCATTCTGGGTTGGAAAAACCTGGAGATTTTGGGCAGGGGAGGGATGTCTGCAGCAGTGCTCCCTCTAAGCTGAGTTAGTGTGAGCTAGCTCACAGTTTTTTAGCCTCCGGCTCACACGTTTTTTTTTGTCCTCGCTCAGGAAGGATGGCTCCGGAGCGAATGAATTTTCTGCAGCCGCCGAATCGCTCACTCGCAACTTTCACGCCGGCAGAATTTCTGCTCACAAGACTCCACAGCTTAGAGCGAGCGCAGGTCAGCAGGGTCCAATACTATCAAGTCCACCCTTCAAAGCACCCATCTTCTCCAGGGGAACCAATCACGATCGTCTGGAGATCAGTTGTAAGAGTGGGGGGGGGGGGTGTCTCCAGGCCCCGCCTGGTGGTTGGCCATGCTCTCCGGAACCCCAGAGCAAGGGGTGTTTAAGAAGTTCAAGGGTCTGTGTGTGTTTTGCTGAGCTACACTCCTGGGAATTTATGAACTGCTCCTTCAATCAAATGAACTTTCCTGCTTCCCCTTGAAGGCTGCGTGAGCACAGTTCCTATTATTTTCCTGGAGCAGTGAAATAAGGCCTCCTTCAAGAACTGTTTTATTACAGCTTTCCAAAATCCCGTTAAAAGCTCTCTCCCCCCCCCCCCCCCCAAGCTCTCTCTTTTCCATCTGCCTCTCTCTGTAAGGGAACACCTGAAAGGGTTACACCTTTGAAGCGGCAGCTACTAACCAACCTCGAAGCACACAGCAGTTCAAAGCCGCGGAAGAAATGCCTTCCATGTACAAGAGGGAACAGCCGGGTTTAATCTATTGTGTGTGTGAGGGTCTCCCCCCCCCTCCCTTCCATCCCCTCGACATGTTTCCAGTCTGTTACTTGAGTGTTATCTGTCCGGTTTCCAGGTTTTCGTAATCCATCGGGGCCCATGTAAATCTCAGGACTTCCTTTGCAGACCCCAGCTCGGGTTCCACAGCTGTTCCCCAGCACATGTGTGAGGAAATTAGAAATTAAGTCACTTGATCTTGGGTGGATTAGGGGGCAGGGACACCGGTGGTCGCCTTGGGGTCCTGGGGACCTCTGCCACCAGGAGGGGGGGCATAATCTCAGTGACCAGTGCCCCCCCCGCTCCAAAAATACTTAGGAAACATTTTGGGGTGACTAAGGATTCCGGGATATTAATCATCCCAAACCGAAGCTAAACCCGAGCAATTTCGGATAACCGTTTCTGCATTCCTCTTCGCTGTAATCTCCACGGGGCAGAGACTTGTTTAAGAACATAAGATTAAGAGAAGTCAGTGTTGGATCAGGCCAATGGCCTATCCAGTCCAACACTCTGCGTCACACAGTGGCCAAAAATACCAAGTGCCATCTGGAGGTCCACCAGTGGGGCCAGAATTCCAGAAGCCCTCCCACTGTTGCCCTCCCCAAGCACCAAGACCGAGAGTTCCTATCTATACCTTGTGGCTAGTAGCCACTGATGGACCTCTGCCCCATCTGTTTATCCAATTCCCAGTTTGGTGTAGTGGTTAAGTGCACGGACTCTAATCTGGGAGAACAGGTTTGATTCCCCACTCCTCCACTTGCAGCTGCTGGATGACCTTGGGCAAGCCATAGTTCTGTCAGAGCTGTTCTCTCAAGAGCAGTTCTCTCAGAGCTCTCTCAGCCCCACCTACCTCACAGGGTGTCTGTTTTTTGCGGGGGGGGAAGGAGTTTGTAAGCCACTTTTGAGACTCTGAATGAAGGGTGGGGTATAAATCCAATCTCCTCCTCCTCCTCTTCTTCTTCCAGCCATCCATGCTTGTAGCCACCACCCCCTCCTGTGGCAGTGAATCCCATGTGTTAATCACTGTTTTTTACCTCAACCCTTTAGCATAAGGGCCCCCACCATTTTGAATTGCTCCCCCTTTCACATAGGGACCAGTAGCGCCATGCTTCCTCTTAACTGTGGAGTTTTGTGAGCAAAAATTCCACTTTGTGAGCTACTGGCATGAAAGTTGTGAGCGAGCGACTTGGCCGCCGCATACATTAGTTTGCTCTGGAGCCATCCTTCCTGAGTGAAGACAAAAATGTGGGAGCTGGAGGCTAAAAAACTGTGAGCTAGCTCACACTAACTCAGCTTGGAGGGAACACTGTCTGGTGGGGAGTAGGGTTGATAATGTCCAGGTGGCGGCTGGAGAGCTCCGATTGTTATGACTGACTTCCAGGGGACAAGAAAATGGCTGCTTTGGAAGGTGGATTCTATGGCAGTAGACGCCACCAAAGCCCCTCCCCTCTCCAAACCCCACCCTCACAGGCTCCACCCCCTCCAAACCTCCAGGCATTTCCCAACCCCGAGCTGGTAACCCTTGCGGAAGAGTAACCATTATTTCATATTCATGTAATGAATCAATTTAAAATATTGGTAAATCCATTTTTCTCCCCATAAGCTAGGACTCAAGATGGGCTGTGTTTGGAGAGCCAGTTTGGTGTAGTGGTTAAGTGCGCGGACTCTAATCTGGGAGAAGCGGGTTTGATTCCCCACTCCTCCACTTGCACCTGGCTGGATGACCTTGGGCAAGCCATAGCTCTTTACCAGCTGTCCCCTCAAGGACAGCTTGGGAAAGAGCTCTCTCAGCCCCACCTACTTCACAGGGTGTCTGTTGTGGGGAGGGGAAGGGAAAGGAGTTTGTAAGCCGCTCTGAGACTCCCTTGGGGAGTGGAGGGCGGGGTATAAATCCAATCTCTTCTTCTCTTCTTCTTCTTCCTCCACATGCAGCTGCTGGGGTGACCTTGGGTCGGTCACAAGCTCTCTCAGAGCTGTTCTCTCAAGAGCAGTTCTGGAAAGAGCTCTCTCTGCCCCACCTACCTCACAGGCAATGCTCCCTCTAAGCTACGGAACCCTATGAGCAAAAATCCTACTTTGTGAGCTACTGGCATTAAAGTTGTGAGCAAGCGATTTGACTACTGCATAAATTAGTTTGCTCTGGAGCCCTCCTCCCTGAGCTGAGTCAAAAATGGGTGAGCCGGAAGCTAAAAAACTGTGAGCTAGCTCACACTAGCTCAGCTTCGAGGGAACACTGCTCCCAGGGCGTCTGTGGTGGGGAGGGGAAGGGAAAGGAGATTGTAAGCCACTCTGAGACTCCTTCGGGTAGTGAAGGGCGGGGAATAAATCCTATCTCCCATTTCCCCCTCCTCTTCCACACTAGCTGTCCTGGGATTCCATTTCCCCAATCCTTCATCAGAGGAGACAATTCTCCTAAAATAAGGCTAGTGGTCATTCTGAAGTTAGGAATACCTGTCTCCAGGCCGGACCTGGGAATCCCCCAGAATTCTGGCTCAGGTCCAGACTACAGAGCTCAGTTCCCCTGGGGAAAATGGATGCTTTGGAGGGTGGACTTTATGGCATTGTACCCCACTGGGGTCCCTGTCGTCCCCAAGCTCCATCCCCAAATCTTCAGGAGTTTCCCAGCCTGGATCTGGTAACCCTATGACCCTAGTCCCCCACCAGTGGCCAGAAGGCAATCCCATCTGGAATATGTGAGGAGACGGGTTCGAATCTGTGTTATCTTAATGAGACAGCCAAGCTGTTCATGCCCGAGTGTCGTTAAAACCACCACTACGGTACCCACTGCCTCTCTAATTGCCTCACCCCCCGACAAACTATCTTCCAGTTTACCAGGAATTGTGATTTGTCAAAATGCCAGGCCGGAAGATAAGAGATAGGCCCAAGGAGAGGAAGGACACGGAAACCTCCCCAACTCCCATCTATCGACACTTCGCAATTACAGTTTAGGCCGGAGCCAATGTTCTCCGTTTATTTCTTATTTCTTTATTTCAAAGCCTTGTCTCCACCCCCACATCCAGAAAGCTGGACTGGCTAAAAACTAAGTTTAAAAAAAAAAAAAAAACAAGTTAGTAAAAGTAACAACTCCAATTCCTTCCCCAAAACATAAAAGAACAGGATTTTTTTTAAAAAAAAAATCCGAAATGCAGCTAGAGATATTGAAAACAGCAATGGATTGACATAAGAACATTAGAGAAGCCAATGTTGGATCGGGCCAGTGGCCCATCTAGTCCAACACTCTGTATCACACAGTGGCCAAAAACACCAGGTGCCCTCAGGAGGTCCAGCAGTGGGGGCAGGACACTAGAAGCCCTCCCTCTGTTGACCCCCCCCCCAAGAATACAGAGCATCACTTGCCCCAGACTGAGAGGTCCTATCTATACCTTGTGGCTAACAGCCACTGATCGACCTCTGCTCCAGATGTTTATATGAACATAAGACTCTATTAAAAGCAGCAAAAGTTAGGGCTGCTAACCTCCAGGTGGCACCCGGAGATCTCCTGCTAGTCCAATGGAACTCCAGAGGACCAAGACCAGTTCCCCTGGAGAAAATGGCTCTTTTGGAGGGAGGACTCTATGGCATTGTACCCTCCTGAGGTCCCTCCCCTCCCCAAGCCCCGCCTTTCCCAGGCTCCACCCCCCAAATCTCCACGTATTTCCCAACCCAGAGCTGGCAAGCAGTGTTCCCTCTAAGCTGAGTTACTGTGAGCTAGCTCACCGGTTTTTTTAGCCTCCGGCTCACACCTTTTTGTCTCAGCTCAGGAAGGAGGGCTCCAGAGCAAACTAATTTACGCAGTCGCCAAATCGCTCGCTCACAACTTTAATGCCAGTAGATCACAAAGTAGATTTTTTGCTCACAAGACTCCACAGCTTAGAGGGAGCATTTCTGGCAAGTGGCAGCCCTTATGAGAAAAGCTTGTAGGACAAATTTAGAGTCCAGCGGCAACTTTAAGACCAACGGGGGTTTCTGCAAGGTCTGAGCTTTCGCCGGCAAGCCACGCTTCTTCAAATACAATTGGAAAGGTGGGGGAGGCTCTAAACTTACAGCCAGGGACTTAACAGCAAATTAACATGTAACATGACGGTGTTAAGTTCTGCAAAGTGAAAAACTAAATAATAAGTTATCCATATAGTTAACAGTTGTAAAGCAATGAGTATGTCAAAACAGCAGATAAATGTCTAAAGGTATTTTTTCTCATCGTGGGAAGCAGGGGTCCGTTGGAGGGGGAGCGCACAGCAGCGCAGCTCCGGGAGTGAGGAGCCCAGGGGCGGGCACATGACCAGGCCCCGCCCCCTCCTCAGCTTCCCCAAGCAATGCAGAGGCACAGCGCCCCGGGGAAAGCCCTGCTAGGGTCTTTATTGTTTTTAATGTTTTGTTTTAATATTGATAATTTTATCATTGTTCCTTTTATGACTGTGTGCTGCTTTTCCAGAGACTTGCTCAAGGTGGCATATAAATCTTCTAAGTATACCATTTTTTATCTGGGCACATGGCACATAAGTACTGGAGAAATTTCACCAACCCTTCAGCAGCTTCCACCTTATTAGTTTGGTGTAGTGGTCAGGAGTTGGACTCTAATCTGGGAGAACCGGGTTTGATTCCCCACTCCTCCACATGCAGCTGCTGGTGTGACCTTGGGCCAGTCACAAGTTCTCTCAGAGCTGTTCTCTCTTGAACAGTTCTCAAAAGACCTCTCTCAGCCCCACCTACCTCACAGGGTGTCTTGTTGTGGGGAGGGGAAGGGGAAGGGATGGGTGGTGCACATGTCCTGGGTATCTCAAGTCTACTTGAAACCTGGTGGTTTCAAGGGAGCAGGAAGAGAATGAGGGTGTGTTCTTTACGCTTATTTTTATTGCACAAAGTATTGGATGGGGAAGGGAATGGAGGAAGAGCAGGTCAGTTTCACTCACCTGTGGAGTGGGTGTTGCCTTCTGACACACTTCCGGTATGTTAGGGTGTGTGGCATATGCAAATGAGTTATGCTAATGAGCTCCTGCACCTCTTTTTCTACGAAATGACCCCTGGTGGGAAGTAACAGAATCTTAATTATCTCCTCTCAGGCGTGGAGGGCACTTAACAGCGTATTTTGAGCTGGATGTCATGTTGTCGCAGACGTCCCAATATTCCTTGCATTCATAAAATACTATTCTGAAAAAGAAACACACTAAATACAGAGGATTTATAGTCCTTCTTGTTGAGAGTACATATATGAGGACTGAATGAGTTAGCATATGTAATGGGATAAAAATCCAATATCCCTGTTGAGTCCTGGGGAGGTTTTTGTTCCAAGTGTTGTAATAACTTGCAATTCAGCAGTTTCCCTTTCCAGTCTGTTCCTGAAGTTCCCTTGTAATAAAACAGCTACTTTGAGGTCACCCATCGAATGATCTAGAAGGTCGAAGTGTTCTACAGGTTTTTCAGCCTCGTGTTTCCTGATGTCAGATTTGTGTCCATTTATCTTCTGGCGCAGGGTTTGTCCTGTTTGTCCTGTGTAGAGAACGGAAGGGTGCTGCTGACATTTAATGGCACATACAGTGTTAGAAGATGAGCAAGCAAATGAGCCCCTGACGGTGTAGTTGATGTTGTTAAATCCAGTCAGGGGTCCTTTTGAGCAGGAACGCACAGGAGCGCCGTTCCGGGAGTAACAAGCCCAGGAGCGGGCACATACGGTGATGAGCCGTGGGAAAAAGCAAAAGCAGGCTAACCTGATCTGTATTTTCATGCTTGTTGCAGGGGAGCCTCCCTGCAAGAGCAAAAGATACCTAAAGTGTCTTTAGTCCAAGTGTAAAGCTGGCTCGCCAGCTCTGAGTGGGGAAATACCTGGAGATTTTTGGGGTGGAGCCTGAGCGGTGGGTGTTGCCTTCTGACACACTTCCGGTGATGCCAGGGGGTGTGGCATATGCAAATAAGTTATGCTAATTAGTTATGCTAATGAGCTTCTGTGACTCTTTTCCTACGAAATGACCCCTGGGTCCAGTGATTGAGCTGTCTGGGTGTGTACGTGGCAGCAAAGTCGGCGTCTGGGGTTACTGCGAGCTCTGGTCCCAATGTCCATGTTCGAATCAGATGTTGCATTATTGTGGGTGAGGAGTTGTTTGAGACAAGGGGGTTGTCGGTGCGCAAGAAAAGGTTTGTGGCCCCCCCCCCCAGTACTTGTGAAAGAGAACTGTCGTTATCCAGTAGAGGTTGTAAGGCACTGATGATGCGCTGTACTGCTTCGAGTGGAGACGGGACTGTAACCCCCAGTGGTGTTCTGTTATTGTCTCTTTGGGGCCTGCCTTGCAACAGGTTTTCTCTGGGTATCAATTCTGGCGCTGTTAATCTTGTTAAGCTTGTGATTGGCTGGAAGAAAGTTAGTCAGAGGGAGGAAATACTGGGCACACAAGGGAGCTTTCCTCTACTGTATTTGTATGGGGGAGTTCTCCTCTAAAAGTTTTAACCTTTAAAGCCCTTTATGGCCAGGGGCCTGCCTACCTAAGGGACCGCCTTTCCCCATACATACCCCAGAGAGCACTGCGGTCAGGCACGCAACATCGCCTGGCCCTTCCTGGCCCGAGAGAGGCCAGGCTGGTGACCACCCGGAATAGAGCCTTCTCAGTGGCGGCCCCCCACTGGTGGAACGAGCTCCCAGAAGACATCAGGGCCCTGCGGGACCTTTTGCAGTTCCGCAGGGCCTGCAAGACGGAGCTCTTCCGCCCGGCTTTTGGGGCCGCCGCTGGGGGAAATGGCCACCGGTAGGTGGCCAGAGAAGCACACTGGCCCGGTATAACGGTTGGTGGTAGCCTCCTGGCTGTGGGGAGTAGTTGTTGCCCTGGTGTTGGTATTTGAAACTGCCGCCAATTGTATTTGTAACTTCCGCCAATTGTATTGTATTTTATTGTACTAATCAATGCTCCCTCTAAGCAGTGGAGTCCTGTGAGCAAAAATTCTAATTTGTGAGCTACTGGCATTAAATTGTGAGCAAGCAATTTGGCTACTGCATAAATCAGCTTGCTCTGGACCCATGCTTCCTGAGCTGACAAAAACGTGTGAGCCAGAGGCTAAAAAACTATGACTTAGCTCACACTAACTCAGCTTAGAGGGAACACTGGTTCTAATTATATTTGTTTGTATTGATTTTAATGTTGTGAGCCGCCTAGAGCCGCTTGTGTTGGTCAGGCGGGATATAAATCTAAATAAATAAATAAATAAAAAAGCCCCTCCTTCCCAATGCTTTGGAGGGGGAGAAACAACAGCTCGAATGTCAAAACAGAAAATAACAGTGGCGGCACCCCATGCACGCGCAGGGGAGCGCTGTGCCCTCTAAGCTGAGTTAGTGTGAGCTAGCTCGCAGTTCGTTAGCCTCCAGCTCATGCATTTTTTGCCTTCGTTCTGGAAGGATGGCGCCAGAGCAAACTAATTTATGCAGCGGCCAAATCGCTCGCCCACCACTTTGAGGCCAGTAGAATTTTTGCTCACAGGACTCCACAGCTAACAGGGAGCGCTGCATGGGAGTAAGTCCCATTGACTGAAGGGGCTTACTTCTGAGTAATGCAGCACTGGTCTGGCCTGCCGCCGGCACCTCTCGAGAGGCCTCCCCCCCTCCCTTGCGAAACCTGCTCCGATTATTTTCAAGAACCGATTGCCACATTCCGCTGTCTGGCAAGGCAGCCCTGTCTGTATCCCTGGAGCTGGAGACAAACTTAATGAGGCATGGAAAGTAAATTTCCCCCCACGTTGCCTCGCTGAAAAGCAAAGCGCCTCTCGGGCCCATGTGGCAGGGAAGTCAAACGAGCTGGGGGAAAGAGAAGGAGGCCAGAAACGTACCTTGGATGCAAGGCAAATTGGGGCATGGGGGGGGGGGGGAGGACAAAGGAACACCCTCCCCAAAGGGGGCCATCGCCTTCCCTTCCCCAGCAAGACGAGAGAGCCTCGTCCAGGTTAATTTTTATGAGCCAAGGTGCTGAAATGAGGAAGGGCCATGGAGTATCTCAAACACAACATTATTTTAATGGCTCGCCTGGCTGTTTTGCTGGCAGGCTGTGATTCAGCTGTGGGGAACGATGCTGATGAAAAGTGCTGCGCCAGGGCGCCCCGGGCTCGGCCCGTGCACATTGAGCAGACGCAGGGAGACAAGTCCTGGGAAGACGTATTAAGTGGCTTCGTACAACGATGGGCGCAAAACCCCCCACATTGGGCATGGCTCGGCAACGCAAGCATGGCTCCTCAGCCTTGCGCCTGCTTGCGTGGCACATTTCTCTGTGGCGCAGGCGGCCCTCCGCTGTGGGGCATGTTCCGCTGGTATCCCCAGCCACTGTTTGTGCCCTGTCAGGACAGTGTCTTCCGATGAGCCGAAAAGTAGTTAGCGCCAGTGGAAGGCACCGCTCTGCAGAAGAACAGAACGGAAGCACGGCTGATGATCCAAGATGGCATACAGCGCAACAAAGAAAGACTCCCAGGTTCGATTTGCACAGGGGAGACCTGAAACCAAATGGGGACTTCTTGTATTGCACCAGCAGGAATGAGGAAGTGGTTCACATCCCTAGTCCGTTATAGAATCACGGAATCATAGAGGTGGAAGGGACCTCCAGGATCATCTAGTCCAACCCCCTGCACAATGCAGGAAATTCACAAATACCTCCCCCTCCACACACCCCAACGACCTCTGTTCCATTCCCAGAAGATGGCAAAAAACCCTCCAGGATCCCTAGGCCAACCTGGACAAGAGGAAAATTCTTTCAGGACCCCAAAGTGGCGATCGGCATTTCCCTGGGCGTGTAAGAAAGGGCCACGAAAACTAAGCACTGAGGCAACCCTTCCTGCCCTCCCTTCTTCTCGCGATCTACCCAGGTTCCCAGAATCCGCATTGCTGTGTCCGAGGCCCATCTAGCCTCTGCTTGAAAACCTCCAAAAAAAGGAGGGCCCACAACCTCCCGAGGAAGCCTGTTCCATTGGGAACTGCTCTGACTGTCAGGAAGATCTTTCTAATGTTAAGCTGGAAACTCTTCTGATTTAATTTCAACCTGTTGGTTCTGGTCTGGCCTTCTGGGGCAACAGAAAACAACTCCGCCCCATCTTCTATAGGACAGCCCTTCAAGAACTTGAAGACGGTTCTCGTATCACCTCCCAGTCGTCTCCTCCCCAGGCTAAACATACCCAGAGCTCCTTCAGCCTTTCCGCACAGGACTTGGTCTCCAGACCCCTTCCCATCTTCGTTGCCCTCCTCTGGACACGTTCCAGCTTGTCTCCATCCTGCCTAAATTGTGGCGCCCCAAACTGAACATAATACTCGAGGTGAGGCCTAACTGGAGCAGAGTCAAGCGATACCATCCGGTTGCAACAGAATCAGGCCCCGTCACCCGGGATATTGGGATTTACTTTTTACCTGGGTGGGGAAAACCCACTCCAGGGATTTCCCAGGAGCATCTGAGAGGTGAAAACCCGGCTGGCTCTCAGCCTCTCCCATTGGTGTCAGACCCACTGATTCATCCCTGCATAGGGCAAGGAGATTGATGGTGGAGAGAGCTCTCCAGCTGGGTCTCTAAATTTGGCCCACTCACAGGAAATGGCTGAGGCTGAGGCGGGACAGAAAGGTGACTTGATTCGAGGCGATTCTGCATCGGTTTTTCCCTCCATTGTTTTACCAAACCCACTTTGGAACAGAAATTCCCCTCCGCATTGCAGGTCGCTTTCACTTCCTTTGATCATTGGCTTTTATGGTACCCTCTACATTGCATGCTGCTTTCACTTCCTTTGATCATCAGATTTTATGGTACCCTCTACACTGCATGCTGCTTTCGCTTTCTTTGATCATGGGGTCTTATAGTATCCTCTGCATCACATGCTGATTTCACTGTCTTTGAACATCAGGTCTTATAGTACCCTCTACATTGCATGCCGCTTTCGCTTTCTTTGATCATTGGGTTTCATGGTACCTTCTGCATAGATTTATGGTCGTTTTATGGCCGTTCAGGCGTGACTTTGCAGTCAGCACGGCATTGCTCTGGGGGTATCTGAATGTGGTTTCAAGCTGCACCTTTTCCTCAGCGTTGAGGGGATGTGGAACGGATGCCAGATGCAGAATTGCCCTCAGCCGGCCTTCCTCGGAGACAGCTTGCTTTTATGCAGACCACTGGAGTCAGAGACAGTCCGGAGATCCCACAGATTAGGAAGACCTCCAACCGTGGACTTCTTGTGTGGCCGTGGCCAAGCTGTGCCTTACATTTCCTTCCCCGACTTCCTCCATCGCCAGCTCCACTACTCAGTAATAAGAGGAAAATCCTTAGCTACCGCTCTGGGCTGTCCGAAGGATTATTAGCTTATGTTCCCACCGTGTTTGCAAAAGCAAGGAGTCCTGGATGGCGACCGTTCACCGGAGGGAAAGAGTCTCTGCAAATCCTTTTCAGCCGAAGTGGATGGTTTTCACAACCGTCTCGAAAGGACTCGGAGCAAATGGAGGCTATAGTGTCATAATGTCCTGCCGACTCGTACATGTGGGTGATATAAAAACAAAGCTCGGTCTGATAGTGTGTGTGTGTGTGTGTGTGAGAGAGAGAGAGAGAGAGAGAGAGAGAAAGAGTTTAAATCAAGATTCTTTATCCAACCGCTCACGGTTCAGCTCTCCCTGGAGAAACGGCCTGCCTGAAATCACCTGGCTTTATTCCGGTTGTCAGTCGATTTAACTTTTGAACCACCGAGAGATGACTACGTCTGAAAGCCCCACTTCCGGAAAGTATCTTTGGGAGTTCCCAAACAAGTTTGTATAATGTATAAATATTAGGAAAGCTGGCCCTTTTCAACTTTGGCATTGAGTCAGATCACGCAGGGGGAGGTTGTTCCTGAACTAATAAACAACACCCTGTTTCCAGTTGCTTTGGGAACAAACAAAATGGGTTTGAAATTCCCCCAACTCCGAAATAATAACCGGTTGCCAGTTTCCTGTGCCACGTTTATGGTGCCCGTACATCTCCCCCCCCCCCCCCTTACCGCTGGTAATTTCCTCATCTCTGAATATGTTGTGCAGATCATCCCAACCAATCAGGGATCACAGCATTCCATTGCCTGATTGAATCATTCATGACCCTAAGGGAAAAATTGATTTCTCTCCTGCTTGGAAAAATGGGCACGAGACAGAGGGAAACGAAACTCCAACACCCTTCTTACGGCACAGCCACAAACTGGGTGCCAGTAAGCAGAGGAGCTCTGAGGCTCAGCTGATGAGCTATCATGGCCGCCGAAAGCGGTGTGTTAGCCGGCCGAACATGGTAGCCACGCAGGCGACAGCATCTCTAGTTTCCTCAGAGTTTGGAGGTGATGCGGCACCTGGTCACGGCCACACTCCTTATGGCTTCAGCCCGTCCTCTCCCGTAGAGAAAACAGATTCAGGTGGGGGGTCGCCGTGTTGATCTGAAGCGGCAGAACAAAGTTCGAGTCCAGCGGCACCTGGAAGACCAACAAAGCTTGATGCAAGGTATAAGCGTTCATGTAGCTGGGAAAGTGTGCATGCGCACAAAAGCTTATGCCTTGAATCAAACTTCGTTGGTCTTCAGGGTGCCACTGGGTTCAAAACTTTGTTCTGTAGAGAAAACAGAAAATGTCCCGGCAAAGCTTTTCCAAGAAATTATCAATAGCCTGCACTTTTATTTGGGGTACGCTGCATGAATTTTGAGAGGATTTTGAGACAACCCACATAAACTATTGTCAAAAAATTATTGTTATTATTATTATTATGCCATCAAGTCACAGCTGACTTATAGTGACACATACACACACACACACACACACGGGGGTTATCAAGGAAAGAGATATCCAGGGGTGGTTTGCCATTGCCTGCCTCTGCATAGCAACCCTGGACTTCCTTGGTGGTCTCCCATCCAAGTGCTAACCAGGACTGACCCAGCTTAGCGTCCCAGATCTGACGGGATCAGGCTAGTCTGGGCTATCCAGGCCAAGGCGAAAAAAAGGGTGTGTGTGAAAAAAATCCAGAGACGGGGGGAAAGACCAACTACCACAATCCGTTCCGATGCTATAAATAAAAAATTCAGTTTGGCCAGTTGGGAAACTTGGCATTTTCAGAATCTCCAAAATGTATTTAATCCAGTTGCTTCCATCCAAATGGCATGGCTGAGAGAGAAAACGAAGTGATATTGAGTTCCCGGGGGTGGGGTGGGGGGGAAGCACAGACAAAGGAGCTAAATACATTACTCGGATACGGCTGCAAACCCTGTACACATTTCTTTGGAAGTAAGCGAGCAAAAGGGGACTCGGGTCCTCTTTCAAGAAGTCCTTGGCCGGAGGGTTGTCATTCGCCTGTGTGGCATTCCTTCCGCTGGGATGCTGGAAACCAGGAGAAAGGCAGAGCTGAACGTGGGTACAGGAGATGGAATGAGGGGGTGGAGTCCAGCAGTTTTGAGACAGGTCGAAACCCAGCATGAAAAGGGGCTCTTCGCTGTTGAAAGGAACAAGAATCTTGTGGCACTTCCCCAACTCACAAATGTATGATGGGAAATCCTTTTCAGTCCCCTCTTCTGGGAGAAAGGCAGAATTTTTTCCCTTAACCCAACAAATAAACAGCGCCAGCTTTTGTGAGCCAGAACTCACGTTGGCGTTTTCTCGTCCCGGAACTCAGTCCAGCAGGAGGCCAGGACTTTCGAGGGACCGTAGCTCAGTGGGAGAGGTGTACCTTGCATGTGGGATCTTGTGTGCCCCAAATTAAAGAATCTCAGAGGATGGGGAAGGCCCTTTTCTGCCCAGTGAGACCATAAGAAGAGCCCTGCTGGATCAGACCAGTGATCCATTGAGTCCAGCACCCTGTCTCACACAGTGGCCAACCAGTTCTGTTGGAGGTCCAAAAACAGGGAATAGAGGCCGAGACAATTATCCAACAGAGGCAATTATCCAAAACAGGATCAGGCGGATTTCACTGGGAGGAGAACTCAAATCAAGGGCGTGGGTCTCGCCCACCAGAAGCGGCGCCTCCCTCCAGTCCGAGGAGACTTTCACCAATGCAGGAAGATTGCATCAGCGGAACGCTCCTAGTTCTGGGGGAAGGCATTTCCATTAGCAGCAGTGCTTCCCTCCAGGCCAAGGAGATTTCCACCAATGCGGGAAGGTTGTGTCGGCGGAACGCTCCTAGCTCTGGTGGACGGCATTTCCACTAGCCCAACAGATCCGAGGGATCCAGCCTACGATGAGTTGCTCCTTCCTTCCATCCCAGTTCGGGTCTAGGGACCCATCCCAAGACAAACGAAGAATATCTGCAGAAATTCCTCGTCGCTCGCTGGTTTCCAGGCCCGATTTCTTAAGAACCGTCTTTTTGGCAGCCACGCAGTCACCTGATCCCTTTTATCGGATTGTTTGGGTGAGCGGGGGAGGCCCATAAAGCCCTCTTGAAACCAATAGGAACCCAAAAGAGCTTATGGCTCGGTGACGGCTACATACCAGAGGCCAGGCTAACTGTGGGGAGACTGAAGAATGTTAAAGCCATCTACGGCCGAAGAGGGGCCTTAATAGCAAAACCAACGAAACTGAGATTCCGAGACAGGACCGGACGGGGGGTGGGGGGGAAGAGAGGCTGTGGGAAGTGGCGGCTCCTCTCCCCCCTCCCCCCAACCCAAGTCACTTGACATGAAGTGTTTTTCAAACGGGCTGCTAAATTATTAAGCTCTTCCACGGCGGGGGGGGGGGGGGACAGAGATAAAATAAACACAGACGAGCCCATCCTCTCGCGAAATGAAGGATGCTTGCGGCCTAAAGTGGAAAACCAGACCGCCGCCTTGGACGTAGGTGATCGAAATAAAATCGTCAGGCGCTCGGCGATCCTGGGAACTCACGGAGAGTGGGATAAATCATTGGCTTAAAAATGACTTTTTATTTGGGGGGAGGAGGAGGAGCGGCTACGTTTATCGGTCGGGGTGGCGGGCCGGGCCACCTCAAGGGGGTGGAGAGGCAAAGAGATGACTCAGGAAGTCCAGTGGGGAGGTGGAGGAAAGAAGGCTGGACTAGAATCTGTATCATAGAATCATAGAGTTGGAAGGGACCTCTAGGGTCATCTAGTCCAACCTCCTGCACAATGCAGGGAGGTCACAAATACCTCCCCCTCCATACACCCCGTGACCTCTGCTCCATGCCCAGAAGATGGCAAAAAACCACCAGGATCCCCAGCCAAACTGGCCTGGAGATAAATTGCTTCCGGACCCCAAAGTGGTGATCAGCATTTCCCTGGGCGCGTAAGAAAGGGCCATGAGAACTAAGCATTGAGGCAACGCTCCCTGCCCTCCCTTCTCATGATCTTCCCAAGTTCCCAGTATCCACAGTGCTGTCCGATGGCCATCTAGACTTTGCTTAAACACCTCCAAAAAAGGAGGGCCCACCACCTCCCGAGGAAACATGTTCCACTGAGGAACCGCTCTAACTGTCAGGGAGTCCTTCCTAATGTTTAGCCGGAAACTCTTCTGATTTAATTTCAACCCGCTGGTTCTGATCTGACCTTCTGGGGCGACAGAAAACAACTCTGCCCCATCCTCTGTAGGACAGCCCTTCAAGTACTGGAAGATGGTTATCATATCACCTCTCCATCGTCTCCTCTCCAGGCTAAACAGACCCAGCTCCTTCAACCTTTCCTCATAGGACTTGGTCTCCAGACCCCTCCCCATCTCTGTTGCCCTCCTCTGGACACGTTTCAGCTTGTCTACATCCTTCTTAAACTGTGGTGCTCAAAATGGAAAACAATACTCTAGGTGAGGTCTAACCAGAGCAGAGCAAAGCCATACCATCACTTCATGTGATCTGGAAGAAGAAGAAGAAGAAGAAGAAGAAGAAGAGGAGGAGGAGGAGGAGGAGGAGGAGGAGGAGGAGGAGGACAATGATGACAACATTGGATTTGTACCCCACCCTTCACTACCTGATGGAGTCTCAGAGCAGCTTACAATCTCCTTCCCCTTCCCCTCCCCACAACAGACACCCTGGGAGGTAGGCGGGGCTGAGAGAGCTCTTTCGAGGACTGCCCTTGAGAGAACAGCTCTGAAAGAACTTGTAACTGACCGAAGGGCACACCAGCAGCTGCCTGCGGAGGAGTGGGAAATCAAACCCGGTTTTCCCAGATTAGAGTCCGTGCACCTAACCACTGCACCATACTGGAGGCTGGCATTCCTTGCCTTGCTGAAATTACCTGCTCAATTCCATGGTTCATTGGAGACCCACATGCAGGGGAGATTTGGGGGTGGAGCCTGGAGAGGGCGTGGTTTGGAGAGGGGAGGGGCCTCGGCGGGGTTGAATGCCCTAGAGTCCCCCTTTTCAGAGCAGCCACTTTCTCCAGGGGGACTGATCTCTATTGTCTGGAGATCACTTATAATCCTGGGAGATCACCAGCCCCCACCTGGAGGTTGGCAACCCTGCCCACCTGACGTCTTCCCTGCAATAAGCCAATTCACCCCAATCACACAGTCAGGCCAAGTTTAGGCTGAGGACCAAAGCCAAGACTAGCTAACAGAAAGATTCGCCCAATCCACTTTCTCCAGTGGGGTGTAGTGGTTAAGTGCGCGGACTCTAATCTGGGAGAACCGGGTTTGATTCTGCACTCCTCCGCTTGCAGCTGCTGGATGACCTTGGGCAAGCCATAGTTCTGTCGGAGCTGTTCTGGAAAGAGCAGTCCTCGAAAGAGCTCTCTCAGCCCCACCTACCTCCCAGGGTGTCTGTGGTGGGGAGGGGAAGGGAAAGGAGATTGTAAGCTGCTCTGAGACTCCTTCGGGTAGTGAAGGGCGGGGGATAAATCCAATCTCTTCTCTCTTCTTCTTCTTCTTCTTCTTCTTCTTCTTCAGGGACACAAAAGGGCAGTGACCTTTTGGAAAGGGATGAGGCAAACCTGGTGATACCAAGTCCGGCAGTTTCCACCCACCAATGCCCCTTTCCGTAGAAAGGGGCCAATATAGGACTCTCGTTCCTCACATTTCAACCTTGGTGGTGATGCTTCAAGGTGTGGATAACGAAAAGGGCGTCCGTGTTGTTTTTGTGGCTTTTCTTCCGCCAAGCGGCACAAGCAGTTCACCTACGGCCTGGAAGCAATCCCGTCCTCAAAGCAGAAACATCTCTGGTGGTGTGGGAAGTGGAACATATGGTTACTCCATTCCGGGAACTTAATAAAATCTTCTCTTTCATTTAATATTAAAATAGGGTCCAGAGAGGCCCTTAATAAAGGGCGAGGGCTTGAGAACGCTTTAGCGGTGAAGTGCCAGCAAAGGCCAAGACTAGCTCAGGTTTTTGGGCTGTTTTTGCGGTGAAATTATTATTGTTATTTTTAAATAATGTCCTGAACGGGACACCGTTTTTCTTCCGTTGCCCATTCTGGAGTCGTTATTGGGGAGTTGAGCCGGACCCGAATTAAAGTCCCAGACTTATTTTGTTTCCGGATCAGGAACAGAACCTGAAACGTGCTTTGAATGGTTGTTGTTGTTGTTGAATCTGGAGTTACGAGCACGTCAAACAAACATCTGGGAAGGTTTTTACATTTCGGGGCTTGTTTTGGCTTCTGGTTTCTGTTCTTAAAGGCCTGGGAAGCAGCTGGGGGCCGTCTGTTCTAATGGAATAATACAAACTATATCTACAAATTTAGCTCTGAATATTCCCGGCATTTTATTTCATTCATGATTCCTGCAACTTGGGGCTTACAAAGATGGGCGAAGAGGCCCCTTTTCTTTGTGTGGTGGAGGCATTTTTACTAAAGGTGGTGGTCACCATTTATGCGCCACAGACACGAAATCACTGTTAACAACTACAAACGTAATGGAAGGAAATAGGGTGGAAGGAAAGACGGGGAATAAGGAGGAGGAGGAGATTGGCTCTATACCCGAAGGAGTCTCAGAGCGGCTTACAAACTCTGTTCCCGTCCCCTCCCCACAACAGACCCCCTGTGAGGGAGGTGGGGCCGAGAGAGCTCTTTCAAGAACTGCCCTTGAGAGAACAGCTCTGAGAGAACTTGTGCCATTCGGTAGCATTCCTACTTAGGTCTGACAAGCCTCTCCCAAGCCACATCAACTGTGGTCTGTATGATCGTCAGCTCCGAGCTGAGAAGTTCCTGGAGAGGTGGGGGTGGAGTCTGAGAGTTGGGGAGGGGTGTGAGCTTTGTGGGGTCGTTGTACCCTTTGGAGTCAGGAAGGAATTTTCCTCCTGGCCAGACTGACCCAGGGATCCTGGAAATTTTTTGACTCCCACTGAGCACAGAGCCGGGGTCACTGGGGGAGTGCGGAGTTGTTTTCTGTGAGTTAGCTCACAGTTTTTTAGCTTCTGGCTCATAGATTTCTGTCTCAGCTCAGGAAGGATGTGGCTCCAGAGCAAACTAATTTCTGCAGCAGCCAAATTGTTCACTCGCAGCTTTAATGACAGTCGCTCACAAAGTAGAGTTTTTGCTCGCAAGACTTCACAGCTTAGAGGGAACATTGACTGTAATATTGTGGGGGATTGCAATGGTATCTCACCCCCCAAAAAATTAGCTCACGTATCTAAAACAGCCAACCCAAAACGTTGGGGGAAATGTGGGGACATAGGAAACTACCTACAGTGTTGGATCTCATGTCCCAAGATCGCCGCTTTTGGGGAATCAGTGCTAACAAAGGTTAAATCTATCACAAGTATAGACCTTAAACTTACACTCAAGATTTTTGCTGTCCCACAATGAGTTACGACGGGCCTTCCCCGTGGGTCCTTTTTCTCGTGTGCTGTCCCCCCCCCCCCTCCAATACCACCACAACAACATTTCTGGCGTCTGTCCCAGGACAACTGCAGAAAAAGAAAGTCAACTTTCACTTTCCTTGCAGCTGTTCACCAAACGGATTCTTCTTCCATCCAAGAGGAACAGCTGGGGAGAAGGGGGGGGGTCGAAGGGGGGGTTACACGCAGGCAGCTACCAGAAAAACAACAACAGAAAAGTGTATACATAAACTGGGGGGGATAGATCCGGGGGGGGGGGGGGGTCGCCGCGTTGGTCTGAAACAGTGGAAGAAAGTCAGAGTCCAGGGGCACCTTGAAAACCAACAAAATTTTATTCAAGGTATGAGCTTTTGTGTCCACGCACACTTCCTCAGATACATCGAACCGGAAGCTGCCGGTCCATACATATAGTTAGAGGGCCAGCACCAAATTAGCATACAGCGTAATGAAGATGTT
Organism: Lepidodactylus listeri; assembly: GCA_029233225.1. Taxonomy (NCBI): domain Eukaryota; kingdom Metazoa; phylum Chordata; class Lepidosauria; order Squamata; family Gekkonidae; genus Lepidodactylus; species Lepidodactylus listeri. The sequence goes on from JARCFY010000022.1 coordinate 3,693,196, forward strand.
TTAACAGATGCAAGGACCAAACAGGAATTATGGGCTAAGTTTATATGGTCACCATAGGGGGGGGGGGGGAGTGATGGGGGAAATTAGGAAAGAAAAATAACTAACTTGGTGGGGATTTTGGTAAAAATGAAATTGAACCCTGGCACATATTGAAATCCTTAGAATAGAACAAACAAACTGGAAGTCCTTGGGACTTGACGTGACTCTTTTGTCTGTCATGTCTGTCTCACCCACGAGAACACTTATGCCTTTCTTAGTGGAGGGTTTCTTTTCCATGCCCAAAGGGGGGAAGAAGAAGAAGAAGAGGAGGAGGAGGAGATTGGATTAATAGCCCACCCGTCACTACCTGAAGGAGTCTCAGAGCGGTTTACAATCTCCTCTCCATTCCCCTCCGCACAACAGACACCCAGGGAGGTAGGTGGGGCTGAGAGAGCTCTCTCGAGGACTGCCCTTGGGAGAACAGCTCTGAGAGAACGTGTGACTGGCCCAAGGTCACACCAGCAGCTTCATGTGGAGGAGCACGGAATCAAACCCAGTTCTCCTAGATCAGAGTCCACGCTCTTAACCACTGCGTAGATAATTTCTAGTGTGTAGATAATCCCTAAACGGCCTTGGAGGGAGTCTTTTCCTTCTCGGCTCCATTGCGCTCCTTGACCCCCTTCTCTAGATCATGTGGGTTGCTTGGTGGCCAAATAGGTCTGAGCTGAGTGTGACGATTGGCGGGGAGGCTGTGGAGCTTGTACCACTTTTGCTCCCCTTTCCTCCAAGGAGCTCTGGGCGGCGATGCCTCAGAGGCTGTCCTCCATCTTTCAAGTCAGTGTGGCACATCGGTTAAGACTGTCAGACCCACGTTCGAATCCCCTCATGTGCCACGGAGAATGAGGCAAGCTGTGTTGGATCTCGACTGGGAGAAAGACGAGGAATACACAGATTAAGGAAAGAAAATAAATAAAGGGCAGCTAGACTTCTTTCAGGGCCTGGAGGTCCACCAACTGACCTGGAGCGCCAATTCACTCACCCGAAGCCTTCCCCCCCTCCAAAAAAAAAACAGGTTTGTGAACTTGCGACGGCACAGCGTCTATTTTGATGGCTTTAGGATACAAATAATGTCTAAAAATCAGTGGCAGCTGATATCCACAACCCCCTTCAAACCTGTTCTCTCAAGGGCAGTCCTCGGGAGAGCTCTCTCAGCCCCACCTACCTCACAGGGTGTCTGTTGTAGGAACAGGAAGGGAGACGAGATTGGAAGCCATTCTGAGACTCCTTTGGGTAGTGAAAGGTGGGGTATAAATCCAACCTCCCCCTCCTCTTCCTCCTCCTTCAACTCTAATTCTTTTTTTTAGAAATCAGACATTCTCCTAGTCTAAAAAAGAAGCTTTCGAAATGGAAATGGCACAAATGTTAAAAGCCCCCCCTTTAAACAAATTATCATGCTGGGGATACAGACCACTGTTCCAAGCAGATCAATGTGCCATATCACCCCGTTCAGGGTAGCGGGGATGAATTGTCCCAGAAAACCCTGGAAGTGCTACCCAACAACATGGATTATCATGACCGATAATCTTAATTTTCCATATTCCAGTTCAATTACATCTCCCCCCCACACAATAGAAATGATCACCCATTGTTATATTTGGTTTATAGGGGGGGGTTGACTGTTGATTTTACCGCTTTTGCATTATTTTAACAGCACAGTCGTCATTTTTACGATTATAAGGCACCGCCTTTCGTTCTGGATAAGCACGGGGTATAAATCTTTTAAACAAACCCATACGCAAAGACGGCTCCAGTGGAGAGGTTGTGGAAAGTTTTTGGGGTGGTTTTTTTTTTTAGGGATCCCGAAAAATATGATATGTCGGAGAAAGAAACAGACAGTTTCTAAAAGACTTCCCGTGCGGTGATAAAAAAGAGTCCGCTTCAGATGGTTTCCTTCCTACTCCCAAGGAATTCAGCCAAGGCGCTCTCAGTGGGGGTGGGAGGGGGGCCAAGGTGGGGACAGGCACGGCTTGCGGGTCACCTTTCCGGGGGCGTAAAACCATCTGACGTGGGAACGGATGACAATCTCTCAGGCTGCCTCATCTGACGCAAGCTGGGAACATTTCCCTCGTGGGAGAATGTCACCGAGATGAGGCCTATCCAAAGCGATCCCGGAGGCGAGAAAGCCGGGCCCACGCCGTGTTTCTGAGGAGAAACAGTTGGCAGACCGGGCGCCATTTTGGTTTTTTCCCCCAAGAGATTGGAAAGGGGCGACGGGCTTCTCGTTTGTCCAAAAGTTGGAAGGATTGGATTCCTCCATCCCGAGATCCTGGAACTTTCTCATAACTTTCCCCACCCCTCTGATAAAAGATAGAACATCATTCTTGGCTGGTTTAATGTCTGACTGTTCCCCCCCCCCCAAAAAAAAGCCTTCAGGGAAGTATCAACGCTTCATCAGACTCAGATATACCATTTTCTCGACAGTTTTGGATGACCTCATGAGGGATTTAACCCCTAGCGTTCACAAGGGCTTCAAGCAAACACTCCCCGAACTGACGATTTCATCCTCGGATTACTCACGGCCTGCAAACCCTTTCCAAACGGCTGAGGGAAATGACCAAATAACCCCCCTTATTCTTGGAATGAGTCCTCGCATTTCAACATGAAATACAGCCATGAGCAGTCCCAGATGTACGTAGGATAGAAATCTTGAAGAAATCGCCGGCCTCCAACGTGGAACCTCGTCAAAGGGAAGACCAAGCAGTGTGGTCCACTGTAGTGTCGCGGCCTTGTGTGAAGATTGCGTTCTGGAGCATCGAACTGCGATAGTGAAGCCAGCTACCAAATGGGACCAGGGGCCCCCAAGAATTATAGCTCGTCTCCAGACTTCAGAGATCAGTTCCCCTGGAGAAAATGGATGCTTTGGAGGGTGGCATTCTACCCCACTGAGGTCCCTGTCCTCCACCCAAGGCTCCAGGAGTTTCCCAAGATGGATGTGGCAACCCTACCCCCCTCCCAACTCCGAGGAGACCTGGGAACCCTAGATTGTGACTGTACGGGAGATGAAGTACAAAGACGAGAAGAAGAGAGAAGAGATTGGATTCATACCCGGCCCTTCACTACCTGAAGGAGTCTTAGAGTGGCTTACAATCCCTTTCCCTTCCCCTCTCCACAACGGACACCCAGGGAGGTAGGTGGGGCTGAGAGAGCTCTTTCCAGGACTGCCCTTGAGAGAACAGCTCTGAAATAACTTGTGACTTACCCAAGGTCACACCAGCAACTGCATGTGGAAGAGTGGGGAATCAAACCCGGTTCTCCCAGATTAAACCAGGCCTGCTTCCACATGCGAGCTCTAAAATCCAGACTTAAGCCGGTGTCCTCAAGAAAATGTTTTAAGACCAAGCCAAAGCTACTCACTGTATCTGGAGAAAATGCTGGGCAGTTGAGGAAACGCTTAATTCTTTTTCAGCAACGCTTGCAAGAACGCCCACTGGTTTGTTGAACCAGCCCTCTCTCCCTGGCTCCCTCCATTGCCTTCATTTGCCGTTGATAGCCCAAAATGGACTGGTTTCATGACTCGACCGCATTCTACGTGATCCCTGATTGGCTAGGCTTGTCCATGCATCGGGTTCCAGGAAGGAGAAAGAAAGATACGGGAAGCAGATATGGGAAGCAAGGGCAGCAGTCAGAAATAGGGACAGATCTCACAATTAAAGTGGTCTAGGGTCTGACCATAAAGTGGTCTGACCGTTCCCAAAGGACTACATTTGGGTAAAAAAACTAAAACACGTGAACTCTTCATTGTGTCCCCGCATTTTATGTTTTATCGAATTCGATGATACTTAACTTCCTACTCAGCGTTGAAGTTCTACAACGGTATCTGCAACAACCCAAAATCTTCTTGGAAAAACTATAACCTGGGGGGGGGTGGTGGTTAATAGATTTCTCTCTTTGGCGCTTGGAATTTTTAAAAAACCATCCCAACAGCGACCTCTTGTGGAGAAACATTAACAACTGCGAAGACACCCTCAGCTGCTACTGGTTGTTGCTCAGTCGCACAGTCGAGTCCGACTCTTTGCGACCCCATGGACCACATCACACCAGGCTTTCCTGTCTTCTGTCGTGCTTTGGAGTTTGCTCAACTTCATGTTCGTTGCATCGATGACACTGTCTAACCATCTCATCCTTTGCCTGTCCCCTTCTTCTTTGGCCTTCAGGCTTTCCTAGCGTCAGGGTCTTCTCCAGGGAGTGCTCCCTTCTCATTTGGTGGCCAAAGTACTTGAGCTTCAGCTTCAGGATCTGGCCTTCCAGGGAACAGTCAGGGTTGATTTCCTTTAGGATTGACTGATTGGACTCCACGCCAAATTCTAGCATTGGGTGAGCGAGAAATGAACTCCAGGGGACTGCTGAAGAGGCATGGAGCTTTTGGGTCCTGGAAGAATTTTAGAACAGAATGAAGAACAGCTGTAATCGTTATTTAATTGGCGCTTTTTGGTGTGGAAAACAAGAGCTGATATTCCCCATTCCCCATTCCTTTATTCCTGTAGAATTTCTCCCTGCTCTGCGCCAGTGTTCCCTCTACGCTAAGTTAGTGCGAGCTAGCTCACAAGCTTTTAGCCTCCTGCGCTCCCCTGAAGTTTGCTTTATCTAGAGAGAAATACTAAATTCAATTCCAAAATGGAATCATGTGCAGCTTGTCGTGGATTTTATACCATTTGCATCTGTCATCAGGAGGGAAAGTGGCATAGTAAAGCCCAGTCACGTCAGATCTCAGAAGCGAAGCAGGGTCAGGACTCGGAAGAGAGACCACCAAGGAGAGCTCTGCAGAGGAAGGCAATGGCCAACCACCTCTGCTTCTCACTCGCCTTGAAAGCCCCTTGCTGTGGTTGTTATGAGTCAGAAGCTAAGCAGGGCTGGTACTTGGATGGGTGGTATTGGGTACTGGGTTCTTAGCACTGAAGAGACAGACGACGACATAGCAAACAGCTTCTTTATTAGGTGCACAACGAAGCATGCATTACCGGCTGCGAGGGCCAACTTTATACAGTCCCAAGAACACCCCCAAAGTCCTATTGGCGGGTTTGAATTTCCTGCCAGAGATCTTATTGGAGGGCTAGCGGGGGTCTGGGATCCTTGGCTCCTATTGTTTCCAGGAGCCAAGCTCAAGCTAAAAGTCGCTGCTGCTGTGTGGCTATCAGCAGACATAACACCCGTCCCCCCATAGTTCACGCCCACCTATGTCACATAGTCCTGCAAGTAGGTTGGGGGTCTGCGCTCTCTCTGGGAGCGCCTCGGTGCAGGTGCGGCGGCTGCCTCCGTGACTCTGCCCGGCGGACCTGGCGGACCCTCTGCCTGGGGAGTCGGGAGGTCCTCAGCTGACACGGGGCTGGAGACCGGTGCTTCTGCCGATGGGTCGACTTCGGGCCCGGGGGCTGGTTGTTCTGGTACTTCGGGTCCGGGGTTGCCGTTGCAGAGTTCTGGGGCTGGATTGTCAGCTGCTGTGGAAAACAGGCACCTTCGTATTTGGTTGAGGTGTCTTCACAGGACTTGGCCATCCTCCGTGGAGACCTCATAGGACACCGGTCCTGTTGGTCGAATTATCCTCCCTGCAAACCATGGAGAGCCCCTGCTGAAGTTGTGGGCATAGACGAGGTCTTCGGGGAAGAACCCCTGGGCGCGTCCTGTTGCTCCACTTGGTTGCACAACTCCAGGGCTTGGTCAGGGTGTAGCCTGTCGAGCAATATGGTAGTCCGCCTGCCCATCAGGAGCTCAGCTGGGCAGCGACCACTGACCAGGTTGGGAGTGGTGTGTTGCACCAAGAGGAAGTGGGCAATGCGGGTTTCCCAGTCACCCTACGTGAGTCGCATTAAAACTTCCTTGGCGGTCCTCACCATTCACTCCGCTTGTCCATTGATAGTGGGGTGGAAAGGGGCAGATCTTATGTGCCAGATCAGGTTCTCGCTTAAGAATTCCCTGAATTCTTTGGAGGTGAAGGCTGTCCCATTGTCCAAAACAACTGTGTCCAGCAGGCCGTGCATTGCGAAGATTCGGCATAGTGCCCGGATCATGGGCTTGGAAGAACTAGTCGAGTCAGGGCTGATCTCTAACCATTTGGACTAAGAGTCCATGGTTATGCGAAAGAGTAGTCCATGAAAGGGCCCACAAAATCAATATATAGTCTCGACCACGGCTTGCGGGTGGACTCCCAAGCTTGCGTTGGCGCACTTGGTGGATTTGGCCGGGTCTCCTGGCACTGGCTGCATCGCTTGACCCATGCTTCTATTTCTACGTCAATTCCCAGCCACCACACATAGCTCCAGGTGAGGGCCTTCATTCGGACTACCCCCAGATGAGCCTCGTGCAAGCCTTTAAGGACGCCCTTCTGTAGGGGCCCGGGGACCACTATGCTGTCCCCTCATAGTACGCACCCTTGTGGGTGGAGAGTTCATCTCTTCAGGCTGAGTAGGGTATAAATTCTGGACCTGCTGCAGCTGCGAGCCACCCCCTCAATACAACAGCCCAGCACCCGGGATAGGACAGGGTCCCTGGCCAAGCGGCACACAACGTCGGCTGCCTGAAGAGGGGCATCCGGGAGTTCCTCCCCCTGGAGGATGTGGTGTGCGAGAGCAGGATCCACTTTGACGGAGGGCAACGGAAGGCAGCTAAGGGCGTCTGCATGGCCCATGGCCTTCCCCGGGCGGTGTTGCAGGGTGTAGTCATATCCCGAAAGGAATATAGACCAGTGGATAATCCCGTGGGGAGAGCACTTGCAGAGTCTGCCGGTCCGCAGCAAAGAGACCAAGGAGGGGACGATGGTCCGTCACGATGGTGAAAGGGCGGCCATAGATGAAGTTGTGGAACTTCTTCACAACTGCCACAATCGCCAAGCCCTCCCTGTCAATTTGTGCATCGTTTCGCTCTGCGGATGACAAGGTCTGCAAATAATAGGCCACTGGGACCTCTCGTCCATCTGGGAGCTGGTGCGCAAGTATGGCGCCCACCCCGTAGGGGGAAGCATCGCAGGCCAGAATTACGGGCATCTTTTTTTGGAACTGAAAAGGAAGGAAGGGAGACCGCCAAGGAAAGCTCTGCAGAGGCAGGTAGTGGCAGACTGCCTCTGCTTCTCACTTGCCACAAAAGCCCCTGTCTGGGGATACCATGAAGTCACTTATGTACATAAACCAGAGACTACCCTGCAGCAGCGAGTTCCACAAGTGAATTCCTCATGGAGTAAAGAACTCTTTCTTTCTGTCTGTCCTGAATCTACCGCCCATCATCTTCGTGGGAGGCATCCAGGTTTTAGTACTAGGAGAGATGGAGGGGAAACAAAGTCTCTCTATCCCCTTTCTCTATCTAATGGATTGTTTTTTAAAAATACTCTAAAAGCAGGGAGACGTTCCAAAGAGGAGATTTTGGGGGTGGGGGGGACGTCCTCTGGAAGTCCCGGTGCATGAAAAATTACCTTAGACCAGCAGATGGCCTCAGTGAGACGCTAGTAGCTGCTTCTGTTGCTTAACGGAAAAGTTTCCTAACTTTCTATTCACAGAGGTAGCCCAGGTCCATCCTTCCCCGCAGAGGCCAAACCCTCCCACTACTGAAAATTCTACACACACTCAATAATGCACTTTCAGTGCACTTTGCCACTGGATTTCCCTGTGTGGAATGCCAAGATCCACCTGCAAACGGTTGCGGAAGCAGATCGAAAGGGCATTATTTTAGCATGGGTGAGAGCGCCCTGTAACTTCCGTGTGGTTACTGTATATTTCAGAGGTGTAAGGGACCCATTTTACCGCAGCCCAAAAGTCACCCAGCAGGTCTCCTCGGGAGCACCAGGATCAGAACCCGGATCTTCGAGGACTGAGTTTGAGGCTCCAACCACTGAACCACCCGGCCTCCACTCAAGGTCGGTTGCAAAGTTGTCAGGGAACGTCTCCTCAAACCACTGACCGTGTCTCTTTTTTCCCCCTCATGGAGAGTCACTCGCAGTAATTCCATAATTGTAGAGAAGAAAGACGGCCTCAAAGTTGCCCCTAGCAACCATCGCAAAGGTTAAACAGAGAGAATCTGTCGGGGGCAATCTCTCTGTTGCTGAAGATCCCGTCGAAGATTGGAGACAGGCCCTGACTGACAAGCGCAAGGGCTGCTGGACTAAATGGGGGTTTAAGGACTTGGGGAGCCCGCCCTCCCACGGGTGCCTCTTCATAGGTCACCGGAGAATGCCGTCGGTATGGAGTCCAACAGCAGAAGAGACTGATTCGTCGAAGACATGTGCATTCCAGCACAGTTCAGTTTCACATTCAGACGCCAAAAAGGCAAAAGGGAATTGCTAAACTGTCAGGCCCTGATTCAGGCTGGCCCGATCTCGTCAGATCTCAGACAATAACATGGAGGATCGGAGATACTGCATAAAGCTTCTGTGCTTCCAAGGCAAATTATTATTTTGCATTTTCCCAAGGCAATTATCTCACTCAATGAAATAAAGGGGAGTCAAGCCCAACTCAGCTTTCTGCGCACACCCCTGACAATAAACAGCCCACAAGGAAAAGAGACAGGTGGACAGAAATTGGCAGGATAGTCCAGCCATCCAGGAAACCACGGCGATGGAGCGAACGGACATGGATGCTGGAACTGGACTCTCTCTGCCAAGACTTGGCGTGCTGTCGGGAACACCTCGACCTACACGGGCCTGACAAATGGTACGCAGTCCCTGATTAAATGCGAGGGTGTGTCCCCATGAAGCGTTCATCGCGCAAAACTGACGTACAAAGACACCGCATGAGGGGAAAGTACAAACCAACTTCCTCAGTCCAAAAAAAGCCTGAGAGGGGGGCTTTCTGAAGGCCACGTGGTGAGTCCATGGCAGAGATGAGCCAGAATGTCTCCGATCCAACTCCAATAATCTGTTTCCTGGTCACCTCAGAGAGAAAGCCTCTCTCCACAAGAGCTTATCGGCCTCTGGAGCTCATCTCTGAGGAGGCGGAAGGAAGTTCCCTCAGGTTGGCCAACCAGAAGTTCTACTGCATTGAGTAGGTAGGACCTTCCCTATGGTTTCCCTAGGATAATAAAACTTATAGCTGACAAGAGATGCTGCCACATTTTTGAGTTTGGGGCACCTTCCGAAGGTCTGTGTGTTTTCAAAGAACGTTGGCTAGGCTGATGACATTGCTGTGCGTGGAGGGCTATTGTCCAGAACTTTCGTGAGAACATAAGAAGAGTCCTGCTGGATCAGAACGGTGGTCCATCGAGTCCAGCATCCTGTCTCTCATGGTGGCCGACCGGTTCCTCTGGAAGGCCCACAACAGGGCACAGAGGCCGAGGCCTTCCCCTGAGAAGAGCATCAGAAGAGCCCTGCTGGATCGGACCAGTGAAGGTCCACCTAGTCCAGCATCCTGCCTCACACAGTGGTCGACAGTTCCTCTGGAGGGCACAGAGGCCGAGGCCTTCCCCTGAGAAGAACCTCAGAAGAGCCCTGCTGGGTCAGACCAGTGAGATTCCATCCAGTCCAGCATCCTGCCTCACACAGTGGTCGACAGTTCCTCTGGAGGGCCAACAACAGGGCAGAGAGGCCGAGGCCTTCCCCTGATAACAACACCAGAAGAGGCCTGCTGGATTAGACCAGTGAGGGTCTCTCACAGTGGCCAACCAATTCCTCTAGAAATCCAACAACAGGGCAGAGAGGCTGAGGCCTTTCCCTGATGTTGCCTCCCAGCTCTGGGATTCAGAGGCTGACGGCCTTTGAACATGGAGGTTCCCTTCAGTCACCATGGCCAGTAGCCACTGGGAGACCTCTGCTCCTAGAGATGCCACCCTCCAGGTGCAGCCTGGGGATTCCGTGAAATTACAACTCATGTCTAGACTATGGCGATCAGTTCCCCTGGAGGAGAGGAGAAGGAGGTGGAGGAGGAGATTGGATTTATACCCCGCCCTTCACTCGGAGCGGCTTACAAACTCCTTTCCCTTCCCCTCACCACAACAGACACCCTGTGAGGTAGGTGGGGCCGAGAGAGCTCTTTCTAGGTCTGCTCTTGAGGGAACAGCTCTGAGAGAACTTGTGACTGACCCAAGGTCATCCAGCAGCTGCATGTGGAGGAATCAAATCCGGTTCTCCCAGATTAGAGTCTGCACCTCTAACTGCTACACCAAACTGGCTCCCCTAGAGAAAATGGTTGCCTTGGAGGGCAGACACTATGGAATTATACCCCACTGATATCCCTGTCCTCCCCAGCCTCCATCCCCAAATCTCTAGGAGTTTCCTAACCGAGATCTGAAAACCCTACCCTTCCATCCCCCATCGGTGGCCAGCATGGACCTGGAAGCCCTCACCTCCTCCATGGGTCTGTCTCATCCTCTTTTAAAGCCATCTGTGCCTGTGAGCATCACTACATCCTGTGGCAGCGAGTTCCGCTTTTTAATCACTCTTTGTGTCCAGTAGTATTTCTTCTGGTCCGTCCCAAACCTACCGCCCATCAGCTTCATCGTATGCCCTCGAGTTCTAGTCTTTGGGGAGAGGGAGAGGAAAAAGTTCTCTTTGCCAGCACTCTCCACCCCCGGCATAATTTGATAAACCTCTTCCCCTTCTTGACTTGTGTTGCCGTTTCTATTTTACGTGGTGTGGAGTCACCATTGTTTTGAGGTTACGTCTCAAGCTACGCTGAGCCGCTTGGAAACACAAGGTTGAAAGGTTTCAAAGCCCTCCGCCGCTCAGGCCCCTGTTCCAGAGACGGACAAAATTGGTGCTTTGCCTTGCTGAAAATCCCTTTGCTTCAGCAAACAGCCGTGGCTAGTTTGGTGTACCTCTGCCATTGTTATATCCACGGAAATAAAACCTTTCATCCAGGGAAGGATTTGTCTTCTCGCTTCGGACTTCTCCAGTCAGTTTCAAGCTAAGACCTTCTGGTACCGTCGGGGCTGGAAGACACTGTTCTTTTTTCTTTCTTTGCGGTCCCTGAAACGATTGAAATTTCTGGAAACAAAGAAGTCGATATTGCTATTAGCCAGGAGTGGATCGGTCAGGACATGATATCCCGGCGGGTATGTCTTGTACTCCTGGGTCATTACTGAACTAGCCAATGAACCAAGGTTCTGTTGAGCTCCATCGCACAAGTTATGGGGAGCATTTCTCTGGCTGAGATCCTGGGGACAAACGGGCTTACTTTGCTGGCAGATGTCGCCTTTCTAAGTCTGTGCAGTTATGGGTTTTCGATGGGCTTTGGTTCAACATCAGTTCTGGAATGTAATGACTACCGAAGCAGATGGTTTGCCCTGACCTGAATGCCCTGATCTTGTCAGATCTCAGAAGTTGGGTCGGCCCTGGTTAGGGCTTGGATGAGCGACCACTAAGGACGTCCAGGGTTGCTACGCAGAGGCAGGCAATGGCCAACCAGGGGTCGCCATCGGTCAGCTGTGACTTGGTGCCACTTTTCACCACCAGATGGCTTAATACCTACCCCTGGTTTTCAGTCATAAGAGAAGCCATGTTGGATCAGGCCAATTGCCCGTCCAGTCCAGCACTCTGTGCCACAAAGTGGCCAAAACCCAGGGGCCATCAGGAGGTCCTCCAGTGGGGCCTGTCTCCCCAATCTGTCTGATTATCTTTGCTGGGGGTGGGGAGGCTCTAAGATGGCAAGAATCACGCTCTCTCTTCCCTGGCCACAGAGCCCCCCACGAAGTCAGGGGCAGTACCCGAGAATTCTCAGCTTTTATCCTCCCCCTTGGGAGAGGGCTACATCTGACCCCCACACCCAAAGATCCTGACACTGGCAGCAAAAAGACATCTTTGTGTGTACGCTTGTCGCCCTGGCCACTAGAGAAACTAGGCCGCCCTTTGGCTATTCTAACCGGCTGTTTGTCTCCGAGCCTATTTTTACCTAGCGCACCGTTTCGATTGAAAAAGAAATAGATGGGAAAGAGTTATGAAAGCAAGGCTCTCCGTTGCTGACTTCCCTCTTTTTTTGTTCTTTAATCAGAGCAATTTATCGACGAGCAGGAAGGCGGGATGTCAGGTCCCTGCGCCTGGGCGGTCATCTCCTGGAGAAAAGTCCATTTCACAAAGCATGGTCGTTATTAGTGACAAATGGAGGGCCTCGTGTCTCCGATACAGACTTGTTCTCTTGGAAGACAAAAGAGAGGACGGCCGACGGCGGCTTCGTGGGCCGCTCGGAAAGTTTCCACCCAGTTCCTCAGTGGAAAATCTATTGAACTGTTGGGCGGCAAGAAACTCTCCACGGTTAACCCCCTCACACACACACACATGCATGCACACACCTTGTTTTCTGCTCTTCCAAATGCACTGGTTCCGAACAATGCTCCCTCTCAGCCACAGAGTCCTGGGAGCCAAGATTCTACTTGGTGAGCTGCTGGCATGAAAGTTGTGAGCGAGCGATTTGGCTGCTGCCTAAATTAGTGTGCTCTGGGGCCAGTCCTTCCTGAGCGAAGACAAAAATATGAGAGCTGGAGGCTAAAGAACTGTGAGCCAGCTCACACTGACTCAGCTGAGAGGGGACACTGATTCCAAATCTTGGTGGGCCATCCATAATGGGAGATAATAAAGGTTGCCAGCCTCCAGGGGGTGCCTGGAGATATCTCGTGATTACAACTGGTCTCCAGATGTCAGAGATCTGTTCTCCTGGGGGAGACGGTTTCTTTGCAGGGAGGATTCGGGGGCATGATGCCCTGCTGAAGTTCGTCCCCTCCCCAAACACTGACCTTCCCTGGTTCTGCACACACACACACCCCACTCTCCTGGTATTTCCCTATCCAGAGCTGGCAACCCTACATGAATCTGATTTATGGAAGGAGGAGAAGGAAAGGTTGAAGGCGTTGGGTGTGTTTAGCCTGGAGAGGAGACCACTGAGAGGTGATTTGACCGCCATCTTCAAGTACTCGAAGGGCTGTCCTACAGAGGATGGGGCGGAGTTGTTTTCTGTTGCCCCAGAAGGTCGGACGAGAACCAACAGGTTGAAATTCAATCAGAAGGGTTTTTGGCTAAACATGAGGAAGAACTTCTTGACAGTTAGAGCGGGTTCCTTAGGGGAACAGGCTTCCTCGGGAGGTGGTGGGCTCTCCTTCTCGGGAGGTTTTCAAGCAGAGACTCGATGGCCATCTGACAGCAATGCTGATTCTGTGAACTTGGGCAGCTCGCGAGAAGGGAGGGCAGGAAGGGTGGCCTCAGAGCTTAGTTCTTGGGGCCCTTCCTTAGACGCCCAGGGAAATGCTGACCACCACTTTGGGGTCAGGAAGCCATTTTTTCTTCAGGCCAGTTTGTCCGGGGATCCTGGAGGTTTTTTGTCATCTTCTGGGCGTGGAACAGCAGTCAGTTGGGGGTGTGGAGGGGGAGGTATCTGTGAATTCCCTGCATTGTGCTGGGGTTGGACGAGATGACCCTGGAGGTCCCTTCAAACTCTAGGAGTAGGAGAAGAAGAGGAGGAGGAGGAATTGGTTTTATACCCTGCCCTTCATTACTCAAAGGAGTCTCAGAGCAGCTTACACCCGTCTTCCCTTCCCACAACAGATATCCTGTAAGGTAGGTGGGACTGAGAGAGCTCTAAGAGAGCTGTGTCTGGCCCAAGGTCACCCAGCTGGCTTCATGCAGAGGAGTGGGAATCAAACCTAGTTCTTCAGATTAGATTCCACCTATCTCATCCAGGGTTTTTCCACACAAGACAACATGAAAAGGAAACAGAGCAAAGTAATGCTTCTGTATTTTGTTGTGAGCAACGAAAAACAACGACGGATAGTCTTTCCTGGGTCCCTCTGGGGTGGGGGAATGTTGATCATTCAAGATGAAAAGAAATGATCCTTTGTGGTTTCTCACCTGGGTGGTTTGGGAATGGAGGGAACAGGAAATGTGTATTTCAAACAGCTGAATTCCAAGAGGAATCCCAGAAAATGGCCCTTGGAAAATGAAACCAAAGGACAGATTTTGTGAGGCACGGATTTTCAAATGCTTGAGCCAGTAATCTAAGGTTGCTGACCTCCAGTCTCCCACTATTATATCTGATCTCCAGGCGACAGAGATTAGTTCCTCTGGAGAAAATGGCCACTTTGGAAGGTGAACTCTATGGTATTATACCCCACTGAAGTCCCTCCTCTCACGCAGTGGCCAACCGGTTCTTCTGAAGGGCCAACAACAGGGCATAGAGGCTGAGGCCTTTCCCTGATGTTGCCTCCTGACCCTGGGATCCAGAGGCTGACTGCCTCTGAACATGGAGGTTCCTCTCAGCCACCACGGCCAGTAGCCGCTGACAGACTTATCCTCCATAGATCTCGCTAAAGGTAAAGGTAAAGGTTTCCCTTGCTCGGAAGCCAGTCGAATCCGACTCTGGGGGGGTGGTGCTCATCTCCGTTTCCAAACCGAAGAGCCAGCATTGTCCGAAGACTTCTCTGCGGTCATGTGGCCGGCATGACTAAACGCCAAGGCACATGGAATGCTGTTACCTTCCCACCAAAGCGGTACCTCTTTATCTACTTGCAGTTTCTTGCTTTCGAACGGCTAGGTTGGCAGGAGCTGGGGCCAGAGATGGGAGCTCACTCCGTCATGCAGCACTCGGGTCTCAAACTGCTGAACTACCAACCTTTTGGTCTGCAACTCAGTGTCTTAGGCCCAGTTTACACCCCCCCTCTGAAGTCGTTTGACTGCTGTCTTTTCCTAAACTCATTTCACGCTGGTTTCAAATTTCACTCCCTGGCTCTGAAGAGTACTAAGCAACAGGATTTGTTTAAAACAGTATAATGCTAGCTTCACCACAGGAGGGCAATTAATGAATGTAAACAGTAATTTTTAAATTAGAACAAGTATGGTTTGAAACTAGAAACAGGTATAGATGGGGTTTTTTTGAAACTAAAATGATTCCAGCAGGAAAGTCAGATGTAGATTTGACCTTAACCTCTCTAGTCCCCCTTTAAAGCCCTTTAGGCCTGTGGCCATCACTCCATCCTCTGGCAGTGAATTCCACATTTCATTCCCTCGCTGCGTAAAGCAGTGTCTCTTTTGGTCCGTCTTGCACAACTGCTGCCCAACTGTTTGCTGGATCAATTCACAAGGGGCCAGGGGTGGCCAAAGTACCCTCTGCCTTGCCAACTCTTCACAGTCTCGGAAGCGGACAGAAAGAGGCAGGTCTGAGATTAAATCTCCCCACAAATGTTTGCTTTTGCAAACCAAAGGGGGCCCAAGTGAAATCCGATCAAATTAAAAGCAAATTTGGATGCAGCGTCGCAACAGGCTGCCGACTGCATTACTGGCGCTGGCCAGCTGGTACGGACCACATGTGGAGCGCGGAGGGGGGGAAGCAAAGCAAACCCAGCACTTTTGGCGGAAAAGAGATGCAAACAGGGCTGAGTTTAGGGTTAGGGGTGGGGTTTGAGTTAGGCTTAGGGTTAGCTTATGGTTAAGGGTAGTGTTTGGGTTAGGTTCAGGGTTAGGTTAGGGTTAGGGTTAAGGTTAGAGTTAGGTTAGGGGTAGGGTTACAGTTACACTTAGGGTTAGGTCAGCATTAGGGTTGGTGTCAGGAATAGGGCAAGGGATTGGGGTAGGGTTAGGGTTGGGTTTGGGATTGGGGCTGTGATTCTGGTTAGGGGCTAGAGGTTAGGTAAACCAAACACTAAGCCTAGCCCCATCGCTAACTCTACCCTAACCCAAATCCTAACCCTAACCATAACCTCAAATCCAACCCAAACCCTAACCCAATCCTAACCCTAACACTAATACTAACCCTAAACCTAACACTCCAGGTTGGGACAGCCCTGGAGATTTGGAGGTGGAGCCTAGAAAGGACAAGGACTTCAGTGGGGTACGATACCCTGGAGTCCACCCTCCAAAGTATCCATTTTCTCCAAGGGAACTGATCTTTGTGGTCTGGAGAGGAGCTGTAATTCCGTGGGATCCCCAGGCCCCGCCTGGAGGCTGGCATCTCTATTAGCAAGTTATCATTGCAGGACAATGTAGGGGCATCTTCACAAGGAGAGGTCTCGTCTGCAAGCCTCTTTGCGTTCTTTTGTGGGTTGCAGAGATCAGCCAGTTCCCTCTTTCCCTGCCACACCTCCTCCCAAGGAATTTGGGGCTCGAGAACCGTAGCTTCGGGAAGGAGTTTCCGATTCTCTTCCCCCCCCCTCCCGAAATAATAATTCTTATTTTTGACATATAACAGTCAAATACATGAACATAACTTGGTGTCGAAAAACAACGTTGCATTCAATAACAACAACAGAGTAATCTAACATCATTTAAAAAACAGAGGAGACATTGCTGTAAACATAAACATGTCAAAAACCTAACAGCTTCCCTCCGCACATAAATCAATTAAAAACATCAGTAATAAAGGCACTTTAAACTTAAGAGGAGCAAATCTATCCTCTATAGGGAAGGAATATACTTATTTTGAGTCAAAACTTTCGAAGACAAAGCCACTGTTTATCCTCAACCAAAAAAGGAACCAATTCTTTTTCTGAGAGAAACTGAATTATTGGAAACCACATACGTACAAATGATGTTTGATAATCCTCATTGGCAGGGCTATTTTTGGGCAGGAACGCCCAGGAACGGAGTTCCGGCTGGCTCCTGAGCTGGCCACACCCAGCAGGAACTCATTAGCATAACAGGCCACACCCAACAGCAGAAACTCATTAGGACTGTCTACATGTGGCCTAACGTGCAAATTAATTCCAGCTACAAAAAAAAGCCCTGGGTTTTGACAACAAACAAGGTAAACAGAATAAGAAGCAAAAGGTGGGTGTGGCTGGATGACCACTCCTCTGCTAAAATGGGGGTGTGGCCTAATATGCTAATAAGCTGTGCTATCAGGGGTGTGGCCTAATATGCTAATGGGTTTCTGCTGTTGGGTGGGGCCTATTATGCTAACGAGTTCCTGCTGGGCTTTTTCTACCAAAAAAGCCCTGCTCGTTGGATTGATCGGATATGCCATTTGCTATTTCCCCCATAATACATTGCATCCACAGCTTCTTATACCGCGCATCGAAAGGAGGGCCTGAAACCTGATTCCCACTGAGCAGCAACGCTAAGTCTGGCTGCTGCAATTAATATAGAAATTGTTTCTTTTGTCTGTTTCCAATTCTCATTCTTCTGACGGAATCACGGCGTCCGGGGCTGGCGAGGAGGACGGAAGGTACCATTTTTTAAAACTGGTTTGAAACAAGTTTCTTTCTGGCACCAGCGTCCGTGTGGATGGCCAAGGCTTGGAAGCCGGGCCACGGAGCCGAGTCCATAAATCACCTGGAATCCATTTCCGAAATGACTTGGGCTTGGTTCAAGTTCCAACTGAACATTTGGGTAATAAGTCACCACCTCCAGACGCGCTTCTTCTTGCTAAATTGGAAAATAACTTACCCGATATGGACTGCGGGGCAGTTTGTCATTCCAGGAAGAGGCCGGGTTGAATCGCTTCTCCCCCCCCCACGCTCCCCCCCAGCCGATAAAAATCTGCTGGTGACTCACAGGAACGTGATTTGAAGAGGACGTGCCGGCTGGTGACACTGCAGTCATTAATTGCTCAGACTGTGGCTATCTTGGGGGGGTCTCTCTGGCCTGAGGTTGCCAGCCTCCAGGTGGGGCCTGGAGATCTCCCCAAATTACAACTTGAGCTCCAGACAAGAGCGGTCATTTCTGTCAGAGTCCCACAACAATCAGTTCCAACACTCAGTCTTAACTAGGAAGCTGTTTATTGAAGACAGTAAAGGTGAGCCTCTAAAAAAACATGCTTGTGTCAGTAATGCCACTCCAGGCGGGAGTGGGGATGTTATACATGATTCAAAGAGCAACCCCTGGAGAAAACAGCTGTTTTGGAGGGTGGGCTCTATGGCATTATACCCTGCTGAGGCCCCTCCCCTCCCCTCCCCAAACCCCACCCTCCCCAAGCTCCACCCTCTAATCTCTGGGAATTTCCCAAGTTGGAGCTGGCAGCTCTGCTCTGGCCAACTGTGGTGTAGTGGTTAGGAGCGCGGACTCTAATCTGGGAGAACCGGGTTTGATTCCCCACTCCTCCACATGCAGCTGCTGGTGTGACCTGGGGTCAGTCACAAGTTCTCTCAGAGTTGTTCTCTCTGGGGCAGTTCTCGAAAGTGCTCTCTCGGCCCCACCTACCTCACTGTTGTGGGGAGGGGGAGGGAAGGAGATTGTAAGCTGCTCTGAGACTCCTTCGGGTAGTGAAGGGCGGGGTATGAATCCAATCTTCTTCTCCTCCTCCTCCTCCTCCTCCTCCTCTTCTTCATGTCCCTTGACTCAGGCCTACCAAAAAAGAGGGCAACCAAGACGATTAAGAGCTTGTAGCATGTTTCTTACAAGGCAAGGCTGAAGAAGCTGGGGGGGTTGAGTTAAGTGGGGAAAGGCAACTGGGAGGATATGGTAAAGGTTTATAAAATTATATATGGTAAGGTGAATAGGTACCGTTTCTGAAGAGGAGGAGGAGGAGGAGGAGTTGGTTGGATTTATACCCCTCCCTTCACTAACCAAAGGAGTCTCAGAGCAGCTTGCCATCTCCTTCCCCTTCCCCTTAGGAATTAGTCAACGACAGCACCCCACTCTGCTTAAAGGAGTACACGCCTTTAAAAAATGTTTTTAAATTATTGAAAAAAGCATTTACAGGAGAAATTCTCATGGGGCTGTCTCTTCAAGAAAGGGGGCAGAGCCCCCAAAAGCCCTACCGTAGCTACGGGCCTGTCTCCAGCCAAACCCCCAAGCAATTCTTTAAACCAACCAAATGCCCATTTGAGTTCAGCTGACTCCCGCCATGGGGGGGGGGGGGGGACAGGAAGTCTGGGCTTCACCTCCTGAGCCCCTAACGACTGCTGGCATCGCCACAGGGGCTCCGAAGCCCAGGAGGACGAAGCCAGACCCAGAACCCTGCCTGGAGCAACCAAAGAGCCGGGACCAGCTCCACAAATAGCCTTTGAGGTGCCCACCCCTGCCGTCTTTGCTCCTGGCAAACCTGTGTGAAACCGGGCCCAATGCCGTTTCTTCCAGCTAACCAGAGTCAAGGTCGCGGTTCCGCTCGAACCTTTGCCTCGTCCGAATCGGGACTGGACGCCATTCCGCTCCTTCGCAGCTGCAATTTCCAGCCAGAAGAGACAACCGCAGCAGCGCTCCGACGGTTTGCGGAAACCCTTCCTTTGGGAGAGAGAACTGCCGAGGCTTATCCAGCCAACCTGCTCCGGCTGTAGCTCTTGCACCACAGTGCAAGACCTGGCAACACCTGACTGGCCCGGAGCCTTTTTGGCCGGCAGGAGGGCGTGTGTGTTGGTGTCTTCGTTCTCGCAGCCAGTGTGCGAAAAGACCGGCAGGCTGTGTAATAAATAGCTTTAAGCCAATCCACTCTGGCTTTGCAGCTGGACTGGGTAATGGAGCATCTAAGGCAAAGTACAGACTCAAGAAACACCCTTTACCCTTTGCTGCTACCAGCTACCTAAGAATGGGCTGAAGATGAACTCGCTCCGCTGGAAGCAGGACGGAGACTGTTAGAAGTCCCTTTTGGGATTGCAAAGGTGTTTGGGTGGAGCAAAAAAATGCCCCAACGGGACATGTTTAGCTTGGAAAGGAGACAACTGAGAGGTGATATAATAACCATCTTCAAGTACTTGAAGGGCTATCATGTAGAGGATGGTACAGAGTTGTTTTCTGTTGCCCTAGAAGGTCGGACCAGAACCAACGGGTTGAAATTAAATCAGAAGAGTTTTCGGCTAGACATTGGGAAGAACTTCCTGACAGTCAGAGCGGTTCCTCAGTGGCTTCCTCGAAAGCCGGTGGGCTCTACTCTTTTGGAGGTTTTCAAGCAGAGGCTCGATGGCCATCTGACAGCAATGCAGATCCTGTGAACTTGGGCAGATTGTGAGGGGAGGGCATGAAGGGATGCCTCAGTGCTTAGTTCTCATGGCCTATTCTTACACGCCCAGGGAAATGCTGATCGCCACTTTGGGGCCAGGAAGCCATTTTTCTCTAGGCCATTTTAGCTGGGGATCCTGGAGGTTTTTTTGTCATCTTCTGGGTGTGGAACAGGGGTCACTGGGGGTGGGGGGGAGGTATTTGTGAATTCCCTGCCTTGTGCAGGGGGTTGGACTAGATGACCCTGGAGGACCCTTCCAGCTCTATGATTCCATGATACCCTATTATTCTTTCATTTTATACAAGCGCAAGAAAATAGTGCACTTTTTAAATGAGGCTTAGAATCCAGCTTCCTGAGAATGTCAGCCTTTTAAAAAATAAAAGTAAGTTTCTGGCACACTCCTGCACACATCCATAAGGTCTAGGAACTTTTCTTAAAGGCTGGTAAATGTGTGGCCAACAGTAGCCAAAGTCTCCGAAACAAAAAAGCTGCAAAAGTCGGTTCTTGTAACTTTGCATAGTGAAAAAAAAAATGTGCAAATTAGGCAGATTTGATTGGCATGATTTACAAAGGCCGGACAATATTCAGGTCAGTTTGGACATGGAATTTTGGACCTCTGTAGACCGCCTGAGAGCCAGGTTGGTGTAGTGGTTTAAGAGTGCAGACTCTAATCTGGGAGAACCGGGTTTGATTCCCCACTTTTCCACATACAATTGCTGGTGTGATCTTGGGTCAGTCACAAGTCCTTTCCGCACTGTTCTCTCAAGAGCAGTCCTCGAGAGAGCTCTCTCAGCCCCATCTACCTCACAGGCAAAGCGCCCTCTAAGCTGCGGAGTCCTGTGAGCAAAAACTCTACTTTGTGAGCTACTAGCATCAAAGTCGATTTGGCTGCTGCATAAATTAGTTTGCTCTGGAGCCATCCTTCTGGAGCTAGGACAAAAATATGTGAACCAAAGGCTAAAAAAATGTGAGCTAGCTCACATTAACTCAGCTTAGAGGGAACACTGCTCACTGGGTGTCTGTTGTGGAGAGTGGGAGGGAAAGGAGATTGCAAGCTGCTCTGAGACTCCAAGTGAAAGGCAGGGTATAAATCCAATCTCTTCTTCTTCTTCAGAACGTAAGAACATAAGAGAAGCCAATGTTGGATCAGGCCAGTGGCCCATCCAGTCCACATGAAGCCAGCTGGGTGACCTTTGGCGCAGTCACAGTCCTCTCAGAGGTTTCTCAGCCCCTACAAACAAGCCTAGCTTGCCACCTAGTGGTGCACAACGCTAAGAGCTAGGACTTGAGGCTGCCAGACAATCCTAGGATCTCCTGGCTCCTCCACACACAAAGCCATACGATTATTATTAATCATTGGACTAGGATTTGGGAAATGCAGGTTTGCGTCTGTGGTCCGCCGTGGACATTCACTGGGTGTCTCGGGGCCGGTCACACGCTTTCAGCCTCACCTACTCCGCAGGGTTGTTGTGAGGTGGAAACGGAGGACAGGAGAACAACGTCAGCCGCTTCCAGTCCCTGTTGGGGGAGAGAAGCAGGGTGTAAATGAAGCAAATACAAATAAAGACGGCTGTCCTCCCACAGCCACCAAGGTAACCGTTTCTGACATGGACCGGGCCTCCATCCCGACCTGCTCCTGCGACCTCCAACGGCCTTCCCCTCCCGAGCAGCTGCCGAGAAGGTACAAAGGGTACTGTTCTCAGATAGACACCCACACAAAGGAGCAACAACCTGTTCTCTCCTTCCTCGGCTGGACGGGCGGGGTATAGCCGCCCGCCCACCCGGCTCTCGGTCAGACACGCAGCGTCGTCACGTTCAGCACCGTGGACAGCGCACCAGGCCAAGAGCGGGCAAGGGAGAGGACGGGTGATCCCAAACGCCCCCAGGGATGAAATGTCAAAAGCTGACAGGCAGCGGGACACGTGGGAAGGTTTTCAAAGGGAGACCGACTTTGTCCGGGAAGAACATCAGGGCGGAGGATGTTCAGATGTCTGTTTTGTTTCTGGGTGGCTTGACTGTGGCTGCTTTTCTTTCCAACTTTTCCTAGGCCATACATTTGCTCTTTTGGAGACAGGAGGTGGCGACGGCTACAAGCGTGGACGGCTTCAGGAGGGAACCGGATAAACATCTGGAGCAGAGGTCCACCCGTGGCCAGGGCTCGTTTCGTAGCAGGAGCTCCTTTGCATATTAGGCCACCCCCCCCGCCAATGTAACCAATCCTCCAAGAGCTTACAGAGCTCTTCTGACAGGGGCTACTGTAAGCTCTTGGAGGATTGGCTACATCAGGGGGGTGTGGCCTAATATGCAGAGGAGCTCCTGCCACGAAATGAGCCCTGCCCGTGGCTCTTAGCCACGAGTTATAGATAGGAACTCTCCGTCTGGGGCAAGCGATGCTCTGTATTCTTGGTGCTTGAGGGGGGGCAACAGCAAGAGGGCTTCTGGTGTCCTGGCCCCACTGCTGGACCTCCTGAGGGCGCCTGGTGTTTTTGGCCACTGTGTGACAGAGTGTTGGACTGGATGGGTCGCTGGCCTGATTCAACACTGGCTTCTCTTATGTTCTTAAATGTGTGCACCATTTATGTGCAAAAATACCTTTTGAAAGGTTGGACCTTGCGGTCCTGTTCCACTCAAGGTAGAGCTTTCCTCCTTGCCCTAACAGAACAAAATCCCAGTTTCTGGCATCACCGGGAAGTCTCTGATGCCGGCGGAAAGCGCTGCGGCTATTCAAAACCAATCTGCCGCTCCAGTCTGACGTTCCTCTCAAATTTTGTTTGTACGCATTGTGTCTGCTGGTATAGCTTAATGGTTACAAGCAGGAGCTGTGAGCCAGTGGGTCAGATCTTGCCTCTGATTTGTTCGGTTGCTGTATGTAAGCTGTTCCCATTTCAGCACCTTTCCGCTGCAACTTGGCTGTCATTTGACCGGCCTGCTTAGCAGGGCTGTTCGTAAGCATCACGGGTTCAAGACGGACAAAAGGAAATAATACTTTACACCGTGAGTGATTAAAATGTGGAATGCCAGAGGGTGTGGTGGTGGTGGCCACAGGAACAGACAGCTCTAAAAGGGGATTCAATAGATTCATTGAGGATAAGTCCATCAATGGTGGCTGAGGGGAACCTCCACATTCAGAGGCACTAAGCCTCTGAATCCCAGAGCCAGGAGGTAACATCAGGGGACGGCCTCAGCCTCTGTGCCAGTTTGATGCAGCAGTTAGGAGCGCGGACTCTAATCTGGGAGAACTGAGTTCGAGTCCCCACTCCGCCACACGCAGCTGCTGGTGGGACCTTAGGTCAGTCACAAGTTCTCTCAGAGCTGTTCTCCCAAGGACAGTTCTCAGGAGAGCTCTCTCAGCCCCACCTACCTCACAGAGGGTCTGTTGTGGGGCCAGGAAGGGAAAGGAGATTGTAAGCCGCTCTGAGACTCCTTCAGGTAGTGAAGGGCGGGATATAAATGCAATCTTGTCCCTTCCTCTGTTACCATTCAGCTTTGTACTGGGAGGGGGGTATCTCCTTCTAAGATCCACGTGGCTCTCTGTTTCAAGAAAAAGAAGGCAAGAAAGAGCAACCATTAAGAAGAGAGAATAACCCCGCCACTCTCTCACAGGTGCCACCGGACTCAAATGTAGCTGCCCGTTTTCTCTCTGAAATAAAAAATTGTGCTTTTTGTTTGGGACCGTAAATACCCACGCATTTAAAGAGCCATTCAAAGGCGCCCGCCAGCATGTCGGGAGTGAGCGTTTTTTGCTTGGAACCGACCTTAAACATTGGGTCTCCACTTGATCTTTAATTCGATCGATGCCGCCTTTGTGCGTCCGACATAAAGGCCTGCTGGTTCTGTGGATAACGAGGCTGAGGCAAATCGAAATGACATTTTTGCGGCGGGCTGCCGTGGGTCTCTGGATTGATCGACCTCTTCCTGCGCTGACCTGAGCGTGGATGGATGGGACTGGGTCCGGAGCAGGGGGTTCTGAGTCACACAAATGGCTTCGGGCCGGGCTCCAGGTGAGTTGAGCCCATAGCTATAAATACCTGTTCTGTACGTTTTCAAGGGAAGGAAAGGGAGAGAGAGAGAGAAGGTGAAAACAGGAGACAGAAGGGGAAGCAAAACTGGCTCACACAAGTCTTGGCTACCCTAAAGGTGATCTGCTGAAGTAGAGGAGGAAAAAGGAGAAAGAGGAGGAAGAGGGGAGGAGGAGGAGGAAGAAGAGGAGGAGGAGGAGATTGGATTTCTATCCAGCCCTTCACTACCCAAAGGAATCTCAGTGCGGCTTACAATCTCCTGTCCCTTCCCCTCTCCACAACAGACACCCTGTGAGGTAGGTGGGGTTGAGAGAGCTCTCTCGAAGACTGTCCTTGAGAGAACAGCTCTGAGAGAACTTGTGACTGACCCTAGGTCACCCCAGCAGCTGCGTGTGGTGGCGTGGGGAATCAAACCCGGTTCTCCCAGATTAGAGTCCACAGCCCTAACCGCTACACCAAATTGGCTCCCTAATTTCATAATTTCTATCCTGCCCTTGAAGAGAACTTCGAGACAGAACGAGGCGTTGAGACCAAGCCAGACGCTTACAGTCCTAACCATTAACTCAACGCTTGCAGGTCAGATTGAGGAGGAATGCTGGCTGTGGAAAAGGCGAACGGCTAGGCCGAGACCCAAAAGAGCAAGGCATTTCCATCAATGCGGCAGTTTCAATTCAAAGGGCGTCACCGTTCTCGGGGTAGGGAAGCACGTTCTTCTAACGACCGTCACAAATTTCTGCGCCATCGAAGACCACAAGCGCTTTTCTGTATTTAATGCACCTTTTGCCATGCATAAAGATGCTATGAAATTATGAATTGCCTCCGGTGAAAGCCGTTCAATCCGCAGTCATGACCTCCTTCTAAAGGGCCCCTGAAATCATTCACAGGGATGCGCCTGCACAGAGCTGCATGCCATGGTCTTGGGCATGCTTTGGGGACGTGGGGGAGACCTGTGGCAGAACACAGCTTGGCAGTTTTAGGACAGAGGGAACAGCCAAGACGACGATGGAAGGAAGTTGTCAGTAAGAATGCTGGGAGTGGGAAGGTACAGGGAGATTTGGCAAAAGATGTCTGGATTCAAATTCTTTGGGGGTCTTGAAGTGGTGATGGAACAGGAGGTTTTGACCGGAAATCATGGAAGCCTCCCCTTTTTTAACCCTCCCGGAAGAGGAAGAGTGTCAGCTAACACTGCCGTCCCCTGCCCGGGAGGTGGGATGGCTGAACCCGTGACGTCAGTCCTGTGGAATGTTATGTTATAGTTCTCATGGCAGGCTTATCACTCTCCCTACTGCTCCAGCCTTGAGAGGCTGTTGGTGCCGGCTCATGTATCTTTTCTTCTGTCTGGCTACAAGTCTTCCCGCTTATTCCCTGGGAACAACTGACCAGTATTTTAAGCGCCTTTTTCCTGCCTTAGTGATTGGTTACATTAACACACACACACCCAGTCCTTTCTTTGAATTCTGTATAATTGTCTTGGGTGTGATAGTACCTGCCATTACTAACACAAGAAGTGCAGATGACCGTAGCAGACCTTTCTCAATAAAGCTTTCCTGTTTAAGGACACTTGTTGGTGACTGACTCTGTAGGACTCTCACAAAAGAGGAAGAAGAGGAGGAGGAGACGACTGGATTTATACCCCGCCCTTCACTACCCGAAGGAGTCTCAGAGCAGCTTACAATCTCCTTTCCCTTCCTCTCCCCACAACAGACACCCTGCGAGGTAGGTGGGGCTGAGAGAGCTCTTTTGAGGACTGCCCCTGGGAGAACAGCTCTGAGAGAACTTGTGACAGACCCAAGGAGTAGGGAATCAAACCTGGTTCTCCCAGATTAGAGTCCACGCTCCCAACCACTCCAGTCAGACAAGCCATTATTGGCATATACAAGTAGATACAGTAATCTAAATACAGAATCCGTGCGGAGTAAAATTAGAATTACAGAACAAAACAGAGTGACATCATAATAAAACCCAATTCATAGTACAAGGACAACACCGGCTAGGATAGGGAATCCCTTGGAATCTGCCAGGTAAAGATAGCTGAAGGAAGAACGTTGAATCTAGCCAAGGATATGGCTCGACGCAAATTTGGAGCTATGAGTTGATAGAGGTATACTGCTGGAAGGTTTGCATTAGGGACAATCCCCAAATTTAAAGGAGAGCAGGTCTTGTTCGCCCGGCTCTAAAGCCTAACCGCTCCACCAAACTAGAAGTGGTAGTGAAAAGTTCAAAATGTGGTCTCCGAGAATAAAGCCACTGAGAGGGAACAGGCATCTAGATGCCACCCCCGAGAAGGCCCTGTTTGTCGTGCTCACCCAGGGTTATGCTGTGCTCAGGCTTTGTCGCACCGCATCTAGTGTCACTCCACAAATGTGACAGCCAGCAGGAGGTATTATTTGGAGTGTCTGGCCTCCGTCCCAGTCTCCACCCAGCCCTGGGCACTGGGGGGGGGGGGCAGTCATTCTCACTCAGTTTAACCTCCCTCACAGGGCTACTGTGCGAATCCCCAGGGGAGTGAGAAATCATCAACATCAGCCTGAGCTCTCTGGAGGATAGAAATGAGGGAGACAGAGCTGAGTGAGGTCGTGTAGGAGGGGAAAGCCACGAGGTTGCTTCCACCATTGGCGTAGTGGCTCAAGTGTAAGACTAGGGTCTAGGTTTGAATCTTCCAAGAGCCCAAAAGCTTACTGGGTGACCTCGGTCTAGCTGCTCTCACTGATCGTGGCCTACCTCGCAGGCTTGTGGAAATTAATGGGGGAAGAGATCACCTTGTAATCATCTTGATCTCCGGAGACGAAAGATGGGCTTTCCGATGTCCTGAACTGGCGTATCTTCCTGTCCCCTCTGCCCCATATTATTGAAACCACAGAAGGGTTCCAAAGGGCTGTATTTATAACAGGGAAACTGACAGCCGAACAGTCGGCAGCTTCGTGGGTTTGCGGCCCACAGCCCTTGATGGTTCCCGAGACGCGCATCAGAATCTAGAGCAACCGAGCAATTCAAACAAGCTTCGAAGAGCACCCGTTGGGTGTCAAAGATTCATTAGTCAGAAGGATTCAGGAGCGCTTTTGACAGAGCGGGTCTCGTCTCTTCCTCGCACGAGAGAAGAAAGATGCTCTACTCCTGGGTGAGCGGCGATGCTCCAGCAGCGGTCTCGACTTTCCGCATTCCAGACAAACTGCCGGGGAAAACAGAGGTGGAATTGACAGATGAGAAATCGACAGTCTTGTCCGGCTTCTGCGGCAGTCTGAGAGTCTCCATCCCAAATGTTTTCTCTGAAGAAGAAGAAGAAGAAGAAGAAGAGATTGCATTCATACCCCGCCCTTCACTACCCAAAGAAGTCTCAGAGCAACTTGCCATCTCCCTTCCCTCCCCCTCCCCACAACAGACACCCTGGGAGCAATGTTCCCTCTAAGCTGAGTCAGTGTGAGCTAGCTCACAGTTTTTTAGCCTCCAGCTCACACATTTTTGTCTTCGCTCAGGAAGGATGGCTCCAGAGCCAAATGAGTTCTGCAGCGGCCCAAGTCCTTGCTCACAGCTTTAAATGCCAGTAGCTCACAAAGTAAGAGTTTTTGCTCACAAGTTTCCACAGCTTAGAGGGAGCACTGCCTGTGAGGTGGGTGTGGCTGAGAGAGCTCTCAAGGACTGCCCTTGAGAGAACAGCTCTGAACTAACTTGTGACTGACCCAAGGTCACTCCAGCAGTGGGAGGGGCAAAGGGCAGCTCCTTCTCAGGACCCTTTGGGTGGCGGCGTCAGGAATCGAACGTGAGACTTCCTCAATGAACAGCCAGCACGCTCCATGTGTGCATTTTAGAAACTCCTTGGCAGTTGTTATTTTTTAAATGCATTTCCATGCTCTGTTCAGCCTCGCGTAGTAAAACCATTCCTATTCCAAACCTGATGCTTAAAAACATGAGAAATAATCATAAACGGCGGGTACGCCTTCGCAAAATGCCGGTTGTTTGCAAACGCTTTCGAAAGAGCAGAGTTAAAAAAAACAAACCGCCCCCCAAAATGTGTGCATACGGTGTTCCGATCAGGGTAAATCTGATTCCCTGAAACATGGACGGGGCTCCAAATGTCCCCCAGAAGGTCAGCCTCACTGATAGCTTTTAAATAATCTATTCTATTCGACTCCAGTAGGAACACTGCCTAGAACCCAGGGAAGGAAGGATTTTCCCCCCTAAGATGAGAGAATCTTGGCCAGTCTGCCTGGCACTGACAGACAGCTAAATTTGCAAAGAAAAGCCGCTGGTGCTGAGACACAGTGCAAAAACATCGGCTGGCAGAATCCTAATTTCCTGGGCCTGATCCAGTCCATGTCAGTCAAAAGACCCGGGCACTGAAGCTTTGCCAGGGCTGGAAGACTTCAGGAGGGAAAACGCCTCCCTGCCTGTAGAAATCTAGGCAAGCGTTACGCCGTGACTCCTCCCTGCCAAACTAGCAAGAAAGGATTTCCCTCCCCTATGGGGCAGGATTCAACTAGGCGGTGTCCCCCAACCCTCCCTGCAGCCTGAAGTGGTACAGTCCGAGCAAGACTCTACCACTTGACTCTCCTGCCGCTCAGTCAGATTTGGTTGAAACGTGGCGGCAAAAGAATTCCCATTGTGGGATTCTCTGCTGCCACTTTTACAAAGCAGCTAGACTGGCAGAGGAGCTTTTGAAGACTGAGTCACACGTTCAGGGATCCAATCACAGATCCCCAATGTCATGCGCCAAAGAGTCCCAGAGCTGGAAGGAAACCTCGAAGTCATTTAGACCACCTACTCCATTCAGTGCAGGGAATGCAAAGTACAGCATCCCAGACAGATGGCTTGGACCCGCCTCCAATTAAAGACCTCCTGCGAAGAAGGGAGGAGCGATGGCCCAGTGGCAGAGCCTCTGCTTGGCATGCAGAAGGTCCCCGGTTCAATCCCCAGCATCTCCAGTTAAAAAGGCCAAGGCCCTCCCTTAAGAACATCAGCAGAGCCCTGCTGGATCAGACCAGTGAGGGTCCATCTAGTCCAGCATCCTGTCTCACACAGTGGCAACCAGTTCCTCTGGAGGGCCAACAACAGGGCAGAGAGGCTGAGGCCTTCATAAAAACATCAGAAGAGCCCTGCTGGATCAGACCAGTGAGGGTCCATCTAGTCCAGCATCCCATCTCACACAGTGGCCAGCCAGTTCCTCTGCAGGGCCAACAGCAGGGCATAAAGGCCAAAGTCTTCCCCTGAGGTTTCCTCCTGGCTCTCGGATTCAAAGGCTTAGTGCCTCTGAATGTGGAGGTTCCCCTAAGTCACCATGGCTAGTAGCCATTGATAGACCTCTCCTCCATCCATCTACCGAATCCCCCTTTAAAGCTGTTTATTCCTGTGGCCATCACTGCATCCTCTGGCAGTGGATCCCACATTTCAATCACTCTCTGCGTAAAGTATCTCCTTTTGTCCGTCCTGAGCCTCCTGCCCATCAGCTTCACTGGAGGCCCTCAAGTTCTAGCCTTTGGGGGGAGTGAGAGCAAAATTCCTCTTTGTCATCTCTCTCCACCCCGTGCATAATTGTATAAGCCTCTATCATGTCCCCTTCTTTGCCATCTCTTTTCTAAACTGAAAATTCCCAGAGTCCTCAGCTTTTCCTCCTTGGGAAAGTACTCCAACCCCCTCCTCAACTTGCTTGCCTTCCTCTGTGCTTTTTCTTCTTCCGCACTAGACAACTAGCACCCCTGAGGAGACAGCTATTCTGATATATTTTTCTTCCCAATATTTCCTTTTGGGGATACATGGAACACTGAAAAGTCCACCGCCCCATCCTCCCTGGCTTGAACTGGGACCGTTCAAAATACTCTTTACCGCTTGGTTCTGCTGGGCCCAGCCCAGTTGCTTGCGCCACACAAACACACGTACCTCTTCTCTTGCTGGTAGCTCTGAATTCAGACCGCATAGGTGTGTGCCGTCAGATGTGAAAAGTGCCTCCTTTATTTCTTACCAATTCCCCAGGCTTTTGGCAGATGTCATTTTCCTGAAATCTCCCAAAGGGTTTGTTTGAATTGTTATTACAGGGTTCAGAGTCAATACGTAACAATCTCATGCGCACATAAAAGGAACGCCAACGACCATTAGCATGAATAGTGGTGGCCACGGAATGCGATCCAACATGCTGTGAGTACATCTTAATGCAGCTTCTGGGGTTTGGGGGTTTTTAAAAAATTACCCCCTCCTCTCTAGCGCTTTGCTATCACAAAACAAAACCCTGACCCCTGGGTTCCTTGCCCCCTGTTTCAAAGATGACTGGCCGGCAAGTAATTTGGGCTCTGGGGGGGTCTTCCCGGCTTGTGAAAGAGGTCCCATTGTTTGAGAGAACTGCAATTATTTTATACTCGTACGGTAATATCAGCATCTCCATTTAGCATCTCCGCCCACAAAATGTCACACATTCTTTTCATCGTAAAGGCTTTTTACATTCTAGCA
The DNA here is from genome assembly GCA_029233225.1 of Lepidodactylus listeri. Taxonomy (NCBI): domain Eukaryota; kingdom Metazoa; phylum Chordata; class Lepidosauria; order Squamata; family Gekkonidae; genus Lepidodactylus; species Lepidodactylus listeri. The sequence goes on from JARCFY010000022.1 coordinate 3,723,455, forward strand.
CATTTTTAAAAAGCTAGCCGTTAAAGGCCACAGTGGGAAGGTAACACGGCGTAGCCTGGTCTCATCAGTCTTTGACGAGAAAGCCAGTCTGGTGTTGTGGTTAAGTGCGCGGACTCTAATCTGGGAGAACCGGGTTTGATTCCCCACTCCTCCACTTGCACCTGCTGGAGGACCTTGGGCAAGCCATAGCTCTGTCCCAGCTGTTCTCTCAAGGACAATTGTCTCAGAGCTCTCTCAGTCCCTCCTGCCTCACAGGGTGCCTGTTGTGGGGAGGGGAAGGGAAAGGAGTTTGTAAGCCGCTCTGAGACTCCAAGTGAGTGAAGGGCGGGGTACAAATCCAATCTCTTCTCTTCTTCTTCTTCTTTGGAAGCTCAGCAGGGCCAGTACTTGGATGGGAGACCACCAAGGAAGGCTCTGCAGAGGAAGGCGATGGCCAACCACCTCTGCTTCTCCCTTGCCTTGAAAGGCCCTTGCTGGGGGCGCCTTAAGTTATAAGGCCTTCAGTCTAGACAGCAATTGGTCCTTAGCAGAATTTTAAAAACTGACAAGAGATGGAACCTTCTAACGAAAACCGGGTTAACCGCAATTATCACCCGCGTAAGTGGTTAGCACGAGGTCTTTCGGCGCCACCCAGGGAAAGAAAGGCAACATTTTGACAGAGGAGTTCCTCCGCCGACAGGAATCAGTAAACAAATCAATCATGTCGGCCCCAGTGCCCAGCAGGTCTTAATTTGCGCCCACGACAATTACGCCGAAGTGCGAAGCGCTGGGGAAAGGCGCATAGATGGAGGCCCTGCCAGCAGTGCAGGAGACAGAAATATACATTGGCACACATATCGAGAGGGCATGATATGCAGTCATCCACGTACAGGGAAAGGATTGTAGAGACCGGGTGGGAAAAGGAGAAACTGAGACTCGTTGGGTTGCTGGCAAAAAACACCAATTTTGCCCATGATGCCGCTATGGTTTATTCCCTGGGAACATGTAGGTTAGATTCTTGCAGTGCTTTCCAGCTTGATTCCAGGCTTCGTTCAAGGTGTGAGAGCCAGCTGGGTGGAGTGGTTAAGTGCGCAGACGCTAATCTGGGAGAACCGGGTTTGAGTAGAGTCCGCGCACTACTACACCAAACTGGCTCTCACATTGTGTATGTTATTTCATGCGCCTTTGACCGTATTAAACCCTGACTGTCGTTGCTGTGTGCTCATTTGCGTCGTGGTCTGAAGCTCCATGCCCACTGAAGGCCTCAAAGTCACTGCGCTTTCTGCTCACCAGGGGAGGGGGGGGTCTGTGGCCCACCTGTGGGGCCACCCCACAATTGAGGCCATCCCCACCTTGTGGGGAGCACCCCATCTCCCCCAAAGAGGCCATGTCGAGCAAGCTCCGGCTTTGACAAGGCTCCAAACGCACTTAAGGCAATTCTCTTTCTGCGCCGTTTATCGGTGTCTGTTATGGTAAGCAGGTCTGGATTGAAGGCCTTTCTGCGGCTGTGATCTACGGCGAGGACCGCGTTTGAGTCCTCCTAGATCATCGCCAAGTGGCGGGCGCGCTCGGCGCTGTTAATTGCAAGCCGACTTGTGAGTGGACAGGTCGGCTTGGAAGATATGAATGATCCAATAAATATTTTTAAAGTGAAGAACTGCAGGAAACGGCAGAGGGGGGGCAGAGGGGGGCTTCCGTCCGACAGAGAGATCTGTGGACTTGCCAGACTCTAAGCTGGAGTATTTCCGGGAGGTGTGGCAGAGGCCAAAAGTGAAGGACACATCCCCGTGTCCTGAGACATTTGCCTGGGAAGTAGAGTCCGACCTCCAAAGCAGTCGGTTTCTCCAGGGCAACCAGCCTCTGTACTCTGGATATTGGTTGTAGCTCTGGGAGGCCTCCACATCTCACCTGGAGGAGGAGCTCTGGAACATTGTATTTGTTTTGGGTGGCGGACCACGGACTCATTAGAGATGTCGATTTGTGATTTTGAGCGCATCTGACCTTTGATTGTCTTCCCGAGGTGTTTCTCCACCGTTTCCCGCCTGGAGACTGACAACTCTGTTTCCTGAAACGTAGACGACCAAAGCTCAGTTACTGGGAGCTTCAGAGAGCGCTCTCAAGAACTGCTCCGGAGAGAACAGCTCAGAGAGGACTTCCACATGCAGCTGCTGGCGTGACCTTGGGTCAGTCTCAAGTTCTCTCAGAGCTGTTCTCTCAAGGGCAGTCCTCGAGAGAGCTCTCTCAGCCCCACCTGCCTCACAGGGCGTCTGTTGTGGGGAGGGGAAGGGACAGGAGATTGTAAGCTGCTCACAGACTCCTTCAGGTAGTGAAGGGCGGGGTATAAATCCAATCTTCTCCTCCTCCTCTTTTCCTTCTCCTCCTCCTCCTCTTCTTCTCCTCCTTTCCTCTTTCTCCTCCTTCTCCTCTTCCTCCTTTTTCCCTCCTTCTCCTCCTCCTGCTTTTCCTCCTTCTCCTCCGTTCCCTTCTTCTCCTCCTCCTTTTCCTCCTTCTTCTCCTCCTCTGTTCCCTTCTCCTCCTCCTGCTTTTCCTCCTTCTCCTCCTTCTTCTCCTCCTTCTCCTCCTCCTCCTTTCCCTTCTCCTCCTCCTGCTTTTCCTCCTTCTTCTCCTCCTCCGTTACCTTCTTCTCCTCCTTCTCCTCCTCTTCCTTTCCCTTCTCCTCCTCCTGCTTTTCCTCCTTCTTCTCCTCCTTTTCCAGCCCATAACTCCTTTTCCAAAGCATCTCAGTGCAAAAGGTAGAGGTTTCCAAAGGACAGCTCTCCTAAAAGGATCCAGGCCTGTTTTATATCTTGAGGCTTTGTTTTGTATTAACAAGGGCATTTCGAATGCACACAGGAAGGAAGCCTCGGTCTGTGCCCACCCGCCCTTCCCTGGAGTCTCTCCCCCACCCCACCCCACCCCGGACTCTGTTTCATGCTGAGTGCGATTATTGTTCAAAGCGCCATCCGTCAAACTCCCCCTGGGGGGGAGCATCTTGCTCATCACTCATCTGTTGGCACTAATTTGCTGTTAGTCAAGCACTAATGACACAACAGACTTCCAGTTCAGAAATTTATCTCTCTGCGCTGGATTCTTCCCCCACCCCCAACTTCAAACCAGCTTAGTTTTTCTTTCCTTCCCTCCCCCCCCCCCCCCAGAATCAGTAGATTCCTACTCAGATCTCTCAGTCATTTTATACAATCCCAGCATGCTTGTGTGGCCCCAGGGCCAGCTAAAGACGGAGCAAGTGGCATTCGGCTCCATGGGAAGCCTTGCATTTTAAAAGGGGCAAAAACAGATTTGATTCGAGTCCAGGAGTACCTTGGGGGAGGAGGTGGGGGGGAGGAGATTGGATCAATACCCCCCCCCCTTCACTACCCAAAGGAGTCTCAGTACGGCTTACAAACTCCTTTGCCCTCCCCTCCCCACAACAGACACCCTGTGAGGTAGGCGGGGCTGAGAGAGCTCTAACAAAAACGGCTCTTTTTCAAGAACAGCTCCGACCGAACTATGGCTTGCCCAAGGTCATCCAGCAGCTGCAAGTGGAGAATCAACCCCGGTTCTCCCAGATCAGAGTCCGCGCACTAAACCAAGACACCGGAGGAGTTGATTTTTACACCCCGCCCTTCACTACCCCAAGAAGTCTCAAAAGGGCTTAAAATCACCTTATCTTCCTCTCCCCACAACAGGCACCCTGTGAGGCAGGCGGGGCCGAGAGAGCCCTTTCGAGAACTTGTGACTGACCCAAGGTCACCCAGCTGGCTGCATGTGGAAGAGGAGTGGGGAATCAAACCCGGCTCTCCCAGATGAGAGTCCACTGCTCTTCACCACTACACCAAACTGGCTCCCAAGAGTTTCAGGGGGTGAGCTTCCCAGAGTCAAAGCTCCCTCAGACACGAGTAGACACGGAGATCTCTTGAGCCCGGGGCTGGGGGGGGGGGGAGTTGATGGGCGGGCGCATGCATCACTCTGCAGGCAGAGAAAAACCATATTCCATCCCTCCCCCCCACGCACACATATGTCCTTTAAAAAAGCCGCCCGCGTCTTTTCCAGGGGGGGGGGGAGCCGCCGCGACGCCCCCGCCCCTCCCCGGGCTGCGATTTCACGATCCGATCTGTCGACTCCGCCTTCCTCTCCCCCCCCCCCCCCGCAGGCTACTCCAAAGAGCAGAGGCGGCGTAAGAACAGCGCGTCTCCCCCTCCCCCCCCAAAAAAACATTGCTTGTCTGCCCCCCCTCGGGCTTTGGAGGGGGGGAGGGGGAGGGGGGGGAGGGCACCGACCTGCCAATCCAGGGACTGGAAGCTCCGACCGTCTGCCGAGAGGCGCCGCAACTTTGGCGCAGCGGAGGTCAGGCACGAGAACGTCCGAATCCGGCGACGCGTGTCTTCGGGGAACGGCTTGTCGCAAAGAGCCAGGCGGCGGGGGTCCGGAGCTGACTGGTCCCCTTTTCTTCGGGAGGCAGAAAGGGGGGGCGCGGCCGGCTCAGGGGGGCACGGAGCAGGTAAGGGGGGGCGCAGCTGCAAATCGACCCCCGGTGCCCCTCTGGGGACTCGCGGCCTGCGAGGGGGGGGATTGTCGCGGGGTGGGGGGGTGGGGGGATTGCCTGCTCTATATTTCCACCTCCGAGCCCCCCCCCCCCCCCCCATTTCAAAGCTGCAGAACGGAAAGGGGGGGGACCTTAAGCTATTGCCATACAGACCCCATAAAAACTCTCAGACTCTGGGCTCGATTTCTTCCTCGCCTTTGCTTCCCTTCCTTCCCACCCCCCCAACTAGCCCGGCTCCCCCTTGACTGGCCCCAAAGAGGAGACCCACGTGACCTCCAGAGCTCCCCTCTTGCCCAGGGGGGGGTCCTTCCCGGGCCACCCTATATTCATTCACTACCTTGATATCCCAACTTCCTCCCCTAAGAAAGACCCCCTGCAGGTTAGAGAATGTCAGGAGCAATGCTCCCTCTAAGCTGCGGAGCCTTGTGAGCAAAAATTCTACTTGGTGAGCTACCGGAATTACAGTGGTGAGCGAGCAACTGGGCTGCTGCCTAAATTCCTCTGCTCTGGAGCCCTCCTTCCTGAACTAAGGTGCAAATGTGTGAGCCGGGGGCTAAAAAACAGTGAGCTAGCTCACACTAACTCAGCTTAGAGGGAATGGTGGTCAGAAGAGCCCAGCTGGATCGGACTAGTCCAGCATCCTGTCTCACACAGTGGCCAGCCAGCTCCTCCAAAGGGCCAACAGCAGGGCAGAGACGCTGAGGCCTTCCCGAGAAGAACATCAGAAGAGCCCTGCTGGGTCAGACCAGGGAGGGTCCATCCAGTCCAGCATCCCGTCTCACACAGTGGCCAACCAGTCCCTCTGGAGGGCCAACAGCAGGGCAGAGAGGCCGAGGCCTTCCCCTGAGAAGAACCCCAGAAGAGCCCTGCTGGGTCAGACCAGGGAGGGTTCATCCCATCCAGCATCCCGTCTCACACAGTGGCCAACCAGTCCCTCTGGAGGGCCAACAGCAGGGCAGAGAGGCCGAGGCCTTCCCCTGAGAAGAACCCCAGAAGAGCCCTGCTGGGTCAGACCAGGGAGGGTCCATCTAGTCCAGCATCCTGTCTCACACAGTGGCCAACCAGTTCCTCTGGAGGGCCAACAAGAGGGCAGAGAGGCAGAGGCCTTGATAGGAACATAAGTTGAGACCTGCTGGATCAGACCAGTGAAGGTCCATCTAGTCCAGCCTCCTGCCTCACACAGTGGCCAACCAGTTCCTCTGGAGGGCCAACAGCAGGGCAGAGAGGCCGAGGCCTTCCCCTGAGAAGAACCCCAGAAGAGCCCTGCTGGGTCAGACCAGTGAGGGTCCACCTAGTCCAGCATCCTGTCTCACACAGTGGCCAGACAGTTCCTCTGGAGGGCCAACAACAGGGCAGAGAGGCCGAGGCCTTCCCCTGAGAGAAGAACCTAAGAGGAGCCCTGCTGGGTCAGACCAGGGAGGGTCCACCTAGTCCAGCATCCTGTCTCACACAGTGGCCAACCAGTTCCTCTGGAGGGCCAACAACAGGGCAGAGAGGCCGAGGCCTTCCCCTGAGAAGGAGCTCTGAAGAGCCCTGCTGGATCAGACCAGGGAGGGTCCCTCTAGTCCAGCATCCCGTCTCTCGCACAGTGGCCAGCCAGTTCCTCCGGAGGGCCAACAAGAGGGCAGAGAGGCCGAGGCCTTCCCCTGATGTTGCGTCCTGGCTCTGAGAGTCAGAGGTCGACTGTCTCGGGATGTGGAGGTTCCCCTCTGCCCCCATGGCTAGTAGCCACTGGCAGGCGCCCCCTCCATGAATGTACCTCATCCCCTTTTCAAGCTGTTTCTTTCTGTGGCCATCGCCAGATCGTCGAGTAAGCGAATGCCACTCTTCTGTCACTCTCCGTCAGTGCTCCCTCTAAGCGGTGGAGTCTCGTGAGCAAAAATTCTACTTTCTGAGCTACCGGGCATTAAAAGTTGTAAGCGAGCTGTTTGGCGACTGCATCAGTCAGTTTGCTCTGGAGCCCTCCTTCCAGAGCTAAGACAGAAATCTGTGAGCTGGAGGCTCAAAAAAGCTGTGTGCTAGCTCAGGCTCACTCAGCTTAGGAACACTGCTCTCCCTGTAAAGCACTCTTCCCTTCTCCCCGTCCTGAACCGACTGCCCATCAGCTGCAAAACAGGTCTCAGTCCTGTAAGGTTTCTTCCTGGGACCACAGCCTCTGTCCAGCGAATCCCACCTTTGAATTCTTCCCTCCTTCTCCTCCCTTCGATCCTCACAACGACCCTGCCGGGTCGGCCGAGCGCGCGTGACCGCCCCAAGGTCACCCAGCGCGCTTCCCTGGCAGAGCCGGGATTCGAACTCGCGTCTCCCGGATCCGAGACCTACGCTCTGCCTTGGCTCGCTGTCGCTAGGGCTGGCTCTCCCGGCGGCGTTTCTCCCAGACCTGGCCCCCGAGCGCTCTCTCTTAGGCGGGCCGGCGCGGCGCCGGGACGAGGGGGACTATCAATAATAATAGCTAATCATTAATAATCGCGGGGGGGGGGGGCTCTCTGGCGAGCCCCATAGATGCCAGAGGCAGCGAGTTGCTCTCTTCTGTCCCGGCCCCCCAAGTTCCAGCCCCCCTCCCTCGTCCTTGGGGGCTGGTGGGCAGCCCGCCCCTCCTCTCTCCCCCACCCCCCCCCGGCAGAGGTGGGGACGCAACAGGCGGCTCCCCACCCCCACCTTTCCGGGCGGAGATTTATTGCCGAGGCCGGCTGGGAAGGCGAAAGAGTCTCTTTCCAGGCTCCGGGCGTCGGAGAACCCCCCCGGGAGGGCGCTTGGGACCGGGGGGCGTGTTTTTGGAGACCAGACCCCGAATTCGCTGCCTTGGAGACCTGAAGCTGCCACATTCAGCCGTAGGGCTCCGGGAGAAGCTGGGTCGTCCGTCCTCGCTCGTGGGAACGCACCGGGGGGTTGGCTAGGAGAGCGGAGAGACCCCCCCCCCCCGACCAGGAAAAAGACCCCATCCGACTTCGAAGATTTGGAAGGGGTTCTGCTTGTCCCGCCGCGGAGACGAGAGGAGGCGCACCTGGCCAGGTAACCACCGGCTTGCAGGGTTTGATTTGTCTTTGACACGTGAAAAAAGGGGCGCGCGGGGGGGGGGGGGGGGAGATGCGGGGCCGGGGGCCGTTCCGAGGACCGGAAAGCCAGGTCGGGGCTGCTTGAGGGCGCGGGGGGGGGAGTGCTGCTGGCCCAGCAGAAGGCGGCCAGGTCCCTCTGCCTGGATCCTCCGGGGCTGACTCCAATGCTCCCTCTAAGCGGTGGCCTCTCATGAGCAAAAATGCTACTTTGTGAGCTTCTGGCATTAAAAGTTGCGAGCGAGCCATTTGGCGGCTGCATAAATCGGTTTGCTCTGGAGCGCTCCTTCTTGAGCGGAGACAAAAATGTGTGAGCTGGGGGCTAAAAAATGGTGAGCTGGCTCGCACTCACTCAGCTTAGAGGGAACACGGGTTGACTCACCCGTGGCCGGACATGCAGGTCTGCCTTTGGCCGAGCCCGCGGGCAGCCGGAATAGCCCCAGATCTCTGCTGGCTTTCCATAGACCAGCATTTCTGTATTTAAAGAATAATCTCACTGGTGTCCTTTTTCTCTCGAGGGGAGAGACTTTTTCAACCCAGAAATGATTTTTGCACAGTGGGAGGGGGGAAAGGAAATGCATGTGTGTGTGTGTGTGTGTGTGTGTGAGAGAGAGAGAGAGAGAGAGAGAATCGGTGCCTTCTCACCGGGCGGGATGCTATTGCCGCGCTTCTATCTGTGGGGTCGGATCCGGTGTGCAAAGCGGCCGCCTTGAAACAGCAAACGGACATAATGCATGTGCTGGCGTGTTCCCTCATGTGTGAATGTCATGATTTTCCTGTGCTAGTGGAATGTCTGAACAGACGCCAGTGGAAGCCGCAGTTAGAGAGATCCTGCTTGATCCGGGGAGGTCCATTCACACATGCGAGTCGCCGTTTTGGGGGGCTGCCGTTAAATAGCAAAACATGCGATGTATACCCGTGTAAAACACGCCTGGCCCTCCTTTCAACGTGCGATCTGGCCGCGTTTCTCCACAGGCGGGACCAGAAAAGGGCATCTCATACGAATCCATGCAAACTGATAATCATCCCCATGCTCAGACATTCATGCGAAACAAGCCAATCACACAAACCACAGGGGTGAGGTGTTTCGAACTCACGCCGTTTCCACCACACTGGTTGTCAGCATCCGGATTGGTCTCTAGAGATCGAGAGAACATCAGGACATCTGAAGAGCTCTGCTGGATCAGACCAGAGAGGGTCCATCCAGTCCAACACTCCACCTCACATAGTGGCCAGCCAGTTCCTCTGGAGGGCCAAGAATAGGGCAGAGAGGCCGAGGCCTTCCCCTGATGTTGCCTCCTGGCTCTGGGATTCAGAGGTTGACTGCCTCTGAATGTGGAGGTTCTCCTCAGTCACCATGGCTAGTAGCCACTGATAGGCCTTTCTCCGTGAATCTATCTGATCCCCTTTTCAAGCTGTTTGTTCCTGTGGCCATCACTACATCCTCTGGCAGCGAATGCCACCTTTTCATCACTCTCTGTGTAAAGTAGTATTTCCTTTTGTCCATCCTGAACTTACAGCCCATCAGATACAAAACAGGTAGCATTCGTGTAAGGTTTTGAGCAAGGCAGAACGCTTTTGCTGGCCGGAATGGAAAGACAGCATGTTCTGGGCTAGGAAGATGCCCCCAAGTTACTTCTTCATCCAAATTCTTCTTTAGCCTTTGTGCGAAATCAGGCCTGCGTCCGTCGAGCCCTTCCTTTCTCTTCTGCCATTTAGAGACAATTAAGGCAACGTTGAAAAACCTCTACGTTTTCATAGGGGGAAACGGGCAGGGGTATAGAAAACGAGGGATAAAAGCAAAGGGCTCTTAGACTGGAGCCAGACAATTTGCAACATTTGATCTCAGTCTTAATCTACGGTTGATTCTGGCCCCTGGTGCTGATGTAGAAAACAACAAAACTAGGCTGTCCATGCATGATGTCTGTACACATTCGGAGAACTTCTCTGGCCTGCGGAAGAACCTGGCTTTGTCAATTATTATTATCATCATTAAATTCATTTATGTCCCGCCTTTCTCTGCAATGGAAGCCCAAACCAGTTTATATCAGTTTGTGTCGTGGTTAGGAGCACGGACTCTAATCTGGGAGAACCAGGTTTGATTCCCCACGCTTTTGCATGCAGCTGCTGGTGTGACCTTGGGTCAGTTACAAGTTCTCTCAGGGCTGTTGTCTCACGAGCAGATCTCCAGATAACTCTCTCAGCCCCACCTACCTCACAGGGTGTCTGTTGTGGGGAGGGGAAGGGAAAGCCCCTCTGAGACTCCTTCAGATAGTGGAGGGCAGAGTATAAATCCAGTCTCTTCTGCTTCATCATCATCATCATCATTCTCCTCTCCTCCATGTCATCCTCAGAACAGCCCTGTAAGGTAGGTTAGGCGGAGAGAATGCGACTGGCCCAAGCTTCCATGACACAAGTGGGGATTCGAACCTTGCTCTCTCAAATAGTGCTCCAACACTCTTAACTACTACACCACCACAGTGGAGGGGGAGTCTACAATCTGGTCTGCTGAGGACTGAGCATGCTTCAGGAGGCACAGAATACTGAAATTCAGAAAAGGGGAAATAAAGGAAGGGGAAATCTCTCTGCTGAACCCCCTTCCCCCAGCGCTTGGGGGGAAAGGTTGGCATGAGAATTTCCTCTCTCCCACGATTCCCTGAGGGTCCCAGCCTGGCTTCTCTCAGCATCTCAAAACCGACATCTCAAGATTCCATCCAACATCTCTTCTCAACATTCCACCCAACATCTCTTCTCAACATTCCATCCAACATTCTGTCATACTCTAATGTGACCAAGAAAGGAGAGGCAGAGCTACACAAACAGGAGCTGGCTGAGCTCTCAGTCTTTCATGAGGCCAAGTTAAAGGGGTTGCAATGTGGGACACTGCCGGGGAGGGAAATTTTTTCCTCCAGACTCCGAGATTATCATCCCTTGCTATGCCTGGCAACAGCTTCAAGGAGAGAAGAAGGACGGGTGGGTTATGGGAAGAAGCCTGGTACTTTCTCATCTCTGCCTGTCCAACTTGACAGACCTTTTGGACATAATAACAGTGTTCCTTAGCCCTTTTTATAGGGGTCAAAGCCTTTTGCAGCCGTTTGCTTTACAGCTTTGACAGCTGAACTGTGAATCCAGCCTCTGGCTGTGTGTGTGTGGGGGGGGGGAATATCCACCATGCCAAAGCTTAACAGGTCTGGGTGCAGATGAGAGATTTTGGGGGAGGTCTGTCTCCCCCATTGTGATCGGTGAAGCAATGATAAAATGATTGACATTTGCCAGTCAAACTCCAGATGTCTTCGGGGGCCAGTGCTGTGTTCAGGTTCCTCATTAAAAAAGGCCTCCACCGGGAACCTCTGATCTTATGAATGCCAGTCAGGTTGGAATCAGTGAAGTGGAGCTGATCTTCACGGTACATCTTTGGCTTTCTGGGGAGAAGGCAAAATCAGCAGCTCCAAAGGGAAACATGCAACACGAGCATTGACTGAGCATCTCTCTAACACCAAATGCAAAAAGACAGGGCAATTTGAATGCACCAAACACGGGGTTAATTTCGGGAGACGTCCTGGATCAAGAATCGGCATGGGCTACAGTGGGTAATTTTGCCAGCGGTGGGGGGAAAGACCATAAATGCCGTATTCTCCCGTGTTATTTTCCTTCAGATGAAGTCTTGTCCTTATTATCAGCTAGATTCTCGCCTTTCCAAAGTAGAGCGAGTTCCTCGTGAGCTTCTAAAGATGTCCAAGGCTGGCGTGCTGTGACTGGTTATAATGTGCAGGCTGGCTGTATTGCACGAACTGGTCCTGAGTCCTGCAGATGGGTCTCAACCACACCCTAACTCCCCTGGAAGGCAGAAATTCTGAACATCTGGATCCGATATCTCTCCTTTTGGGGGGTTATCTCGGCAAAATCCGCAGTTATCTCTGCAAAAATCTTTCCGGCTAGGGGGAGAAGCTGTGCTCGTTGGCCTCACAGTTTCCATTTTTTAGTTCCTGGCAGTGTGCCCTCTAAGCTGAGTTAGTGTAAGCTAGTTCACTGTTTTTTTAGCCTCCGGCTCACATATTTTTGTCTCCGCTCGGGAAGGATGGCTCCAGAGGAAACTAGTTTCTGCGGCTGCCAAATCACTCGCTCACAACTTTGTCTTGGTCATCTGGAGGTCATCTGGAATAGTGGGAAATCTCCAGGTGCCACCTGGAGGTTGGCAACTCTATAAAATCAGTTAGATTTGATAAATTACCTATCAATTAAGTAAAAAGGTGTCCCTAAATCAGAAAGAGATGATTTTTACTGCAAGAATGTATTAAGAAAAGGAGATTGGATTTATACCCCGCCTTTCACTTGGAGTCTCAGAGCCGCTTGCAATCTCCTTTCCCTCCCACTCCCCACTCCCCACTCCCTGTGAGCAGTGTTCCCTCTAAGCTGAGTTAATGTGAGCTAGCTCACAGTTTTTTTAGCCTCCGGCTCACACATTTTTGTCTCCGCTCGGGAAGGATGGCTCCAGAGGAAACTAGTTTCTGCGGCTGCCAAATCACTCGCTCACAACTTTAATGCTGGTAGCTCACGAAGTAGAATTTTTGCTCACAAGACCCCCACAGTTTAGCAGGAGCATTGGTTCTCGGAGAAGGGGGGGAGTGGGGAACACCTGATGGACCCCTCAATAATTGCCAGTCAGGGCTGCCGCACTAATCGGCCTGAGTCATCAAGGGGGAATGACCAGCTACTTTGTGTATTTTTTAAAAAAATCTGGATACAATCTTCCGATAACAAGCTATTTTTTTATTTTAAAAAATCCTCTTTTAATTTGCTGCTTTTCTTTCTCTCCTAGGAAGAAGATGTTGGAGGACATTAGCTCTTGACTTTCTAGACATTTCTCAGATTGGAGCATGGATCCGTTGTATTTCCCCTCTGCCCTGATCATGGAGTCTAGTTTCCCAGAAGCCAATGTCTCCTTGCGGACAAATGCGAGTAACAGCACTTTCCCAGGATACCCCATTTCCCCCGAAATCCAGACCGTCCTCATTCCTATCATTTACCTCCTGGTTTGTGCCGTCGGGCTGAGCGGGAACACTCTGGTCATCTACGTGGTCTTGCGTTACGCCAAGATGAAAACGGTCACCAACATCTACATCTTGAATCTGGCCATCGCCGATGTGCTGTTCATGCTCGGTTTGCCGTTCCTGGCGACCCAGAACGCCATCTCCTACTGGCCCTTCGGCTCCTTCCTGTGCCGCCTCGTGACGGCTTTTGACGGCATCAACCAGTTCACCAGCATTTTCTGCCTGACCGTCATGAGCCTAGATCGCTACGTCGCCGTGGTCCACCCCATCAAGTCCACCAAGTGGCGCCGGCCGAGGGTTGCCAAGCTGATCAGCGCGGCGGTCTGGACTCTGTCCTTTTTGGTGGTGCTCCCGATGTTCATTTTCGCCGACGTCCAGGAAGGCCTCCACTTCTGCAACATGAACTGGCCCGACCCGATCGGCATCTGGTCCGCCGTGTTCATCATTTACACGTCCGTGTTGGGCTTCTTCGGCCCCTTGCTGGTGATCTGCCTCTGCTACTTGCTGATCATCATCAAGGTCAAGTCGTCCGGCATCCGAGTCGGCTCCACGCGGCGCCGGCGGTCCGAGAGGAAAGTGACCCGGATGGTGGTCGTCATCGTCCTGGTCTTCGTCTTCTGCTGGCTTCCCTTCTACATCGTCAACATCGTCAACTTGATCTTCATCTTGCCCGAGGAGCCCGTCTTGGTGGGCCTGTTCTGCTTCGTGGTGATTCTCTCGTACGCCAACAGCTGCGCCAACCCCATCCTCTATGGGTTCCTCTCGGACAACTTCAAGCAGAGCTTTCAGAAGGTCTTGTGCCTTCGCAAAGGGAACGGCGTGGAAGACGGGGACCCGACGGAACACCGGCTGGAAAAGAGCAGCCGCCTGCAGGAGGTGATGTTACTCCAGAGGAGTATCGACTCCAACGGCCACATGCAAACTAGCAAGGTATAGAGACCCCGAGAGAACTCTAAGCGGACTGAAACACTTTACGGTGGTGACAGATGCCGCTGGTGGACGGTTGATGGAAGGGGAACCACCAAATCCACAGTCTTGGGGTATATAGATTTAGGGTGGGAGAGAGGTTTCCCTCTTGCTAAAGACATTGTGACACGATCATCTTTGGTGCCATGAAAAGCTCTGGAAAGGCTGGTGGCCAAAATAACCCTCGTCTATTATACAACTGAATCATCAGTTTTTCTCTACCTGTCTGAGAGGATGGTGGGGAGTTGCTTTCCGTTGCCCTAGAAGGTCGGACCAGAACCAACGGGTTGAAATGAAATCAGAAGAGTTTTCGGCTAAACGTGAGGAAGAACTTCCTGGCAGTTAGAGCGGTTCCTCAGTGGCTTCCTCGAGAGGTGGCGGGCTCTCCTTTGGAGGTTTTCAAGCAGAGGCTAGATGGCCATCGGACAGCAATGCGGATTCTGTGAACTTGGGCAGAACATGAGCGGGAGGGCAGGAAGGGTCGCCTCAGTGCTTAGTTCTCGTGGCCCTTTCTGACACGCCCAGGGAAATGCTGGTCGCCACTTTGGGGTCAGAAAGCCATTTTTCTCCAGGCCAGTTTGGCTGGGAATCCTGGAGGTTTTTGGTCATCTTCTGAGCGTGGAACAGGGGTCACTGCGGATGTGAAGGGGAAGGTCTTTGTGAATTCCCTGCACTGAGCAGGGGTTTGGACCAGATGACCCTGGAGGTCCCTTCCAACTCTATGGTTCTATGACTCTAACCAAAACTCAAAGTAGGCCTATGAATGTGATTTGAGTCTCTACAGACTGGAAGGGTCTTAGTCCTTGGTGGCCGCCATCCCCCTAAGGAAGCCTTGGCCTTTCATCTGCTGTGAAACCGCCATTTCAGTAGTACCGAGCGGCCCCGTTCGGAATCTTTATTTTCATCTCATGCTGGCTTCTTTCTGGGTGCGCTGTCGCTGCTTCTGAGCACAAAGCAACATGTGTGGCCGAGCCCAATAGCCGAGACTTTTCGACGTCACACTCATAAGCTTCCATTCCAGTGGCATGCTGTTCCCCAGGCCTCTGGTGAGCCAGGATGGAAACAGCAGCCCACACAGCAGGGGTACCTCCAGGGCAATCTGTGGGCATGCTGAGCGAATGTGGTGGCTCACAACCGAGCCCGGTGCGAAGCCCCTCCCGGTGCGCTAAACAGGCCGCTAAATTCTAGACACACCCCTGCCTGTCAACACCAGAAAGGCATCCAAATTGGGGAGGATAAATCCCCATTTCGTAAGCCGATCCCGGGGAGGAGGATTCCATCAAGCTTTTCGGGAGAGAGGGAAACGCATTTCAATGACACCGGGGCCGGCTGCAGTTCTGACAGCCAGAATGCAAAGTAGCTTTGCCTACAACAACGGCTTGGAGACAATTATTTTTGGGGGGTGAGGGGTATATAATGCTGGCTGAGATTCCCTACAGGACCCCACCCCCACATAACCCACCCCCGGCCCCCATCAGACCCTTCTCAGTCCCGTTATGTTCAAGGGGAATGTTCGACAACGTCAAATCTGCAATGCAGGATCGGGCCAAAGGTGCAAAAGCATCCTGTTTCGTACTGTGGCCCAGCAGGTGCACCACAAGGCCCAGACAAGCCAAGCACAGTTGCCGAGGCCTCCCCTCCACACTGCCCCCAGCCCTGGTATTCAGAACTTCACTGCCTCTGCACAGTCAGGTTCTCTTTAGCTGCCCTCTCTGAACCTGTCAAATCCAGTGGCAGTGAGTTCCAGAGGCTAACAATGATTTTTTTATTTATTTGATTCATTTAGACACCGTCTTCCCCCCCGCCCCAGCAACTCACGTCCTTCTCCTCACCTTCGTTTTCTCCTGACAACAACCCTGTGAGGTAGGTTAGGCAGAGAGAATGCGACTAGCCCCAGGTCACCTAGCGAGTTCCCATGGCCCGAGTGAGGATTTGAACCTGGATCTTCCAGAGACTAGTCCAACAACCATGACACCGCACTGTCTCGAAGTGTGCACTGGGCAGCGAAGTCCTTCCTTTAGTCGGTCCTAACTTCACCGTCTGGCCCCTGAGTTCTATTTTGTTGGAAGAAGCACAAAAAAGTTCCCTGTCATTTTGGAGTAGTGGTTAGGAGCGCAGACTCTTATCTGGGGGAGCCGGGTTTGATTCCCCAGTCCTCCACATGCAGCCAACTGACCTTGGGTCAGTCACAAGTTTTCTCAGAGCTGTTCTCTCAAGGGCAGTTCTCGGGAGAGCTCTCTCAGCCCCACCTCCCTCACAGGGTGTCTGTTGTGGGGAGGGGAAGGGAAAGGAGATTGTAAGCCATGGGGTAGTGAAGGGTGGGGTATAAATCCAATCTCCTCCTCCTCTTTTCTTCTCTTGCATAATTTTTGAAACCTAATCCCTCTCCCCTCTTATAGCTCCCAATCTCGTTCCTTCGAATCAACCATAGTTTCTCTCTCTCTAAAAGCCACTGGGAGAGCTTATTCCTAGTGTTAAAATTGGCCCCCTCCCAAAAAGAAGCTTAAAGTCAAGAGGGTATAAGTGATTCCGAGAGTCCCAGCAAAGGAAGGGCTGGACACAGAGAGAAAACTGAGGCTGTGTGGACCGTTGGTTTCAGTGTGTTCTGACAAACTAAGGAGTTCTTCAGTTTTGGGGAGCAACAATGCTCCCTCTAAGTTGTGGAGTCCTGTGAGCAAAAATTCTACTTTGTGAGCTACTGGCACTAAAGTTGGAAACAAGCGATTTGGCCGTTGCATAAACTAGTTTGCTCTGGAGCCCTCCTTCCTGAGCGAAGACGAAAATCTGTGAGCCGGAGGCTACAAAACTGTGAGCCAGCTCACACTAACTCAGCTTAGAGGGAACACTGGCGTCTTGGCCTTAATGTCGCCAGCTCTAAATTGGGAAATGCCTTGAGATTTTTGTGGGTGGAGCTCGGGGAAGGCGGGGCTTGGCAAGGGAGTGACTTCAGTGGGATATGATGTCATAGAGTCTTCCTCCGAAAGCCGCCATTTTCTCTAGGGGAACTTGAGTTCTGTAGCCTGGAGGTCGAACGTACGAGTGGAAGATCTCAAGCCACCACCTGGAAGTTAAAGAAACAGGAAAGAGGAGGAGTCAGGGGCAAAAAAACCAAGAATAACTCCCCGAGACAAAAAAAAATACCAGTCATCAGTGCATGAAACTACAGCCTAATTGAAATAAAGGGTCGTCATAACTATCAGATGCAAATGCACACAGATATTCTAAATAATTACAAAGATTCCACAAGAAGTTACAAATATATTTCACACACACACACACACACACACACACACACACACACACACACACACATATATATATTTGTCTTTGTCAGCTTTATATTTTATAGAGTTTGTTGTTCATACTGTGATAAATATATCGGTGGTGGTAGTACATTTATTACGGCATCGAGCCAAGCATAACCATAACACGTTTGGATACAGAGATATTAAAAAATCTGGGTAAAATGCAGTAAATATATATAAAAGCATAAAATGTTGGACAGATCCAGTAGGAAATATAAAAGACAAAAACCAGTTTCGTCAATCTAGCCGTACTCTTCTCACGCGGTCGCACGCCGCCCAGCATTTAGCCACAAATTCAGTAATGGTCCGATTTTCATCGGATAACCATTGGTTACAACGCTCCCAGTCTATCTGGCCTGATATTTCTTTTACAAAAGCTGTGGTCCATTTATCTCAGATCTTATTATACCAGTTGCACCGAAACATCATCGCTTAATATATTGGTGACTTCTTGTGGAATCTTTGTAATTATTTAGAATATTTGTGTGCATTTGTTTGTTATGATTGTAATGATCCTTTATTTCAGTTTGACTGTGGTTTCATGCACGGAAGCATTGATGATTGGTAATTTTGGTCCCAGGGGAGTTATCCTTGTTTTTTACCACCTGGAAGTTGGCAACCCCAGTCGGCCTTTATGTGTTACTCAGTCTCCAGAGGTGGCTTTGGGGAACAAAGAGGATGAGACGAAACGTCATGCAGTCCCGCAAAAGGATACTCTACCCTCTGACGTCCCACGGATTAAAACAGGAACGCCTGTCTGGCAGCTCGAGAGAATCACTTTCCGATCTCCGCCATTACACATCCGTGAAGGCCCGCTCCTGGGTTTGAATCCCACCTCTGCCATAGATATTCTCTGGGTGACCTTTGGATAGGGATGCCAATTCCAAATTGGGCAATATCTGGAGGTTTGGGGGGGTGGAGCCTGAGGAGGGAGGGGTTTGGAAAGGGGAGGGGTTTCAATGGGGTATGTTGCCCTAGAATCCACCGTCCAAAGCAACCACTTTCTGCAGAACTGATCTCTGTCGTCTGGAGATGAGTTGTAATCCCGGCAGATCTCCAGCCACCGCCTGGACACTGGCAACCCTTCCTTTGGACAGCTACATACTCTCAGCTTAACCTACCTCGCAGGGTTGTTGTGAGGGCAAACTTGGAGGGGAGAACGATGTCAGCTGTCGGGCTTCCAAACTGGGGAGAAAGGCGAGGGGACGAAGAAGTCAATAAACATAGAAATGAAATTTCCATGTGGTTTTGTGGCTGCTGCAGTGCCTGAATCGATGAGGCGTCTTTAGCACTCGTGCGCAAGCAAGAATGTGGCTCTTTTGCGTTCACACACATGCGCAGATGTTGGTTAGCATTCAAGACCTAAGCTCTCGAGATTTTTGACTACGGGCGGAAACTCATCTCCGAAGAACATAAATTAAAGCAATTCACATCATTCCAAACACACATATGGGAAACAAACATATCTTAGCCTTCTTCCCAAATTACGGTGAACGCACATACATCCAGCCTGTACATGCATGCATCTGTTTGTGGAAAAGAGCCAGTGTGGGGTCACTTAATGAACAAAACCGGGGACCTGAGTAACTGTGGTGTTTGCACTGTATTTGCATGTTCAGCTGTGTGTGCTTTGGCTTCGACATTAACATTACCCAGTGCGCATACAATGAACAAACAAGTATACTGAAATATACTGGGTTCAGACACTTAGAATGATCAGCTCATGGTTTATTAGTGATTACAGCAAGGATAAAAGCAGACTATCCCTAGCCGAGGCCCGGTATTTATGCCTGAAAAAGATTGCACCCCAAACACGCCCCACTCCCAACGATAAGCTATTTACACTCTGTTGTTTATTTACACTCTATTGTTTCCCCAACTGGTTTCATCGAGGATCCCTGTCTATTGTTATGCGTCCCAAGCTCAGTCCTTTTGCAAGTAAGTTCCGGCTCAATACATAACCTATATGCTGTACACAGATCGCGTGTGCATGCGCTGTAACTTCTGAACAGGGCTATGGAGAGAGTTGCCAGCAGTGTTCCCTCTAAACTGAGTGAGTGTGAGCTAGCTCACGGTTTTTTAGCCTCCGGCTCACGCCTTTTTGTCTCGGCTCAGGAAGGATGGCTCCAGAGCAAATGAATTTATGCTGCCGCCAGATCGCCCGCTCCCAACTTTAATGCCACTTGCTCACAAAGTAGAATTTTTGCTCACAAGACCCCACAGCTTAGAGGGAGCGCTGGCTGCCAGCTTCATTGGTGGTGGCTAAAGATCTTCTGGGATTACTGCTTCAGGAGACAGAGATCAGTTCCCCTGGAGAAAATGGATACTTTTGGAAGGTGGAGTGTATGGCCCTGTACCCTGCTGAAATCCTTCCCCTCTCTAAACCACACCCTGCCTCAGGCTCCACCCCCAAAATCTCCAGGAATTTCCCAACCTGGAGCTGGCAACCCTAGCTATAGCATCAGGATATCAAGGTCAGTTTTGTCTATTCTGAGTGGCAGCCACTCTCCAGGGTCTCAAGACGAGGCCTTTCATCTCACCTCCTACCTTTCCCGAGAGACGAGGAATCAACCCTGGGACCTTCTGTATGCCAGGCAGATGTTCTGCCACTGTGCCACGGTCCCGCCCTCCTTTTGAGAAGGAGAGATCAGAGCGACTGACAAACTCCTTTCCCTTCCCCTCCCCACAGCAGACACTGTGGGAGGCAGGTGGGGCTGAGAGAGCTCTTTCGAGGACTGCCCTTGAGAGGACAGCTCCAAGCAAACGTTACTGACCCAAGGTCACACCAGCTGCTGCACATAGAGGAGTGGGGAATCAAACCTGGTTCTCCCAGATTAGAGTCCGGGCTCCTCGCCACTACACAAAACTGGTGTAGCTTCTTCGATATCAGTAGGAGGGGGACCAGAAAACGGGGGCCATCGTTACTAACTGGGGGAAAGCAAAAGCTGAAGGGGGGAGAAAGGGGGTCAAATGATGGTACTACGTTTCTTTTCTTGCATGTAATTTTCAGTGCCCGCTCTGTCCAGTTCCGAATAATCGGGGAATCAAGTTGGCACCTTAAATACTAAAAAGGTTTTCATGCTATGCATAAGCTCTTGTGCACTAGACGCAAGCGGCGGGGCGTCACTAGGCAGTTATTTACCCTAGATGTTCAGGGGGGAGGAAGGACATTTGAACAGCAGGCAACATCTCCGCGCTTCAATCAATGGTACCTGAAATGTTTCGATGGAGCGAATGTTGACTGGCATTCACAGCCAGAGGCGGCCCAATATAATCCCGGCGCTCAGCTACAAAGAGAATTTCCCTCCCCCCCAAAAATGCACATACATAAAACATTCTTACAAAGTCTTTTTTTTTTTTAAGGGCCACGTGATTTTGTTTCCTTGGCTTCTTCGGCAGTGGTCTGGAAGTGTCAGGAAGCAGCTTTGCCGGGACCGAGGGTCCGGGCGTAGTGTTCCGACATCCCTCGAAAACACTTCGGAAATATGCTTGAGGCAAAGGGGTCCCAGCTGGAGGAATGATGGGGAGGTACACAGCAGCCCAAGGCCCCAACTGCTTACCTGCAAATTTCCCCATAAGATTGGATGAAGTCCCATCACAGAAAGCTCTTGCATCCTGGTTTTCTCTGCCCCAGTTGTGGTGTTTTTGTTGGGGGGGTTTTCCTGGTTCTTACGAAAAACAGGGAAACAGAGCATAATAAGGACCCAGCCAGGAATGTAGTGTTACGGTTGAGATGTGCTCAGGAGATGCACAACGTCCCCCAGTTACAGGGTTGCCAGCTTTGGGTTGGAAAACACCTGGAGATTTTAAGGGTGAAGTGGGGTTGTGAAGGGGAGGGGCCTCAGCAAGGTATAATGCCACAGAGTCCACCCTCCGGAGCAGCCATCTTCTTCAAGGGAACTGGTCTTGGTCGTCTGGAGGCCAGCTGTAATAGTGGGAAATCTCCAGGTGCCACCTGGAGGTTGGCAACTCTATAAAATCAGTTAGATTTGATAAATTACCTATCAGTTAAGTCAAAAGGTGTCCCTAAATCAGAAAGAGATGATTTTTACTGCAAGAATGTATTAAGAAAAGGAGATTGGATTTATACCCCGCCCTTCACTCGGAGTCTCAGAGCGGCTTACAATCTCCTTTCCCTTCCCCTCCACAGCAGACACCTTGTGAGGTAAGCGGGGCTGAGAGAGCTCTGAGAGAACTGTTCCTGAGAGAACAGCTCAGAGAGAACTTGTGATGGACCCAAGGTCACCCAGCAGCTGCATGCGGAGGAGTGGGGAATCAAACCTGGTCCTCCCAGATTAGAGTCCATGCTCCTAACCACGACACCAAACCGCAGGCGGCAAGTAACACACTTCAAGAGGCCGCCTCTATTCTTTGTCCCAGTCTTGAGAGAACATAACCACAAAGCAAAACGGCTTGCAGTGGCAGCATTCAAAAACAGCAACAGGAAAGGCAGATTTGTGAGAATCAGGCTGCGGTCAGAAGGAATGTGAGAAAAGATCTGGATTTCCCCTTCTGCAAAATGCTTTTGCATTCCATGTGGAGCTGCTTACGAACGACCTCATCTGTTCTGTACACGAACCGAGCGTGTGTCGCTTTGACAAGATTCCATGTATACATAGTATATATAGTGGATGGGGATGCAGGTTATATTTTCGGGAATTAAAAAACTGAAGCAGATTCCATTTTGGAAACTCTTGTCGCAGATCTTATCTTGGTTTAAAGTCAGGGAGAGACAACTCCTCTGACAAATTAGAGGAAAGTGGTTGTCAGAAAAACGGGGAAACTGCCCTGGAGATGCCAGCTGGAACGGCTCGATTTGTTATCCCAAACTGGGGGGGGATGAGGTTGTGTTTTAGGTTGGGCCTCAGTGAATTAGGGGTCTCATCTTGAATTTCAAGATGGGTGGGGCTGAAGGACGGGGCCAGAGCTGAACACAGCCTCCTCCTCCTTGTCCTCTCTCTCTCTCTCTCGCTCTCTCTTCCTCTCCCCGGTAGGGCCAGTTTGGTGTAGTGGTTAGGAGTGCGAATTCTAATCTGGGAGAACCGGGTTTGATTCCCCACTCCTCCACATGCAGCTGCTGGTATGACCTTGGGTCAGTCACAAGTTCCTTCAGAGCTGTTCTCTCAGGGGCAGTTCTCGAGGGAGCTCTCTCAGCCCCACCCACCTCACGGGCAGTGTTCCCTCTAAGCTGAGTTACTGTGAGCTAACACACAGTTTTTTAGCTTCCCGCTCACACATTTTTGTCTTAGCTCAGGAAGGATGGTTCTGGAGCAAACTCATTTATGTAACAGCCAAATCGCTCACTCCCAGCTTTAATGCCAGTAGCTCACACGGTAGGATTTTTGATCACAAGACTCCACAGCTTAGAGGGGGCATCGCTCACAGGATGTCTTTTGTGGGGAGCGGGAGGGAAAGGAGATTGTAAGCCGCTCTGAGTCTCCTTCGGGTACTGAAGGGTGGGGTAGAAATCCAACTACTGCTCCTCTCCCTCCTCCTCTTAGAATGAAGTGAAAGAACTGAGAACTGTGGCTCAGCCCTGAAGACTGAGATAATGGCTCTCTCTTAACATAGCCTACCTTGCAGGGTCGTTCTGCGGGATAAAGTGCCAAAGCAGGGATAGCCGCCTGGTTTCTCTAAAGAAAGAAGGGACTAGAATGGACAGATCGGTCGCAATACTGATTCCGTGGCAGAGCACAGATTTTTTTTATGTGTGGGACCACAAAAATGATCGTGGGCAAGCAATCTTGATTTCTTTATTACCGCAGGGCAAAGGACAGGGTGTCTACCTGCGTTTTCCCCCCACTTCTCTATCTAGCTCTCCATATCAGTCCGAAGGACGAGCCGGCTGACTACCGGAGACTGTCTTTACCTGTGTTTGAACAGTCTGTGCCACGCTGCCTGTCCAAATACCAGCCTGACATTTATCTGTTGGAGGATGGCTTAAGTTGTTTTCCCCAAAGAAAGTACAGAAAAGACCTCTGCGTTTTCACCAAAACTCTAGCTAGGGAAGCTTGGAAAGAGACTGACAGGTTTCTCTTTACCGCATTGGAGGAGGAGGGTGGGAAAGGGTTATTTTACCTTCTGTTACAGGTGCAGTCCTAAAGCCAGCCTGCAGATTCCACAGGATAGGGACTTAAGCCTGCACAATTTGGCAGTGCGCGCACATTAGTCCCTGGGAGGGGGCGACTAGTCAAGCATTCTAATATAATGTGGGAGTCGGAGTAGAAAGGAGCGGGATCGGACAGGGGATTGGGTTTCTCAGCCCCACTGTTTTGACCACCAGCCCCCCCCCCCCCCATTTTGATTTTGCTTCTCCCCCATGCGAATCAAATCTGTGATGTTTTATTTTCACCCCGGTTTTGTTCCCTTGCGCTTGATTTTCTCCATGAAACGCACACTTTACAATGTTGTTTGTGCATCGGGGGGAGCGTTGTGGTTAACATAAGAACATAAGACCATAAAAGAAGTCAATGTTGGAACAGGCCAACAGCCCATCCAGTCCAACACTCTGTGTCACACAGTGGCCAAAAACACCAGGTGCCCTCAGGAGGTCCAGCAGTGGGGCCAGGACACTAGAAGCCCTCCCACTGTTGCCCCCCCCCCCCTTCAAGCACCAAGACTACAGAGCATCATCTGCCCCAGACTGAGAGTTTGTATCTATCCCTTGTGGCTCATAGCCACTGATGGACCTCTGCTCCAGATGTTTATCTCCAATTTCCTCTTGATGCCGTCTGTGCTTGTAGCCACCACCACCTCCTGTGGCAGTGAATTCCACGTGCTAATCACTCTTTGGGTGAAGAAGTACATCCTTTTATCTGTTCTAACCTGACTGCTCAGCAATTTCATGGAGTGCCCACGAGTTCTTGTAGTGTGAGAAAGGGAGAAAAGGACTTCTTTCCCTACATGCTCTATCCCATGCATAATCTTGTAAACCTCAATCATGTCACCCCTCAGCCGTCGTTTCTCCAAGCTAAAGAGCCCCAAGTGCTTCAACCTTCCTTCATAGGGAAAGTATTCGAACCCTTTTATCATTCGAGTTGCCCTTTTCTGCACTTTTTCCAATGCTATAATATCTTTCTTGAGGTGTGGCGACCAGAACGGTACACAGTACTCCAAATGAGGTCGCACCATCGATTTATACAGGGGCATTATGATACTGGCTGATTTGTTTTCAATTCCCTTCCTAAGAATCTCAAATATAATAATTCCTAACCTACCTCACAGGGTTGTTGTGGGGACAACATGCAGAAAGGGAGGATGTTGTAAGCCACTGTGGATTCCCAAGGGGGAGAAAAGCGGGGTATAAATGGAGCAAGTAAAGAAATCAATCTGTTTGGCAGTGTTACTCTGAAAACATTTTACCGTGTACGTGTGTGTGGATTAAGCACATAAAATATTGTGTCGACTGCAAATAAATTTTAAAAGAACATACGGTATGCCCGCCCAGAACAAATGGATCAACAAAGCCGGCAGTAAAAATTGGAAAACTGAGATGGCAGACAAAAAATATAATTTTTTTAAGAAAGAGAGAGAGAGAAAGAGAAAGAAAGAAAGAAAGAAAGAAAGAAAGAAAGAAAGAAAGAAAGAAAGAAAGAAAGAAAGAAAGAAAGAAAGAAAGAAAGAAAGAAAGAAAGAAGAGGAGGAAGAGATTGGATTTATACCCCACCCTTCACTTAGAGTCTCAGAGCGGCTTACAAACCCCTTTCCCTTCCCCTCCCCACAACAGGCACCCTGGGAGGCGGGTGGGGCTGAGAGAGCTCTTTCAAGAACTACTCTTGAGAGAACAGCTCTGACAGACCTACGGCTTGCCCAAGGTCATCCAGCAGGTGCAAGTGGAGGAGTGGGGAATCAAACCCGGTTCTCCCAGATTAGAGCTTGCGCACTTAACCACTACACCAGACTGGCTCTCAGTTCCCCTGGAGGAAATGGCTGCTTTGGAGGGGGGCTCTCTGGCATTGTACCCCAATGAGGTCTCCGTCCTTCCCAGGCTCCATCCCCAAATCTCCAGGAGTCCCCCCACCTGGATCTGGGTCTCTCAAATTATTCCAAGAGGGTCCAGGGTGCAGCTACAACCTCCCCCCCCCCCAATCTGGATACAGGAGCCAATTAGCTGGTGGGTTTTTATATCTTCCTCCCCCCTCCCCCAATCCACCAGCCGCTTAATTAAAATGGCAATTTTCGGTCTGTGCATCAGCTTGCGACGAGCAATCCAAATAATTAATTGCCCGGCCAAAAAAAGAACAACACGGGGCCAGCCAATGTTTGCAAAATGCATCGCAGCCGTTCCCGAGCAGAGCCCTGAATGTATAAGTGGCAAATATCCCTGGTTCTGCAAAATGGTGTTGATTTAAAGCCGGGGAAACAATCGTCCCTGTCAAATGCAGGAAAGAACAGCCTGTTCGTAGCGTAGGGTGTCCTGAGGTTAACCGGTGTGGTTCGTCCAGTCACCATTAGTTAGCAGCGAGCTTAAATAAAACGACAAACGCGGGAGTGTCAATTTACCAGGTCACCCGGCTTACAAAGCTACACAGAGCCACGTTGCAAGTTTAGAGGAGAAATACTCCTCTCTTTATTTGCGAAGTATACTTTAGATAGGAAAGAGTCGGGACAGGGTAGAGTACTAACTTACTAGCTAAAGGATGGAAGCAGATGGAAAGAAGCCCATCTGCCTCATAATGCCAAGAGAGGCACGCATTTCTCTCTCTTGGTGTGTGGAGGGAGAGAGATCATCTTCACCTGAGTGAGAGAGAGGAGGAGGAAGGGGAAGTGGTCCCTGAGAACACAATCTGCATTTCAAAGGGGGCAGTGGCAGAAGAGTAAAGACAGGAAGGGACGGTCCGCGTGCCTAAATAGCCTCTCTTGCCACCAAGTCTGGAGGTCTGAGACAGGGGACATGGCACCTGGAACTTCCAAAAGGGTGCCATGGATCTTCTCTGCGCGTCCCACCCAAGGCAGGGCCACAAAACTACTGCCTCAATCCATGACAGTCCTTCAACCACAGCATGAAGCATGCCCGGAGCACTGCAAAGACATTGTTGTGTTGCAGGAAGAAGAAGAAGAAAATGACCTCTCCTCATCTGGATATTTGATATGATCCCCATCTTCAAGTACTTGAAGGGCTGTTATATAAAGGATGGTACGGAGTTGTTTTTTGCTGCCCCAGAAGGTCGGACCAGAACCAACAGGTTGGAATGAAAGAACTTCCTGAAAGTGAGAGCGGTTCCTCAGTGGGACAGGCTTCCTCGGGAGCTGGCGGGCTCTCCTTCTTGGGAGGTTTTCAAGCAGAGGCTCGGTGGGCATCTGACAGCAATGCTGAATCTGTGAACTTGGGCGGATCATGAGAGGGAAGGGCAGGAAGGGTTGCCTCGGTGCTCAGTTCTCGCGGCCCTTTCTGATACGCCCAGGGAAATGCCGACTGCCACTTTGGGGTCAGGAAGCAACTGTTCTCCAGGCCAGTTTGGCTGGAGATCCTGGAGGGGTTTTTGCCATCTTCTGGGCATGGAACAGGGGTCACTGGGTGTGTGTGGGGGGGGGAGGTATTTTTGGATTTCCTGCATTGTGCAGGGGATTGGACTAGATGACCTTGGAGGTCCCTTCCAACCCTATGCATCTATGATCCTAAGGAGGAGGAGGAGGAGTTGGTTTTTATACCCCGCCCTTCACTACCCAAAGGAGTCTCGGAGCAGCTTACAATCTCCTTCCCTTCCTCTCCCCACAACAGACACCCTGTGAGGGAGGTGGGGATGAAAGAGCTCTGCGAGAACTGTGACTGACCCTAGGTCACCCAGCTGGCTGCATGTGGAGGAGGAGTGGGGAATCAAACCCGGTTCTCCCAGATTAGAGTCCGCTACACCAAACTGAGCACCTAAGTGTTGCGGACGCACCCCAAGTTGTACCGCGTAATGTCTGGAGAGAAAGTGTTTTCGCGTGCGTATTTTCGCTGCTACATTGGTAAGATGGTATTTATAGCTCAAGGTCCTGTGAAGGGTAATGCTAAGGTACTTAGGCGTCCGGTTGTGTGTAAATCGGGTGCCATTAAGGTAGACATTCAGTTCACGGTTGGCAAGATTGTTCTTGAGACAGCAATTTGGGATGTTATTGAGGTTGTTCTTGCGGGTGGCCATCAGTGTTCCCTCTCAGGCGAGGTAGTGTGAGCTAGCTCACAGTTTTTTAAGCCTCTGGTTCACGTATTTTTGTCTCCGCTCAGGGAGGGATGGCTCCAGAGCCAACTAATTTATGCAGCAGCCCAGTCGCTCGTTCACCACTTTAATGCCAGGAGCTCCCAAAGTCAGATTCTTGCTCGCAAGACTCCACAGCTTAGAGGGAGCATTGGTGGCAGTGTGGCATTGTGGGTAGAGACCTCGCCATGATGCTCGCTGAGTGACTCACAGATTTGTTAGAAGGATAAAATCCCCGGGAATCATGGCTGGAAAATCTGTATTTCCACCTCAACAGGGATTCTTCCATTTTTCTCTGTCTCCAGAGGGGGGGCTGACGGTGGGCTGCATAGGCATCAACTTCAGGGGGGCTGGGGAGCTGGAGCCCCCCCCCTCGAACTTTTCCAGGATATGCTGAGCCTCCCCCGGAGACAATGGCCTGTAATGTCTCTGGCCCAGCCCCAGCCGCACCCCCCCAGGAAATTGGAAAGTCTACGCCCTTGGCACTGGGCTGGGAAATTTCTGGAGATTTGGGGGGGGGGGGTGGAGCCTCGGGGATTGGGGGGGGGAGTTCCCTCAGTGGGGCATAAGGCTTTAGACTCCCCCTTCAAAAGCAGCCATCTTCTCCAGGGGAACTGATCTTGGTCGTCCGGAGATCAACTGTTATAGCGGGAGATCCCCAGGTGTCACCTGGAGTCTAGCAACCCGCCGATCAGTTGTGATTGCAGGCCATTGCTGGGCCTCACCTGGAGGCTGCTTGCCTCCTTAAAGACAGGCAGAGAAATTCAGCTCCGTTCCGCAACCCGAAACAGGAACATAAACTTCCCAGCATCTGCGGGGGTGTTTTGAAATCAAAAGAGGCCTCCTAGCAAGACAATTCTTTCCCTTTCGCACTCCACCATCCCGCCAATCTGGAGACCAGAGATAACCCTCTGGAAAAACAACTCCCTCCATGTGAAATGGGGATGGCTGGGGGGGGGGAAGGATTATAAAAAGAGCATTTAGAGCGGTTATCTTGATGTCTCCCTTGGAGCCAGGCTGCAAGGCCCGGAACGATCGTCGCAGTTTTCCCGAGGACGTTTTCTTATCTCCGCACTGGGGAGGATGATTTTTATGGGCTGCGGCCTGCACGCAATTCGCAAATAAGTGACTTTTGGAGAGACGGAAAAAGGAGGGCAAGGGAAATTCAGCAATCCCCACCCACGAGATTCCCCCATGTGCGAAAACTACCCTTGCAGAGGGAGAAATGAAATCACTCAGCCAAATTTGGGAAAAGGTCCAGGTGATCAGCTGTGTTGGTCTGAAGCAGTAGAACAAATTTAGAGGTGAGCACCTTTAAGACCAACAAAGGTTTATTCAGGGTATGAGCTTTCTTTGCACACGACAGCTCATCCCTTGGATAAACCTTTGTTGGTCTTAAAGGTGCCACTGGACTCTCAATCTGTTCTTGGGCAAGGGCCCACATTTCTGTACTTAAAACTGTGGATCAGGGCCCGAGGGTTGCCCTAGAACCGGGTTCGGACTGCAACCCGGAAACGAGGACCCTCGCTGGGTGTTGCCTTGAGTGCCTGTAACTGCCATTGTTAAATGTTTATGTCATGGTTTTTAAAATCTTTGCTGTATTTATTGGTATGATGTAACCCACCCCGAGCCCGTTAGCAGGACGGGCAGGATATAAATGTGAAAATAAATAAATAAATATAAATAAATAAGTCAAAATGCGGGAAGCGGCTCTGGGTCAGCCGACAGAAATGGCTGCCTCCTCCTAGACCCACCTGCCTGTGATTTGAGATTATCGTCCGGTGCCCTAACTCTGTATGCTCACTGGGAAGGAGGCCAGGTTAGTTGGCATGCGGAGCAGGGCCCTGTCCGTGGTGGCCCCTCCGATTTATGGAACTCCCTGCCTCAGGATGTCTGCCCCCCCGTAGTCACCACAGGCCTTCGAGAAGGTGCTAGAACACGCCTGGCCTGTCATTGTTTTATCCCTCAGCCTTACTTGGTTCTACTGCCGGCTTCGTTCTTGCTATTATTTATTTATTTTAACTTATTTAATTATGTGGTTTATACCCCACTTTTCTCCCCAAGGGGAACCCGAAGCGACTTGCACTGTTCTCCTCTCCTCCACTTAATCCTCACCACAGCCCTGCGAGGTAGGTTAGGCAGATAACAGTGGCTCCACCGAAGGGGCGGAGGGAGAACCATTGGCGGGCATCTTCCTCACTGCTCGAATGATCCCTGCGGGGTGTGCATGCTGTTTGTGGAAAGGTCGTTACACAGCAATAAACTCTGGCCCAGACTGAGTGTCCAGGATGAATGCACTTAACTGGCCCCGATCTTTGTCAATATTAGACTTCCACACCTGACTGCAGATGAGATCCTTGCTTCTGACATTGATTGGCCTCAGAAGGGGGGGGGGATATTATATGGCCCTTTTTGATGTCTGCCTCTTTGGCAGGAGTCCCGCTTTCTCCTGCCTGGCGTGTTCCGGAAGCGATTGTGACAATTCCAAAGAGACGGGGTTCTCCCTTCGCTGCCACCAGCTGCCTGTACATCCCACCTCTGAAAAGAGGAGGAGGAGGAGGGGAAAAGATTGGATTTATACTCCACCCTTCAATACCCAAAGGAGTCTCAGAGCAGCTTACAATCTCCTTTCCCTTCCCCTCCCCACAACAGACACCCTGGGAGGTAGGTGGGGCTGAGAGAGCTCTCTCAAGGACTGCCCTTGAGAGAACAGCGGTGAGAGATCTTGTGACTGACCCAAGGTCACCCCGGCAGCTGCATATGGAGGAGTGGGGAATCAAACTTAGTTCTCCCAGATCAGAGTCCGCGCTTCTAACCACTACACCAAACTGGCTCTCTACAGTCTCTCCTCAGACTCCCAGATTAGAGTCTGCACTCTTAACCGCTACACCAAACTGGCTCACGCACAAACACTCACCCCCCCCCCCAAAAAAAACAACAACCCTGTCTTTCTTGTGAACAACGAACGTTCCTTCCCTCACAAAACCTTTCCCTCAGCCTACAAAGACGGCTCTTTTGGAGAGTCCATGGCTCCAAAAGTGTTCAGGGTGGTGTGTGTGATCTCCTCTAACGACTAAGAAAGCAGCATTTTCTTCCCCAGTCCGTCCAGAGGGTCCGTCAGTGCCAAAGCCGTTCCATGCAGGCTGGACCCCCAGTGGGTCCGACACTTCACCCGCCTGTTCCTGGGCCATTAAAATGACGCTCAGTCCTATCAGACATGGCAAAGGGTGTGCACCCCCCACCCCCGGGCCCTGCTTGTTCACAGAGCCACTGTGATTATTGTAATGCATCAAATTTAATTAGCAATTTCAGAGAAGCTTTTAATGCATCAATTACTGCCAAGAGACAAGTAAGCGACCTTTCGCGGCCGCCATTCTCTGACGCTGGTGTCTAAATATCTGTTGCTGCCAGAGAGGGAAAGCAGAAATCTTGTGTTTTTTTGAAACTGGGGGAGGGGGCTGAGCTAACATCTGACGGAAGGGAAGACACTCTTCCTCTGGGACCCGGGGATGAGCCCCCCCCCATCAAGAACCGGGGCCGACATCCAAAAATATCCCCCCTCACAAAAACCCAGAGGGGAAAAAAGAAATCGTGAGAGCCAGTTTGGTGTCGTGGTTAGGAGCGGCACAACTTGAACCTGGGAAAACCAGGTTTGATTCCCCACTCCTCCACATGCAGCCAGCTGGGCGGCCTTGGGTCAGTCACAAGTTCTCTTGGAGCTGTTCTCTCAAGGGCAGTCCTCGAAAGAGCTCTCTCAGCCCCACCTGCCTCCCAGGGTGTCTGTTGTGGGGAGGGGGAGGGAAGGGAGATCATAGGCCACCCTGAGACTCCTTCGGATAGCGAACAGTATTCCCTCTCAGCTGCGTTAGCGTGAGCTAGCCAACAGTTTTTTAGCCTCCAGCTCACACACTTTTGTCTTCGCTCAGGAAGGGTGGCTCCAGAGCAAACCAATTTATGCAGCAGCCAAATGGTGCGGAGGGCGGGATATAAATGTAAATAAATGTAAATATAAAAATAAATAAATCGCTCGCTCACAACTTTAATGCTGGTAGCTCACAGAGTAGAATGTTTGCTCACAAGTCTCCACAACTTAGAGGGAGCGTTGGTAGTGAAGGGTACGATATAAATCCAGTCTCCTCTTCCTCCTCCTCCTCCTCCTCCTCCACCCTCCTCACTCTGTCCTTGAACAACCCTCCCAAATATCATACCACAAACTCGTTTCTGTAACACCCCAGGTTGTTTTTTTTAAAATCACCATGGCATGGAAGAGGGCAAACGTTGGTGTTCAAGAAACTTGCACTGCCTGATTCAAAAATCATTTCTCTCGGGTGGTCGGAGTGGTATAGTCCTAGCCTCCCGCCTCAGGACTATACCACTTTCTTCTCCTATGTGTTTAGGGCCGGCCTGGTAGCTCCAGGTCAGGAGGAGACCAGTTTGAACTTCTAACAGGCAGTGCTAAGAGGAGGGAGGGCAGGGAGGGACAGCACTGTGCGAGCTCGCATCTCCTCGAGTATCACTGCCTGCTCCCTGCATATGGATGTGTTTTCCCCTTTGGCTCCACGTGTCCTGTGATCTGTGCACTGTATCCCAGGCACATTTGCATCCCAAATCAGCTCCGTTGCTATGAGATGCAGGCTGCCTCGGGATACCGGGCTCATCCCTCCTTTCTCCCCCTTCCCTCTGCCACCCTCTCCTGAGGGAGTTGTGTTTTAATTCTCCCCAGGATAGCAAAAAGAAACCCCCATAACTTCTTGCCTTTTCCAAGCCTTCAGCCAACAGTTTGGGCTTCTGATCCATCGGGAACAACCACCTTTAAGTTCCTCTTGACAGGTTCATTGCACACATTCTGCAAAGCCTGTTTCGTGTTTGTTTGCCAAGATGATAACTGGATGTTGCCAGTATTCAAAGTTGGGTTCAGTGCTTTGTCTTTGCCAATCACTGGGTAAACAGGAAAGTTGCTATATACGATAGTCCACTCTGCCTCGGGTTAACTGTCCACAGTCTTTGCCATCACCAGCAACCTTCCAGGACATTCAATGGCTGATCTCAAAATAGCTGCTTTATTGCAAAGGAACTTCAGAAACAGAATGGAAAGGGAAACTGCTGAATTACAAGTTATTACACTCGGAAGAAACACCCCTCCAGGACTTAACAGGGATATTGGTTTCTTATCCCATTACATATGCTAACTCGTTCAGTCCTCACATATGTATTCTCACCAAGAAGGGCTATACGTATTTTAATGTTTCTTTTTAAATAGTGTATTATAATTGTGATTATACTGCAATACAACATTCTATTGATCTCTGACATAACACTGCACCCCAGGAAAAGGATTCTGTCAGCTAACTCCATGTTTTAGTGAAGCAAAATGTTACTTTAAAAAAAAATCTCAGTTTACTACTCCTGCTTCATTCCACAAAGGTTCCTGGAATCAGGGGCCGGAAAAAATACAAAGACAGCAAAGGAAAATGAACAAAGTTTGAGTCCAGGGGCACCTTCAAGACCAACAAAGTTTTACTCAAGGTATAAGCTTTTGTGTGCAGGCACACTTCTGTACCTGTATCTGAAGAAGTGGGCATGCTCTGCAGTAGTGAAATCCCCCACGTTGAGGATTTTAAAACTGTGTGTTATGTGAAATTTTCCACAGTAGATTTTTCCTCACCAGGTGCAAACCCGAAGTTTTCTTACCCCGAGTTTTCGGAATCCCCAGTTTTAGCAAATTCTGAAAACTCGGGGTAAGAAGGGGGAAACTTTGGGTTTGCACCTGGTGAGGAAAAATCTACTGTGGAAAATTTCACATAGCGCAGTTTTAAAAACGGCAATGTGGGGAATTTCGCTACTGCGGATATGGGCCAAGTGGGATCCAGGCCTTTTGGCTCTCTACAGAGGCCGTTCTCTGTACAAGCGAATAAATGGGTACAAATCTGAGGTTACAAACTGGCCACAGTCTGAAGAGACCAAGAGAAGGATTCGGTCTCATGCTGCACTTCATTGCAAACACAAAGCTTCCAAGAGGGAATTCAGTGTGGCATTTTGGAACTGGGATTTATCTGCAGATTGGCTTCTGTTCAACGTGGACCTAACTGGGATTGGAAGGTTCTTTTATACAGTAGCTGTTGAATGAAAATAGCCCAAGATCCTAAGATTCTCACCAATGTATTAGTTCTCTGCAGACCAACGGCAGCCTAACTTATTCATTTTGCTTCATTCATACCCAACCTTTCCCCCACAATGGGGACTCAAAGCAGCTTACGTTGTTCTTCTCGCCTCCATTTTATCCTCACAACAATCTTGTAGGGTAGGTAGGGCTGGGAGTGTGTGTCCAAGGTCACCCAGCGAGCTCCCATGGCTCAAATGCGGATTCAAACCTGGGTCTCCCAGCTCCCGGTCTTGCACTCTAACCAGAACACCAAACCGACTATCTTGTATTTCATGGCTTATTTTTTGTTTTCTTCTACTCGTGCATCAATCTATATCAGCTAACAGAGGATAGCACTTCATGAACTGGACGAAGTAGCCCAGAGTCTACAGTTGTCCGTGCCGTTATAAATCTGCTCGTACTTAAGAGGCCCGAGGACTCTGATTCTTGATTAAAGAAGTTGGGTATTCTTCAAGAGGGCACAGGGCAGTCGCCTTCCTGGTTAGTGGGTGAGTTCTGGAACAACCCAATGATCTATAATGAGTGCAGAACCCGCAGGGCAGAGGTAACATTGCCGCTCTCATCACAAGCAATCCTTGGGATTTCACTCCAGGGCCTCTTTTCCCATCCTCCTCTGCAAAGCTTTCTTCCCACTCGCGTCCAGAAATACCACCAAGCCATGCATGTCTGGTTCCCCATTAAAATTAGCTCTTGTGACTCATTCTTTTCTTCTGATGTTACGCTATAGAGGCAACCCCTTATCAATTCCCCTCTGTTCTCCGTTTGGCTCTCCCCACGCCTCGCAGGGCTGCAGACGCCGCCTCCTTGGCACTGGGACTGGGGCCCCTCGCCAGCAGGGGGAAAGAACAAACCACGGGGAATCCTAAAATTAAGCTCCATGGGATTATCCATCCAGTCCCAAACTGGCACTTCGCGACTCTGTACCATTGCAGATCATACCAGGACCGGCCAAGGAGCTCACACAAATGGCTGGGGGTTTGGGGGTAAGAATGCTGGGGGATATTTTGAGAATCCCGCTATCTTACAGGATGATGTGAAACCAGCCCTTTCTCAGCTGGCTTGCTCCTGGATGCCTCAGAGAGCAAAGAAGAAGAGGAGGAGGAGATTGGATTTATAGCCCGCCCTTCACTACCCAAAGGAGTCTCAGAGCGGCTTACGAGCTCCTTTCCCTTCCCCGCCCCACAACAGACACCCTGTGAGGTCCATGGGGCTGAGAGAGCTCTCCCGAGAACTGCTAAGTTTACCGATCCCTGCTAGCAGCAATGTTTTAATTAGTCATGTTTCTACACGGGTGATGTCGTACTTGCCTGATTTTTGGCAAGATCCATTCCAGCATTAATTAATAAATTTCCCAGGAGATTCTAAATTTTCTTGTAATTGAGCCCTGGACTTTACATGGGCAAATTTATCAGTGGAGAAAAGCAAATTTCAATGCACAACTGTCCCGTTTATTAGGATGTCACCGTCCTGTTCGATACGATTGCATATGATCGTTCTTCACACTTCCTGCCGTTTCAGAGGCTGCAGGTAATTCACGCATTCAGCTCCGAGTTACTGTGCTTTGGGTACTCCAGTGCCAAGAGACCAGGCGACGTACAAACTGATCTCCCATGCCTCTGATGCTTTTAAATTCCTGTGGTTTTTTTTGGAGGGGGGGGGATGTTTCTGTTCCACACATGTTTTGCTCCCTCTGGTGGTCAATTTGATATTACACCGGTTTATTTCCGGCATATCTCCCTGCAGATTTAAACTGCAGGGTTTTTAATGCTGGAAATGAACTGTTAATATTGAATCAATCACTAGAGCGAGCAGAATGTGTGCACAACAAGGGGGAAAACTCTGAAGAAACAGAAATTTAGAAGTGAGGGAAATAAGAACGTGGAAATGCCCAATGGCAGGGGACCAAAGGGTTAAAAGGGAACCAAAGGGTTCAAGCTTCCCTCTCTTCCTAGAATATTTCCCTTGACAAAGCAATCCCAGGAGCTGTTTTTGCAAAATTCCACTGCAAACCTATGTAATCTCGGGGTAATGTGTGAAACGCCATCAGGTATTTGCCATCTGGGCAAGTGATGCTCTGTATTCTTGGTGCTTGAGGGGGAACAGTGGGAGAGCTTCTAGTGTCCTGGCCACACTGGTGGACCTCCTGATGGCACCTGGTGTTTTTGGCCACTGTGTGACACAGAGTGCTGGACTGGATGGGCCATTGGCCTTATCCAACATTAGCTTCTCATATGTTCTTAAATTCTAGGTATTTGCAGCATCCAATAATTTTTTTAAATTTTATTTTAATTTTCCACAATACTTACATTATTCATACAAATGCTTTGTCCATAACACACATATCTTATTACAATGATCCTTTATGAAAATCATACTTCTATATATTTCTCTATATGCAGATCATCCATCCTTCCGTATATAGCTCTTAAACTGTCAAACACACTAAATTTCTTAGTACCTACCTATCCCACATTATTCCAAGATTTTGTATCTTCTAACATTAATTACTAAATCATTTATAAATAGATATATAGTTACAAACACAAAATAAGAAGAAAAAAATAGAATAAACAAAAATTATACAGTACACAATACCCACAACCACCAGTAAAGATGCATATTACTACTCAGTTAAAATTTTGGAGTCATTTATCTTTTATCCATCCGTAAGATTTTGACCAAGTATTCTGAAATAATCTTTTCTCTTTTTAATGAATTATTTGGCTTAATTTATCCATTTCAGCAAGTTCTAATAGTTTATAAATTATTTCCTCTGAAGAGGGAACGGTTTCAGATTTCCAGTTTTTTGCCCAACCAATTCTCGCTGAGGTAAATATATAGACTACAAATATCACATCACCTCGATCATGACCCTCGGGGAGCATATTTAACAAATAGATTTCTGGTAAAAGTGGCAAATTAATATCTAGAATTTCTAATATTAATTTTTGTATCTTACTCCAGAAAGACTGCACTTTTACACATCGCCACCACATATGAAAAAATGTTCCTATATTTTTCCCACATTTCCAGCAGAGATTTGAGACATTAACATAGCATTTGTCTATCTTGTCAGGAGACCGGTGCCATCTATAAAACATCTTATATAGATAAGACACGGCACTTGTATATTTCAAAGTTTTCCAAATCTTCGACCACTCTTCTAAATCTATTGTATAATCAAAATCCTTCATCCAAGAAACCATTGTACTTTTTACCGTTTCATCTTGCATCTCATCTGCTAATAAAATCTTATATATTTTTTGTATATCTTTCTCATACGAAGTTAACCAAGCTCTATCAAAGTCACTTCTTGAGTCTAAAAATCCTACTTTCTTATCCAAATCATATCTAGATTGTAATGGATATTTTTCCAACCACGACAACTGAACCTGTTTTATCATTAGATTATCTACGTTTTTCAAGTTATTAGCTTTACCCAGCAACACGTCGTAACTTGCCCTATTATGGTTACTAACTAATGCAGGTTTTAGAAATGCCTCTAGCAGAGATACCCATTTAGGAATCTTCTGATAATATATCCTTTTTATATCTAGCCAGATTTTTATTAATGCACCCCTTTAAATATGCTGGTGGAAGTCTGAATGCACTTTCTCCTTCTCATACCAAATGTAAGC
Organism: Lepidodactylus listeri; assembly: GCA_029233225.1. Lineage (NCBI taxonomy): Eukaryota > Metazoa > Chordata > Lepidosauria > Squamata > Gekkonidae > Lepidodactylus > Lepidodactylus listeri. Next base: position 3,760,331 of record JARCFY010000022.1, read on the forward strand.
ATGCCATTCCATATATAAATCGTGGCCCTCCAGTGCTAATCCTCTTAAAGTCTTCCAAATTTATCCATTACTTAATCCACACCAAGGATGCAGCTTGATAGTAGAGTTTCCAATTTGGCATACCAAAGCCTCCTCTCTCCTTCCTATCTTGTAACAACTTCCACTTTATCCTTGGTTTTTTAGGATACCATAGAAAAATCCTAATTACTTTATCCAGTTCCCCAAAAAAGTGAAACACAAAGTCTAACCTCTGGCATTTCCAAATACAAAAAAAATAAGGAGGGAAAACCAAAGCTGTGTTTTATACAGACACTGAACTGAGGTCTGCAAGAGTTTCAGCGCAGTTTGCCCCTTGCTGGGAAGCCGATTCCTCGTCCCGAAGAGCACACTTGGGTTTCTCGCATGAGTTTGGAAATCCAGCCTCACCCCACCACCCCCTTAAGAAGCCCTTCACAAATGCCACTGTTTTAATTAAGAGAACGCAGCTGGTGCAGAGGATTAAAAATGACAAGAGCATCTCTACGTTGCTACTCCAGCTCTCGCCGCAGATAATGACAGTGGGTTTTACTAAGCTGAGCGATACGAAGTCTTTACGGCAACAAGCAAATGGAATTTGCCACACTTCAGCGAGGAAACGAGCGAATGATTGTCTCAGAGTGTAAGACACGCATCGCCCCCGAGCTTCTTAATTCTTCTTCAAGCGCGCATAAGAAGGCTGTGGGGGGAATGTGTCTGTTGGAGACATCAAGGGGAGAACAGAGTGCATTCCAAAGGGAGCCAAGTCCAATTCTCTGGCTCGAGTGAAGACAGGTTTCACCACGCACCTGCATCGCACCTTAAATCACAAGCCACGTGGCAGAGTGTGGCTACCGTTCATGACTTGCTGTTACTGATCATGGGGGGGGGACCCCCAGGTCCTCATGTGGAACAGGAAGAGGCACAGGAACCAAGGTCCAACCCACACAAACATATACAGGACAACAGGCAGAAGAGGAGCAACCAATCAGGGATCCGAGGAAAGAGGAGGAGGTTTGACAACAGGCTCAAGAGGTGCAACCAATCATACCTTTGGGACCACCTTTCTCAATGTGTCGTAAAAGAGCGCTACATCCCTCAGTATGTCCCTCAGTATGTCCAGCAATAAGAACCTGCTTGTGGTCTCCAGCCTGAGAGAGGACCAGCTGTCCTTGACTAGGGCGAGGGCCTTCTCAGCCCTGGTCCTTGCCTGGTGGAATTCTCTGCCAGAGAATATCCATGCCCTATGGGATCTATTACCTTTCCGTAGGGCCTGGAAGGCAGAGATGTTCCGCCAGGCCTTTGGTTGAGGACAGTCATGGCTGGCACTCTCGTACACTCCTACTCACCCCTCCACACTCCCTTCACACAGGGGACCGGAGGGAACACATTCTCACCCTGACAATATAAAGTACCACCTGGATAATGTATTGTTTTTAGCAGTTTTAATGGCATTCAGTTGGATTATTAGTGTGTCTGTTCTTATGTCAGCTGCTCAGAGCTGTGCTTGCAGGGAAGGGCAGCCTCACAAGCTGCATCTCGTGAACAAATTAAATAAATCAGGGATCCAAGAAAAGAGGGGTGCATTTGTTAACAGGCTCTAGAGGAGCAGCCAATCAGGGATCCAAGAAAAGAGGGTTGAGTTCGACAACAGGCTCAGGAGGTGCAACTAATTAGCGATCCAAGAAAGAAGGGGTGAGTTCGACAACAGGCTCAGGAGGTGCAACTCATCAGGGATCCACGAAAAGAGGGGTGAGTTCGACAACAGGCTCAGGAGGTGCAACTCATTAGAAATCCAAGAAAGGAGGGGTGAGTTTGACAACAGGCTCAGGAGGTGCAACTCATCAGGGATCCAAGAAAGGAGGGGTGAGTTTGACAACAGGCTCAGGAGGTGCAACTCATCAGGGATCCAAGAAAGGAGGGGTGAGTTCGACAACAGGCTCAGGAGGTGCAACTCATCAGGGATCCAAGAAAGGAGGGGTGAGTTCGACAACAGGCTCAGGAGGTGCAACTCATCAGGGATCCAAGAAAGGAGGGGTGAGTTCGACAACAGGCTCAGGAGGTGCAACTCATCAGGGATCCAAGAAAGGAGGGGTGAGTTCGACAACAGGCTCAGGAGGTGCAACTCATCAGGGATCCAAGAAAGGAGGGGTGAGTTCGACAACAGGCTCAGGAGGTGCAACTCATCAGGGATCCAAGAAAGGAGGGGTGAGTTCGACAACAGGCTCAGGAGGTGCAACTCATCAGGGATCCAAGAAAGGAGGGGTGAGTTCGACAACAGGCTCAGGAGGTGCAACTCATCAGGGATCCAAGAAAGGAGGGGTGAGTTCGACAACAGGCTCAGGAGGTGCAACTCATCAGGGATCCAAGAAAGGAGGGGTGAGTTCGACAACAGGCTCAGGAGGTGAAACTCATCAGGGATCCAAGAAAGGAGGGGTGAGTTCGACAACAGGCTCAGGAAGTGCAACTCATCAGGGATCCAAGAAAGGAGGGGTGAGTTCGACAACAGGCACAGGAGGTGCAACTCATCAGGGATCCAAGAAAGGAGGGGTGAGTTCGACAACAGGCACAGGAGGTGCAACTCATCAGCGATCCAAGAAAGGAGGGGTGAGTTCGACAACAGGCTCAGGAGGTGCAACTCATCAGGGATCCAAGAAAGGAGGGGTGAGTTCGACAACAGGCTCAGGAGGTGCAACTCATCAGCGATCCAAGAAAGGAGGGGTGAGTTCGACAACAGGCTCAGGAGGTGCAACTCATCAGGGATCCAAGAAAGGAGGGGTGAGTTCGACAACAGGCTCAGGAGGTGCAACTCATCAGCGATCCAAGAAAGGAGGGGTGAGTTCGACAACAGGCTCAGGAGGTGCAACTCATCAGCGATCCAAGAAAGGAGGGGTGAGTTCGACAACAGGCTCAGGAAGTGCAACTCATCAGGGATCCAAGAAAGGAGGGGTGAGTTCGACAACAGGCACAGGAGGTGCAACTCATCAGGGATCCAAGAAAGGAGGGGTGAGTTCGACAACAGGCACAGGAGGTGCAACTCATCAGCGATCCAAGAAAGGAGGGGTGAGTTCGACAACAGGCTCAGGAGGTGCAACTCATCAGGGATCCAAGAAAGGAGGGGTGAGTTCGACAACAGGCTCAGGAGGTGCAACTCATCAGCGATCCAAGAAAGGAGGGGTGAGTTCGACAACAGGCTCAGGAGGTGCAACTCATCAGGGATCCAAGAAAGGAGGGGTGAGTTCGACAACAGGCTCAGGAGGTGCAACTCATCAGCGATCCAAGAAAGGAGGGGTGAGTTCGACAACAGGCTCAGGAGGTGCAACTAATCAGGGATCCAAGAAAGGAGGGGTGAGTTCGACAACAGGCTCAGGAGGTGCAACTAATCAGGGATCCAAGAAAGGAGGGGTGAGTTCGACAACAGGCTCAGGAGGTGAAACTCATCAGGGATCCAAGAAAGGAGGGGTGAGTTCGACAACAGGCTCAGGAGGTGCAACTCATCAGGGATCCAAGAAAGGAGGGGTGAGTTCGACAACAGGCTCAGGAGGTGCAACTCATCAGGGATCCAAGAAAGGAGGGGTGAGTTCGACAACAGGCTCAGGAGGTGCAACTCATCAGGGATCCAAGAAAGGAGGGGTGAGTTCGACAACAGGCTCAGGAGGTGCAACTCATCAGCGATCCAAGAAAGGAGGGGTGAGTTCGACAACAGGCTCAGGAGGTGCAACTCATCAGCGATCCAAGAAAGGAGGGGTGAGTTCGACAACAGGCTCAGGAGGTGCAACTCATCAGCGATCCAAGAAAGGAGGGGTGAGTTCGACAACAGGCTCAGGAGGTGCAACTCATCAGCGATCCAAGAAAGGAGGGGTGAGTCTGACAACAGGCTCAGGAGGTGCAAGTAATCAGGGATCCAAGAAAAGAGATATGGGCTTGGTGGGTCCATTTCAGGGGATCACACTTTCCAAAACCTGAGCCTCTGACCCCACTGAACAGCACTGGGCTGGATTCTATTAATCTCCCTCCCCAGTGGAGAATCCAGCCCAGTGCTGTTCAGCCACAGGGATGTTCCCACATTTCACAGCGTCCCTGGTGGGACTAGAAAGTCCAGCTTCCTTTTACGGTTTCCCCACACTAAGGACAGAGCAGACACCAAGTGATAGAATTGTTCTTTTCATTGTATTGTTCTAATTGTATTTTAATTGCATTGCATTAATTCTGTAGTTTTAATTGTATTGACTGGGTGTTTTACTGTTTTCCCCTGACCTTAAATTGTTTTATGCAATGTTTTATCTGATTGTGTTGTACACTGCCCTGAGCCCAGTCCTACTGGGGAGGGAGATTAATAAATTCAATGAATCAATCAATCAATTAATTAAAACTGGCCCCTTTTTTGCATCAATTGCATAAAAATAGCACCAAAAACAGTACAAAAATGCCCAAACCAACAAGGGAAAACAGGCAGCGGGAACACAGGTCTCCTGATTTTGCATGGCAACTTAAAAGAAACAAAAGCCATAAATACATTTACAGATCCCCGGTTCTGCAACATTGATTGACGAATTGATTTTAGGCGAAACCATCTGGCGTCCTCCGGGCCACGTCAGGTTAACCTGCTCTAGACCTCGAGCCCGTTGGCAAGGTTCGGAACACGTCATCACCCTGCTAATCCAGAAGGCTTCTGAGCATGCATGTAGCCGATCTCAAGAGCTCACTTGACTCCCATGTCCAAACCACAAGGCCTTCTGGGGGCTCGGGGAATAGTCCCTGGCATATCATCTGGGATCTGCTAACATTTCCTGGAAAGGGACCCAATTTCTTCCAGGAGTTCCTATTACCCATCTTTGTTAAAATGCCAAGACGCTTTCTTTCGGGCGAAGGTCAGAGGACAGTTCCAAGCGCAATCCTGGTCCTGTAGATTGCCCGTTCTGACATCGTCTTCTTTTCACCTGCCGTGCAGACTTTCTCCCTCTTTTCCAAGCCTTATCCCCGCTCTGTTCTTGGAAAGGCTTCCTGATTTCCTACCCCCTTGACTCTTGCTGGTCCCTTTCCTATCCAAAGGGTACTTCTCAAATAAAGAGAGAAGTATTTCTCTTCTAATCTTGCATTGTGGCTCTGCGTAGCTATGTAAGCTGAGTAACCTGGGAAAGGGATGCTCCTGCATTTGTCGCTTTATTTAAGCCCTCTGCTAACTGGTGGTGACTGGACGAACCACACTGGTTAACCTCTACAGAATCCCCACCCCACCCACATCTTTAGAACTCAGGCCTGTGTCAACAATACCTGACTCCTTCTAACACTGACTCCTTAGCCTGGTTAGCAAGGAGGGCTGCCGGGTCTCCCTGGCCACCGACAGGGGATGGCGGGTAGGGGTGCCAGATTCAGGGTGGGAAACTCCTGGAGACTTGGGGGTGGGACCTGGGGAGGACAGGAGCCTCAGCGGGGTACAGTGCCATAGAGTCCGCCCTCCGGTGCATCCATTTTCTCCAAGGCAACAGAGAGCCCGTTTGATGTAGTGGTTAGGAGCGCGAACTCTGAGTCTTCTGGGAGAACCAAGTTTGATTCCCCGCTCCTCCACATGTAGCTGCCGGTGTGACCTTGGGTCAGTCACAAGTTGTCTCAGAGCTGTTCTCTCGCAAGCAGTCCTCAAAAGAGCTCTCTCAGCCCCACCCGCCTCACAGGGTGTCTGTTTGTGGGGAGGGGGAGAGAAAAGGAGATTGTAAGCTGCTCTGAGACTGCTTCGGGTAGTGAAGGGCGGGGGATAAATCCAATCTCCTCCTCCTCCTCCTTCTTCATTAGTCTGGAGATGAGCTGTAATTCTAGGGGATCCCCAGGTCCCACCTGGAGGCTGGCATCCCTGTTAGCGAGATCTCTCATCCCCACTGGATTAAGACGAAAACTCATTTCAGAAACGCAGCCCTGATCGGTCCACCTTCTGGACTGTTCCCCCACCCCTTCATTGCCACTCATTCGGAGAACATCTTAGAGAGCGAGTGAAACATGCCAGGAGCGAGGGATACATTTATGATACCATCCAAGATTTCTCACATTTCCCTTATTCGTTACTCTCTGGGCACTCTGCCGTCTGTTGATTCCCATACAAATTCTAGCCCGCAGCTGTTTTTTTGTGTGTGTGTGTGTGTGTTGTGTGTGTGGTTTTTGCTTTGGGGGGGGGGCGGGATAGCAACCCAGGGCTTCTCTGTCTGTAAATGAAAACAGAGAGAATTTGTGAATGAAACCCCGGCCCCGAGACTGCAGCCGCACCATTGGCGTTTTGAAATCGACGATACCCTCCCCACTTTAATAAAAGAGCCATCTCGGACCTAAGCCGTGTCAGCAGCACGCTAATAATCGCTTCCCTCATCGCAGATAACTGGGATTAAACGCGGGTTTCGCATCTCTGTTTGCCGGCAGAAACCGAGCGGCTGCTTGACCGGCCCGCCTGTGTTCGCAGCAAATCGGGATTTGATTCAAGGCTTCCTGCATCAAGAAAGCGGCAACAAAGCCAGCTGTATCTTAAGTCGGACTCAGTATTGTCTGTCCTGGTTAGCAGCGTCTCGGGGAAGGAGTTCGGTTTCTCATCATGAGAACATAAGAACATGAGGGAAGCCATGTTGGATCAGGCCAGTGGCCCAGCCAGTCCAGCACTCTGTATCACACAGTGGTCAAAACCCAGGGGCCACCAGGAGGTTCACCAGTAGGGCCAGAACTCCAGAAGACTTCCCACCATTGCCCCCCAAGCGCCAAGAAGACAGAGCATCACTTCCCCAGACACAATAAAAGAAGCAGTGTTGGATCAGGCCAATGGCCCATCCAGTCCAACACTCTGTGTCACACAGTGGCCGAAATCCAGGTGCCATCAGGAGGTCCACCAGTGGGGCCAGAACTCCAGAAGCCCTCCCACTGTTGCCCCCCAAACACCGAGAAGACACAGCACCACCTCCCCAGATATAGGAACACAAGAGAAGCCGTGTTGGATCAGGCCAATGGCCCATCCAGTCCAACACTCTGTGTCACACAGTGGCCAAAACCCAGGGGCCATCAGGAAGTCCACCAGCAGAGCCAGAAGCCCTCCCACTGTTGCACCCCCCCTCCCCCCCAAGCACTAACAATGCAGAGCATCACTGCCCCAGACAGAGTGTTCCATCTAGACCTTGTGGCTAAGAGCTATGGAACGACCTCTGCTCCATCGCCTGCTTTCTGCCTCTTTTAACTGGAAGTGTTGGGGATCGAACCTGGGACCTTCTGCATGCAAAGCCCCCGCTCTGCCAATAAGCTGCTGCACTTCCCTAGGTACCTCCCTGGAAGATTGAGGGGAACACGCAAGGACGGCTTGGGCTCCATCTGCCAGAGCTTGTGACGGACCCAGCCGACGATAGTTCATCAGACGGTGTCGGATGAGATTCCTGCCTGCCTCAGAGTCCTCTATGATACCAGCGGTTGAGAAACCCGGCTAATTAAAGGTGTCGCTTGACCTCCCGCAACACCTTTGGGTCCCCCGCGTGAAATCACGGAGGCTGCCAAGGAAAGCGTTGGCTGATTTTCTCAAAAAGAAGGGGAGACGGGCAGACAGGTGTCGATGAGAAAAGAAAGCTCTGCGCATAATGCTCGGCAAAGAGACGTGAGCCTCCGTGCGGCACGCGCCACTGTGCCGCAGATTCCACTGAGTCATCTGTAGAAGAGAGCCCGGGAGGAACAGACGGGGGCTATGCTCCACTGTAGCAGGCGCCCGTTCCCCCCAACACATAGACAGGGAGAATCGAATGTTTGCAATGAGGGTCTAATTTGGGAAGGGCACATTGTTTTTGGGGGGGCCTTCCACCCACTGCACCTGCTGTACCCCTTTTGGGGGGTCTCAGGCTGGTGGCACAAAGTTGTGTTGCTACCCTGGGTAGGAGATTCTTTTGCAAACGCCTGCCCCATACGTGCATCTTATTCTGTGCAAAAGGGCAATCAGTTGTGATAAACTGTGATGGGACTCCGGCTCAGTGGTCGAAGACCCCCGGGTTCGATTGCCGGCATCTCAAGTTAAAAGGAAGAGGTTGTAGTTTGGTGGAGTGGTGAGGAGTGCGGGCTCTAACCTGGGGGGACCGGGTTTGAGTCCCCACTCCTCCACATGCAGCTGCTGGGGTGACCTTGGGTCAGTCCCAGGTTCTCTCAGAGCTGTTCTCCCAAGAGCAGTCTTCTAAAGGGCTCTCTCAGCCCCACGTACCTCACAGGGTGTCTGTTGTGGGGAGGGGAAGGGAACGGAGATTGTAAGCCGCACTGAGACTCCTTCGGGTAGTGAAGGGCGGGGTATGAATCCAATCTCTTCTTCTCTTCTTCTTGAAGACTGACAACGTTTTATTCCCGGGATAAGCGTTCATGTGCAAACACACTTCATCAGATACAGGGGGACAGAACATCCTTAACTGTTACATATGTGGGGGGGGGGGGTTGCCAGGAAGGGCCATTCAGAGTCAAGATGCAAAAGAACTGGGTGATTGTAGCTGAGACTGGATGTAAGAAAGATCTGGGAATGGCAGTAAACTAGCATACAAACACAGGAGTTAACAAACAAGGTTTGAATCCAGTGACATCCCCAGGACCCCACCTGAATTTTATCTTCACAGGAGGGTGTTTGCATTCTGGAACTGTTCCTGTAAGCAATGCAGAGGCCATTTTGTCCTATTTTCTAATCCACCTTGAGCCAGTGAGAAAGACAGACTGAAGAAGGAGGAGGAGGAGGAGATTGAATTTGTACCCCGCTCTTCACTACCTGAAGGAGTCTCAGAGCGGCTTACAATTTCCTTTCCCTTCCTCTCCCCACAACAGACACCCTGGGAGGTAGGTGGGGCTGAGAGAGCTCTTTCCAGAACTGCCCTTGAGAGAACAGCTCTAAGAGAACTTGTGACTGACCCAAGGTCACGCCAGCAGCTGCATGTGGAGGAGTGGGGAATCCAACCCGGTTCTCCCAGATTAGAGTCCGCGCTCCTAACCGCGACACCCCACTGGCTCTCGAGGAGGACTGGATTGGATGGGGGTGGAAGAGAGATTCACCCTGTCCACTGCAACCAGATGCCGTGCCCATCACCAGACGGAAAAGGAATTGTGCAGGAGTGACAAGGAGAGAGCGTCCCGGGAAGGAAAAGGCCTGGAGCCCTTCCTGGACCACTTTCTCCACTGACCCAGCCCGAATTGGAAGGGGAGAGGATAGGAATCGATTTCTCCGCCTCCCCTGGGCAAAGTCCACTGGGTTGTTTGGGGCTCCTCTACCCTGCCTGACTCCAAAGCCGCGGCACTGTTTGCTTAGCCCCGCCAGAGCCCGCGGCAAGACTGCCTTCCATTAAAGTTATCTGTTGCTGGGCTTCCTTATCTGCTGCGGTCCGGGCGCCGGCTTCTGCGGCGGGAAGGGCTGCCTGAATCGTGAAAGGAAGACCAGTCCAGAGTTCAGGAGCAGAAAACTGGACAAGGAAAGAGAGCATTGGGGATGGGTGCCGGATGGGATGTTTGGAACCGTGCTGTCCTGGTTCAGGGGAAATGTGGGTTTTTTGAAAACACGAACTCAGTTCAAGAATCTCAGGAGGCCGGTGCCGGGAGAGGCATTTCTCTTCCTGACCATCTGGAAATCTTCTACTGGCCAGAGAAAACCTTCCTGAACCGGAACCACATCCTCTGTCAAAAGGGAATCTCAGAGCAGGGGACAGTCTCCTTCCCCTTCCCCTTCCCACCACAGACACCCTGTGAGGCCGGTGGGGCTGAGAGAGCTCTCTCGAGGACTGCCCTGGAGAGAACAGCTCTGAGAGAACTTGGGACTGACCCAAGGTCACTCCAGCAGCTGCACATGGAGGAGGAGTGGGGAATCAAACCCGGCCCTCCCAGATTAGAGTCCACGCTCTTAACCACTACACCATACTAGCTCTCAGAAGATCCCTCCCAGGTTCAGTCCCTGGCATCTTCAAGACCTCCGCTCGTTGGGGAAAGCCCTTCCAGAATTGCCAACCTCCAGGTGGGGCCTGGAGTTCTTCTGGAGTTACGACTGACCTCCAGGTGACAGAGAGCAATCCCCTGGGAGGGAAATGGCTGCTTTGGAGAGTGGATGGTCGGGCCTCCCGTTCCTGCTGACCTCCCTCCGCCCTCAAAGCTCCAGGAATTTCCCAACCCAGAGTTGGCAGCCCTAGATTTGGTGTAGTGGTTAAGAGCGTGGACTCTAATCTGGGAGAACCGGGTTTGATACCCCACTCCTCCCCATGCCGCTGCTGGCGTGACCTTGCGTCAGTCACAAGTTCTCTCAGAGCTGTTCTCTCAAGGGCAGTTCTGGAAAGAGCTCTCTCAGCCCCACCTGCCTCACAGGGTGTCTGTTGTGGGGAGGGGAAGGGGAAGGAGATGGTAAGCCGCTCTGAGACTCCTTCGGGTAGTGAAGGGCGGGGTACGAATCCAATCTCTTCTTCTTCTTCTTCTAGGAAAAGCCACGCATGAAAAGAGGGGAGTGCCACTGTTCATCAATGTTTAACTCACACTGAGACAAGCCAGAGACCTTTGGCGGGCTGGCCTAAGGGGCGGAGGAGGGAACGGCAATTAACACTGAACGCCGAAGGAACTTCCTCCGTGTGGGTGACTTATTGATTCCTTTCCCGTGGAACATTAATCCGGCAAAGTACGCCCAGGCTACGACAGGGTCGCCAGACTGCAGAAATCGGTTCCACTGGAGAAAATAAAAGCTTGGGGGGGGGGGGGGGAGACTGGGCTATAAGAGCCCTACCCCAGCACCACATCTGCTTGCCAACCTCCAGGTGGTGGCTGGAGTTCTCCCGGAATTCCAGGCTACAGAGATCAGTTCCCCGGGAGGAAGTGGCAGCTTTGGAGGGTGGACTTTTTAGTGTTGTACCCAGCGGAGGTCTTTCCCTTCCCCAAGCCCTCCCCTCCCCAGGCTCCGCCCTAGGTTTGGGGGTGGAGCCTGGAGGGGGCAGGGTTTGTGGAAGGGGAGGGGCCTCAGCAGCCGTGTAATGCCAGAGAACCCACCTTCCGTAGCAGCCATTTTCTCCAGGGGAACTGGGTCTGCTTCCAAACCTCCAGGAACTTCCGGCGCCAGGGCCGGCAACTGCACTTTGCATCGCCGCTGCTTTTCATTCATGTCCGCTGAGAAATACAACTGTGTCACGTTTCAGAAGGACAATCTGAAAACGAAACAAATCCCCTGCCACCTCCCCCTTCACATCCCACCAGCCTCTTATGTCCGACTTGCAAGTTTTTTTAGGGGGAGGGGCATTTCAGGAACCCCTTTCCTGACCAGGCTCCACCCCCAACCTCCAGGTTATATCCCAGCCTGGAGTTGGCAACTCTATCCTTCCTGTTTCTTACACAGCTCTGGAGTAGACGCACACAGGTACAATGGGTTGTAACACTACGGACTGCAAGTCTGGATACGGCTTCTAAATTCTCCTCTGTGTACCAAACCCCCCCCCCCCCGACATCTCCCCGCAGATAGAAAACTTGCACAGCGGAGAGAAAGAACAAAGCGCTGGTTTTCTGCTTGCAAGGACTTGCCTTCTAACGTAATGCAGCATTCAGAAATGTGAGGCCCACTGGCCGCATGAAGTGGTACAGTCCTTTCTCACGTCATTGTTCTAGGTGTGTTCTAGGACCTCGAACGTTCTTCTCCTCCTTCCCTTCGCCCCTCAGACTCATTTGCGCGCTCTTCTGAAGGCCTTCTCACTTCCCCTCCTGCATGTTTCCTGTTTCTTTCCTTGAGTGGCCATAGATGGTCCTTTCTTTTAGCTTCTACACCAGGCCCGTACCTACGGTGGGGTATTTTGGGGCTCCGCCTCCTCAAATGTGAGGCATGCCCCACAATAGCTCCCCACCCCCCAGTGACATTAAAAGGGCCCTCCAGCTGATCGGTGGGAGCACGTGGCCCCGCCAGTCAGCTGAAGGGCACTTTAACTCTTGCAGCCGCCCCCCTCCCTCCCCTCCCCTGAGATTTAAAGGGCCCTCCAGCTGATCAAAAAGGAAGTTTAGACCATTCGGGCAGCCCTTTTTTTCCCATTTAGGTGACTTGTCAGTCACAAGAGTTGGAATCCAGCAAATTGGTATGAGAGGCAGGCTGTGATGGGTGCATTGGTCAATGGGATCGCAAAAGCTTTGTTGCTTCCGGATGCCAAAACTTGCCTCTCTCTTCCCCCTCCTCTCAATTCTTACGGGGGGCAGTTTTCTTTGAAGCTGTAGGGACCAAAGCCGGAGTTTTATTCTCCCTCTGAATTTTCCAGGGACGAACCGGATAACCCACTGATTGATTAAAGTATTTATTTAATGCTATTAAGCTCAGACATGGGGGACATCATACAGATGGATGTTAAGCTCAGATCAGACAGGCGACTATGAAAGCAAAGGAACACCCTCTCCCCTAACGGTGTGCGCCGGGTCGGATCCAGCCCTCCGGACCGGATGCAAAAATACCATTCTGCTCGCGGCAGGAAGACCTCTGCTCCCGGAGCACTGGAGACTCACTCTGTTCTGTGAGCAAATAACCAGACTCAGTTCTGGCGGTCCCCTCTCCAGAAGGATATTGCAGAGAGTGAAAGGGGGTGGGGAAAGGGCAACTAGAAAGCATCCAAGGGCCGGAGCACCTTCCCTAAAGGGTCTGGGGGCCTTTGGATGTGGAGAAAAGATGCCCAGCGGTATCAGGAGGGGTTGCAAAGACCATGCCGAAAGTGGACAGAGAGAAGTTGGTCAGGCGGCACCTGGGGTATTGTGTGCCGTTCTGGAGGCCTCGCTTCCAAAAGGAGGTGGACTGAATGGAGCGGGTGCAGAGGAGAGCGACGAGGATGATCGGGGGCCAGGAGACCAAGAAGCCCTACAAGGAAAGGCTGAGGGACTTCTTGGGAATGGTCAGTCTGGAGAAGAGGAGGCGGAGGCGGGGACATGGTTGCTCTCTCGAAGTATCGGAAGGGCTGTCACTTAGAGGAGGGCAGGGAGCTGTTCCTGTGGGCAGCAGAGGAGAGGACTCGCAAGAATGGGCTTAAACTAAGGGCGGGAAAATACCCGCTAGATTTTAGGAAGAACTTTTTGACAGCCAGAGTTGTGCAACAGTGGGATTAGCTGCCTAGGGAGGTGGTGAGCTCCCCCTCCCTGGCAGTCTTTAAACAGCAACTGGACCAACCCTTGTCAGGGATGCTCTTGGCTGATCCTGCATTGAGCAGGGGGTTGGACTAGATGGCCTGTGTGGCCCCTTCCAACTATGTGATTCTAGGATTCTCTTTCCCCCTATCCCAAAGTACTAGAAACGGGCCTATGGAAGCCGACAGATAATGCACAACTGCCCCGTGGAACTCACTGCAACAGGACGCAAAGGACAGCCACTAGCTGAGACGGCTTTGGAAAGGGATGTAGAAGAATTCATGGAGGGTTAGCACCACCAGGGGCAAAATAGAACCTCCACATTCCAGGACTGGGCTGTTGTCTAGGAGGCCTTTGGTGTGAGAAATCAGGTCCCGGGTACCTTCAACCCCCGTACCAGTTAACAGCGCAAGCATAAGGCCGCTTGCTCTACAGCAGCCTTACCATTTGTCTCTCGGATCCTGTGTAGGGGAGCGGACTTGCAGCTGCCGCGACAGAGGTGCGACATCTGAAGAACCTCCATCAGCGGTGGCGGCAGCTCCGATTCCGGAAGCCGCTCGTTATTCCACGGCCGGCTTGACGAGATGCCCGTTGAAGGTGATGTAGACGTCGGACTCCTCGCTGTAGATGGCGTTCTCCCGCTCCCGCTTGAACATCCGCACCCAGACCTCGTCCCCTTCCAGGAGATCCAGCATGAGGCTCTGGCTTTGCATGATGCTCCTCTCGCTGGGTTGGGAGTAGAGGATGGCGGCCGGAGAGTCGTCCTTCATGATGTGGAGGTAGGTCTCCTTGTAGTTCCAGGTGTGGACGTTGAGGTTGAAGAAGTAGACCCCGGCCACGTAGCAGAAGAACTTCCCTGTGAACATGTTGAAATGCTTGTAGAGGTTGACGAACTCGGTGTCGAAGGTGACGTGCTGATAGTAGTCCGAGCTGTGGAGGGGCTTGCGGCGGCCCACGGAGAAAGCCACGTAATACTGCTTGCAGGAGTTGCCTGGGGGGCCAAGTTGACCCTTCTGCCCTTTCCGTCCGCTTAAGCCTCGTAGGCCTGGCTGTCCCCCTTTGCCCTCGGGCCCTGATAGCCCTTGGGATCCTGTTTCGCCTTTTTCACCTGGGGATGTAAAGAGAGGTAGACAACGGGCAGGGGGGGGGGGGACTTATCTTTGAAGATCACTATGAAGTTTCGTTTGGGACTGAAGTTTCAGTTGGGACTGAAGTTTCGTGGGAACTGAAGTTTTGTTTGGGACTGAAGTTTCATTTGGAACCGAAGTTTCGTTTGGGGCTGAAGTTTTGGGTGGGGGCCGAAGTTTCGTTTGGGACCAAAGTTTCGTTTGGTATAGCCTTGGTTTTCAGTGTAAGGACTCAGCTGTGGGATTTGGGGGATGATAAGGAAGAGGACAGGGACAGAGTCAGGCCCATAGCTACGGTGGGGCTTTTGGGGTCTCCGCTCCCTTTCTTAAAGGCACAGCCCCACAAGAATGTCTCCTGTAAATGCTTTTTTCAATCATTTTTAAACATTTTTTTAACAGTGTGCACTTCTTTCAGCAGAGTGGGGTGCGGTAGCTGACTAATTCCCGCACCGAGCAAGGGGGCTGGAGTAGGTGACCTCTAGGATCCCTTCAAATTCTGTGTCAAGAAACTGGTCTCCTTTAAGAGAGTTTTCCTACCTAAGTGTAGACTTTCTTGACTCTAGAAGTCACCACCCCCACCTGCCGTCTTGTTAGCAGAATTGTCGCTTCGGCTGGCAGAAGTGATTAACTTGCAGCGGCTGAGAACTGTCATCTAAAGTGGCTGACAGCTTGCAATTCAGAGATCTATCCTGGTAACAGCTTTCTATTGGCGAAATGGCTTTTCTTTCCACACTGAGAACATCAGCCCCTGAAAAATAATTTGCCCCACAAGCCACAAAATCCTGTGCAGTGTGCCCTTTTCTCACTACTGTGAGAACACAAATAGCCAACCGATTGATCAGGGCCACAAGCTTGAAACCGGTTCACGTATCCCTGGTGAATCCCTGCTTCCTTGGACCTTGATATTTGGAGCTGGATGCAGTAATCCACTCCATCAAAAAGCCCTGGGCATGGTGGGGTGGTACTGGGCCATAGGGAAGTCTTACCTGTGGTCTCCTATTCATTTATACACACACATTTCACTGAGTTGTGCAACAGTCATCTTTTAAGGCCAACAAGCTTGTGTGAAGTGAGCCAAGCCCAACGATCCCTCTAAGCTGTGGAGTCTTGTGAGCAAAAAAATCTACTTTGTGAGCTGCTGGCATTAAAGTTATGAGTGAGCCATTTGGCTGCTGCATCAACTGGTTTGCTCTGGAGCCATCCTTCCTGTGCTAGGACAAAGACATGTGAGCTGGAGGCCAAGAAACTGTGAGCTGGCTCACACTAACTCAGCTTAGAGGGAACACTAGGCAGGTTCCCCCTAGCCTTTGGCGGGGGATAGGGGGTGGGGTGTGCCGGATCCAGGTTGGGAAACTCCCGGAGGTTTGGGGGTGGAGCCTGGGGAGGGCAGGGACCTCAGTGGGGCACAGTGCCATGGAGTCCACCCTCCAAAACATCCATTTTCTCGTAGGGGACTGATCTCTGGAGAGGAGCTGCAATTCCAGGGGCATCCCCAGGTCCCACCAGGAGGTTGGCATCCCTACACGATGGAGGAGGATGCTCACCTTTCAAGATCGTGATGTCTACCGTGGGCCGGACTTTGGGCATCGAATAGGCGGAGTGGCTGGTCATGCGGATGTATCGGGAAGAGGTGATGGAGGCTGGCTGCTCCGTGGAGTCGCAGCATCGCACGCAAGAGCCCCTCCAGGTCTCCCTCTTCGGCGAGGCTTTCTCTCCCCGCAGGAGGCTGGTTTGCGATGAAGAGACCAAGAAGAACACCAGAAGGACGGGACACATCTTGGCCTGGTGAAAGGAGAGAGATAAAGACAGGTGGCTTTTTCTAAGGGAAAGAAAGATCGGCATTTGCCTGTGGAGCTTGCAGCTGAGGAATAAGAAGTTCTAAGAACCTCTCGCAGACAATTTGGGCTGCTGCACTAGAGCCGCTCACCTTGAAGCCTGCTTTGCCCACACCACACCATCCTCCAGTCGAGGTACCAATCCTGCACACACGTCTTTTACACCCCAACCACCTCAATGCACTGCCTGTTTTCAAGACACACGGTACTCTGGGGGTCTCCAACACAGCGCCCCTGGGCACATGGCACCCACCATTTTCCCTGGTGCCCCGTCCAGTTTTTAGAACTCTTCAATATTTTATTGGATGCCTTTAAAAATGAACATATTGTTTTAAATGTAGGGTCATTTCGAGCAGGGATGCGCAGGAACGCCATTCCAGGAGTAGCAAGCCCAGGCGTGGGCACATATGGTGATGTGCTGTGGAAAAAAGCAAAAGCCTATGAAGAGTACGGAGTCCAGTAGCACCGTAAAGGCTAACAGAAAGGATGGTGGCCCACTATCCTTTCTGTTAGCCTTTACGGTGCTACTGGACTCCGTACTCTTCATAGGCTTTTGCTTTTTTCCACAGCACATCACCATATGTGCCCACGCCTGGGCTTGCTACTCCTGGAATGGCGTTCCTGCGCATCCCTGCTCGAAATGACCCTTGCTCTTTTCTACATTTAAAACAATATGTTCATTTTTAAAGGCATCCAATAAAATATTGAAGAGTTACTGTTAGATTTATGCATAACCTCCCTCCCTGACTTTGTGGCTGGCTCCGCCTCCTTTGGTGGCCATTTTGTAGCTAGCTCCGCCTCCTTTGGCAGCCATTTTGTGGTTGTGCCCACCACTCAGTGGAAGAAATTGTTTAAGCAGAATGGGGTGCCGCAGCTAATTCCTGCACTGAGCAAGGGGGTTGGAATAGGTGACCTCTAGGATCCCTTCTCACTCTGTGTCAACAAACTGGTCTCCTTTAAGAAAGGTTTTCTGCCATGGAAGATTCCTGGGTGACCCTGGGTGAGTCACACAGCCTCGGCCTAACCTCCCTCACAGGGTTGTTGTGACAGTTAAATGGAGAAAGGGGAGACCCCTGCGTTGCCTCCCAGACGGCTGCATGGAGGGAAATTTTTGTAAACATCTGCAGGTTAAATGGATTTCGACAGGCTGAAATCGCATTCGCTCGGACTGAGTTCAGTGTTGCTTGTCCTTAAAGGAATGTTCTAGGCTGTCCCCCCCAATAAAGCCCCAAATCCAGACAAAACTCATTTTCTCCACCAACACCACAGACACCAGCAAGCGCCTCTCAGCCCCACTAGCCGTGGATATGATGCTCGTAAAATGTGCTGGACAGAGGCGCATTCATCTCCATGCCAGATGTTTATTTATCTGGTGCGTCCACCGGTATGCCAGGACACACTGCGCACACACACACACGCACGCAAGGCAGGGGGCCCCCCCCTGAAAGCAGCCAAAGTCGCTCCAGTTTGTCTTTGGCTCCCCCGTCACAGTGCATCAGCACTGAGAGCTGGGTTTATCCTTTTTCCTTTTCGCACACCACCCTTGATGAGGCACCAGGCTCCTTTGAGAAGCCCCGTTTTCTGTCCCTGGCTTGTGCCACCCGAGGACAGCCGGACGACGACCTGTGTTTCAAAAGCCAGCCGAACGCACACCATTAATACTAATAACTCAGGGGCTTGCGGGGCTTGTTGGGGCCCCGTGATCCTTTACATATGAAGCGCTCGGCCTTTTCACCTACCATGAACCCTGCATTGTTTTTTCCCCTGGCCGCATCGGCAACGGTACTGAGGATTAGGAAGCCCGGCTGCTTGCACGCGTTTACGAGAGGACGCCCAAGCGGAGAAAACATCTGCTCCGAGAGGGAGCTGGTGAAGTTTGTGGACTCACACCGTGGCCTTAACTTCCCCACCTGCCACGCGAGGATCATCTATATTTGCCAGGTCTCTCCAGACCCCCGCCAGGGGATGAGGGGTTCGGGTCAGTGTTCCCTCTAAGCGGAGTGTGAGCTAGCTCACAGTTTTTTAGCCTCCAGCTCACACGTTTTTGTCTTCACTCAGGAAGGGGGGGCTCCAGAGCAAACCGATGTATGCAGCAGTCAAATCGCTCGCCCACAACTTTAATGCCGGTAGCTCACAAAGTAGATTTTTTGCTCACAAGACTCCACAGCTTAGAGGGAGCATTGGTTCTGGTTGCCAGATCCAGGTTGGGAAACTTTTGGAGATTTGGGGGTGGAGCCTGAGGGGGACAGGGGCCTTGGTGGGGCACAATGCCAGAGAGTCCCCCCTCCAAAGAAGAAAAAAGTGAGATACACGGATGAAAGTGAACGGGAAAAAAGGCCAAAAACCTCCATATAAATAAACCTCCCAAAGTACGCAAAGCACTAAATATAATACTCACATATTAGACACATAATCAGTAATAACAATAGTACAAAACGGTCCGCGAGCGGGCTCAAGGCGGCTTACACGGTGGCCCACCACCAGGTTAAAAACACAGTTAAAACAGTTTAAAACATCATTATAAAGATACATACATCTCAATAAATGCTTGCAGTGATGGTAATCAGGTATTTTTTGTTTATTTAAGCTGAGTTTGTGTGAGCAAACTAATTTATGGAGTAGCCAAAATCACCCACAACTTTAACGCCTGTCGCTCGCAAAGCAGAATGTTTGCTCACAAGACTCCACAGCTTAGAGGGAGCATTTTCACCAAACCTTTATCCAAGATGGAACTGTAACAACTTAACTAGACGACAACATTACTGCATCGTAAAACATTTCACGTCACTGTGTTCTTCCACATGGTTATTATATGCTTAGAATGATGGGTAATGTAGGCACATTGGTGATGTTGGCGGGACGACACTCTGGTTTGAGGCCCATTTTACCATCGAGTTTTGCCCAAAAACCAGAGCGTCGCCCCCAATGTGCCTCTGTCACTTCCAGGGACGCTGACACATTGGGGGCGACGCTTCCGGCTCCTGGAGGGTCCCCCCAGCCCCCTGCCGGTTTCACAAAGGGATCTGGCAATCCGACATTTTCTGCAGGGCGGCTGGTCATTGTCACCCGGAGATGAGCTCCAATCCCCGGCTTCTAGGCCCAATCCTGCACACAAGCGTAACCCGCCTCCCTGCAGAGACCCAGAGAACTGCAACGAAAGAGACCTTGGCAACGAACCAGGTTTTCTTTTCAAAAGGATTTCTTCTCTTCCAAAGACCACAACGAGATTGCCTTTCCAGGAGCGTGTATAAGCCCCTTGGTTCTGTCGATAAGAAAATCTTTTTTTTTTCTTCCAGAAAAGAGAGAGAGAGAGAGAACAAAACCCAGTTGCTATTTCAAGATTTAAAAGCCTCTTTCATCGCCAGGTAAGGAAACAGAGAAAGGCTTGTGGAACAATCAATTTTTGGAGTGAATTTGAAACTGGGATAAGAACTTAAGAACATAAGATGAGCTTTGCTGGATCAGACCAGTGGTCCCTCTCTAGTCCAGCATCTTGTCTCACACAGTGGCCAGCCAGTTCCTCTGGAGGGCCAGCAACAGGGCAGAGAAAGAAGAGGAAGAAGAGATTGAATTTATATCCTGCCCTTCACTCAGAGTGGTTTACAATCTCCTTTCCCTTCCCCTCCCCACAACAGACACCCTTTGAGCTGAGTGGAGCTGAGAGAGCTCTTTCGAGGACTGCCCTTGAGAGAACAGCTCTGAGAGAACCTGTGACTGACCCAAGGTCACACCAGCAGCTGTGTGTAGAGGAGTGGGGAATCAAACCCCGGTTCTCCCCCCGCACTCCTAACCATGACACCAAACTGGGAGTGCCACACAAACTGACCTCCTTCCAAATGTGGTCGCCAACACACCGTAAGAAGACGCCAGGTGCGCTCTTGCATCTGCAGAAATCGGTGATGCTTTTTGCGGCTGGGAAGAAGCGAGATTGCAGGCTTAAACATCTGTACGAAAGCTGTTGGCTATGGGCACAGGAGCAGAGATTAAGAAAGGGTCTGGCCACCCTCTTCCCGAAGGGACGGGCTGTTGCGGCTCCCCAGGGCTCAGACATGGCATGCAAAATGTGAAGGAGAGAAATGATAGAAATGCCGAGAGAGAAAGACACAGCCCGGCTGGGCCGCGGAGAAGAGCTGACTCATGTCTGGAGGCCTTGAATCAGGGACCAGCCAAACTCTTTCCATTGCAGCAATATCCCTAGCATGGGAAACACACAGGCCTTCATGCCATTTTCAGGGAAACAGCTTGGCTTCAACAGGATTTCCTCCTCTCACTCTCTCTCACACTAGCAGAGAGGAGAGGTTTGCCAACCTCCAGGGGGTGGCTGGAGATCTCCTGGAATTACAACTCAGTTTCCCCTGGTGGATATGGCCCCTTTGGAAGGCAGACCCGATGGCATTCGACCCCACTGAAGTCCCTCCCCTGCCCAAACCCCACCCATCTCAGGCTCCACACCCAAAATATCCAGATATTTCCCGACCAGGAGCTGGCAGTCCCGGAGAAGAATACCTTTTCACCAGTGGTGGTAGAATGGGTTAGACGGGATCACGTTCATGAAAGCTCTCCTATATGTACAAAAAACCCAGAGCTCTCTGCAAGTAGAAATGTAGCATCGAAAGAAACGGGCAGGCTTAGAAGCTGTCTCCATAGATGGGCTTCCACCCAGCCCTCCCACTCCATCCTTCTCAGCCTAGGAAACTTGTGGATTTCTCACTAGTCAATTCTGTAGCATCTGTCAATAGAAGAGGAGGAGGAGGAGGAGGAGGAGAAATTGGGTTTATACGCCACCCTTCACTACCCGAAGGAGTCTCCGAGCAGCTTGCCATCTCCTTCCCCTTCCCCTCCCAACAACAGACACCCTGGGAGGTAGGTGGGGCTGAGAGAGCTCTTTCAAGGACTGCCCTTGAGAGAACAGCTCTGAGAGAACTTGTGACTGACCCAAGGTCACACCAGCAGCTGCATGTGGAGGACTCCCAGTTTAGAGTCCGCGCTTCTAACCACGACACCGAACAGGCTCCGCTTTGAGTGCCCCGACCTTCTGAGGTTAAGGCAGGTAGCAACCCAAGACAGATCTCGGAAGCTATGCAGGGCCGACTGGCTGGCAAGAACTTGGAAGGGAGACCTCCAAGGAATGCCAGAGGTGGGATGCAGAGGCAGCCTAATCAAGCCACCTCTCTGAAAAACATCCAAGCCTCCCATAGGGGTCTCCAGAAGCACACAAAATGCACAAACAGTGTGTGTGTGTGTGTATATATATATATAGAGAGAGAGAGAGAGAGAGAGAGAGAGGACCAAACTGTAGGGCCAAATGTAGCTGAGGACAGAAAAAAATCGGGGTTGTTAAAAAGAAAAACAAGAACCCTGATTTGTTTCCATCCTGAGAAACAAATTGTCGGGGGCTAGGGGGAACCTGGCAACTCTAATAGCATTATAGGTTGCCAGTCCTTGCCCGACTGCTTTGAAAACGGGCAGATCCGATACTCAAATGAGAGATATAGGTCCCTTGGGGGAGGGGGGGGGTTGCTGCTCTCAAAGGGGCAGGCCTGTCCTAAAACGTCTCTAGCAAAACGTGGCTGTTTTCTGTCTCTGTACTCCCAATTTCCTGGCACAGGCTTACGTTTCAGGGTGGAGCAGGGAATGACCGTGTGTTGCAGATGTGCAGCGAATGCGGCTCCCTCTTGACTTACCTTGTGACTCCAGAAAAGTCTTTCCTTGGTCTTAGTGTCTGTGTTGTCGTCCGGGGAGCTTCACGCTCTGAGAAGGCGTTTGTTCATTCCGGGACGGGTCTGGCGGCTTGTGGCTGAAGCGGTTCCACTGCCTGGCCTCCAAAGGAAACTTCAGCCCAATGGCTGGACAGGGCAAGCCGTTTTTTCTGGAGCTCTCCCTTGGGAGGCCTGTTCATATCCCAGACTCGGCCTCCTTGGCATGGGCCCCAGCCGACCGAAAGGAGGAGGCGGAAGAGGGAGAGTCTCACCAACCCATCCCTGCCCGTGGCCGAACCGGGGATGATGAATCAGAAACGGATGGGATTCATTTGCCTCTCGGAGGGTGTCTGGGTTGTCCGAGGGCAAAAGTGTCGTCGGTGTCGTCGTGAGCAAACGCTTCCGAAAGAATTTCATAATGGGATTGGCAGAGGTTCGCGGCTCTTGTGGGGGTGTCGGCTTCCTGACTGTACGCCGCTGTTCTGATGTTCGGATCAGGGTGGAGAAGGAGCATGTCAAATGGCTTAGAAAGTTTCGTGAAGACTGGGAATTGAGGCCAACTGGTTTTCCGCCAGTTTCGTGTAGTGGTTAGGAGCGTGGACTCTAATCTGGGAGAACCGGGTTTGATTCCCCAATCCTCCTCCACATGCAGCTGCTGGTGAGACCTTGGGTCGGTCACAAGTTCTCTCAGAGCTGTTCTCTCAAGAGCAGTCCTCGAAAGAGTTCTTTCGGCCCCACCTACCTCCCAGGGTGTCTGTTGTGGGGAGGGGAAAGGAAAGGGATTGTAAGCCATTCTGAGACTCCTTTGGGTAGTGAAGGACGGGGTAGGAGAGCAGACGATCCGGCAGGGAAGAACTGAGAACGGACTTGCAGCCTCCGGCCGTCGGAAGCAGTTGCTGTTTGGCGTAGGCCGCCTCTGTTCACCTAGCGAGGCCTCCGTCCCCCGCCGCCCCGTGCGAGAACATTGATCCGTGCACCACGCTGAGAAGTTGGCCACGAATGCGGGGAACGCAGCGGAGCGATGAAGAGGTCGTGCATGGAAGGGAATGCCTCCCTTCGAACTCCTCGGCCAGCCCCTTCTTGTGTGTGTGTGTGCGGGGGGTCTGTGGTCTCAAACACCCAAGACCACTTTGGTCTTCCCTGCTTTGACCTCACAGGCCACTCCAGGGCAAGGATAGCCAGCTGGCGTTCTCAGGACCAGGTTTTTTTGGGGGGGGGCCCTACCACATTTCAGTCCAAAGGCACACCCACGCGCCAAGAAAAGAACATGATTTTGGAACCAAGGGGAAGGGAGCTCTTGAAAAAAATCCCATTCCTGCTGGCTGCTTCAAGGTTGCCACCCTCCAGGTGGTAGCTGGAGATCTCCTGGGATGTTACAACAGAGTTCAGTTCCCCTGGAGAAAAACAGCAGCTTTGGAAGGTGGACTCTATAGCCTTATAGACCAATGAGGTCCCTCCCCTCCCCAAACTCCACCCTCCCCGATGTGTGGATCCGCCGGCCAGCATTCGGCCGGTGGGGGAACCCCACCCCCGAAGTCGTCCAGCCAGGACGACTTCCCCAACGTAATGACGTCACCCGGAATTGACGTCATCACGTTGGGGGCGTTGCCAGGGCGATGCTCTGGCAATCGCCCCCAAACTCCAAACCCCTGTAGCGGGGGATCCCCCACCCCCCGGGCTGACTTGGCAGCCCTATTTGTGACTGTCTTTCAAGCCTGAGGTAGCCATTTTGTGGCTGGCTTTGTCCCCTCAGGTAGCCATTTTGTGGCAGGCTTTGCTGCCTGAGGTAGCCATTATGTGGCTGGCTTTGCTGCCTGAGGTAGCCATTTTATGGCTGGCTTTGCCGCCTGAGGTAGCCATTTTGTGGCTGGCTTTGTCCCCTCAGGTAGCCATTATGTGGCTGGCTTTGCTGCCTGAGGTAGCCATTTTGTGGCTGGCTTTGCCCCCTCAGGTAGCCATTTTATGGCTGGCTTTGCCGCCTGAGGTAGCCATTTTGTGGCTGGCTTTGCTGCCTGAGGTAGCCATTTTGTGGCTGGCTTTGCCCCCTCAGGTAGCCATTTTGTGGCTGGCTTTGCCGCCTGAGGTAGCCATTTTGCGGCTGGCTTTGCTGCCTGAAGTAGCCATTTTGTGGCTGGCTTTGCCCCCTCTGGTAGCCATTATGTGGCTGGCTTTGCTGCCTGAGGTAGCCATTTTGTGACTGGTTTGTCCTCCTGCGGCAGCCATTTTGCGAATGCCCACACGTGCAAAAGGTTTGCTCTAACCACTCCACCGCACACTCCCACCACCAGTGTAAATCTCCTTCCGGTTGGCGATACCCCCCAGCCAGAGACCTATCCTGAGGGAGGAAACTTCCAAGTTACTGAAGAGATCCGTGGCTTGGGCCAGCAGGAAGAATGAGTCATGGCCGGGTTGCAATGAATTATCCGCTTGACGGCGCAATCTCTTGACCAGCAGACCTCCCACCTGCCTCCCGCTACCCAGGAGCTCCTGCTACACACAGCAGGAGCTTCAACACATGATTGTGCATCGCTTTGGAAACTGCGTTTCCTCTGAGGAGCCGTCAGTGGCCAACTGCACCGGCGAGCCCATGTTATTAACAACATTTCATATTTGGAGACGAAGACCAGCAGGTGAACACCCCTGCGGGGGTGACCTTCACAGTCTTGCTTCTGGTGGGTTCAGCAAAAAGCTGTCCGGGCAAAGACTGGCCCAGAATTGATCTCCCAGAGGGTTGGGACACCAGCAAACATCAGACTTGCCATCTCCAAAAGTCTACGTGTCCACCGTACCTGGGTGTCCCATCAGCGGTGCCCCAATCCTGGCAAGACTCAAGGCTTCCTTCTCAAGGAAGAATAAGAGGAGGTTGGATTTATACCCTGCCCTTCACACCCGGAGGAGTCTCAGGGCAGCTTGCAATCTCCTTTCCCTTCCCCTCCCCACAACAGACACCCTGTGAGGTAGGTGGGGCTGAGAGAGCTCTTTTGAGAACTGCTCCTGAGAGAACAGCTCTGGGAGAACTTGTGACTGACCCAAGGTCACACCAGCAGCTGCATGTGGAGGAGTGGGGACTCAAACCCGTTAGAGTCTGCACTCCTAACCACTATGCCCAACTGGTCTAAAGAGGTTAAAAAACGGTGAGCTAGCTCACACTAACTCAGCTGAGAAGGAAACCTCATCCAACAGGAGTGTTGGGTCCAATGCTCCCTCTCAGCTGTGGAGTCTTGTGAACAAAAATTCTACTTTGTGAGCTGCCGGCATTAAAGTCGTGAGCGAGCGATTTGGCTGCTACGTAAATTAGTTTGCTCTGGAGCCCTCCTTCCCGAGCGAAGACAAAAATGTGTGAGCCGGAGGCTAAAGAACTGTGAGCTAGCTCACACTGACTCGGCTTAGAGGGAACACTGGTCGCCACTGCTTTTTGATCGGAGATTTTCCTTTTTGTTAAAACAAAAACAAAACAAAACCCAGATGTTCTCTTTGCTTCGATCAAAATCCAACAAATTAAGAAGCTTGCATTTAAAACAGAAATTAAGCGGGACGGATCAATTGCTCCAGGTGAGGCGGATTGTCCGTGGGCCCCAACCGGGCCCCCGCATCTTGCTTCTGAGTGCCCCGCTCCTTTGCATTCTGACCTGGCAATCCAATTGTCCCCAGACTGCGGACGGGCCCTACATAGGGAGGCCAAGACGCGTGAGTATCCATTAATCCTTCCACTCTACTGTGCTCACCTCTGATCTCTGTTCCTTCGCCCACGGCGACTCTCCCGCAACTCGGGCGCGCAAGAGACTCTCCCCCCCCCCCCCCGGTCCCTGTTCTCCCAGCCATTTTGCATAATCTCCATACAGTACCAGGGAACAGCCTGCACCGGACAGCGTCCCATTCTCCAGCGCCTTCCTTGGAGCACGCCTAACCTTTACCTAGCTGAAGGACTCTGTAGTTCTGCGTTCTGATCCAGCAATTAACTTCTCGGCATGTAATGCTTTATTAGAATTCTTCTCAGGCCGGCCTGCGCTGTCCCCCGGATTCCAGGCGTCTGATCACACGGTGTTCAGGAAAAGGCCACAGCGGCATCAGATGCGTTCTCTCCGATGGCAATGCTTTTTTTAAAAAGTCACCAGAGGCGGAGGAGCCACACGGAAGAGGGCTACCCAATGAGATCGGCCCCTCCAGAGAGCACACCTTCTGCTGTGGAACAGACACTCCTGGGGTGAGGGACGCGAAGATTTCTACAGGCATGGACACTGTAGAAACATAGAGCCCAGGAGTCATCTAGTCCAACCCTCTACACAATGCAGGAAATTCAAAACCACCTCTCCAACAGCCGGATTGGTATGGTGGTTAGGAGCGTGGACTCCAGTCTGGGAGATCCAGGTTTGATTCCCCACTCCTCCATGTGCAGCTGCTGGTGTGACCTTGGGTCAGTCACAAGTTCTCCCAGAGCTGATTGGCAACTCTAACCAACATTCAGCCGCACTCTCTGCAGGGACCTCCCAGCAAATCTGGTTGCTATGAGCACTGTTTTCTCCTCCCTTCTTTGCCTCTGGTTCAGCATGTGTATCACAGGCCAGATTTAGCCAAGGGCTGCAATTGCCAGCCTCCAGGTGAGGCCTGGAGCTCTCCTGGGATTACGAGAAATCTGCAGCCTTCCCCTTGGAGAAACTGCAAGCTTCAGCCGGTGGACTCCGTGGCATCCCCACCCAACTCAGCTCCCTTCTCCCCCCAAATCCTACCCTCCCCAGGCTCCGTCCCCAAATCTCCAGGAATATCTCAAGTTGGAGTTGGCAGCCCAGGGCACTTTGGTGACCAGAGAGCCGGTTTGATGTAGTGGTTAAGTGCATGGACTCTAACCTGGGAGAACCGGGTGTGATTCTTCACTCCTCCACTTGCACCTGCTGGATGACCTTGAACAAGCCATTGTTCTGTCAGAGCTGTTCTCTCAAGGACAGTTCTGGAAAGAGCTCTCTCAGCCCCACCTACCTCACCGGGTGTCTGTTGTGGGGAGGGGGAGGGAAAGGAGTTTGTAAGCCGCTCTGAGACTCAGAGTGAAGGGCGGGGTATGAATCCAATCTCCTCCTCCTCTTTTCCTTTTCTCCCCAGCAGCCAGATAGCCTTTCCTGATACTTCAGTTGTAACTCAAACTCCGTTTGCTCCCGGGGTTACAAAACAGCCAGGATTTAATCCACCCAATTTCCGACACAAAGCCCCCTTCCTCCATTACGAGGACAGACGCGAAATGGTTTTCGGTTCTACCCCAGCTCTCATTAACTTGCACAAATTGGGGCGGGGGACCGCGACAATATTAATCAGCAGCAACATCCTGCTTCTTTACCAAGCAAAAAACAACAACCACCCACTGCAAAGGCCTTCGCTGAAAAGGCCAATTATATCATTAAGCCTAATGGATCTCTTTTTTCGAAAAAGAGGAGAAAGGAACACAAGCGTCGCTGCATGACCAGCTCAGATCAGGAACTCGCGCATGTGGCCGTCTCTGCTAGGAAATGAAAGAGACGTTCTAGATTCACATATTTATGGCTTTACAATGGTTGTCCTTATAACCTTAACTTATTCTTTTGTGTCCCTTTGCATATTTTTGAACATCATCATGTTACCTGTTAATTTGCTGCTCCTGCTCTGGCTATAAATCAGAACTCTTGCCTTCCATTCGGTGTTCCCTCTAAACTGAGTTAGTGTGAGCTAGCTCACAGGTGTTTTAGCCTCCGGCTCACACCTTTCTGCCTCAGCTCAGGAAGGAGGGCTCAAGGGCAAGCTAGTTTAGGCAGCAGCCGAATCGCTCGCTCACAACTTTAATGCCGAGTAGCTCAAAAAAGTAGAATTTTTGCTCGCAAGGCTCCACAGCTTAGAGGGAGCATTGGACAAGACGGATCGGGCTCTTGACAGACAAGCCATGAAACTGCAGTTAGGAGTTTGTGTCACTGATTGCCCCCCTAGCAGTAGGGGCTGCTAGCTCCGGGTTGGGAAATACCTGGAGATTGGGGGTGGAGCCTGAGGAGGGCGGGGTTTCGGGAGGGGTGGGACTTCAGTGGGGTCGAATGCCGTAGAGTCCACTTCCCAAAGCGGCCATTTTCTCCGGGGGAACTCATCTCTGTCGCTCGGAGATCAGTTGCAATCCCAGAAAATCTCCACCCAGGATCTGGAGACAGATGAAGCAGGGATCGATTAATTCCCCCCACACAGACGCCAAGGTGGAAACCCAGGGGGCTTAGGGATGCCGGACTCCAGGAGGGGCCTGGGGATCCCCCGGAATTACAGCTCATCTCCAGACGACAGAGCTCAGTTCCCCTGGAGAAAACGGCTGCTTTGGAGGGTGGTCTCTATGGCATTGCACACCACTGAGGTCCCTGCCCTCCTCAGGCTCCATCCCATAATCTCCAGGAATTTCCCAGCGGTGAGGGCGGGGTTTGGGAAAATGAGGGACTTTGGCAGGGTATAATGCCATAGAATCCACCTTGGAGAAACTCTCTAGTATTTCTCTTCCCCATACTCTGCCTCCAAACCCTGCCCCAAGCCTTTTCTCAGTATGCCATGCGCAACAGCACCTGTGGAACTACCCGCCCCATGTTTTCGGCGCTATGGTGCAGCAGAGAGCTTCCCTGTGCCCGCCCAAGCCAAAACAGCCGCCGAGGCTCACGGCCGGCCAAGAGATCCGTGGGCAGAGACCCGTGGGCACGGCAGATGTCGGCGGACGCTGAAGAATCTCGTTAGAGAGGTGCTTTTTGCAGGTTACTATAGAAACGGCCACATACATCTGCCGCTGGTGCGCTCAAATGGAATTTGCCAAGGAAATGGAAATCAATGCCTCTTCACTCGGCGGCCGGGCCGGCGCTGGGACTGATTGCTCAGATGCAGCAGGGACGGCATGAAGCTCATCAGCCGGCAAAAAAATTGCTTCTTTGCCTTCATCAGCGGCCAGAATATTCAGTCTTCCCTTGTGAAGGAGAGGCGCCCCTGACTCACCCCCTCTCGACCGGCTCGTCGGTAGAACTGCCACCCTCCGGCATGAAAACAGCAGCCAGATCTTTGGCCCCGATTACTGGATCGTTTCCGAAGAGAGGCCCAGGTTCAAACCCTTGGATGGCCATGAAGCTCACTAATAGACCTGCCTTTAATTGGCGCTCTCCCCCTTTCAGTCTAGGCTACCCTACAGGGTGGGTGCAAAGGGGGAAAAAATAAGATAGGTGTGATAATGTCTGGACTAGACTGAGCCCCTGGTCTGATCCAGAATGGCTGTGCTTACATTCTGAAGGACTAGCACCCTGTCCTTGGAACAGGGTCTTTTCCGTGGCAGCCCCAAAGTTATTTTGTGGCTGGTTCTACTTCCCACGGCAGCCATTTTGTTCTTTTGCCTTCTTTTCTCCACTTCAGAATCTGACTGGTCTGACCTTCTCCTGCCCGTCAGTCGTCTTTGCTCTCTTCCCACCGCAAACCCGTCCCTCACAGTTTCAATGGGAAAAACGCCCAAGAACGCAACTGGATGCATTTGGTGTAGTGGTTTGGTGCCAGTTTGGTGTAGTGGTTAAGTGCGCGGACTCTAATCTGGGAGAACCGGGTTTGATTCCCCACTCCTCCACTTGCACCTGGCTGGATGACCTTGGGCAAGCCATAGCTCTGTGCCAGCTGTTCCCTCAAGGACAGCTTGGGAAAGAGCTCTCTCAGCCCCACCTACCCCCCAGGGTGTCTGTTGTGGGGAGGGGAAGGGAAAAGGAGTTTGTAAGCCGCTCTGAGACTCCCTTGGGGAGTGGAGGGTGGGGTATAAATCCAATCTCTTCTCTTCTTCTTCTTCTTACTTGGGAACAGGGGGCCACGGTACATTGTCTAACTTGCTTCCCAGTAAGAACGTGTCAAATTGAGCAGCACGCCTCTCCCGCTGATGCTCCTGAGGTGTGAATCCAACTTGCCTTCTCGGGCTGGCCTACCTCGCTGGATTGTGGTGAGGATAAAAGGGAGAGCACTGCACTGATCTCCTTGAGGAGGGAGGATAAAAACACATCGGAAGGGGTAATACAGACTGCAGTGAGATAGTGTCACGAGCTGGATGCCAATAGGACAGGAGTCAAGCAGAAGTCCGGGACAGTCCGAGGTTAAGCCGAATCAGGAACGAATTACCACGTCCAAAACACTAAGCCAAAAGCAGAGTCAGTCCAAACCAGGGTCAAAGAGGGAAACTCATGAGTAGACCAGTCCAGGGAGTCAAACAGAGCCGGAGTCACAAGCCAGAGGGTCCAGAATCAGGTTAGCTATCATGAGCCGAACGGGTGCAGAGCTTAGCCAAGAAGACTTGTTGCTAGCACAAGTTGGTAGGCTCTGCGCTGTGCCTAAATACCCAGCCACTTCCTGTGCTTGTTAGCAGCTGACAGTGAGGTCCCGACTCCTTCTAGGACTCAGGATTGAGTGATCTGCGACCACGCAGGCGTGCCTCTTTCCTTCTTACAGCTAAGGCTGATTTTACACCTCCCCTCTAAAGTAGTTTGACTGCTGTCTTTTCCTGTGCTGATTTCACAGTGGTGTGAAATTTCACTCCAGGGGGTCTAAGTGCACTAAGAAACCACAATTGTTTAAAGCAGAATAAAGCGGTATAATACTAGCTTGACCACGGGAGGACAATTAGTAGATATGGACATTTCAGTAGCAGCACGGTTTCACACCGCACAGAGGTGTGGGCAGGTTTTTTTGGAACTAGAATGATTCCAGCGGGAAAGTCAGATGTAAAATCAGCCTAAGTCTTGGCTGCATTGGGACCTTAGACGTTCCACCGGAGGAGGTGAATCAGGTGGGCTTGAGCTTAGCTGTGGCTCAGCTGCTGCTGGTGCTGGGAGGAAACCCTGGGAGGTGCTTGCTTGAGCCTCATCTGGCTCAGGTGGAGGCTCCTCTGGAGCTGGGAGCTGAACCTCCATCTCACTTAGGTCCGCAGGAGGCAGATCCCCAGAGGCACTCATGACAGAGAGGGATAAAGCCCCCGAGCAGCGCAAAAGATATTCAAGCCCCTGGGACACCTTCAAGGTTTTTGAAAAAGGAGACTGCATGACTGAGGGGGCCACAACTGAGGGGGCCCCGTCCTTGGCAGCCGTCAACCAGGCCAGGAGGGGAGGAGGCCGAAGGCACAGCAGGGCGGTTGGAGCAATCAGGCGGTTTTGTGTGGGAACCCGGCAATCACCAGGCATTTTCAAAGAGCATTAATTGCGCTCATTGGGGGGGGGGGGGGGGAAGGGGTGATGATTCACATTATTTCCCAGATGGATATTTTCAATTGTTGCTTTATCTACTGTAGGTCACGAGAACCAAGAATTTAGCCTGCAATTGATCTGGGGTGTTTTTTTAAGATATAGAAATACCTGCATAAAAGGTTTAATCTCTGGGCAGCTTTCCTGGCGGTTAGGCGAGCCGCCCAAGGAATTTCAAAGCCGAATCGACTCGGGCTTTCCGGCCACGTCTGAACTGGAAAAGAACAGGCGGTTGTGGAGATGCAGCAGTTGCAATCTCACCGCAGATCCAGAGGAAGAGAGCTCTCTCTCTGAGCCTGGCATCTGGATAAAAATAGCCCCCGCCCGTGGTCTAATGACGATTCTACTATTAGCAATGTTCGGACCCCGTCGCGCAGGAAGGGCAGGGGGCTCCTGTCTCACCAAGGCCACATTCGGCAACTTGGAAATGACTTTGTTTACCAGCACTTATCTTGCCTCGGCCTTGACTTCAGCTCCACACTGCCTCTAACAAAAAAATGGAAAGGGGGGGCGGGGAGGAGAGCGACACCGTTGCATGGTGAAGAAGCCAGCGGGAAAATTACCGGGGGCTCGTGGAAATACAGAGCTTAGCGCATAAGTTTCAGGGCCTAGCAAACGCTCGAGTCAAGAACAGAGGGCATTAGGGACCTCCTTTCAAAGGGGGGGACCCCCTGTCAGGTCCAGGAAGATTCCCCCCCTTGGGAAGAGTCGGATTTTCTCAGCCCCTGCTGTTAAGACCCCCTAAACGGAGATCCCCCTTACACGAGTCAAACCTGAGATTTTATTTCCCCCACACACACTTCACACCATTTTCATGTTGTTGATTTGGATTGCCCTCAGGAAACGTTATATATAGTTTTCAATGCAAGTAGGTAAATCGGCGTTGCACATTATACAGGGCAAGCGTAACGATGTACTGTCTAGGCAAGTGAGAGCCAGTTTGGCGTAGTGGTTAAGTGTGCAGACTCTCATCTGGGAAGACCGGGTTTGATACCCCACTCCTCCACTTGCAGCTGCTGGGTGACCTTGGGCAAGCCATAGCTCTCTCAGAGCTGTTCTTGAAAAAGAGCAGTTTCTGTCAGAGCTCTCTTCAGCCCTGCCTACCTCACAGGGGGTCTGTTGTGGGGAGGGGAAGGGAAAGGAGGTTGTAAGCTGCTCTGAGACTTCCAAGTGAAGGGTGGGGTATAAATCCAATCTCCTCCTCCTCTTATTATTATTCGTACTACCTGGAATATTAAAAACCAAACCAATTGCATACACAAGACGCCAAAGGCTGGGAAGCCCAGCCGGGGATCCGTGCCCCAAACGCCACTGGGGTGACCCGTGCAAGAGAAGCAGCCGACGATGTCTTGCAATGCTTCTGAATTTTATTTCCACCAAGGGACGGGAGGGACAGAGGTGGGGGAATAAATACTTATGGGGCTGTATTCCACATCAGCATCAGTGAGTGAGATTTCCTAGGACTCTCGGGTTACTGACGTCGACCCCTGCCGGCTGCTACTGGTAACCGGCTAGTCTCAGGACGGTGGGGTATCTGCTCCGGTGGGCCATGCATTTCTGCCGGTCGATGAAGAGGCTGTTGGCTTTCACTGCAATCTCCTTCTCCAGGCTCATCCGGGTGTCCTCCAGATTCCGCAGAGACTGCTCCGAGTCTAAAAGCTTCTTCTTGAGAGCCGCAATGGACTCCGTCAGTTCTTCCACTTCACTGATCAGCCTGGGTGAATCAGTAAACAGAGAGAGGAGGAGATGAAGCGGCCTTTGACCTAGCCCGGCGTTGTCCACCCTGATGGGCTGCCGCTCACCGGGATCTTTCCCCGAATGCCTGTCACCTGACAGTTTAACTGGAGACGGCATGGAGAACCTTCTGCTTGAAAGGCAGGCGCTCCTTCTAAAATTGGTGGGGGCAGGAAAGCTGGCCCGTCGCTAACATGGGGCCCATTGGGGCCCAGCCCCCTAACATTTGTTCTGGGCCCCCTCCCTCCCGGACTGCCCCCCAAAGGCCCCAACTTACCACCTGCCCAGTGCTTTGATTTAATTAGCTGGTGGGCCCCCCTGAGGCCCCCTCCCCCCAAATTCCTTCCCTGTGGGGCGGCAGGAGAGTGCTACCAAGTCGCACCTGACTTACGGCGACCCTGCAGGCAGCAGGACGGACCCTGCTTAGCTTCCAAGACCCCCTTCCCGGGTGACTTTTAAGAATTAAAAAGAGGAAGGAGAGATACGGGGCTCCTTTGTCTGGCCCTTCGCAGTCTTGCAAATTTCTACTCTCTGTCTTGACCCCAGAAGACGGACGGGTTGCCCCACTCGGTTGATTTCGCAAGCACTGCTGATTTCACACTGAGGAGCAAGCCAGAACGTGTAGGGCACCTTGACCTGGATGGCCCAGGCAAGCCCGATCTCGTCAGATCTCGGAAGCTAAGCAGGGCGGACCTGGGCGAGTACTTGGAAGGGAGACCTCCAAGGAATACTTTGCGGGAGAGGCCCCAGCAGCTACCCTGCAAGTCTCTCCTTCAAACCCCCTCCCCTCCAGTCACTTTTAAAGTTGCCACCGAATTTCGGCGGCAATTTGGCAGTGGGTCGAATCAGGTCAGAGAATCTGATTCAGCCCATGGCTGCCCTAGTGGCTACTCCTGAGCGGGCGGAGCTTTGCTCCGCCTTGCTCCGGCCCCAACGGACCCCTGGGAGGCAGTGATTTGCATCACAGCACAGCCTTCCTTTTCAACTTTTCAAGGACATTTTAACTGTGGGTTGTGGGCACTTAATAAACATGTTTTGTAAAACGCTGAACCCCGAGTACCCTTTTCTGTTAGAAGGAAAAATATTTCTTGGAAATTGACTCTGTCTCTTAGGGCAGTTCCGTCCCCGCCCCGCCCTGTAGAGAACCCAAAGGGAACCACAAGGCTCAAACCCGCAAATGCATCTCCCACCAACCACGTCACCGACCCCCATGTACAACATTTAGACTCGATATGCTGGGATGGTTCTGTCCCTTCTTTGCTTCCTCGCTCGTCCCGTGGGTCACCCTGACAAAACGTAACATCTTGCATTTTAAAAGGCAGAAAAATTCCTTTATGAGATAGCCCTCCCAAAGGAGAAGAGGGTTTCGACTGCATTTCTAAAGTAATTGCTCGTCCATCTGCTTTCCAGCTACATTCTGTAGATTTTTACTACAAATTCGTCTGGCTGCTGCCTCCCGTAATGTCTCTTCCGCATTGTCATTATTGTCACTTGTTTCTTCCTCTTGCTTCAGGGCTCTTCCCCCCATGTGTTTTGCTCTCTCTAGTAGTCCCAGAGGGAGCAAAACACATGTGGAAAAGGGGGGGGGATGTGTCTCCACGTCAGTCGGACACGGATGACAGCATGGACAGACCAACCTCGGGGGCCGTTATAAAGGGGCAGCAGAAAAGAAACTGGTCAGTATCGGTCTCCCACATCCAGGGATCAGACACAGCAACAATTATCGAATGGAACATTAGACTATCACCCATTGACAAAAGCTGACAGCATCTTTGGAAACTGTCTGGCGTCCAGCTAACTCTGGAAAGGAGGTTTGCGTTTGGTCATTGGAGATGTGCTTGAAATCTAGAGTTCGCATAACGTAAATACCAAGACACGCAGTAACTAATGCAGAGCGATGCTTCCCAGGTGCTCGTTCACACACGCATGTGCCCGTGGGTACAGAGTGGCTGCTTCCAGTGACACCAGAAAAGCTTTCCGGTTCATTGGTCACTAAGGTATCTGATGAGGAGAGCTTTGACTCTCAAAAGCTCATGCCCCCCCAGCATCTTGTGGGTTTCTAAGGTGGCACTGGATTCTAATCCAGCTGTTTTACTGCAGACCGACACAGCTGCCCTCTTTCAGGGGTATAAGCTTTCAAGATTCAAACATGGAATTCGCTGCCAGAGGATGTCGTGACGGCCACAGGAATAAACAGCTAGATAGATTCATGGAGGATAAGTCTCTCAGTGGCTACTAGCCGTGGCGACTGAGGGGAACCTCCATGTTCAGAAGCAATAATCTTCTGAATCGCAGAGCAAGAAGGCAGCATCAGGGGAAGGCCTCGGCCTCTCTGCCCTGTTGCTGGACCTCCAGAGGAACTGGTTGGCCACAGTGTGAGACAGGATGCTGGACTGGATGGACCCTCCCTGGTCTGACCCAGCAGGGCTCTTCTGGTGTTCTTCTCAGGGGAAGGCCTCGGCCTCCATGCCCTGTTGTTGGCCCTCCAGAGGAACTGGCTGACCGCTGTGTGAGACGGGATGCTGGACTGGATGGACCCTCCCTGGTCTGACCCAGCAGGGCTCTTCTTATGAGAGAGTCAAAGCTCCCTTTGTTGGTATCTGACAAAGAGAGCATCATCAACTGAAAGCACATCCCCCCCCCCTCAACAAAAACCCTTAAGGTGAACTAGACTGGATTCTATCTGTTCCATCATGGATCAGCTCAGCTCCCCTCTGAAACTACTGGTCACTTCCGTTGCGCTTTCCCAGCACTGCAATATCCTTTTTGAGACACAGCAATGACCGTTGGCCCTGGATTGAATTCCCATCTCCACCCGCCAACATGGAGGTTACGCCCTCCCCCCCCCCCGCCCTTTCCACACGGAACCTGACCTGAACTGGGCGGCGTCTCTGCAGAGCTCGACATTCGGCCTAAAGGAGCGGTCGTAAAGCCTCGTCTGGGCCACCTTGAGGGGTGTTTCTTTATCTTTGATGGCTTGCTTGAGCGCGGCGATGTTGTGCTCCTGATCCCCAATCTCCTTCAGGGTCTATCGAACAAACACACAC
Organism: Lepidodactylus listeri; assembly: GCA_029233225.1. Lineage (NCBI taxonomy): Eukaryota > Metazoa > Chordata > Lepidosauria > Squamata > Gekkonidae > Lepidodactylus > Lepidodactylus listeri. The sequence goes on from JARCFY010000022.1 coordinate 3,796,110, forward strand.
CGATAGACACGCCGCACGCCACCAGCGCTCCCTCTGAGCCGTGGGGTCTCGCGAGCAAAAACTCTACTTTGTGAGCAACCGGCATTCAAGTTGTGAGCGAGCGATTTGGCGGCTGCAGAGACTAGTTTGCTCTGGAGCCCTCCTTCCTGAGCAGAGACCAAAAAAAATGTGCGCGCCGGAGGCTAAAAAACTGCGAGCTGGCTCACACTAACTCAGCTTAGAGGGAGCTCTGGGCAAAATGGAGGGGTGCAGCGACCTCCTCGTGAGTGAGAACCTCAGTCCGTCTCGGACAGGGCTGTCCAGTCTGTCTGGCCATAGCTCTCCAGAGATTCGGCCAGACAATGTTTTTTCCCAACACAGCTGTTCCCCAAATGCCTTTAACACCTCTCTTTTTTGGGGGGGGGGGGGGGTTACTCAGAATGCTCGATTTGTGTACGAATCCCTCCATAAAATACACCTGTTATAGCATCCTTCGCTACTGTGACTTTAACTTGCAAGTGATAGAGGTGGATTTTTACAAAGTTTCAGTTTGGGGAAGTACCGCAGCTGTTCCAAGAGAAACAAAACTGTGGGTGCGAGGGACGCCGACTGGAGCTTCGTCGGCAACTCAAGTTTCCTCTTTAAAAACTTGTTGAAGCACATTTTATAAGCTGCACAATTCTGAGGGTCAAGTAGCGTAAAAATAAATAGTGTCCGAAAAAAGGTAAAGGTCTCCCTTGCTCGAAAGCCAGTCGGATCCGACTCTAGGGGGCGGCGCTCATCTCCGTTTCCAAGCTGAAGAGCCAGCGCTGTCCAGAGACTTCGGTGGTCGTGTGGCCGGCATGACTAAACGCCGAGGCGCACGGAACGCTGTTACCTTCCCACCGAAGCGGTACCGATTTATCTACTTGCAGTTTCTTGCTTTCGAACCGCTAGGCTGGCAGGAGCTGGGGCCGGAGACGGGAGCTTACTTGGTCATGCGGCGCCAGGGTCTCGAACTGCCGAGCTGCCGACCTTCTGGTCTGCAGCTCAGCGTCTTGACCTCTGAGCCACCGTGGCCCTATTTATGGTGTACACAATGGCAAAGATTAAAAGATTAAAAACGAGCGGTCTGAAGAACAGACTTCATAGAACACCGACATGAGCTTGAAACAAGCTTTAGTCGTTTTACATACAAAGTTGATGCATTTTGGCGTCTAGGGCCTTCCTCAGCAGTCATTAATATTATAATTAAAAAAAACACCCACACATCCAGAAGCAAATATATATAAACAAGCAGAGGGACCCACGATACTCGTGGGGGGAGGATCTCACGGAGCCTCCCTGGGCTCCAGCAGCGAGGCCTGGATGCCTCCCAGCCATCTAGTCCACTGCTGATCTTCCCCCGGGCTCTGGCAGTGAGATCTGGACGCCTCCCAACCTCCTGGCCTGCCGCAGAGTTCCCAGAGTGTTCGATGCGCATGTGCAGGGAACACTCTTTTACTTTTGGGGGGATTTAAATATCCCCGTATAGTTTTTTTAAGTTTTCAGATTTTTCTGCACACCTGGGGTGTTACCCCAAGTGTGCAGGAACATCTCTATGCCCCCCAAGTGCCCCCGAGGTGCGGATTTAGATATCCACATGCACAGGGGGCACTTGGCTATTAGTATATAGACTGAAGTCAGGTATTGCGCTCTCTCATATGCTGTGTGGTTGCTGAAAACTTATAAAATAAGCCATGGATAACTTCTCATGGTGACTACACAGGCACAACAAAACCTTCAACAATATAATGATCCGGTATGAAATTTCCCAATTCTCTGGATGTGGGCTTCATCAACCAAGAGCCACAGTTTATATCAATGAACCGTGCAACTCTTAATATAGTCCAGATAATTTTTCCCCCTGTGTGTCTATATTTCGGTTTGTTTTCAGCCATAAAAAGTTTGTTTGAGCCATAAAAAGTGAAAAAGGGGGTACTTGTTCAGACCCAAATTTCCTTTTAAGGTGCTTAGAGCCAGTCCGGCATAGTGTTTACCGCTTCAGTGTCAGACCTGGGGGACTCAGGTTTGAAGCCTCCCTGCGCCGTGAATAAAATGGAGGAGAGGGGAAGGCCGTAAGCCGATTTGGATCTCCATTGCGGAGAAAGGCGGGGTATCTAAATGGCACAAATCAATCAGTCGTTGATTCGAGGCATCTGATCGGATCCGTGATTGCTCAGTACACAAGGCCACTGTATCTATCTTAGCCTTTTCTTTGGGGCTGTTTCAGCGATCGGTAACGCTCAACTAGGTCCGTCAATGCCATTTCCGCAGTAGTGAAATCCCCTGCATTGACATTTTTAAAACCGTGCAGTAGTTGAAATGTTCTACAGTTGGCTTTTTTTCTCACCAGGTGAAAACCCAAAGTTTTCTCCGCCTTACCCTGTGTTTTCGGAACCCCCAGTCTCGGCACATTTTAAGAACATGAGGTAAGGAGGAGAAAACTTTGGGTTTGCGCCTGGTGAGGAAAAACCTGCTGCGGAAAATTTCGCATAGGGTGCCATTTTTAAAACGTCAGTGTGGAGAATTTCGCTGCTGCGGAAATGGTCGTTAGAACCGGAGGCCCCGAAAAGCCCTCAGACAGAGCCTGCCTCTTGCTGTGGCCCGGCAAGGGTATTTACAGATACACTGCCTCTGTACCAAGAGGCTCTCTTTAGCCCCCGTGGCTATCAGCCTCTCTCTCGCACCCAGGACAGAACAGTGGTGTTTACCTTCCTCAGGTGATGCTCCAGCTTCTGTTTGGCGTCCTCCATCTCCTCGCAGCGCTTGGCGAAGGCCTCGTTCACAATGTCGCACTGCATGCGCAGGTCCTCGGCCGTGTCGTGCAGGATGTTGTCAATCAGGGCCCGGAGGTTGACGGAGGCCAGCCGCTCGCGCTCGGCCCGGTAGATGTTGTCATGGCTGTACTTGGCCCAGGTCTCCGGCGTGGAAGCGCTGCAAGGTGAGGGATCAAGGGGAAGCTCGCAAATCATGGACCCCGCAAAGCGGCTCTTAGGTTTTTAAAGTCTGATCAAGACACGTGAGCATGCCCCGTGGCATCAAAGCACATTTCAAGAGACTCAGTGGCCGGGTTTGCAGGCGAGCCACAAAATGGCCACCACCAGAGGCAGAGCCAGCCACAAAATGGCCACCACTGAGGCGGAGCCAACCACCTAGCAAGTCTTCAACATTTCAGGCAGGAGCTCCGCTTCACAGGATGCCTTCTGAAATGTTTTAAGATATTTTCTCACACTGGCAGTGCAGCTCAGAGACAGCCACCGCCAAAGCTATGTTTTTAAAGATTCTGCACAGCCAATCAGATCTCCAATGGCCAACCAGAAGCCCACCGAGGCAAAAGTGTTTCTAAAAACACTTGGCGGGCGCCAGGAAAGCTGTCAGCGGGCGCCACCTCGGTGACCCCTGAACTAGAGGAACCGAGAGACTCGCTTGATTCAAGACCGCTTTGTACGTTACATGCAGAAGTCACACTTCATCATGGGCACGCCTATAACGATCTGCAAAGGGTTTTGCTCCTCTGTGGCCCTTGTGTTTGTTTAGCACGTGTGTGGGTTTTTAGAGGGAGATGTCTCAGCCAGGATCCTTCCCACCTGTCCTCGAATTTCGACGAGCTGGGATGGAACTGGATGTTGGTGCTCTGGTTGTTGTAGCGGCCGCACTTCTCGTCGATGTTGTACGTCTCGAGCTTGTCCGACCAGTCCATCTCGCAGATCTGCTTGTGGTCTCGGTTCAACCTGGAAGGGATGGACGGAGGGGGAGAGGGAGGGAAGGAAGGAAGGGAGAGAGAGAGAGAGAGAAAGGGAGGGAGGGAGGAATGGAGGGAGGGAGAGAGAAAGAGAAAGAAGGAAGGAGGGAGGGGAGGGAGGGGAGAGAGAGGGGAAGGGAAGGAGGGAGGGAGGGAAAGAAAGAGAGAGAAGGAAGGAGGAAGAGGGAGAGAGGAAGGAAGGGAGGGAGGGAGAGAGGAAGGGAGGGAGGGAGGGAGGAAGGAAAGAAGATTGCAGCTCTGTCAGGAGGCCCTCTACAAAGGACCACAATGGCATTGCTCATAACCCAGATGAAATCGTATCGGCAAACACTTGTTTTAGTCCGCCTAAGTAAGCCCTACCAGGTATGAGTCCAGTTGTACCTTGAAGACCACCAATGATGATTCCCAGGGTCGAAGCTTTTGAGAGACAGAGGTCCCTTCTTCAGCGCTTTGACTCTCCAAAGCTCCTATCCCAAAAGTCTTTCTTGTCGGGCTCTGTGGTGCCACTGGACTCGAACCGGGCTCTTCTACTCTGGACCAACACGCTTGCTCACCTGCCCCCACCCCTACAGGCATACCAGGCAATGCTCCTGCTAAGCTGGGGAGACTTGTGAGCAAAAATTCTATTTTGTGAGCTCCTGGCATTAAAGTTGTGAGCCAGCAATTTGGCTGCTGCATGGATTAGTTTGCTCTGGAGCCCTCCTTCTGGAGCAAAGACAAAAATATGTGAGCCGGAGGCTAAGAAACTGTGAGCTAGCTCACACTCACTCAGCTTAGAGGGAACACTGATACCAGGTATGACTCTTGTGGGAGAATCAGCGAGAGTGAAGCTTCGTCCCACCGAAACTCATCGAAGGCCCTGGGGTTTTTGCACGCATTGCAGTTGCCTCCTTATGACAGATTTTTAGGGTCACACCCATTCCGGATCCTCCAACCCAGTCCGGGGAGATTTCCACAGCAAAATTGGTAGCCGTAAGTGGGTTTCCTTCCCCTAATTCTGATCCCCACCAAACAGAAATACACAGCTTCTTTTCTTCTCAGACCCCCCGCCCCTCTCTCTCTTCGCATAAGCACCTGCTGGCAAAGCAAAGGATGGTGTAACGAAGCCGTGAAATACTACAGCGCTGGGAGCTTCTTCAAACCGGATCAATCCCCGAGGGTGGAATTCACGCTCAACACTCGCTTTAATGAGGGTGATTAAAAGTAATTAGAACGCAATCGGAGCCTCGCAGCCCCAGGTATGTCAGAATCCCACTTTAAGGGAAGATTTATCTAGAGCGGCGCTCGCCAAGAATTCTGCAAACGCTGATGAGTCAAGCATCCGATCCGGGGGGGTTTCTACACAGCCATTGGCCCAGGCACCTCAGGTTTATTATTATTAGGCCCGAGTTCGAATCCAGTGGCACCTTTAGGACCAACAAAGTTTAATTCTGGGGAAGGAGGAGGAGGAGGAAGAGGAGATTGGATTTATACCTCGCCCTTCACTACCCAAAGGAGTCTCAGAGTGGCTTACAATCTCCTTTCCCTTCCCCTCTCCACAACAGACCCCCTGTGAGGTAGGTGGGGCTGAGAGAGCTCTTTCAGGGACTGCTCCTGAGAGAACAGCTCTGAAGGAGCTTGTGACTGACCCAAGGTCATCTGGCAGCTGCATGTGGAGGAGTGGGGAATCGAACCCGGTTCTCCCAGATTAGAGTCCACACTCCTAACAGCTACACTACACCCAACTGATGAAATATGCCTGCCCACGAAAGATGATACACAGAATTAAGCGTTGTTGGTCTTAAATGTGCCCCTGGACTCAAACTTTGTTCTGTTGCTTCAGAACAACATGGCTACCCACCTGGATGTGTTAGGCCCAGTTCATACAGGCAAGGGAATGAGGGGTGGGCTGAAGGGGGGGGGGGAATGGACTGCACCATTTCAGACTGTTGGGAGGAGATCACAGCTTTGAAACATGCCTGTGAAAAAAATGCCTTGCAGCTAGAAAACTAGCACCGCAAGGCAAGAGAGGAAGTAGGATCTTTCTCCCTACAGGGAGATTTGCTTTGTATAGACAAAGCTGGGGTCTCCTTCCTGGGGTCCAAAGGGACCCAATCCATTCTGCCAACTAAAGCACTTCCTCTGAAGGAGCCCAAGGCTTGGCTTATCTCTAGCAAAATGATGAAGGGGCCATCTCCAAGGGAAGAGCCGCATGTAGTGCGGTGAAAGGAGGAGGAGGAGGAGAAGATTGGATTTATACCCCACCCTTCACTCGGAGTTTCAGAGCAGCTTACAATCCCTTTCCCTCCCTCTCCACACAACAGACACCCTGGGAGGCAACTGAGAGAGCTCTCTCGAGGACTGCCCTTGAGAGAACAGCTCTGGAAGAACTTGTGACTGACCCCAGGTCACACCAGCAGCTGCACGTGGAGGAGTGGGGAATCAAACCCGGTTCTCCCAGGTTAGAGTCCGCAGCTCTGAACCACTACACCCAACTGGCATGACCTGGCACAGGATTAGTCAGCGGCGTGCCATGTTCCACGGTCAGATATACACGCAGGCACAAAAAGACAAGGAAACAGGAGATATCATTACAAAACAAACTGGTAAACAGACTTCGTCAGCTCACCTCCTTCCTTCTCCACCACCACCCCTTTTGCTGTGAGTTCCCTTTCCACCAGCCCAGAAAAGGGGCCAGTAGTCTGGAAATGGGACAAATAATATTATAGGAAAATCGCCACCTTGGATCTTTTATTCTGTATTGTAATTTTTACTAAGTGAATATATTGAATTTTAATGTTTTTGTACATATGTTGGCATTGTGCCTTGCACATTGACCAGAGCCTGGCATAAGCTGGGGTGGGCAATATAACCATCACCATCACAGGCCATTTCGAGCCGGAACGCGCCGGAACGCCGTTCCGGGAGTAACAAGCCCAGGAGCGGGCACATACGGCGAAGCGCTGTGGAAAAAAGCAAAAGCCGACTAACTTGACCTGTATTTCCATGCTTGTTGCAGGGTTGCTTCCCTGCAAGAGCAAAGGAAACCTAAAGTGTCTCTAGTCAAAGTGTTAAGCTGGCTTGCCAGCTCTGAGTTGGGAAAGACCTGGAGATTTTTGGGGTGGCGCCTGCGTGGTGGGTGTTGCCTTCTGACACACTTCCGGTGATGTCAGGGGGTGTGGCATATGCAATTAAATTTTGCGAATGTGTTATGCTAATGGGCTCCTGCAACTCTTTTTTAATGAAATGATCCATAATAATAATAACAATGATAATAATAATAACAATGGTGAAGATATAATAATAATAATAATAATAATAATAATAATAATAATAATAATAATAATAATAGCCAACCAGCACGATGGTGCCCAGGGTGTTCAAACCCTAATGCCCCCATGCCCAGGGGCCTGACCCTCGGCTCCCTTCCTGGGCTTCGGGCAGCTGGGGGCGAGAGAGATGGCCAAGGAAAAAATATCTCTGTTTTCTTCTGCTTTTAGCGGAGGGCTGCCTGGAAGGGGGTTCGGCCAGTCCAGCTCTCGGGCAGGGAGTATCACGGTCAATGCTCCCTCTAAGCTGTGGAGTCTTGGTGAGCAAAAATCCGATTTTGTGAGTTACTGGCATTAAAGCTGTGAGACAGCGCTTTGGCTGCTGCATAAATCCGTTTGCTTGGGAGCCATCCTTCCTGAGGGGAGACAAAAACACGTGAGCCGGAGGCTAAAAAACGGTGAGCAAGCTCACACTAACTCAGCTTAGAGGGAACAGTGATCACGGCGTGACTGATCCACCCCCCGGTTTTTGCAGACTTGCTTCTGGATGGATCTGCCTGTTTCTTTCTCTCTCAAACCCCCCCCCCCCCCCCGCTTGTCCTCTTCTCTCTCTTGTCGGATTAGTCTAATTCACATTGTTGATTGCAGCGCGTGTTTTAATTGGCAAAGAGTCACTGTGGGCAATTAATTTTTGCAGAAAGCGGGATGCGCGGGATTGGAATGAACAAACAAACAGGTTGTCTTTGCTCTCCCCCCCCCCCCCGAATGTGCCAGACTTGATTAAAGTAAGTATGTGCAGGCTAGGGCGGGGGGCTTGCAAAGAAGTGCATTCACTAGACTTATTTGGGAAGTCAGTGCACACTCAGGCACACAGATGAAAAGAAGCAGCACGGGCATTATAGAACTCAGGGTATGGATGAAGCACGCGTATCTATTTTAGGTATGAATACCTACATCTTATTTTTCACCCAAGCCTGCCTCACAAAGCAGATTCCTGCAATTAATATCCATCTTAGAGATACAATATACAGATCGAGATGGGTCCCCATGTTAGTCTGTCTGCAGCCGTAGGCTCAGTGGTTAAGACCCTGCGCTGCAGACCAGAAGGTCAGTAGTTCAGCAGTTCAAGACCTGAGTGCCGTGTGACGGAGTGAACTCCCGTCTCCGGCCCCAGCTCCTGCCAACCTAGCAGTTTGAAAGCAAGAAATTGCAAGTCGATAAATAGGTACTGCTTTGGTGGGAAGACAACAGCGTTCCGTGCACCTCGGCCTTTAGTCTTGCCGGCCACATGACCACGGAGAAGTCTTTGGACAGCGCTGGCTCTTCGGCTTGGAAACAGAGATGAGCACCTAGACAATGTTCCCTCTAAGCTGAGTTAGTCTGAGCTAGCTCACAGTTTTTGAGCCTCCAGAAGGATGGCTCCAGAGCAAATTAATTTATTCAGTAACCAGATGGATCCCTCTCAACTTTAACGCCAGTAGCTCACAAAGTAGAATTTTTGCTCACAAGACTGCACAGCTTAGAGGGTGCATTGCTCCTGAAGTCGGATTCGACTGGCTTTTGAGCAAGGGAAACCTTTACCTTTACTAGCGGTAGAAAAGAGCAAAAGGCCAGAAGCATCTTAAAGACTAACAAAACACATGGCAGGGTATGAGCCTTTGTGAGTCACTGCTCACTTCTTCAGGTATTTAACTCATGAAAGCTCACACCCCGCCACATATTTTGTTAGTCTTTAAGCTGCTCCTAGACTCTTGCTCTTTTCTAGAGCCACAATATGGTGCCTGGTTTTGTTGGCGTTGAAGAGAGCGTATTTCCCAGTCATGGCCACAAGGCGGCATCCTTGGCTGAGGAAACAACAAGGCTTGAGGCCTGGGTTCTGCACAGGAAACCCTCCATAACCCGATGGAACCTCCATGGTCAGGGGCTGTGTACCTCTGAACACCTGTGGTGGGCAGAAACAGAGAGGAGGCCTCAGCCTCCGTGCCCGGCTCAGATTTATTTGGTTTCCGTTATTTATCGTACACCTTTCTCACCAAGAGTCGAGGCGGATTACAGGGGAGTCGAGACAACAAACAGGGCGCCCCCTCTAATTGGCACGGGAGTAGGATTCGGATTGCAGAGACTGGCACTTCTGATTGGCCAGAGAGTCGGTGTTCTTGCCCAATAAAACATACAGGTTTTGGTGGCTCTTGAAGAGGCAGCCCCGGGCCTAATTCTTCCAGAAGGGGCCCGGAAGCGCTCCAGCTGGACTTGAGGAGCTGGATGGGGTAGGCAGGGGTGGAGCATTTCTTGGGGGGGGGGATTTGGGGGCATGCAAGTTCTGCCTCTAATTTTGCAAGCTTTGGGTGGGTTGCCGTGTTGGTCTGAAACAGAACAAAGTTTGAGGCCGGGGCACCTTGGAGACCAACAAAGTTTTATTCTGGGTAGAAGCGTTCATGCGCGCACACAGTTCATGGCAGACATGCACACACAACTTTCATACCCAGAATGAAAGTTTGTTGGTCTTCAAGGTAGCAGCGGACTCAAAATTCGGTTCTGATCTCGCAGACCAGCAGCCGGGGAACGGAAGCCGAAACCCTTCCTCTCTTCTTAGCCAATGCCGCCATCTGGTGGTCACGACCGGGAAATACGCTCTCTTTAAAAAACGATTGTTAATTTCTCGAGCGCTTGCTTTGTTCAAAGTGCTTGCGCACGTGACGTCGCTGCAGACCTCAAAACAACCCTGTAAGGTAGACCGGTGTTGCTCCCATCTTGTTGCAGATGGGGGTGGGATGCTTAGAGAAAGAGAGAGGCAAGAGAACATATTTTTAAGGCTGTTAATGGACAAGAAGATAATTGACGGGGGGGGGGGGGGTTGGCAGGTCACAGTGTTGGGGTTGTCAGCTGCAGTTGGAAAATACCTGGAGATGCCCTGACCTGGACAGCCCAGGCAAGCCCAATCTTGTCAGATCATGGAGGCTAAGCAGAGCCAACCCTGGCAAATATTTGGATGGGAGACCTCCAAGGAATACCAGAGCTGAGAAGCAGAGGCAAGCTACCAAGCCACTTCTCTGAATGCCCTCCGTGCCCAAGTAGGAGTCGCCAGAGGTTGCCAGGACTTCCAGGCATGAGTACACACACACTCGCACACACACACACATGCACCAAAACCCTCCCCCCCCCAAAAAAAAAGTACCTGTAGATTTTGGGGGTAGAGTTTGAGGAGGGTTGGGGCTTGGGAAGGGGAAGGGCCTCAGTGGGGTATAAATGCCACAGAGTCCACATTCCAAAGCAGCCATTTCCTCCAGGGGAACTGACCTCTATTGCCCGGAGAGCGGTTGTCATCGTGGGAGGTCTCCAGGCCCCACCTGGAGCTTGGCAACCCAACCCAGTGAGTTCCCGCGGCAGAGCAAGGGTTCAAACCCGGGTCTCCCAGCTTCCAATCCAGCAGACCTAACCACTACACCACACTGCCTCTGTGAGCCCCAGCCCGGCCCGGAAGGGAATGGAGAGCCTGACGGAAACCTTCTAAAACCGGCAGAGATCCATTTGCACCATTGCTTGAATGACCGGGGGGGGGGGGGGGGGGATCAGAGGGTCCCAAATGGGACTCAAAAGCCCCACCCCCTGACTCCACCTTTGCCCCTCCCACTGGTCCTCAAAGGCCACACCCCCTCAAGCTCGGGTTCTGCCACACAGTGTCTTCTTCCCAGTCCGTTTAAGGAGAAGGAAGATAGTTCCAAAGTTCTCCTGCTTTCTTCTAAGTATGCTTGGTGAAAGACAGGAGCTCCGGACAGTGAAATCAGACCACCATACTGGACTCACCAAGGAGAGAGACACACCCCCAACAGAAAGGAGTATCCATTAAGAGCCAGTATGGTGAACTTTGGTGTAGTGTTTAGGAGCGCCGACTTTAATCTGGGAGAACCGGGTTTGATTCGGTGCTCCTCCACATGAAGCCAGCTGGGTGACCTTGGGTCAGTCACAAGTTCTGTCAGAGCTGTTCTCTCAAGGGCAGACCTCAAGAGAGCTCTCGCGGCCCCACCAACCTCACAGGGTGTCTGTTGTGGGGAGGGGAAGGGAAAGGAGATTGTAAGTATCTTCGAGTAGTGAAGGGCAGGGTAGAAATCCAATCTCTTCTTCTCTTCTAAAACAGAGTGGGAGGGCAGCATGACCCAGTGGGTATGCCTTCCACTCAGCAACTTCCCCTCAGGCATTGCCCCCTCTGCCCCCCATTTCCCTTCCACAGTCTGACCAAAGTTCACTTCTTTCCAAGGGCCACGCGCCCAAATGCAACCGGCCCACAAGGAAGAAGGGTCTTACTGCATCTGGTTCACGGCTTGCTTGCACGTCCGCTTCAGGAGCTCTTGGATGTTCCGGATGAGCTCAGCTTCCTAGAAGAGAACGGAACAGATATTAACAGCAGCTGAGAACGATTGGGGGGGGTGCGTCTGCAACAGTTAATGCCCTTCTTTCTGATGGGCCGCTCAGAAGGCCACACGGTCACCATGGCTTAGGTGGGAGCAGTGGAAAGACTTGGAATGTCGGGGGAGGCTATAGTCTTGAAGAGCAAGGTCCATGGAGGTAGCAGTGAAATGACCAGTGTTTCATGAAGCGAAGGAGAAAGGACCCAAACATGTTTGTGGTGTGAGGTATGACACCGAGCACACACACAGCTATTGAGTAGAGTGCTACAATGTATAGGGGGAAATGCTCCCTGGGGTAGTCTGACACCCTCTCATTCTTTAAAAGGAAAAGGCAAGTTTTTAGCCCGTTGGAAATGCAAAAAAGACGGTTGGATGCATAGGCGATATGTTCAGGCAGAAGAAACTGGTGTGGTGTACCAAACAGATCTATGAGACCCGGGTTCACATTACCATGCTGCAGTGCTGGGTACCCTTCAGCCAATCCACCCGTCTCACCTACCTCGCAGGGTTGTTGAGAAATGGGTGAAGAAGAGACAACCACGTATGCTACCCCCCCTCCTTGGAGAAAATGGGGGAATGGCTTTGCCCCTTCTGGGTGGTCCTGGAAAACTGCCACCAGTTGGGATAGACTGCGCTGGTCCAGGGAGACTGCAAGGTTCTGTCTCAGCAGAGAATCAATTATGCAAGAGAAGACATCGCCAAATAAAATGAATAAAATGAAGGAGAGGGGAGCGATGTAAGCCCCTGGGGCAAGGGTGTATTTGGGTTCCCATCAGGGGAAAAGGAAGGGTATAAAAGAAATTAATGAATGAGAAGTTATGCAAAAGAATATAAGGTGCAGAATCCAGATCTTTTTTTCTCCCCGTTCAGTCTAGTTGCCTGCCTTAAGCAAGAAATAATCAGATCTACAAAACTGGCACGGAAAAAAATGTGGTTATGTTTTTGCTCAAATCAAGGTGAATTATTTCTGCTGCCTAGGTCGGACTGGATCTCCCCCCTCCAAAAGCAGGATCATAGAATCAATTGTACGCCTTCAGATTGTGGGCAAGGAATGTCATTTTCGAATGCAACGAAACTTCCTGCAAGTCATAAAACAAACCAAAAAACGCCACGTACACCCAGGAGAAAAACAATTCGCCCAGTCCATTCCCTGGTTTGCTAATTTTCTAGTAACTTTCAATCCCTCCACACAAGACACACTCACAAAAAGCGAATCCCTCTCCTCCATAAAAACCTGTGGTCTCCAGTAGGGTAGATTCTTTTAACACTGGAAAAGCCTTTTCCCACCTAGCTTATTTTGCATTTATTAAAATGTTTTAGCTCCATCTTTCTGTTTGGGTACAGAGGACGCCCAAGGCGGGTAAGGACCAACATCATAACAGTGAAAATACCGTGCTTAAAAGCGCACGGAAAATACAACGGACCAGCAATGCTTCAAAAGTCCCAGAAGATCCAAAACGTACGTATTTATTTGTTCGCAACAATACTTAGCCGCTTTCCTTCCCGATGGAGTCTAGGGCGGCTCGCTGCATGGATAAAATGCATAAATTAAAATACATTTTAAAAAGTTGAAACCAAAATTCAAAATCGCAATTCTGGATGACTGCTAGTGGAATGACTACCCACGCTTTTAAAAGGAAAGATATTAAACCTGGATTTGCATAATGTTGCCAGCTCCGGAGTGGAAAATTCCTGGAGATTTGGGGGGGAGCCTGGAGAGGGCGGGGTTTGGGGAAAGGAGGGACCTCGGCGGGGTATAATGCCACAGAGTCCGCCTTCCGAAGCAAGGAACTCTGTAACCCGGAGACCAGCTGAAAAATCCCAGGAGATCTCCAGCAGCCACCTGGAGGTTGGCAATCCTAGATCATCTCCATCTAAGAAGAAAGCATGATAATCAGGCTGGTGGTGGTTCCAACCTCCACTCCGACACAGACTTGCTAGCAGGCCTTAGACCAGTCACTTGTACTCAGCCTCCCCTACCTCAAAGGGTCGTTGTGAAGACAAATGAAAACAGGGAGGAATGGGAGAGAGGCCCCCCAAAGTCTGAGCGGCGCACAAAACAGCCTACCTTGAGCAGCTCCGCCTCTACCTGGTCCCGCACCAGATCCGGAGGCTGCCTGCGCTCGCGACACTGCAGGTTGTCGGTGGCGATGGTGTAGGGGATCTCGGTGGTGTCGAGGGCCCGCTCCAGGCGCAGCTTCTGGGCGGCCAGCAGGCCCGTCTCGGCCGCCAGGTCCTCGATCTCCTTCTGCAGCTCCGACTTCCAGAAGTGGATGTCCTGCAGGCGCTCCCCGACTTTGGTGGTCGAGTCCTCCTGGGTCCGCTGCGCCAGCTCGGCGGTGTAGGCCGCCAGGCTCTGGGACTCCTGGCGGCACCGCTCCGAGTGGTCGCGGTCGGCGAAGGCCTCGTGGTAGCGGGCGTAGTTGTTCTGGTGCCACTCCTCGGGGAGGTACTTGGCCGTGCGGAAGCCCGCCGTGGCCAGCCCGCAGGAGGAGTCGGGGCCCGTGTTGAGGGCCGCCTCGTAGACCTTCATGGGCAGCTCGGAGACCGGGACAGTCTGGGGAGCCGGCTCCTTGGTGAGGAGCACCCCAACTTGGGCCATGGCTCACCTGGACCCGAGCCACTCAAGAGGGTGTCGCCGACCAGCCCAGGAAAGCCCCTGGGCCGTCAGGTCCTAGTTACTGGGCCCAGAAGTTACTGGGCTCAGAAGATGCCTGCCGGCACCAAACCTGGTTCTTCTCGGCGTCTCCCGGTTGCCACAGGCAACGTCCCCAGCCAATGAGCGGGGCCGAATGGGTTTCTGTAGAAATCCAAACTGTCGCTGCAGCCTCGTGTGCATTCTCCGGTTGCCCCCGGCGACGCAGGCAGCCAATGAGCCGCGTGGGGAATGTGCTCTGGCGCATGGCGCATGGTGACTGCAAGCTTGGAAAGCAGGGGAATGGCCCCTGGTCTGGAGCGGGGAGGGAAGGGGAAAGAAAGACGTTCCCCGGGGGCCTTCTCCCACGCTTGGAAGCAGCCAAGTCACAAGCAATGCTCCCTTTTTAATAATTTTTTTTAATTGAGTTTTTATAAAAGAAAAGAAAAAACACACAAAGATAAAAACATACCAACAGATACGGAGTCCATCCTATATGTATCTACATTAGCATTTCTACTAGAATCAGTTATCTAATTCACCAAATTAGCTTACCCCAGTTTTGTAGCATACAATTAGAGTCAATTCATTTTTTAAAGTGTTCATCCAACCATTTATGAAACCTTGACCAGTTGTTTTCAAAGATTTCCTCTCTCTTATCTGCTAATTTCAATGCTGAATTGTCCATTTCTGCAGTCTCCAAGAGTTTATAGATTATTTTTTCCTTAAGGAGGAAGGTCTTCTCTTTTCCAGTGCTTTGCATAAAGAATTCTAGTAGCGGTCATTACATGGATAATCAGATATTTATCTAATTTGTTAAAAGTTTCTGGAATCATATTCAACAAAAAAAAAAATCTGACACAAATGGTATAAGAAGAGGAGGAGATTGGATTTATATCCCGCCCTTCACTCACTTGGAGTCTCAGAGCGGCTTGCAAACTCCTTTCCCTTCCCCTCCCCACAACAGACACCCTGTGAGGTAGGTGGGGCTGAGAGAGCTCTTTCCCAGGCTGTCCTTGAGGGAACAGCTGTGCCAGAGCTACGGCTTGCCCAAGGTCATCCAGCAGGTGCAAGTGGAGGAGTGGGGAATCAAACCCGGTTCTCCCGGATTAGAGTCCGCGCACTTAACCACTACACCAAACTGGCTCTCAGTCAAATGCAACTTTTGTTGCAATGTTTCATGAATCTAGGTCCTCTAAGAGGTGGAGCCTTGTGAGGAAAAATCCTACTGGCATTTAAGTCGTGAGCTAGCAGTTTGGCTGCAGTCTAAATTAGTTTGCTCTGGAGCCCTCCTCCCTGAGCAAAGACAAAAATCTGTGAGCCGGAGGCTAAAAAACAGTGAGCTGGCTCACACGCACTCAGCTTAGAGGGAACACCGATCACAGTGCTAGCCTGGAAATAAAATGGGTCCGTCAAGGAAAAGAATGACGGGGGAACTGAAATGTGCGAAAAGGTGTCAGTGTGATGACCTTCAAGACTACAGGGAGGAAGTATCTCTTTTCTGAATAATTCAGTATCTACGATATCTGTTTTATGTGGTTAGAAAGATCCATATGTATCTGAAGAAGGGTGTGCGCAAAGGAAAGCTTATACACCTTGAATAAAACTTCGTTGGTCTTAAAGGTGCCGCTGGACTCAAACTTTGTTCTTTCTCTTAACTAAATTCCTCCACATGCAGCTGCTGGTGTGACCTTGGGTCAGTCACAAGTCCTCTCAGAGCTGTTCTCTCAAGAGCGGTTCTCAAAGGAGCTCTCTCAGCTCCCACCTACCTCACAGGGTGGCTGTTGTGGGGAGGGGAAAGGAGATTGTAAGGCGCTCTGAGACTCTGATTTCTTCTTCCCCCTCCTTCTCTCTCTCCTTCTCAGTTCTCTCGGAGCTCTTGGGGAACATCTCTCGTTCCCTTTCCTCCCCACTTCAACCAGCCAGTTTGGTGTAGTGGTTAAGTGTGCAGACTCTAATCTGGGAGAACTGGGTTTGATTCCCCACTTCTCCACATGCAGCTCCTGGATGACCTTGGGCAAGCCATAGTTCTGTCAGAGCTGTCCATGAACGGGTAGTTTCTGTCAGAGCTCTCTCAGCCTCACAGGGTATCTGTTGTGGGGAGGGGAAGGAGATTGTAAACCGCTCTGAGACTCCGAGTGAAGGGCAGGGTATAAATCCAATCTCTTCTTCTACAAACTGCACTTTCTACATCCCACCCCAGAATGGGTGGGCATCCTCCCCCCTGGACTTCCTACTCAGTGCAAATAAAACTCCCTCCTGCAAGGGATTGGGACCAACGCTCCCTCTAAGCTGCGGAGTCTTGTGAGCAAAAATCCTGCTTTGTGAGCTACTGGCATGAAAGTTGGGAGCGAGCGATTTGGCTACGGCAGAAATTAAGTTTGCTCTGGAGCCATCCTTCCTGAGATAAGACAAAAATGTGTGAGCTGGAGGCTAAAAAACTGTGAGCTAGCTCATGCTAACTCAGCTTAGAGGGAACCGTCATCCAACAGGGGTTTTGGTCAATGCTCCCTCTAAGCTGCGGAGTCTTGTGAGCAGAAATTCCCCTTTGTGAGCTCCTGGCCTTAAAGTTGTGAGCGAGCGATTTGGCTGCTGCCTAAATTAGTGCGCTCTGGGGCCAGTCCTTCCTGACAAAAATCTGCGAAGGCAAAAATCTGTGAGCTGGAGGCTAAGAAACTGTGAGCTAGCTCACACCAACTCAGCTTAGCCTCCTTTTGGCCCAGGGCATCGTTTGTCAAAGACAATACTGTTTTCTGGCCAGCGGCCGTCCAGCGATCCTTTAATCCTGGGCAAATGGTGCCAAAAGGAGAACAGATTTCTAAGCGCATAATGTGGGGGGGGGGCTCCCTTGGGATTCTGAGCTTCTGGGGGTTTTGGTTTCGAATGCTCGCCTCTGCTTGAACCCAGCTTTGAGCCACATGTTTTTTGGGGGGGGGGGGGAGCAGGGTCAGTAGGCAGAGCCCAATTCGTGGCCTTAGTTCCACCGAGCCGTTCTCAAAGCCAGCAAAGCCGCTTTCCCGAGAACTGCCTGAACTTATCAAAACATGGCAAGCTTGCGAACTCCACAGAGCTCTTCCTCTAGGTTGGTCAGGGAAAAGACCCAGGTTTCAAGAAACATTGGAGAGACCCCCGTGGCTGCGATTTGAAGGGAATCCACAGGGTGGGATGAAGATGACGATGATGTAGAAGATGGAGGAGGAGGAAGAGGAGATTGGATTTATACCCCGCCCTTCACTACCCGAAGGAGTCTCAGAGCGCCTTACGATCCCCTTCCCCTTCTGCTCCCCACAACGGACACCCTGCGAGGTAGGTGGGGCTCTGAGAGAGCTCTTTCAAGGACTGTTTGCGAATGGCAGCACGTAACAGTTAAGGAAGGGAGCCTAGAGGTTCTATTGGAGCAGCGAATTGGAGAACTCCAGCTGGTGAAGTGGGGGCGCCTGGGTCATTTATCCCAACAACCACCCTGCGTGGTAGGTTAGACTGACAGAGTGACTGGCCCAGCAACACTCAGCAAGGTTGAAAATATTTTAGTTCTCGCAGGGACCGGCACTCCCTGAAACCTTCAGCAGGCACTGTGGCAGGGGTCGCGGAGGCGGTTCGTATTGCCCACCTGCTGCCCTTTTGGAACAGTCTCCCAGGGCCAGTCCATGGGGAAGCCAGTAGTCTTTCTCTCAGATGCCAGGTGGGTGGCTGGCCCCTCCGCAACAGACTTGGTCTCCACCCAATTCCATTTTGCTGCTAAGTGACGAGGGAGAGGAGGTTGTTTCTCATTTTTAATCTTCGAGCAACCAGAATTTATTGCCGTGTTTGGCGTAGTGGTTAGGAGTGGCAGGCTCTAATCTGGGAGAACCGGGTTTGATGCCCCACTTCTCCGCAAGCAGCTGCTGGGGTGACCTGGGGTGAGTCACAAGTTCTCTCAGAGCTGTTCTGGAAAAAGAGCTCTCTCAGCCCCGCCTACCTCAGTGTTTGTTGCGGGGAGGAGAAGGGAGAGGAGATTGGAAGCCGCCCTGAGACTCCTTCGGGCAGTGGCGTACAGGGTAGAAAGCCAAGCTCTTCTTCATTTGCCAACCTCCAGGTGGCACCCGAAGCTCTCCTGCCATTACAACTGCCTTCCAAACTACAGAGCTCAGTTCCCCTAGAGAAAATGGCTGCTTTGGAGGGTGGACTCTCTGGCATTATGCCCCATTTGTGGTCCCTGCCCTCCCCGGCCCCACCCCCAAAACCTCCAGTTCTTTCCTAACCGAGAGCTGGCAGTCCCAGCCGGAAGAGATCCAAGCTCCGACTTGTGTGTCAATGGCAGAGCTTTGCTGGGTCACGCAGGAAGTGTTGGGAAAGGTCGCTCTCTGCCTGGGAGCCGGTGCCAACTGGATCGCCTGACTCAGAGGAGTCTGGCCTCTGCAAAGGGGGGGCGGGTCGGACAAACCTCCCATGAAAAACCAGATGAGCCGGTCCCAGGTCACACACGGGCTGAGTCACTGCCAGAGCGACTGCAGCAACTGCTGGGGAATGCCCTCAGTGCTCGCATTTGCCCCAGCCCGGCGCTTGAGTCATCCCAACTCCTGGGCTTAAGCGGGGAACAGGTGCCTCTCCTGGAGGCAACAGCGTGGAGGCCGTCAGACATTGTGCTCCACTTTGGCTACACCCATCTGTGCCTATCCTGCGATTCCCCAAGGGTGCACCATACAGCACGATGGCCCAGGCTCCCTTGCTCCTCGGCTTTCCTTGCCTTTTCTCCAAAAGTCGCTAGTCCTCATGACCAAACCCTCAGACACATCACCCAGACAGTATTTCTGCAGTAATAGGCAAACTGAGAGTCAATTTGGCATAGTGGTTAGGAGCTCAGACTCTAATCAGGGGGGATTTGATTGATCCCCCACTCCTCCACATGCAGCTGCTGGCAGACCTTGCGTCAGTCACAAGTTCTCTCAGAGCTGTTCTCTCAAGGGCAGTCTTTGAGAGCTCTCTCTCAGCCCCCACTTACCTCACAGGGTGTCTGTTGTGGGAAAGGAGATGGTAAGCCGCTCTGAGATGCCTTCGGGTCGTGAAGGGCAGGATATGAACCCAATCTCTTCTTCTTCAAAGGTTCTTCACCGTTTGGGGCAAGACTTTGACACCCACGCTCTCTTCCCAGATAAGAATGTTCCAGAATTTGGGGTTTAACGAGTCCGGGCCTTTCTGTTTTTCTATGCAATGTAGGTTTTGCTATAACTGACTTTGGTTCCTTGGTCCTGAAGTCCCACAAGCCTTTGCTCTTTTTTCGCTGGCAGCTTGGGTGTAAACACTAAAGCCGCGTCCTGTCGATGTACCTTTGCCTGAACTCAACAGTCCACACTTTTCCAAGTGCCAGGTTCCAGCCTGTCTTTTCCTGCATTGTGCAGGGGGTTGGACTAGATGACCCTGGAGGCCCCCTTCCAACTTTTACGATTCTATGATTCTAACCCTGAACATATCTAGGTCTTCAATTGACTCCTCCCTTGATTCCTATTGTCTGGAAAGAGAATACAAAGGCGGCTTTGGGCTTTGTTGGGGATTGTTTGGCGAACACACGCCACCTGGGCGTGAGGAGGGTCTTAGTCCACAGTCCAGGAATTCTTTGTTCTTCCTGAAGTGTACAGTGCATCAGGTATTGAGATGTTTCTGTATGCAACTGGGTCTTGATACGAAATATACTAAAATACAGAGGATGTGTTTCCTCTTTCGGAATAATACATTAGAATACTGGATGTAATGCAAGGAACAAAAAATGGGGGAAAATGCTGTTAAGTGACCTCCACCCTCTCCCAGATTAGAGTCTGCGCGCCTAACCACTGCGCCAGCTTAGACACAGGAACCCGCCTGGCCAAGCTAAGAGGACAGGCTCTTTGGAAAAGGCATGGGATGCCCCAAGCCCCACCAACTGCTCCCCACGCTTGCCTAAAGAAAGTTCACAAATCTGAAGAAGGGAGCAGCGACTCACAAAAGCTCCTTCCCCTGCCACAAATTTTGTTAAGTCTTTAGGGTGCTTGCTGGACTCTCACCCTTTTCTTCTACTAAAGTCCACGGTGGGCCGGGGGGGGGGTTCCTTCTGGAGCTGCCCCAGCAGCCTGGAGGGTCCCCATGCCCTTTGGAGGGGGGGAAGAGGCCCAATTAGAACGGGGAATGCAGTGCAGAAGGGATCTTTGGAACACGGTTCTGGGATCGATGCCAACAACCTAGGAAGTTTAAGACGAAGGAAACAAGCCAAGCGAAGCTGAATGGTTTTTTTTTTTAATTTTTATTTTATTAGGGTTTTAAAAAGGTATCTATTTCTCCAGCAGGTTAAGTCACATTTGAGGAATTGCAGGAGTTCAATTTCAGACAAAGGGGAGAGGGGGAGGGAAGAAAAGTCAGCTTTGCGTTACTTCACTATAGCTCAAGTGTCTTTTTAATATTTAAATTGAATTTTTAATAATATGCAAGCCAAGCTCAGCTTCAATGCAGGATATATTACCTGTAATATCGTCCCCACATTCATGTTAAGTTTGGTTTACACCGGGGGGGGGGGGGGGGGAGAGAGGAAGGTCATCAGCAGGCATTCACCCGACTCCAAAGGAAAACAGAACTCCCGCCCCCCCGTTCCATCGCCCCCCCTCCAAAGCTCAACCCACATATTTTAACGGCGGCCTTCCCGAATTCACAGCCAGAGGGTAGATCAACAGAAATCTGCTACCCTGAAAACATGAAATAAAGTTGCCTGCGACCCGGGCAAGAGACTGGAGGAGGCCCCGAGCCGTCAAAATCATCCTTGTTGCACGGGTGGACCGAAAGAAAAGCCGCCAGAAAGAAAATGTGCCCAAAACGTATGACGCTCACGCACACACACATCCCGTTAAGTGCAGCTAGGGGTATCGGAGGCCGCTCTTCTCTTAACCAGAAGGGGGGGGAATGGCACCGGGGGGGGGGGGGGGGAGAAAATGAGAAAACACCGGAGAACTTTTGTCCTGACGAGCTAGGCCAAAAAGCAAAGCTTCAAAGCATTAGTGAAGAACTTTTAGTATTCCGTACCCAGGAAGGGAAACTCTGCGTTGAGTCGGCTGTTCTGTTCTCTCTTCCGGGGTTTCGTTCAGCCATGGACCAAAACGACCCCCCAAGCCCTTGCCGTTCGGCTTCACGGGTCGGGACCCGTTCCGTTAAACCTCGGAGCGGTGAGCGCGGCCCCGTGGGGGATTTCTCCCAGCCAGGGCTTAGCGGAGTTGCATAAAACGAACACGCCCCCTACTAATCCTGTACACCTAGGAACTAATACGATTCAGGAGTGGCAGGAGTGGGTGGGAGGGGGTCATGGTAGTGGCAGATACCGTGCCATCGTTGCGTGCCCGTCTGTCCGTTCCAGGCCAATTCGGTGCCGGGCACAGCGTCTGATCTGGCCACGGCTTGCGTTTCTGGGGTAAGAGTCCCCCTACGCTCCAGAGGTCGACTGGGGAATATACGTCTATTTGCTGCTACGGTTTTGAGACCCTGCTGGGCACACCAGCCGTTAAGTGCAAACATCTCAGAAGGCAGATGATAGTTGAAGGGTGAAGAAACTGAATCTCACAGAGGAGCCCCGTGGCCCTTGAGGCCACGAGCCGTGTGTACATTGGCAATCCTCGGCGTTCGCCTGAGGCCACGCCTGACCGGACTTCAAGACTGGCTTGGGGAGGGGGGGGAGAAATGCCAACGTGGTTTCAGGAACTGTTAAACCTGCAGCTACAGCACCACAAAGGTGTTTTCGGGACTCCTGAAGCCACTGGAACAGATGCTTAAACAGCTCTACAGGGCAAAAATAAAAAATAAAAAAGCAAGACGCCTCTTGAAGGGCACTCCTGATCGCAGACTGTGCAGCCCAAAATCCGAGGGCTTCCTGCTACTTGGCATCTCAGACATCTTTCTGACTCCCTACCTTTTCTTCTGTGGATGATCTCAAAGGCTGACAGAGAGCTCTTCTCATTGTGACAGACCCAGTCCAGCCCAGTTTGTCGAGAACAGGGGAAGCCACTGCTGACCACGGAGCTCTGTGCTTGCCCAGAACCTCACGAACGGGGCTCTCGGCTGGCCCTCCGCCACCTCCACCCACCCCACTCTAGCTGGCCTGGTCAACTGGCGTTCAATCCAAGACCTACGGCAGAGGCTGAAGACCAGCTCAAGCATCTAGAGAGAGGGCACGGGCCGAGACTCGGCAACGGCGGGGGAAATGAATCAAAGATCTTGGGTCTTGAGTGTGGCCGAGCCGTTCTTCTGCAGCTGGGTTCTTCTGCGGCAAGCAGAGAAACGCAAGCTCTCCGCGTCTGGGTCTCCTCTGTCCAAGCCGGCCTCAAACAAACCTCATCCACCAGAGGGTAGCAAGTCAAGATTTATTTAGCCTATAGGTGCACCAAAGTATTTTGACATTAAGAGCGTCTGGTACATTCAGGAATCTTGTTTTTTGAGTTCATAGCACTGAGCGCCCTCCTCACTGGGAGGCCTTCGCCACCTCTTCGGCTTCCACACCAGGCCACCTTGAACCCGAGATCTCCACGGCAAAGCAGTTTAACCTCTCCGGCACCTGACGAGAATCTCTCCCGGGGACGTTTCTCGCGGGGCACTTCTGGGGACCCGCGGCTCACTCCAGCCTCGCAGGAAAAGCCTGCACCGGAGGGGTTCGGCGGTTCAGGCGAAGTTTCCTCAAGCAGCCCCAAAATCACATCCGTCATCATGGACAAACACATCCGACATCCTTTACTTTTTTAAAAAAAACCAACCTCCTCCCACTCCACCGATTGCCCTCCACTCTTTCCGCACAGATAATTTCTTCACAGGAAGTGTACAATGAGAGACTCTGTCAAACAATATACATACCTGCAGACAAAAAAACCCCACCCGCCCTCTACGGGACGCGGCTCGCTTCTGGCCAGTGAACACTGGGCCTGTGGCTTGTTTTACAAAGGGAACGCTCCGGGTAGACAGGCAAATTGGCAGGCAAACCCCAATTTAAGGTGGTCTCTGGGAAAGAAGGGATCGGGGCAAAAGTCCCAGAGCTCTCCCACGGCCCAAGAAAACCCAACAAAGTTCCTTTCCGTTCCGATTTGAGAGGGGGCGCCCTGATTAAACCCCCGTCCCGACTCTTTTGCTTGACCACAGCGCCACCAGACTGCTTTGGATGCTTAAAAAAAGTAACAGCACAGGCTGATGCTTATCATAAACTTGCACACTTACTATATAGAAAATTCTGTGCCCGGTAGAGCCTTAAAAAGAAAAAAATACATATATATACTCCAAAAAAAAAAAAGAGGAAGCCCGCAGGTCTTAACGTGCCACATCTTGTTATTTTTCTCGTTTTTGACACTGTCGTCGAGATGGCAATACTGTTGAAGCAAATATTTAAACACAGCAAGAAATAAAGGACGAGGGGGGAAAAAGCATTTCTATAACCAAATAAAAGTCTGATATTTCCTTTTTTTTTTCCCTTTACGAGTACAAGTAAGGTCACTTTTAGCCTCGGAACGGATGCGTGTTCTGCCTGTGACGAGCTTGTGAGCCGCTACACGACACCGGAAGTCCTCTGCTACAGAATCTAAATTTGAGGAGAGCTGGGGTGACAGCCAGAGATCTACTGTCAGCGCGCCAGCTTTCCTTTTCTTTTTAATGGCAATTACTGAAAATTTGTGCGGCTCCGGAGGAGGGAGCCCCTGTTTCTCTGTCCCAGCGCGACGGCTGAGCGTAAGAGTGGCATTTAAGCAGCACGGCAAAAGGGGCAGGCAGGGGGGCAGGGGGTGGGAGGGGGGCCGAGGGGCTCTGCTGCTTAGATCATACGGTTGCGTTTATGAGTCGGAGAGTCCGTAATGCCGTCTCCACACTGGGCCGAGGTCCGCTTTCTAGTGCCGCCATTGTCCAAGTGGAGAGCCATTTCTTCGGATATGAAAGTGTTCAAGTCAACGTCATGGAGTCCGTTTCTCCGGCGGCTACCGTTGGAGCCGCTGCTCACGTGGGTGGGCGAGCCCGGGGTGCTCGAGCGGACGCTGATGCTCGCCATTGCCCCGCTCAGACCTGGAGGGGGAAGAGAAAAAGAACCCATTACTGGAGAAAGCGGCCTTCGCCGTGAGCCTGTCAAGACGTACCTGAGAGATGGAGGCGCCTCTTGCGCATCACGAGAGGAACCCGGGGAGCAAGCTGTGCAGGACACGGGGCCATGTCTCAGCTCACACTAGCAGAGCCCTGGAGAACTTCCCATCACTCTTGGGGGGCAGAGCCAGAGAAGTCTGTGCAGGGCTCCAGCGTGCCCCTCCCACCAAGGCAGGGCCTGCCCACCCACCACCCGTAAATATTGCAGCCTGCCCAAACAAAAGCACCCCCACTGTCCGGGGTGGGCAGAAGATTCCTTTGGGCCGTCCGTCTTCTGCCAGAAGAATTCCTTTCTGGGCCCCTTTCTGTCCCCCCCTCCCTTTAAGAGCGCCATTCAGGCAATCCCTGGGAGAAAAGCCAAGTTCTGTTGCTGTGGCGACCCCGGGAGTTCAGCAAAGGACCAAGAATTCAAGGCGTTTGTCCGGCCCTGCCTTTGGCATCGTTGCTTAAGCCTCCGGGTTTGTCTGAGCAAGCCACACAGACTGCAGAAGCCGTTCTACGCGGCAAGACAGAAGCTGCAGGGCTGTGAACAGGGAGGACATATCTGGGTGTGGGTTAGTGCGCCAGGAAGCTGTGCGGGACCTGCGCAGGAAGGAGGAATGCGCTCCCCCAAATGCTGACCATCGCAGAACACAGGCCAAATGTCGCAGCGCTTACATCCACTGCAAAAGGGGGATTCCGACACCCGCGGCATGGGCAAAGGCGGCCGCGTCGGGGCAGAGAGAAACTTCTGCAGATGAAAATTTTAGCAGACCCTTCTTATTTAAGAACGCCCTCCCCTCCCGGTATCAGAGAGAGCAAGCTTGAGGGCTCTCTAGAGCTCTTCACCAGGCTCACGGGCCAGTGACCCCCAAAAATATCACCCACCATGCAATGCCGTGGCGACTCCTGATAAAGCCATGCAGGGTTGCCGCCGCTACGGCACCTGTGTGTGAATGCAGCACGTGCAGTCCCGACACATCCCGGGATGCCTCGTGGGGGGTGGCGGGATTGCCAGTTCCCTTAGCGGAGATGCCCAAACCAAGCCAGAAATTTTGTGAGCCACAGTTGCTCAGACTTCGGGCCTCATCTCGGAGAGGGTTGGCAGATACTTGCAAAAGCGGGGGGAGAAGAGGGACCAGCCTCTGTATTCCACAGCCCGACCGGCATTTGGGAAGGGAACCTATCGGAACTGGCACCACCTCCACTCCACTCCTTTGCACAAACAGGCACAATGTGACTAGCAAGAGATTCCCCGCGAAGAGGGGACGCAACCAGCCCCCATAATGTGCCAGCATAGCTAGTGTTCCATTTACAGTAAAATCAGCAACACATAAAATTGCGCTTCATTTCCTCCCTTCCTTGGGCTGACCCGGGACCGGTCACGGAGGAGACCCAAGTGAGATGCCCAGTGTGGACCACTGCTGTCTTCAACCGTAGGCCCGGTGGAACGTTTCTGTTGTTTTACACGCGCTCGGGAACGGAGCAAGATTCTGCAGCGCCTGGATGTCACCAGGTCCAATGCTCCTCTCTAAGCTGTGGAGAATGTGAGCAAAAATCCTACTTTGTGAGCTACTGGCATTGAAGCTGCGAGCGAACGATTTGGCTGCTGGATCAGTTGGTTTGCCCTGGAGCCCTCCTTCCTGAGCGGAGACAAAAATGTGGGAGCCGGAGGCTAAAAAACTGTGAACTAGCTCACACTGACTCAGCTTAGAGGGAACGCTGACTACGTAGAAAGTTCCACCGAGCCGGGGCCAGAGCCAGAAAGTCTCTGGTCAAGGACAGCTGGACCACCAGACCGCCAATAAGTTTTGGTCTTATGAGTGCTAGGCAATCCCACAAGTACGCTGATGCCAGACCATTAAGAGCCGTAAAGATCGGCACTGAAAAAGTCAGCCTGTCTCCCCAAACGTGACCCTTAGACACCCCCCCCCCCCGGGTCTAAGGCCAAGGCCTCCTCTGGGAAACCCACCCTTGCCCCACTAACCCCCAGGGGCCCCCAGCCCCAGGGACGCCCTGCACCCTTCCGCAGCCCCCAGATCTAACCTGCCCTTTCCGCGGGAAGTGAAAAGCAGGCCAGGTGTGTGTTCAAGTCAAGAGGAGCAGCGGTTCTTTCCTTGTTGACACAGAGCAGGAAGCCATGAGCTGGACGGTACAGGCTAGCCCCATCTCGGACGCCACACAGGGTCAGCCCTGGTTCGTACCTGGCCAGGGGACTGCTGAGGACGTCCAGGGGGGCCACGCAGAGGCAGGCGATGGCAAATCACCTCTGTGGGTCTCTTGCCTCGACCTGGCTGGCCCGATCTTCGTCAGATCTCGGAAGCTAAGCAGGGTCGGCTCTAGGATGGGAAACCTCCAAGGAATACCAGGGCTGTGCCGTGGAAGCCGGCAACCGCAAACCACCTCTATTTATCTCTCCCCTGACCTGCGTGGCCCAGGCTAGCGCAATTTCGCCGTATCTCGGAAGCTAAGCAGGGTCGGCCCTAGCTAGCGTTTGGATGGGAAACCTCCAGGGAATACCAGGGCTGTGCCGTGGAAGCCGGCAACCGCAAACCACCTCTATTCATCTCTGCCCTGACCTGCGTGGCCCAGGCTAGCGCAATTTCGCCGTATCTCGGAAGCTAAGCAGGGTCGGCCCTAGCTAGCGTTTGGATGGGAAACCTCCAGGGAATACCAGGGTGGTGGCGGGGAGGCAGGCAATGGCAGACCACTTGTGAACGTCTCTTGGCTTGAAACCCCCACGGGGGTCGCCAGAGGTCAGCGGGGACTCGAGGGCAAACCGAGCAGGAAAAG
Source organism: Lepidodactylus listeri (assembly GCA_029233225.1). NCBI lineage: Eukaryota > Metazoa > Chordata > Lepidosauria > Squamata > Gekkonidae > Lepidodactylus > Lepidodactylus listeri. Next base: position 3,823,011 of record JARCFY010000022.1, read on the forward strand.
AGGCGGAAGGGAAAACTGAAGGAGCTCCAGTGTCCTGACCGGGCAGGACACAGCTGAGGAAGGAAGGGCTACGGTGGCTGGTGAGCCACACCTAGAGAACACTCAGGGCGTGGGGGAAAGCAGGGATTCTGGGAACACCTCTTGTGAAACAAGTGTCTTCTGAGTGGGGCAAAACGCTTTGCGTGGAGACGGCTTACGCTTGCGAGACGTGTCTTTTTAAAGGACGGCGCGGTGTGTACGAAGATTAAGGAAACGTCTACAGGACGGAATAATGAGGATTCCCAGGCAGTCTCTATCGCCCCATCCTTCAAAATCTCCTGCACGCTCAGAAGGGACTTCACACACCCCGTGACTAAGAGGACACAGGGATACGACCCGCCTGAAGACATCGGTGCAGTTTGTTGACCTATGTTCCGCTCCATATTCATGCCGGTGAACCAGCCCGAACACTGAGACCGCGGGGAGGAAGGTTCCAAAGCCCGTGCCGGAAGGCTTTTGTTTACTACAAAACACGCCGCTTCTATTTCCAACTTAATTCACCCCCTCCGCTTCCCGGAGGGCAAAAACTGAGGTCGGTGCACTCGGGTGACATATGGTGGGAGAGCTGACGGCTCTCGCTCTCACACTGGGCCTTGTTTGCCGTCGTGATGGAACAAAACTAAGCTGTTTGTCAGATATGCTTCTACAGAACAAAGGAGAGTCCCTGTACTTAAAAAGGGGGGGGGGGTTAAGATACACACTGGACACGACACCCAGCCACTCTCCCTGGCAGGGGGTCTGGGGCCAGTGCACCCTTCTGCCCACTGCAGTGATACTGGGGGGATCTGGGGGCAGTGCACCCTTCTGCCCATTGCAGTGGGGCTGGGGGGGGGATCTGGGGGCAGTGCACCCTTCTGCCCACTGCAGTGACACCACAGGGACCAGCAGAGAGGGGGCAGAAAGAGATGCTCCCCTCCCCACTGAGTCCCCGGAGGTCACCCAGCTTGTACTTTTAAACTCCATAAATGTTCGGGGGCTCAAGTTTTTGCCGGCGAAGTTACGGATTACGGCCTTCAGGAATAAAGAACTAACATTTCCCATCGGATGAAGCACTCTGTACCACCACTCCCCCCGCTGCCAGATTTCTTTTTTAAAAAAACTTGGGAAATCCCCCCCCTCCCCAATTTGTACTTAATACTGCTTGCCATAGACATTTCTTCCCCCTTTATGGTATGGCAAGAGAACTCAGGCCAGCGGCGAGAAGGCACCGGCAGGCTTTCCCCCCTTTGGAAAAACTGGCTTGCTGCAATCTCACGGCCACGAGCCATCTGCACTGAACGGCGCGTCCAGAGAATGGCAGCCAGAGGGCTCCTCTCTACACTGCTCCAGACGGCTCGCTCGCTGTTTTGGAGGACTGATCTGGGCAGGGGCTGTCGGAAAAGGGCCTTCCCACCGCTTTCTCTGGCTCCTGGTTCTCCAACTGCTGGCAGCTTAGTCCAGTGAGGATGGCGCGCAAGGGTGGAGCAACCTGACCAGATTCCCACGGGAGGAGGGCACGGAACGGAGGGCATGCTCTGGGTGCAACGGACCAGTCCAGCATCAAGTGATCAAGTGGGCACCAGAGGAGGACAGAAGAACATAACAGAAGCCAATGTTGGATCAGGCCGGTGGCCCATCCAGTCCAACACTCCGGGTCACACAGTGGCCAGAGACACCAGGAGGTCCAGCAGTAGGGCCAGAATTCCAGAAGCCCTCCCACTGTGTCCCCCCAAGCACCAAGGAGACAGAGCATCACTGCCCCAGACATAAGAACATAAGATAAGCCATCCTGGATGAGGCCAGTGGCCCATCCGGTCCAACACTCTGTGTCACGCAGGGGCCAAAACCCAGGCGCCATCGGGAGGTCCACTGGCGGGGTCAGAACTCCAGAAGCCCTCCCACTCTTGCCCCCCCCCAAGCACCAAGATGACAGAGTATCATTGCCCCAAACATAAGAACGCAAGAGAAACCATGTTGGAGCTGGCCAGTAGCCCATCCAGTCCAACACTCTGTCACACAGTGGCCAAAACCCAGGGGCCATCAGGAGGTCCACCAGCAGGGCCAGAACCCTGGAAGCCCTCCCACTCTTGTCCCCCAAGCACCAAGGAGACAGAGCATCACTGCCCCAGACATAAGAACGTAAGAGAAGCCATGCTGGATCAGGCCAGTGGCCCATCCAGTCCAACACTCAGGGTCACACCGTGGCCAAAACCCAGGTGTCATCGGGAGGTCCACCAGCGGGGCCAGAACCCCGGAAGCCCTCCCACTGTTGCCCCCCCCCAAAGCACCAAGGAAGCAAAAAACTCTCTACACACACAAGATGGAAGAGTGCTTTAATGGGAAGGCAGATACGAAACGCGACTAGGCCTGGAGATGTTGCTTCAGTCTCATTACCAGATACGGGACTCACTCTCTCTCTGTGCATTCCTACTCACCTTCCCGAAGCCCATTCCTGGAGAGCCAGGGTCGGAAGTTGGCGGTACCGCCATCGTGCAGCTGACAATAAAGCTGTGCCCCCCCCCCCGAGCTGCCACAAAGGGCTCGACTCTAGCGGGGAGACCCCCCACTGGCCTCATTATAAAGAACCACAAAGCACCCAGCGGCCCCCCCAAGGAGCCCACCAAAGCGTTTGCCAAAAATAAGCTTGCTTTGCTGAACCTGCCAGAGAGTTCTTAGCCTTGCATTTTGCTCACTTCACTCCGCCAGTGGCAGAACACCCTTAACACCCACCTAGAACCACTTTTTCTTCACTGCCGTGGCCTACGGGAGAAGGCCTCCTCTTCCGGCTCGCTTCCAATCCCAGCCTGGCAAAGCCCGGGGCTTGGCTCAGAAAGGCGCCCGCAGCCTGGCCATGGAGACCGACTCCAACGCCTCCGGGACTTAGTGACCTCTTCCTGCGGCAGACTCTCCCCCCTTCCTCTAGATGCAAACCACAATGGGATCTTTCCCCCCAAAGCGGCACAGTGATCCTGACCTGCCACGGCAGCCACATTGTGGGGGGGCCACCACAACACATCCTAAATTTGTTTCGGAGACTCTGGAAGGCGGAATTATCCCAGCATGCTCTAGGCTCATAATACCTCTCTTGTAAGGCACAGCCGGCTTGCAGGAATTGTAATATTTGACGGCATCTGTAGGGTCCCTAGGGTTTTAGGGCTGGGGTTGCGTTGGGTTTTAGGTCTTCTGTGTTATTGGCATGACTATGCAGGTTTTTATTGCACACTTCCCCATGGTATTTTTGGACCAACTGATGCAACTGCATGCTGTCGTAAACTTCGAGCGCCTAACCAAAGAGAAGCGGAAGGAAGGAAGGAAATAAATTAATTACAGGGGAGCCCAAAAAGCCCGAAAGGCTGGGTGCCCCTTGCTTTAGCCTGAGATGCAAGCAGAAGACTCAGTCCTTGACCGCTGTGTGCTCTAGCTCACACATACTGCCCTGCCCTGCCCTGGAAACCCCCCGCCCTCATCAGACCGCAGAAGCTAACCGGGGTCGACCCTGGTCCTCCAAGGAACACCCCCCCCCCCAAGGAACACCAGGGGTGCGACTCGGAGGCAGGCAACGGCACACCGCCTCTTGCCTTGAAAACCCTACGGGGTCACCCTGAGTCAGCCGTGACTTCACGGCACTTTCCACCGCCACGGCTAATTGGTAACGCTTGCAGAGAACGGAGGCCTTTGCCGGAGGGAGAGCCAGGGGTGTCCTGAACCTCTCACGCGTTTACAAAGCGAAAGCGCCGCGGAGCTCCCGCGTGTGGCTACTTAGCGGAGGCCCAAGCGCTCGTATGGTCACTGATAGATGCCTCCGATCACCCTGCTCTGACTGGGGAGTGGGTTGCAAGGACGGCTGGGCCTCAGAAGAAGCGTTTCTTGCCTTCATGACTGCGTGGCCCACCTTCCAAGTCTGAGCCAGCTCCGCTTTGGGGGAAACCATGGGGGGTTGGGGGGGTAGCTGATGGATGCAAGCCCCCCCCCCCCCAAAATGTGAAACACACACCGAAGGAGGCAGAGCTCGAAAAGGATGTTAGATAATCATTCTGCCTGGATAAGAAAAGACCGCACACGTATGCAAGAGTCCAGGGGCACCTTAAAAACGAACAAAATTTGTGGCAGGGGATGAGCCGAGTGAGTCTTTTAAGGTGCTACTGGACTCTTGGCTCTTTTCTGCCACTACGAGACGGACTAATAACAGCGACCCATCTCGATCTATTCGTTTTAAGGATTACACCGAAAGCTTGGATGCGCCTGCCATCTGCGCACCTCCTCCTCCTCGCCTGAGCCCCGACGTCTTTCAGAAAGGCATTCCGTGAGAAAGGACAACTGCTCAGGGTGGAGGATCAGACCCTATCTAAGCTTGGACGATTCAAGCAGAGCCCTTCACTGTGGGGCTCGGCAAAGTGACCCAGCCGCTCAGCCAATGGCTGCGGCGCAGAGAAGGGGTGGATCTGATCGGGGCCAGGACAGGACCCTAACCCCTTAAGCCATTCTGACCTTTATTTGAAGGGAAGGCCGGTTACAGCTTGCTCTGAACACCCTAAAAAGACGACACGGGAAACCACCGGCCTATCTTCACGACGGCCGATTTACAGAGAGGCATTGTAATAATTCGAAAGAGCAGTCAGGAAAGCTCAAGTCCCAAACGTTTTTCTGCACACGCGCTCCCGTAAGCCACCTCCATGTTTAACTCAATCTGTGCCTCCTCCCCACAACCAATCAGGGCATGCCCCCTTCCCGCGGAACGTTGGTTGTGTTAAAAAACTTGGGCTGCTCCATTTATGCTCTTTATCAGTACGAACTGTCCGTTATTGCTGCTGTAAAAAGTATTTGGGAGAGGGTTACTGAACACGGCAATTTGGGGGCAGGGGGGACGACAGCTCTGTTTTGTTCCACGAGTGAAACGTCAGGCGCTGGAAGGAAGTCAGCACTCCGCTTCGATTCTCGCCTCACCAAAACAGCATCCGAGGCCCAAGCCGAGATTCGTTTGACCGCCGGCCAGCTGCGGATTCCCAATTAACACACGCTCAGCGGAGAAGAATCAGGCCTTGCACTGATAAATAGGGCATACATAAGACCCTCCCCCCATGCTTCAGAGCAAGACGCCAGCCGCAGCGAGCCAGCAAGCGGCTCCAGGAAGTGGGCGCTGTTTCCTATTCTGGTGAGGTCCCAGAAACCACATTCTCCGCTCGTGAAGAGGGTGGCGGAGGGCCGAAACGCCTCCTCGCTCCAAGCCTGAGCAAAGCCGTCCCTCGGGCAAGCGAACTCTGCAGGCTGGGACAGCTCTCATTCTGCCCAAAAGGTGGAGAGATTCTTAGGACAAACTGCTGTCCTTTCCCCACTTCTTTTTTTCATAACAAGCAGGTGTGTCTCTAAGTGTGCTTTTCAAGATGCAGAGGAAGGAGAGAGCCTGGCCCACAAAAACACCCCCCCCCCCTTGCTCTGAGACCAGGACAGCCCGGGCAAGCCCCATTCCGTCGGGTCTCAGAAGCAAAGCAAGGCCGACCCCGGCGCGCATTTGGATGGAAGACCTCCGGAGGATACCAGGGCCGAGGGGGCTATGAGCCCACTTCTCTGCATGTCCTCCAGGCCCCAGTAGGAGCCACCGGAGACCGCAATGACTTCCAGGCACAGGCACAAAAGGCAAAACAATAATAATAACCCCCCACCACCACCTTAACCTCCAGCACTGAAAACCATCACAACTGACCCCTGCTAGGTCAGACCAGGGAGGGTCCCTCCAGTCCAGCCTCCTGTCTCACACAGTGGCCAGCCAGTTCCTCTGGAGGGCCAACAACAGGGCAGAGAGGCCGAGTCCCTCATAAGAACCTCCAAAGAGCCCTGCTGGGTCGGACCAGTGAGGGTCCACCTAGTCCAGCATTCCGTCTCACACAGGGGCCAGCCAGTTCCTCTGGAGGGCCCACAACAGGGCAGAGAGGCCGAGGCCTTCCCCTGAGAAGAACCCCAGAAGAGCCCTGCTGGGTCGGACCAGTGAGGGTCCCTCTAGTCCAGCATTCCGTCTCACACAGGGGCCAGCCAGTTCCTCTGGAGGGCCCACAACAGGGCAGTGAGGCCGAGGCCTTCCCCTGAGAAGAACCCCAGAAGAGCCCTGCTGGGTCAGACCAGTGAGGGTCCATCTAGTCCAGCCTCCTGCCTCACACAGCAGCCAACCAGTTCCTCTGGAGGTCCAACAACAGGGCAGAGAGGCCGAGGCCTTCCCCTGAGAAGAACCTCAGAAGAGCCCTGCTGGATCAGACCAGTGAAGGTCCACCTAGTCCAGCATCCCGTCTCACACAGTGAGCAGCCAGTTCCTCTGGAGGGCCAGCAACAGGGCAGAGAGGCCGAGGCCTTCCCCTGACGCGGCTTCCTGGCTCTGGGATTCAGAGGCAGACCCTGAGGTTTTTGTCTCCCATCCAATAACAGCTGGCCTACTATTATCCACCAACGAGCCAGGGAGCTTCTCGCAGCCAGCCAACTTCTGTTTTGAGCGGTGACCACCATTTTAATGTTTACTGCCGTGTTTTTAATTTTTAGCTGTATTTATTGTATTTAACACGTTGTCTACCCCGCCGTGAGCCCGCATGCGGGGAGGGTGGGCTATAAATATGAAAATAAAGAAATATATCCCAGTTGCTACAAAAACAGAAACCGCACTTCATTCTTGAAGAACAGGAACACACGCGAGGAAGGAATACATCACTCAACACCCAAGCAAAGGGGGGACGCCGGCGTCCGGAGGACTGCTCCAAGGCCTTCGCTTCGAAGGTTAGCAGCAAAGACACTTCAGCGCGGTTAAAGGGGCGAGAGGCCACACAGAGGCATGCGCCGACCCACCCACCCCGCCCCGTCCCTGGCGGGAGTGTTACCATGGAGAGCGATGGCTTCCCGGAAGGGCTGCAAGTCCGCCTCGACGGAAGAGCTCGTCTCTGCCGAAGTCGCTCGGTTAGGGGATACTACAGTCAGTCTTGGGGGAGCTCTAGAGTTTCGTGGCGGCGGCGCTTTCCCGCACAGGAAGCTGATTAAGTCTTCTCGGCGAATAGTTCTTCTGCGCTTTTTAACCCAAGCCAACACATCCTTATTGCGGCGCTGGTAGCCGATGTGGATCCCGACATCAAAGCTCCGCTGGTGGGCATCCACGCTCTCTGCAAGGGAAGGAAAGGCCACAGGGTTAGGGGCGGGCGGGCGGGCGACACTCCCAGTCCAGGAGACCAAGATGGGGGTCCACCTGCTACCAATGGCAAAAGCCGCTGCCACGTGTGCCATTTACAGTGCTCTGGAATGGAAACGCACGCAGGCATGCATGCCCACGTGCTACGACGAGGGAAGACAGAGGCGGTCAAAATCGTTTGCGCAAACTTTGAGATCTGCTAACAGCTGAAGGAAGGGAGGTTGGTTTACAATGCATTACCCAAGAACAGAAGAATCTTATCTTGAGGCCCATTTTGGCCCTCCACTCATCGTCCCCCCACCCACCCACACCTCCTTACGTGGAACTGATTTGGGGACACGGATTCATAAAATCTTAGAGTTGGAAGGGATCTCTGGGTTCATCTAGTCCAACCCCTTGCACTATGCAGGAAATTCACAAATACCTCCCCCCACACATACCCCAGTGACCGCTGTTCCACACCCAGAAGGTGACAAAAAACCTCCAGGATCCCCGGCCAAGCTGGCCTGAAGAAAAATGGCTTCCTGACCCCAAAGTGGCGATCGGCATTTCCCGGGGCGTGTCAGAAACGGCCACGAGAACTAAGCACTGGCGCAACCCTTCCTGCCCTCCCTCCTCGTGATCTGCCTGAGTTCACAGAAGCAGCACTGCTGTCCGATGGCCATCCAGCCTCTGCTTGAAAACCTCCAGAGAAGGAGAGCCCACCACCTCCTCCCAAGGAAAGCCCGTTCCACTGAACAGCAGGGCCAGCTCTTCCGGAAGTTAGGAAGCCGTGCGCACCTATGACTGAAGCACAGAAGCCACCATCACCCCCGCCCGTTTTACCTTCCGGAAGAAAGACTCCCCCCATCCGAGGGAACATGTAATCAGGCATCTCATCCTCTTTCATCTCCAAATTTTTGTTCCCAGAAACTTATTCTCAGTCCCCCCCCCCCCCCCGGCTTCCATCTACCAAAGATTTGTTTGCTTGTAAGGTCACAAAGCTGAAATGCATGATTTTTTTTAAAAAGAGCACTGATGCAACATTACAGAGTTTGAGAAAGCAAAAAAAATTCTTTCCTAACAAAAGCCACTGGCTTCCCATCGCTTAGGAAAGGGCTAAGGGTATTGTGACAGCCGAGGCACCGTGGACCCTGGCAAATGGGGGCAGGAGACTTCTGATTGGAATAGCATTTAATCCAGGAAATAAACATATGCCTTCAGGTGATTATGGGGTGCATGGGGGGGGGGGAGATTCTCAAGTGAAACCCTCTTACGAGATATGTGTGACTCTAGTTTACGAATCCCAGGGACAGCCCCTGCGGCGACCAGGCTCCTGACATCAAGAGGCGGCACGCAAACCTTCTCAGAAGCAAGGGGAAATCCTGAAGCTGCACACACCACCGATGGAAGTGTCACAGATGCAAAAGGGAACACTGTTTTTGAGAAGGAACATCCTCACAGACACGTTTCGTGTCGGAAAGTGCTCAACTGTTCTTCCGCGCTTCGTTTTATGGCCTCTGTTCAAATATCCTGAATCGTTAGATACCTGTCTTCTTTAGATAGTTCAGGGTGGCGTATGATATAAATAAAATAAGAGGGCATACGATACAAATAAAATGAGAGGACCTCAGAACACATCAAACCAATATCTTAAAATCACAGTTCAGGGCAGCTTTAATCAAACGCAGTCCTCAATACAACTTGTCTTCTTGCCTCCTACAGATCAAAAGTGGGGGGGGGGGGGGGGGCTGGACGTACCTCTCTGGGGAGGCGGTGCCAGAGCTGTGGGGCCGCCACCAAAAAGGCCCCGTCTCATGCGCCGAGCCAACGGGTTACGGCACAGCAACAAGGTCCCAGAACATAAAGCCAGAAGCTGGTTCACAGGATAAAAACATGCCAGGCAGAAACAAACGTTTAAAGCTCCAATAAAAGCTTAAAACAAAGATTAAAAAATATATACAGATCTGTATTTTACAGAAAATGGAAGCGTGGCTGATAGGAACGGGGAGAACATGACTTGGGGGGCCTCCACTCAAGCCCGATCTGACCCACGGCCCCAGCCTGGCTCTTCGCAGCCACGGGACCACCGCCAGCCCCTTCCCACAGGGACATGTGAGTATCCGGACAATCATCAGGCTTGACTTCCAAGTCACTTCTTCACCTCCAAAACAGAAGATAAGTCCGCCTGCAAGGCCTTAAAACGCCCAACGTGTCAAAATCAGGTTCAAAACAAAGCTCTCTGTATCAAGGGACCTTTGGCACTGCGGTTTAAGGGGCTAACTCCCCGCAGAAATCCAAAGCGCAATCGAAATAAGCTGACCACGCACTTTAACGGAGTTTCCCACATGTGCGCGGGCCTTCGATGTAATTTTAGCGAGCGCTCCCTTCCTCTGGCACGAGAGAAATACACAGAACAGAGATCACCATCCAAGAAATGCCAGTGTTGACATTCTTTTTTTTTTTTATAATCCATTTTTATTAGGTTTTTAACGATGTATAAAATTAAACAGCCAAAAACATTGTTCATATTGATATAAGGTGAACCACCATAATAATACACTAGTGCAACCAATTGAAAAACTTGGACCATGTACAGGTAGGGTTTATATTACATTCTGAGTTCAACATATAGCTCATTCTCTCTAATTCTGCCCATTCTATTAATTTATCAACTACATCATCTCTTCCCGGTAAAACAGAAGACTTCCAGACTTTAGCCCTTGTTATACGTGCCGCCGTAAGCATAGAAGTTATTAGTTTCAAGTCAACCGTTGACAAATTGTCTGTTAACATATTTAGTAAATAGGCTTCTGGTTCTAGCTCTAAGTCAATACCTACGATTTCAGAAATCAGTTTCTTAACCATAGACCAAAACTTCTTCATTTCTGTGCAGGTCCACCACATATGGTACAGTGTACCCCGGACTTTCCCACAAACCCAACTTTTCTGCGAAGTTGTGCCAAAGCATTTATTTAATTTGTCTGGCGACCAATGCCACCTATGGAACATTTTATGTATATTTTCTTTGTAACTTACAGTCTTTAAGAATTTAATCGATTTCCATATCTTAGACCATCTGTTTATTTCTACGGTATGGCCGAAGTCCTCCATCCATTTAACCATCGCCGTTTTGACTTCCTCATCTTTCATTTCATCCTGTAGTATTATTTCATATAATTTTGTAATTAATTTAGAATCACTATTTAGCCAGACCGTGACTAGTTTATTCAGCTTGCTGTAAAAGCCTCGTTTTTTGTCTTCTTTAAATCTGGACTTAAGTTAGTTAGTTTCCAACCAAGTTAGATTAATATTCAGTTCTTCTCATATTTGGGTCTCAGATTTTAGATTATCCTTATTATCTAGTAACATTTCATATTTTATATTTTTATTGGACGTCATTAAGGAGGGTCTGACGAAGGCTTCAAGAGGTGAAACCCATTTGGGTATTTTTTCTATGAAAAAATACCCAGTGTTGAAATTCTGCGGGGCTTTATTTTTACAAACCCGGTAACGTCCAAACCATTTTTGATACTCGATGCAAGTGATTAGAGTGGGAGACAGCTGTATCTGTCTACAAGTAAATTCGCAAAGAGCCCTGCGTGATACTTTTTAGGAAGGCCCACCAAATCCACAGCTCGGGGAGGGGGGGAAGCTTCAGTGTTCGCTAGAACTCTCTGTTGGGCTAGATGTTAAAACCGAAGAAAGGGAGAGAGGAAAGAAATGAAGCTCTTCAGCCATGACTTTACATCTGGGTAACAAATACGGCAAAACCGGATGGGGGATGCACTTCTGGGCAGCAGTGTGTTGTGAACAAGATCTCGGGGTGCGGTTGGATTGTAAGCTAAATATGAGCAGTCAGTGTGATGCGGCGGCAAAAAAGGCTAATGCGGTCTTGGGACGTATTAGGGGCATAACATCCAAATCGCAAGATGTCATAGTTCAGCTGCAGCACTTAAAAGAGTACTGTGTGCAGTTCTGGAGGCCCCAGTCCAAAAAGGATACAGACAGAAGGGAGCCAGTGGACAAGAGAGAGACACGGATGGTTTTTTATTTTATTGATTAGATTTTTTTCTTTTTCACCACCCTTCCCCAACTGCATGGGGCTCAGTGCAGCTCACAACAATTTAATCCAGTACAGTGCAAGGTAAGTTAAAACCTTAAGAACTCAATATTTAGAACAACCAAGCATTTAAACATTTCAAAACATTTTAAAAAACAAAATGGCAGTGCTAGCATAAGGAACCGTCGCTGGCCTCCCTCAACCAAAGGCCTGGCGGAACATCTCTGCCTTACACGCCCTGCGAAACTTTAACAGATCAGATAGGGCACAGATGCCACACAAAAGAGAGTTTTGCCAGGGCAGAAAAGGCTCCAGTCGAGGCCAGCTGGACATCTTTTGGGCCGGGGGCCACCAGAAGATTCTTATCTGCTGATCTTAACAATCGGGGCCTGGAGACCAGGAAGTTAAGGGGGTGGGGACAAGGGCGGTCAGTTAGAGGACAAGGAGCTGTTCCTGTTGGCTGCAGAAGACACGACTCACAAGAATGGGTTTAAATAACAAGCAGGAAGGTACCAACTGGACATTACAGGGGAAATTTACAGTACGAGTAGTCCAGTAGTGGAATTGGCTGCCTAAGTAGGTGGTGAGCTCCCCCTTAGTAGGAGTCTTCAAGCGGCGGCTGGACAAACCCTTGCCAGGGATGCTCTAGGCTGATCCTGTGTTGAGCGGGGTTCCGACTAGATGGCCTTCAGAGCCCCTTCCAACTTTAGAGCCAGTTCAGTGTAGTGGTTAAGTGCGCGGACTCTAATCTGGGAGAACCCGGTTTGATTCCCCCACACCTCCACTTGCACCTGCTGGATGACCTTGGGCAAGCCGTAGCTCTGTACCAGCTGTTCTCTCAAGGACAGTTGTCTCAGAGCTCTCTCAGCCCCACCCACCTCACAGGGTGTCTGTTGTGGGGAAGGGAAGGAGAACGAGATTGCAAGCCGCTCTGAGACTCCCTTGGGTAGCGAAGGGCGGGGGATAAATCCAATCTCTTCTTCTTCTTCTTAGCATTCTATGACATTAAGGACCGGCAAAGAAACCACAAAGTCACGGCCCCAGAGTTATTTTATTTTTCTCCCCTTTTTTGGGTGTTTTTTTTTAAAAAAATACCTAGCTTGATAGAGTTCTGGAGAACTTAAAAACTGGCCTGTCATGTGGTGTCACTGACAAGGGTCCTAATAAGAAGCTTAAAGCAGAAGTTTTTTCAACGAACACCCAACATTTTGACAATTAAGTGCATGGAACAATAACTTTCTCAGACACACACTCAACCCCCCAGCCAGTAAGGAAAGGGATGTTCTTGGAGCAAGTTCAGCCGTCCGGTCCCTGCAGACACTGTTATGACAACTTCATTCATTTTTCTAACAAAGACACCCCGAGTGCCCCAGGAAAAGGTGGCCAGAACCAACAACACGGGACATCACCAGACCGTTTCCGAGACCAGCGGCTATTTACACAGAACTCGGGCATACAATGTTCCGTACTCGGCTGTATGGCACAGGACGGCGCAAGCCGACAACGCGTCTCAGCCGCAACGCGAGGAAACGACAAAGCGGGGCTGCACGCTAGCTGCAGAGCCAGGGAGAAGATGTGCTGCCCTCGGCCCCAAGTTCCAGCAACCGGAGGATTTAGCCGGTCAGTTTCTCTCTCACGGTCGTGGCGCCGGAACGCTGCTGAGCCCAGATTAGGACAAACGTGGCCACGACAGGGGCCGACGGATGCTTTGCTGCTGAAACCGATGCATGATGCGCCCCGCTCGGGAATGGGTTGCAACCCACAGAAGTTTCGTGATACACTCCACTTATTCTGTACCTCAGAGACACTTCAAAGCAAGCATGATCTTTGCACAAACTCGGATTGTGGTGCAACTAAGCAGGGGACTAGAGAAACCCACTAGGTGCAGGGCAGCTGCTTGTTTGGCGGGCAACCACCTCCCCCAAGCAATCCCCCGCCTGCACACGTGCTCAGAAGCCAAGCAGGAGAGCCAGGCCAAGATTTATTTATTTATCACATTTTTATCCCGCCTATCCAGCGAGCTGGCTCAAGGCGGCTACCCACCATAAAATACCATAAAACGGTTTACAAGCTTAAATAAACAACATCAGCAATAAAACAATATAAGCAACAACCAATACTGGCAGCAACAGGGTTCTCAGGGTGAAAGGCGGCGGCAAAAAGTTCAGCAGAGTGGGCAATAATAACCTACATCACGCCCCAGTGGCGGCTCCTAAGGAAAAAGCCTGGCGGAAGAGCTCCGTCTTACAGGCCCTGCGGAACTGCAATAAGTCCCACAGGGCCCTGATGTCATCCGGGCGCTCATTCCACCAGTGTGGAGCCGCCACCGAGAAAGCCCTGGCCAGCCGAACGTCTTTTGGACCAGGGAGAGTCAGGTGATGTTGAGTGCCTGACCTCAGTCCTCTCTGGGGCAAATATGGGGAAAGGCGGTCCCTCAAGTAGGCAGGCCCCTGACCATATAGGGCTTTAAAGGTCAGCACCAGCACCTTGAACCGGATCCGGTATGCTATAGGCAGCCAGTGCCGCAACTGCAACACAGGCTGGATAGGACCCCGCATAGAGAGACCCATCAACAGCCTGGCCGCGGCATTCTGCACCAGCTGCAGCCTCCGGATCTGAGACAAGGGCAGCCCCATGTAGAGAGCGTTACAGTGGTCAAGTCTCGAGGTGGCCAGAGCATGGATCACTGTCGCTAGGTCATCACGGTCGAGGAAGGGGCCAGCTGCCTAACCAGCCGTAGATGGTAAAAGGCTGCCGCGGCAGTGGCTGCTACCTGGGCCTCCATCGTTAAAGAGGCGTCCAGGAGCACTCCCAAACTCCTGACCCTCGGCGCTGGCACCAGTGGAGCCCCACCCAAGGCCGGAAGTGGGATCCCCAACCCCGCCCCATTCCGACTCAAGATCCCTCCTCCGCCACGCTGGCCCTCGACTCATTCCTTGCTACGGCACGCCTCCTCACGTCAAGCTTGTGCTTCTTGTGCCTGGCTCCCTTCATCAACCGCTCATGGCAACTGCCTCGACAAAGGTGAGGTCAAAGCCCCGGCTCCCCGCCTTCCTGTCACATGACCACACCCAGCCAGGACAACTTCCTTCCTGTGATTCTGACGAGGTGACACCTGGCCATGAATGCAATGGTGTGTGATTCTGAGGAGCTTGCGGGCACCCGGTTCTCACACAGCCGAGGCGCCGCACGAACACGGGCAGCTCGTCCCGGCCCTTGGAGAGAACAGAAGGGGGCAGAAGCTGCTGAAAACTGACAAGGGGACGAGGGGCTGTACTCGAGAGAGGTGGGTGCCTTGATGGGCTTCCACGGTCCGCGCGCAAAAGGCTGACCAGGACAGACCATGGAAGCGGCCCGCCCTTGCCCACGCCAAGCCAGCTGTCTTATGTGACAGAAAGCGAGCTTTCAGGAGAGACGCGGCTCAAGAGGTGTGTATCGCCACATTCCAGAGGGAGGCCGAACAGCAAGGAGAGCTCGTCACATGCGCTTGGCAAGCGCGGGGCCCCAAAACCGGGCGTCAGCTTTGCTCCAGTTCTTGCCGGGCACTTTCTAAACCTGGCGGTCTTTTTCACACTGCCGAGGAAGGCGGTCCTCCTTTGGACGTGACTGAAGCCCGCCCCTGAGCATTTGCAAACCAAGAAGAGAGATCATGGGACGGGCGGCAGAAATCAGCAGAACCACCGTGATGTATCAGGCCAAAGGAAAATATCCGAAGACTGTCGTGTTCTCATCCAATACCCAGTTTACTTGAAGCAAATCAATCTCTCAAAAGCCACTCACAGAGATGCCGTCTATACAACGGACTATGCGTATCAAGTCTCGTTTCGTTCGCAAACGTTTGTGAGAGTGTGTGGCATTGAAATATCTATACTGTTAATCCATTTAACAAGGAATAGTGGATTTGATGGAAGTTACTATGATAAATGGCCATATTGCTTGTTCTATGGATTAACTATACAAAAAATTCAATACTACATACCCTGACACGCTTTGGATTATTTCCTTTGGCAAAATACATCACGGTTGTTTTGCTCATTTCCACCACACCTGAGCAGTGGCTACTTCGACTCAAAGCTTGGCCGGGAGACCCTCTCTCGCAACGTCTCTCAACAGAGGGACAGATTCCCAAAAGCCCCATTTGGCCATCCTTCGCCTCCCAGACTTCCATGGGCTTAAAATGCACCTGGCTTCGAGGGGCCCGTCAGTTTACGACCTAACCGAGGGAAGACGGCATCAGAGAGAGAAGGTGCAGGTGAGGTTCCACCTTTTCCCTCCCGTGCTATTCTGCAGCCAAGGTCCAGCCACACAATTCACAGTGGGGTCACCAGACCGGGCTCATTGGAAGCGCCGAGCTACCGGAGCCGTCTCGGGGCTTGCGGGCTCTGGAGTCGGGCGGGTTGCAAACTGGGCCCTTGAAGCCACCCCTTCCCAATCTGTCATTCAGCTCAGCTCTCGTGGCTTCGCGGCCGCGTGACATCTGCCTACACCTCGCCTGGTCTTTCCTTCAAGCAGCCCCGCTAGCCTGAAAGGGACTGGCAGAATAAAGCAGGAGCGGCCCCAGTTTGAAGCCCAAAGCTCCGTCTCCACGCGCTCAGCATGACAGCTCTATCCCACGGCTCCTTCCTGGGCCTTAATCGAGTCCTTACCGGGGTAGTCGCGACGCCACTTTGGTATTTCAGCGTTCTCCGGTAATCCTTACAGGAGGCCGCATAGATCGGTATTAATGCCGCTAGTTAGTTAGTCCGCAGCCAAGGCAAGGTTTCAATCTGGGCACAGTCCGCCTTGGCCACGGTGCAGTCTTGTTCTTTTTCCCACACAAGGCCACGACGGTGGATTTCTGTCTACCTGACCCTACAGAAAGTTAACAGGGCCACAGCCCGGCTCGGAACTGTGCTGGAGCCACCTGGCCAGCACCCGGTCATCTGACCAGGCTATGACCCCGGACACACCTCCTGCCCCTATGCCCCCCAGCCTGGACAGGCGCCTGCAGTTCAAAGCACAATGCGATGTTCGGCAGCACCTTAGCGCTGACTTCACACCTCTACTAACCAGGGGATGAAGCTGCAAGGGATATTTTAGGCCAGGGCCCTGGCAACCCCAGAAGGTTAACAAGAAAAGAGATTGGACTTATACCCCGCCCTTCACTACACGAGGGAATCTCAGAACGGCTTACAATCTCCGTTCCCTTCCCCTCCCCACAACAGACACCGTGTGAGGTAAGTGGGGGCTGAGACAGCTCTTTCGAGGACCCCTCTTGAGAGGGCAGCTCTGAAGAGAACTTGTGACAGACCCAAGGTCACACCAGCAGCTGCATGTGGAGAAGTGGGGAATCAAACCCGGTTCTCCCAGATTAGAGTCTGTGCTCTTAACCACGACGCCAAACTGGCTCTTAAGCCCACAATTCTTGCCACATGAGCCAATACCCCGGGTTTTGAATCTGGAGACATGCACACATGAGCCACGGCAGCCAGTCCACGGCTTCTACAAAGCAGGCAGTGCTCACCAGCTGCAGGAATCAGGAAAACAACCCTGGCCCCCACCGTGGGGTGAGCTGGCAGGGCCCTGCCTTGTTGACGAACCGCCGCCTTCCTTCTTTCCCGCATTCCATTCCAACCACCACACACTGGAAGCCACCTCACCTAATTACACCTATTGCTCCACAATGCGCTTGCTCACCTGACGACAGGCAAGGTAAACCCCCAAAAGTTATTGCTGAGCCTGGATTGCCACTTCTGGAAGCACCGCAGCAAGCTGTGGCTTAACCCAACCGCCGCTCAGGAAGGCAGGCGGATGAGCCGCTAAGTCCGCAAACGGCTCTTTTATGGGGAAAGGGGTCGGAATCCTCCGTGCCTAGTAACCAAAACTGTCATATCACTCCCCAGTTTTCCACTCCAAACACAGAGACAAGAAGAGAAAGGGGGGGGGCAGTGTTCCCTCTAAGCTGAGTTAGTGTGAGCTAGCTCACAGTTTTTTAGCCTCCGGCTCACCCATTTTTGTCCCGGCTCAGGAAGGAGGACTCCGGGGCAAACCCCAATTTCCGCAGCAGCCAAGTCGCTCGCTCACAACTTTGATGCCAGTCGCTCACAAAGCAGAATTGTTTGTTCTCAAGAATCTACATCTTAGAGGGAGCATCAATGGGGGCTCGGTTGCGGAGCGTATGTTTTGTACGCAGAGGGACCCAATCTCGGTCCCCCCGCATCGCCTGCTGAAAGGAGCCGACAGTAGGTGACAGGCACAAGACCGAAGAGACGCTCGCTGTCAGAGAATCCTGGCCGGAGCTTGATAAAACTGCGGCCAAACTCTGGTTAAGAGAGAACAAAACCTCAGAAGTGCCCTACTGGATCAGGCCAGTGCGCCATCTAATCGGGCACCCTCGTTCACAAAGGGGCTGGACCAGGGAATGGCACCCAAGACCCTTCCCCAATATTGTCACCCAGCGGTGGCATTCAACCGTCACCTTGGCAAGCAGCCACTGATGGACCAACTCTTCAACTTCAACTTTACCAAGCGCAATCTAGTCATTTGTCTTGGGAAATAGTTATTCTGGTGGCCTACAGAACAAGTCACATCACGGCAGAGACCTCCCCTCCCGGATGACAGAAACCCAGAACAGGAGACCCACTACAAGCCAACTGGCCCGCCAAAGATGAACGTCGCAACCACAGCACAACAAATAAGTATTTTCCAGCACCGAGAATGTGCCACATCTCTCCTCCACTGCTAAGAGATAACCAGGGGCTTTTGTCATCTACGTTCTGGACACCACATGGTTTGCGATTCGTTGAACGCCTTTGCAAAACTTCTGTTTTGTTTTGAAGCCAACATGGATAGCGCAGGTCTGCCAATCACTGCAGGTTCTCCCCCCCCCCCCCCAGTCAGATACTGTAACATGAAGGCTTTAGAACCTGAAGGGGAACCTCCTAAGAAACCAATGGAACCCCTTCCCACCAGAAGCCACACCGTACAAGTACAACACACCGACCCAAATGTCGCCTCAAAGTGAAGCAAGCCAAAGCCGTTTTAAGGGAACCGTGTTGACAAGACTCAATCCCAGAGACACAGGACCAGAGGTCCGTCAGTGGCTATTTGCCACAAGGTACAGATAGGAACTCTCAGTCTGGGGCAAGTGGTGCTCTGTATTCTTGGTGCTTGGGGGGGGGGGCAACAGTGGGAGGGCTTCTGGTGTCCTGGCCCCACTGCTGGACCTCCAGAGGGCAGCGGGTATTTCTGGCCACTGTGTGACACAGAGTGTTGGACTGGAGGGGCCCACTGGCCTGATCCAACATTGGCTTCTCTTATGTCCCTAAGTCACATCTCCCTAAATCCCGATGACCCCCGCAGGAAAAAGCCCCGTGAAGTCTGCCGGCCACCTCCGCAAGACAGGAAGGGGAGTCACAGGGGGGACGTGTGGTGGGAACAGAGCTTCATTCCCCCACACATATTGCAGGGAAACCCACTCTTGCGTTTTTACACCCACCACCTTTGACAAAGGTGCCGATCTTGTGTTCCTCGACGGTGCTGCTCTCTTGAGTGGATGTAGCTGGTCTCTAGGGCAGGGACCCCCACCCTGAGAGAGGGGCACAGAAGCAGCCTTGCCACCACCCCCAGAGATGGTCAACCATACCGGGGCCCTGAACTCCCTTTCTACTCTGCATTAAATTCGCACTCGTGTACATTTTCATCCCCCTTTCCAGGGGCAGCAAACATGCACAACCACCCTGTGATGCAGGCTACACTGAGACACACTGACAGGGCAAAGGTCACCGAGGAAGCTCTGGTGAAGTGGGGGCCTGACCGTAGGTGTCCCAGATCCAACTCCAATGCTCCCCCCACCCACCCTATCCATCTCCTCTGCTCTCCTCCACAACTATCACAGAGCGCTGGTACCAAAGCACCATCCAACTGTGCATTCACCAGCCAACAGGTCAAGGCCCAATGTTCTAGATCCTTCTTCGGGAGGGACTGTGGCGCGGCTATGCCCACCCACCCACCCACGCTGCTGCCACTGCGCCCCACGTGAGCCATCCACCACAGCCACTGCCCCCTGCGTCAACTATCATAACTGCGCATAGGAGCACCCATGGACAGGGCAGCCATGCTCCCTCTAAGCTGAGTTAGTGTGAGCTGGCTCACAGTTTTCTGGCCTCCGGCTCACAGATTGTTGCCTTAGCTCAGGAAGGAGGGCTCCCGAGCAAAACTAGTTTCTGCAGCAGCCAGATCGCCCGCTCCCAACTTTAATGCCGGGAGCTCTCAAAGTGGGATTTTTGTTCACAAGACTCCACAGCTGACAGAGAGCGCTGCCTGCCACTCTATGGTCGCAGGACCGGACAGCACGCTTTCTCAGCCACTCAAATACACAGTTGCCGCAAGATACGAGGAAGGCCAAGCCAAATGCCCCCCCATCCCCAACTGTGCATGGTGCGACCCTTTATGAGCCAGAGTGGAGCAAGGCTTGTCTTTAAAGTCAGAAAAACAGAAGATGGGGGGTTGGGGGGGAATCGAAGTCCAACCACTTACATCAACACTGAACAGCTGGGAAAGAATATGCACGTTGTGCCTTCCTTACCAGGTTTCAATGCAACGGGAGGGGACATGCAAGACAAGGAAGCGGACCCCCGGAGCGCCCCCTCCCCCCTCTCTCCCCTCCTCACCTTTGTAGAGGTTGGTGACTGCAGTGGCTGCATTCTGGAAGGGGACCCAGAGGGAGAGGCCCGGCTGCTGGCAGACACGATCTGTGCGCGGGACGGGGAGGGGGGGGGAGCGCCATGGGAGAAGGAGGAGAGAAACAGAAAAGGAACACACCAGTCAACCTAAGTGCACACCCTGCATATAAATACACACACACACACACACACACCTCCCCGCGGGCCTCCTGATGTGTCACTCAGGCAGCCGCCCGCTTCCGCCCTCCCCTCCCTCGGCCATGATGGGCTTCGCCATTTTGTTCCGCTGCCCGGACGGAGGGGGGGGGGGGGAGGGAAGACAGGAGAGACTTGATATTTTTGGAAGGGGGGGAGGCTAAGGAGACAGCGAGAGCCCCCCCTCCCTCCAACCATCCATCCAGTCTGATTATTTGGATGGGGGGGGGAGAGGGAGAAGGGAGAGGAAATCTGGCTGGGAAGCCCCGCAAGACTTGGGGGGGGGGGGAGGAAAAGCGGCACCCGCAGTCCCCCTTGGTTTTGGGGGGGTTGTTTAAGAAAAAGAGAGAGAGGGAGACAGACAGAGAGAGAGAGAGAGAGGGAGAGGGAGGGAGGCCCTCCAAAGGAAACAAGAGGAGGGGATTGATTCTGTGTTTCTCGTCTCCTCCCGCCTGGGTTTCTCTCCCTCACCCCCCCCACCACCCCGCCTCGCCATTTTGTCGGCGGGGAGGGGCCGGGCCGACACGGGCCTGACCGGGGTGGGGGCTGGGGGCTTCACACGAGCGGACCTCCCCCCCCCCCGCACCTGCTTACTTGGGGGGGGAGGGAAAGGGGGGCGCGGGGAAGGGGGGCGGCGGAGGCCTCCGAAAGCCGCCTCACGCCATTTTGTGCCTCGCCCGCCGGAGGACGGAGGAGAGGCCTCGGCCCGGGGCGAGGAAAGGAAGGGCTCCTCGCGAGGAGGGAGGGGGGGAGGCGGCGCCGCCCCACCACCACCACCATCCTCAGCCGGGAAGGCCGCGCCACGACCAGGCCGCACGCATCGGGCCCGGCACGTGTGCACGCGCCCCGCACCCTGACACGCGTCGACGCCCTTCCCGGTGGGCTGGGCTCCTTGTCGCATCGGCCCACGCAGATACACGTGTGCGGCGGGCAGTCACGTCTGAACACACCCACCCAACCACCTACCCACCTGCCTCGACGGCTATGCCCACTTCCGCCTGTGCTTCAGAGCACAGAGGTCATCCGAGCAAGAGCCTTCCACCTGTACCTTCATCTATCCGTACACACACACACACACACACCCCTCTACACGCACATATAGCTCCACCTCCCTGCGGGCGCACACACATGCCACCCACACGTACTGATCTACACACGTGCGGGCGTTTTAGAGGCACCCCTGCACGTTAACAGGCATGCACGCTTAAATGCCCGCGCGCGCACGTATACTCACACGCACGACTGCCGAATACCTTTGGGCACACACCTGTAACCCGCCTAGACACCCTGGCGTGTGTGTGTGTGCATCAGAATTACACATATGCCTAAATGCATGGATAAATATCCACATCGGGGTAGCGACATGTCTGTACACATGCAAAAATATGCATGGAGAGATAGGTACACACATACAAACACACACACACACACAGAGGATATGTCTGTTTCCAGATGCATGTTTGTTTTGCCCGTAACAAGTCCGGGCTAACGCTGGGGGGGGCCCCGCGGGGCTGTCAAGGCAGGAGACCCCCTTCCACGCAGGCAAATAACGAACAAAAGGCCAGGTCCGTATTGTATGCGTGCATACCACACGTGTGTATGTGTGTGTATATATATATATAGAGAGAGAGAGAGAGAGAGAGAGAATGTCTGTGTTCACACATACATAAAATATGCACCCGCCTTCGAATGTTATTTGTGTGCACACTTTTTATAGATACAGACACAGAGAGAGAGAGAGAGAACAGAATGAGCCACATATACACACGCACACGCGTGAATGACAGGCCTGTCTCCGTTCCACGCATCCCCACACGTGTGAAGGCCCCTCTACCCGGCCCCGCTCAGCTGCCTCTCTCTCTCAGCACGCCCGCCCCCGGTCCCCGCGGGGCCGTCGGAACCCCCCGCCACTGGGCCCCCCGCGCGCCGTCCCGCGTACCCTTGTAGAGCTGGGCGACGGCGGTGGCGGAGTTCTGGAAGAGGTGCCAGAGCTTCTGCTGCTTGTGCTCGGGCTGCGGCGTGGGGGGGGAGGCGGCGGCGGCGGCGGCGGCGGCCTCGTCGTCGTCCTGCAGCTCGGGCGGGAGGGCGCCGTCGTCCTGCTCGGCCTCGGCCAGGCACTGCCGCTCCCACTTGCTGAACCAGTGCTCGGGCCCGTGCAGCTCCTGGATCTCCGCCTCGCCCTCCTCCTTGGCCGCCTTCTCCTCCATCGCGCCGCTGCCGCTGCTGCCGCTGCTGCCCCTCGCGGCTCCCGGCCTGCCCGGCTACCTGCGCCCGGCCGCGCCCCAAGACCGCCGCGGCACCCGCGCCGCCATCATCGGCCTCCGCGGCCTCATCGCCCTCCTCCGCCCGCCGGCGCGTCCGGCCCGTCCGTCGCCTCCCACCACACTGAGCCCGAGACGCCGCCCCGAGCGCACCAAAAGGCCGCCACCGAACATGCTGGGCGCCAGGCGGGCCCGCCTCCCTCGCCAGCCACGCAGCCACTCGGCGGCCGCCTCCGCCGACGCTCCCGCCCGTCGATTGGGCCGTGACGTGCCCGTCAATGTCACAATCCAGGCGGTGCCTGAACCCGAGACGCCTCTCGCGCTCTCTTTTTTTTTTAAACCACCATCAAGGTTGCTTACGCGCGCAAGAGGGGAAGTGAAGGGGGGGGAGGGACGCTGTGCGCAAGCGCGGGAAGGGCTGGGCGGAGAGCGAACGGAGCCGGACCGCGCGCAGGCGCACTCGCTCGTGCTGCGCGCAAGTCCTCCGCTTAGGGTTGAGGCCCCGGGCGTGCGACCTCCCCCTCCCCTGAATGCTCAGAGGGGGGGAAGGGGCTGGGGGGAGGGGACAGAACTGGGCATTGCAAGGCGCTGGGTGCGGGTCGTGCCTTGGGCTTTGCGAAATGATAATCCCTGGATTGCACGTTGATTGTTTGTTTGCAGGGCTTCTGCACAGTCACCCAGAATAAGAGCTGGCAGGGAGGAAAGGTGGATCTTCCCCACCCGCACCCCCGTTCCTAGCCCAGATGCGAGCAAGGCCTGAATAGAGAATGGCTCCTTCCCGCCAGTCCTGCCGAAGCGCGCTCTGAGCGATGGTTAAATCCTGGCCAGTGAGTGATCCCTCTAAGCTGAGTCAGTGTGAGCCAGCTCACAGTTTTTTTGGCCTCTGGCCCGCACATTTTTTGCCTTAGCTCAGGAAGGATGGACTCCAGAGCCAACTAGTTTACACAGCAGCCAGATCGCTCGCTCACATCTTTAATGCCAGTCGCTCAGAAAGTAAGCGTCTTTGCTCGCAAGAGTCCACAGCTTAGAGGGAGCATTGATCCCCGACATGTCCCTAATTCACTGGCAGGCCTTGGGCTGCAGCAGGCGACTCCCATCTGGACAGCTGTCCGTGGCGTGGCGTGGCGTGGCGTGGGGGAACCTTTGCAGCCTGATCCTGGGCACATTGAGTCAGATTCTCTGGCTTCTGTGGCCCAAGCACTGCAGTCTTTGTCACTTGGATTTGGAGAACTGTTCTTCGCTGCGATTCCAGCCTCCAGGTGGGCCCTGGAATTACAGCGCATCTCCAGACTAGAGATCTGTTCCCCTGGAGGAAATGGATGTTTTGGAGAGTGGACTGAAAGGCAGGAGTGTTAAACATAAGGCCGCTTCCAGGCCTTTTACCTGGCCCATAAGTAACTGGTATATATGGAAATGTAAGGTACTCCCCCTTTTATGGTATCCCTTTGGGGGGTAAAAACTAGTCTTGTTACGGTTAACTACATTTATTGGGGCTTTTGTCATTCCCCAGTAAATCAGCCGCTTTCACGGCTAGGAATCAATTGCTTTTGCTTGTATTTTGAGTAAAAAATATTATTGTTGTTTGGGGTTTGTCTGTGTCCTTTATAAATTTATGTCTCTGGCGTCTGGCATCACATTTTATGGCGCACATAGACCAGCTCGACAAAGTGACGTTTATGATAGATCCAGACCTCGTAACAAATAACACCACTGCTCTGTGCCATTGTACCCCACTGAGATCCCTGTCTTCTTCCCCTGCCCCCCCCCCCCAAAATCTCCAGAAATTTCCCAGTCTGGAGCTGGCAAACCTACCCCCACCGGTGGCTGAGGAGGACCTGGCAACCTTAGCTCTTCAGCTAGTATGTGATGCAGTCGTTAGAGTGTCAGACCCTGGGAGACCCGAGTTCGAATCCCCACTCTGCCACGGACCTTGGGCCAATCACGCACCCTCAATCTAACCTACCTCATAAAGTTCCTCTGAGGATAAAATAGAGGAGAGGAAAATGACCTCAGCTGCTTTCAAGATAAATGAAACAAGGAAGTAAATCGTGTGGCTGCGATTCTGAACACCAACCCCAGGGTGTTACGACAAACAGTCTGATGTCATTGCTGTTGTCAGAAAAGGAACCCCACCAAATTTAGCACACAAAGTTACCCAGCCTGATATTATTATTGTTGCTGCTGCTGTTGTTGTAATTTCCATTTATATACCCCACCCTATCCCAACAGTGGGTTCAGCGTGGCTTACAGCATACAATCCATCAAACAATAAAACGATCAACGGCACGATAGACAATTATCATCAAACCCCATGCCTCACATCAGGTGAATACAGGTGCTCCAGTGCCCAATAATATTATCTGACAGCAGGCCCTGGGAAAGGGGGAATAAATATTTTACATGGATATTTAGAAATTACACTCCCCTCCCAATAAGCGTGCTTAAAAACACAGCGTTGCTACGTCTGGCCTCCAGAAAGACGGGACAATTTCTCAAAAAATTCACACGAGGACAGGGGTTTAATGGAGTTCAGCTCAATCTGATATCAGCCAGGTTGACCTGAAATTGGAACTAATTGGACATAACTTCCAAGTGAACACCATTAGGATCAAAGCCCAGTTTAGATTTTTTAATAGTTTATTTAATATTAGGATTATAGCTGGTTGTAATTAAGAAGTGACTCCAACAGTCCTGACCTGGATAGCCCAAACGAGCCCGATCTTGTCAGATATCAGAAGCTAAGCAGGGTCGACTCTGGCAAGTACTTGGATGGGAGACCTCCAAGGAATACCAGCAGTCGAGAGGCGGGGGAAGGCTTGACTCAGCCCCCTCTCTGAATATCCTCTGGGCCCCCAGTAGGGGTCAGTAACCAAAGGTCACCAGGACTTCCAGGTGCATACACAGTCAGTCACCAGAGGTCGCCATGACATCCAGATACACACTCACATGCGCGCACGCATACACACATGCACATATGAAAACTACAAAAAATACCAAAAATAAAGAAGTGACTCCAACGGTTTACTTCCACATATATTAACGGGAAATATATATCTGCTTGTAATTATTCCTGAAATGTTGTGCACAGAAACGCCAGCTGGGATGATCCGGTTTGGTGGGAAGATAGGCTAACTACTTTGGTTGGACAACATCCCTGATACGAACCTATCTGTTTGGTCATTGCCTTCCCTTGCCGCCCCTCCTGCGTCTCACTGCCAGAGGGAGCTGAAACCAGATAGAATAAATCTTAAAACTACCTTGGTGGATGGAGAACGTGAAGCAGGATTAAGCCCACCTCCCCATCAGCTTGCGCTGACGCTGTAATACTTGAGATTCAGTTTATGAATTTCCTTGCATTGTGCAGGGGATTGGACTAGATCAGGGGTGGGCAAATGACGGCCCGGGGGCCACATGCAGCCCGCCACAGAGTTTTTTGTGGCCCGCCAAGACAGTTGGCCACTGTCAGCACCTGAGGAGCTGCAGCTTGAACTTACTGACATGCAGTCAGATCACACTGTGAAAGAAATGTTTAATGCTGTGACATTAGTTGACTTTTACAAATCTTTGTCTGCTGAAAAGTTTCCATGTATGAAGAAATTTGCTAGGAAAATGTTCTCTATATTTGGGTCCTACATATATTTGTGAGCAAAGTTTTTCTTGCATGAAGATCAACAAGAGTAAATATAGACATTAACAGACATTTGACAGACATTAACTTGCAGGCTGTGATGAGAATCTCAACAAGCAATCTCACTCCTGATTTGAAAAAAATTGTAGAAAAGTGTGATAGGGTACATTTGTCTCATTAAACTGATTCTAAAATTAAATGTGCTTGCAGCTATAGATGATATGAAATTAACGCAATAAATAAATTGAATAAAACTACCACTATTTTATTTAATTTATATTTATGGATTTTTATGACACAATTTATACCTTTTCTGAAATGCAAAGTTATCTAATGAATGCATTTTAAAAGGTGCGGCCCTCCGCTAACCTCCGCTCCCACAAAGCGGCCCCCGAGCCAAAACAATTGCCCACCCCTGGACTAGATGACCCTGGAGGTCCCTTCCAACTCTTAAGATTCAGTGATTCTATAAAAGCAGATGACTCTCATCTAACACTGAAGACTTAATCTTTGTGTATCTGTCCTTAGGAACTCTGAGGAAGGATTACAGCCTTGACAGAGAACATCTTAAGGACTTTAGAAGGAGCCCCGTGAGATCAGACTCTGGGTTTATGTACTCCAGGGTCCTGAATTCAACTTTGGGCAACCAGATGACTGCCCTTGGTCATGCCAAGCAGAGGCTCTAGCCCCTCCTGTTACCCTGCCAGATCACTGCTCAGGCACATTTAGTTATTTGCAGGACTGGGTTTCAACCAAGTCCCAGCTGGATAAAGCCCAGGAGTAGGTGACATTTCTTCAACCTCAGGACATTTAAGCCTTGGACCAGTCTGGTGTAGCGGTTGGGAGCACGGACTCTACTCTGGGAGAACCGGGTTTGATTCCCCACTTCTCCGCATGCAGCTGCTGGTGTGACCTTGGGGTCAGTCACAAGTTCTCTTGGAGCTGCTCTCTTAAGGGCAGTTCTCGAGAGAGCTCTCTCAGCCCCACCTATCTCACAGGGTTTCTGTTGTGGAGAGGGGAAGGGAAGGGAAGGGAGAGGAGACTGTAAAAGCTGTTCTCAGTCTCCTTTGGGTAGTGAAGGACGGGGCATAAATCCAATCCCCTCACTCTCATCTAAGCAAGCACCCTATTGCAACAAGCATGTCTTTGCTACCTGCGCAGCTGGATCTAGCTAAATCTGTACAATCAGGGGTCTGTTGGAGCGGGAGCGCACAGGAGCGCAGCTCCGGGCGTGAGGAGCCCAGGGGGCGGGCACATGACCAAGCCCTGCCCCCTCCTCGGCTTCCCCAAGCAGTGCAGAGGCGCAGCGCCCCAGGGAAAGCTCTGCTAGGGACTTTATTGTTTTTAATGTTTTGTTTTAATATTGATAATTTTATCATTGTGTGCTGCTTTTCCAGAGACTTGCTCAAGGTGGCATATAAATTTTCTAAATATACCATTTTTTATCTGGGCACATGGCACATAAGTACTGGAGAAATTTCACCAACCCTTCAGCAGCTTCCACCTTATCAGTTTGGTGTAGTGGTCAGGAGTTGGACTCTAATCTGGGAGAACCGGGTTTGATTCCCCACTCCTCCACATGCAGCTGCTGGTGTGACCTTGGGCCAGTCACAAGTTCTCTCAGAGCTGTTCTCTCATGAGCAGTTCTCAAAAGACCTCTCTCAGCCCCACCTACCTCACAGGGTGTCTTGTTGTGGGGAGGGGAAGGGGAAGGGATGGGTTGCGCACATGTCCTGGGTATCTACTTGAAACCTGGTGGTTTCAAGGGAGCAGGGAGAGAATGAGGGTGTGTTTTTACACTTATTTTTATTGCACAAAGTACTGGATGGGGAAGGGAAGGGAGGAAGAGCAGGTCAGTTTCACTCACCTGTGGAGTGGAGCCTGAGGGGTGGGTGTTGCCTTCTGACACACTTCCAGTATGTTAGGGGGTGTGGCATATGCAAATGAGTTATGCAAATGAGCTCCTGCACCTCTTTTTCTACGAAATGACCCCTGTGTACAATGATGTTGATCTCTGTATTGCTCTGAAGGCCGGATCCAGGTGCTGGGTAGACTGTTACTCCTGACAAAATCCATAGTCCGCAGCAGCGCTTTGTTGCTAGAGAGAACACCGGTAGAGATATATTTGTGTCAGCAGCTGGAGGATCTGTTTAGATCTCTTTTGTGAATCCATCTAGTCTTCTGTTCGGTGTATTTGTGCCTTGCCTTTCTTTTAAGAGCTCACAGTGGTGTGTGCGATTCTCCCTTGTTTCATCGCGACAACCCTATGAGCTAGGGCCGGCTAGCGAGGAAAATGACCGGGTCCAACATCACCCTATAAGCTTAATGGCAAAGCAGGGACTTGAACCCAGGTTTCCAGGTCTAATTCTCCATTATTCCCTCTGGGCTTCCATTCATAAAGCTATCTAACGCTGTAGCTGTTATCACATCACCCTAGCCAAACTACAACCCCCAGAATTCTTTAGTTCCAGTAGCTTAACTGGCCTTCTGATTGGCTTTTGCTTAATCATTATTTTCAAAAGGGATCTTGGCAGCCAATGCCAACCCAAGAGCAGCCAGGCATCAGACTATTTCGGATTAGTTTCTTTTTGTGGAGCATCATAGTTGGCTGTAAGATCCAGTCGGTTAGCCATTCTGGCCTGAAGCAACAGAACAAATTTAGAGTCCAGTGGCACCTTTAAGACCAACAAAGATTGATTCAAGGCATGAGCTTTCATGTGCATGAAATTTGCCAAATACATTGGGGCGGTAGGTGAGGTTCAAGCTTAAAGCCAGAGAATGAACAGCAAACTGTCATGCCACCAATGTTCCCTCTAAGCTCTACAGCGTTGCGAGCAAAAATTCTACCTTGTGAGTGAAAAAAGCTAGCAGTGTTAAAGTTGCGAGCCAGTCCACATTTGACCATTGCATAAATTATTTTTAGAAGGTTATTTCCCTAACCGTGTAAACATCTCAGAATGAATTCCCTTTAAACTGTATTTAAACTAATTTTAACAATAATTGAAACATGATAAGAGAAAACAGAATCAAGTCAAATTCCGTTACGCAAAATGTTGTCCTTTGCGGGGTAGACCAGGCCTCTGGTGAACAGATCTACCCACCCCTTGCCACTATATTGGTAGACCTGGGCTTGGACCCTCCTCTTGGGCTGACCTTTAGAAAACATACCAGCACTTAAGGGAGAGAAAACTCTTGCAGTCTACTTTGGGGGGCGGGGGTTAGTGAAATATGACAACCAGCATTACAAGTCAAGTATAACAGAGGTGGAACAATCACTGCCAGAATCCTGCCTAACTTAACAGGAAGAAGATGAAGAGGAGGAGGAGATTGGATTTATACCACCCCTTTCACTCGGAGTCTCAGAGCGGCTTACAAACTCCTTTCCCTTCCCCTCCCCACAACAGACACCCTGTGAGATAGGCGGGGCTGAGAGAGCTCTTTCCAGAGTTGTCCTTAAGGGAACAGCTGTGACAGAACTATGACTTTCGGTCACAAGTTCTCTCAGAGCTGTTCTCTCAAGGGCAGTCCTCGAAAGAGCTCTCTCAGCCCCACCTACCTCACAGGCAATGCTCCCTTTAAGCTATGGGGTCTTGTGAGTGAAAATTCTACTTTGTGAGCTACTGGCATTAAAGTTGTGAGCGAGCAATTTGGCTGTTGCATAAATTAGTGTGCTCTGGAGCCATTCTTCATAAGCTAAGACAAAATTGTGTGAGCCGAAGGCTAAAAAACTGTGAGCTGGCTCACACTAACTCAGCTCAGAGGGAACACTGCTCACAGGGTGTCTATTGTGGGGAGGGGGAGGGAAAGGAGATTGTAAACCACTCTGAGACTCCAAGTGAAGGGGAGGGTATAAATCCAATCTCCTCCTCCTCCTCCTCCTCCTCCTCTTCTTCTTTGCTTTTAGCGTCATATTACAAAAATGGAACTTCTCAACCCACCAAGTCAGCAGGCGTTCAACTCAATCATCGCTATTTTTCTTCATATCAGTTTAGAAGTGTTGGACCCTGCCTTGCAGATTCCACAGTTAGTTTGGATTTTGTTTCGTTGTTTGTTAGAGGTTTTTGGGTTTTTGATGCCCACTTTGATGCTCTGAGAGGTAATGGGTTTAAAGAAAATAAGGACCAGAAGCAGTTTCTGACATAGATTAAAATAGCAACAAAACTGTACGCGCATCAGATTAAAGTAAAAAACATGAGGTGGCTTTCTAGCTGCTCATGAAAAGCCCTCCTAAATCTGATTTTTTTTTCCTTTTGCTAAGTCTCCTAAAAGCCAGGAAAGGAGCTGATTCCCTGATCTCTTTACAGAGATCGCAAAGGGCTTAGCTGTGTGAGTCTTCTGCTGCAAAACACAAGGAAAAGACCTGTGGCACCTTAAAGATTAACAAACTCTATTTCGACATGGGTTTCTGTGAGTCATGGGCCGGAGAAGTGAGGTGACTCACCACGGGCCATCCGGACTTCATTTTAAGGAGGCCATTCGATAAGACAGCAAAGGCCTAACTGTCTTCAGGGGTCATTTCGTAGAAAAGAGGTGCAGGAGCTCATTAGCATAACTCATTTGCATAACTCATTTGCATATACCACACCCCCTAACATACCAGAAGTGTGTCAGAAGGCAACACCCACCCCTCAGGCTCCCCTCCCCAGGTGAGTGAAACTGACCTGCTCTTCCTCCATTCCCTTCCCCATCCAATACTTTGTGCAATAAAAATAAGTGTAAAGCACACACCCTCATTCTCTTCCTGCTCCCTTGAAACCACCAGGTTTCAAGTAGACTTGAGATACCCAGGACATGTGCGCCACCCATCCCTCCCCCTCCCCACAACAAGACACCCTGTGAGGTAGGTGGGGCTGAGAGAGGTCTTTAGAGAATTGCTCATGACAGAACAGCTCTGAGAGAACTTGTGACTGGCCCAAGGTCACACCAGCAGCTGCATGTGGAGGAGTGGGGAATCAAACCCGGTTCTCCCAGATTAGAGTCCAACTCCTGACCACTATACCAAACTGATGGGGTGGAAGCTGCTGAAGGGTTGGTGAAATTTCTCCAGTACTTATGTGCCATGTGCCCAGATAAAAAATGGTATACTTAGAAAATTTACATGCCACCTTGAGCAAGTCTCTGGAAAAGCAGCACACAGTCATAAAAGGAACAATGATAAAAATTATCAATATTAAAACAAAACATTAAAAACAATAAAGACCCTAGCAGGGCTTTCCCCAGGGCGCTGCGCCTCTGCACTGCTCGGGGAAGCCGAGGAGGGGGCGGGGCTTGGTCATGGGCCCGACCCCTGGGCTCCTCACTCCCGGAGCTGCGCTCCTGTGAGCTCCCGCTCCAACGGACCCCTGGGTGTCATACACAGTTGCCAGCTCCAGGTTGGGAAATGCCTGGAGGTTCTGGGGGTGGAGACTGAGAAGGGTGGGATTTCGGGAGGGGCTTTCAACGGGATATAATGCCACAGAGTCCACCTTACAAAGCGACCACTTTCTCCAGGGGAACTGATCCCTGTAGCCTGGAGATAAACTATAATCCTAGATCTCCAGCCAGCACCTGGAGATTAGCAATCCTAATTAAGGGGGCACACCACTTTGGAGCAGTGGTTAGGAGCAAGGACTCTAATCTGGAGAGCCGGGTTCGATCCCCCACTCCTCCACATGCAGCTGCTGGTGTGACCTTGGGTCAGTGACAAGTTCCCTCAGAGCTGTTCCCTCAGGAGCAGTCCTGGAAAGAGCTCTCTCAGCCTCACCTACCTCACAGGGTGTCTGTTGTGGGGAGGGGAAGGGAGGGGAGATTGCAAGCCCCTCTGAGACTCCTTCCGGTAGTGAAGGGCGGGGTATAAATCCAGTCTCCTCCTCCTGAACTTCAATAGCCTGGCATTACAAAAACTACCTTCAAAAGCACATGGACCCAAGAGAGCCCAGGTTGAGTCTAGTTGGCTCCAACAATAGACCAAGAGGTCTAGCAACTTAGATGCTGCATCTAGAGCCCAGGTTGAGTCTAGTCAGCTCCAACAATAGACCAAGAGGTCTAGCAGCTTAGAGGCTGCATAGTTCGTTTCCTTAGGATATTTATATTCTCCTTTTCTCCCTGGGGAATGGGGGAACACCCAAAGCAGCCAACAGCAGGAGAAAAACAAACCAAACAGAAATGGGGGGGAGGCTTCTAGGGTTGCCAGCTCTAGGTTGGGAAATTCCTGGAGATTTGGGGGGGGTGGAGCCTGGAGAGGGCAAGGTTTGGGGAAGGGAGGGACTTCTGTGGGGTAGAATCCCATGGAACCCACCTTCCAAAGCAGCCATTTTCTCCAGGGAAACTGATCTCTGTTGCCAGGAGATCAGTTGTAATTCTGGGAGATCTCCAGCCACCACCTGGAGGTTGGCAACCCTGCTTCTGATGGCCAATTGGGGCTTCTTTCTTTGCTGGCTGATCTCTGTGAAGGGCACAAGCCTTGCGGCTCTTAAGTCTGAGAATGTCCAGGCCTTATACACCTGGGCACAGAGTGGAGACTTAATCAGCGGCTGCTACTTAGAAGGGTCTTCCCCACTTCCCCCCTTGCCAGGTGGAAACACCCACTAGTATATTTGTAAGATCTATTATTTCACACCAGCGTTTCCTTCTCATCTTCCCCCGTCGCCACTTTTTCTCCCCAGATCCCGGTAGCTTACTCTGCAAGCAATCTCCTGTTATTTTGAACTTCAAATTTTGATTTATTTTGTCAACAATAACATTTAAAACAAAACATGGGCAGCTCAAACGACAAACAAAAACACAACATTGTCTTTTACACCTTTCCAAACTAGTCCCCATTCAAAATTCATCAAAATACAACTAGTTAAAAAATACAAAGTTCACGTATTTCTTAGGCAAGGTACTAATAATTATTGCAAGAACAAGATACATATTCAAAAAAGAGGTACAATTTTTCCAAAAAGTTCTCTTTGTTTAGATCAGGGGTGGGCAAATGGCGGCCCGCGGGCCACATGCAGCCCGCCACAGAGTTTTTTGCGGCCCGCCAAGACATGAAGATTAACAAGAGTAAATATAGATGCTCTTTGACAGACATTAACTTGCAGGTTGTGATGAGAATCTTAACAAGCAATCTCACTCCTGATTTCAAAAAAATTATAGAAAAGTGTGATAGGGTACATTTGTCTCATTAAACTGATTCTAAAATTAAATGTGCTTGCAGCTATAGATGATATGAAATTAGCACAATAAATAAATTGAATAAAACTACCACTATTTTAATTTATATTTATTGATTTTTATGATACAATTTATACCTTTTCTGAAATGCAAAGTTAAGTAATGAATGCATTTTAAAAGGTGCGGCCCTCCGCTAACCTCCGCTCCCACAAAGTGGCCCCCAAGCCAAAACAATTGCCCACCCCTGGTTTAGATGGAAATTCTGCCATAGTAGTCCAGAGAGCCAATTTGTCCATCACTGCTAAGCCCCAGAGTTTCAAAAAACATAGTTGCACAGAGGGGATTTTTTTTTAAAGATTTCCAGATCAACCCTGGCGATCAATTGGGGTGACTGGTGTCGCAGCCAGATCGCCCTCTCATCCGTGAGCAATCAAGGTCTTTGCCGCAATAAAAAAAAAATAGAAACTATGTCTGCTTTATTTTTAGTCAGGTTAAGATTAGGTCAGTAGTATAAAAGAACTGATTCAGGAGTACAAGGACAAGTGTAGTCCAACATCTTCTCTATAAACCTTAGTATTTTTTTTAAATCAAGTATCTTTATTCATTTTTCAAAAGTAAATAGATTATCATAACAGCATAAAAAATACACTGCATACATTCATAAACAATTCAACTACAATGATAAAACGAAGATATAGCAACTTCAATAAAGTTTGCAATAATCAAAAAGAACTGTGACTTGAATGCCAAATTAGGTTGAGTCAGAATTAGAAGGTAGTTGCTTTTATGAGATGTGTCATACGTGGAGGTTGTTGCGTGTTGTGATTTGGGTGATGTGATAGTTAGCTGCAGAGTAATGTTTGGTATGAGGGAATGTGCGGATAGATGTCTGATGCAGATAGAAATTCTAAGAATGGAAACCACTTCCCTGCACAACTGGACGGTTTTGGAAATAGTTCCGACTGTTTAAAGTGGACTGTGATCTTTTCCATAATTAGATGGTCCCAGACTTTGTTAAGCCAGTTTGAGATGGTTGGAGCTTTGTCAGCTTTCCATTTGGACGCTATGGGTGTCTTGGCAGCTACAAGAAGGCTAGTGACGAGGTCTCGACATGAAGGTGTTATGTCTTTTATATCCCATATGTCTAAAAATATTAATGCAGGGTCTAGAGGTAGGACGTGACCGGTGATGAGTTTTATTTGAGTAGTAACTTCTTGCCAGAATTTTTGTATATAGGTGCATTTTTGACCAAAACTTGGCAATAATAGGACAATCCCACCAACAACCTGGATCAGATGTTATTTTTGCACAGGATAGTCCTTGCGGTGTCAAATACCATCAAGCAAAAAGTTTAAAATTTTGCAATTTAATATTCAAAGAATTAGTCAAGTACAAGCTTGAAGACTGTATCTTTTTGCTAAAATTAGGCCACAGTCCTTGTGCCACGATTGCTGTACAGAGGAAATTCATCCCAAAATATTTTAAGGCATCCTGCAATAAAGAAAATCTGTCTTGGCAGAACTAAACCAGCAAGAGACCAGTACCGCCTTAAAGACTAACACTATTTCTGGCAGGGTGTGAGCTTTCCTGAGTAGTGAGTCCTGAGTCTTCTTTAAGGTTCTGCTGGGCTCTTGCTTTCTCATCACCCTCCAGGCATTCAAATCAACCTGCTGCTGAGGTCTTGCTGAATATTGTTTCTCTGCATTTTTCTCAACAGCGTGCTTTATGGCAGCGTGAGAGGTCCGCTGCTTTTCAGGCAGTGGCCAGTTGCTTCTTTCTCTTCTCCGGGACTTGGGAGTGAGCAAAGCCCAAAGATAAAGCTGGAAATATATCCGTGGGTTATCTTCTTTCTTTGAACAGGCTAAGTTTTGCCCTTCCTCTCAGATAGCTTGGTGTGTGTATGCAGAGTAACTGAATAGCCCCGAGCTGTGTTTCTTCAGCCAGTTTGGTGCAGTGGTTAAAAGCGAGGACTCCAGTCTGGGAGAACCGGGTTTGATTCCCCACTCTTCCCCATGCAGTTGCTGGTGTGACCTTGGGTCAGTCACAAGTTCTCTCAGAGCGGTTCTCTCAAGGGCAGTCCTCGGAAGAGCTCTCCCAGCCCCACCTGCCTCACAGGGTGTCTGCTGTGGGGAGGGGAAGGGAAAGGAGACGGTGAATGGCTCTGAGATGCTGAGTGAAGGGCGGGGTATAAATCCAATCTCCTCTTCTTCTCTCACATGCTATAGCTTGCTCCACTTCAACACCATTTTCCAACCGATCGTGCGGTCTTCCTGTAACGGCTGAGTTAAAAGACAGCATTCTGGGGGGGTTTTTCCCCTTTATTTCTTTATTAGATATACATCCTATGGGCTGAAAGAGGCGTGGACTACTATCCTTGTGTGTTTATTCGCTTCATTTACAGCCTGCCATTCTTGCTGAGACTCCACGTGGATTGCACGATTAAAGCCACACAATAAGAACAGTAGAACGGTAGCGGTGGAAAGCGCCATCAAGTCACAGCTGATTTACGGCGGCCCGCAGGATTTCCAAGGCACGAGACATTAGGAGGTGGTTTGCCTTTGCCTGCCTCTGTGTCACGACCCTGGCATTCCCTGGAGGTCTCCCACCCAAATATTAGCCAGAGCCAACCCTGCTTAGTTTCTGAGACTGGTAAAACTGGATTATGTTTTGGTTCCCCGGGGGCAGGCAGTCTTCTTGTTACCTCTGGGTATGGTGCATGCTGGACCTAGAGTTTGGGAGACCCTGGGGTATAGCTGGCCCCCTCCAATCTGAAAGAGTTGGGAATATGGAACCTACAAATTCTAAACCCCTGATCTTGGGCTCTCCATGAAATGTAGGAATGGTGGCCTTTCTGGGGCATCCCTTGACCCCCTGCCAGCCTGCGGGGTTTGGCACAGGGCAGGCCTTTCCACGTGGTAGCCAAAGGGGGCCAAAGGCAGAGTACAGATGGGAACAGAAGGAAAAGGGACGGATGGTCGATTGCCACGTACCTGCCGCTAGAGGGCGTCCTGCTAGTCCTTCTAGGCAGAGCAGAGGCAAGAAAACTTCTCAAATGGTTTGGGCTGAAAGGGAAAAATACATAGAAACAAAACCGGGACTTTAGAACAGGTGGGAGAAATCCCCTCAACAAAGGATGGCGATTAACACATTCAACGAGGACCTGAAATGTGTGTTATCAAAACATTCCATAAGTATGAATAAAAGTTTGCATCTCTAAGCTGGAAATCCTTTTTTTTTTGGGGGGGGGGGGGGGGTACAAAATTGTGAACAGTCCAGAGGGAAGGCGTGGGGATAAACAGCATTTTCTTCCCTCTTTCCGCTCTATGGAAGCTGGTTCCTGGTTCTTTCGGATCTACGGAAGCTGGAACCTGGTCCGTGGATTCAGGAGAGACGGAAGAGTGTGCAGAATTCACAGCCACATTATATTTATTTATTTATCTGACCGATTGATTGATTTACAGATCACCCAACCCGGCAAGCAGGCTCTGGGCGATAAACTGCCTTAAAACTGATAAAATACAGTCAACATAACACCATTATCACAATACACCAATAAAATGACCAATCCAGATGGCGATGAGGCTTGGGAATGGTCAGCGGCCCAGACAGCTTGAGATAAAAGGGCTGGATGAATGGAGGATGGGTCTATCGATGGCAGCTAGCCATGACAGCTAAAGGGAGCCTCCCCACCCACAAGCAGTCTACCTCCAAATACCAGATGCTGGAGGCAGGAGAGGGCTCTTCTCCTGATGTCCTCTTTCTGAGCATCTTAGAGGCACCGGGGAGTAGTGGCCCTGGGCAGCAAAACGCTGGGTTTTGGTCCGATCCATCTTACCAACCAAGCCAGAGTCCATCTCTGGTTCTGATGCTAGCAATCCTCCCCGCTCTCCACTCTTCTATAAATAAACAAACAAAAAGAACTGTGTTCCAACACTGCACATAAAATCCAAATATTCTTCTTACTATAAGCAAATTAATGCACACTGCAGTACTGTATGCACACAAGGAATGTACCATACAGATGAATACACAAAATACCTTCTTCAAAGGATGTACAGAAGTGTGAGTACAGTAGTTCCACATCACACTAGAAGAGAAGAGGAGGAGGAGGAGATTGGATTTATACCCCGCCCTTCACTTACAAACTCCTTTCCCTTTCCCTCCCCACAACAGAAACTCTGTGAGGTAGGTGGGGCTGAGAGGTCTCTTTCGAGGACTGCTCTTTCAAGAGCAGCTCCGACAGAACTATGGCTCTGCCCAAGGTCATCCAGCAGCTGCGAGTGGAGGAGTGGGGAATCAAACCCGGCTCTCCCAGATTAGAGTCAGCACACTTAACCACTACCCCAAACTGGCTTGATTACGAACAACTCTTTTAGGTGTTCAAAATTTAGCCCGCAGAAAATTATTTCACCGTACAGATCTTCCTTCTTTTCTCTGTCATGAATGCTAGCTTATTCCAAACATGTTTCCCATATGTTTTCTCCAAGAACAGATCTGATTAAATTTTGTTCCAGGGGCATACAATTCTTACTGGGACATAGTCCTCTGAAGTGGATTGAGCTACTCTTCCACGGCTGAGGCAATACGCTACACTGATGGGTGTTCGAATCCTGTCTGCTGCCATTAGACCTGGCTGTCCTTTTATTTTAAAAAGCATGACGATTCCCCTCCCTGCTGAAACGACGTTTGACTCCCAAACCGGCTGGTGTCCCAGGAGTCCCATGTGAGAGCTTGTGGTTGACTCCAAAGACCTCATAAACGATCGGATTGTGTTCAGTTTGGGGCGTAACAGTTTAGGAAGGATGTCGATAAACTGGAACCAGCCCCACATAGGGCAACCGAGCTGGTGAGGGGCTTGGAGACCATGCCCCTTGAGGAGAGGTCGAAGGAGCTGGAAGTCTCTGTGTTGGAGACACTTGTGAATGATATGACCGCCACTTTCCAGTACCTAAAAGGCTGCCCCATGGAATATGGGATACATTTGCAGCTGTGTTAGATGGTGTGACCTCATTTGGAGTACTGTGTACAATTCTGGTCACACCTCAGAAAGGATATTATAGCATTGGAAAAACTGCAGGAAAGGGCAACTAGAATGATAAAAGGCTTGGAACACTTTCCCTATGAAGAAAGGTTAAAGCACTTGGGGCTCTTTAGCTTGGAGAAATGATGGCTGAGGAGTGACATGATAAGACGTTTATGAGATTATGCATGGGATAGAGCAGGTAGAGAAAGAAGTCCTTTTCTCCCTTTCTCACAATACAAGAACTCGGGGGCACTCCACGAAATTGCTGAGCAGTCGGGTTAGAACGGACAAAAGGAAGGACTTCTTTACCCAAAGATTGATTCACACGTGGAATTCACTGCCACAGGAGGTGGTGGCAGCTACAAGCATGGACAGCTTCAAGAGGGAATTGGATAAACATCTGGAGCAGAGGTCCATCAGTGGCTATCAGCCACAAGGCATAGATAGGAACGCTCAGTCTGGGGCAAGTGATGCTCTGTATTTTTGGTGTTGGGGGGGGGGGGCAACAGCGGGAGGGCTTCTAGTGTCCTGGCCCCACTGGTGGACCTCCTGATGGCCTGTGGTATTTTTGGTCACTGTGTGACACAGAGTGTTGGACTGGATGGGCCATTGGCCTCATCCAACACTGGCTTCTCTTATGTTCTTATGACAGGGCTTTAACTAACGACACAAACTACAGCAAAGAAGGTTTCATCTAGATTTGAGGAAGAATTTCCTGACAGTGAGATGTGCTTGACACCAGATGGCGTGGGTGGTACACCTGCCCGCCAAGCTATCAATCTCAGTTAAATCCTAAACGTCACATCAAATATCGTGGAGTGTCAAACAGTGGGATCTGGTTTGACTGGGCGACAGAAAGATAAATATCGCACCCAATCTTGTGATATATCTAATAGTGGGATCTGGTTTGATTGGGCGTCAGAGAGATAATCAGACGTTTGGTGAAATATTTGACCAATAAGGAGAACATCTATGATGGTGTGTCCTGTTTTCTTTTTTAAAGAGGTATTTTGTTTCAGCTCTGATCTCAAGGATGCGGCCGGATCGGCAGGACATTCCATCTCGCCATTCTTGAAACGCCTGTTGCCGTGTGTGACGTTCTGTTGATGGGGCTTTCTCTTTCTGAGCTGAACCAGAACCAATTCTCTCATTACACACACACACAAACACACACTGGAGATCTTTCCCGAGAGTCCTGGACAGCTCCAGCATCACGTTTGTGGGGAACAAAGGAAGCCTTTTCCAAGAACCCTTCCAGCAATTAAATTCCAGGTATGCACTGAAAGAATTAGACTTGCTGGGCTCAATCAGTGGGTTTCAAAGTGTATGTTTTGTGTGTGCGTGAGAGAGAGGAATATTCTCATCCCAGCTTCCCCCAGCAAAGATGTCACAGATATAGTAGTGATATCAATAATGCGATTGCTAACAATCGGCAGTGTCAGATTCAGTGAACAATTACAGAGGCAATTTTGTGTTTCAGCTCCTCCATAGTGAAATCTATCAATGTTCTCCTACACACACGCCCCAAAACAATAAATCGTGCCTGCCTAACCTCTTCAGGCAGACCACTGCAGGGGGACACGGTCATGACAGAAACCAGATGGTCAAGATGGCAAAATGGATCCCCCACCTCCAGAGATAGTGTATCTCGATGCCAATTCTTTGGGGGGGGGGGGGGCAGAAACGGCAGGGAGAGTTTTCTTCTCCACATCCTTCTTGTGAGTCTTCCGGGGCCAAAAGCTATCAATGGACCTATCATTTCTAAATCTGATAAACCTTTTTTCAAAACTACACCCACACTAGTGGCCACCACTACATCCTGGGGCAGAGAGGTCCACAAGTACTATATGTGTGTGTGTGAGAGAGAGGAATATTCTTATTTCAGCCTCCCCCAGTTTGGTATAGTGGTTAGGAGCGCGGACTCTAATCTGGAAGAACCGGGTTTGATTCCCCACTCCTCACATGCAGCTGTTGGTGTGACCTTGGGCCAGTCACAAGTTCTCTCAGAGCTGTTCTCTCCGGAGCAGTCCTTGGAAGAGCTCTCTCAGCCCTGCCTGCCTCACAGGGTGTCTGTGATGGGGAGGGGAAGGGAAAGGAGACTGTATGCCGCTCTGAGACTCCTTTGGGTAGTGAAGGGCGAGTATAAATCCAATCTCTTCTTTGTCCCACACTCATATATGTAGTGCACAGCATTGGATTGCCAGCTCCAGGGTTGGGACATACCTGGAGATTTTGGGGGTGGACCTTAGGAGGGCGGGGCTTGGGAGGAGAGGGGCTTCAGTGGGTTATACTACCACTCTGGCTGCGGTCACACACACGAAATAATCCACTTTCAGTGCACTTTCCAACTGGATCTTGCCAGTTCACACAGTAAAAATCCAGTTGGAAAGTGCACTGAAAGTGGATCGAAAGTGGATTATTTAGTGTGTGTGACCGCAGCCACAGTCCACCTTCCCAAGAGGTGAACTCATCTCTGTCGCCTGGAGATCAGCTGTAATCCTATGAGATCTCCAGCCGCCACCAGGAGACAGACAACCCTAGCACACCACCTTGTCCTCATAAATCTCCAATCATCCTCTGGACCACTCTGCTAACCCAGCTCCCATATTCATAAGTGATCCGATCAGAATAAAACATCAAAATTACATTACTTCCTAGAGGTCAGGTTTATCAAACGTGAAACATTCCACTGATACCTGGCAATATTTATGGGAAGTTATTTGGGGAGAAATCTGTGTGTGTGTGTGTGTTTGCAGTTGTTCATAAAACACCCCTGCACATGGAGGTACCTGGATCTAGGAACTATTTGTTTCACAAAATTATTTGGGAGGTCCAGGGGTTGGGAATCAAAGAAACTTACAATACACATCTGTGACGTACTTGCTATTGGGGAGACTGATTCTCCTTTAAAACACACTCTGTGCACCTGAACTTGGTAGATTTCTGCTGCCATCAGGAATTAAAATTTCCACCTCTCTCTAATTTGGTAGAATGACCCAGTGTCTGGGCGCTTCAGAGGACTATGTGGCCCTGAGGAAGTACTGTTCTGATTTCTGGATAAGTTTAAACAAATAATGATTTATTTATAAAAGAACAAAATAGGTTTCTGGTTATTTTGAACTGCTGCTGAAGAAAGGAACTTGTAAACATAACTGGCAAGGCTTGGCGTCACACACAGTCTCTCAGACTCCAAAACTCCACTCTGACAGGCCTAGACCTTCAGTTTAATCTCTCTCCCATATATATATAGTCACATAGACGGAACTCTCTTTTCTTATACAGCCACACAGGCTGAACTGTTTTGCTCATAGCCTCACAGGCTGAACTGTTTGTCTTGTTCACACAGAATAGACTTAAACTCTCATAGTCACACAGACTATCTCAAACTCTCCACACTCTTCTCTTCCTAAACACTCTCATTACATTACTGCAGTCACACGAAACATTTAAAGAAACATACACACCTAAACATGAAATCATCACAACATCATTTTAATGGTTCTTTTTCTGGCCCAGCTCCTCCTGTGTCCTTGATGCGGGAATGGCAAACTGGCCAACAACTGAAAGCAGTTGCCGTCTCTTTGCAATACCCCCTTATTGCCAAAGGCTTGTAAAACTGCTGACAGAATAAGAATCTGGTATCGATCAATGTACATCATAATCGGAAATCACAGCTGTTTAGAATGGGGGGGAACATGAGGGAGAAGGATTTTTAATTTCAGCGCTGCAAACGTACTACATGCCTTGTATTATTTTTATTCTTTAAACCCTGCAGGAGGGGTTTCTTCCTGGAGGACAAGCCTGTAGAGATTCATGTTTGGGAAGTTAATCCACTCTCCCCTCTCTTCAGATGACTGGGATACTAAGAAGCTGCTCTCCAGTAAGTGTTTTAAATCTGGTAAAATGATGTCAAGCGTGAAAGCAACAGACAAAGATAGCTTTGCTCTGCAAACCAACATAATAGGATGCCAGTTTTAACTGCCATGGGTTCTCCCAAAGAACCTTGGGCACTGTAGTCCAGTGAGGCTGCTAAAATAGCCAGCAGACCTCACTCATCTCCCACGCCAGAACTCCACCACCCAGTTTCTTATACACGTGTGTGTAAATATCATTAAATAAATCAGCAGTGGAGGTATGCTTTTATAGTTCAAAAACAAAGTCTACAGTGCCCACTGAAATATGGGAAAAAAAACCCACATTTTATTATAGCGCTCTTTCTGGCTTATTCCTGTTAATAGGACATGTGCCAATTTATTTCAATTTAATCCGTCAGCGATGGGTTTAAAATAAAAATGGGCAGATGTTTCCTAGTTTGCTTTGGCTAACATTTGTGTCAACAAATTTGGTTCTCCAACATTCCTTGCTGGATTCTGGAGAGCTGTTTTACGGCTTTAAAGCACAAGTTGTATAGCATTTGTGTGAATAGTATGGCATTTATACGAATAACTTGCACATTCGTGTTCTGCGGCTTTAAAGCACAATTTGTATGGCATTTGTGTGAATAGGATGGCATTTGTACAAATAACTTCTATGTTGGCCACACATGCTCAAGATGTGTATACTTTGCAGGAAAAGTTTGGTGGGAGAACTGTTTTCATATGAAAGTTCACTGCGCTTCTTATCTTCTCTAGAGCCATATTTCAGTTACAGAATGCTTAGTTTAACATCTGTGATTAAACATGAAATAGTTTTCCTGTTGCTAAAACTGCACGATAGGCTGGCTTCTTGAGATACTGAGGGGCGTATGAGATTAAAATGTATGCTATCAACAGAAGCTACCTGTTTATTGAAAAAAGGAAAAGTGGTCGTTTGAAACACTTTCTTGCGCTTTTGTATGACAACGATGTGCCAGAGTCAACGCACCATCTGGGGCATTAAGTCCCATTGGCAATGGTTGTGGCACCTCACCCGTGGAACGTGCTTAGCTTGGCCTACAACTGACTCCTTTGCAATTCCAGGCTTAAGATTTTGCGTTTTTTAAGGTTTGGGCAGCATTTTAACATGTGGGTTTTGTGTGTAATTATTATGGGTTTTTTACAGCATTATTTACTATGGCTTTTACTGTTGCATAAGTTATATATTTTTTGGTTACCATTTCTCAATGTGGCTTCTGTCAGAAGCACTGTGTAAATACCTTTATTAAACTTCTCCAGTTCTGATTTATCTAAGAGATTCAACATAATGAGAGCTGGGATTCAAGCCAACCAGTGTTTTATTGAACTGGTAAACATTTGGCTGGTGACTTGTATTAGAATGGGCTGCACCCATAAGCCAGGATGGTCTTATTTTATTGGATTTTTATCCTTTCCTCCTGTGAGTTCAAGGTGGCGTACGTATCCTGACAACAAACTTGTGAGGTAGGATAAGCTCAAAGACAGTGACTGGATCAGTAGCACCCAGTGGTCTTCAGAGCAGATTGGGATTAACATTTTTTAGCTGTAAACTGGAACTCTGGCCCCTAGGCGACACTGGCTCCAACTGACCCAAGAGGTCTGAAGAAGAGATAGGATTTATACCCCACCCTTCACTTGGAGTCTTAGAGTGGTTTACAATCTCCTTCCCTTCCTGCCCCCTGTGAGGTTGGTGGGGCTGAGAGAGCTCTTTCGAAAGCTGCTCTTAGAGAGCTTTGACTGACCCAAGGTCACCCAGCTGCTGCATGTGAAGGAGTGGGGGAATCAAGCCTGGTTCTCCAGATTAGAGTCTGCCACTCAACCACTACACCAAACTGGATCTCTGAACCAGCCTCTTCTTCAGCTTGATAGATTTCTCTCAGTTCTGCCTGTCCTGGCCAAGTGATGTGGGTGGGGGGCAGGGGAGCTTTTATTTTTTAAAAATCCAAGGTTAGTGAACTTTGTCAAATTATTTCCTGGGGATGGTATTGATCCTGTGACGGAAGGGAGGTCGTTTGGGATCTCTTATAAGATGCAGAAGAGACAATTCAGAGACTTGTGATGCCAATTTGAAGAAGAAGAAGAAGAAGAGATTGGATTTATACCCCGCCCTCCACTCCCCAAGGGAGTCTCAGAGCGGTTTACAAT
Organism: Lepidodactylus listeri; assembly: GCA_029233225.1. Taxonomy (NCBI): domain Eukaryota; kingdom Metazoa; phylum Chordata; class Lepidosauria; order Squamata; family Gekkonidae; genus Lepidodactylus; species Lepidodactylus listeri. Next base: position 3,867,178 of record JARCFY010000022.1, read on the forward strand.
CTCCTTTTCCCTTCCCCTCCCCACAACAGACACCCTGTGAGGTAGGTGGGGCTGAGAGTGCTCTTTCCCAAGCTGTCCTTGAGGGAACAGCTGGTACAGAGCTATGGCTTGCCCAAGGTCATCCAGCCAGGTGCAAGTGGAGGAGTGGGGAATCAAACCCGGTTCTCCCAGATTAGAGTCTGCGCACTTAACCACTACACCAAACTGGCTAGATTTTTACAGGCACCCCTCCCCCCCAATGCTAATGAGCATCAAGCCATAAGCTTCCGTTGTGATTGCAAGACAAAACAACCTTTTTCAGGCCAGCCTGGGCCCTTGCGGGTCTGTGCTGAAATGCAATACCCCCCAGGTAGGAAAACGGAGTTTGCCTGCTCACCTGCCCTTTTTCGTCCAGACGGGCGGACAGATGGCTGTCAACTCCACCGTACAGGGGGTTTTTTCTTCCAGAAAGCAAAACAAGAGATACTTGAATCAGACTTGTGAAGTTTATACACACTTTTAAGTTCAAACAAAAATGAAAAAACAGGACACCTAATAAACAAAGGATCCCTGAATCTGTGGTTAAAAGGAAACGTACTGATTTTTCTAGCTAGGCCCCCCCCCCCAGTTGGTTTTCATGCTATGCTCTGAAAAACAGAGGGGTTCCTAGCTAGCTTTCCACAGATCATAAGGAGACCGAAAAGTTCTTAAGACATAGGTGGGAAGGTCCCCCCCCCACCAATGGCAGCGGATCACCTAGGAACTGTTGGACTCTTTAAATAAAGTGCAGGCTTTCAGAGATGCTCACCAATTCTGTGGGTCTCTACTTTATTTCTTCTAAATAGTAGGGTCCCTCCATTTGCCCTCTAAAGTGCATTGTTCCACAGTTTACTCTGCCCCCTCTTTCAGCCCCACTCGATTGAACCCCCCCCCCTTACTTCCCCCACTCACACCCTTGATCTCTGCAGATCTACTACCCTCTCCCCCATTTCCACACACCCTCCTTCCTTTCAGCCCTGTTCCATCTCCCCACTTTAGCCCTCTGATCAACTCCCTCCAAGCCCTCTCCAGAGCGTTCCCAATTCTGCCTCTGGGCATTCCTGGAGATTGGGGAGGGGGAGTTTGTGGAGGGAGCTCAGCAAGGGACGCGATGACATGAAGCCCACTAGAGGAAACTGATCTCTGTTGCCTGGAGAACAGGGCTGCCAACTCCGAGCTGGGTCATTCCCAGAGGTTCGGGTTAGGGAAGGGGCGTGGACTTCAGCTGGTTATAATGCCACAGAGTCCGCCCTCCGAAGCATCCATTTTCTCCAGGGGAGCTGATACTGGTCATCTGGAGATCAGCTGAAATTCTAGCTCTCAAGACCTGACTTGGACATCGGTTAGCCCCACCAAGGGATCCCAGCCTCCATGTGGGACCTGGGGACCCCCCAGAATCACAGCTCATCTCCAGGCTACAGAGATCAGTTCCCCTGGGGGAAATGGATGCTTTGGAGGGCGGACTCTGTGGTATTGTACCCCACTGGGGTCCCAGCCCTCCCCAGGCTCCACCCCCAAATCCCTACAAGTTTCCCAAACTGGATCTGGCACCCCTACCCCTCATCCCCCACTGGATCAGCTCCAATCTCAGGAGATCACCAGCTCTCCTCCAAGCAGGAGGTTGCTCAACCCTGCCAGGAGAGCAGTTGTCATTCCAGGCTAGGGTTGCCAAGCTCCAGATGTCACCTGGAGATCTACTACTATTATAATTGACTACCAGACAACCTGGATCAGTTCCCCTGGAGAAGGTCAGCTTTGGAGGATGGGCTCCATGGCATTATATCCTGTTGAGGTCCCGTCCCCCCCGGTCACCAATAGGTGACAGGGGCAGGGTTGCCAGATCCCCATTGGAAAACTCCTAGAGATTTGGGGCTGGAGCCTGGGGAAGAGAGGGACCTCAGGTGGGAGACACTGCCCCAGAGTCCCCCCTCCAAAGCATCCATTTTCTCCAGGGGAACTAATCTCTGTAGTTTGGAGATGAGCAGTAATCCTGGGGGATCCCCAGGCCCCACCTGGAGGCTGGCACCCCTGTTCCCCAGCTCCCTCCCCAAACTCTGCCCTTCTCAGTCTCCACATCCCAATTCTCCAGGTACTTCCCAGCCCAAAGGGGGCAACCCCCTACTTCAGGCCCCACCTGGAGGCTGGCAACCCTAAAATAAATAATAGCTATATAATAAAGACTTTCCCACCCACAAAAGGCCCCTTTGCCTGTTCCCTTCTCCCCCGCCCTCTGCCCCCTGACCCTTTCCCCTCCACTTTCTCCCCTCAGCCCCCAGACCCATTTCCCACCATTTTGCCCCCTCAGTCCAACCCATTTCCTCTGCTTTCCCCCTCAGCCCCTTTCCCCCTCCACTTTCTCCCCCCTCAGCCCCCTGACCCATTACCCTCCACTCTCTTCCCGTCAGCCCCCAGACCCATTTCCCGCCACTTTGCCCCCTCCACTTTCCTCCCTTAGCCCCCTGACCCTTTTCCCTCCACTTTCTTCCCCTCAGCCCCCAGACCCATTTCCCGCCACTTTGCCCCCTCCACTTTCTTCCCCTCAGCCCCCAGACCCATTTCCCGCCACTTTGCCCCCTCCACTTTCTTCCCCTCAGCCCCCAGACCCATTTCCCGCCACTTTGCCCCCTCCACTTTCTTCCCCTCAGCCCCCAGACCCATTTCCCGCCACTTTGCCCCCTCCACTTTCCTCCCTTAGCCCCCTGACCCTTTTCCCTCCACTTTCTTCCCCTCAGCCCCCAGACCCATTTCCCGCCACTTTGCCCCCTCCACTCTCTCCCCTCAGCCCCCAGACCCATTTCCCACCACTTTGCCCCCTGAGCCCAACCCATTCCCTCTGCTTCCCCCCTCTGCCCCTGACCCTTCCCCCCGGCCCATTTCCCTCCGCTCCCCCCTCCCCTCCCCTCAGCGCGGGCTCCTCCCCTCGGCCGCGTCCCCGGCTGGCGTGTGCTGTTCCCGGGGCGGCCGCGGCGCTGCTGCCTGCCTTGCCCTGCCTGCCTGCCTCCCGCCAGCCCTCCCTCTCCTCCCCTCAGATTCCTCCTCCTCCTGCTGCTGCTGCTGCTGCTGAGGCCGGGCCGAGCGGAGGCGGCGAGCGCGCCGGCAGATTGGAGCCCCCCCTTCCCGAGCTAGGCCGCGGCGCCCTCGCCCCGTTCTTCCCCGCCTCTTCCCCCCGGCCGGGGCCCGGATCGCCGCCGCCCGCCCGCCGCTCTCCCTCCTTCCTCCGCTCCCTCTCCCTCTCTCTCTCTCGGCCGCCCCTCCATGCGGATGTGACATTTGGCGGCCGCCATTTTGAGCGCGGGAGGGAAGGGACGGGAAGGGGAGCGCAGCGGCGGCGGGAGGCGCGAGGAGGCCGCGGCCGGAGCCTGCCCGGGAAGGCGGAGGAGGAGGAGGCGGCGGCGGCGCGGGGCCGGAGGGAGCCGCCAGGCCGTGCCGAGGCCAGCCGGGCCCGTCCTCCTGCCTCCCCGCCGCCATTGGGCGAATAGCCAGTAAATACGTGCGCGTCTCGCTGCCTCCCCCGGCGGCCGCCGCAGCAGCAGCAGCACCAGCCCGCTCCCTGCCCGCCGCCGGAGCCCCGCCGCCCGGCCCAGGCCAGGACCACCACCACGACCAGGACGACGACGACGACCAGCAGCAGGAGCAGCAGCAGGAGCAGCAGGCCTCGCTCCTCCGCCGCCGCCGCCGCCGCCAGCGCTCCCCCTCGGCCTCCCCGCCAGCCCCGGCCCTCGCCCCGGCCGGCCGGCCCCCGCCAGAGATGAACCACCACCAGCAGCAGCAGCAGCAGCCGCCCCAGCAGCCCCCGCCGCCGCCGCCGCCCCAGCAGCAGAAGCCCGGCGAGCAGCAGCTCAGCGAGCCCGAGGACATGGAGATGGAAGGTGAGGCCCGGGCCGCGGCGGCGGCGGCGGGGAAAAGAGAGGGGGGGGTCTCGTCCGCCTCCAGACACCCCCGCACGAGAAGCAGGACCCCTGCCCCTCTCCCCCCAGCCCTCCAAAATGGCTTTAAATGCCCTCCCCCCCCCTTAGCATCCCGGCTTCTTCCCATTCTGCCCCCCACCCCCCACCCCCATGGCCTGAGCCCCCACTCCCAGCCCCCTCCCCCCAGACCTTCATCCCCCCCTCCTCCTCCTCCTCCTCCTCCTCCTCCCCGGTTCTGCTCTTGCCTCCCTTTTCTGGAGACACCCCCTCCCTCCCTCCCTCCCTCCCTCCTTGAACTTCCTTTTTCCCTTTCCAGCCTTGCCCCCTTCCCCCCCCCCTTTCCTTAGTCTCCTTTCTCCAGTCCTCTCCCCACCCCCACCCCCGTCCCTTCAGGGGGTCTGGGTCTCCTCTCCCCTCCCCCCTGGGATCCTCTTTCCTGGCCAGTTTTCCTCCTCCCCGCCCATTTCTGCAGCAGCACCATTTTCTCTCCACCCCCCCCCCTCCCTGCCACCCCCCCCCCCGGTCCTTATTGCCCCAGTTTCTTCGGACACCCCGCCTGTTCTGCCCAGTCTCCCCCCCCTGCCCCCATTCCTCAGTCTCATTTCTCCAGTTCGGCCCTTCCCCCCCCCACCCCGTTGTTTCAGCAGGTCCAGGCCTTCTCTCCCCCTCCCCCAGGCAACCTCATTCCTTCCAGGTTTTGCTCCCCCCGCCCCGCATGTCTGCAAGCAGCAGCAGCAGCAGCGTTTTCACCCTCCCCAGACCTTATTGCTCTAGCTGTGCTTTTGCCCCAGTTTCTTCTGCACCCCCCTTCTCCCTAGTCCCCTTTTCCTCCCCCCCCATTATTATCCTTATTTCTTCCAGTTCCCCCCCCCCATTTCTACAGCAGTTTCTCTCCTTCAAGCCTTGTCACCCCAGCTCTGCTCTTGCCCCAGTTTCTTGGGCACCTCCCCCCCCCCCGTTTTCTCTCCTCCGCCCCACTTTCCTTAGTCTAATTTCTCCAGTTCTGTTTCTCCCCTCCCCCCCCAATGTTGCTTTAGCAAAGGCTAGGCCTTCTCTCCCCTGTCTATGCATCCTTCTCCAGTTCTGCACCCCCCAGTTGCTTTAGCAGCTCCTTGGCCTCCCCCCCCCCCCCCATCCTAAGCATCCTTGCGCCTTCCCATTCTCCCCCCAGATCTTCAGCAGCACCGCTTTCAACCTCCCGGGCTCCTCCTTATCCGAGTTCTGCTGTTGCCCCAGTTTCTGAGACATCCTCTCTTCTGTTTGGTCTGGTTTTTTCTCTCTTCAGGGTTGCTCATTTCTCCAGCTCTGTGCCCCCTCCCCAAGGCTTCTTGCCTCCTTTGCCTCTGGCCCTTAGGCCTCCTGGTCCAGCCCTCCCCACGAGACCCATCCCAGGACTCCGGGCCCCCATCCCTGCATCTCTGTCCACCCTCACCCTGCAACTCTGCAGTGGGCCAGCAACTTGTTTTGCTGCACTTCTGGTTCGGGTCTCCACACCCACCCCCCCCAAAGCAACTTTTTAGGGTTTTCAACATAGCTTTGATGTCTTATTCTCCCTTCCCAGATTTTGACCCCCCCCCATCACCCCTCGGCTTCCTTCCTGCTTCCCCAAAGCCCCCACACTTAGCCCTCTGCTCTGCTCCCTCCCTGTCCCCTATTTAGGGATGAGTCCCATTTAAGAAAGCGAACTGATTCTTGAGCACACTCAAGTGCCTGCGATGATGAGGCTGGTATCTCTCAGCTTGGCAGGGGCCGGCCCCATTCCTCTGCTTGCCCCCCACCCTGGCTCCCACCCTGATCCCCCCCTTTCCAGAACACATCTGGGCCCCAGTCTCTGGGGGGGCCCCAACCGCTTTTGTCCCCAGGAAGCTGCAGGACTCTGTCCCTCTTGCTCCCAAACCCCCCCCCCCCCATTGTATTTGTAGGTGGGGGGAGAGAGACTTCCGTGGCAGACTCGTCCCAACCGGCTTTTCTCTAGAGGAGACCTCCTCGGTTGCGACTCTCTCTCTCTCTCTCTCTCTTTACCAGTGCCAGAAGTTGGATTTTTTTAAATTAAAAAAGTTTTTTTGGGGGGGGGGGTCTGTTTTGCAGAACCGATGGGCGCGCGGAGGGGGGCTGCGCGAGCGTGGCGGACTTTGGCGCGTTTCGGGCCGGGGGAGGGGCGTGTCTCCCCTTGGGGAAAGGGGGCTGTCCGGGAGGGGGGGGGCGGCAAGCATGCCTGTGCGTAAAAGCCGCTCGAGCGAGCAAGCCCCCAGCCCCTTTCTGCACGGGAGCAAGCGCTGGGAATGTTGCATGGGGCGGGGGGGCGGGTGGCCGACGTCTGGCTCAGGAATGCCTCTGCCCGGGGTGGGGGGTGGGGTTGTTTTCCTCTCCCCCGCCCCCCCCCCCTCTATTGTATCTTGCACGCAGCCAGCCACGCGAGATGCTCGCCATTTTTAATTGGGGCACCGCTCTTTGCTCGCACCCGGGGAAGGGGGGGGGGCGTTATTTGCAGAAAACGCAGCGGCCGCTGGGGGGGGGGGGGGGGAAGCAGCTCACGCGATGCGCGCTGGAGCCTCACGGGGCGGGGGGGGGGGGCGTGTAATGCTCTTAAATAGCCATGGAGCGGCCGACCCTGCTCAGTCATCCTGCAGCCTATCTTGTGTGTGTGTGTGTATGTGTATTTGGGGGTGGGGTGGGGGTCAGGGAGAGAGGAAGAAAACCTTCCCCGGGAACCTGTTCCTGATCTGGGTGTCCCTTACCTGACTTAGGAGAAGGAAGGCTACGCACAGCCTTCTGCTGTAGAGTGTGAGTCTGTGGTGCCACCACCAAAGTTTGGTTTTTCTTCCATGGGGGAACTGAACGATGCAGGGCCATCCCCTTCAAAACCAAACTGGGCTTTAAACCCGGCTTCTGTTTACTTCGGTTATATGTCAGGCGGGTGACAAGATGATCGACTTTGGCATCAGAAAAAATCGGGAAAGTAGCTCAGCATGGGGTATTGGGCCGATCGAGGGTTTATTGGCGCCCAGGAAACCCAGGTTAGCTTCGCTGGGCAGATCTGAGCTGTAAGACGCAAGGGGACTGTTTTGAAGAAATCTGCTTTGCCTGGGCCCTGATGGTTTTTGTTGCTCATTGATAAGAGTACTTAGTGTGCTTTGCGAACGAACGCGGGGGGGGGGGGCTTTTATGCTGGGGTGATGCTCTGCCTCTTGCTCTTGAATTCCCTGCTCCGTTTTTTGCTAAACAGTTCTTCTCCCTGCATGGTGAAATTGTGACGGAGCTGCACCACAAATGGGGGGTAGTGTGACTGGAAGGTGTGCCCCCCTCACCCAAAACATCCCCACACCACAAAAGTTAGACTGGAACTCTTCTCTCATTTTCTCTTCCGTGGGGATTGTTCTCTTCTTATATATAAGACCCATCAGCCCTGCGGGAAGTGGTACAGCCCCAGCACTAATCAGCCATTTCTGCGAGAATTTAGGCTAATGCTACTTTGTGCTTTTTGTGGCAAGTTGGGGGATGTGCATAGGACAAACAGAAATTTTGTATCTAGGCACGGCATGTTCCCCCCTTTTTGTGGGGACTGATCAAGATGCCTCGTGTGAAGGGCTGACCAACCTCCCGGCAGCTAAAATTTCAAAGTTCCTTGCAATATCCGTCTCCGCTGTCAGAGATTTGTTTCTGCCTGCCCATGTTTGCAAGCTCTGCAGTGAACTGATGCAAAAACATTAGGAGTTTGGGTCCCCTTGGTATTTATTTTAAGATGGGAGCCTTTGTGGTGTAGTGGTTAGAGTGTTGGACTAGGATCTGAGAGACCCGAGTTCAAATTCCCACTTCTGCCCATGGAAGCTTGTTGAGTGACCTTGGGCCAGTCGCACCTAACCTGCCTCACCGGGGGGGGGGGGGGGGGCGCTTGTGTGAATAAAATGGAGGAGTGTTACACCGCTTTGGGTCCCTGTTGGGGGGAAAGCAGGGTATAAACACAGTATGCGAATAGCAGAATCTCGTGATCATGAAGGAGTGTATCGTGTGATCCTGGCAGTAGAATAAGACTTGGAAGTGCTTTAAATATTTTTGTGTGTCGTCTCGGAAAGGTTTAAAAGGTAAATCAGGTTTTTCCGGAAGCAAAAGGACACTTATAAAATGCTGTTTGCCGTGAAGCGAGGATAGGCTTTCCGGGTGAGACCCTGGTCTCTGGAGTCTCTCTTCCTGTCTCCAGCAGTAGCCTCTGGCACTTTAAGCAGGTTTGGAAGTGGAGAAACACTCTCTGGTATTTCCCCCCAGCACCCGGCATTCACAGGTAGACTGTATCTATACGTGGAGGCTCCGGCATGTAGTTGTGATGACCGACAGATGGGTGGATTTATCCAGCATGAATTTGTCTTATCTTTTATTTTTAAAGCCTGACCCAGACGGAGGCTGTTGTACTTTAGTCACATCATGAGAAGGCCAGGGACCCATGAAAAGACAACAAAACTAGGGAAAGTTGAAGGCGGCAGGGAAAGAGGAAGACCCGACAGGAGATGGACGGACTCAGTCAAGGGAGCCGCTGCCCTTGGTTTGCGAGGCTGTTCACAATAGGGTCTTTTGGAGGTCATCAATTCATAGGATCACCATAAGTCAGAAACAATTTGATGGCACTTAAAACACATACACAGAAGTGCTCCCATTTGCCTGCTCGCTGTCAGTCAGTTTTATTAGTTGACAGTGAGTTCTAGTATTGCAGGAAACAGTTTATATCCCCCCTGTGCTCGTAACCTAGAAATGTTGACCATGTTTCCCTTTAACTGTCTTACTCAAAAGTTGCCCTTTCTTTAGCTTTTCCTCCTCGATGGCTTGACTGTGAAGTCGGCTTGACTGCGTAAACCCACGAAGCAGGCCATGGCGAGAGCCAAACTGGTGTAGTGGTTAAGGGCAGAGGACTCTAGTCTGGGAGAACCGGGTCTGATTCCCCCCTTTTCCACATGCAGCCAGCTGGGCGACCTTGGGTCAGTCACAGTTTCTCTCAGAACTGTTCTCTCAGGGGCAGTCCTTGAAAGAGCTCTCTCAGGCCCACCTGCCTCACAGGGTGTTGTGGGGAGAGGGAGGGAAGGAGATTGTAAGCCACTTTGAGACTCTTTGTGAAGGGCGGGGTATAAATCCAACTCTTCTTCTCATGAGTGATTTTAAAGTCACAACCTCAATAAGTTGTTTTGAGAGTTTCACAAAGTTGAAATTGCGTTTCTTTTCCCCAGTGGTGCGGCACACACACTTAAGTGACTTCCTCCCCATAAGCATCTTCTTCCTTATTGCCAAGCTTGATCTTAACAAATCCGTGTGTGAAATCTGGTCACCTTTGTTTGTCCCCTGTTTTTGATCTGCTCACTGAAGGACCCCTGGTCAGTTCCACAGGGTACCCCAGAGTAACCCTTAGTTCAAACTCCACATAACGCAGCATAGCACAGTTGCCCTCGTAAAGTTCTTGCTGACAGGAAGCTGAGTTTGGGAAGAAACTACTTTGGTTGTACCCATCTTCTCAAGCTCTCCTTTGCCTTTCTTTCTGCGAGGAGGTGGGAATACCGGTGGCCTCTTCCAGGGTTGGGTTGATTTTATTATTTTTTGTAGTACCCTCCGATGGTCTGGAACCGGTTGCCCACAGAAGTGAGGAAGCATCATCTCCCTGGCAGGTTTTAGGCAAGCTTGCAAGGCCGTTTTATTCCAAAGAACTTTCGGCTACACTTTTATCCCGAGGAACTGTTGCTTGGTCGTATAAGATGGTCTTGAAAGTGTTGTTCGTTTGATCGGATTATCCATTGCCTTTGTCTGTTCTGTAAATCTCTTCCGGTCCACGTCTCATGGAGACTGGATGGCCTTATCAGGGTTTTAAATAAGAAGTGGTTGCGGGTGGGAATGCGCGTCTACTGAACCAAGAGGAGGCTCAGCCTGTGTTCCTTCTAAGCTGAGTTAGTGTGAGCTAGCTCACAGTTTTTTAGCTTCCGGCTCACACATTTTTGTCATAGCTCAGGAAGGGTGGCTCCAGAGCAAACTAATTTATGCAGTAGCCAAATCGCTCGCTCACAACTTTAGTGCCAGTCGCTCTCAAAGTAGAATTTTTGCTCACAAGACCCCCCCCCAACTTAGAGGGAGCAGCACTCAAGGCTAATGCTCCCTCTAAACTGTGGAGTCTTGTAGGCAAAAATTCTGCTCTGTGAGCGAGCTATTTGGGTACTTGCATAAATTAGTTTGCTCTGAAGCCACTCTTCCTGAGCTAAGACAAAAACAAGTGAGCCGGAGGCTAAAAAACTGAGCTAGCTCACACTAACTCAGCTTAGAGGGGACACTGCTCAAGACCTTCCATGTATTGATTTCCACAATATTCCCATATTGTCATACAGTTCAGACGAGGGGTGTTTAAAAAACCCTTGGCTTGTACAAAGATAGGGAAAGGGGTTTTTATGGACCAGGGTAGGCTTGTGGCCCGCCTTCTATCGATTCTGTGGCCGTACCTCAAGACCACTTCTGAGGACCGTGGCTGTAGCATGATGGAAGGCCGTCTGCTTTAATCTTGCACTGAGCTGAACAGATGCTGCATACTTCTTCCTAGCACCTGTGGGGAAGCCCTCCTTGTCACTTGGTTTTAGTAGCAGTGTTCATTTTAATACGTAATTATACTACGGAAGCAAAACATATCTTGGTGCAGCGCGCGCTGCCTTTTGAAAGAGGCCTGCTTTAAAAATAGGGGATGGCTTCCCAATTCCTCATACACCTTGGGTTGCGTAGCTTGCTCCAGCTGAGAATCGGTGCAGAAAATATCGGGGGGGGGGGGAATTTTTGTAGGAGCGGAGGACAAAAGAAAACGCACGAAACAGAACATCCTGGAATTTTGAGTCTCTGTTTACAGCAGGTAATTCCAGAGCTGATGAGGATCAATTCCACTAATGTTTTTTTCTTTGCATCAAATAGATTCTTCCTCCTTTAATACATAAACATTCTTGGGTTCACAGGCTCCAGTTCTGCCCTCTATCAGTGTTTAATCAGTTCACCCCGCGCTCTTATAAAAATTTCATTTATAAGTCAATTCCTTGATTGTCTCTGTTGTTCTTAACTCTTTGCTCCTGCTCCGTAAAGTTCAGGTTAGCAAACGGAATCAATTTATTTATTGTTGATCTGGCAATTTTCTTCTGCAGCATAGTAAAACAGATAACCGCCACAGAAAGCGTTATCAATATTTATAATAAGCACAGGATAACTGTGCTGAGCAGTAATATTGGCTGATGGCTTCTAACAAAGCCTCAGATTTTTTTTTTAAGGTTTCACCGTATTGACCAGACAGTGTTTGCTTTCATTCAAAAAACAGCAGAGTCATGTAATTGCAAAGGCGTCGATGTGAAGAGTCAGGGCTGTGACAGGAGCAGAAATTTTTAGCTGCAAAACAAGCCCGAGCTTCCCGGAGCGAGAGGAATGCTGCTTGTCTGTCTTCTGCAACCGGTGTCCAGAGTTGCGCGCATGAGCAGCCAGCGCTTCACATGGGAAATCCAAGCTTCCCGGGAACGAGCTCAGGGAAGGCTGTGGCATCATCCAGATCACTAACTGTGGCTTGGTACCTTTCTTCTAAGCCAAGATGAAACTCCGTTTGGGAAGAAAGAAACCAAGCCATCGTTCCATCTGGACAGACCAACAAAGTGAGAACACCGTGGGAACACTGAGAGTGGCCAGTGAGGATGTGGACGCCGTGGTCTTTCAGTTTCCTCGCACGCCTTATGATTATTTTACGTTGGGTTGCTTTTAGAAACTGTATGTCGCCTCAGGTGCCCCGTGACAGAAAGGCAAGCAATGTATTTTTATAAATAAGTTCATGAATGAAACGGCAATCCTTTACTTTAGAAGCTGACTGTTGCTTTAAGGCCTGGAAGGTGCTGTGCGTGGGAAAGGGAATAAGATATCTCTTTTCTTGTTTGGAAACTTTGCATTTAAAGAAATACTTGTGTGTGTGTGTAATTTTTTAGAAAGCAAGGTATAATGTAAAGGGGATACCAAAGGAAAAGGAGTTATTTAACAAATCAGAATTCCTGATGGGCCCCTGGTTTTTGGCCACTGTGTAACACAGAGTGTTGGACTGGATGGGCCATTGGCCTGATCCAATATGGCTTCTCTTACGTTCTAACTTGTGTGGTGCTCTAAAATTGTCCACAGGTGAGTGGGTTTGTGGGGAGGGGGGAGAGAAGAATTGGAGACTTCCAAGAGTGACTCAGTATCCGCCTACTGTTAAGCAGAAGCAGGGATACGTGGAATCCTAGAATCAGAGTTGGACGGGGCCATCCAGGCCATCTAGTCCAACCCCCAACTCAGTGCAGGATCAGCCTAGACTAGAGCATCCCTGACAAGTGTTTGTCCAGATGCTGCTTAAAGACTGCCAGGGAGGAGGGGGAGCTCACCGCCTCCCTAGGCAGCTGATTCCACTGTTGCAGAACTCTTACTGTCGAAAAGTTTTTCCTAATGTCCAGCCGGTACCTTCTCGCCCATAATTTAAACCCATTATGGTGAGTCTTCTCCTCTGCATTCAACAACATTCAACAGTTTCTTTTCCCCTTATTTTCAACAGCTTATTTCCCCCTTGTTCAGGACCTCTTGGCTCTTGAGAGCCAGTTTGGTGTAGCGGTTAAGAGCATGGACTGTAATCCGGGGAAACCGGGTTTGATTCCCCAATCCTACACATGCAGCTGCTGGTGTGACCGTGGGTCAGTCACAGTTCTCTCAGCGCTCTCAGCCCCACCTACCTCACAGGGTGTCTGTTGTGGGGAGAGGTTGGGAAGGAGATTGTAAACCACTCTGAGACCCTGAGTGAAAAGCAGAGTATAAATCCAATCACTTCTTCTTAGGCACACTTCCTACAATTCTTAAGTTTGATGCAAAGGAATAGATACAACTTTTCTCAAGTCCCCCCCCCCCCCCCCACTTTCATCCCAGGTAATGTGGGGGTAGCTTTCCATGCGTAGGCTGGCAGCATACCACTGTTTTGTGAGAGTTTTAACACTGGCCGTGTGTGTGTGTGTTTTGAATGTTCGTTTATTTCATCGGTAACTATTCTTTGTGGGACAGACGCGGGCAAGTTTTGTTTTGTTCTTAAATCGTCTTGAGGCTGGCTTAACTAAATTGGGTGCAGGCAGATGCATGCAAGTAAAGCTGTGCTTGGTCTAGATTGCAGCACGCTTAACCAGTTCAGGCTGTGCTTGTTAAATGACACGATGGGATGTTCCCGAGTGGTGCTGCAGGGTGCGGAGGCACAGTGGCGAACTGGCGATGGGCCGTGACTTGTTTGTCCCCATTCTCCCAGATTATGTAGTTATTAATCGTGGATGATGCTTCGGAAAACTGGGGAAGACAGAAGGTTGGAAGCAGTGTTCCCTCTAAGCTGAGTTAGTGTGAAGTAGCTCATAGCCCTTTAGTCTCCGGCTCACACATTTTTGTCTCAGCTCAGGAAGGATGGCTCCAGAGCAAACTAAGTAATGCAGGAGCCAAATCGCTCGCTCTCAACTTTAATGCCAGCAGCTCTCAAAGTAGAATTTTTGCTCACAAGACTCCACAGCCGAGAGGGAGCATTGGTTGGAAGCCTTTCTGTTTGTATGTGAATGCAGAGGATGGTGGTTGAAATCAGGGATCTCCAACGTGATGCCCCCCCCAACACCCTTTCTGGTGCCTACTGAGTATTCTTAGAAAATGGGTACAGCCAGGTGGGGCTTTTGCCCAGCAACCATTGGTTGGCCATTGGAGATCTGATCGGCTGTGCAGATTTTTAAAAACATTGCTTTGGCAGCCACTGCCACCCCAGCCCTATAATCTTCACTGGGTGACTGAAGGTAAGCCGCGGCTGCCATTGAGCGGCTGGCTCCACTTCATGTTGTGGCCATTTTGGAGCTACGCCCGCCGTGTTGTTTCAGAATTCCAAATGTGCCTGCACGGCTACACATGGGAATCTGCCCTAGGGAAACTTGTTCCACAGCAAAATGGTCCCCTTTCCTAGAACATGTCGCTGAAAATGCCATCCTGCCCTCTAATCCTGTCTATAAAACACTCCTTTCTCTATAAACATCATCTCCGTATCAAGTTTAATTGGTGCATGGAGGGGGGGGGGTGCAGTGCCAGGCCGCTGAGACCACATTGGTTCAGCCGGTAGAAGTGCTTGATTAATTAATTAATTAATATCCCACCCTCCCTGCCAAGGCAGGCTCAGGGCAGCTCACAAACAATTCAAAAATACAATTCAATACAGTAATAAAACCTATCACACTTTAATTTTTTAAGTTGTCATAAAAATTATTATTAATTGTCTAACCGGGCTATTCCAAGCTCTCAGATCCAAAATGTTATTATTCAGACTTTGGATCTGTGTCTTAATTCCATTGGAACTTCTGTAAAACTTTTTGAAAGTCAATAAAAAGTTAATTAAAAAGCAAAAAAGGTTGCGGTCCCCGGTATAAACAGATTCAAGGGATCGGCGTGGCCGGGGGAATCAGCTTTTCCCTCTTCCTGGCGTCGGATCCTTTCCCATGCTAGAAACACCAGATTATTTCAAAGGCCAAAGACCTGAAACGAGTTCATAACCAAATTATTCCCTCTGTAGTGCCAACCCTAGTGTGTGCCAGCATGTGTACTGGCCTGGGTGCATTAACTGCTGGGTGAATTAATTGAATTAACACAGTGAATTAACTTGCCCACCAAGTTTGGCTCACCTGGTTTGTCTTTATTGTTGTGTGAGTCTTTTGTGGCACATTGAGAGCCATTGATGGTGGTGGAAGGCTTATGCCTTTTTGGCATCCTACAGTATTTTACAGTCACACACACACACACCCATTTCAAGGGTGGTGGGGCTTATAGATATGTCACTTCCAGACCTTCTGACCAATCTGAGTGTCTTGGATTGCTCATGCACTGAATTTCAGAACTGTAGCTCACAGAGAAATCCCTGAATAGCTTCACATGGGGTAAGCCAGGCTGGTTGGTAGAACGAAAACAACAACATTTATGGTGGCTAACAAAATTATTGTCACGAGGCGTTCACGAAATAGCCTTTGGAAGACATACGCTACAGTAAATTCTTCAAAGTTGGCCCAGTATTTCATTTATTTCTGAATGGTTTTTACACACCAAATCTGTGACTCAAGTTAGAGTTACCCTTTCAGGTATCTGAGAGCGCAGGAGCAATAATGCTCCATACCTACGTTTGTAACTATTGTGGAAATAAAAAGGTGACGAACGTGCAGCGCTCTTAAGGTTTGTAAACACGCCAAACGATAAGATTATAGTGTAGGTGCCAGATTACACACAATGCAGCTCATGTTTTTAAAAACAAAGGTTAGGTTTCGCTCCTGTTTCGGCTTTATTTTAAAACAAAGCCCCCTGGGAACCGTGTTTTTTTTTTTTTTTAACGGCTTCAGAATTTTTGGACAGTTACACATCTCTGATCAACTAAATCAAGGCTAGAAATCCCAGCCCTTCAGACTGTAAGCAAGGCATCTCAAACACCTGAGCGCCATCTAGTTTCTCAGCGGAGCCTCTGCTTGGCAGGCAGAAGGTCCCAGGTCCAATCCCCAGCAGCATCTCCAGTTAAAAAGGACCAGGCAGGAGGGGATGGGAAAGTCCTCCGCCTGAGACCCTGGAGAGCCGTCAAGAGGGGCTGTGGCTCAGTGGCAGAGCCTCTGCTTGGCATGCAGAAGGTCCCAGGTTCAATCCCCAGCAGCATCTCCAGTTAAAAGGACCAGGCAGGAGGGGATGGGAAAGTCCTCCGCCTGAGACCCTGGAGAGCCGTCAAGAGGGGCTGTGGCTCAGTGGAAGAGCATCTGCTTGGCATGCAGAAGGTCCCAGGTTCAATCCCCAGCAGCATCTCCAGTTAAAAGGACCAGGCAGGAGGGGATGGGAAAGACCTCCGCCTGAGACCCTGGAGAGCTGTCAAGAGGGGCTGTGGCTCAGTGGAAGAGCATCTGCTTGGCATGCAGGAAGTCCCAGGTTCAATCCCCAGCAGCATCTCCAGTTAAAAGGACCAGGCAGGAGGGGATGGGAAAGACCTCCGCCTGAGACCCTGGAGAGCCGCTGCCAGTCTGAGTAGACAGTACTGACTTTTGATGGACTAAGGGTCTGAGTCAGTAATTTTGTGTTATTTGGCAACTGGGATGTCCTCTTTAGTAGCATTCATGTTTGGTAACTGATGGGCTAGTAAAGCCGAACATCCTTAATACTGATTCCGTAGAGCATTTATGGCCAGGGTTCCCTCTAAACTGAGTTAGTGTGAGCCAGCTCACAGTTTTTTAGCCTCCGGCTCACACGTTTTTGTCTCAGCTCAGGAAGGACGGCTCCAAAGCAAACTAATTTATGCGGTAGCCGAATCGCCTACTCACCACTTTAATGCCAGTAGCTCTCAAAGTAGAATTTTTGCTCACAGGACTCCATAGCTTAGAGGGAACATTGTTTATGACCCCTTTGTTTAAACAAAGACCGTCGCCTACACCTGCTCCCGGAAACTGCAACTACGGCCCGGTCTCGCCTGGCGTTTCTCAACGTAGCTAGTGAAACAATATCTGTCTGTCTCTTGTCTTTCCTCCACAGAGCTCTGGGTGGCATATGTAGTTAGCTCTCCCCCCTCCGTTTTATGTTTACAACTTTGATCTCAACGAAGGTTTCAGATAAGCACGCCCCCCTCCCCCCTTCCCCTGCGTAAGATCGTTCAGGAACCTGGACAATGGGGCGTTTGTGCCCAGTCAATTGTGAGTGTGTTGCCGGGGCAAAGGTTGATTGCATCTCCCGTTCTTACTCGAAAGGTTCACGAGGGACCTCTCAAGAGCGCCTTGATCTGAATAGGTTTACAGAAGGGATGGGCGAAGGTGGGGCAGGGCTCGGATCCAGACCTGCGGTCGGTCGGCGTTCAGCCGGCTGCCAACACAAAGCAGAAGCACTTCCTATGCTCGGACAAATCACGTCAGGGGTGAGGAAGCATTTGGGGGGCCACGGGCCTCTGTCAGGGCTTGAACACAAAGCATATTTGGGGGGGGGGGGAGGTGGTGATCAGACTGCATGCCAGCCCTAAGCTTTTGTTCAAAGGAGTGGGGGAAAGGCTCCAAAATGACCACCCAGGCCAACGGGAAGACTCCAGAGCATCAGTGATTGAGAGCAGGTCACATGATGGAAAGCAGGTCATGTGACACCTTGCCCCTGGAAGCAGAAAGGCTTCTAGGTCATGCTGGCTTTTTGCTCACTGGAATAGAATCCCCAGCCGTTCTCTTCCACAGACTTGCCTCTGCCTCACCTTTGCCTCACCCGACCACACCCAGTTTTCTGCCTCCCATCTTGGACTTTGCCTCCCTTAATTTTCAAGGATCTTCGGCTTCTTTGCAGTGGAAAACAAGAGTCTGTTGTCCCCCCCCCCCCCCCCGGGATTTGGGGCTTGCCTTCATTTTCCAGATGGAAGCCTGCTGGTTCAAGGCCTCATCCAAAGCGACTAGAATACGGAAACCTGTGATGCAGACACGCTTTGGTTGTGTCTCCATTCAGGACACCTCCTTTCTGACAAGGCGCAAGCCTGCCCTCAGCCCCTCAAGTGGTTTGCACTACGGATGCCCTTTTAAACCACGGGAACAGACCCCCACCCTAGTTCAGCAGCATAGGAGGTCCAGAAATGGTGAACATAATCTCAGGCTGAGATGAGGGGTATTGCCACTCGAGCGCCTCCTTCCACTCTGTCAAAAAAAGTGTTCCCTGGCTGTTCCGCTTTTTTGTAGTCTTGCTGATGCCCTCTCCTGTATACTTGTCCAGCTTCGAATGCAGCCTTGTCGAAAAGCCAGAAAGATGTGTGACGTTTCTCATTTCTGCTTGCTCTGTTTCTGGAAAATTTCAGGGCTTGACCCTTGAAAGCTTCTAAATCCTCATTTCCATCAGTATGCAAAAACAGATGTGTTTGGCTTTGGGCGTGCAATTATTTGTGTTTTGCTTCAGAGGGCCGCCCGTGCCAGTCCGCAGCAGACCAGCTAGATTCGAGTCCGGTGGCACCTTAGAGACCCGCAAAGGTTTTGTTGCCGCCCTCAAATGCATTGTTTTTAACGTCGTGTGCATTTTTGTGCGGGCACTGCAGAGTTGTGGTCAGCTGTTGTGGTCATCCTCCAGGCCCTGCAGGGATGACAGCAGTAGTTGTGATCCACCACAATGTATAAATGCCCGGCAAATGCAAAGTGGCTAGGGAGATTTGTGTTCGGGGGGGGGGGGGGGAGACATTCACTGAATGAAGGCCGTTGCACCATTGAAGAAGTGGGTCGTATCCGATATCCTTGACTGTTTAGCGATGTACTGGTGCATCAGTTGTGACGTGTGTCTCAGCCTGTGGTCCTGCTGTTGCGTATAAGTGCCTTGCAGAGGTGCAACGTGGGAGCGGAAGCTATCTGAACACATGGACTTTGGCCAGCTGTATGGAGCCAGCTATGCTGGCACGGCCTGCCCATGCATCTGAAATTTTAAGCAGTTTAGCTTTTAACGACGCACGGGAAAGTTGAGTTTCCCCACTCGCTGTGCACTGGGTGGATACTGCTGCACCATCAGCCCACGCCAGGCCGTGCCACAGTGCTGCGAACTCAAGATCCGTTGGGGCACTTCCCAATCTGAATAGGAGGGCCTTCCCTACGTCCTGAGGGCCTCCTCCCTCCCTCTTCTCTCCCATTAATCTCGGCATTGAAACAACCCAAGAGAACGCAGGGCATTGTGCAGGGCCCCCAGTTGTCTGAATCAGCAGTTAATTAAGTGGACCGGACTGATTGAGGGAGCAGGGTTGTTATTGCGAAGGAACCCAGAGCTATTTCAGGGGTTCTGCGTGCCTTGAAGACCCCACTAATCTCTCAGCAGAGTCCTTGCGGGTTTTTAAATTGGATTTATTTGCCTGAGAGTAGGGTCCAAGGGTTGGACGAATGAGAGAAGAACCCTGTTGGATCAGACCAGTGGCCCGTCTCCTCCAGCCTCCCGTTTCTCAGAGTGGCCAGCCAAATGCCTAGGAATACCCATGAGCCAGTAGTGCATAAGTGAACCCCGCCTCCTACAAGGTGAGGCATGCCACCGCTAAACAGGAGTATCCCCCATTCAGCCGTCGTGGCCGAGAACTCTGCTTGGACCCGTCTCCTGTGAATTTGCCCAGGGTAGCGACCGGACCTCCATCCCGTGACGGAGAGTTCCACAAGGAGATGCTTACCAGCTGCTACCTGTTAAAGCAGGGTTGCCAGCCTCCAGGTGGTGTCTGGAGATCTCCCACCATTATGACTGATCTCCAGGCGACAGAGATCAGGTCACCTGGAGAAAATGGCTGCTTTGGAGGGTGGGACTCTGTGGCGTTGTTGTACCCTGCTTAGGTCCCTCCCCTCCTCAAACCACACCTTCCCCAGGTTCCACCCCCAAAATCTCCAGGTATTTCCCAGCATTGTGCTGGCAACTGAACTGTTATGGGAAGCTGCCGGGGGGGTGGGGCGGGGGGTGTTTATGTGACCTCTGGCCACGACCCAGTTTGACTTCTCTTGATAACTTTATCCTGGTGTCCTGCGTAAAATGAATAATCTTCAGAAGAACGACCTTTTATTCAAAGAAAAAAATATTCACTGCCTTAGATGTGTGCGTTGGAATTAGTGCTGGCCGCATACCAAAATCGCTGCTATGCTAACATCTGTGTTTCCAAAGGGAGAGTTGCCATTTCTTGCTTCTGTCCCGGTAGCCCTTGGTGTATCTTGGAAATCAGTTCTGCACCCATCACCATATAATCAAAAAAATTTTTTTGCTCCGATCATCCGTGTTCCTTCTAAGCTGTGGAGTCTTGTGAGCAAAAATTCTACTTTTGGAGCTGCTGGCATTAAAGTTGTGAGCGAGCACTTTGGCTACTGCAGAAATTAGTTTGCTCTGGAGCCATCCTCCCTGAGCTGGGACAAAAATGTGTGAGCCAGAGGCTAAAAAACTGTGAGCTAGCTCACACTATCTCAACTTAGAGGGAACATTGCTGATCATCTAGCAAGAAGAGTCCTGTGCAGGCTAAGAGCTTGCTTGCTGCTTTGTTGGACTTTGGCATGTCCTGATCAAAAGTATTACTTGGCCAACAACTGGAGCAATTTTGCCTCTTCTGGGCAAAATTTTTAATGCCAGCATTCTTAAAAATGATCTTCAGTGTCCTGTCAGCAGACACGCAAGTTTTATTTTACCCACTTCGCTTGTAGACCCTTCTGCAACACGCACAGGAGCGGTTCAGTCTGAACTGGGTTTCTGCAGATTTGGAAGGAAATTGCTCTACAAATTGGTTAGATCTGCCGAGGAGGTCTTTTTAAAAAAAGAAACAAGATTAACTTTCTGGAACACGTTTAAGCACTAGCTTCCCAAAGCATAATTATGTATGTCTTCCTGTATAAGTGATATTTATAGTTTGTGCAAACTAGCTAGGCGTTAATTCCAGAGCACTGAGGCTCCCATGATACACCCAGTGTCTTCCTTTATTTAATCTTGCCCTTTCTCACAATTCAGTCTGTTGCTGTTGTTTTTCTCTGGGTAAGGTTTTTACTAACAGGGGAGTACACAGTTTTAGAAGAAGAACAGAAGAGATTGGATTTATAGCCCCTCCCCTTCACTCGGAGTCTCAGAGCAGCTTACAATCTCTTTTCCCTTTCCCTCCCCACAACAGACACCCGTTGAGGCAGGTGGGGCTGAGAGAGCTCTTTCGAGGACTGCTCCAGAGAGAACGGCTCTGAGAAAACTTGTGACTGACCCAGTGTCACACCAGCAGCTGCATGTGGAGGAGTGGGGAATCAAACTTGGTACACCCAGATCAGAGTCTGCGCTCTTAACCACTACACCAAACTGGCTCTCACTTTATTTTATTTATTTCTCACTTTTATTTCATTTTAGTGGAATGCCTTTAGCTCTGGCTTGCGACTGCTCGCGCAAAGCTGCAAGTAGTGGTAGAAACACGGCATATTGCAAGGGGGCACGGTTGAGTCAGTCCTTTGGGGGGTGTCCCAAGTCCGGAAGGAAGGAGGCTGTCTTTACAGAAGATGGGGAATAGAGACGAAGCCCCCCGCCGCCTACGGCAGGCTTGCGGGTAGAAAATCATGCGAAGATCTTTACCAAGCCATTGTGGTTCCACGCTGGCAGTGGTTTTCTAGGAAGCCTCCGTCTTTCCCACCTGCTGCTCCATGAGACCTTCGACTTAGAGGTGAACCCCAGGACTTCTTGACGTCAAACAGTATGTTCTGCCCCCTAAGCAGTAGCCTTCCCCTCCACCATCTTGGCCTTCCAAGCCACCGTGCAGGGATCTTTTATAAACTGTGTCTGTCTGTGTGCCACAGGTAACCATTATAAACCTGCCTATGCAGATAAGGTGGCATGTATGTATTTTCTCCATGACTGGTTCAGGATTGAGACACCAGCAGTACTACAGCCTGTTCTCGCCCAGTACTAGAAGGCGCAGGGTGCCGGGCCAGGCGAGCTGGTATTTTGCAGGACCGGGCCACTTAACGTTATTCAGGTTTTGGTCTATGCAGTGGTGTATACAAACATTGCTAGCTTCAGCCTGTGAGTGAGCGCATAGACACCTGACTTACGGCGACCTCGGAGGGTTTTCGGCACAAGAGACGTCCATGGTCTCCCATCCAAGTACTAGCCAGGGCTGACCCTGCTTGGCTCCCGAGACCTGGCGACGTTAACAAAGAGCAGGAGTCCAGTAGCGCCTTAAAGACTAACAAAATTTGAGGCAGGGGTTGCCGCTCACTTCTTCAGATATCTGACTCACAAAAACTCATGCCCTGCCACAAATTTTGTTAGTCTTTAAGGTGCCGCTGGACTCTTGCCCTTTCCTACTACTACAGACAGACTAAGGCGGCTGCCCCATCTCGAGCAAGATTTGAAGAGGTCGGGCTAGCCTGGGCATACGGAGCGATGGTCTCGGCACATGTAGTCTCACGGATGCTGTGGCGGAATGGGCCGGCCGTGGCCTGCAGGCAGTTTTCCTCTGGGCCCTCCTGGGTTTTTCTCAACCCCTGGAGAGGCTTTTCTTCCACTCTTGGGTAGCTCACCACCACCACCTGACCTTCGTGTGGAACTGCCCGCTGGGAGGGTCAGGACTCCCAGCTTCCCTTCCAAGTTCTGAGGCCTTGCCTCTGTGTCTCACACTGCCCAGCGTCATAAGAAGATAAGAGAAGCCAATGTTGGATCAGGCCAGTGGCCCATCCAGTCCAGCACTCTGTGTCACACAGTGGCCAAAGATACCAGGTGCCCTCAGGAGGTCCAGCAGTGGGGCCAGGATGCGAGAAGCCCTCCCACTGTTGCCAAGCACCCAGAATACAGAGCATCCCTTGCCCCAGACTGAGAGTTCCTATCTGTACCTTGTGGCTCATAGCCACTGATGGACTTCTGCTCCATATGTTTATCTAATTCCCTCTTGAAGCCGTCCATGCTTGTAGCCACCATCACCTCCTGTGGCAGTGAATGATAAAAGGGCTGGAACGCTTTCCCTATGAAGAAAGGTTAAAGTGCTTGGGGCTCTTTAGCTTGGAGAAACGACAGCTGAGGGGTGACATGATCGAGGTTTATAAGATTCTGCATGGGATAGAGCAGGTAGAGAAAGAGGTCCTTTTCTCCCTTTCTCACAATAGTGGGCACTCCGTGAAATTGCTGAGCAGTTGGGTTAGAATTGATAAAAGGAAGTACTTCTTCACCCAAATGGTGATTAACACATGGAATTCTAGTTGTTTACTGCCTTGTGTGCCCCTGGAGGAATAAGCTACTTGCCAACTGCCTGCCATCCCCCTGGCTTTCCTTTTAAAATATTGTGTCTGAGATGGTGGTGGTATAGAGAACCGGCTTCAAAAGTTATAACATATTTATTAAAAAAAAATGTTCACAAGCGTACTTCTAGCACAGCACCAGATTGAGCAAGGGGTACAAAAGAAATAGGTAAAACGCAAATCTTCTGTCCCTGTCTCTATACATGCCCTATCAGATGTTGAAACAGGACAGGCTGCTTAGCTGAGGAGTTCTCAATTTGTACAGAGTTACCATGACCTTTAAGCCCCCTTCAGCTATCAAGGCCAACCACATGGTCGGTGGGTGCCTCCTCATGGCCTCAGTGCCCAAGGAAAAGAGAGCTTCCTGTGGCAAGAAATTTTTATTATATCTGTTTCCCCTCCCACTGACCCGGTTACGCCAGGTCAAAGAGGTGTTTCTAGCAAAGTGGGAGGCTTTGCTCATCACAAACCTCTGCATTTCTTCACAGATGCTGCAGTTGGTCAGAATGCCGTAAATTTTCAGCCAGTTAGGTGTCAATGAGTTTGACTCACTGTGACTTTAATTAATGTGATTTATACGGCATTTAGTGAGTAGCAAGATGGAGCTGATGGACACATTTAAACTGTTTTGTTTTGATTCCCCTCCCTCCAGCCCCACAAAACTGCTAAGGTATGCCGCAGCTGAAGTTCTCTGTGAATAAATTTTGAGAGAAGCTCAGAAATCAGTCGCAGGTGGGAAACATATTGGACCAGAGCTTGCTTTCATAGGCCTCCTTATTCCTTGGGTGCTAATGCAGATTTTCAGGAAAAGGTGCGCAAGGTGGTGCTACTTTTTCTTTGTCCGTTAGCTTTTCAACATGTGGGGCATTACTGGTGCGCTGGATCCTTCTACACAGCCAGTGTGGTGGAGTGGTTAAGAGCGGTGGGCTCTAATCCGGAGAATCGGGTCTGATTCCCTGCTTCTCCTCCCCGTGAAGCCTGCTGGGTGACCTTGGGCCAGCCGCAGTTCTCTCAGAGCTCTCTCAGCCCCCATCTACCTCGCAGTGTTCCCTCTAAGCTGAGTTAGTGTGAGCTAGCTCAGTTTTTTTAGCCTCCGGCTCACAAATGTTTGTCTTAGCTCAGGAAGGAGGGCTCCAGAGCAAACTAATTTATGCAGCAGCCAAATCACTTGCTCACTTTAATGCCAGTAGCTCACAAAATAGAATTTTTGCTCACAGGACTCCACAGCTTAGAGGGGGCATTGCTCACAGGGTGCCTGTTGTGCGGAGAGATTGTGTGCTGCTTTAAGACTCCGTGGAATAGAGAAAAGCGGGCTCTAAAACCCTACATCCTCTTGTCAGCCCCCTACTGTGCATTCTGAATTGGTACGGTCCCAAGAGTTCTGTATTGTGCATTCCTCCCCCATTATCTGAATTGGCGCTTGGTGATAAAATCATTCCAAAACGACCACGTCTCAAGGCTGTAGGAAGGTCTTAAATTCTTTGGTTGCGATCGCACACACTAAATAATCCACCTTCAGTCCACTTTTGGTGCCCTTTCAAACTGGATTTTACTGTTGTTGAACTGGCAAAATCCAGTTTGAAAGTGCCTTGAAAGTGGATTGTTTAGTGTGTGTGATCGCAGCCTTTTGTCAAAGTCCCACAGGCCACAGAAGGAACCATCTTTCCGGCCATATGTTTGCCCCCCTCTCTACGGCTGCTTCACATTTCAACTGACACCAGCGTCGTGCCGGATGCGGCACTGCCGATAGCTAACACTATGTGCCTGGTGTCCCCTGTATCCCCGCTAAAATCACAGTGCCGGCAAAGCCTGAGAGGCTGACATCCCATGAAGATTTCTGCCGGCTCTGTAAGTGCTCGCCCTGTGAGTTCTTCATGCTACTCCAGGTTTTTGCGAGCAGTTACACCTGCTACAAACTCATGGGATTTCTCCTCAGTAGACCTGATAGAGAGTCGGGGAAAAGAGACGGTGGTGTACATAGCAAGAGAGGTGGGTTTGTGTGCCTCTCGTTATTCTTTTCCCCGAGGAAATTGCCGTTCTGGGACCTGACTGTCTACGCTTGGTCTTCCTGGCCTTTTAAAAACGGGAAACCGCAGCGCACATCAGTAACACCAGCTGCTGTTTGAAGATCAAAATACCGGACTCCTCTGATGATAGAATTTCAGTGGCGCTCTTTTGAAGTTCCTCCCTTTGTGCCCTTCCCAGCGCCTGGTGGTTTGGGGGGGGGGGGTTTGGTATGGGGTCCCGGCCTTCAGACGTAATCTCATTAGGAATTAACACAGCCATCGATTAATTAGCGCAGTTAATCAGTTTTAAAAGGCTTGATTGGAGTCTGAAGCTTGGAAAGGTGAACTGGAGCCAGGTTTGCAGGTTTCCTCTCTGGTTCGCCCGCTTCTGTGGGTTCTTCTGACCGCCTCCTCCGGTTTACTTTCTCCTTCTTCCGGTCTCAGTGTCCCTTGGGGGTGAAGGGAGATCAGGCCTCCATTGCAGAACAGGCGCAACAAAGGCTGAGAGGGTCAGCAATTGGGAGCTAGCAGGCCGGTGAAAGATTTGGCAGAATCGTTCTTCCCTGCCTGCTGGAACTCTCTCTGTGTTGCCAAAAAAGGAGTTGTTATCCATGTTTTTGGGGAGGGAGGGGGCAGCATATAAGCTATGTGAAAGAGCCTGCCGTGGGTACTGGCTCTGCTGAGGCTGACGACTCCTCAGCTGAGGAAGAGGCAGGGAG
Organism: Lepidodactylus listeri; assembly: GCA_029233225.1. Lineage (NCBI taxonomy): Eukaryota > Metazoa > Chordata > Lepidosauria > Squamata > Gekkonidae > Lepidodactylus > Lepidodactylus listeri. The sequence goes on from JARCFY010000022.1 coordinate 3,892,572, forward strand.
CAACCCAGCCTCCTCGGGAGTCAGCCCAGAAGAAGAACCCTCAACAGCACCTGAGGAGGAAGAGGTCCCAGTGGCTGCACAGGAGGTACAGCCAGAAGAAGGGACGGATCCTGAGCCTGGCCCAGCATCCCCAGCTGCAGACACCCCGAGGCTAGGCTCTCCACCTAGTTCTCTTGAGTGCCCCAGACATAGGGTACGTCAGAGGCTGACTATGCAGGAGCGAAGGAGGAGTGACAGACTTGCAGCTCTTGCAAAGGCAACGGGAGGAGCTGTAAGTCTTGGCAGACTTGACTCCCAGGGAAGGGAGAACCTGCTCATAAACACTCCACACACCCGCCTCAGCACGGTAGCAACTCTGCACGCTCAGATCTGCTTCTGGTGTGCAGCAACCACTACTTGTTCCTGACTCCTGCAAACTTGGACTGATTTCCCCGGCTATCCGACCTGTGGCTTTGTTGTTTAACCTGATTCCGGACTGCGTTTCCAGCTTCCAGTTTGTAGGTAACCGTGGTACCAGCTGAGCCAGCACAGAGCCCATTTGTGTGATGGCAGCTGCATGTCACGGATTTAAAGTGGCTTTGAACTCATCCCCCTGCCCCAGGGAGTCCTGGGAACTGTAGCTGGTGTTTGTTAGTGCTGGCTGCCATCTAACTCTCAGTTCTCAACCACAGGACAGTTCTTAGGGGAAATCCCTAACAATTATACTGATACCAACGGATTAAAGCGCATACTATAGGCAGGCCCTGCCAGTCTGTCCAGTTACCATATAGTTGAGAACACAATGATTAGTGCACTATTCAGCCAACCCCATTGCAGCCATGGGGCAGGGACTGGAGCGGGGGAGAGGGGCAAACTCACATGGGCTTCCTTGCTACCGTGTCGCAGCCAACTTAGGGCGACCCCTTTGGGGTCTTCAAAGTAAGAGATGTTCAGATGTGGTTTGCCATGGCTTTCCTCCGCGTAGCAACTCTGGAGTGCCTTGGTGGTCTCCCACCCAAATACTAACCAAGGCCTGCTTAGCATTCAAGAGCTGGCAAGACCGGGACCTGGGCTTCCTTAAGGGACCTGACGTTTGGGCATTCAAAATCTCCGCCCGACGGACTGGGCAGCAGCTGCCCTCCTCTGGTTAGTGACTCTGGGTAGTATTTTGGGGCCCTCGAGCACTCCTGCCTTTGTCCTCAGCTTACCCAACGGATGGTCCGGATTGCGTTTTCTCAGAATTTTGTTGGTAACCGCTGCCAGCTTCACACCAAAGCTGTATGAAATAAAAGCTGTGTCCATTTGTAATTCAGCTGTATTTTTGTTTCACGGGAAGGGGGACACACAAAAATAAAAGTTGAAATCAGAAAGGAAACGTTACAGTAAACAAAAGTTTGTGTTATTTGGACAGAAACCGTCCCCTACGGTTACAACAGAACTAGCAGCATGTTTGCTTGGTCAGGTTAAACTTCATGATGTTGAAAGCACCGGACCCTTTTAATGCATTTATTATCAGATTGTAAAATTTACGGTTGCAGGAATTAGTCACATTCATGCAATAAACATGTCCTTGGAAGTAGTTCTCTTAATTCTGATAGTTGTCCTGTAACCTACTCCCACCGTGCTCTTGAAGAATAAGAAGGAGAGATTGGATTTATACCCCACCCTTCACTACCCAAAGGAGTCTCAGAAAGGCTTACAGTCTCCTTCCCCTCCCCACAACAGACACCCTGTGAGGTAGGTGGGGCTGAGAGAGCTCTCTTGAGGACTGCCCTTGAGAGAACAGCTCTGAGAGAACTTGTGACTGACCCAAGGTCACACCCAAGCTGCATGTGGAGGAACGGGGACTCAAACTGGGTTCTCCCAGATTAGAGTCTGTGCTCTTAACCACTACACCAAAACTGGCCAGCATTTATTCTCTTTCTGCTCTTCCCCCTTGCTCCCAATTCATGGCCTAGGTCAGTGACTGAGGAGAGAGGGCTTAGAATCGGGATCCCCAAACCTGTGGGCACATTTGGAATTCTGGCATAGCGTGGTGGGCACAGCAACAAAATGGCTGCCACAAGGGGCGGAGCCAGCCACGAAATGATTGCCATGGCTTTAACTATAGTAACTATAATATAGAGCTTTGGGCTGTGGTGCCAGTCGAATCCCCAGTAGCCAGTCAGAAGCCTTTCTGGGCAAAAGCCAGTGGCCCTGCCCACTTACTGAAAAACACTTGGCGGCTGCCAGAAAAGGTGTTGGCCGCATCTCGGGGACCCCCGGCTGAGAAGGTGGAGGTTTCCTTCTGGGGGTGTACCAGGGTGTAACATATGACCAGTAAGGACGCCTTGTAGGCCGTTTGGTAGTGCGCCGCCGAGCCTTGCATTGCTTGGGAAGGCCAATTAGTAAGGCCGCGACTGGAAGGAAGTGTTGGCGCATATCTTGGGACTCAGTCCGGCCGAACGCCACCCTGATGTGTTGCCTTGTGCAAGAATTACGCCTGAAGAATTGGCGCTGGCAGGATGCAGAACTGGTCGGAGCGGTTGAGCTCTTCCTCCTGGACGGGTTTCAGAGGAGCACATGTAGGCGTGACGGCCGCAATGTAGGTCACGAGCTCTGCCCCCCCAGGTGTGTGATATTCAGACCATGCTAATTTATTTCGGCTTTTAATAAGGCAAGTTGGGTGCTTATTCGGTGCGTGAGGTTAAAAAAAAAGGCTGTTTAAAGAGCACCGCGGCTCTCTCCGTCCCTTCTCCAGGGGGTTCTTTTAGCTGCAGGTCTTTCCGTTTATCGGCAGCAGGCCCCCCCCACCCCACTCACTCCTCCCCAGAATGCACGAAGAGTTTCTCTGGTGCCACTGTCGCCTCATGCTTGATGCCGGGTCAGAAAGCGTTTCCTCCCCCTTTTGGCATTGCGTGGCCCTTTGCTGCCATTCTCAGTCCCCAAAGACACCTTTTAGCACTCGAGTCGTTCACGCTGCTCGCTGAAACGTGGGCTAAAGGGGCGAAGTTCTGATTTTCAGCAAGGTAAGATGGTGAACATTTAGCCGCGCGCAAGTTGTAATTCCACCTGGCGTTAAACCGTTCCTTCCGGTCTTCTGTTGGCTTCTCGGCTCTTGTGTTCTGTGCTTGGAGGTTGGTTGCATCCTATCAAGCTTCCACGTCACTTTTGACCCACATGCCAAGCATCCTGCTCCCTATCGCTCTCCACCGGGGCAGTAGCTCAGTTAGTCTTTGAGGCCTTGCAAGTCCGTTCGTTTTTCCAGAAAGAAGTTTCTTTCGTAGTGTTTCTTCAGGTCCTTTCCCGAAGAACGCAATGAAAATCTTTCCACTGTGTAAACCCGGGGCCTCCCAGAGGCCGGAAATGACTTTTTAGACTGGATTTCCTCCCCCCCAACCCCATGATCCTGTACTGGGATTTAATTTTAAGCATTTGAACCTCCTGTGCCTGTAGACTGGGAAACTGTCCTCTTACAGTGAATATCATAAGGTGATTTTCCAGAACTATTCCACTTCTCGTGGACTTGGAAGGCATTGTAAACGTCCAGGGATTTTTCTCTCTCACATGGGACAAAATAAAAGTCTCTTTTAGGTATCCTAAAATAAAACAAATTTAGAGTCCAGCGGCACCTTTAAGACCAACCGAGGTTTATTCAAGGTATGAGCTTCTGTGTGCACGCACACTTTTTCAAATACCTTGGAATGGAAGGTAGAATTCAAACTTACAGACCGATGCTGAACAGCAAATTAACATGCAACATGATGCAGGTTTGCTGGTAATTTGCTGTTCAGCGTTCCGTGCGCCTCGGTGCCTAGTCATGCCGGCCACGTGACCATGGAAACGTCTTTGGACAGCGCTGGCTCTTTGGCTGGGAAACGGAGATGAGCACCGCATCCCTAGAGTCGTATTCGATTGGCTTCCGAGCAAGGGAAACCTTTACCTTGACTATCTGTCTATAAGTTTGAATTCTGCCTTCCACTCCCAGGTATTTGAAAAAGTGTGCGTGCACCCGAAAGCTCATAGCTTGAATAAACTTTTGCGGATCTTAAAGGTGCCGCTGGACTCTAAATTACCTTGCTGAAAATGCATTTGTTTGTTCTACTGCTTCAGACCAACACGACTGACCACCTGGAGCTAAAAGAAAACAGAACGCTGAAGTGTGCTCGCACCACCATAAATCTGTTAGCCTTTGAGGCGTTGCTCAACCTTTGTTCATTTCTGAGAGGATCGCTGTGGAAATCTTTGCACAGCAGCAAGCCATAGCTATCAGTATTCCTTCCCTTCCGCAACTTCCTTCTAAGTGGCGTGTTGCTGTGAGTTGTTTATTGCCATTTTGTACATGCACGGTTAAAAAAACAACAACTGTATTATCCTTTGCCTTGGAAAATAATTTTTTTTAGAAAGTATTCAGCACTGCCTTCCTGCAAAGTGCACGAGATGGTAACTCAGATGACTCCCCCCCCCCCCTTCTATGTCTTGTTGCTTTGACTTCAGGGTTATTTTTTGACTTGTCAATTTCATTTGCTGGGTGTGCTGTCCCCCCCCCCCCCCCCCCGCCCACTCCGAGGCACATTTGCTGTGGTGCAGATAAGAGCTTGGCTGTTCCGGAGGTCCAGCAACTGCCACGGAACTTGCGGCGCTGGCATTCTGAGGGCAAACGCGGCGCCAGCTAGGCTTTCCACTGCTTCCCGCTCTTCAGAAACGTAACTAGCCGCGGCAACGCACCCAGTTTTTGCTCTCATATCACCGCCTTCCTTTCCCAAGTCCCTCTGGCTTGACAGATGTGGGTACAGTATGGCTTTCGGTGCCGTTATGTGGGTGGGTCGGTTGGTTTTTAACTCCCATTGAGTTGGCTGTTTGGTTTTGCTGAGAATTATATTTGCCAGGGCCAGTTAACAAATATTCTGGACCAGGCAAATCTGTATTTTGCCCCAGCTGTGTTCTTCCCTCCCGCCATACCACTAAGGATATGAAGGTCTGGAAAAGAAGACCTGGCTTTCTGGGTTTTGTTTTTTTCAAATGGAAAGAACTGGAGATTTAAGGGGAAACTGGGAATAAAAAGTCTTAAATATTTTATCATAATGAGGTATGAAATTGCTGATCGAAGATGAGGTTTATAATACTGTTTTAGTTGTCTGTAGAACTCTTTCAAACTGTTTTCTAATGAATATGTGACTTATACAGGAGTAGCTGGGTTAAGTCTGCTGCAGTGAAACAGGAGTCTTGTGGATGAGCACGTTTTTATTCTAGCGCAAGTTTTCGTGGGCTTCAACCCATTTCGTTTGCGCTGCTGAAACTATCCCATGAGGGCTTGCACTAGCGTAAAAACTTGTTGCCTTTCAAATCATCCCGCTTGCTTTGCATTCCCTTCTCTATAGGACGTGAAAGAAACTAGTCTGCGTTTGGAGATGTGGGCACCAAATCAAGAGACAAAGCTCAGGCGACGCAAGAATATAGTGTCAGCCCATAGTTCTCCAAAGTCCAGGGAGGAAAAACTGAACTCTGATTAGAGAGTGAATCTTGCAGATAATGGCATCTTCAAAGAGAAATCTGATTTAAATTATAGACACGGGTAATTTTGTCCGGCTGCCGTGATACCGTATGGACTTCTGAAGACTTTAAAGCAAAAGCGTAAACTCGGCAGCCTCTTTCACACGTTACAGTGAACACTTGTACAGTTGGCGTGTCCATGCATTTGTTTGTAAGAAAGAGCCAGTGTGCGTTCACTTTACAGACAAAGCCGGGGACCGGTACCTCTGACTCTTTAGTCTCATGTTCAGCGGTACGTGTGTTGAATGTCATGTGAGAATGATTCAACACACGTATAAAGAATGACGGAGTGTACGCTGGGCACAGGTTGTACGGTGTGTTCGCTGTAACTCATGAAGACAGCTAAGATCTAGCTTTTTATTGGTAATCCTTCATCCTGTGATCAGTTAGAGCAAGAGGCAGGCACAAGATGTCTCCCCCCACCCATTAGAGAGCTTGGAACAGAACGAAAACAAAAAGACAGTCCTTTGTGGTATGGACACTCATCTCGGTATAGCTGCTCTTCGTGCGCCTTCTGTTTCTGCGGAAATCTTTTGAAGCCCAGATAATAAAAATCTTCCTTTTATTTTGCTACAGCGATGAAAGTTTGAATTTTGAATCTCTCCTCCCCACCAACATCAATTTGCCCAACCGGCAAAAACTAAAAAAATATATACTTAGGGTGTCCTGGCTTGTAGCATCTTCTCTAATGCCGGATAGATTTTTGCAATGATTGTTTGAGTGAAACTTAGGCACTTACATTAACAATCCTGGGGAGAATTACTCCAGTCCAAGCCCACTGAAATCAGCAGGCTTAAACGGAATAACTCTGCATAGTATTGCATTGTCACATTTTCTGTTTAGTAAATATCCGTTTCAAGTCCACCCAGTTGCATTTTTTGAAAATTTTGTGAAATTTAGAAGAGACGGTGCTAAACTGTAATCTGATTTTAATGCTTTGCATGTTCTTAAAAAGGAGTGAATACAAATCTGAACCGAAAATCAGTATTGCCTATATTTAACTTTTCTTCTATTTGTATTTCCCTTTTTCCGTACCATGCTGGTGGGGGGGAACACCCCCCCCCTTGGCAAAATTTCTTTGCTCAGCCCTCACTGCCTATTTCAGCTGGACCTAAAGTGTAAGTTCTGGCTGGTTCTTAGAGCAAAGTTGGTAGGTGCTGATGTGTAAGTAACAGATCTAGCTTCTAAGGAAAAGGCATTGTTAAGGAGCCGCTGTGGCTTATCCTTTGGTTTTTTAAAAGGCCTGGAGGAGAGGTTCTGAACTCAGTTCCTCTAAGATAGATTCAGGTGGGTAGCCCTGTTGGTCTGGAGCAGCAGAGCAAAGTTTGAGTCCTTTAAGACCAAACAGAGTTTTATTCCATAAGCTTCCGTGTGTGTGCACCCTTCTTCAGATCTTAAAGGTGCCACTGGACTCAAATTTTGTCCAGTTCCTCTACGCAATGTAGAGTTGTGTCTGGTTAACAAGCGCTCCTTGTTTCTTTGCTTGGGCCAGCCCTGAAAATTGGCGTTGAACTCACCCATTCTGCCTTGTCCTCTGTTTCCCCGAGGCTGAAACCAACTCCGCTTTTGTGGCAGTATAATTTTTTTCAATATTATCCGCCTTTCCCACCGAGACTGAAGGCGGGTTACAAACTTTAAAAACAGTGTCAGGCATATAACAAGTAACGCAGTAAGACCTGATGACAAAATTAGAAGACAAAGGCAGTAAAAACAAGGTATAGCTTTCTTGCCACCCGCCTGAGCAAAACTGCTTGTGGAATTTGGGGGGGAGAGCGCAGCGGGTTTCTCCTTCTTCGTTCTGAGCCCCCGGTTCTTTAAGCCGAAGGATAAGAGAACAGGAGGACACATGTGCCTTGCGCATTACTGCTCCGTGGCAGCTGCATTCCTTTCCAGTGGTTCTCAAGACCAGAAGGGAGAGGGGCCCTGCTGGAAGTCCTCCTGGGTGAGGGGAGGGGTGTCTTGAGGACTGTGGCCATTTGCCTGGGTTGCGTTAATCGCGTCTCTTGCAACTCCCCAGGTGACGTAGCTGCCCGTCGAGCTGGCTGGACGCAGTAGATAGATGTTAGGCCGCCCTTTTGCCACTGCGTTTCTGAATGGGTAGGAGCGGTGTCTCACCCACGGCTCATTTTTAAAACTGTCATGAGCCTTCTCGACCTCTATGTCTTCAGCTCAGGTGAGAACTTAGAGTCGTAAGCTCCGCGGGACTGTTGTTAATGCCTCCTTGGCTACTTCTCGTGTTGCGAATGGAGGGTTGATCTGGTCGCGCAGGAAGCACGCGTGAAGCCACAGCCTGGGGCTTTGTCCCTTCTGGGGATTTCCCCCTGGAGGTGCCAGACGGGGCTCTGGTATAAAAGCATGTGATTCGTGGAGGGCCACCTCGGGCATACCAGGGCAGATCACGGAGGAGGGAAAGGGGCGGGCAGAAACCAGCCCACCCCTTGGGCTGGAAGGAGCAGCTTGCTGGCCGGTGGGGCAGTCCGTGATCACCCAGTTCGAGTAGGACATGGGTTCCCTGAAGGCCTGGACTCATCCTCTTCACCGCTGCCCCAAAGAATGGTCATTTGATGGTCTTATTGCCCAGTTTGCATTAGGTCTTTTTCAGACCGCCTGTTTCCATTTGGATCTCACTGCAAGCTCCTGGCAAGAGGCGCCACATCATCAGGGGACCCTGCCAGGCTCCTAGATCTTCAGTGCAAGTAAAATCTTGATTTCACAAGAGGCTGGGGGGGGGGGAGCCCCCCCCCCCATGCTCCCAGCAGAAAACAATGGAGAGTGCTGAAAGAACTTCAGTGAAATAGTTTTGTCTTTTGGAATGAATGAAATGGATTTTAAGACAAAGCTCTGCTTGGTCAGAAATACATTGCAGACAGTGTTCCCTCTAAACTGAGTCAGTGTGAGCTAGCTCACATTTTTTTAGCCTCCGGCTCACCCATTTTTGTCTTCGCCCAGGAAGGAGGGCTCCAGAGCAAACTGATTTCTGCAGCAGCCAAATCGCTCGCCCACAACTGTAATGGCAGTAGCTCACAAAGTAGAATTTTTGCTCACAAGACTCCACAGCTTAGAGGGAGCGTTGGCATGTTATTGTTATTATTGTTGAGGTTATGATTATTTATTAAATTTATAGACAGCCCTCCCCTGGAGGGCTCAGGAGGATGCACATCATAATAAACACAAACAACATTAAAATACAATAACTAGAAAACAACAAGCAGTTAGTGACAAATAAGATCAGTCAAACATCGCCCAAATAAACGGTGGCATAAGTCAGTTTGCATTCCTTCCAGAGGCCAGGACACGGACTGGGCACGGGGAGGCCACGACAGAATTATGGTTCAAAGCTGTTGCTGCCTCAACCATAGGCCTGGTGGAACATCTCTGTTTCATGCACCCTGAGGAACGGGGTTAGGTCCTGCAGGACGCAGATGTTGCTAGGCAGAGAGTTCCGCCAGACCGGAGCCAGGGCCAAGAAGGCCCTGGCTGTAGTTGAGGACAGCCAGATGTCTTTTGGGCCAGTAGATTTTGATCTCCCATGTGCAACGCTCTTCCGAGGACATACCCAACAACATAATGGAGGTTTTTCTGTATACTATAGAGGCAGTGTCTTCAAGAATGTATTTGTTGCCGGTTAATTTAATTAATATGGTATGATACGTTTGGAGATGCTACTTTGCCAGAACCCTGAGTCTTGAAGACCAGTAATAGATGCCCTGTTTTCTTAAGATCTGTTTCTCAGGCATACTATCAAAAGAGAGAGCTAACGGTGGGATTCCTTTCTAGGCTGGCATGGAGAGTTTATGGCCTGCTTAGAAGTACAAAGATTTGGTTTTGATGCTGGTTTGTACTGCTGGTTTGAGACAAATGGCCTCATAGTTAACCTTTCAATAATTAACTGAATCTGAGTTAAAAGAGTCCAGTGCTATCCAGAGGTGAAAACTGCCTCTAATATTTAGTAGCATTGCATTACCTTCATTGAGTAGGAAGCCGCTGCATGTTCTCCAGAGTAACGGAAGCCCCTTTGGTCACTCAGCCTCGGACCAGGTTGCCCTCTGGACCAAAGTGTTCTCGTCCGGCACGTCTCGCAACCGGTGCCGGGTTGCTCTGTATTGTCCTGGCTTAGGAGGTGACAGTTCTAGACACATGAAATGCTTCTGGGATTTATCGGCTGACTTATTCCCCGTCTTCACCGGGTGTTTATCTGGGCTTCCGGGGACTTCTGGATGGTGTCGAGGCCGTCGTCGCGATGGTCTCCTTCATAGTTTGTATGCAAAGACCATTCCAGTTTTGTTCGAGGCAGGTAGAGGTGTGTGTACTGTCTGCTTTCTGTGTAAGCTTGGGAGCGGGTCTGTGAGCCGGTAGCAGAGGTTGGGTCTGAACTGAGAGTAGGAACTCCAGCTCCTGAGCCTTTGGTTGGGGGGGGGGGCGGAGAGCAAAGATGGCCTCGGAAGGCAGGCCCTCGTAAGTCCCGGCAGGGGATGAACTGGGAGGAGGGAGCAGAGAGGTCAGGTAATCCCCTTAATGAGTGCCTAATAATAAACGTTCTATCACAAGCGGGGCGGTAAGGGGAATGGGTTTTTTGTGCGCGTGTGTGTAAGATGATCATGGAGGTGCAGCGCCAAGGGTGGATGTGCCTGGAGCAAAAAGCCCGGCAGCCGGACTCTCCCTCAGCCAGGGGCCCCGGCAGGTGGACTTGGGTGTGAGGGCAGTCGCAATGAAGACCGACAGGCCTCCTGGAGGGAACGGTTGGTTTTATCTGCACGAGGTCCACCCAGATAGGCTTTCCTTCCCCGTTGCCTTCAGCGTGCCCTGTAGCCCAGTGGTAATTTTGAAAGCGGCTCTCTCCACCCGGGGCTCTGTCCTGGGTGCTGAATACGCTTTCGGAAGCTGCGTGCAGAATGGGGACAGGGAAACGGACCAAACGCCTGTTATCTCTCTTGGCAGATCGCGTGGCAGGGAGGGGGGGGGCAAAGATATGTAATGTGCTTTTCATGCCACGAATGGGGGGGGGGGTCTGTTTGGGGCTTGATTTCGTGCACGGATGTAAACCGCTGTAGGGTTCTGACTTCCAGTTATGACAGAAGAGAGAAGAATTCAGATATTGATTTATGTTTGTGGAAGATATTTTAACATTCTTTAAAGAAAAACAAAAACCCAAGGGTTTAGGACTAATAATCTGGTCGGCTGCCTGTCCGTCTTGCGCTGTGTGATGTGAAAAGGGAAAAGATAAGCGAATGCCGAATATTGATCTTGACAAACATCACGCTCCTTGTGGATGACTGCGCTTAATGCCATTTGCAGCTTATTTTTCCTGACGGCTAATAAGGCCCCAGTCACTGATCTTTCCCCCCCTCCCCTCTTCCCTCTCTCTCCGTCCTCGCAAGCTGGAGATGCCGATGACCCGCCAAGAATCACGCAGAACCCAGTCATCAACGGGAACGTAGCGATGGCCGACGGCCACAACAACGCAGAGGAAGACATGGAGGATGGTGAGTTGCCGTTTTGCTGAGAGCTGCTTTTCTGCTTTACACGGAGAGTGATTAAAATGTGGGATTCGCCGCCAGAGGACGTGGTGATGGCCACAGGAATAAACAGCTTTAAAAAGGGGGTTAGATAGATCCATGGAGGAGAAGTCTATCAAGTGGCTACTAGCCATGGTGGCTGAGGGGAACCTCCACAGTCAGAGGCAGTGATCCTCTGAATGCCAGAGATAGGCAGCCGCATCAGGGGAAGGCCTCGGCCTCTGTGTCCTGTTGCCGGCCCCCTAAAGGAACTGGTTGTCCACTGTGTGAGAGAGGATGCTGGAATGGATGGACCCTCACTGGTCTGATCCAGCAGGGCTCTTCTTACATTCTTATGAAGGCCTTAGCCTCTATGCCCTGTGGTTGGCCCTCCAGAGGAACTGGCTGGCCACAGTGTGAGACAGGATGCTGGACTAGAGGAACCCTCACGATGACCCAGCAGGGCTCTTCTGATGTTCTTATCAGAGGAAGGCCTCGGCGTCTCTGCCCTGTTGTTGGACCTTCACAGGGAGCTGGTTGTCCACTGTGTGAGCCGGGATGCTGGACTAGATGGACCCTCATTGGACTGACCCAGCAGGGCTGTTCTTATGTCATTATTATTAGTAGTATTATTTATTAGATTTCAGAATCGCCCAACTCCGCGAGCAGGCTCTGGGCGATTCTCAGCATTAACACAGATAAAGTACAATCAACATGATAAAATTATCACAATGCACTAATAAAACAACCAATCCAGATGGCGATCGACCCCTTTTTTGCCGGCCTCTGTGCAGCAAGGAAGGGGACGCAGGGCCAAAGGTGAGAAAGGAGGGTGCCAGCTTTAACCGTTGCCGTCCTCAACCAAACACCTGGCGGGAGCTCTCTCCCTTGCAGGCCCTGCGGAATTGCATCAGGTCCCTCGGGGCCCTGATGTTACTCGGCAGAGAGTTCCCCCAGGTTGTGGCTGGCTGGTTCTTCTGCCCTTCATTTCCTTCTTGGAGAGGAAGATCTTCTGGGGTGACAAGGACTAACACGGAAGAGGTAGCCCTAGCAAGTTTCATGTTTTAGAGGAGTGTCCCCCTCTTGCCTTTCTAGGTGCCTGCGCAGCAGTTGTCAGTCACATCCCACTTTTAATCGTCAGGTAGTCCCGTAGGCGGCGGCTGGACTGCAGCGGAACCAGGCCGTCTCAGAAGCATTTCCTTCCGTCTCTTGTTATGGGGGTGGTCTTCTGTTTCACAAGTCTGTTTAGGGCAGCAGTCTTGGAGCTCATGAGTTGGGACCCCCAGGCAGGCCACAAGCCCTATAGGACCACAGTTCTTTCCCCCTGCCTTGCATGCAGGCATATGTTGTTTAACTGTAAATTAAAAAAAAATAAAATAGAGAGGTGTAGTGGTTAAGTGCGCAGACTCTACTCTGGGAGAACCGGGTTTGGTTCCCCACTCCTCCGCTTGCAGCTGCTGGGTGACCTTGGGCAAGCCGTAGTTCTGTCAGAGCTGTTCTTGAAAAAGAGCAGTTTCTGTCAGAGCTCTCTCAGACCCACCTGCCTCCCAGGGTGTCTGTTGTGGGGAGGGGAAGGGAAAGGAGTTTGTAAGCCACTCTGAGACTCCTTCAGGTAGTGGAGGGCGGGGTATAAATCCAGGATCTTCTTCCTGCCTCTTTTTTGCATGTACCCTGTGAGGAGCAGCGGTAAGCTGAAGCGAGGCTGCTCACCGGTGGGAGAGGGATTCCTCTGTGGTTTTGGTCTCCTTCCTCACTGTCGCAAGCCCTTCCGCTGATCAATGACCCCTCTGATTTTCCCCCACGCTGAGAGGAGCGGTTCACGTCCTGAGCAGAATATAACCGCTGTAATCTTAAAACAAGCAGTGGGCAGTCCAAGGCCCTGCACAGTTCCAGACTGCTGCTGTGCGGGGCTTCCTGTGTTAAACGAGAGGCCCTGGTTGCCTTGGTTCGCCACCCAGGTCCCCGGTCTTGACTTTGGTGATGTCGCTCTGGCTGTCCCTCTCTCTCTCGGTCGCGTGGTTCTGACGTCCTGTGCTTGCCACTCGACAGAATCCCACGCGCAGGACTTTTACGTCCGGAAAGACTGGAAATTGCTGATCCAGAGCGTTTGTTCCCTAGAGATGTCGGCATTCAGGCAGCTTAACGAGCTTTTATAAAACAATTTGAAACAGGAGGAGAACGGGGTGGGGGGAGAGACGGCAGGGCCAAGTCTGCCGTGGCATCCCCTTCCGCCGCGGCTGCTGTCCCCCCAGGAGCTGTGAAACCAAACCCTCTTGTTTGACCAGCCTCTTGAGGTGGGCCCATGTCCCTTCTCGATCTTGGCTCTCGCCGCGCTTCGTGTGCCATGGCAGAATAACATGCCACTTAGGTCGATCAGCAGCACAGACCTGGTCACGCGGCACACAGTCAGCTCGGAAGCCACCCAAGTTTTTGTGGCGTTTTTGCCGATAGCCCCCAAGGCACCCCGGAAAAACCTGGGAAGTTTGGGGTGTTCCTTTCTTGCTCCGAAACAACAGATCGTCACTACATCTGGAAAGGACTAATAAGGGGATCTCTCTCCCCTCCTCCAGTCTTGCCAGAGGAAGTCTCAATATTTGGAACGGTGCTTGTGTCGGAACCTCGGGGTGACATTGGCAAAGCACGGCATTAGACGGGCAATCCCCGCACAGGATTTTGCCCTGTCATTTAACAGCCCTCGCTTGCGAAAGTGTCAGTTCTGGAGGCTGACAGGCTCATCCCAAATGTCTCTGCTTCCAACACTGCCCTCCACCTACCCTGCCCTCCATCTACCCTGCCCAGATGCTGTCCAGTCTATTGATGCCTGCTTGCATTTTCTCTGCAGGTGGGCACTAAAGGGGAAAGGCAGTCCTAATGACCCTGGGTGAGGGGGGGGGGTGGGCCTGTCTCTGTGGCACACGGCACATGGCTTGTGTGACTCAGCAGCATTGGTTGGTGAGGAGGGCCTCTTGTTTTGGTTTCTCCACCTGCCTTATTGGAATCTTGTGGAATTCCTTCCGTCCCCTGGGAGGGGCTCTTGCAGGAAACGCTGCGGGTTTACCTTCCCCGTGCATGGCAACCCCTAATGGCTTAACGGACGGAAATCTGGCTCGGGGAAAACAGCCGCACGCTTCCTAATTGGAATTCATTTGGGAGGCCGCGAAAGGCAAAGTGCTCCGTAATCAGAAACGGGGCATTTGGATCTCTTTTCCATCTGACTTGCTTCCCCCCCCTTGCAAAATGCCGCAGCCGTAAGCTGAATTGGCTGTCGGAAAATGCAAAGGTCTTTCGGTGGCAGCTTCTCTGAAATAACTGTGTGTTTCGCGGGGGGGGGGGGGGGATAGCTCTGTGTATCATGCCATGGCGCTCACTCCAAGCTCCACTCTGCCAGGAATGGGTCAACCTTTACACAAAAAATAAGACAGTTCTGAATCGTTTCTTGCCGGAGGTTCCTGACTGGCGTGCTTGGTGCTTTGGATGTGAAGTGGATCTGAAGCTCCTCCACCCGCACCCCCAGCCTGTCACTAGCCTGTTGTGAAGTGTTTAGTGTTTTCACAGCTGCGTGTCAGGGCACGCGTCCCACTTCTGCACTCCCAGCTAGCCTGGGAGGCTGTAGCGGTGGTTCTACAGCATCACAAGTTCCTTTTTTCCCCCCCCAGGGAGGGTGGAGGGAAGGAATTCTTCATGCGAGATCTGTCCCGGCCTTTCTCACTGTGGCACAGTTTAGCATCTTCCATGTTCTAAATTGGCACGCGACGTTGCTTGTAACCCAGAATGCCGTGTTTTCCAGTGGTGGAGCTTAGCAGCGTGTATGCGTGTGTGTGTGCGAGAGAGACTTGCTGGGGCTTTATTATCCCCCATGATAATCTCCGAGGGCACCGAAGGTCTGCACATTTTGTGCACAGTCATCTGCATGGTTTCAATTGTACCGCTGTAATCTGTTCTGTCGGGTGAGGTGAGGTGTACTTTTGCCATCCGGTTCCGTGGGTCACTGCGGGCTTGGTGCAGACGAGTGTTCTGCCTGAGCCCGAGGAGCTCGCTTGGAGGGTTACTGTTGCATCGGGGGAAGCTGAGATGGGGGCGAAAAAGAGAAGAGAGACCCTGGGTCCTTTGGGTATAAGTTGGACCGTTCTTGGTTCCGACTTGCTGTGCGGTGGCTGCGAGGTGTGGAAGGAGACTAGGTTTTTATACCCCGCTTTTCTCTACCGCAAGGAGTCTCAAAGCGGAAAGGAAGGCACCTTGCCAGCTGCTTTGGAACTTCTTATGGAAGAGAAAAGTCTGGTGTATAAAGACCAGCTCTTCTTCTGAAGAGGCGTCCTCTCTCCCACTGAGTGTCCTCACCTCAGCATGCATCCAAAGAGATTTTTTTTGGCGGTGGTGGTGGTAATGACGCTGCTGCTTCCTGTTCATGTGAATGCGCAACACAGCAATAAAAGGTGCTAGCTCTACAAGGGCTGGCGATCCAGCTGGGGAAACTCCGTGACCCTTTCGGGGGGGGGGGGTCCCAGCCCGTGGGCGTCGAAGCCGCGTCCGGTCCACATGTAACTGTTCTTTTGGTCCCTTCCAGACACGAGCTGGCGGTCAGAAGCCACGTTTCAGTTCACGGTCGAGCGCTTCAACCGGCTGAGCGAGTCGGTCCTGAGCCCCCCCTGCTTCGTCCGCAACCTGCCCTGGAAGATTATGGTGATGCCGCGGCTTTACCCGGACAGGCCACACCAAAAAAGTGTAGGATTCTTTCTTCAATGCAATGCTGAGTCTGATTCCACGTAAGACCTTTCAGATCTTTAATATACGTTCCTGCAGCGCCCCCGCCCCCGTTCCCCTGTAGCTGACGTGCACCCCAAAGGCGTGGGGGCTGTAGGGGTGACGGATCAATAGGAGGAAAGCCAGCCGGCTACTTTCTGTGCATTAAAAAAAAAACTTTATTGATGGGTGTTACTCAAATCCTGGAGGGTGGACTGCCCAGTTTCCCAGCTTGCTTTTTGATTCCTCCCTCCTGTTTGCCCGTGGCCACAAGGACCTTCTCCTCCTTGCCAGGCCTGTAGCCAGGATTTTGTCGCTTGTGGGGCAAAAATTATTTCTGGTGGGGCTGCCATTATTTTTATATCAGCTCTAATCCGCCCCCAACTGCCAGGGGCCACCCCTCTCCCTCCCCTCCTGCAGGATTTAAAGGGCCCTCCAGCTGATTGGTGGGTAGGTCATGGCCCCCCGATCAGCTGGAGGGCCCTTTGAGTCTTGCAGGAGGGAGAGGGGCACGCGCCATCCCCCATTTCTTCTCAAAAGCATTTTAAAGTATCCCTTTAAAAATGCTTTTGAGGAGAAGTGGGGGCCCATGCGGGTCTTCCCATTCTTCAAAAAAAAAAAATCTCTTCTAAAAACAATCTTGTGAGGCTGGCCCATTAAGAAAAGGGGCAGAGCCCGCTGTAGCTACGGACCGACCGCCTGCCCTGTTTCTTTAAGATATGTTTGTGCTCAGCGTGGGCAGCATCAGCAGGGAAGGAAGGGGCTGTATGAGGACTGTACGCATGCAGGAAGGGGGGCGAAGTTGTGGAAGGCCTGGCACGGCCCATTTGGTGCCGCTTGCAAAATGGGGCGTAGACATCCAAAGGTTTAGTGTTTCCCGACAGCGAAACGTGAAAAGCTAAAGGCTCTTCCTTCTACCAGTCCAGCCCTCTGGTGCAGGAATGGGCAGGGCTCGTGAGTTTTGCAGAAACCTTCTTTGGAAAGGTAGGTGGCCCTTAGTCATGCATAAGCCAGACCTGATCATAAATTGCTTCAGGGTGCTATCAAAAAGTTTTGAATCATGCTAGCCGCCTGATCACTAAGTACACGGGCTGGGATGGGAATGAAAGTCTGGGATGGGAATGAAAGGTTATTGGAAACACCCAAGGGGCCCCTCGCGTGAACTGAGACCAGAACCGCGGTGATCTCTGTGTTCCGTACGGCCCGCATCCAGCGTTCCCTCTTAGCTGAGTTAGTGTGGGCTAGCTCCACAGCCTTTTAGCCTCCAGCTCGCACAGTTTTGTCTTCGTTCAGGAAGGAGGGCTCCAGAGCACACTAATTTATGCAGCCACCAAATCATTCACAACTTTAATGCCAGTAGCTCGCAAAGTAGAATTTTTGCTCACAGGACCCCACAGCTTAGAGGGAGCATTGCTCCTGTTTGTAATGGTGCATACATTTCCCGACCTAGCTGCCCGTTTGCTCTCGGGGACTTGCGGTGAAAATAGCTCCTTGTGTGGTTTTCTATGGCATCCCACAAGATGAAAAGTGGCCATTGTGCTTTGTAAACTGCGCATAGATTTCCAACATGCGCTCCTTTGGCTGGATGGATGTATAAATGTGACGACTGGGTGCAGGGGCATCCTCCTTCATCCCTTCTAGTACTGGAGCTCACGTGTTACCCCAGGCTGTTTCCCTCAAAGGGTTTTCCCTCCTGCTTAGGAGCTGCAGCCGACCTCGAGACAGTCCTGAGGCACCCACGAAAGTGGGGAGATGTTTACGTACCCTCTCTTCACCAATCGCTTCTGTCACGTTGATTATTGCTGGTGGCCCTGAGAGTGCAGAAGCAGAAGTTTTTAAATCCAGGGGTGGGAAGGACTAGAAAAGCTGGAGTCCCTTGCAACTCAAGTGTGGAGCGTTATCTCTCTGAATTGCTGCAGGTCGTGGTCTTGTCACGCTCAAGCGGTCCTCAAGATAATAAATTACAAGGACGACGAGAAATCTTTTAGCCGCCGCATCAGCCACTTGTTCTTTCATAAAGAAAACGACTGGGGCTTTTCCAACTTCATGTCATGGAGTGTAAGTAAAGCGACGCGGTAGCGGGCACTTAAGGAAGGTGTCCCAGAGACGGGCATATGGGTGCCGGGCGCACCAGTCGGGAAGTCCCGGTTAAGTCGCTGGTGACCAGCAACACCGTCCTCCCTTCTTTCTTTGTGCTCAACTGTGATTTCTAGTGCTCAAGTCGGTGGCTGGTGCTGGTCACCAAAGCAGCAGGCCGAGGGAGGGCCACGCAGGAGGAGAGACACAAGTTGGGCAAAATGGGACCTTTCCTTCCAAGCCGATGAGGATGGAGCGTGCTCCAGAAGCTGTGGGGTGTTAAGAACCGTTGAGCAGGGAAAGAGGGAGATGTGGGGATGGCCCTGCTCAGTTTCCTTGGAGAGCTTGTGGAATCCTGGGGCGGGGGGGATAGATTTCCAGCAGAAATCTCTTTCCTCCCCACCCCCATCTTATCAGAGCGTGCTTCAGGGTTCTTCCTCAGCCATTAGGGCATTGAAACAAAGCCCACCCCACAGACGTGCCCGCATCCTTGAGACTCCCGAGAGACACAGAATAAATGTCGGACAGTAAAGGGGGAAGAAATCCAACTGGAAAAATGTCCCATGCTTTCTCATTGTCCTTCCGAGGAGAGTGGTGTGTTGGAGGCAGTCGGAAGGCAAATTTATTTTGATAGAAGGGGAAGACCAGGGGATGTTTGGCCTGCCTCGCCCCTTCGTAGTTTAAGGAACGGTGCAGAAGGTACGTCCTGGAGAGGATTTGGGAAGGTTTCAGATAAGCAGTCCTAGCTAATTGTGGGGATTGCTCTCACACAGACTTTTCATCTGCAAAGCAGGGGGCAGAGCCCTGAATGGCTTAAAGTCTTCTGGGGATGAGGGAGTAAAAATAGGGTAGGGAGCAGCGTTCCCTCTTAGCTGAGTTAGTGTGAGCTAGATCACAGCTTTTTAGCCTCCGGTTCGCACATTTCTGTCTTCGCTCAGAAAGGAATGGCTCCAGAGCAAACTGATTTACACAGCGGCCAAATCGCCCGCTCACAACTTTAATGCCAGTAGCTCACAAAGTGGAATTTTTGCTCACGGGACTCCACAGCTTCGAGGGAGCATTGCTAGGGGAGACTTGCACAGTGAGGTGACGTGGAGATGGTTTGAAAGGGTCCCTTCCCCCTGGCTTCAGATCCCCCTTCCAAATCTCTGTCCATTATCGGGGTGAAGGAGTCACAAACCCCTCCCTCCCCACATTCGTAACAGCCCACGTTTGGGGCTGGATGGGTAGAAATTTCCTGCTCACTGAGCTCCGAGCGCCTGCAGCCAGCACCGTTTGGACCACTTGACCCTGTGGCTCCTGACAGACGAGGCGCTGGGCTTGGGTGAGCAGGAAGCAATACATTTAGGGGGACCCCCCCCCCTCAGCACAACAGCCTTGCAGTGTTGTTTGGTTGGAGTATTTTCCAATCGCTTTGTGTAAAGCTTTGTGGCATTCTCGTGCTGGTGTGTATGAGACCAAGGAGAGCAACCGCTGCAGTTGAAACGACGCAGGACGTGGTGCTCCCCCCCCCCCCCCAGTTATATTTGCATACTGGTCCAGCTCCCGTTGCTGGCTCAGGGTTAGCGCTGTACTGGTGGCAGAGAGTAGCTGGCATTGATCTGCAAAAAAGCCCTGATCATCCGCAGACAGCGCGAGACGTTCCGACAGCAGTCCGTTTCAGCGCTGAACTTCAGCAAACGTTATAGATTTTAGCCCAAGTCTCCCCCCCCCCTTTTTCTTTAAAAGAAGCTTTCAAGACTGGACTTAATTTCCAAACGGGGAGGGAAGAGCCATAACCAGTCCGGACGGTGGTTCCGCGTTTGATTTTTAATGTACTTGGTGTCGATTTTTTTTTAAAAAAACAGGAAGTTACTGATCCAGATAAAGGGTACGTAGAAGATGACAAAGTGACTTTTGAAGTCTACGTTCAAGCTGATGCCCCGCATGGTGTGGCGTGAGTAGCTTATTATTTTGTTGTTGTTGAAAAAACCACATTCTGCCCCCTGCGTGGGAACATTCCGTGAACTCTCCCAGAAACTGCGACCCTTCCCTTCCTCTACAACTTTTAACAAAATATTAGCTGAAATGCTACCTCCTTTTTCCTCTGAAATTGTGTGAAAGTTGTGACTGGTTGTGACCCTTGAAGCACCTCAGAAGAGTAGAGATGGAAAGGAGTTGAAAGTTTGGCGTGGTGGTCAGGAGCGCAGACTCTAATCTGGGAGAGCCGGGTTTGATTCCCCGCTCCTCCATGTGCAGCTGCTGGGGTGTGACCTTGGGTCAGTCACAAGTTCTCTCAGAGATGTTCTCTCAAGGGCAGTCCTCGAGAGAGCTCTCTCAGCCCCATCTACCTCCCAGGCTGCTGTCTGTTGTGGGAGGGGAAGGGAAAGGAGATTGTAAAAGCCGCCCTGAGACTCCTTTGGGGAGTGAAGGGCAGGGTATAAATCCAGTCTCCTCTTCTTCTAATCAGATCTTTGGTATTTAATCACGCTCCTTCTCTCAGCGTGGGCACACACTCCCATAGAAACTTTGATTGGACACAAGCTCTCACACGAACGTGCGGAATGAGAGAGAAGCAGTGTGGTGGCGGCAGTCAGGCTGTTGGCCTGGGACCGCTGAAGGAGGTCTGGGTTCATAGCTCCCTCTTAGCCATGAAGTTCACTTGGTGACTTTGGGCCGGTCGTTCTTTCTCGGGCTAGCCCACCTCACATCTGCTGCGCAGATAAAAATGGGGGAAGGAAGAAGAACCATGTTAAAAAAAACCCCAAAGAGTGTCCTGTATTCCTGACCACTTTATTCACGCGAACATTGCCAGATCAAGAGATCTCCCAGCAGTAACATTAAAAAGAGCCAAAAAGCTGTGGAATGAGACGCCAAGCCAACATTGCAATCGACATACTAAGAAGTTTCAGATATATATTGTAAAGCAAAATCCGAAACGTATGGCAAAGCAGTGCACACGATCACCGGCAAGGAATGTGCAGTGTGCGATCTGATAAGAGTTATACAATAGCGAAGATCTTCTTCAGAGAGCAAGATACGGACCTGCACGCTCGTAGTGTTCTGTGTCTCTGAGGCTATTACACCAGCTTTGAAACAGGAGGTGAACACAGGGGAGGCACAGGGCTTTGTAGCGCCAAAGGATTCCGTGCTTAAGACTGTGCCTGGCTGCCCGTCTGTAAGTGGCCGTTCTATGAATGAATGGTTGCGAAATTCTCGTAGCGAAGACTGAACACAAGAGTTTTCATAAAGTCTTTAATACAGGGGTGTCGAACTCATCTGTTATGAGGGCCAGATCTGTCATAAATGAGACCTTGTCAGGCCGGACTGAATGTGTCATAAAATGTAATGCCAGGTAGCGGAGATATAAACTTTATAAAGGACACAAACACAAAGTTGTTGTTGTTTTTTTACTTAAAATAAAAACATGCCTAAAACATTAGCACTCTTGCAATATTTTGCTAATTTAACGGTCTCTGATAGCTGACACCTCTTGCTCTGAATTAATGCATCAAAATGCCTGTGCTGTTGCAATCTTGAGTACGCTGTTCAGGTGCGTGTCTGTAAGCTGCAACCCTACTTCTGATTTATTGACATTCACCACAGAAATCTCATGCTCAGAGTTCTGAGTCTAGGACCCAGGGGAAAACGTGAAATGGCTGAGTGATCGAGAGAGTCTGGCAAAGCAAGCTATGATGCAGCAGCAGCAACAGAACTGGAAGCAGGAGATGGCCAGTTCCAGTGTGGGCCTGATAGAAGCCCTCCGGGGGCCTGATCTGGCCCCGGGGCCGCATGTTTGACACCTCTTCTTTAATACAATGTTTGCCTTGTATTGCCACACTTTTTGGATCTTGCTTTACAATATATATACTTGAAATTTCTTAGTATGTTGATTACGATATCGGCTTAGCATCTCATTCCACAGCTTTTTTGTTCTTTCTAACATTGCCAGATCGCAAGTCTCTCCACCCATCTCTCAGGGTGCCTTTGCCCAAGTTGAGAGAAGAGGACAAATTAGAGAACTCCATGGTACCGCTCCTCCTGATTTCGCTCAACACAGCAGTTGTGGGAGATTAGTGTGTGGAAGCGTGCTCGTGTGTGTTCGGACATGCTCGATCAGCTGTCTGAAGTCTGTTGTTGAAAACGGTGCTGGCATGAAATATTCAGATACCTCCATGTTTGTAATGCATCTAAGGAGTGGAGTGTGCATGACTTAAACACGCAATCTGTGGCCTTTTCTAGGTGGGATTCCAAGAAGCATACAGGCTACGTGGGACTGAAAAACCAGGGAGCAACCTGTTATATGAACAGCTTGTTACAGACATTATTTTTCACAAACCAGCTGCGAAAGGTAAGCTCAGAGCTCTGTGCCTCGTCGGTACGCCGCTGATCTGGGCTAGAAAGGATTTGGGGGGGGGGGGGGGAACCGACGGCATAGCTGTGAGGTTGGGTGGCACACAGGGAACAGTCCCTTAAGGAGACGACATCTGTTTCAGCACCTACAAGCTTGCAAATAACTGTGGGGTGGCTGCATCTCCTGCCCCCCTTTTCCCCCTTTTCACACCGCCTTCCACCTGTCCAGCCAAGCCCGGTTGTGCATA
This sequence comes from Lepidodactylus listeri, assembly GCA_029233225.1. Classification (NCBI taxonomy): domain Eukaryota; kingdom Metazoa; phylum Chordata; class Lepidosauria; order Squamata; family Gekkonidae; genus Lepidodactylus; species Lepidodactylus listeri. Next base: position 3,914,974 of record JARCFY010000022.1, read on the forward strand.
GTCACTGTACACTTCATCGGAGTTGCAATCTCTTCCCTTGTCTGGAAGCAATAACCCAGACTTTTGCTGGCATTGGAGGAGGAGGTGAAGCAGGCAGTATAGCAAAGAGATGGAAGGCAAGTAAAAGCAAGAGGCAGAGGTGGATTTTCTCCTTGACTTCGTACCTGGTGGCCACGGCCGCTAGCTTCAGACGAGCGGCAGATCCCTTGCTGACCCGGAAGGTGCCAGTTGCCCTTTTGAAGGAACTTCAGAACAGCTGTAAATCTTTAGTGTCGGTGCTTTAGTGAGAAGCAGAGGTGGCTTGCCATTGCCTTCCTCTGCGGAGTCTTCCTCAGTGGTCTCACTTTCTGGCGGGGCTGAAGGTCCTCAGTGCAGAAAGAAAAGCCATTCAGCCAATAGGAAGCTGTTACCAGGACAGATCTCTAAATTGCAAGCTGTCAACCACGTTAGATGACAGTTCTCAGCCGCTGCAAGTTAGTCACTTCTGCCAGCCCAAGCAGCCATTCTGATAACAAGCCGGCAGGTGGGGGGTGATGACTTCTGTAGTCAAGACAGCTAACACTTGGGCAGAAAAACTCTCTTTAACGAGATCAGTTTCTTGACACAGCGTTAGAAGGGATCCTAGAGGTCACCTCCTCCAACCCCCTTGCTCAGTGCGGGGATTAGTCAGCTACAGCACCTGACTCTGCTGAAAAGAAACACACACCTTTAAAAAAATATTTTAAAATGATTGAAAAAAGCATTTGCAGGAGAAATTCTTGTGGGGCTGTGCTTTTAAGACAGGGGGCGGAGTCCCTAAAAGCCCCTCCATAGCTGTGGGCCTGAGTCCAACACTCTGTGTCACACAGGGGCCCAAACCCAGGTGCTACCAGGAGGTCCAGAAGCTCCCCCACTGTTGCCCCCCCCCCAAGCACCATGAATACAGAGCATCACTGCCCCAAACGGAGGGTTGTGGTATCGGCTGCAGAACCAAGGCCGCCTTCCCTCTAGTTTCTGCTGCTCGACACCCCCCAAAAAACTTCAGTTCTGAAATACATGAAGAAGTAAGAGGAGTGTTTTGAAGGATGCGCAGCGTGTCCTTGGCAGAGCAACTGTAGCCATCCCAAGCAGTAGGCTTTGATTAGAGGGGAAGAGTTCTGGGTGGATGTGGGTCAGTCTTCATGCTCCGGCGTCTTTCATCTTAACCGAGTAAGCTCTGCATAAAGCAGAAACTGGCTCCCTCTTTTGGCGCAGGTTAGAGCGGCCTCAACCCCCCTTTTCTGCCTTTCTTACAAGCGCCTCTTCTAACTCTCTGTGTGGTACACACGTGGCTTTTTAAAATGAGAAGTTCTCTTCCCCATGCCTGTGTCCCCCCCCCCCCCCAATAGCTGGAACTTTGCAAGCCACGAATCTCCCTCTCCTCCTCGATTAGCTCACCACACGAAGTCTAGCCTCTTGCCGTTTCACGTTTTAATCCCTTTAAGCCCCCCCCCCCCCGTCTAAATTTGCTGCCGCTCCCAATCCTCCCCGGTGGAATATAATCTGTGAATTGCATTAGTGTATATTTCCTTCCTCTTCCAGGGTGATTAAGGGATAAGTAAACCCCACCTAACCCCTTTCCCCTCATGGGCATGGCGCCAGTTCCTGCCCACCTTGCCCCCTTTGGCAGTCAAGTGGCTTACAGTTCCACGTTGTAAAAACGGAGAGGGGGGAGGTCAGATAAACTGTGTCTTCTTGGGCCAAATGAATCCACGCCCTTTCCTTAGTGGCTTAGGCAGGTAGTACAGAAATCACCGTCAGCAATAATGCCATCATTGCACTAGATTTTTGCATTTTTTTAATTGCACTAGGTTTTTTCATTAAGTCTGTGGTGAATCAAGGATTGCCATTACAAAGTTGCCTGCTAATTTTGAGCTTGTCATTCAGATAACGAACGAGAAAAATAAATGTTCACGCCAGTTTTAAAGATCCTTCAGCTACTTAATGGCAAAGATATAAGGTGTGTGAACCAACTAAAGGTGCTTTCTGCAAAGTTCCTTTTGGGTCAGCAAAAGCATCAAGCCACAATGGCCATTTGGCTGTAATATCAGGGTTTCTGCATTTTCATGTTTCCTCCTTTGCGGAACTCAAGATTTGCAGGGGTATATCTCGCTCCTTTCTTCATGGGGAATGCAAAGTTTGCGCGTGTGCCTCTGGGTGTTCTCAGCGCTTAAATCTGGAATGGTAATAATGAAATGCACGGTGGCTGACTGGCCTTTGTCCCAGTTGAAGAGACCGGAACGTGCGAACAGCTTTTCCTGGGGTTTGGCTCACCTCAGCAGCAGGCGAAACGGAACGTCGTGAGCGGGATGCAACCCAGAGGCTCCCGCAGTAACGCCGTGTTGAGAGTTGGGGTGTTGCCCTCGGGCTGGGATATGCCCAGCACAGATCTGGGTAACTGAATTGGAAAAGGCTGCAGTGGTGCCGATTGGCAAAAAGTGCTGCCTGAGGGAAGCGGACCTCTGGCCGTCCTGGAGTCTCGTGTAGCTGGGTGTAGGACGTGGGACAGCTCCCCTTGCCAACTCCCTGGAACAGTGGCCAATGGCTGTTGGTTTCAGAGCTGTGCTGAGCATATAAATAGCAGGGCCAGGCTGATGGCTTTGCCCTGCCGCCTCCCAATCAGCAGGGACTTAAAGGGGCAGCATCTGGACTTGGCCACTTTTTCGTGTTTTTTCATTCAGGAGCTTGGCAGAGAGGGAGGGGCCTCGAAGAGGCTGGGGGATTCTGGGCCTTGTCCGAGGTGTCGCTTGCAGGGTGTTCATCCTCCGGCCAGATTGGGAGGTTAGCCGCGGGGCAGAATCCTCTTGATCTCCGCACGATGCAAGACTTGTTGCCCGAGGCCCCTGGAGTTCGGGTCCTGAAGCAAATCAGTGGTGTGGGAGGAGGGTGCAAGATAAGATGCTGTGTGGCCAGCTCTGAGAGAACTTGTGACTGACCCAAGGTCACACCATCAGCTGCATGTGGAGGCATACGGAATTAAACCCAGTTCTCCAGAGTCCACGCTCTTAACCGGTACACCAAACTGGTGAAAGCCCAATCTGACCTGTGTGAGGTAGTGGTTGGACTAAGGCTTGCAGCACCAACTCAGCCATGGACCAGTCTGTCTCTCTCCTTGGCCAGTTTGGAGTAGTGGTTAGGAGCACGGACTCTAATCTGGGAGAAGTGGGTTTGATTCCCCACTCCTCCACATGCAGCCAGCTGGGTGACCTTGGGCAAGCCACAGTTCTCTCAGAGCTGTTCTCTCAAGAGCAGTCCTCGAGAGAGCTCTCTCAGCCCGAGCTAGCTCACAGTTTTTTAGCCTCCAGCTCACCGGTTTTTGTCTTCGCTCAGGAAGGAGGGCTCCAGAGCAAACTTAATTCATGCAGCAGCCAAATCGCTTGTCCACCACTTTAATGCCAGCAGCTCACAAAGTAGAATTTTTGCTCACAAGACCCCACAGCTTAGAGGGAGCATTGCTCACAGGGCGTCTGTTGTGGGGAGGGGAAGGGAAAGGAGATTGTAAGGTGCTCTGAGACTCCGAGCGAAGGCCAGGGTTTAAATCCAATCTCCTCGTCTTCTCCCTCTCCTCCTCTTCCTCCTCCTCTTCCTCCTTCTCTCTCACCACCCTGAGCTGAGGAAAGGAAAGGGCGGGATAAAAATGTTGTGGACCGCGGGATGCAATCTCTTGGGTCTTTCCCAGCTCCTTCTTCCTCCCCCCCACCCTTTAATCTGGGCAGGTTATTCCCAAAGGTGTTCAGTTGATGTCAATTCTAAATGGTCGGGGGTGAAACTGTTAAAACTGTGAATGATAATGCAGAGCCGTAAAGCCTTTTCCAGCAGTACCTAATTAAACCGGGTGCTTTTGTAGGCTGTGTACATGATGCCCACAGAAGGAGATGACTCGTCGAAAAGCGTTCCTTTAGCATTGCAGAGGGTGTTCTACGAGCTTCAGCATAGTGACAAACCTGTAGGAACTAAGAAGCTAACAAAATCTTTTGGGTAAGTGCTGGCAAGATGTCAGAACATCTCCTTCCCTCCCCATTCCCCCCCCCCCCCAAACGGCCTAGACCAGGGGTGGGCAAACTTGCTCAGCGTAAGAGCCACCTAGAACAGGGGTGGGCAAACTTGCTTAATGTAAGAGCCGCATAGAATAAACATCAGATGTTTGAGAGCCGCAAGACATGAACAAATATTACCTGCTTTTATTGGAAAATAAGCAAATTTGCTTTTTATTAACATTAAATGAGACTGCCAAAAACAATAACAAAAGGGGTAAAAGCAGGTATGATATTATATTTTATTGATATTGATTTTATTGATATTGATAATGATATTAATTTATCCAATGATATTTGTTTGCTGATGATATTTAGCTTCCCCAGCCGCCCTGCCGGGAGCCACATAATATATGTGAAAGAGCCGCATGCGGCTCCCGAGCCACAGTTTGCCCACCCCTGGCCTAGACAGTTCCCTAACACAAGTTTCTGGGACTCACCACACTCTCGCCCTTCAGATGCTTAGAAGAGCTGTCAGATGGAAGAGGGCAAAGACTCGTTCTCTGCTGCTCCAGAGCGGAACTTCATGGGCTTAAGTTACAGGAGGGTTAGCTTTGATAGAGCACTAGGGGAAACTTCCGGATAGGAAGAATAATTCAGCAGCTGTGCTGGCTTGAGGGGTCTGCACGTGCTCCCCCTCGCCAGAGGCTTTCAAGCAGAGACCTGTGGCCAGACACTCTCTAGCTTGGGATTCCCAGAGGGGTCGGACTGGCCGGTGGCCTCTAAGGGCACCTCCTGACACAAGCTTTTCCAAAACTACTTCTCATAAACCTATGGCCATTGAAGGGCTTGCATAGGTGAGAGTAAAACCCTGGCTCATCCCCCGTGGAGTACATGAAGGGTCACACATTCTCATGTTCGGCACACACTGTGCTTTGGCCACGCATGTGTGACTGTCGTGGTGGTACCCTGGTGTTGCTTTGACTGTGACAGACAACTTGGGGGAGACTGTTTTGGTCAACCCTTGAGCGGACAGATGCAAATCCTGGTTTTCCCATCTCGGGAAGGGTGGGGGGAAGTCTTGGATAGCCAGCGGGATTCTTAAGTATTTCTCATTCTGGGCTTTCACTCGGGCGGGGGGTGGGGGTGGGGGTGGGTTACGCCTCCTTCATTTCTACCTGCCCTCTTTTTGTGCAGAGGAGAGGAACAAATAGTTGTTTCAGATGACTTCATTCTGTTAAGTGGCAATTCTTGTTTCTTTGTTTCGCTTCAAGATGGGAGACTTTAGACAGCTTCATGCAACATGACGTTCAGGAACTCTGTCGGGTGGTACGTATTCTTGCCCGGCGTGCTCTTCGCTTGATCGGGACCGTGAGCCAGGTGACAGTTCCGCATTGCGTTCCCCCCGGGGTGCGATCCAGCAGGGAGCTGTTCCCGCGCGGCCCCATTCAAAGCCGGAGAGAGGCCCCCTGCTGGATTGCTCCACCCCTCTTCGCCGAAGCTCCGGGTTCAGTTTGCACCGGACCTCGGCTTCGGGACCTGCCTTGCTTGTCGGGACTTGGCCCCGGTGCGTTGCTGTTCATGTTCAGAGTCCCGTTGTTTCCGCACTGGGAAACAGCAGCCGGCTCTCCCTCCCTGGAGGTCACCAGACCGGGCTCCAGGTCCAGGGAAGCGGTGTCCAGCCAACAGAGCACCCCCCCCCAGCATTCTTCTGGAAAGTCGACGCCGTCGAAATAATAAGATGAGCCACGTAGGAAGTAATCCTCAGCAGGGGGAAAGCTCTTTAGCAACTGGAAAAATTGGAATATTAGTAGCTTTTCCTGTAAGTATTGAGTCTTTATATTAGGCAGTTGTTGAGAGGCTGGTCCACAGGATTTGAAACTTTCAACCTGAATTTGGGGGTGTCGGGGGGGAATTATTTTCTATTGACTCAAGAAAGCAAAAAAGTAGTTCAGTATGATCAGGGTCATCCAGGTGCTACAGGTAAGGAGGCGACTGACCTCACCTGTACATTGAAACGGAAGGGGGGTACGTGTGTCACACCGGGAACCTCCGAGCTCTCCAAAGGCGGGGGGGGGGGGGGCGGGCAGGATAGATCAACCTTCTGAATAAACACGTTCTTCTCAAGCACCTATCTCCCGTCTCCTTTCAGTTGCTCGATAACGTTGAAAATAAAATGAAAGGTACCTGCGTGGAAGGCACGATTCCTAAATTATTCCGAGGCAAGATGGTGGTAGGTGTCTGGGCTTGGAAGCATGGTGGGGGGGGGGAGTCACTTCTCCGTCGGTGCGCATTTCACCGTGCCGCCTGTTCTTTCTGTTTTGGCAGTCTTACATCCAATGCAAGCATGTAGACTATCGGTCTGAACGGATAGAGGATTATTACGATATCCAACTAAGTATAAAGGGAAAGAAAAACAGTAAGTTGACAGTTCCCCGTGCAGAGATTTATTTATTTATTATCATCATTATTATTATTTCCGATTTATACCCCGCCCTCCCCGCGAACGGGCTCAGGGCGGCTTACATGGGCACCCAGGCCAAAAGATACTACGTTAAAATGACTAAAAACCGTTAAAATAAATTCCTACGACTAACAACATTACAAGCAGCTTCCTGCAGCATATTATCAAAGCGGCGACTCAGTGATAGGTCTCCATATCTCCCCTGCCACCAGCCAGGGCCATTTCGGGCCGGTTGCATTATAGGCGGCATGTCTGATGGGTGGAATCGGCGGCGGCGGCTCCTATTCGAAGGCCTGGCGGAAGAGCTCCGTCTTGCAGGCCCTGTGGAACTGCACAAGATCCCGCAGGGCCCTGATCTCCTCTGGGAGCTCGTTCCACCAGATGGGAGCCGCCACCGAAAAGGCCCCGGCCCTCATTCTGGTGAGCCTGGCGGCCCTAAGGCCTGGAACCTCTAGACGATGGGTTGATGGCACGCGTCAGCAAAAGCCCTTGGCTTTCCCGAGAAGTTCAGTGCCTGCGATATTCGGTTGTAACGGCAAGCAGTGCCTTTGTATGGTTGCACAAAGCAGCACTCTCTGGAATTATCCCACACGCAAACACGCAAGTCAGGTTCGGGTTGGCCAGAGATACTGGGGACCCTTTCCCCTCTACCTGGGGTTTGGCTTGGTTGAATCCATCCATCCACTAGGTGCTCAGCTTTGAGGCCTGCTGGGGGATCTTGGGTCGGTTCCTTTCTCTCATCCCAGCTTGACCTCACAGGGTTGTTGTGAGGTTAAAATGGAGGAGCAGAGAGCTATACATGCATTGTCCTCAGCTCCTTGGAGAATGGGGGGGGGGGCAAAAACTTGGGTTTGTGCTGTGCATAGTTTCTGTTTGTGAGGTGGGAAATGCGACAGTGGCGCTTTCACGCATGTGATTCTGTGTCCCTTTGCAGCCTGATAACCGCATGCTGCGCACAGTCCCCCCTTCTGTAAGGACAAAGTCACTGTCTAATCCAAGCTGTATCACATTTATTTGAATTGTTTCCCCATCCCTGTATCTGTGCCGTGGAATGGAGATATTTATTTTACAATACAATGGGCACGATCGCATCCATCAAATAAATACAGTGTACCTCCTGGGTTAGGTATTAAAATTCTCCGTAGTAGTTAATGTGCGAACAGGTTCTCCTAATTGCGTTTGCAACCAGTACTCCCTCTAAGCCGTTGAGTCTTGTGAGCACAACTTCTGCTTTGTGAGCTCCTGGCGTTAAAGTTGTGAGCGAGCTATTTGGCTGCTGCATAAATGAGTTTGCTCTGGAGCCCTCCTCCCTGAGCTAAGACAAAAATGGGTGAGCCGGGGGGCTAAAAGACTGTGAGCTAGCTCACACTGACTCAGCTTAGAGGGAACACTGTTTGCGACACATATAGTTGAATAAGTCGGAAGACGTGCGGATGGCCCGAATCTTAGTATTGTCTGCCTGCGTTTCCTCTGTCGGGTTATTTTGTTTGCTTTTCAAACAGCACTGCAGTAGAAAGCACAGAGGACAATGGGGGTGGTGATGAGGTTTGCCAATCTCCTGGAATACAGCTGACCTCCAGCTTGACAGATCACTGTCCTGGAGAAAATGGCCGCTTTGGCGGGTGGTTTGTATGGCGTTCTACCCCGCCGAGGCCCCTCCCCGGGCTCAAACCCTCCCTGCAAATCTCCAGGGATTTCCCAACCTGCAGTTGGCAGCCCTAGTGGCGGCAGATGTCTAAAGATGGCTGCTTGTTGTTGTCGTCGTCTGACGCAGAGCTGAACTGGTGCAAACTTCTCTTTCCCGTCTCCCTTTCCCCCCAGTATTTGAGTCGTTCATTGACTACGTTGCGGTGGAACAACTGGACGGGGACAATAAGTACGACGCAGGGGAGCACGGCTTGCAGGTACGCTGGGCTCTCGCGCCCCTGGCCAGAGCTTAAGGGGGCAGTCCCCGAAGCCGATCACGTCCCTCATCCCCGGAAATCCGTTCCGGTGGGCCGTGCTGATTTCTGTCTTCCTTCCCTCGTGACGCAGGAAGCGGAGAAGGGTGTCAAGTTCCTAACGTTGCCTCCCGTGCTGCACCTACAACTCATGCGGTTCATGTACGACCCCCAGACTGACCAGAACATCAAGATCAATGACCGGTAAGAAGAGCTCGCGGCGCGTCGAGGGCCTAGACTAGGGGTGGCCAAACTCGCTTAACGTCAGAGCAGCACCAAATAACAGTGAGATGTCTGAGAGCCACAGGACATGGAACAAATACTACACACACGTTTTGATTGAAAAATAACGCACATCTGCTTTTTATTAACGTTAAATGAGACTGCCGAAAAATAAAAACGAAAGGGCTAAAAACAGATATTGATAATGATATTTATTTGTTTGCTAATTATATTTCTTTGTGTAAGAGAGAGAAAGAGAGAGAGAGGTGGAAAGAAAGAATGAAAGAGGTGGAAAGAAAGAGAGAGAGAGAAACAAAGAAAGCAAATAGATGGGGAGGGAGGAAGGAAGAGAGACAGAAAGAAAGGGCGAGGGTAAATAGATGGAGAGCCTGCTGGGAGCCGCCCAATATGTGTGAAAGAGCCGCATACGGCTCCCGAGCCATATTCCGGCCCTAGACCAAAATGTGGGGCCGTGTGAGGAAATGGCCAAGTCAGAACTGTAGCTTCTCGTGTGTTAATTTCTTTTTCAAGGGGGGTGACAGTTCTGAAGGAACAGATGTGTCCGACTGGATTTTGTAGTACGGTTAAGCGGAGCTGCTGCTGTCGTGTGGGAAGGAATATGGTGGTGTGCCACAGAACGAGTGTTGATTCAAGAGAGAGAGAGCGGTCACAGAATACTCGGACTGCAGTCCAGTGCTTAGCTCCACCTGAGCTGTTGGAGCCTGGAGCGGGCCCTCTGGTCTGCCCCAGCGCATGTCTTTCTGCCCTTTCTGCCTGGCGTCAGTGGCGTCCTCCTCTGGCTCCCCTCCTTCCCCAAACGGAGCCAAGGAGTTCAGTATCGCCCTGCGTCCCGTGTCTTGGCAGCAAGAACAGGGGCAACAGTATAGAAATGCCACTAGTGTACTATGTACTATGGAAGTATCAATGTTTTTAACTCAATTTCAGTAAGTTTAGGTGTAAATCCTTACTAGGAAATCCTTGCTTATATATTTTGAATTGTGGCGTGTGGATATCGGGAGATTTGATGTGTCGGGACGGTGCCGCTCTCTCTAACGGGGGGGGGGGGGGTGACTGTTGTTTTCTGTCCTTGCGGGGTTGATCTGTGGTGATTTTTTTCGGATTTGGATTGTGGCTGTATGTGGTGGGGGGGGGGGATTTTTGCCCCGATCACTCCCTGGTGTGATTATTTCTTGTGGCGGTAGGCAGCGTTCCCTCTAAGCTGAGTTCGCGTGAGCTAGCTCACCGTTTTTTAGCCTCTGGCTCGCAGATTTTTGACTCAGTTCAGGGAGGAGGGCAGCAGAGCAAACTGATTTACGCAGGAGCAAAATGGCTCGCTCACAACTTCAATGCCAGTAGCTCGCAAAGTGGGATTTTTGCTCACAAGACTCCGCAGCTCACAATGCTCCCTTTGAGCATTGGTGGCAAGTGGTGTGATTTTTTTGTAATAAATCTTCAAAAAAGAAAATTGAAGCAAAAGCTGGGGCTGAAGTCAGAAGCTGGTGGGCAAAGCTAGAGCCATTGCTGGGGAACTTTTCTGTGCCATCCTGGGCGACCCCTGGTAGTGAATGCAAGTTCACTTGCTGTTGGCCCTCCTTTGAACTCGTCTTTCAAATAAGCCCTCTCCGATTGGGCACCAAAGTCCCAAGGTTTGCAAAGACAGGCAGGAGGCATGGGGAAGCCCTTACTTTCTACGTCTGTGCGCGCAGAAGCAGCAGGTCCTTCCCAGAAGCGGGGCTCACAACTCAGCTGACGAGGTGCTGGGACTAACGAAAGCCATGCGTTCAAGAACATTGTTCTACAGGAAGCTTATTCTACATCGCATGGTGTAGTAGTTAAGTGCATGGACTCTAATCTGGGAGAACTGAGTTTGATTCCCCACTCCTCCACGTGCAGCTGCTGGTGTGCCTTTGGGTCAGTCACAAGTTTTCTCAGAGCTGTTCTCTCAAGGGCAGTTCCCAAAAGAGCTCTCTCAGCCCCACCTGCCTCACAGAGGGTGTCTGTTATGGGGAGGGGAAGGGAGAGGGGATTGTAAACTGCTCTGAGACTCCGAGTGAAGGGCGGGGTATAAATCCAATCTGTTATTATTATTGTTGTTGTTATTATTAGGGTTGGGTCCCTCAGATCGACTCTTCAAATGCTGGTGCTTTCCTCCAGTGACTGTCTCATAACGGTGGAGGAAAGCCCTGCCACTAGCAAGAACGGATCTCTCAGGATCCCAATCCCCCCGCCCCCTGCTCTTGTTCAGGACTAACCAGCTTCCTCTTGCACCAGCAGTAACGGCGCACAACTCTCCCTCTCCCTTCAAACCCAGGTTTGAGTTCCCAGATCAGCTGCCTCTTGATGAATTCTTACAAAAAACCGACCCGAAAGACGCGGCCAACTACATTCTTCACGCAGTGCTAGTACACAGCGGAGACAACCACGGCGGTCATTATGTTGTTTACTTGAATCCGAAAGGCGATGGGAAAGTGAGTACTGCCGGAGAGCCGGCCCACCCTGCCCGCAGCTCATCCCCCGTGTTGTTTGGCCTTCTTCCTTTTGAAAAGCTTGCCCTGCAGATCAAGTGGTTCTGGAACCTGGGCCCAGCCTTGACTGCAGGAGGCTAGACTCATCTGGATAGCGCCCGGGCTTCCCAGGTGGGGAGAAGCTGCCGGAATCCGTTCTTCTTAAAAAATCTCTTTGGCCAAGATCTCTGACCAGGGGGGATTGCTTCCCTTGTTCCTCTTTGGTTGCTGGTCCAGAGGGTTTGGCAGCGGGAGTTGCCACCCCAAGGGAAAAACCAAAAAGCACCTGTGCATTTACGGAATTCCACTGGCAACCTTTAGATCCTAGCCCTTGATGGAACACTTCTCCCTTCCTAGTTATTTTCTGATATCTCCGTGTATTCATGGTGTACAGCTGTCATGGTGCAGTGGTTAAGAGTGGCGGACTCTGATCTGGGAAACCAGGTTTGATTCCCCGCTCTTCCTCCACACGAAGCCTGCTGGGTGACCTGGGGCCAGCCCCAGTTCCCTCAGAGCTCTCTCAGCCCCACCTACCTCACAAGGTGCCTGTTGTGGGGAGAGGAAGGGGAGGCGATTGTAAGCTGCTTTGAGACTCCTTCAGGTAGAGAAAAGCGGGCTATAAAAACCAACTCTTCTTCTTCTTCATGATTTAATTCGCAGTGACCTTTGCTGAATTTGTACCTGCTTAGAAATTTGCCTGTGTAATTTTGGACCTTTCGCGTTTAAAATCAAGCAAATGGGGGGGGGGGGTGTCCCCTACCTCCTTGTGCCTTTCTGCCAAAGCAGTAGGGAAGGGGTCCTTACATATGTGCACACCAGCTCGAGTAATTGGTCCAGTCTTTCAAACTACATTTTGCCACTGGTAGGTTCTGCATCTTTTGAACAAGGTCAGTCATGAGAGCCCCAAAATACTGGTGTGTGACAGTGCCAGAATGGAATCTTCTGGTCCTCACAGTTGCTGAGGACAGGGGGGTGGGGGGTGGGCGGGCAGGGAGTCTCACCCTAATGTTCTGGGGAAAAGATACCTACGTGGAACTTCCTCCTAAAAATTTGTGTGAAATTTCAGTCTGTCTCTAAAGCCTATTTCAGTGTTGACTCGAGCTCTGTCAGAGACTGGCGCACTCTTCCCTCTGCAGTGGTGTAAATTCGACGACGACGTGGTGTCCCGATGTACAAAAGAAGAAGCTATCGAACATAACTACGGAGGCCACGACGACGACTTGTCTGTACGGCACTGTACGAATGCCTACATGTTGGTTTACATCAGGGAGTCCAAATTAAGTACGTATCCCTCCGCTCGGTCCCCTGCAGCTGCAGGGGTTCCTCTCGCAAAACACAACACAGACTTCTGTCACAAGCTCCAGAGCCGAGCAGGAACAGCTTTGCCATTCTAACTGACCGCTGTTTTGTGTGTGGACTTGAATTGTGAAGCTGGGGGGGCGGGCGATGGGCCTGAGAGGTGTCAGTGCAAATGCAGCAGGTTTGAAAGAGCTGAAACACACGCAAGAGCTGTGGCACTGAACGGTAGGGAACTGACAGTTTGCCACCACTGCCAGAGTTTCAGCAGTATTTAGAAACACGATTTAAAAAGAGCGAAGTCCAAGAGCTCCATTGAAGGGGGCCCGCACATTCTTGCATGTCCAAAGTCCAGTGTGATCTTCAGAAGTGATGGCCGGTCCAGGTTCCGCGGCATCCTTTTTCTATCAGCGGTAGGATCTGGTTTAGCTGATGCAGTTTGTAGTCTCCCTGTAATGATTTCATGCTTTGGTGTGTGCGTGTGTGTGTGTTTCTTTAAATGTTTAGTTTGACTGCAGTAATGTAAGAAGAGTGATAGAGGGAGAGGAGTGTGATGTGATTGACTGACGAGAGAGAATGTTGGAGGCGGGGTGTCTCGGAGGGGATTCTGTGTGTTTTAGAGAGAGGAGGAAAGAGGAATTTTGATTTCCTATGTGGCAGAAGAAGCAGTTGGAGTCTATCCTGTGTTTAGCCTGTGTGGCTAAGACAAACCGTTTAGCCTGTGTGGCTAAGAGAGGCAGACTTTAGCCTGCGTGGCTAAGGCTGTCGGAGTGGAGTTTCGGTGTTCTGAGAGACATTGTGTGACGCCCCAGCTTTATCAGTCACATTTATAAGTTCCTTTCTTCAACAACCGTTCCAAATACCTAGAAACGTATTCTGTTCTTTTATAAATAAATCATTATTTACTTAAACTTACCCCAGCAGAGAACAGTCCTTCCCCAGGGCCGCATAGTCCTCCGAAGTGCCCGGACACACAGGCTCGTTCTACCATAACAGAGAAATTTTGGAATCTTTCATTCCTGGTGGCAGCAGTAATCCACCAAGTTTACGTGAGCCTAGTGTGTTTTAAAGGAACAGCAGTCTCCCCAATAGGAGGGACGTCGCACTCCCACTCAGTACTTTTGAGCAGCAGCAGAGGCCTAGGAAGCGAGGCGCCGTTTCTTCGTTACCGATGCCACCGTCCTTCCCTCTTTCTCCTCCCAGGTGAAGTTCTGCAGCCAGTCACAGACCACGATATTCCTCAGCAGTTAGTCGAGAGGTTGCAGGAAGAGAAGAGGATAGAGGCCCAGAAGAGGAAGGAGAGGCAAGAAGCCCACCTCTACATGCAAGTGCAGGTCAGGCTGCGACAGAGTGCCGCCCTCTGACCCTCCGGGTTTTGTGTCCTTTTGCGTGTCTCCCTCCCCCCAAAGTATAGAAACCTGGGGCTCCACTAAAAGCTGGAGATGATCACTTGGTGCCCGGTAGTGGCCAGGGCAATCCCGTTAGCGTACGGGGCAGGCCCCGCCACCCTTCCATTGCCGCCCCACACAGCTACCCTGTTCTCGGAACTGTTTTCTTGACGATGGCAGCGCTTGGCACTTGGTCGGAAGTATCAGATAATGGCACGAAACACACCTTCTCCGCCCTAACTTCATGGCTGTCCCCTTAAGGGGAGGCCAGGGTTTCCGGCTTTCCAGAGAAAACTTTACACTTAAAAACGAACAGCAGCAGATTTGAACAGAGCAACAGCCGGTCGGTTTCCAAAAGCCCCACCGGACCACAGCGTCAGCCAGTGAGCTGGCGCTCCCCAAAATCGGCTTCAGCAGCTGGCTGGCCATTAATGGGAGAAGGCGCTGCCCCCCGGGTTTCCCCCCGCAACAGTGTGTCCCTCTAAGCTGAGTTAGCGTGAGCTAGCTTGCAGTTTTTTTAGCCCCCGGCTCACAGATTTTTGTCTTAGCTCAGAAAAGACGGCTCCAGAGCGAACCAGTTTGTGCACTAGCCAAATTGCTCGCTCACAACTTTTAATGCCAGCAGCTCGCAAAGTAGGATTTTTGCTCACAAGACTCCAGAGCTTAGAGGGTGCGTTGCTAGTGGGACGCCTGTGGAAGGGGGCAGGACCGTTTCACAGAACGTCTTGTGCGGTTTCTAGATCGTAACCGAGGACCAGTTTTGCGGCCACCAAGGGAACGACATGTACGACGAAGAGAAAGTGAAATACACGGTGTTCAAGGTGCTGAAGAACTCGACGCTGGCAGAATTCGTTCAAAACCTTTCTCAGACCATGGTACGTCAGCCTTCGGGAAGCTCCGATGGTTTCTGATGGAGATGCCCGGCCTTCTCCAGATTAAAGTGTGTGTGTGGGGGGGGGGGTGTTGTTCAGTTGTGCCGTAACGTCTGGCTGATTTCCCCTCAATGTTGTTTTCCTTTGCAGGGCTTTCCTCAAGACCAGATTCGGTTGTGGCCGATGCAGGCCCGAAGCAACGGGACGAAACGGCCAGCCATGTTAGATAACGAAGCAGATGGCAATAAAACTGTAAATACCGGGGAGGGGGCCGCACAGATTTTTAAGTTATAACGTGACGCTTGTGCATTCTGCGGAGAATAGGGTTGCCATCTCTGGGTGGGCGAACACCTGGAGACTTGGGGGGGGGGTGGAGTCTAGAAAGGGTGGGGTTTGGGTAGGGGAAGGGACCTCAACGGGGTATCATGCCATAGAGCCCATCCTCCAAAGCCATCATTTTCTCTAGGGGAACCGTTCTTGGTCGCCTGGAGATCCTCCGAGATAGTGGGAGATCTCCAGGTGGCACCTGGAGGTGGGCAGCCCTCCTGTGGAATGTGAGGTGTTTCGTTGTAGTGGTTCATGTGGGCAGCCCCTTCCTGTGCCCGCCAAAGCATGATTTGTTGCGCAGGGTTCAGCCGTGGCGGGAGGGTCAAAGGCGCGGGGGGGGGGGATGTGTGGCAGCCAGCAGCTGTTTTCCTGGAAGTCCCGGTTGCGTCAAGTCTTGGAACGGGCTTTCGATTTTAATTTCAGGAGCCCTCCGAATAGAAGTAACCAGGAGTAAGGGAGAAGTTTGAGTTTGTGCCACTCAAACTCTTTTATATGCCGAATGCCGCTAACTTAGAACTACGTGAGGAATAGAGGGGTATCCAGGGCATGGTTGTGGCTTTTATTTCCTTGTCAGCGAGGCGGGTCGACCAGCTTTAGTGCAGTGGTCAGGTGCAGTGGTTAGGAGTGCGGACTCTAATCTGGGAGAACCAGGTTTGACCCCCCCAATCCTCCTCCACAGGCAGCCGGCTGGGTGACCTTTGATCAGTCACAAGTTCTCTCAGAGCTGTTTTCTCAGGAGCAGTCCTCGACAGAGCTCTCTCAGCCCCACCTACCTCACAGGGCGTCTGTTGTGGGGAGGGGAAGGGAAAGGAGAGTGGCAGCCATTCTGAGACTATTGAGTGAAGGGCAGGGTATAAATCCAACATAGCTGTTGTTAACCTCTGATATCTTCTCTCTCTTCCTTAACTGCGCAGATGATTGAGCTCAGCGACAATGAAAATCCATGGACAATATTCCTGGAAACAGTAGACCCAGAGATGGCTGCTACAGGGGCGACGTTACCCAAGTTCGACAAAGACCGTGAGTGTCCTGGGGTCCTTGAGACACCGTCTAGGCCAGCACTGGGCTCTGTGCAGAAGTTCCAAAGCTGGAGCGATCCTGACACACAGCTTGGCCGGACTCTGCTTGAAAACCCCTGGTTGGTGGAAGTCGGCTCCACTTCCAAACTTCTCTCGCCTTAGGAAGTTTTCTCCTGAAGTAGTTTGACTGAGGGCTGTGGGACCGCCTCTTCCGGTGTGTCCCACAAAGAGCCTGGCGCCCACAAGATCGGAACCTATTAGCCATAAGAATGTAAGAGAAGCCAATGTTGGATCAGGCCAACGGGCCCATCCAGTCCAACACTCTCACACAGCAGCCAAAAATACCAGGGGCCCTCAGGAGGTCCAGCAGTGGGGCCAGGATGCTAGAAGCCCTCCCACTGTTGCCCCCCCCCCCCCAGAATATAGTGCATCGCTTGTCCCAGACCGAGAGTTCCTATCTGTACCTTGTGGCTCATAGCCACTGATGGACCTCTGCTCTTAAGAACATCAGAGAAGCCAATGTTGGATCAGGCCAATGGCCCATCCTGTCCAACGCTCTGTTACACAGTGGCCAAAAACACCAGGTGCTATCAGGAGGTCCAGCAGTGGGGGCAGGACACTAGGAGCCCTTAGAAGAGTTCCTATCTGTACCTTGTGGCTAATAGCCCCTGATGGACCTCTGCTCTTAAGAACATACAAGAAGCCAATGCTGGATCAGGCCAATGGCCCATCCAGTCCAACGCTCTGTTGCACAATGGCCAAAAACACCAGGTGTCCTCAGGAGGTCCAGCAGTGGGGCCAGGACCCGTTCCTGGCCCAAAAGATGTCCAGCTTTTCTCGACCAGAGCCAGGGCCTTTTCGACCCTGGCTCCTGCCTGGTGGAACTCTCCACCTAGAGACCTCCACGCCCTGCAGGACCTAACAAGACAGAGATGTTCCGCCAGGCCTATGGTTGAGGACAGCAAGGGTTTTCGATCGTGTCTGTCCCGTGGCCCTCCCCATGGAGGAAGAGTGACCCCACTGAACGCCATCAAAGATAGATTCGTCAGTGGTTTTGTTCTGACTTGTTCTTGACTGCGTTAGCTATATAACGGGCGCGTCGGAACACTTTCCGTCTTCGTCTCCACAGGAGCAGTCTTCCTTGAGCTCCAAAGGAGGCCGCCTTCCGCTGTAAGCAAACCTGTATTCTTTCCCCTTTTTGTTTCTAAATCTGCAGACGATGTAATGTTGTTCCTGAAGATGTACGATCCAAAGACGCGGAGTTTGAACTACTGCGGACATATCTACACGCCGATATCCTGTAAAATACGTGAGTCGTGGAACGACACTGCCACGCCTGTGGTGTCTGCTGTTACAAATAAGACACATTTGTGGTGCAGTTTGCCTGCCTACCTGGGGGACCACCTTTCCCCGTATGTTCCCCAGAGAGCACTGAGGTCAGGGTCGCAAAATCGCCTGACTCTTCCCGGTCCGAAAGACGCCAAATTGGCTGTCACCAGAGCTAGGGCCTTCTCAGTGGCAGCTCCATACTGGTGGAGTGAGCTCCCGGAAGACATCAGGGCCCTGTGGGACCTTCTACAGTTCCGCAGGGCCTGTAAAACGGAGCTCTTCCACCAGGCCTTCGGTTAGGAACTGCCGCTGATGAACGAAGCTATTTATATCTGAACCACCATGGCCCGCGTATTACTGGTCGTAATTTTAACCTGTTGTATGCCGCCTTGAGCCTGTTTGCAGGCAAGGGGGGATAAAAATCAAAATAAACAAACAGATCTTAGGAGCATCCCTAGGTTTACTTTAGCTCTTGCCAGCAGTGGTTGCCGAACATGCTGGACCTTTGTCAGTGGAGGCAGGAAGAATCGGCATTTGAGAGGCCAGAGGGTGAAAATGCAGTCCTGCTCCCACTCCCGCTTTCTAAATCCCAGTTTAAACATAGAATCATAGAGTTGGATCTCCAGGGTCATCAACCCCCTGCACAATGCAGGAAATTCACAAATAGCTCCCCCTCCACACCCCCAGTGACCCTTGTTCCACGCCCAGAAGACGACCAATAACTTCCAGGATCCCCAGCCAAACTGGCCTGGAGGAAAATGGCTTCCTGACCCCGAAGTGGCGAACAGCATTTCCCTGAGCGTATAAGAAAGGGCCATGAGAACTAAGCACTGAGGCAACCCTTCCTGCCCTCCCTCCGATCTGCCAAAGTTCACAGAATCCGCATTGCTGTCAGACGGCCATCTTGCCTCTGTCTGAAAACCTCACAAGAAGGAGAGCCCGCCATCTCCCGAGGAAGCCTGTTCTGCTGAGGAGCCGCTCTGGCTGTCAGGAAATTCTTCCTAAGGTTTAGCCGAAAACTCTTCTGACACAGAAACACACTCACTCTGGGCTCAGGTGGTTGCTTTCAGTTTGTGTTTTTGTTTCATTTTGTCTTCCATAAAAGAATCCAAAAACTGCGGAAACCTTGACGCTCATGGGTGAAATAGGAGTGTGTTTTGGAAAGCAAGCTAAAGCATTAACCACGCCCCTTTCTTTCTCTTTCCAAAGGTGACTTGCTGCCGGTTATGTGTGAGAGAGCAGGATTTCCCCAAGAATCTAATCTTATCCTCTATGAGGTTTGGATCGTCTCTTCTTTCTCAAACAAAACCTAGAATAGTTTTCCTGATGGCCGGTGGGGTTGAGTGATGGCCGCTAAAGAAAGGGCATTCCAAAACCCTGTTACCACTTAAGTATACAGAGGGGAACCTCTGATTCGTATCATTTGGAATTTAGATTCCTGCACAGGTGTGTTTTTCTTTTGCTGTCTGAAGGATGGGAAATGCATTTCTGAGAAATTGGCTGCCCCAGAAGGAACGATTACTCTCTCTTTCTCAGAACTGTCTGTCACAACAAGAGATGTAATGGGTGCAATGCTATTCCTGTCATGGACAGCAGTGGGGGAAACCCTCTTGGCATTCAGCGTACCACCCAAACTGAGGGCACCGTGTTGAAACAGGATATCAAAACGACTTCCAGTTCCCCCAAAACTTGCTTTCTGTTCTGAGTTTGTTCTTTTAATGTTTATTTCTGTGAATAGAAAAACGGCTCTAACTTCAGCAAAACCTTTGGATGCGACTTGTTTGTGTGTGCAGTGAGATCCGTTCCACCCCAGAATTCTGCGGGATGGGGGCAGATTTCCTTTAAATAGCCATGTGCCTGGTAAAATAAATAAAAAGGGCAGATCCCAGCTAGGGCTTCCTTCCATCAGATCCTAGCATATGCCATTGTATACAAGGATGAACTTTTCGCTCCCAGAGACTCTTACAGAGTATCTTTGCATCCAGCCCTGTGCGGGTGTTGTGTTTTTTGAAGGGGGAGATGGTAGACAAGCAGAATCTTTCAGTAATTGTAGCAGGAGACAGATTTGAGTCCAGGGACACCTTAGAGACCAGCAAGCATTTCAGGGTCTAAGCTTTCAAGAGCCAGTTTGGTGCAGTGGTTAAGAGCGCGGACTCTAATCTGGAAGCACCGGGTTTGATTCCCCACTCCTCTGCAAGCAGCCAGCTGGGTGACCTTGGGTCAGTCACAAGTTCTTTCAGAGCTGTTCTCTCAAGAGCAGTCCTCGGCAGAGCTCTCTCAGCCCCGCCTACCTCCCAGGGTGTCTGTTGTGGGGAGGGGAAACGGAAAGGAGATCGTAAGTCGCTCTGAGACTCCTTCAAGTAGTGAAGGACGGGGTATAAATCCCATCTCTTCTTCTAAGCTCCCTTCATCAGACTTGAGGGCTTGTACCCTGAATATCTTGTTGGTCCCTGAGGTGTGACTGGATTCAAATCTAACTGGTCTGCTGCAGACCCATATGGCTGCTTTCTGAAACTTATCTGCATGTAGCAGGAAAGGCAGTGAAAGAACACTGCAGTGGGGTGAATCAGTTCGTAGATCGACCTCTCTTATCTGTATTCTCAGCCCTCCAGCACAGTGAAGCTGGCTTCCTCAGGCACAGAGAGGTTCTGGCCTAGAGCAGCCAAAGGCATTTGTTGGTCTTTATGATAACTTCAGGACTCTTTCCCATCTATTGTTGGGGGGGGGGGGGGCTATGGGTTGGTTGTGGGGGGGGATTTCACTGCAGTGGGTTAGCTTGGCTACTGCTGCAGTAGCCCTTGTAGGGACTGCACGTTACTGGCGCAGAAAGGGAATAAAGCCCGCTTTTGGACTGGAAAAGGCGTCAATTCGTGCTTGAACAGGAGGGGGGTCTCTGATCTGTCGCCCCCTCCCCTTCTGCCTCAGGAAGTTAAACCGAACTTAACGGAGAGAATTCAGGACTACGACGTATCCCTCGACAAAGCTCTCGATGAACTCATGGACGGCGACATCATCGTGTTTCAGAAGTAGGTATCGGCAGCGGCTCCGCCACCGTGGCCGTCACCTAAACTCTGGGGAGCTTTTAAACCTTGGCTTGGGAGTCTCTGCTTTTTCTGCTTTTTGAAGCTGACGTTGACTCCGCTGTTGGATAAACTGGTTGTGGGTTTAAACCACGTAGAAAGGGGTTGTTGACTCGAGCTGTTCTGAGCTCCTGTAAGCTCCCAGCGCACATGAGGTATTGTCCTTGTATCGGAAATGTCCCTTGCGAGGAAGTTAACCGTGCCCACTCAGCTGCCTTGGATTATTTCGAACGGGCGTACAAAAGGCAGCCTTCCTGCCCCTGCAGCCCCTCTTGCCTGCCAAGTTTGGCATAAAACGGCGGCGGGCTTGTCTCGTCTCCCACAGGGATGACCCCGAGAACGACAACAGTGAACTTCCCACCGCAAAAGAGTACTTCCGAGACCTGTACCACCGAGTCGACGTCATCTTCTGTGACAAGACCATCCCCAACGACCCCGGCTTCGTGGTCACGTTGTCCAACAGAATGAATTATTTCCAGGTACCGCCTCCCCTTGCATTCCCGACTGGGTGCGAAAACAAACACTTGCCGTCAGATTGGCAAATGCCTCTGGAAGTCTGGGAAAGGGGTTGAAAGAGATACCTTGGCTCCAAGCGGGCCAGCCAGCCCGTGTTTCCCAAATGTTGCTTGGCATCTTTCCAGTCCAATCCGTGTGTACTCCGTGTGTCCTTCTCAGGGTAGAGTGGTGGGTTCTGTTTCCTTTAGAAAAATAGTATCGTTCTTGTATTCCTATAAAACAGGATTGTGTTGACCATCTTCCCCCCTCTGAAGAAATTTTCAGGGCTGGGGGGGGGGAGTGGAATTCGCCCACTTTTCACCATTCTATCGTTCCGTTCTCAGTTTCTGCGAGATTTCTAAACACTTCCGATTTAGATAAGTTTCTATCTATTGTTTGGGCCTGCGTACACATGCATTCTGCGACTTCTTGGCATCCGGCTCTCAGCTCTCCATTAACTCGATTCTGTGCTAGTTTTCTATTTCGGGAGGATATTTCGTGTTGGGGGGGGGGGGCTATTCAAAAGTGGCATCGCCCATCCGCAGGCTGAAACAGTGTCGAACGCTCATTTTCCTAAACGTGTAGTGACTCGGCTTCATGCTTATTTCAAATTGGTGCGGTCTTCCTCGATGATATGATGGGAGGTCCCTCGTTACGTAGCGAAAAGATGTTTGGGTGCTTTGAGAGCGGTCCCCGTCATGACATCATTTGGAATGCCTTGACATACTGGGCTTTTCCCAAAGTGAGCGGCGCCACGCCGAAGAATCCTGATAGCCGAACCGCTTATTATTACCGCAAAACTGGGTTTTTGTTCTGAGTTCTTTCTTTTAAAAAAAATTTAGGTTGCAAAGACAGTCGCCCAGAGGCTTAACACAGACCCAATGCTACTGCAGTTCTTCAAGTCTCAAGGGTAAGAGGGAGTCATCTAAACAAACCTCCTTTTAGAGTCCAAAGTGAATCGAGTCTCTCCTTGGCAAAGACATGGCGGTGGGGCTGGAGATGGCTTGCTCATACCCTGAATGAGTTCTGCCATGCTAGAAGTTATCTGCACTGACAATATGAGACCCCTGATCCGGGGGGAGGGGGGCTAGTTTCTGGGTTTCGTAGAGCTCGGCCTTGGGGCACCCCACCCCAAGTCACGAGATTCTAGAAGCTGTTGGCAGACTGGTATGGTTAGTTGGTGCCCAGCTTGAAAGGACTCGGGTGGCTCAAGAGCACAATGAGGCAAGCTCATAGCCATGCACAAAGTCAGCAGTTAATTGGTGCCGTTTTCGAGCATGAACTGGAGCTCTGGGATCTCCTGTAAGGCAGAGGGCCAAATCTGAGGGAGTCTGCCCAGAACTCTGCTTACCAACCATCTCCTTCTGCTCAACAGCATCCCGCTCTGGCAAAAGGTAAAGCGTCCTTCGGTAGCCGTGGGCGTATCAAGTGTCCCCTGGCTTTTTTGTTTTGTTTTAATGCTTTGAGAGTGGCGTGGCGTGCCGCCCCCTCCTAGCTGCCCCAACTCCTCTCCCCCCCCCCCCCCCCCACTGCAGGAAGGGATGTGGAAGGATAATGGGACGTTGTAGGCCTCCTGTCTAGACAGTCTTGCGGATTGCGAGAGCGCTGGATCAAGTCTGCATTTGAAACGTTTAGAGTGAGCTTTCTGTCCTGTTTTTCTTGTCCAGTTATAGAGATGGCCCAGGTAATCCTCTTAGACATAATTATGACGGAACTTTAAGAGATCTTCTGCAATTCTTCAAGCCTAGACAACCTAAGAAACTTTACTATCAGCAGGTAGGATTCTTTTGTCTTCGTATAGGTAGGAGGAGTCTTTAGTTCGTCAGCAGAAGGACTAAACAGTGTTGCGTGTGTGTGTGTTTTTCTTCGTTCCTCTAGCTCAAAATGAAAATCACAGACTTCGAGAACAGGAGAAGTTTTAAGTGCATATGGCTAAACAGTCTATTTAGGGAAGAGGTAAGTCCATTTCGTTCCTTCGGTTTTTTAAAAAAACTTTGGATCAGAGTGAGACCCAGCAAAAAAGTAGCTCTCTTCAGTTAGAAGTGTTAATGGACGAAAGCAGAATCGCAGATTAAGATTTGGCCCACCGTTTTTTGTTGAGGCAGCTCCCCTGCCGGAGTGTTTGCCAGCCCCAGAACCCAAATCCTGACTTCTCTCGCCCAGTACAAAACCTAACGCCTTTTACTTCCAAGACAAATGGGTTTTTCATATTATTACCCGTCATTACAAAATGAACATTTCTGCTTGACAGCTCTCCAAGTAATTGCATAATGGCATTTGGTTCTGTCTTTTAGGTGTGTCGGGGCTGTTTTTTGAGAAATGTATGAAACAGCAGGGTTTTAAAGAGATTAGTCCTCTTTTTATATGGGTAGCATCTTTCAAGGGTTTGAGCAGGGCCCTAGCCAGGATCTTGTGGCTTGTGGGGCTAATATTTTTCTGGTGGGGCTGAAGTTCTCAGTGCAGAAAGGAAAGCCATTTCGCCAATAGAAAGCTGTTACCAGGACAGATCTCTAAATCGCAAGCTGTCAGCCACTCGAGATGACAGTTCTCAGCTGCTGCAAGTTAATCACTTCTGCCAGCCGAAGCAACCATTCTGATAGCAAGCTGGCAGGTGGGGGGTGATGACTTCTATAGTCAAGAAAGCTAACACTTAGGTAGAAAAAAACTCTCTTAAAGGAGACTAGTTTCTTGACACAGAGTTCGAAAGGATCCTAGAGGCCAACCCCCTTGCTCAGTGCAGGAATTAAACTACAGCGCCCCAACTCTGCTTAAAGGAGCACACGCCCAAAGATGTTTAAAAATGATAGAAAAAAGCATTTGCAGGAGATATTCTTGTGAGGCTGTGTCTGTAAGAAAGGGGGCAGAGCCCCCCAAAGCCCCACCGGTAGCCCCGGGCCTGGATTTGAGTCCTGTAACACCTTGGAGACCAAAAAGATTTTGGGGCGGTATGAGTTTTCGAAAGTCGTAGCTCCGTTCGTCAGGTATGTCAGAGCGTTGGCTCTCGAAAGCTCGTACCCCCAAAAAATCTTTCTGGTCTCTAAAGGTGGTGCTGTTCTACAGTGGACCGACGTGGCTGCCCTCTGAAACTGTCTCTCAGGGAAGCCCCACTGACAATTTGCAGCTGGAAAGTTTTAGCCTTGGAGTATATTGGCCAGCCAAATGAGGATTAACAATATCTAGGAGCCACCGCCTGTCCCACGTGCTTGTGTGTTTCTCTTTGCGTATCACTGGCTTGTTTTCTCCCTCCGCCCTCGTCTAGGAGATAACACTGTATCCGGACAAGCACGGCTGCGTACGGGACTTACTAGAGGAATGTAAAAAAGCGGTAGAACTCTCTGAGAGGGGGTCGGGAAAACTAAGGCAAGTGTTTTCCGTGTTTCTCCAAATTGAAAATTACTGTAGATTCGCCTCTGAAAAGGGGGGGGGGGTGTCACCCAAGACGGAAGCTTACACAAGAGTGAAAACGGTTAGTCTTTAAGGAGGTGGCCCGGGGAGGGGGGGGAGGTAGAGCAAGTCCAAGGCTCTTCTCTGGCCCATTCATACCACGGGCCGTGGACTGCTGTTGTGTCACAGTGAGCTTTGCTGAGAAGGCTCCCAATCAGTGTCCCCTCTAAGCTGAGTGAGTGTGAGCTAGCTCACAGTTTTTTAGCCTCCGGCTCACAGATTTTTGTCTCCGCTCAGGAAGGAGGGCTCCAGAGCCAACTAATTTCTGCAGCGGCCAAATCGCTCGCTCACAGCTTTAACGCCAGGAGCTCACAAAGAAAAATTCTTGCTCACAAGACTCCACAGCTTAGAGGGAGCATTGCAATGTTCCACAGTGGGAAGCGCCATCAGTTCGCAGCTGATTGACGGCGACCCCATGGGGTTTCCCAGGCAAGAGGCGTTCAGAGTTCGTTTGCCACTGCCTGCCTCCGTGTCACAGCCCCGGTCTTCCTCGGAGGTCTCCCATCCGGGAACTACCCAGGGCCGGCCCTGCTTTCACTCCCAAGATCTGACGAGATCGGGCCAGCCTGGGCCTTCCAGCTCAGGGCCCGAGATGTATATCCTTTGTTAGACGCTGCGTACCGCCCACTGTGATATTTTTCCTCTGTACATCCTGTCAAAGGGGAAGGGAGTGGTTACAAGAGCACTATCGCACGGGTTGTGAGGGCTCCATTGTCGGCGGCATCATCATCATTATTATTTTCAATTTATACCCTGCCCTATCCCAGCAATGGGCTTAGGGCGGCTTACAGCATACAATCCATAAAACCGTAGCAGCAATAAAACAGTTGATAGTCAGTTATCATCAAACCCCGTGTCTCATGTCAGGTGAATACGGGTTTTCCAGTGCCCCACAGTATTATCTGACAGCAGGCCCTGGGAAAGGGGCCATAGACAGGGGAGGACAGAACGGTTGAACGTCCGCCACCACAACCGAGAGCCTCTCTCTGAGCGACGCCATGTATGCTTTGAGCACACTGACTTTTTTTTCTCCTCTTTCTCCCTTGCAAAGGCTGCTAGAAATTGTAAGTTACAAAATAATCGGTGTCCATCAGGAAGACGAATTGTTAGAGTGTTTATCACCAGCAACCAGTCGGACGTTTCGAATAGAGGTAAGCGCAGCTCGGCGTTCTGTGGCTTTTTTCCCCACGGAGCTTCTTTCCTCCAGCGACTGGGTCCATCCCCCCACCGCAGGCTTTAAGTGTCCTTTGCGTTCGCAGGGCGTGCTGTGCCCAGTGGAACCGTCAGATTGGATGCAGGCGTTTTCATTTCGACAAGGCGTTTCCGGGAGGACTTTGCAGTGTGTTTTGCCCCGTATTAATTAGTCCACTAGCCGCTGGGGTTTTCTCCCTGTCTTGAGACTTGCCCCTAATACATCCTCCACTTTAAGACTCCACAAAGCAAGTTTTTATTTCTATCCGTGGCTACTAGCCATGGTGAGTGAGGGAAACCTCCACATTCAGAGGCTCTGAACCCCTGGGGAAGGCCTCGGCCTCTCTGCACTGTTGTTGGCCCTCCAGAGGAACTGGTTGGCCTCTGTGTGAGACCGGATACTGGACTGGATGGACCCTCACTGGTCTGATCCAGCAGGGCTCTTCTGGTGTTCTTATCAGGGGAAGGCCTTGGCCTCTCTGCCCTATTGCTGGCCCTCCAGAGGGACTGGCTGGCCACTGTGTGAGACAGGATGATGCGCTTGGTGGATTATTGGTCTGATCCAGCAGGGCTCTTCTGAGGTTCTTCTCAGGGGAAGGCCTTGGCCTCTCTGCCCTATTGCTGGCCCTCCAGAGGGACTGGCTGGCCACTGTGTGAGACAGGATGATGCGCTTGGTGGATTATTGGTCTGATCCAGCAGGGCTCTTCTGAGGTTCTTCTCAGGGGAAGGCCTCGGCCTCTCTGCCCTGTTGTTGGCCCTCCAGAGGGACTGGCTGGCCCCTGTGTGAGACGGGATGATCCACTTGGTGGATTATTGGTCTGACCCAGCAGGGCTCTTCTGATGTTTTTAGGAAGGCCTCGGCCTCCCTGCCCTGTTGCTGGCCCTCCGAAAGAAGTGGTTGGCCACTGTGTGAGACGGGATAAAGGACTAGAGAGACCACTGGCCCAATCCAGCGGGGCTCTTCTTCTCTGGGGAAGGCCTCAGCCTCTGTGCCCTGTTTTTGGCCGTCCAGAGGAACTGTGTGAGACAGGATGCGGAACTAGATAGACCACTGTTCTGATCCAGCAAGTGTCTCCTTGATATTTTTTTCTCAAAAAATCCCCAAACAGTAGCATACTTCTGCTTATTTAGACCCGCTCCAAAATCACAGTAGTGGGCGAGTTCTTCATCCAGCTCAGTGCTAAGCAAAACAGCAGGGGAGATTTGGGGTGTCGATGTGAATGTGACGAAAAAGTCACCCCAAGCCGCCCACCCCCCCACCTGCAGATTTGCAGGAGCCTTTAAGATGGAACGAAGGAGAGCGAGTCCGGCCTGGGTGAAGTCAGGCTGGCAGGGAGTGGCCCCCCGGGGCTTCTGTGCCAGAGAAGGGCTGGTGAGCATGAGGAGTCCGGCCTTTGCCTGGACGGCTGCCGCAGAGCCCTGTCATTTGTCCAAGCGAAGGTCCCACGCTCTTGTCGCTCGGCCTCGAAAGAAAGCCTCTGGCTCCGTCGCTGGCGTGCTGGCCTGGTCCTTGGCAAGCCTCCCCGACTGATGCCTGCGCTGTTGTCTTCGAATGCAGGAAATCCCCTTGGACCAGGTAGACCTAGATAAGGAGAATGAGATGCTCATCACGGTGGCTCACTTCCAGAAAGAGGTTTTCGGGACTTTTGGGACGCCTTTCTTGCTAAGGATACACCAGGTAAGTCCGCTGGTTCTTCGTGGCGTGCCAGTTGACAGCCGAAGTCGCTGGCCGCGGTTGCGTCGGACGTTAGTCCGGACTGAGCCTGCTGTTCACAGCCCACTTGCAAAGTAACCCCGTGTGCTTTGCCTGCTAACACCGAGCAGTTTGTTTTTCTGTTTTTGCAAGTATTTTGTACTGCATTTCACACATTACACGGGAGCAGTCCCTAATTGAGTCTCCCTGTCCTCGTGCCCCGGCTGCAAGAGAGTTGGGACCTTGGATTCAGCAGCGGCGGCAGGTTTTCTTGGAGGGCTAGCAGTGCTTACCTTTTTGTCTTCGCCCCCTCCACGTCTATTGTCTTTTCTGCTCCCTGCGAATCAGGCTGGCCATCACTCATTTGTAGAGGTCTAAGTGTCTTGTGGCTCTCAAAAGCGTATACCCTGGGAATATTGTTGGCCTTTGTTGTGGTCCTTAAGGTGAGAGCCAGTTTGGTGTAGTGGTTAGGAGTACGGACTGTAATCTGGGAGAACCAGGTTTGATTCCCCATTCCTCCTCATGCAGCCAGCTGGTGTGTGACCTTGGGTCAGCCACAAGTTCTTTCAGAGCTGTTCTCTCAAGAGCAGTCCTCGAAAGAGCTCTCTCAGCCCCACCTGCCTCACAGGCAACACTCCCTCTAAGCTGTGGAATCTTGTGAGCAAAAATTCCACTTGGTGAGCTACTAAGCATTAAAGCTGTGAGCAAGTAATTTGTCTGCTGCATAAATTAGTTTGCTCTGGAGCCATCCTTCCTGAGCCAAGACAAAAGTGTGTGAGCTGGAGGCTAAAAAACTGTGAACTAGCGCACACTAGCTCAGCTTAGAGGGGACACTGCTCCCAGGGTGTCTGTTGTGGGGAGGGGAAGGGAAAGGAGATTGTAAGGTGCTCTCCTTCAGGTAGTGAAGGGTGGGGTATAAATCCAATCTCCTCCTCTTCTCTTCTTGTATTGGCCCTTAAGGTGTGATGATTTTATCATAACACAAAGATCTCTGCCAGTGTGTAGCTTATATTGGATAGGTTCCATCAAGCACTGAAACTGACCCAGAAAACCAGCTGTCTTTATACAACTTAAAACACTTCCTTTATACAGTTTAAACAGTAAGCAAAAGTCAAACCATAAGCAGAACGATCAATCAGAATGTACATTCCATTGTGTTCAAACTGTGTGTCTTTAAGCATGCATACGTAAATCCTTGTTACATTCAGATAGTGTGTCTTTAAATATTCAGATAACGGGCGAAGGCTCTAGATTCGACTCTTCGTTTCGTATCCTTCTTCAGACAACAACGAATACTGGAAGGGTTTCTGACCTGAAAAACGAAGCTTCAGTTTACAATTCCCCCCAACATTTCCTTGTAAATACAAGCTGGCTATTGACATCAGTGACCAGTTGCCCGTCAGACTGGGAGTTCAGACTTTCTACAAATTGTGCTTACAAGGAAACGCCCCAGGCAGCGGAGAGAATTGTAAACTTGAAGCTTCATTTTCCACATCAGAAACCTTCCAGTATTATTTGCATCAGTATTGACCAAACCCTAGTAGGAGGCGCCTCCAGGCACCCCGAGTCGCCCGTCATTTTGGCCGGACGCCTTAGCCGAGTCCTTCTGAAACTTGAGTTGCCATTGATTTTGGTGGGGGGGGGGGGGTCCTGCCTTTTCCCAGGGCGAACACTTTCGGGAAGTGATGAAGAGGATCCAGGCCGTGTTGGACATTCAGGAGAAGGAATTCGAAAAGGTACGGCCGCGACGGGGGCAGAGAGCACGGCAGTTCAGCGCCACATCTCTTTGTGGATGGAGTGCGTTCTTATCTTAAACGCTGTCGCGGCGATTCGTGGGGAGCTCAGGGCGAGCTTGCAGACAGTAACGCCCAAACGTTGACACGAAGAATAAGGAGGAAAGGATGTTCAGACTTGAGAATTCCCCAGAAGAGAAAACCCCAAGCGCCCTGAGCCAAAAGCAGGCAGGGAAATGGCATGTCTCTCTAAAGCTAATGAGGAGGTACAACTGTGTATCTCAGGGGAGATGGTTCCTTACCCTCAGGGGCCATCACTGCAAAGGCTCTGCAGAGTCATCCCCCCCCCCTTCCCACACTGAGGCTTGCTCTGGTCCGCAGCAGCCCCCCCACCTCATGCAAAAGCGGCGTGTGTGTTTTGACTCCGCTCCACTGTTAACTGAGAAGAGCAAATCTTGCCACCTAGGTTTGCTTCGCAGAGGCGTGAACAGAGCCAAGGTGGCGCAGAGGCTAAATGGCTGGAATAGGCTATGGCCTTTCAGCCTAGCCTCCCTTACAAGGCTGTTGAGAGGATGAAACTGGGGGGTGGGGGGGAGAGACTAGAATCACATCTCCTTGGAGCAAGGAAGGATCAAAACCGGAGTCCCGGGTTGTACAGGGAGGGTAAGTCACCAAGTGCCGCCTTGTGGGCCGAAAGACGAGAGGAGGGGAAGTGCAAATGCAGAAGTCTCCCGTGATATTTTTGGTGCCCCTTTTCCAAATCCGCCTTTGAGCCAACTGTCTCTCCCCCCCACCCACCCCTTTTCTCCACCTCCCGTCTCCACCTCTTCTTCCTGAAGTTTAAGTTTGCTATCGTAATGATGGGTCGGCACCAGTATATTAATGAAGATGAATATGAAGTGAACTTGAAAGATTTTGAGCCCCAACCCGGTGAGTATCCACGGACTTTGCTTCCAGCCTTTCCGTCTGTTCTTCTTTGGGCAGCGCATGGCCCAGGGTGGTTCTAGGAGGCACCACGTCCCGCTGCAAACGGATATGTTCCAGCGCCTCTCCAAGGCAGTCTCTCAGCGTGCTTTGGGCCGACTTAACCTTTGAGACTCCCTACTCGGGGGACTGCCAGGCGTGGCCATGATTAAACCTGATTTTATTGTTGCTGGGATGGAAATCATGGGGGCGGGGTAACCAGTTAGTAGATGACCAGTTAATTGCTTAGTCACAATCTGCCCCTTAGTATAAAAACTTAAAGATCATGTAAGAGCCTCTTATTTGATAAACATTACTGCACGTAGTCTAAGAGTGGCATTCACGGCATTACGATTTCAGAACATGCCATCAGAAGTACTGACTGGAAGATACCTAAAAATTCCCCTAGAGCAGGGGTGGGCAAACTGTGGCTCGGGAGCCGCATGCGGCTCTTTCACATATATTATGTAGCTCCCGGCAGGGCGGCTGGGGAAGCTAAATATCATTAGCAAACAAATATCATTGGACACATTAATATCATTCTCAATATCTGCTTTTACCCGTTTTGTTATGATTTTTGGCAGTCTCCTTTAATGTTAATAAAAAGCAAATCTGCTTATTTTCCAATAAAAGCAGGTAATATTTGTTCATGTCTTGTGGCTCTCAAACATCTGATGTTTATTCTGTGCGGCTCTTATGTTAAGCAAGTTTGCCCACCCCTGCCCTAGAACAACGTATTTTTCTGTGTGGAACTTCTATTGAAGATCTGTTTCATTACGTAATGGTTTGTCCATTATATTTGGATCTTAGAAGGCGGTTTTTATCTCAAATATGCAATCAACTGCACAATTTCTCTGACAGTGATAAGCTAATTTTTCTGTTGTCAGACACGAATCCTTTGGTAACTTATAAGGTAATGCTCTTTACGTTAGCAGCCAGGAAAGCAAGAGCAAAGGTGGTCCTTAGAAACACAGCCTATTGAGATGCAAGGCAGTGCCACTGCCACAATTGGAATGTGTTGTATATAATTTTATTTTGAGGTATTTTAAGAAATTGTGCAAACGAATTTAATTCTAACTGAATTTATTAATGTAATTTTATTTTGAGGTATTTCAGATACGTTAAATCGTACAAACGAATTTAATTCTAACTGACTTTAATAACTAAATGTGTATTTTTAAGATATTGGGGATCCAGTTTCATTTAAAATTGTAACGTTAATATTTTCATCATTACGGCGGCCAACGGCCATATACAGTAAACTGCTTCATTCATTCGGGTAAGGACTAAGCCGCTGATACAACCGCCCCACATAGCAAGCAAGTCCAAAGTTTGTACGTATCATGTATAAACCGTGGTTTGGTTTGCCCGCGGCGGTTTCTTTGTTTTCTGTATATCGATACGTGTTTTGTATGAAACGATTAACCGACATGTCTTTCACCCTCCCTTTTTCTTTCTCTCCCCCCTTCCTCCCCAGGCAACATGTCTCACCCCCGACCCTGGCTAGGGCTTGACCATTTCAACAAAGCCCCAAAGAGAAGTCGCTACACGTACCTTGAAAAAGCTATTAAAATCCATAACTGACTGACCCTCTTCCCGTTTGTTCGGGGCAAAAATTAAAAAACAAAAAGAGAAAGGGGGGGGCAACCATAAGTGTGTGTGTGTGTGCGTGTGTGTGTGCGCACCTTTTTAACAACCGTAGGACTTTTGGTACACGTGCACTCGGTCAGAAGTCTCCAGCAAGAGGATTTGCTGCTGATGTATTAATTTTATTTTCAGGCTGTTCAGTTTTGGCTTCTCTGTAATCTATTATTATTATTATTATTATTATTGACTGCCCTTTTTTTTTTTTGAGCAAAAAAAAAAATGAAGGTGTTTTATAAAAGCTTTTGGGTGCCAATGAGAGTTTTTATGGGAAAAAAATGTTAAAAACCAGATTGTCAGCGTAACGGGGGGGGGGGGGGGGGACCGGTTGAGCGCAGGAGAGAGGTTGACATTGGCAGGATATTTTGTCTGTGCTACGTTTGAGTCGGAGGACCCCCGCTGGCCACACACACCCCGCCCCATTCGAAAATATACGTGGTACCTGCCGTCACTGCAATCTAGTTGGCGCTGTGGTTAGGCTCACATCCAGTTTATTTCCTTCAGTTATATCCTTTAAAAAAATGATTTTTTTTGTGCATTTGTAAATGCAAACAGAAACAAACAAACAAAAAAGCTCACATCATCAATAAATAGCAAATCTCTACTTCATTGTGTACACTGTTGGCACTTATTGGTGGGAGATACAATTTTTTTGGGGGGGTCTCTTCAATCAGTCTGTAGGGTCTCTCTTTTTATTATTATTTTAAATAAATGGATTCCATGTCCTGTTTGCTTTTGGGGGGGGGGGGGCGTTGCGTTCGGCCAAGGGAAGAGCTTGGGGACGCCTTCGAAGGAGACGTCCATGGGAGGGAGGAGGTGTGCGCTGTGTCGATTAAAACAAAAGAATCGTTAAGGATAGAACCTCTTTTTGTGATTTTGCAAAGGACCTCGAACCTGGCGGGGGAAGAGCCAACAGCCTTCAAAGGTTTGCAGAAGGGAAAAGGCGTTTACTTTTATAAATATATATATATATATAAAAGAAAATTTAGTTAATTTGGGATGGAAGCGGGAGAAGGCGAGCAAAACAGCCTTCCGGCGCCCAAGGGCATGATCACTAGCATTTAGTAAGCTGTTGACTTTGTAAAAAAGAATTAAAAATGAGGGGGATGGGGGGGGGAATGGAATTGTATATTTAACGGAGGAACGTGTACAATTTAACACTTGGACATAACGATTTTGGGGTCGGGAGGGGCGGGCGGGCAGGGTTTGAGTCTGCAAATGACTTTCACAGATGTCAATATTCATGGTGTGTAGTTTCTACTTCATTTCCTCTCTTCTCCTCCTCCTCCTCCTCCCCCTCCAGATTGCTTTTCCATTTTAGTTCTGAGCAAACAGACAGCCATTTGTGTGTCTCTTTTAAGTTTTGTTGGGGTTTTTAGTGCAGTTTCGGGGGAAGATATATATAGAATCAGCAATTCTCTTTTTTCTTTTTTTAAAAATTTTGCATTCTTTTTTCCCCTTTTCCTCCCAGCCCCCCCAATATTTTTTTTTATTTTGTTTCTGTAGCCGCCCTGTGCAATGAATCTTCCTGTATATTGCCTTTTTGCTGGAAAAAAAAATGTTGTATGTTGAATAAAAATTTTCTATAAAATTTCCCTTCGGTGCGTGGTGGCCTTAAACGTTGGCAGAAAGGTCTCTGCTCTCCCGTTTGAAATACACATTAAGAACGTTTTCACCGAGACTTTTTTTTAAAAAATCAAAGCTTTTGTGAAGGCCAGTATTCGGTTTTGAGGCTTGATCAGGGTGGGAAGATGAAAATCTTGTGATTTTCATGCGTGGACTTCCACAAGGGGCAGATTATCTGATCTACAGGACAGGAAACGCCTTCCTGTGTAATAAAATGCACAGGCAATAGGTACTGTATATATATCCTGAAAAGGCCTGTGTTGATAATATAATGCACAGAATAGGTATTATATGTAGCTCTCGGGAGTGTGAAGCAGATAACGGTTTGGAAAACTTATAAAAACGAGTCACTCCACACCAAATAGCAATGCTCACTGCAGAAGTTTGGTACTAGGCTGTCCCTTTCATACAGAAACCATCGTCTCGAGCATATGGTTTCTGCTAGCATTTCTCCAGTGGAAAAAGATTTCCGTGTAGGGCTGCCAAGTCCAACTTGGGAAATATCTGGGGACTTTGGGGGTGGAGCCAGGAGACTTTGGGGGTGGAGCCAGGAGAAAGGAAGTGACATCATTTTGTGATGTCACATCCTGTGATGTTGCTTCCACATGCTGACACATGAACTCATGAAGTTTCCTAATACTGAATCAGGCCATTGGTCCATCAAGGTCAGTATTGACTACTCAGACTGGTAGTGGCTCTCCAGGGTCTCAGGCTGAGATCTTTAATGTCACCTATTACCTGATCCTTTTTTAGCTGAAGAAGCTGATACCTCCTGCATGTCAAGCAGATGCTCTATCACTGAGCAACAGCCCTACTGAATCCTTCCTCATCTCGGCAGAATATGAAGCACTAAGTGCTACACAAGTGCTAAATATGATTTTCATATCATGAGAACAGGAGAGAAGCCACAGTGGATCGGGCCAACAGCCCATCCAGTACAACACTGTGTCACACAGTGGCCAAAAATACCAGGTGCCCTCAGGAGGTCCAGCAGCGGGGCCAGAACTCCAGAAGCCCTCCCACTGTTGCCCCCCAAGCACCAAGAATGCAGAGCCTCACTGCCCCAGACAAAGTGTTCCATTTAGACCTTGTGGCTATAATAGCCACTGATAGACCTCTGCTGGATGGGGACAGAGAGAGAGACAGACAGACAGACAGACAGAAAAAAGAAAGAGGGAGAGAGAAGGAAAGGAGCTGGAAGAGAAACTTACTTTGCCAGCCACATGCAAAAGCAGCTCCTTCAGTCCCTCCTTAATCTCTGGGCGGACCTCTCTTGCTGTGGAAGCTCTCTTGCTGACTTCTTAAAGGGGAAATGTCTGGTGAGGCTTTTTACTGCAGGGCAGGCTCTCTGCAGACATTTCCCTTTTACGGTAGCAATTTTGTCCCCCCGGTGGCCAACTTGGAAAAGGCGGGGGAAAACACTAAAAATCGGTGTTTCCCCCGCCCTACCGGGGGACTTGGCAGCCCTATTTCCATGACTTCCCCTGCAAGAACCAGCGTGCCGGGGAGAGGAGTTTGGCTTAACCTCCCTGAGAGGCTAGATTTCTGCACTGAGGGAAGCTCGGGAATCTGCAGCAACAGGCCCATCTGTTCAGTCCGAGGTTTTCTGCTAGATTTCTGCCGTTAACATAACCTGGTCTGTCGGAGATGGCATCCCTGCCCCTCCTCCTGCGTAGCCTTTGACTTATCCTATAACCTGGCTTTCCAGTGGATTGGGGAACTCGAATTCAGGGGGCGTGAAGGGCTCAGGACTATTTCCGGCTTCTCTCTGCCCCCCCCCTTTCTTTAAAGCATTCGGACAGCCCTCCTGGTGTGGGTGCCAGACTGTCTTTGTACTTGGGCACGGTGACAGCGTGCTTCCTCTCTACATGCAAGGGCTAGCGCTCTCTCTGTGTCACCATGAGACATTTGCGGATTCTGGAAACAGCAGGAAGTTATGCCCTCACTTGGGCACCTTGGGGTGGGGCCGGGGAAGGGTCAAAAACTTGTGTTTCATAAGAAGTACGCAGGGAGGGAGGGGGATCGGTGCCACCAGCGGAACGGAAGCTTCCCGAGAGTTCCTGCTTTCCTACTGCAGGAGGAATAAAGTTTCTAGTCCCTGGGCTGTGACGTTGACATGAAAGTACAGGGGCATCATTTGGTGAAACCTCAGGAGGGGCTGTGGCTCAGTGGCAGAGCCTCTGCTTGGCATGCGGAAGGTCCCAGGTTCAGTCCCCGGCAGCATCTCCAGTTAAAAGGACCAGGCAGGAGGGGATGGGAAAGACCTCCACCTGAGACCCTGGAGAGCTGTCGAGAGGGGCTGTGGCTCAGTGGAAGAACCTCTGCTTGGCAGGCAGAAAGTCCCCAGGTTCAATCCCCAGCAGCATCTCCAGTTAAAAGAATCGGGCAGCAGGTGATGTGAAAGACCTCCGCCTGAGACCCTGGAGAGCTGTCAAGAGGGGCCGTGGCTCAGTCGCAGAGCCTCTGCCTGGCATGCAGAAGGTCCCAGGTTCAAACCCCAGCAGAATCTCCAATTGAAAAGGACCAGGCCGGAGGTGATGGGAAAGACCTCCACCTGAGACCCTGGAGAGCGGCTGCCAGTCTGAGTAGACAATACTGGCTTTGGTGGGCCAAGGGGCCTCTAAGGCAGCTTCATGTGATCCAGACTGGCAGAGACGGAAGAACCAGAAAGGGCTTTGGCCCTTTCTAAGCTTGGGAGAAGGGACGTGAATGTCTGCAAGGTGTTTAGTTAAAGGAAAGAAACGACGACGACTTCAAAAAAATTCAGCCTCAGCTATCCACAGTCCTATCCACACGGCTCTTGCCACGATTCAGAGGTCGCTTTGTAGTTGTTTCCAAGATGTAAAGTGATTCCAGCAAAGTATGTCAGCCTTAAGTATTTCTCCGACAGTGTGTGGTGCCATCTGCTTTGATAACTCCCCTTGTTTCCAAATAGCCACCCAGGTGACGGTTTCTTTTGCAATCGCCCGTGGTTGTAAGCTTAGGAGACAAAACGTCCCTTCAAACAGCAGCAAGTCAACGCATCTTGTGATTGGAGTTTAAATTTAACTGCGACGCTAGGGACACTGTTGAAAGGCACCTTGGATTTGCTGTGCACGCTTCCCCGAATTTCAGGATTTGTGTGTGTTAACGTTTGAAAACCAGGCAGCCGTGCACCTAACCCCCCGCTGGAAGGAAGTGTTTTTCTCTCTCTCTCTGCCATGGTAAATGTCGTCGTCGGCAGAAGAGGGAAATGGCTAGGAAGCGTCGTCCTGCTCTGGAATTGATGGCCAAAGAGGCTGGCATGGGCTTTGGACCTTTCAAATGTTGTCATTTCCCTCCACCTGCAGGACTGGGCAGGATGCGTGCTATCTTCCCTCCTGTTCGAGTCTGTTATCTTCTGAGACTTGCAGGGAAATGTGCACAGAAATCTGGAAGGGGGCAGTTTCTTTGCCCAGGGGACAGAAAATGTGCCTGGATTCCATATATGCCTGCCTGCATGACTGTACCTGGGATCTGGGTGAACACAAGCAGGTGCGTTGAGCCGCAAGGTTTTAAAGGAACTCCAAACCGTTTTTTTTTTCTCAGATGCCGCCGACAGAAAGCCAGTTTGGTGCAGCGGTTAGGAGTGCAGACTCTAATCTGGGAAAACCAGGTTTGATTCCCCGTTCCTCCACATGCAGCTGCTGGGGTGACCTTGGGTCAGTCACAAGTTCTCTCAGAGCAGTTCTCAAAAGAGCTCTCTCAGCCCTGCCCCCTCTCCCAGGTTGTCTGTTGTGGGGAGGAGAAAGGAAAGGAGATTGTGAGCCGCTCTGAGACTCCTTCGGGTAGTGAAGGCAGGGTATAAATCCAATCTCTTCTTTATCTGAATTCCATCAGACTCACAGCCTCCGATGCTCCCTCTAAGCTGTGTGGTCTTGTGAGCAAAAATCCTACTTTGTGAGCTACTGGCATTAAACTTGTGAGTGTGCGGTTTGGCTGCTGCATAAATTAGTTTCCTCTGGAGCCATCTTTCCTGAGCTAAGACAAAAATGTGTGAGCCAGAGGCTAAAACACTGAGTTCACACTTTTCTGTTGACACCGATGTACATAATTTGGAAATAAAACCAAGTTTTCAAGTTCTGCCATTGTGTCTGGATCTATTCTGTCGGGGAATGGGGTTAAAATGGTACTCCCTTTGAGGAGGGCGGGTTTACTAAGCTGGCTCTGAGTTAAAGCCCCCCCCCCTTTACTTTGCACTGGAACATTCCCCCCCCCCCCAAAAAAACACCCTTCTGAATGGTTTGACATACATTTTGATCACTGGCACTAGCGGGGGGATTGGTGGAGACAGCTCAAAATCTAGTTTTTCAATCCGTTTTGGAGCTGCCTGGAAGCCGAAATCCTGAATTGATTTGACATTTTTCCAAGACAGTGAAATTCCTGAGAGTGCCGGCTCATGGTATGAGTCACACTTTTATCTACGAAGCTCAGACCAGATTTCTCCCCGCACCGTCACAACAACACTGTGAGGTAGGTTAAGTGTAGAGACAGTGCAGGCCCCAGGGCTCTCGCTATAGTCAAGCAGGAATTTGAATTCATGTCCACCACCCCCAGCCCACTCTGACCTTCAAACCGCTGCACCACTCTGGCTGGTTGTAAAATATACATTTTTTTGGTTTTTTGTTGTTCGGTCGCACAGTCGAGTCCGACTTCACGACCCCGTGGACCACACCACGCCAGGCCCTCCTGTCTTCCACCGTCCTCCAGAGTTTGCTCAATTTCATGTCTGCTGCATCGATAACACTGTCTAACCATCTCATCCCTTGCCGTCCCCTTCTTTGACCTTCAGTCTTTCCCAGCATCAGGGTCTTCTCCAGGGAGTGCTCCCTTCTCATTTGGTGGCCAAAGAATCTGAGCTTCCGCTTCAGGATCTGGCCTCCCAGGGAACCGTCGGTTGATTTCCTTTAGGATTGACTGATTTGATCTTCTTGCAGTCCACAGGACGCTCAAGAGTCTAAAATCTACATATACAGTAAGAAGGCAGCTGTTGAACACCTGCCAGATCCCAGTGAAAATTTGCAAAAATTTACATATACAGTTGTAAATTTTCACTGGGATTTGGCAGGTGTTCAACAGCTGCCGCCTTAGAAAGTTGGTGGGTTTTAATTATCCCCCCCCCCCCCCCCCCCCCCGTTAAAGCTGCAGGAAACACTTCTGTGGAATAGGCTACACGCTTCTTGACAAGTTGAAAAGGTGGGAACATCACGTGCCCAAAAGGGAAATGTTCAGGAACTCCGATGACAGAAGTGGTTTTGTAAGAATTTGGGGGAAATAACCCAGTTAATGAGATTTAGAAACCTGGTAATGGGAGAGAGAGATCAGCATTGTTGACTTTCCAATTATATCAAGCCTAACCATAAATAGTTATCAGTATTTTTGAGGTTTGCTTTAGAATGTAAGAGCCCTGCTGGATCAGACCAGTGGTCCATCCAATCCAGCATCCTGTCTCACACAGTGGCCAACCGGTTCCTCTGGAGGGCTAACAACAGGGCATGGAGGCCGAGGCCTTCTCCTGATCTTCCTCCAACACTGGGATTCAGGATCTGACTGCCTCTGAATGTGGAGGTTCCCTTTCTAGCCCCGTCCTCTACAAATCTACCCAACTGCCTTTTTAAGCCATCTGTGCCTGTGTCCCTCACTCCGTCCTCTGGCAGTGAAAGGCTGATTTCCAAGGCGTAGGCCTTCAAGACCCTTCTATTCCCAGTCAGAAGCTGGGGGATGTTGAAGAGAATAGAGTCAGAGTGCAAAGTTACAATGCAGACTGTAACCAGCTCCGTTAGAGCAGGGGGGAAATGCTTGGGGGGGCAAAAAAACCTACCATCTGTAGTGAGATGCACATCCCAGCTCCTTATGCAGCCTTCGCCCAGGAAAGAATCCCTTCTGTGTGTGCACCCTGAATCTGTTGCTCGTGGACTTTGTCAGGTGCCCTGCCCTGAGTTCGAGTCTTGTGGGACAGGGACGCCTCAGTGTTTTTCCTCACAGGAAAGGGTCTCCGGCTCCTTAATGGTCACGGTTGTCCCTTTTTCTGCCCTTTTCTAAACTCTTCCATATCATTTTGGAGATTCCCCCCCCCCCCGATGTTCTCTCCCTTCCACAAGGCTGCATTTAGTTTTTCTTCTCCTGCGCATAGCTAGCAAATGTTGGACTTCAGTCCTCGAAGTGCGCTCCATAAACACTTTGGGCCTGTTTAGGGCTGGCAGGACTTTGAAGTCACCACTAGATGGCGGCGAAATACCAGCTTCAGCCCGCTGGTCTCGTGAAATTTGGCAGGAGGAAATAGTCGCAGGCGAGGAGTGGAGAATGCCCATTAATAGCAGTAGGTGGACGGCAGGCCAGTCCATCAGTACAGATGGCCTGAGAGCCTCTAGTCTCAGTATCTAGGGAAGGCCATTCAGGGGCAGAACTCTTCTACAAAGTCCCAGGTTCAAATCCCCTGCTCTTCCAGTCACAAGCTTCTGGCTGAGGCTCCTCCCCCTCCTCCCAGGCGGAGGGAGGGAAGGAGCCAGAGCTTGCTTCCTGACCATGCTGTCTCAATTGCACAGGACACAAAGGCAAGCCTTTCTTGCCCTCCATAGGCTGAGGCTCCTCCCCTTCCTCCTGCCTTGCTTTGCTTGGCTGCCTCAATCGCACGGGAGTAATATAAACAACCCTTAAGACCAATAAAGTTTTATCCAAGGCATGAGCTTTTGTGTGCTTTGCTACACTTGTGTGTGTTTTGTTGGGCTTGTTATGCTGTGGCTCTCCTGGGGGCAACTGGGTTCCCTCCCCCTTTTCACTGTATCCATGCCTTTTCTCAGTAGGAAAGCCACGTGAACTATTTAGATGAGGAATAAAACAAGCCAGTGAGGTGGATTAGACTGATAGTGTGTGCCCAGACCAAGTTCACACGGCACATTTCCTTTGCGGATTTTGAACTTAGATTTCCCAGGTTGATACTGACCACTGAAGAAGACTAGTTTCATAGACAAACACATAGCCCTCGGTCTGTGTAATGACCAGCACACGAAGCAATTTATGCACAAAAGCGCACAACGCCCTGCCATTTCATGTTTTCCCCTGGGTCCTAGGCTCAGAAGCTGAGCATGAGATTTCGGTAGTGAATGTCAATAAATCAAAAGTTGGGTTGCAGCTTACAGAGACACACCTGAACAGCATACTCAGGATTGCAACAGCTCAGACATTTTGATGCAACAATTGAGCAAGAGGCGTCAGTTATCAGACACTGTTAAACAAACAAAATATTGCAAGAGTGCTAATGTTTTAAGCATGTTTTTATTTTAAGTAAAAAATATAGATTGTGTCTGTGTCCTTTATAAAGTATATATCTCCGCTACCTGGCATTACATTTTATGACACACATGGCCCGGCCCAACGAGGTCTCATTTATGTCAGATGCAGCCCTCATAACAAATGAGTTTGAGGCCCCTGCTCTAGGCTGATCCTGCATTGAGCAGGGGGTTGGACTAGATGGCCTGTATGGCCCCTTCCAACTCGGTAATTCCATGAACCACCTCTGTTTGTCTCTTGCCTTGAAAACCCTATGGAGCCAAAAGCTAAGCTGGGTCAACCCTGGTTAGTCCCTGGATGGCAAAGCACCTCTGTTAGCCTCTTTCCCTGATCCGGATGGCCCAGGTTATCCTGGTCTCATCAGATCTCAGAAGCGCTAAGCAGAGTCGATCCTGGCTAGTTGTTTGGATGGGAGACCTCCAAGGAATACCAGGGTAGTGAAAAAAGACAAGCGTAACAACGGGTTTCTCTCTCTCCCTCATAACAGCTTGAGGAGGGGGTGGGATTTTTACCAGAAAAAAGATCTGGGGAGGGTAAAGTTCAAGCCCCTTCCCCGATGGCTGTTTTTGCGCTTTTCAAAGCTGGCAGCAGGAGATCCAATCAGGTACTCCCAACATTTAGTTTGGCCCTTTTCTGGGGATTTCTACCAAAGTTTTTAAAAAATATTTTGTAGTGATACCAAGAGCCAGACTTCGCACCCAACGTTCCCACTCTGCTGAATATACCAGAAAATAAGGAATGGCAGGCAGACGAAAGGCAAACCAGAACTCTCTCTCTCTAGAGAGCTGTGTTAATTCCCCCCCCCCCGCATCGCTTAAAATAACACAGAAGTTTCTTGTCAAGTTTCCAGATCCAGAATCTAGGGTTACCAACTTCCAGGTGGTATATAACAAAAGAAAGAAGATGAGCTAAAATTAAGAAACAACCATGAAACGATCACCATGAAATAGTAACAACGATATTAACATCAGCCAATATCACAGAAAGACCATAAATACAATTCAAAGTAAACACACCAGGTAGGTTCGGTAGAGAGACTCTTAATAAGGTGCAATGGTCCAATCAGTTGCAGTTGCACCACAAAGTTCAATGGTAATTCAGATCTAACAGATCCTTAAAGTGCCCTGTGCCACCCAAAAATTAATTCAATATGTAGAATTCCAGAGGAGACTTTTTCCCAACTGGGGATCCCGTTAGGTATAGCGGTTAGGAATACTGACTCTAATCTGGGAGAACCAGTTTTTATTCCCCACTCCTCCACATGCAGCTGCTGGTGTGACTTTGGGTCAGTCACAAGTTCTCTCAGAGCTGTTCTCTCAGGAGCACGTCTCGAAAGAACTCTCTCAGCCCCACCTATCTCACAGGGTGTCT
The DNA here is from genome assembly GCA_029233225.1 of Lepidodactylus listeri. NCBI lineage: Eukaryota > Metazoa > Chordata > Lepidosauria > Squamata > Gekkonidae > Lepidodactylus > Lepidodactylus listeri. Next base: position 3,956,876 of record JARCFY010000022.1, read on the forward strand.
GTTGTGGGGAGGGGAAAGGGATTTGTAAGATGCTCTGAGACTCCTTTGGGTAGTGAAGGGCGGGGCACAAATCCAATCTCCTCCTCCTCCTCTTCGATTATAAGCATGGAGATGTGATAAACAGCAGTTCTTATCTTTCCACAGAAGGACGATGTTTACTTTCAGGGACACTCCCGTTCCGGCTCATAGTTACTGTTTCACGGTTGTTTCTTAATTTTGGTTCAGCCTCCAGGGGATGGCTGGAGTTCTCCTGGGATTACAGCCGCTCTCCAGGCGACAGAGATCAGCTCCCCTGGAGAAAATGGCCGCTTTGTAAGGCGGACTCTGTGGCATTATACCACACCGGAAGTCCTTCCCCTCCCCAAACTCCACCCTCCTCAGGCTCCACCCCCCCCCCCCCCCCAAATCTCCAGGTATTTCTCAACCCAGACCTGCCAGCCCTACCAGAATCTCTCACACACAGTGTCTTTCTCATCTCCCCCCCCCCCCAAAAAAGAGATTTTTGCCCATGGCCTCCAATCTACAGGTGAGCAGGGGGAGGCAAGAAGAACAGTGAGGAGCCTTTGGGCACGCGTTGGAGGCCTTCTGGGTGAGTCAGACTTTGGGCAGGATCCTGGACGAGGTGCGACAACGTGAGTGGGCTGGATCTGAGCAGGATTTGGGATGGAACTGAAGGGGAGTCTGCGGCACCCTCTTCCGAAGAGCCGAGTTCGAGAGACGACAGCGCAGCAGCCGAGCGGCGGACGGAGGTGAAGTGGAGAGCGGAGGAGGGCGTCTCCCGGCCAGCCTTCAGGATGGGATAGATGGATCCATCAGGGCAGGAGGTGCCAAAGGGCTCTATACTCTCTTGTAGCGGTAGATGTGGTAGCGGCAGCAGGGGCAGTAGTGGTCCACGTCCTTGCAGCATTTGCTGGCGAAGGGAATCAGGCAGCAGCCCAAGCAGCAGCTGCAAGAGAGGAGAGGTGAGACGCAGGGTGGAGACAAGGTCTTCATAGAGGTCCTTTCCGCCCTTGGATCTCATCCCTGGTTTCATCAGAGTTCAACTCGCAACACAATACCTTGCATTTTCCCCTGGTTATAACAGCATCCCTTTATCCCGGGACAAGTGGGGGGCAAAACCGGGGTGACCTCAGTGTGGAAACAAAAGAATACCCGGAGATAATTACAGGGGTGAACTAGTAGCGTAGAATGTAAAAATACCCCGAGATAATTCCAGGGGTGAACTCACGTGTAGCGTAGGATGTCAAAATACCCCGAGATAATTACGGGGGTGAACTCGCGTGTAGCGTAGAATGTCAAAATACCCCGAGATAATTACGGGGGTGAACTCGCGTGTAGCGTAGGATGTCAAAATACCCCGAGATAATTACGGGGGTGAACTCGCGTGTAGCGTAGCATGTCAAAATACCCCGAGATAATTACGGGGGTGAACTCGCGTGTAGCGTAGGATGTCAAAATACCCCGAGATAATTACGGGGGTGAACTCGCGTGTAGCGTAGGATGTCAAAATACCCCGAGATAATTACGGGGGTGAACTCGCGTGTAGCGTAGAATGTCAAAATACCCCGAGATAATTACGGGGGTGAACTCGCGTGTAGCGTAGAATGTCAAAATACCCCGAGATAATTACGGGGGTGAACTCGCGTGTAGCGTAGCATGTCAAAATACCCCGAGATAATTACGGGGGTGAACTCGCGTGTAGCGTAGCATGTCAAAATACCCCGAGATAATTACGGGGGTGAACTCGCGTGTAGCGTAGGATGTCAAAATACCTATCTCGGGGGTGAACTCGCGTGTAGCGTAGGATGTCAAAATACCCCGAGATAATTACGGGGGTGAACTCGCGTGTAGCGTAGCATGTCAAAATACCCCGAGATAATTACGGGGGTGAACTCGCGTGTAGCGTAGGATGTCAAAATACCCCGAGATAATTACGGGGGTGAACTCGCGTGTAGCGTAGGATGTCAAAATACCCCGAGATAATTACGGGGGTGAACTCGCGTGTAGCGTAGGATGTCAAAATACCCCGAGATAATTACGGGGGTGAACTCGCGTGTAGCGTAGGATGTCAAAATACCCCGAGATAATTACGGGGGTGAACTCGCGTGTAGCGTAGGATGTCAAAATACCCCGAGATAATTACGGGGGTGAACTCGCGTGTAGCGTAGAATGTCAAAATACCCCGAGATAATTACGGGGGTGAACTCGCGTGTAGCGTAGAATGTCAAAATACCCCGAGATAATTGCAGCGGTGAACTCGAGTGTAGTGTAGAATGTAAGTCTGGTGACAGGGTTGAACCAGGATTTAAGGTCTAGTGCAGAAAGGACCATAGTCTCGTGTTCTCCTCTTGCTGCTCCAGGGCCTTGGTAGAGGAGATAAATATATGGAGCAGAGGTCCATCAGTGGCTGTTAGCCACAGGGCATAGAGGGAACACTCTGTCTGGGGCAGTGATGCTCTATCTTTTTGGTGCTTGGGGGGGGCAACAGTGGGAGGGCTTCTGGACCTCCTGGTGGCAGCTGGGTTTGGGCCACTGTGTGACACAGAGTGTTGCTCAGGCCCATAGCCACAGTGAGGCTTTTGGGGGCTCTGCCCCCTTTCTCAAAGGCAAAGCCCAATAAGAATTTCTTCTGTAAATGCTTTTTTCCAGTCATTTTAAAACATCTTTTTAAGACGTATGCTCCTTTAAGCGGACTGGGGTGCTGCAGTTGACTAATTCCCATACTGAGCAAGGGGGTTGGAGGAGGTGACCTCTAGGATCCCTTCTAACTCTGTGTCAAGAAACTGGTCTCCTGTAAGAGGGTTTTTCTGCCTAAGAGTTAGCTTTCTGGTCTATAGAAGTCATCACCCTCACTTGCCGGCTTGTTCTCAGAATTGTTGCTTAGGCTGGCAGAAGTAATTAACTTGCAGCAGCTGTGAACGGTCATCTAAAGTGGTTGACAGCCTGCAATTTAGAGATTTAGCCTGGTAATAGTTTTCTTTTGGCTAAATAGTTAATAGGCTAAGGGTGGTTGCTAGCATAAGAACGCCTATGTAGAACAGACAGCTTGAGAAGACTGTTAGAAGGGATCCTAGAGGTCAACAACTCCAACCCTCTTCACTGAGAAGGACTGACCCAGGTAGGAAATTTGTTGGGACTTGGAGGTGTTTTCAGTATTAAACTGACACCAGAGATATTTTGTATAATATTGTTCATTCAGATTGGAACATTTGATAAAAATTTACAAGTTATTGTTATAAATTCTTTGTTATTATATTCATGGGTTTCTGGTCTTTTGTTCGTTTTTCCATACCGTGAATCTCCATTTTTTTGCTTCAGTGTGGGAATTAGTCAACTACAACACTCCACTCTGCTTAGTGCACGCCTTTTAAAAAATATTTTTAAATGATTGAAAAAAGCATTTACAGGAGAAATTCTTGTGGGGCTGTGCCTTTAAGAAGGGGGCAGAACCCCCACTGTAGCTACGGGCCTGGTTCAATCCCCGGCATCTCCAGTTGAAAAGGACCAGGCAGGAGGGGATGGGAAAGACCTTTCTCTGCCTGAGACCCTGGAGAGCTGTCAAGAGGGGCTGTGGCTCAGTGGTAGGGCATCTGCTTGGCATGCAGAAGGTCCCAGGTTCAATCCCCGGCAGCATCTCCAGTTAAAAAGGACCAGGCAGGAGGTGATGGGAAAGACCTCCGCCTGAGACCCTGGAGAGCTGTCAAGAGGGGCTGTGGCTCAGTGGCAGAGCCTCTGCTTGGCATGCAGAAGGTCCCAGGTTCAATCCCTGGCAGCATCTCCAGTTAAAAAGGACCAGGCAGGAGGGGATGGGAAAGACCTCCGTCTGAGACCCTGGAGAGCTGTCAAGAGGGGCTGTGGCTCAGTGGCAGAGCCTCTGCTTGGCATGCAGAAGGTCCCAGGTTCAGTCCCCGGCAGCATCTCCAGTTGAAAAGGACCAGGCAGGAGGTGATGGGAAAGACCTCCACCTGTGACCCTGGAAAGTCGCAACCCGATGGGGTACTATTTTAAAAGCACTTACCCTACCATGCACATACAAGTGCAGAGAGCGTAGGTCAGCGATCCCACGCGGAAGACGACCTCGGTGGTGATAATCTGGCGGCAACAGGGGCAGATGGTCGAGGCGGGCTGGCTGGTGAAGATCCCGGCAACCACGACCGGCGGTGGCTGGGTAACCGTGCAGCAGCCTAAAGGCGAGAAGCGCAGTGGTTTTGGTCCTCTCGCAAATCAGCCGCCTGTAATGTTTCAAGGCAGATCGGCGCCGCTATTTTGGCACGACTTATTGTTCGAAGCATCTGCCAACTCAGGGGTCATTGACTGATCACCTGCCTTAGCGTGACGTAAAGGCATCAATGAAGTAAACTGGAACGCTGTCAAAAGCTTCAGAGGTGTGCCTTGTTTTAGATGCCAAACCCAAAGGAAGCAGGAGGACTTGAATGGGAACGGCTGCTCGCGATTGGCCCTGACCTGGATAACCCAGGTTATCAGATGATCGGATCTCAGAAGCTAAGCACGGTCGGCCCTGGTTCGTACTTGGATGGGAGACCGCCAAGGAATACCAGGGCTGTGACGCAGAGGCAGGCAACAGCAAACCACCTCTGAAACGTCTCTTGCCTCAAAAACTCTACGGGGTTGCCAAAAGCCAGCTGTGAATCAAATCAGAAATGTTTTTGGCAAAACGTTAGGAAGTACTTCCTGACAGTGAGAGCGGTTCCACAGTGGGACAGGCTTCCTCAGGAGGTGGTGGGCTCGCCTTCTGGAGAGATTTTTAAGCAGAGGCTAGAGGGCCATCTGACAGCAATGTGGATTCTGTGAACTCAGGCAGGTCACGAGAAGGGAGGGCAGGAAGGGTGGCCTCTGTGCTTTCTCATGGCCCTTTCTCACACACCCAGGGAAATACTGTTCGCCACTTTGGGGTCAGGAAGCAATTTTTCTCCAGGCCAGTTTGGTTGGGGATCCTGGAGGTTTTTTGTCGTCTTCTGGGTGTGAAACAGCGATCACTAGAGATGTGGAGGGGGAGGTATTTGTGGATTCCCTGCACTGTGCAGCGGGTAGACTAGATGACCCTGGAGGACCCTCCCAACTCTATGGTTCTATGACTTGATGCCTGTTTCCACCACCACACTCACAATGGGAAGGAAAGGCCTTTCGGTCTAAGCCTAACTGTAGCAGAGCAGGGAACAGAGGGAGCTGGGATGTGGCAGGTTCAATCTCCGCTCGGTGGCACACTTGGTCAGCCTGATGTGAGGATAAAATAGTTGCTAGGTACCCCCTGATCTCAGGGTTGATGTGAGGATAAAATAGTTGCTAGGTACCCCCTGATCTCTGTGGGGATGGTGGGGTAGAGTTCCCAGATCCAGGTTGGGAAACTCCTGGAGATTTGGGGGTGGAGCCTGGGGAGGACAAGGGACCTCAGTGGGATACATGCCATATGGAGCCCACCCCCCAAAGCAGCCATTCTCTCCAGGGGGATTAATCTCTGTAGTCTGGAGAGAAGCTATAATTCCAGGGGCTCCCCAGGCCCCACCCAGCGGCCAGCATCCCTGGGATGCCGTGGTGGAGAGGAGAAGGATGTAAACTCCTTTGGGTACCCTTTGGGGAGAAAGACAGCATGGAAACAAATGAAACAAATGAATTTCCCCCGTCCGAGAGTGGCGGTCTCTGCCACCTACCTGTTACTATTTTGTTACAGGGGACTTCTTCATACGAATAGGGCGGAGGAGATGGACAGTCCCCAGAAATGACGTCTATGGTGTAGGAACAGCCGTCTTCTAGAGCGAGAGAGAAGAGGGAAGGCAAAACTGGCAGGTGGCGGGAGTGGGTTTCAGCAAAAAATACAAATTGACCCCCCACACACAAAAGGAGAGAGCCAGTCTGGTGTAGTGGTTAAGTGCGCGGACTCTAATCTGGGAGAACCGGGTTTGATTCCCCACTCCTCCACTTGCACCTGGCTGGATGACCTTGGGCAAGCCATAGCTCTGTACCAGCTGTTCTCTCAAGGACAGCTTGGGAAAGAGCTCTCTCAGCCCCACCTACCTCACAGGGTGTCTGTTGTGGGGAGGGGAAGGGAAAAGGAGTTTGTAAGCCGCTCTGAGACTCCCTTGGGGAGTGGAGGGCGGGGTATAAATCCAATCTCTTCTTCTTCTTCTTCTTCTTCTTCTTCACATGTTGCTCTGCTTTTGGGGACCAGAAGTCCAGTTGCTGAAGGGGAGCTGGGGCCGAACCCAAAACCTCACTCGCGGATAACAAGTTAATCTATCGGTGGGGTGGGGGAATGGTTTGAAACCAAGGATGGGGTTAAATTCTCAGCAGCATCTTAGTGCCCAACTGATAGGCAAGCACACTTCCTCTTCCCACACATGGAACTCCTTCTCGTGGCACCTTATTTCCGCCTGTGCAGGGAGGATTTTTTTTTCATTAGCACTCTGGGTCCCCCCCAAAAAACAACCCAACCTCTGTGCACAAACAATCCCTGCCCCCCCCTCCAATTTTAGAAGGAGAATTCCAGAGCAATCTTCTCTCTGACTTGAGCCCTTTCTGCACTGACCACTGGCTCCGGAGAATCCGAGGAGTCAAGCCTTAACGATTAACTTCACAGTTGCATGCATTCCTTCGGCACTGGTTCCCCCACCCCTCCGGTTTATTTATTTGTGTATTCTGTATGCAGTCTGCATCTACAAGCAAAACCCACATTTCCTGAGCTAACTGGCTGCCAACCCCTCCCTTCCTCCTTCTCTCCTTCCATGATTCTGCAAAAAGAAAAGGAAGGGAGGGTGAAATCCAGACTCACACATGTGAGACTGACATATTTAGGAGCGGGGAATCCCCTAGTTCTTTATATTTACTGATTCCTTCTTATGCTGTTTCTGGCTTTTTAAAAGTTTGCCCGAGCGGGAGGACACATCCTCTTTTGTCTTTGGAGAAGGAGGGAGAGAAAACAGAACAGGGAGGAGGCGTCAACCTAAAGAGAGAAGGGAAGAAACAGGGGAGGGCAGTGGGCCGCACTCGGATACCGCAGAAACAATTCTATTTTAGAAAGGACTAGTGATTCAAAAGCGGATGAGAACAAAGAATCGCAGCAAAAGGAGTTTTGGTAGCTGCGGAGCAACAGTGCGCTGGGAGCAGCCTGGATGCAGATGCCTGTCAAACAAATGCAGAAACAAGAGAAAGCCCCGACACAAACTGGAAGCGAGAGCGGGAGGGAATGCAGAACAGAAGAATAGGATGCGCTCAGGAACCAAGGCGAAATACGGGTGAAGAAAGGGCCTTGCTTTCCACGTGGGTGTTTTTAATCTGAGGCTTGGCTCCCCCAGCTGCAGTGCGACGTGTGCCCACCCCGGAAAGACCTTCATCCCAAGATTCTGAGCTTCCAGTGGCCCCCCCGTCTTCCTCTCTCTTTCGAAGATCCTATTGTTTTTCTTCCAGGTGATCTGTTGGGGGGCAAAGTGGTGTCTGGAATGGGTGTGAGGTCTTCCAACTGACTTTGAAGGATCAAGGGACGGTAAGAAGTACAGCTTTGGGAACTTGGGTACGTCCTAAAATCTGGCATTCCAGCAACTGCAATTTTGGACTATTACATACCTGTGAATTCGATGTGTTCCGGTGCAGAAGGTGCTGGTGCGTATGGATCTGAGCCATATGATGTTGCTGCGTATGGATCTGAGCTATATGACGTTGGCGCATACGGATCCGAGCTATATGATTTTGGCGCATACGGATCCGAGCTATACGATTTCGGTGCATATGGATCTGAGCTATACGATTTCGGTGCACACGGATCCGGGGTGTATGATTTTGGTTCATAAAGACCCGAACCATAGGATTTGGAGGCCTGTGGTTCTGGGACATATGACTTTGAGGCCTGCGGTCCTTTGGTGTGTGATTTTTTGGTCTGTGGTTCCTGAGCGTACGATTCTGGCTTGTATGAGGACGAATATCCTGGCGAGTAGGGGTCTGGAGGGCGCTTTACATCAGCCATCGGAAAGGAGACCTTCCCCTTCTTTTGATCCATCCTTTTGGGTTTGTCTGCAAAAGATACAAGAAAGTCAAAATGAAGGGGTTTGGGGGGTGGGGGGAGAGAGAGGCCGATTTCGCACTGGCCAATTGCCTCTCCTTCTCTCCGGAATTTCCCCTCCCAGTTTCCTCCGGAGTATTTTCTTCATTTTCCACTTGGAACCTCAGCCCTTTCGATATAGCGCGACGAAGGGTTTTCTCCCAAAAAAATTAGAAACTCCCACAATGGGGCGGCCCTGATGAAAGGCGGGCGAGTGGGTGTGTTTTCATTTTGGGTTCTCCCCCGGAGCAAACAGGAAAATCCTCTAAAAACAGGATTTGTTTGCTCCAGGGAAACTCCGGTGCAGCAGGGCAATACTCTAGAGCAGGGGTGGGCAAACTATGGCTCGGGAGCCGCATGCGGCTCTTTCACATATATTATGTGGCTCCCGGCAGGGCGGCTGGGGAAGCTAAATATCATTAGCAAACAAATATCATTGGACAAATTAATATCATTATCAATATCTGCTTTTACCCCTTTTCTTATTATTTTTGGCAGTCTCATTTAATGTTAATAAAAAGCAAATTTTCTTATTTTCCAATAAAAGCAGGTAATATTTGTTCATGTCTTGTGGTTCTCAAACATTTGATGTTTATTCTGTGCGGCTCTTATGTTAAGCAAGTTTGGCCACCCCTGTTCTAGGTGGCTCTTACGCTGAGCAAGTTTGCCCACCCCTGCTCTAGAGCAAAATGTGAGCCCAGAGCAACTGATGTGAAATCGACCAGAAGCTCCGGTGCAAGCATGAGGGCAAACCTGGGGCAAACACTAGTGCGAAATCAGCCAGAGAGAGAGAGAGAGAGAGAATGATTTCCTAGGTTCTTTAGAAATGTGTAACTATGTTTTGCTAATAGTGGCAAAGAATATGATAGCAGCAAAATGGATTGAAAGGCAAGTTCCCTCAGTTCAACAATGGCTAACAAAGGTATGGGACTGCTTTATTTTAAGTAAAATGTCTTTCAAAATGAACAACTGTTCTGAAATATCTTATCAAAACAAGGTGGTAGCAACTTGGTTTCCTATTGTACAGTATTTAACAGAAAAAAAATGTTCTTCCACAAAACCCTCTCTACAAAGAGTTGATTTATTTTTAATTGTTCCTTGGTGACCCATAATTTTTTATATATGCATGGTTTGTTTCTGTTGTTTTGTTTGGAAGTTGAAAAGTTAAAAATTGTTAATAGAAAAAAAAAAGAAATGTGTAACTACTAAACACACACACCCTGACTTGGCTAGGCCAGGCTAGCCCAATCTAGTCAGATCTCGGAAGCTAAGCAGGGTCGGCCTTGGCTAATATTTGGAAGGGCGACCTCCAAGGAATACCAGGGGTATGACGCAGAGGCAGGCAAATGTCAAGCTCCCTTTAAAACATCCCTTGCCTTAAAAACAAGTCTAGCTCGCCGCCTGGAGGTGCCTAACGCTAAAAGAGCTAAACCTTCTGGCTGCCAGACAATCTTAGGATCTCCTGGCTATGCCACGCACAATGCCATATGATGATTACAACAATAACAACAGAGAGCCAGTTTGGTGCAGTGGTTAAGTGCGCGGACTCTAATCTGGGAGAACCAGGTTTGATTCCCCACTCCTCCACTTGCACCTGGCTGGATGACCTTGGGCAAGCCATAGCTCTGTACCAGCTGTTCCCTCAAGGACAGCTTGGGAAAGAGTTCTCTCAGCCCCACCTACCTCACAGGGTGTCTGTTGTTGGGAGGGGAAGGGAAAGGAGTTTGTAAGCCGCTCTGAGACTCTTAAGTGAGTGAAGGGCGGGATATAAATCCAATCTCTTCTTCTTCTTCTCCTTCATACACACTGTATATTTTTCTCCAGGCAGTTGGCATTTAAAATAGTAGCAGAGGGATTGGACCTCTCTGTTGACGCTTCAGGAGACATATGAATACAGACAGCAGTTTCGGGTTTTTAAAAGGTTGCACAGCTGGTAGAAATCCGACAGACAGGGTTAACACTGGGTTTCCCGTTATAGTTGATGGCTTCCGAAAAGCAAAAGCAACGAATCCCTCATTGCCTTATGGTTTCCAGGGTATTGTTCAAACGGTCTAAATTGTTTGATTTTAATTGTATTTATTGTATTGTTTTTATGATGTTACCTGCCCTGAGCTCACTTGCAGGATGGGCGGGCTATAAATACAATCAGCAACAACTGCTATTACAATAATAATAATACAAGCAAGGTGACAACCAGCCTGGTTTTTGCATGGGAAAAGGCTTGAGGGTGAGGTAGGGGCCGGTCTGTTGTGGGGAGGGGAAGGCAAAGGAGTTTGTAAGCCACTCTGAGACTCCGAGTGAAGGGGGGGGGTATAAATCCAATCTCCTCCTCCTCTTCCTCTTCTTCCTCTTCCTCCAGTTACCTGCCTGATTCCCAAGGGGAAGAGAGGGTAGACAGCCTGGCTACTGTATTTGGAGCCAGCCGAAGTGTTTGAGCCCTTTTCAAAGTCAAGCTTGCATTCAGAGCAATTCGGAAATGTTGTCCGTGTACTGCTGAGGCCATGGGTCGCTCTGGTAAAATCCTTCTTGTCCAGGAGGGAATTGCTTCTGTTCTAATGACCAACCAAAGTTCTGCTATAGCAGCAACAGAGAGAAGAGATTGGATTTATACCCCACCCTTCATTACCTGAAAGAGTCTCAGAGCGGTTTACAATCCCTTCCCCTCCGCACAAACAGACACCCTGAGAGGTAGGTGGGGCTGAGAGAGCTCTTTCGAGGACTGCCCTTGAGAGAACAGCTCTGAGAGAACTTGTGACTGACCCAAGGTCACTCCAGCAGCTGCATGTGGAGGAGTGGGGAATCCAACCCGGTTCTCCCAGATTAGAGTCCGCGCTCCATCCTAACCACTTCACCAAACTGGATCTCCAGTCCCTCCCTGCCTTTGCCAACCAAGGTGACCACTTGCTCAGGGCAGCTGAGGCAATTTTGGTTTCAAAACAAGGGAGGGAACCCGATGGAAATGGGTCAGTTCGTTGGAGCTCCAAGGTAGTTATTGAGGAAAAGTTGGAAGGGGAGAGGAGGATGTTATGTCAGCTTCTCTGGAGGAAGGGCAGGGTAAAGATATAATAAAGAAAGAGAGATCAAATGGAGCCTCTGCCGAGCTGAGGCAAACTCCCTCCAGCACCGCCTCACGTGTCGGATCCTGTTCCTCAGTTCCTTGAAGAGGTGCCCTTTCATCTGGTTGCTGCCTGGGCCGTCCGGGTCAAGCCGAGAGGCGTTCAGCGGTGGTTTGCGATTGCCTGCCTCTGCGTAGCAACCTTGGATGTCCTTGGTGGTCTCCTGTCCCAGGACTAGCAAGACCGGGAGAGCCAGTTTGGTGCAGTGGTTAGGAGTGTGGAGTCTAATCTGGGAGAACCGAGTTTGATTTCCCCACTCCTCCATGTGCAGCTGCTGGCATGACCTTGGGTCAGTCACAAGTTTTCTTGGAGCTATCCAGGTCAGGGTTAATAACTGTCTGTCAATCAGCAGAGGTGGTTTGCCAGTCTGTGCCTTTGCGTAGCGACCCTGGACTACCTTGGTAGTCCCCTTTTGCTTAGTTTCCAAGATCTGACAAGACCTGGCTAGCCTGGATCATCCAAATCAGTGCATGCGTCCCCTTTAACCCCTGTTCAAATGACATCACCCGCAGTGGTGGAGTATCACGCATCGGTCGTCTGTGTTTCTTCCTGGCTCTTATCGGCACCCTCCAGCTGTCGGGATAAGCTGCGACAGCAAAAGGACAAGACGGTTCTGAATGGACCAACTGTCTGAGAGCCTCCGAAGCCCTTTGACTGTGTAGAAATCCAGGGATTCCCTAATTTTGGATCTCGCCATGCGGTTATCTCAGTTCGGCTGGACGCAAGGCGCGCTTTCTGAATCACACCCGAGGAGGAAGGTGTGACGCCGGTAAAAGCTTGGCCTGCTGGTAAAACAATATGGATCTGCCCCCAATTATTTATATTAATTGACTCTGTAGTCATGCGTGACAACACCCGATTTCCATTCTGGCCCGGCCTCTGAGATCCAATCGCACCAGCTAACCCCTCGCTCTTCCCCCGTCCTTATCTGTCATCTAACTGTAACAGTTTGGGTGGGTGGAAAAGGGAGGGGGTGCGCCAAAAGCACCATCTCTAATTTGGTAACCCAAAACACCCTCCCAATTTTACTCTGTTCCACTCCCAATATAAATATTGTTGGGTTCATTAGATGGCATGGAGAGTTAATTCTGTAATTGCTCCCTTCGGACCAAAATTAACCACTGCCAATCTTTAACTTGGCATTGGTTGGGATGTTGTTGTCGAATTCATAGGCATTATGAATAGCATTTTATGATGAAGTCTGGCCTCCCCGTTTTTCTCCGGTTGGGAGGTTGGGAGGCCTAGGCATTGTTTGAAATGGAATTGCGGCCCTTAGAAAACCCACCAGTCTGCAATTCAAAAACCTAGCAGCTAACATAGGGGCACCAATTCCCCTGGTTTGGAGACCCTCCCCCTTCTTCAGAGTTATCAGAAAGCTATGGGGGAAGGAAATGTCTGGTGGGCACTCCATTATACCCTATGGAGACCGGTCCCCATAGGGTATAATGGAGAATCGATCTGCGGGTATCTGAGGGTCAGGGGGGCCTGTTTTTTGAGATAGAGGCTCCAACATTTCAGCACAGCATCTGGGAAAGGTTTCTCTTGCTCGAAAGCCAGATGAATCAGACTCTAGGGGGTGGTGCTCATCTCTGTTTCCAAGCCGAAGAGCTAGAACTGCCCGAAGACTTTTCCCGTGGACATGTGGCCGGCATGACTAAACGCCAAGGCGTACGGAACACTGTTACCTTCCCACTGAAGCAGTACCTATTCATCTGCTTGCAATTTCTTGCTTTCGAACTGCTAGGTTGGCAGGAGCTGGGGCCAGAGACGGGAGCTCACTCCGTTACACGGCACTCAGATCTCGAACCGCCAAGATACTGACCCTCTGATCTGCAGCTCAGCGTCTTAACCTCTGAGCCACCACGGCCCTATAGCATCTGGTACCTCTCCTCAAAAAATCCCAAAAAACCAAGTTTAAAAAAAATTGGACTAGGGGGCCCAATTCAATGAGCCCCAAAAGAAGGTGCCCCCATCCTCCATTATTTCCATTGGAGGGAAAGCATTTAAAAGGAAAGCGGTCCTTTTAAATGTGACGGTCAAAAGTTCCTTTGGAGTTCAATCGTGCTTCTTCCCTCCCCTCTCCCAGAGTGATGTCACATCCTGGCTCCTGGCTCCGCCCCCAAATTTTCCTGGCTCCACCCCCAGAGTCCCCAGATATTTCCTGAGCTGGATCTGGCAACCCCATTTGCTGTTGTTGTTCAGTCGCACATAAACAAAACTCCCATTCAGCTCCAAGTGAAGGATGAACCACTTTTCTTGGAAGGGGTTCAGAAGTCATAGCTGGCAAGGCTGTTTATGGGAGACGACTGTGCAACCAATTCATTTCCACCCATCGGCCCTTTCGGAGCGGGTCGGATTTAACCTGGGCCATCATTTGTTTCTGACAGTTCACTGTGGGTCAAATCCAGATGAATGCGGGCAGGAGAAGCCGGGCACAGATTCCTTGTTGCAGCCCTCTCCTTAGCGGACTGCGTTGGCTGTGGAATGCTGTGGAATTCCACAGGCTCAGATAAGGGGTGGAGGCGAAGAGGAAACGGAGGCAGTTACAGAATCCGGGTTATCCCGTGAGTCAGCACAGATGCCAGGAATAGAACACCGGTTGTTTTAAGCCTCACCTTTGAGATCCCCCAGAGGAAAACCGGGAGACATTAAAATACAAAAGCCCTCTTTCTTTTGTGGCAAGGGTGACTTGCCAAGCAATCCAGTTTGGTGTAGTGGTTAAGAGCGGCGGACTCTATTCTGGGAGAGCCGGGTTTGATTCCCCACTCCTCCACATGCAGCTGCTGGATGACCTTGGGCAAGCCATAGTTCTAGCACAGCTGTTCTTGAAAAAGAGCAGTTTATCTCAGAGCTCTCTTAGCCCCACCTACTTCACAGGGTATCTGCTGTGGGGAGGGGAAGGAAAAGGAGTTTGTAAACCGTGGTAAGTGCGCAGACTCTAATCTGGGAGAGCCGGGTTGGATTCCCCACTCCTCCACTTGCACCTGGCTGGATGACCTTGGGCAAGCCATAGTTCTGGCACAGCTGCTCTTGAAAAAGAGCAGTTTCTGTCAGAGCTCTCTCAGCCCCACCCGCCTCACAGGATGTCTGTTGTGGGGAGGGGAAGGGAAAGGAGTGTGTGTAAGCCACTCTGAGACTCCTTTGAGTAGGGAAGGGCAGGGTATAAATCCAATATAAATCCAATCTCTTCTTCTCTTCTTCTTACCTTACAGGGCTCCATTCTGTTCTAGTTTAACCCCTAAGAGAAAGGACGGGGGGTGTCAAATTGATACCGGGAAGCAGAGAGGAAACAGATAAAATGCTCATTTTGCAATCTTTGAACGACTTCAGCCTCAGTTAATTTCTCGATTGTAATTGTGCCAATATTCTGACCTGGATCTATCTCATCAGATCTCGGAAGCCAAGAGGGGTCAGCCCTGGTTCGTACTTGGATGGGAGACCACCAAAGAATACCAGAGTTGTGACTCAGAGACAGGGAACGGCAGACCACCTCTGAACATCTCTTGCCTTGAACACCTTGCAAAGTCACCAAAAGTCATCTGAGACGAGAGCAAAAAACCAACAGCAATCGCCCCGTTCTCCTGAAGGGTCGGACGCTACGGGCCTTAAAGCCAGCAGATTAGTCATTCCTTCCCTCCAAAAAGCCTATCCCCAAATGCAATTTGGGGGGGGGGGGGGGAAGTATCGTAAACCAACAGTAATAGATGCACCATAAAACAGTTTTCAGTGCACAGCTGCCTGGCTAACAGAGATACACGACATCAAATACAGGGGGCGGGGAACAATCCCTCGGTCTATCCTGCATTGATGGTTCAAACACCACGGAAGTGTGTTTTTGGTTAAAGTTATGCTAGGAAGATACTGTCCTTCAGCAGAGCCTGAAAAGGCAGACTGGTATATTGAATGTCCATGTCCAGCACATACACCCCTCCGGTCCCCTCCCCCCCAGCATTCCCTCTAAGCTGCGTTAGTGTGAGCTACCTCACAGTTTTTTAGCCTCCAGCTCCTGCTCACAGATTTTTGCCTCAGCTCAGGAAGGATGGCTCCAAAGCAAACCGATTTATGCAGTAGCTTGCAGTAGCTTTAATGCCAGGAGCTCGCAAAATAGGATTTTTGCTCACAAGACTCCACAGGTTAGAGGGAGCCTTCCCCACTCACAGATTTTAAGTTCTAGTCGCTCTGTGGAATGAACCGGAGGCCGAAGAATGGCAGCTCTGGCGTCTTGTGCAGTTTTGCCCAAATATACTCAAAGGCAATGCTTTTAAAAGCTGAGAAGTCTCCGGTTCGTATCTGGCTTCTGTCACAATCTCTGTAGACAGGCTATGGATATTGGCTCTCGATCATTTCTCCCTTTGTCTATGATAATGGGAGCAATAATACTGGCTTAGTTCAGTGTAGTGGTTTGGTGTCGTGGTTACGAGCGTGGACTCTAATCTGGGAGAACTGGGTTTGATTCCCCACTCCTCCATCTGCAGCTGCCAGGGTGACCTTGGATCAGTCACAAGTTCTCTCAGAACTCTCAGGAGCATGTCCTCGAAAGAACTCTCTCAGCCCACCTACTTCACAGGGTGCCTTGTCATGGGGAGAGGAAGGGAAAGGAGATTGTAAGCCACACTGAGACTTTTTCGGGTAGTGAAAGGCAGGGTATAAATCCACTCTCTTCTTCTCTTCTTCTCACCTCACCGGGCTTTTGGAAAGATAATGAGGTCACGTATGTGACATTTTCTG
Organism: Lepidodactylus listeri; assembly: GCA_029233225.1. Classification (NCBI taxonomy): domain Eukaryota; kingdom Metazoa; phylum Chordata; class Lepidosauria; order Squamata; family Gekkonidae; genus Lepidodactylus; species Lepidodactylus listeri. The sequence continues at coordinate 3,972,770 of JARCFY010000022.1, forward strand.
AATGTTCAGATGCCAGCTATTTATTTGTGAGCCAGTCTGGTGTAGTGGTTGAGAGAGTCGGACTAGTACCTGAGAGACCCCAGGTTCGAATTCCCCACTTGTGCCATGGAAGCTCGCCGGGGGACCTTCGGCCAGTCACTCACTCTCAGCCTAACCTACCTCGCAGGGTTGTTTTACGAGGATAAAATGGAGGAGAGGAGAAGGATCTGAGCCAATTTGGGTTCCCCTCTGGAGAGGAAGGAGGACTATAAATGAACTAAATAAATAAAAATAAAAATAAAAATGTAATGCTACAATTACCAGCAGGGAATCGCATAAAGAAAGAAAATTGGGACTCTCCCCCTTCTGGATAATATAAACTCTCCGGAGCATGCCGTTATTTTGCCCTCCCCGTTTCCCCCGTTTATTCATTAATTAAATATTTCTACTCCCTTCTTTCTCCCGGGTGGCTCAAGGCCGCCCACAGAACATGGCAAACTGGCTGTTGCACTAAACAATAAAAAAAGCATTATCCTAAAACTTCGGACCCAATTCCCGCTCTAAGAACCCCACCCATCTGAAATACCATCCCCCCCTTAGCTGACGCATGACTCTTCTCAAAAATCTCTTTTTCTATGGCCTACTCAGGCCTCATACAGACTTTTATATATATATAAATTTAGGTGACTTTAGAAAATCATTTTTTTGCCTGCTTCAGGAGTCCCCTAGTGTTTTGCAGGCACCGGTGTCTGCGGGTGGCTCAGGGGCCGGATGCTTTACTATTGGATGTAGTTGGCTATTCGCAGGTCCCCGGTTGTGACCCGGTTGCCATTGCCGAATCTCATTACAACCCTGGGGTTTCAGATTGCCAAATTCTCCCCGTCAACGCAACGCTGTCATTGTTGTAATCCGAAAATTACACACGTACACAAACAGAATATAAGTCTTCGGTTGTTATCCTGTGGGCAGGCTTTGTTCTTTCTTTTATGTCTACTCTTTGAACAATTTTAATAAGCGCTTTAATCTTTATTATCTTTAATGATTACACTTAGTGCGAGGCACATGCTGCAAAGGAGAGCGGGTGTGTTTCCCAGACCCCAAAGCTCATCTCCTCCCCAAGGGGTGATTCGAGAGGGTGTGCCACCCCTTTCCCCCCGGACAAATCCATTTCTCTAAATACCCCACTTTTTCTTTTTAGAAAGGTCATGCCTAATGAAGACGTGTGAGGGTTTCCTAGCATTCTTTTCTGCCTCAGCTTTCTAATTAAACAAACTGACAGATTTATGGAGGAGATGTCTATGGGTGGCTACTAGCTACAGTCACGGAGGCGAACCTTCACGTTCAGAGGCAGTCAACCTCAGAATCCCATTGCTGAGAGGTAACATCCGGGGAGGGCCTCAGCCTCTCTGCCCTGTTGTTGGCCCTCCAGAGGAGCTGGTTGACCCCTGTGTGAGACAGGATGCTGGACTGGATGGACCCTCCCTGGTCTGACCCAGCAGGGCTCTTCTGAGGTTCTTCTCAGGGGAAGGCCTCGGCCTCTCTGCCCTGTTGCTGGCCCTCCAGAGGAGCTGGTTGACCCCTGTGTGAGACAGGATGCTGGACTGGATGGACCCTCCCTGGTCTGACCCAGCAGGGCTCTTCTGAGGTTCTTATGAAGGCCTCAGCCTCCAGAGGAACTGGTTGGCCACTGGGTGAGACAAGGAAAACTCTATGGTACCATGCGGACGAAAGCTCATACCTTGAATAAACCTTTGTTGGTCTTAAAGGTGCCACTGGACTTCTGTGCCCCCTTGAGTTCGGCTACTCTCATCTTGTAATTTGAGAATTTGGATCCTGATACCCGGGCAGTGGGTTCAGAGGTATAGCGCTGGATCCCACACACCTCTTCTGCTAACAGGAGGCTCTTTCCATAGCAGAAGGTCCTGGGGCCGGCACACGTTAGTAGAACAGGTCTGCGGATCTAACCTATCAGTTATTTTCTTGATGTGAGCTCCACTTTTGCGTTTTTTGATGGACAGCACAAACCAACTTAGACAGCTTTTCCTCCCTGAAATCTATAGAACCTCTGCTCTGATTTATTGGTGGCTGTGAAATTATTTTACATCTTATCCCCCTCACACGAACAAATGCCAGGTGGCTTATAGCAATGAAAATACTAGACACAGTAAAAGCGGACAAGATGGTTAAACTCAGGTCTCAGCTGAACCAAGAAAAAAAAATGATTTCGCGCTTCTACAACAGCAGGAATTGCCAGCAACCCCAATTTTGTTCATGCATCTGCTATGTATGTATTCATTCTTTCCTGGAATGAAGATGAAACCCATGTGGAGAAAACCAAAATGTTGACTGAATGTCATCCTAAAACTCAATGCTCCCTCTAAGCTGTGGAGTCCTGTGAGCAAAAATTCTACTTTGTGAGCTACTGGCATTAAAGTTGTGAGCGAGCGATTTGGCTGCTGCATAAATCAGTTTGCTCTGGAGCCCTCCGTCCTGAGCTAAGGCAAAAATCTGTGAGCTGGAGGCTAAAAAACTGTGTGCTAGCTCACACTAACTCAGTGTAGAGGGAACACTGATGCCAGAGCCTCTCTTTCAATGTAGTTTTGACTTCTGCTTTTGAAATCGGGTCCTAAGGGGTTTGCAATAATGAAACAGGAGTCTGGCGGCACCTGAAAGACTAACCAAAATTTATTCTGGCATAAACCTTCGTGAGTCCGAGCTCACTTCGTCAGAGGCATCGAAGGGAATTCTTAACCTTAGATTTGCCAGATCCAAATCTGAAGCAGGGTAAGAGCTATTGTGAGTCACTGCTCACTTCGAAAAAGCTCATCCCCTGCCACAGATATTGTTAGCCTTTAAGGCGCTCCAGGACTGTTGCTCTTTTCTACTGCTACAGACAAACACTGCTGCCCATCTCGATCTATCTCCATGGAAGGCACCACATGTAGCCGTACAAACGATGCAAACAGCAGTGCTTGAAGACCGATATACCAAAACACCGGCAACTGAATGCCTTTGTGTATGCGGTGGCTCAGTCCCTGAAGATCTGTCTCATTACCTTCTGGATTGTCCACTTTATTCACTCCCCAGAAAGAAGTTTCTTGGCTCAATCTTAGATAAATTGGGCCCTTGCTCCACATCCAGAAGAGTTTTAACTTTACTTGCCGAAGTGGAGCCAAAGTATTATTTTAAGGTTGCACTCTTTGCCCTAGCAGCAAAGAAAATCCGCATCAAATTGACTAAATCCTCTCCAGCCAAATAGCCAGGGATCCTTTTTAGTAACCTTACCCCAAACCTTATTTTTATATTGGATGTTCTAATTTTTATCTGGTATTATTTTAAGCAGTTTTATGGCAGACATGTGTATTTTACTTCCGGTGTCTTAATGCAGATCCTATTCTGCCTTTTATAACTTTTGTTGTATTGTATTGTAACGGCCATGGCCATATGCAATAAATTGAACTGAACTGAACAGAATAGAAATCCATCAGCCTTGTGAAGAAACTTGTGCAGGTACAAACAGACGTTAAAGAAGTAAGCAGTGACTCACAAAAGCTCATCCCCTGCCACAATTTTTGTTCGTCTTTAAGTCTTTGTTCGACTCTTAGATTTGCTGCTCTTTGGTGCGCCACTGTTTGCTATTCTACCTACAATCCCCTCATTTTTGCTATTGTCCTCCCTTCTAAATCTTCCCCGGCTAATCGGTTTCTTCAACACAAAGCTACCTGCCCGCTAATAGGTAAAGAGAATCCATACCGCTGAGCGATGAGCCAGTAGTTCTTCCTCCAGACTTCGGATCACTTCGTCCACTGCTCTGATGCTTGCTTGTGCCAGAAGAGAGAAGAGGGCATATTATTGTCCCAGGGATTGGCCTGAGCACAGGAGAGAACAGCTGATCCAGGCGAGGATAACAGGAAGGGAATGATGATGTCAAAGAGGCAGCATTTAGTTCACCCCTGCAGGTGAATCAAGTTCTCCAGCCTCCTCCGACCACGTGGCGTGGGACAAGGCGATCCTGCCAGGAATGCTGGGAAACTGGTTGGCTGGGAAGGGCCCAGGACGTGGCTAATTCTTTCCCCTACTGACTGGGCGGTTTTGTGTTGTACATGGAAGTTAATTGATGACGATCCAGGCGCAGCAAAGGAATGTGGTCCTCTCCATGTGGAAGAGCAGCCATTGATGGATGCAGGCGCAGGGCCGGTGCGTTTTGAGCAACTTCCCAAATCGCCTCTTTCTCCTGCCCGTCTCTGAACGGGGAGCCACACACGCCTGGATCCCGACAAGGCTGTTGAATCATACGCCTTCCACCTACACGTGCAACCTGCATGAGGAAATCCCCTTTTGAAGTGTGACTGCAATAGGTGCTTCGGACTGAAAAGGGGTTGGCCGGCTTACTTTGGAGGGTAGCGAAGCCATCAACCTCTGTGAGCTTGGAATCCTCGGTGCCTTGGTGACTTTGGGTCAGTCACAAGTTCTCTCAGAGCTGTTCTCTCAGGAGCAGTCCTCGAGAGAGCTCTCTCAGCCCCGCCTACCTCCCAGGGTGTCTGTGGTGGGGAGGGGAAGGGAAAGGAGATGGTAAGCTGCTCTGAGACTCCTTTGGGTAGTGGAGGGCGGGGGATAAATCCAGTCTCCTCCTCCTCCTCCTTTGACATCTTTGCTATCGATATTCGCAGTGCATTCCAGGATACCAGGAGATGGGTCCCTGACCCAAGAAACGCAAGGTTTCAGATCTGAGGGAGGCAACAAAGGGAGGCAGAGGGATGCATGGATGGATGGAAGAAGGGGGGAGAGTGGGAGAGTGAAGGCCTTCAGGAGGAGGAGGAGGAGGAGATTGGATTTATACCCTGCCTCAAACTGGCTCTCCAGTTTGGTGTAGTGGTTAAGTGTGCGGACTCTAATCTGGGAGAACCGGGTTTGATTCCCCACTCCTCCACTTGCACCTGGCTGGATGACCTTGGGCAAGCCATAGCTCGATACCAGCTGTTCCCTCAAGGACAGCTTGGGAAAGCGCTCTCTCAGCCCCACCTACCTCACAGGGTGTCTGTTGTGGGGAGGGGAAGGGAAAGGAGTTTGTAAGCCGCTCTGAGACTCCCTTGAAGAGTGGAGGGCGGGGTATAAATCCAATCTCTTCTTCTTCTTCTTCTTCACACCTGAAGGGGTCTCAGAGCGGCTTACAATCTCCTTTCCCTTCCCCTCCCCACCACAGACACCCTGGGAGCAGTGTTCCCTCTAAGCTGAGTTTGGTGTGAGCTAGCTCACAGTTTTTTAGCCTCCGGCTGACATATTTTTGTATCAGCTCAGGAAGGATGGCTCCAGAGCAAACTAATTTATGCATTAGCTAAATGGCTCCCAGCTTTAATGCCCTTCACTCACAAAGTAGATTTTTTGCTCACAAGACCCCACAGCTTAAAGGGAGCACTGCCTGTGAGGTAGGTGGGGCTGAGAGAGCTCTTTCGAGGACTAATCCTGAGAGAACAGCTCTGAGAGAACTTGTGACTGATGCAAGGTCACCCAGCTGGCTGCACGTGGAGGAGTGCGGAATCAAACCCGGTCCTCCCAGGTTAGAGCCCGCGCTCCTAACCACAACACCAAAAAAGACCGGGAGAGTGGCACCCAACAGTCCATGCTGTGCATTCGGAACCTGCCCTTTCCCTCCATAGAGTTCAGGACAGCACCGGTGGTTTTTTCTTGACATTTCATTTTCCCCACAACCCCGTGGGGTAGGCGAGACTGAGAGGAGGCGAATGAACCGAGATTTGTAGTGAAGCCGGAATCTGTAATCTGGCACTCCCAGATCCTAATCCGGCAGTCTAAATCATATTGGCATAAAGGGGACAAAAAGATCAGTGTTCTTTTTTTAAAAAACCCAGTGTATATATACTGTATTAAAATATAAAACTGTAGACTAACAGATAACAAACAACAGTAACATAGATATAAGCAGCTTGATCAGAGATTACAATATGTAGAACCTTATGAATATGTGGTAGGCAGTGTTCCCTCTAAGCCGAGTGAGTGTGAGCTAGCTCACTGTTTTTCAGCCTCGAGCTCACACATTCTTGTCTTCGCTCAGGAAGGAGGGCTCCAGAGCAAACTAATTTATGCAGCAGCCAAATTGCTCGCTCACAACTTTAATGCCAGTAGCTCAGAAAGTAGAACTTTTGCTCACAAGACTCCACAGTTTGGAGGGAACATTGGTGGTGGGTATTCTTTAAAGAAAATACACAATATTAGAATCATAGGATCATAGAGTTGGAAGGGACCTCCAGGGCCATCTAGTCCTACCCCCTGCACAATGCAGGAAATCCACAAATACCCCCCCCCCCCCCGCACACTCCCAGTGACCCCTGCTCCATGCCCAGAAGATGGCAAAAACCCTTCCAGGATCTCCAGCCAAACTGGCCTGGAGACCAATTGCTTCCTGACCCCAAAGTTGGGGTTTCCCTGGGCATGTCAGAAAGGGCCACGAGAACTGAGCACCGAAGGGGTACAATTTGAACGCTGTTCTACATAATATATAAAACATAACATATATGTGTGTAATACACAAAACTAGGTAATTAGGAGAATGAGTTGTGTTCTTTGACGGAGCAGAAGAAAACTGATGATGCAACCATCAAGGAAGGGTTGGGGTATAAGAGCAGAGAGACGGTAAAGCCATGGGGGAATTTGTGCTTTTCTGGGGACGGCCATGAGGCCAGGGAGGGTTCTAGGGAGAGCATCCTGGGCTGAGTATGAGGAGATGAGTGCGTCCTCAACAGGAGCTGGCTTTCACTCTCCTGGATTTCCGCGATGTGCGCTGAGCCATAAAGGTGCCTTGAAAGGTGGAGAGATGCCTGCCGGCATTGAGCAGGTTTGCTCGAAAGGCAGCCGTGATTGAAAAGGACGCCCGACCTGCCTGTGTTGACCCCCTGGGGGGGGGGGCAGAGGTAATTGCAGGATTCCTGGAAACCGGGAGTTCAGGCTGGAAAGCCCTCTGCTTGAGTGGCCAGGCGAGCAATGCCATTCGACGGAATGCACAACTTGATGGAGAAAACAAATCTTGCAAACGTGTCCTTCGAGAAAATCCAAAATGTCACGCTGACGTCTCAGAGCGGCTTACAAACTCCTTTCCCTTCCCCTCCCTACAACAGACACCCTGTGAGGGAGGTGAGGCCAAGAAAGCTCTTTTAAGGACTGCTCTTTCAAGGACGGCTCTGACAGAACTATGGCTTGCCCAAGGTCATCCAGCAGCTGCATGTGGAGGAGTGGTGATTCTCCCAGATCAGAGTCTGGCTGCGTGCTATTCCAGCCAGGCAGGCTCACATTCCCCGTGCTGTGGCCTGCCTTCACATCCTGGGCAGCGTTGGAGCAGTGTCGAAAGCCGAGCACCGCCCGTTAAGCGTGATTACAAGGGAGCAATTGGACATAGAGGAAAACGTCAATCAATTTTGCACTCCCGGGGAGCTCACAGTCTGCATGTGTGTGAGGGGGAGTGTTGACCAAGGCCCCAGTTGCTCCCATGCATCTAGGACAGGCGTCCCCAACAATGCAATGAAAAAGGCCAACGCTATGCTGGGAGGTATTGGGAAGGGAATTGAACACAAATCAGCCAGCATCATAATGCTCCTGTATAAATCGATGGTGCGACCTCATTTGGAGTACTGTGTACAGTTCTGGTCGCCACACCTCAAAAAAGATATAGCACTGGAAAAAGTGCAGAAAAGGGCAACTAGAATGATAAAAGGGTTGGAACACTTTCCCTGTGAAGAAAGGTTGAAGCGCTTGGGGCTCTTTAGCTTGGAGAAACGACGGCTGAGGGGTGACATGATCGAGGTTTATAAGATCATGCATGGGATAGAGCAGGTAGAGAAAGAAGTGCTTTTCTCCATTTCTCACAATACAAGAACTCGTGGGCGCTCCGTGAAATTGCTGAGCAGTCGGGTTAGAACAGATTAAAAAAAGGCCTTCTTCACCCAAAGAGTGAATAACACGTGGAATTCACTGCCACAGGAGGTGGCGGCGGCTACAAACATGGACAGCTTCAAGAGGGAATTAGATAAACACATGGAGCAAAGGTCCATCAGTGGCTCTTAGCCACAAGGTATAGATAGGAACTCTCAGTCTGGGGCAAGTGCTGCTCTGTATTCTTGGTGCTTCGGTGGTGGGGGGCAGAAGTGGGAGGGGCTTCTAGTGTCCTGGCCCCACTGCTGGACCTCCCAAGGGCACCTGGTGTTTTTGGCCACTGCGTGACACAAAGTGTTGGACTGAATGAGCCACTGGCCTGATCCAACATTGGCTTCTCTTATGTTCTTATGAAGTCATGGCCCTCCGTTTGCGAGAGTTGAGCAAGGCTGTGAAGAAAGGACATTTTGGAGGCCATTCATTTGCAGGTTTGCCATAAGTCGGAGGTGACTTGATAGCACTTAACGCACATGCAAGCGCATGTCCATGAGGAGACAGCCCCAAGGTGGATTGCATAGGGAGAGAGCCCGGAGGCTAAAGTTTGGCCCTGACAATTACCTAACCACCCCGGCAGGGTTCACACACACAATATACATGCATGCTCCCTCCTTCTCCCACTGAACATCCCGGTGACTCAGCCCACATCAGAGGAGCGAGAAAGGATATTGCAAAGCGAGCCCGGCTTTGCCGCGCATACAAATGTCGCCGGACAGGTTCGGTGAGCATCTCCGGTAGGAGAACCCTGCCCTCCGCCTTGCTGGAAGCGATCTCCTCTCTCCCAGTCTGGGTGTTCCTGGCCCGAATGGAGGAGACTCGTGACCCGAGAAGGTTACATATCAGGTGAGGATCACCTGCCCGGCCACTCAACGGGTTCTAAAAGAGGTCATTTCTGTTGGCTTAAGCGAGAGTGAGCGCGGTTGAACAGCAGAATTGCCTCGCTCCGGAAGGAATTGTGTTCGCACGAGGCTGGCTGCTTCGGAACAGTAATGGATTCAGAGCAGGCCCAGCAGTCCTCAGAGAAGCTTCGAAGGGGGATGACGGTTACGTCCTAACGGTGACCGCGCACGTGGTCAGAGAAACGCACGTAGCTGGGTTGGCTACCGGAGCGTCGCTTTGGGAGACAGTATCCCGGGCGGATTGTAAATCTGGCCAGTCGGCCCCCCAAGATCTGCCAGGGGACCTATGCCGTAGGGTAACCTGTAATTAACCCTATCAGGGAGATTGGGTGAGGTCGGTGGTGCAGTTTAGATGGACATTTAAGCAGACCTCCCCCCGAGCCCCATTCTCCAGTTGCGATTTTCTACCATCAATAAACTTAGGAGCTGATTTCACTGCAATGCGTCTCTGGGCCCAGTACTTTATAATTACAATGTGAGATTACTGAACTTGGGTTCATTCACAAGTTCAGAACGATGGACCCCCCCCCCCCCCCCTCCACCCAGGGCTGGATAGGGACACAGGGCTCTTATCTCACTACAGATGCTGATTTTTCCACAGTATCCCGATTCACCCAAGGGTCATGAAGAGGGCTTTTCTTTTCTTCGAAAAAGAGGTGCCGGAACTCTCAAGAGGGAAATGTCATTTTCAGCCTGTATCCTGAAAACTCACGAACTTCTAAAATTTTTTAAAAGAATGTTGTCGAAGAGATTCCAGAACTCTGTTCCAGCATGTCCCCCCCAGAAGAAATGATGAATGATGGGGTACTGAACCTCAGGCTTAATCCAGCCGCCATATGAGAATCAATTCCCCCCCCCCTCGCCCGGCTGCATCTGTCTTCCGCCCCCATGTTCTTCTGTCGTTCCCAGATCAACGCCTCACTTCTCCCAACCATAAGAACATAAGAGAAGCCAATGTTGGATCAGGCCAGTGGCCCATCCAGTCCAACACTCTGTCACACTGTGGCCAAAAATACCAGATGCCCTCAGAAGGTCCAGCAGTGGGGCCAGGACACTAGAAGCCCTCCCACTGATGCCCCCCACCCCCCAAGCACCAAGAATACAAAGCATCACTTGCCCCAGACTGAGAGTTCCTATCTATACCTTGTGGCTAAGAGCCTCTGATGGACCTCTGCTCCAGATGTTTATCCAGTTCCCTCTTGAAGCCGTCCATGCTTGTAGCCACCACTACCTTCTGTGGCAGCAAATTCCACATGTTAATCACACTTTGGGTGGAGAAGGACTTCCTTTTATCCATTCTAACCCGACTGCTCAGCAATTCCATGGAGTGCCCCCCGAGTTCTTGTATTGTGAGAAAGGGAGAAAAGTACCCCTTTCTCGACCCGCTCTATCCCATGCATAGTCTTGTAAACCTCGATCATGTCACCCCTCAGCCATCATTTCTCCAAGCTAAAGAGCCCCAAGTGCTTCAACCTGTCTTCGTAGGGAAAGTGTTCCAACCCTTTTATCATCCTAGTTGCCCTTTTCTGCACTTTTCCCAATGCTATAATATCCTTTCTGAGTTGTGGCAACCAGTTCCACTTCCACTGTCTCCTTTGGGGAACTAGGTGGCCCCGACATATCATTCATTGAAAGCTATCTGGTCTAGATCTAGACGCTCAGAGGCTCCTGCCAAATTAGCCACATCGAACAGGTCACAGATGGACACTTTTCATATGTGACGGAGCAGGCCTCTAGGGGTGCCGTGGCGGTGAAAGCTATTCGGTACCCCCAGTGAAAGGTGTGTTCTTCCTAGGAACATCGCTTGTTTCCTTGTAGTGATTGTTGTAATTTAGAGACGCACCCTTACAGGAGCATCGAGGATGGTAGTTTAGAGAGAATCCCTGCAAACTCCTTGCAAACTCTTTTCCCTTCCCCTCCCCACAACAGACACCCTGTGAGGTAGGTGGGGCCGAGAGAGCTCTGACAGAAACTGCTCTTGTTCAAGAACAGCTGTGCCAGAACTACAGTCTGCCCAAGGTCATCCAGCAGCTGCAAGCGGAGGAGTGGGGAATCAAACCCGGTTCTCCCAGATCAGAGTCCGCACACTTAACCACTACACCAAACTGGCTCTCGGTGGAAAAGACAATAACGCTAGGAAAAGGGGAAGGCAGCAGGCAAAGAAGAAGACCCAACATGAGAGATAGATTGACTCCATCAGGGAAGCCACGAGGGCCCTCCACTGGCAAGACCTGAGCGAGGTCGTTAACAACGGGACATTTAGGAGGTCATTCATTGAGAGGGCTACCATAAGTTGGAAGCAACCTGACAGCCCTTACGCACAGGAGGAGCTCAATATTGTGGACAGCAAGAACTCCACCCAAGGATTAGAGGCAGTGCCCTTAGATCGGTAGCAGCCAGAGTCAGGGCCTTTTCCGTGGTGTCCCCCACTCTTCAGGATTATCTGCCCAAAACGACACACACAGTAAGGTCTGGCACTTTTCTGCCTCTGTAGAGGAGGCTAAACTGGGGGACTTGAAAAGCGTGTGACCAGGCCCACGGGGGTCAAGGGAAGCAGGAACGCTGAGCCACGATAGCCTTCTTGTATGTCTCAACCCTGTGTGACCCACCACCCCATAGCTGCAAGCTCCTTGTGGATCTATTAAGGGAAATTCACCTGTGCAAATTGTCACTGCCGTGGGTGTGTCCTGTGGAAGGTTGACACAGGCCTCAGGACTTTGGCAGCGGGGCTCAAAGCGCAGGTGCTCCCAAAAGATTTCCAAAATTTACCCTTATGCAAATCTGCACTTCCTTCCCTTTAGTGGCAGCTGCTGTTTGGGCTCCGTATCAGGTGATGAAGCTGAGTCACCTCTGAGTCAGGTAAGGAGGGGCTGCGGCTCAGGATCAGAGCTCTTGCTTTGGGTGCCAAAGGTCCCCGGGTTCAATCCCCAGCATCTCCAACTAAAAGGTCCCAAGAGCTGGGAAAGGCCTTTCTCTGCCTGGGAGTTTGGAGTGCCAAGAACACACACATTGGGGTCTTTTATTTAATGGGGAACGTTCAGTGGATGGGCATGTACCTTACCGGCAAAAAGGTCGCAGGTTCAGTTTTGGGCATCTCCAGATAAAAAGTTCTGGGAAACAACTCTCTTCTCGGCCTGTGTTCCAAGACAGCCGCAGAGCTTAATGGCCAGTTTGATGTAGTGGTTAGGAGCGCGGATTCTAATTTGGGAGAACTGGGTTTGATTCCCCCACTACTCCACATGCAGCCAGCTGGGTGACCTTGGGTCAGTCACAAGTTCTCTCAGAGCTGTTCTCTCAAGGGCAGTCCTCAAGAGAGCTCTCTCAGCCTCACCTGCCTCACAGGGTGTCTGTTGCGGGGAGGGGAAGGGGAAGGAGATTGTCAGCCGCTCTGAGACTCCTTCAGGTAGTGAAGGGTGGGGTATAAATCCAATCTCCTCCTCCTCCTCTCCCAAAGATTCCCTCTCCCTACAGTTGCCAGGTCCTTCCTGGCCACCAGCAGGGATGTGGGGGGTAATCATTGCCGGCTCCAGGCTGGAAAATACCTGGAGATTTGGGGATGGAAACTGGGAAAGACAGGGACCTCGGTGGGAAACAATGCCGTAGAGTCCTGAGAACTGATCTCTGTCGTCTGGAGATGAGCTGTAATGCCAGGGGATCCTCGGGTCCCACCTGGAGGCTGGCATCCCTACATCCTGCCCCGCAGGCTGTGCCGTCCAGACCCAACCCAATTGCACCCCCCCCCAGCAGTGTTCCCTCTAAGCTGAGCTGGTGTGAGTTCGCTCGCCATTTTTTAGCCTCCGGCTCACACATTTTTGTCTCTCCAAGGAAGGAGGGCTCCAGAGCAAGCTAATTTATGCAGCAGCCAAATTGCTCGCTCCGGACTTTAATGCCGGTAGTTCACAAAGTAGAATTTCTGCTCACAGGACTCCACAGCTTAGACAGCATTGGCCAACACCCCTGTTGCATGAGGGTTCCCCCTAAGCTGAGTGAGTGTGCGCTATCTCAGTTTTTTAGCCTCCAGCTGCCACATTTTTGCCTTAGCTCGGGAAGGATGGCTCCAGAGCAAGCTGATTTCTGCAGCAGCCAAATCGCTCACTCCCAACTTTCATGCCGGTAGCTCACGAAGTCGAATGTTTGCTCACACAACTCCATGGCCCAAGTTGTTTTTAATCTGACAATGGTTCTACTTTTTGATTTCTGCTGCTTCCTCGTTGGTTTTCGAGACAGCGGCTGCCGCCTTGATGCTTTCCGCTCTTGTAGAGCCTCTCGTATTAATTGAGGGATTATGTTTCTCCAGCTGGGCTGGTCTCTATTGTGCTGGCTGTTGTTAGAACATCGTAATCCTATTTTGGTTTTTATGGCTGGCTGTCACAGAAGCCTTTGGCTGCGAGTCAAGGACCCAAAAAAAAATCATTCCAATAAACCTTTGTTGTTCGGAAGCGAGATCGAGAGATACCGAGAGGTGGAGTGAGAATTCCCGTCTGCTCTTCCTTGGCTTGTCCCCATGGGTCCAAACAGTGTTGGAGGGCAGGCGATGGCAAAACCACCTCTGAAACGTCTCTTGCCTTAAAAAGACAAGTCTAGCTCGCCACCCAGTGGTGCATAACGCTAAAAGAGCTAGAACTTCTGGCTGCCGGACAGCCTTAGTTATTTATTATTATTAAATCAGTCGGTCAATCAGTCAAAACCTTTATTGGCATAGATCTTTTAAAAATCATAAAGACCACAAATTTTAAATATATAAAGACAATATCTCACCAGAGTTTAACCTTATATTCTCTCACCCTCAGAGCAATAGAGAGAAACTTGGCCACTGCGAAGATAATATGAAGGCGGAAATCTGATCGAAAGAAGGATACTCCTCTCTCTTCTGGGTGACTGTGCCTATCAATCAAAAGGGGGCTGATTAAAACATGCCGTGTTTTGCTGCAGAATTCACAACTAAGCAAGACGCGGGTAATCGATTCTGTTTTCCTACTACTACAAAGGACAAGTCCTTTCAGGGTAGGGGACATTTTTGCAAACCCACCGTAAAGGACCGCTGATGGTAAGGTGTCGAAGCTAGCAAATAAGGATGATTAATGATTATTTGCTACCTGTGATCTTTTCCCCGCAGCTGGAATTCTGTGCAGACAAAGCTGGTCCTCTCCCATAGATCCATTAGAAGAGCAAGATTAGAATCCAGTAGGACCTTAAAGAGCCACAAGGTTTCCAGGGTATGTGATTTGCCAACAGCTGCCACCCTAACACAAGGATCTTCACTGTGTGACTGCTGGTAAGCCGTGGCAGCCATTTTGTGGTTGGTTCCGCCACCTCAGGTGGCCATTTTGTGCCAGCCATTCTGTGGCTGTCCCCCGAACTCCAAAGGTGCCCACCCAGCTCAGAAAGGTTGGGACCCCCGCACTGGCACTTCTCAAATTCCTCGCCTACCAGTTTTCGCTTGGAACATAGTCTCCAACTGTAACTTTGCCTGTCTCTGCTGTTGGAGGCATTGTCAATATATCAACAACCGTCTTTGCAGATCTGTATATGACCCTAATCCCCTGGGTCATTCAGGCCGAGGACTTCAAACCCCCTGAAGCTTTCGGCTGCAGGACACCCGGTGTCAAGAAGATGGCTCCCCTGAGCCTTCTCTTGGCCACTGACGTGCTACGGAATCTCTACAATCATTCCACCTGCTCAAGTTAAAAACAGGTTGCCCTTACCTGGATAGCTCAGGCAAGCTCGATCTCGTTAGATCTCAGAAGCTAAGCAAGGTCGATTCTGGCGAGTACTTGGATGGGAGACCTCCAGGGAATACCAGCAGTTGGGAGGTGAGGGCAGGCTTGATTCAGGCACCTCTCTGAATATCCTCCAGACCCCAGAGGTCGCCATGACTTCCAGGTGCACACACACTCACACACGCACAAATGAAAAATAAGAAAAATAAACCCACCCTGGTCGGCAGGCACATGGCCAGAGGCTGGGCTGGAGCTGAGATTTAATCCACTGTGTGTATGTGAAAGTTAACTGTAATTTATGAGTGGTATGTGACCAGGGGGTATGAGGGTGAGGGGGTAACGGGCAGGGAGAAAGGGGCACTCACGAGAGAACCCACACCAGTATGTGGGACTCTTTGGGCATGGATGAACAGCTCTGGTAGTGGGTGAAAAGTCTTCTGTCACTGAAGACAGAAGGGTTTAGTGTAGTGGTTAGGAGCGCGGACTCTAATCTGGGAGAACCAGGTTTGATTTCCCACTCCTCCATGTGCAGCTGCTGGTGTGACTTTGGGTCAGTCACAAGTTCTTTCAGAGCTGTCCTCTCAGGAGTAGTCCTCGAAAGAGCTCTCTCAGCCCCACCTGCCTCACAGGGTGGCTGTCATGGGGAGGGGAAGGCGAAGGCGATTGTAAATTGCTCTGAGACTCCTTCGAGTAGTGAAGGATGGAGTATAAATCCAATCTCTCTCTCTTCTCACCAGTTTGGTGTAGTGGTTAAGTAAGCGGACTCTAATCTGGGAGAACCGGGTTTGATTCCCCACTCCTCCACTTGCAGCTGCTGGATGACCTTGGGGAAGCCATAGCTCTGTACCAGCTGTTCTCTCACGGGCAGTTCTGGAAAGAGCTCTCTCAGCCCCACCTCCCTCACAGGGTGTCTGTTGTGGGGAGGGGAAGGGAAAGGAGTTTGTAAGCCGCTTTGAGACTCCAAGTGAAGGATATAAATCCAATCTCCTCCTCCTCCTCCTCCTCCTCCTCCTCTTCCTCTTCTTCTTCTTCTTCCAACTTGTGTTGAGTTTCTGCACACAAGACTTGTTCCTCTAGTTTCACTTCACCGGTGCTTTCAGGAGTTCCTCCACCCACAGAGCCTGACAACTAAATGACAGCCATCTTGTTTCATTAATGTCATTATTATTTGTATAAGCGCTTAGCGTGTCGTGAGAAGCACGCCAAGATCCTTTTGGAGCGAGTCCAGCTCTCTTTGCCAGGCAGATTGGGACACTTTGGCGTAACAGTCGCCCCGGTCGTCCAACCAAAACCGCAAAACGGAAGGGGGTTCGGCTGCTGGTTTCGTTGGCACCACGCTCGGAGGATTTGCCTCACGCGGTCAACAGAAGAGGTCTCTTGGAAACATAAGCCCTCAAGAATGCGAGATAATCCAGCTGGGCTGATCCGTCAGCTGTTTGTGGGCTGCTCTGAGCCAAAGAATCCAAGTCGCTCTCCAGTTAGAAATAAGAGTGTCCAAAGGGCTATACAGAAGTTACGTAGCCTGTGCCCGTAGTGAGGGTGGAGGGCATGTACAGCCCAAATTCATAAAAATTTGAAGAAGCCATGCTGGATCAGCCCAATGGCCCCTCCAGTCCCACACTCTGTGTCACACAGTGGCCAAAACCCAGGGGCCATCAGGAGGTCCACCAGTGGCGTCAGAACTCCAGAACCCCTCCCACAGTTGCCCCCCAAGCACCAAGAAGACAGAGCATCACTGCCCCAGACCTAAGAACATTAGAGAAGCCATGCTGGATCAGGCCGATGACCCATCCAGTCCAAAATTCTGTGTCACACAGTGGCCCAAACCCAGGGGCCATCAGGAGGTCCACCAACAGGGCTAGTTCTTCTGAATTGGCTAGGGTCGCCAACCTCCTGGAGATCTCCCAGAATTAAAGCTGTTCTCCGGACTTCATAAATCAGTTTCTCTGGACGACATAGCTCTGGACTCTGTGGCATTATACCACACTGAGGCCTCCTCTCTGAACTCTACTCCCAAACTCCAGGAATCTCCTGACCTGGAGTTGGCAACCTGTTGGATTGAACTCCTGCAGAGAGTCTCAAAACACATGACCAGGTTTCTCAGGTCCGGTGGGAGGGGCTTAAATGAGGGGTCAGGAGGCGGGGTTTATGGATTTCACTAAAGGCACCCTTCTCTCCCCCCCCCCCTGCCGCCACCGCCGCCATTAACTTGGGCAGCCTTTTGCAGCTTCCACAGAGCCGGCAGCAAACCCGAAGGCCTGCCAAGTTCCCAGGGTGGCAGAGTGGAGGCTCAAGCATTCAGGGCAGCTTAAATCTTTTGACAGCAGAGTGAGAAGCGGATTTACGGGTACTTAAGATCTTAAGCCTGCCTTGTGTTTAGTGGCAGTGGCTGGGAAAGCAAGCCTGTAATAAACTTCAGGTGAGCCAGTCTCTCGCCAGCAGGAGCTGCACTTGCATTCGCGCAGCCACTTCCTCCGGAGAGCGGTGCTGGGCCTTAGCCCTGACAGACAGTGAGCGTTTTGAAGGAGAACAGGCGTGTTTGTAAAAGCGGCATCTTATCCCTTTTAAAACGTCAGTCGCAGGACGCTGAGACTACTGAAACAGAGTGGCGATCGAAGGGTTAACCCCTATCTCCCTTCCCTGCACGGTCCTGAGGCAAACTGAGGCTACCGAAGACAGTAGTTTGCCTTTTCAGACCAAGTCTTTGATTTTATCTTGTTGGTTTTAGCTTTTAGAATACCAGTTGTGTGTTAGAGAGAGAGACACTAACTCTGGTTAACTTTTGTACCTGCATTCATACATGACAGGTAATCTGAATTAGTTTTTTCAGCTTAATTCTCTGTGTGCAAAGGGAAGGAGGAAGAAGAAAAGGAGGAGGAGAAGGAGGAGGAGATTGGATTTATACCCCGCCCTTCACTACCCGAAGGAGTCTCAGAGCGGCTTACAATCTCCTTTATCTTCCCCTCCCCACAACAGACATTTAGGCCTCGTCCACACTGTCACTTTTGTCGCTCATTTCTCCCTATTGCTTTGGGTTCCTCCCCCTTTTCCACATGTGTTTTGCTCCCTCTGGGACTACTAGAGAGAACAAAACATATGGGGGGTGGGGGAACCTGAAGCAATAGGGAGAAATGAACGACAAAAGTGACAGTGTGGACGGGGCCTAAGAAGTAGGTGGGGCTGAGAGAGCTTTTTGAGAACAGCTTTTGAGAGAACAGCTCTGAGAAAACTTGTGACTAGCCCAAGGTCACACCAGCAGCTGCATGTGGAGGAGTGGGGAATCAACCTCGGTTCTCCCAGATTAGAGTCCGCGCTCCTAACCGGTACAACAAACTGGCTCTCCACGACGTGCATGCGTGAATGTGTTCCTTAACCGGTTTAAGGGTGAAGTTTGTCCCTGGTATACTGGAGGTGTGGTACTTGTAAAAAAAGAATCAACCCCCTCACTATGATGTCTGGGTCAAAGCCGTCCCCGACTGTTTTCACCATGATGGAGTCTCGTTCACACACAGCTAGCTAATTGGACTGTTTTTAAAGTGTGGCCTGGATCTGTACAGCACCTGTCGGCAGACACGGGGTTGTTTACGAGGCAAGGCCATGTGTTGTGCTGAAGAACCAGTCTGAAGCCCTGTTGACGAACCTTTCCACGCACCGAGGGATGAGTCAGCCCCAGAGAAGGAGTGATGGGCTCTCAGGAGAATACTCGGGCCGCAAGTTCGTCTGGCGTGCATGACTCAAATTCTCAATGCCAACCTCACATCGTTCCTGCATATTCTAAGCGCCGTGAAGCCATAACTGATTTGTGGCAACCCCAGCAAGGGGCTTTCAAGGCAAAAGATGAGTGGAGCCTTCCCTGGTGGTCTCCCATCCAAGTGCCAACCCTGCTTCGCTTCGGAGGCTGGTTTCACAGTAGTGAAAACCCCTCCTTTGCTATTTGAAATCTTTATTTGGAAATCCCCGCTTTGTTGATTGAAATCTTCGTTATTTGAAAATCCCCGCTTTGTTGTTTGAAATCTTCGTTATTTGAACATCCCCGCTTTGTTATTTGAAATCTTTGTTATTTGGACATCCCCACTTCGTTATTTGGAATCTTCGTTATTTGAAAATCCCCGCTTCGTTATTTGGAATCTTTGTTATTTGGAAATCCCCACTTCGTTATTTGAAATCTGCACATTATTTGAAAACTTCCACAGTTGATTTTTCCCAAACAGACACAGACCCAAAGTTTCCCCCCCTCTAACCCCATGTTTCCAAAATCCTCTACTTCAGCACTTTGTTAAAAAATTCGGGTCCGAACTTGCTGTTTTCAAGTGGGGAAATCCTGCTCCCCATGAGGTGCCCCTCCCCGGCTGCCATTTCCAGATTACCCTTTTTTTGTGCTCGGCCCACCCACCCATCCACCCACCCACCCACCCATTTGTTTATTTATTTATTTATTTCTGGGATTTATATCCCGCCCTCCCCGTCAAACGGCCGCTCAGGGCGGCTCACAACAAAATATCATACAAAATTCATGCAACAATTAAAATATATAAAACGACTTATCTGTTGTCACCTAATTTGTTTCACCACCCCTGTTTCCCAGCTGCACTTTCAATTTTTGTTTTTATAGTTTATTTTATTGCATTATTGCGTTGTTAAAACGTTAAAATGAGCCTGCTTTGTTAAAATCTTTGTTAAAAGACGAGCCATTTCCCTTGGTAGATTCTCAGTAAACCAGCACTACGGGGGGGGGGGGGGGGAGGGAGGTTGACTGAAGTTTTTTGAAAGAAACCTTGCCATTTTGAAATGTTTTATCGGCACGCCAGTCATAATTTCAGGAGCACCGGTATTTGTGCCTGTGTCTGCTGTGATCCTGGTTGTTTATTTTTGTGGGATATTCTTTGTCATTCTGCCATGCGAGGGCCAGGGAGGGTTGTTTCTTTGTGGCGTGGTGGTTGCATCATGAGTCACCCATGTTTATGCCATGGGATGGCAAAGATACAGACGGGAACAAGAGAAGAAGAAGAGATTGGATTTATACTCCACCCTTCACTACCTGAAGGAGTCTCAGAGCAGCTTACAAACTTCTTTCCGTTCCCCTTCCCACAACAGTGAGGGAGGTGGGGCTGAGAGAGCTCTGACGGCTCTTTTTCAAGAACAGCTGGTGCAGAGCTATGGCTTGCCCAAGGTCATCCAGCAGGTGCCAGGGGAGGAGTGGGGAATCAAACCCAGTTCTCCCAGATTAGAGTCTCAGATGAGAGTGCATGACCGGCCCAAGGTCGCCCAGCAAGCTTCCATGGAAGAGGGGGGGGGATTCAAACATGGGTCTCCCAAAGCCTTGAAACCACTGCACCATGCTGGCTTGCAGGTTTACAGCAACCTACGGGAAAGTACTCAGCACTTCCTCAGAGACACCCTTGTGTTGTCACTCCGCACAGTTGGCGACCTGGCCCTTCCGATTCCAGAGCTGAACCTCTCCCCCCCCACCCCCATGTTGCTATATCTTCTAAACCTCTTCCTGTTTCATAAAACTGTATATGTAATGGTTGAGGGAATTCTGCTTCTCTGTATCTGAGGAAGTGTGCATGCACAGGAAAGCTTAGCCCTTGAATAAAACTTTGTTGGTCTTGAAGGTTGCCACTGGACTCAAACTTTGTTCTGCGGCTTCAAACCAACACCCCCCTGAATCTATTAAAAATGTTGTTATGCTGTTCTTTGCTGCCACCTAGAGATGCGGTTAATTATGGCACTAATCTGTTCTCGTCAGCGGGCCTCTCCATCTCTCTGTTTGAAAATAAACCCTTTCCTGGCCATCCTTTCCTCCATGCTATCCCCATCACAGCCCTGTGAGGGAGGTCACCCTGGCAGCCCAAACCACCCAAGATTTTGTAGGTAAAAAGGAATTGGAACCCGGGTTTCCTTGATCTTTCCAGACCCTCTGGCCACTCCATCACACTGCCTTGTCAAGCTGTTCTAATCCTCCACATGAGTGGTAGCAGGTTACCTACTGGCCAGTGCGTCGATGGCAGGGACCGAGTTCCAGAGCAGATGCCCACTGTGCCAGATGTTCTCCAGTACAGATGCTGACAGCCTGTCCTGGGCATGTGGGTGTGGCCAGTTTGGTGTAGTGGTTGGGAGTGTGGACTCTAATCTGGGAGAACCAGGTTTGATTCCTCATGCCTCCACATGCAGCTGCTGGCGTGACCTTGGGTCAGTGACAAGTTCTGTCGGAGCTGTTCTCTCAAGAGGAGTCCTCGAGAGAGCTTTCTCAGCCCACCTCCCTCACAGGGTGTCTGTTGTGGGGAGGGGGAGGGGAAGGAGATGGTAAGCCGCTCTGAGACCTCGAGTGAAGGACGGAGTATAAATCCAATCTCCCCCTCCCTCCCTCCCTCCCTCCCTCCTTCCTTCCTTCCTTCCTTCTATCCTTCCTTCCTTCCTTCTTTCCTTCCTTCCATCTCCTCCTCTTCTCTAAGTGCCGAATGTAGCTCTTTGTCATGGATCAACTGCTCCCAGGTCCAAGATACAGTCTGATGTGGCTACAGTTGCGAGCACAGGTAGGGTTGCCAGCTCCAGTTTGGGAAATACCTGGAGATTTTGGGGGTGGAGCCTAAAAACAGCAGGCCTTGGGAAGGGGAGGGACTTCAGTTGGGGTCCAGTGCTGTAGCATCCACCTTCCAAAGCAGCCAGTTTCTCCAGGGGGACTGATCTCTGTCGCCTGGGGATCAGCTGCAATGGTGGGAGATCTCCAGCGACTGCCTGGAGGTTGGCAGCCCCTAGGCACAGGTCTGGCCAGTAGAGTTGGGGTTGCCAGTCCCCAGGTGAGGGCTGGAGATCTCTGGGATTACAACTCGTCTCCAGGCAACAGAGACCAGTCCCCATGGAGAAAACAGCCACTTTGGAAGGTGGACTCTGTGGAATTCCCCCTTCTCCAAACCCCGCCCTCCCTGGCCTCCACCCCCTCCCCCCAAATCTCCAGGGATTTCCCAACCCAGACCTGGCCACCCTAGGGGGAGTCTGCCTAGGGGTCCCCCCTCCTCCTTATCCCGAAGCAAATCTGCAGATTCCATGGGCAAGTCCACGTATTCCGTGATCAGGGCCGCGGTGTCGAGTTCGGGGATGCTGTCAGCAAAATTTGTGCAACGTGGCCGCCGAAACAACAGTACAGAACGGGACGGATGTCCCCAGCCCACCTGCATTCATCAAAATGCAAACTGAGCGGTTTGTGAACTCCTCTGTCACTCTTCTCCAGGGAAGGCCTCTTGTAAATATGGTGCATTCTGTGGCCAATTCGACAAGCACCAGTCTGGGCTACGGCGGAGAACTGTGGCAGCAAACACAGAAACAAGGATTTGTAGAGCATTTGAAGAAGAAGAGGAAGAAGAAGAAGAAGAGGAGGAGGAAGAGGAGGGGGAGGAGGAGATTGGATTTATACCCTGCCAAGGACGGGGTATAAATCCAATCTCCTCCTCCTCCTCCTCCTCCTCCTCCTCTTCTTCTTCTCCTACCCGAAGGAGTCTCAAAGCAGCTTACAATCTCCTTTCCCTTCCCCTCCCTACCACAGACACCCTGTGAGGTAGGTGTGGCTGAGAGAGCTCTCTCGAGGACTGCCCTTGAGAGAACAGCTCTGAGAGAACTTGTGACTGACCCAAGGCCCCACCAGCAGCTGCATGTGGAGGCATGAGGAATCAAACCCGGTTCTCTCAGGTTACAGTCCGTGCTCCTAACTGAGTTCATGCTGTAGTCAGCCATGTTAGCTGAATAGATCTTCCATGTTCAGAAGCAACGTATCTTTAGTTGTTGGAATCTGGGCCCCACCAACCAAGGAGAGGTTTCCCCCTCCGTGTTTGGCTTGTGGATATTCTGTTGTGGACGCCAGGCCCAGCAACTGCATTTAAGCCTTTCTCCTTGGATTAGTGTGTTTCTCTGGCGATATCCAATGTTTCTCCCTTTGCGGTATGGATTTCCTGTCTCGCCGACGCAAACCGAGGCATCAATATTTGGAGCAAATTTGATTTCTTGGAGCCGATTGTCCTAATGCGTGTGCCACGACTCCCCCCCGCCTTTCCCTAAACGAGAGAAGCAGGAAACGCCTACTCTAGAATAATTGTGGAGAAATTACAGAGGAAATTTCATTGGCAATTAACAGGAGGCCCTGACATGAAGAAGAGAAGAGATTGGACTTACACCCCTCCCTTCACTACCCAAAGGAGTCTCAGAGCGGCTTACAAACTCCTTTCCCTTCTCCTCCCCACAACAGAAACCCTGTGATGCAGGCAGGGCTGAGAGAGCTCTGACAGAAACTGCTCTTTTTCAAGAACAGCTGTGCCAGAACTATGGCTTGCCCAAGGTCATCCAGCAGGTGCAAGAGGAGGAGTGGGGAATCGAACCCGGTTCTCCCAGATTAGATTCCGCACACTTAACCACTACACCAAACTGACTCTACAGTGCTGCAAGATCATCCGTGACCGGAACTGGAGGATGATTTCGCCCTCAGCTCCTCTCTGAGAATAGAGTCCCAGGAGAAGGGAGTGCCCCTTGAAGGAATCCTTCACACCCTTAAAATGGAGCCGATGTATACACACCATGAAAAATAAGCTGCTCTGAGACTCCTTCGGGTCGTGAAGTGCGGGCTATAAATCCAATCTCCTCCTCCTCTTGTCTTTTATCCTCACAGCAACGCTGCGAAGTAGGTTAGGCTGAGAAAGTGTGGCTGGCCCAAGCATGCCCAGCAAGCTACCACGGCAGAGGGGGACTCAACCCTGGGCCGCTCGGATCCTTGTCTGGTGCTCTAACTACAACACCACACTGTCTACCACCACTTACGGGGACCCTAGACTCCGTTACCATCTTCCTGAGGTAAGTGGCTGATTCTACAAAAGAAGAAGAGGATTTATACCCTTCCCTTCACAACCCAAAGGACTCTCAGAGGGGCTAACAATCCCTTCCCCTCCCTATGACAGACGCTCTCTGTGAAGTAGGCGGGGCTGAGAGAGCTCTCCTGAGGACAGCCCCTGAGAGAACAGCTCCGAGACAACTCATGACTGACCCAAGGTCACCCCAGCAGCTGCACGTGGAGGAGTGGGGAATCGAACCCGGATCTCCCAGATTAGAGTCCGCGCTCCCAACCACTACACCCAACTGGCAAAGAGCTGATAGTTAACAATGTCCTCTACGATGGTGGGGCAGTATAGAATGGGAGGGTGGACTCTGTGGTATTATTGGTCTTAAAGGCTGGTCTTCAGGGTGCCGCCGGACACAAAACTTTGTTCTGCTGCTTCAGATCAACATGGCGACACCCCCCTCCCGAATCTATCCAATTTTTGCTGTTTCCCTTTTCCTCCCTCCTGCGCCAGGCCAAACAACTCCAGTATTCTGTACTGCTGCTCCTCAAACAAGGTATCCCGGGGACACTCCCCCCATAATGGTCTCACCCCAACTTTCTACCTGGCTCTCGCCCCCTTTTAAAAATTAAACAGAAGGAGCAATTTGACACAGCCTCGTTCGGCTCTCCTTTTGCCAGTTTTTGTACCGCCAGAGCTTTGGCTACAGACACTTTCTGGCTCCTGAAAAGAAAGGGCTCTTTGTTCCCGCGGAGGACAGAATTACCCAAATCCAGAAGCACAGATTTGTTGTTGCCTTCCTAGGGGGATTGATCATTTCAGAGGGGAGCCGTCCTGATATAGAGTTGAATTCAGTAGCACCTTAAAGGTAAAGGTTTCCCTTGCTCGAAAGCCAGTCAAATCCAACTCTAGGGGGTGGTGCTCGCCTCGGTTTCCAAGCCAAAGAACCAGCGCTGTCCGAAGACTTCTCCATGGTCATGTGGCTGGCATGACTAAACGCTGAGGCGCATGGAACACTGTGACCTTCCCACCAAAGTGTTGCCTATTTATCTACTTGCCATTTCTTGCTTTCGAACTGCTAGGTTGGCAGGGGCTGGGGACAGAGACGGGAGCTCACTCGGTCATGCGGCACCCGGGTCTTGAACTGCCGAACTACTGAGCGTCTTAACCTCTGAGCCACCGTGGCCTCAGAGACCAGTAAAATTTTCAGGGTCTGAGCTTTGGAGAGCCAAAGTTCCCTGGAGTTTTGATTCTCCAAAGCTCATGCCCTGAAAATTTTGTTGGTTTCGAAGGCGCTACTGGGCTCCGGGCCAGAAGAACTGAGGTTCTGCAGCCACTGAAACCCAACAGAAGCAGGTCGCAGGTTCCCCCTAGCCACCAGCGAGGTTGCCAGATCCAGGCTGGGAAACTCCTGGAGATTTGGGGTTGGAGCTTGGAGAAGACAGGGACTTCAGTGGGGTACAAGGCCATAGAGTCCACCCTCCAAACAGCCATTTTCTGTGGGGGGAACTGATCTCTGTAGTCTGGAGATGGGCTGTAATTCCAGGGGATCCCCACATCCCGCCTGGAGGCTGGCATTCCTACCTAAAACCGGGTTTCCAAAATCAGAAACTCTGGATCAAAAATTGTCCAGTTACTGTTCAGAGCAGAATCATCTGTCTCCCTCTCAGTGCCATTGTTACACCCCAGGATTAGTTAACTGATTTTTAAAATTCGAGTCCAGTAGCACCTTAAAGACCAACAAAATTGTTCCAGGACAGTGTTCCCTCTAAGTTGAGTTAGTGTGAGCTAGCTCACAGTTTTTTAGCCTCCGGCTCACACCTTTTTGTCTTCGCCCAGGAAGGAGGGCTCCAGAGCAAACTAGTTTCTGCAGCCGCTAAATCGCTCGCTCACAACTTGAATGCCAGCAGCTCTCAAAGCAGAATGTTCGCTCACAAGACTCGACAGCTTAGAGGGAGCATTGTTCCAGGGTGCAAGCATTTGTAAGTCAAAGCTTGCTTGGTCAGATACCCGAGTAAAAGTGATCCCTGACTCACGAAAGCGTACACCCCGGGAAATGTTCTTAGCCCTTAAGGTGCTGCTGGACTTGAATTTTGTTCTGTTTCTATTTATTTATTTCATTTATACCCCGCCCTAGGCCCAAATGGGCTCAGGACGGCTTACAACATAAAAACGTCAAGCAGTAAAAAGAAGAAAACAATACGTGACAGCCACAGATGTAGACAAAAAGCTCTATGCCTCATGTCAGGCAGGAATAGTTACCCCAAGAAACTCCAGAGCCCAACAACGCTCCCTCTCAGCTGTGGAGTCTTGTGAGCAAACATTCTACTTTGTGAGCTACTGGCATTCAAGTTGTGAGCGAGCGATTTGGCGGCTGCAGAAATTAGTTTGCTCTGGAGCCATCCTTCCTGAGCGGAGACAAAAACGTGTCTGCCGGAGGCTAAAAAACTGTGAGCCAGCTCACACTAACTCAGCTCAACTAAAGGCCTGGCGGAACAGGTCTGTTTCTAGACACTGGCATGGCCACCCAACCTGAAACTAATTACGGTTCACCCTGAAATACTACTTGCATTCTTTACCAGAGACGTAGTTTAAAAGGGCTGGGTTTTTTTGTTTGTTTGTTGTTTATCTTTTCAAGAGAGGCTCATGTGAAGACTCCATGTTCAGAGGTGCGAATCCCCTGCGTCCCAGAGCCAGGAGGCAGCATCAGGGGAAGGCCTCGGCCTCTCTGCCCTGTTGTGGGCCCTCCAGAGGAAATGTGGCCCCTGTGCGAGACAGGATGCTGGACTAGATGGACCCTCATTGGCCTGACCCAGCAGGGCCCGATCAAGAGTTCTGGAGAACTGGAAAACTCGCATCCCACATTGTGTTTATTTGGTCCGGTCTCAGCCCAAACAGCGTTGGTTGAAATTTCTCCCTTGTGGTGCATTGTGTTCTTTCCTACCCTGTTTTAAAGGCCTTGGGAACAGGTAATTCTTTTTTTTTGCAATTAATATTTTTTTATTTTTCATAACAATTATAGTTTGAAACATCCATACATCTTTTCACTTCTCTTACACATAAACCCAATACCAAACACTAACATATCCAACTAAACCTCTACTAACTAAGTTCTTATCTAGTAACTTTGTTTCCTAAAACTCCTATATACATAAACTTTCCTAAACAGAACCAATCCAACAGTTACATCTCTTAAACAATTATTCATCTTCATTAATAAAATACCATATTCTTGTATTTTACGGGAATTACAAATTGCTCCGATTGGTGTGCATTTATATAATCAAAGAATTTAAACCATTTATCTAAAAAATT
Source organism: Lepidodactylus listeri (assembly GCA_029233225.1). Taxonomy (NCBI): domain Eukaryota; kingdom Metazoa; phylum Chordata; class Lepidosauria; order Squamata; family Gekkonidae; genus Lepidodactylus; species Lepidodactylus listeri. The sequence goes on from JARCFY010000022.1 coordinate 3,999,443, forward strand.
ATTGTTCAACTGAGGATTCTCCATTAACTGTATTTGAATCGCCAGTTTATCTGAAACTAAAATGTCCCAAAGTTTCACCTTCCATTGTTGTAATGTAGGCGCTTTAGAAGATTTCCAATTGGATGCGATAAGACTTTTTGCCGCCATTAACAACAGTGCAACCACTTCAAGTGTTTGTTTGGTATTTGAGGCTCCAGGCCAGTAATTAAGTAGTATCGATTCAGGTGTTTTAGGTAGGTCAAAATTCATGATTTTTTTTAATTTCTTCAATTATTGCTGCCCAGAATGGTTTAATTTTAGGGCAACCCCACCAGCAATGGAGTAGGGTTCCTTTCTGTTGGCATTGCTTCCAACACAATGGTGTGGGTTTGTATCTGCTTTTAAATAAACGTTCAGGTGTAAGGTACCACCTTGACACGATTTTAAATTGTTGAAGTTGTAAGTTCGTGGTTTTACTATGCAAGATTGGTGAAGCCCAAATAATTTCCCATTGAGTATTGGTAAGCTCTGTGCCACAGCCTTTGTGCCAGGCTTTTTGTATTGAAGAAACCTTAGACCATACCTTTTCAGTCAATTGATTGTATATTATAGCCATAAGTCCTTTAGTGGAAGACTGTTGTTTCTGGACAAAGTTTTCAAACGGAGTCAATGATCTATCTAATCCAGCGGCTTTACTTAGTTCTGTATACAATGAATAAAGTTGTTGATACTGCATCCAACCTAATTTGACTTTGTGTTTTGTTTCCAACTGTTGACGTGGACATAATTTACCACCTTGCATAAAGTCCTTAATTCTAAATAGCCCCTTGTTTTTGATATCTAGTAAAAAGGTTGTTGCACATCCCGGTACAAACCAATTTTGGCCAAAAATCGAAGTAATAGGTGAAACACCTGGTGAAACGCCAAAGTCTGCCTGTGCTTATTCCATAAATTTAAAGTAAGTTGTAAAAAGGGGTTATTAATGGCCAATCGGTTTTGCTGTTGCGAAGTGTTCCAAATGTATTCATATAATCGCATGGGCGATAATACCAACTGTTCAATATGGACCCAAGACGTATCACCTTTTGGATTGGCATAAAAATTAATGTTACTTAACTGAGAGGCGACATAATAGGATTCTAAATTAGGTAATCCTAGCCCACCCATTTTTTGGGGTTTCATCAATGTAGAATACTTAATTCTCGCCCGTTTGCCTTCCCACAAAAAATTGTGAATTGTTTGACGCCATAGCTTGAGGTCTCTTGTAGGCATTATGGTCGGCAAATTTTGAAACAAAAATAAAAATTTCGGTAAAACCAGTGATTTAAACATTGAAACTTTTTCACTTAACGTAAATTTAGCTGCTACCCAGTCCTCCAACGTATTTTTTAAATATTTTGTCAATGGGTCATAATTGCAAAAATGAAGATTACTTAAATTTACAGGAATTAAAATTCCCAGATACCTCCACTTATTTATTACCCAATTGAAAGGAAATTCCCTTTGTAGTTTTTCTTTAAGGTTGGCCGAGATATTAATCGGGTAGATATCTGATTTATTATAATTAACCATCAATCCAGACACTCCGCCAAACCGTTTTAAGTGCCCCATGATCATTTCTAGTTCTTTTTCTGGATGCATAACATAAAATAAGATGTCATCTGCATAAAGGCTGACTTTGATTTTCATGTTTTGAACATTTAGGCCCACAATACCTGGGTCTTTTCTAATAGCAAATGCCAGTGGTTCCACTGAAAGCGCAAACAATAAGGGGGATAGAGGGCATCCCTGCCTGGTACCCCTAATTAACAATAGGTCATTAGACCTGTAGTGATTTACGCATAATTGAGCAGATGGGCGGCTATACAACATTCTTACCGCCTGGCGGAATACTGGCCAAATTCCATTCTTAGCAACAATTCTTGTAAGTATGTAGGTTCTACCCTGTCAAAAGCTTTATCAGCATCAGTTGACAGCAATATCGAATTACGTTTATTTTGCTTACAGTGGTTCATGGTGTTTAAAGTTTTGCGTATGCTTTCATTAATGGTTCTACCTGGCATGAAGCCTGCTTGATCGTTATGAATATAGGAGGAAATGATTTTGTTTCATCTGTTCGTTAAAAGGGATGAAAAAATTTTAAAATCATGGTTTAGTAACGAAATGGGTCTATAGGAACTAGCTAATGTTTTGTCCTTGCCTGGTTTCAAAAGGACGATGATTCTGGCCTCAGACCAAGACTGAGGCATTTGACCCTCTAACAACGCTGAATTTAGGGTATGGGTAAGCTGTTCCACAATTAAAGGTAAAAACCTTTTATAGAACTCAACTGGGAATCCGTCCCTTCCAGGGGTCTTATTATTTTTTATTCTACCTATAATATCCGCCACCTCTTGTGAAGTAAAAGGAACTTCCAGTAAATTCTGGTGTTCCTTAGACAGTTTTACATTAAAATCTATTGAGTTAAAGTAGTTTGATATTTGTTCCTTGCTGGGATTAGTAGTAGAATATAGATTCTGGAAAAAATTATAAAACACCTCACTAATTTCTTTAGAGGTGTTTTTCAAAGTACCTTGTCTATCTCTGATAGTTGGTATCAATGATGAAGCAGCCTTCTTTTCAGCTCTATATTTCAAAAATTTTATTGATTTTGGTGTTCTGGTAATATATTTTTGTTTTAAAAATAATAAATTTTTCTGTGTTTTAGAAGTTTCCAGTAAATTGAGCTTTTGTCTTTCTAAATTCAATTTTTTAAAATATTTTTTCCCTCCATATTTCATATGTTTTAATTCTAAAGATTTTATTTTTTCTAGTAGTTCACTAACTACTATTTGTCTTTCCTTTTTATAGTGTGAAGCTGTTGAGATCCAGTGGCCTCAGAGTACTGCCTTAAAGGCATCCCAGATATTCTTTGAAGAGGCTTCACAGTTTGCGTTGTATTTAAAATATTCTTTGATTTTGTCGGAACAGGTAATTCTTTAGGCACAAACAGCGAAGGATCGAATAGCCTCACCCAAGCATCTGAAGGGGCAGTCTATCCTCGGCTGTACCTGAAGGAGTGAGCAGCGACTCAGGAAAGAGAGCCCGTTTGGTGCAGTGGTTAGGAGCGCGGACTCTAATCTGGGAGAACCGGGTTTGATTCCCCACTTCTCCGCATGCAGCTGCTGGTGTGACCTCAGATCAGTCACAGGTTCTCTCGGAGCTGTTCTCTCAAGGGCAGTCCTCAAAAGAGCTCTCTCAGCCCCACCTACCTCAAAGGATGTCTGTCTGTTGCGGGGAGGGGAATGTAGAGGAGATTGTAAACTGCTCTGAGACCTCTTTGGGTAGTGAAGGGGTGGGGTGTGAATCCAATCTCCCCCTCTTCTTCTTCGAATCAGTTCTTCTTCTCATTCTTCTCCTTCTCCTTCTTCCCCTGCCAGGAATTTTGTCCATTTTTTTACTGGACTCTTGCCCTTTTCTGCCACTGCAGCCAGACGAACACGACTCCCCATCTAGATCTATGCCCCCTTCTAGAAATCCCTGGGAGGCGTTTGAACCCTGAGGGACCACTATCCTGGGAACTCATGTGAGATTCTAGCCAGGCGTTCTCAGAGCAGGGATTCGCCAGGGAGGGGAAAATAATAGGGATGCTTACAGGGTGTGGTGAGTGTGTCTAAAATCCCTCTAATCCTGCCGTCCTCCCAGGAACCCAGATTAGCCTCCGGTGCTTCAGTGGGGATAGGCCAGGCCAAGCGAGCCGACCTAGTTGCGCAAAGTAATCCAGGCAGGTGCTTGAAGGCACCCCACAGTTGTCATCTGACAGGTTCAAAGCTTCTTCCTGGGCTGTTTGGAAAAGAATCTTGGGGTTGCGCAGCGACCAAGTTATTGCTAAGAGGCATCTTTCGTGACCTTGCTCAGGGTGGTAAAAATGTCCTGGTGAAGAGACAGTGAGTTGTTCGAAGCTCCTGAGCATCTGTGGTTTCTGTTCTGGGTTCATAGAATCATAGAGTTGGAAGGGACCTCCAGGGTCATCTAGTCCAACCCCCTGCACAATGCCTGTATCCCTTTCCAGCTCGGCTTGCCAGCCTCCAGGGGGTGACTGGAGATTTCCCCACTATTACAAACTGATCTCCTGGCAGCAGAGATCAGTTCACCAGGAGAAAATGGCTGCTCTGGGAGGTGGACTCTGTGGCATTCTACATCACTGAAGTCCCTCCCCCTCCTCACACCCCGCCCTCCTCAGGCTCCACCCCCCAAAATCGCCAGGTATTTCCCAACTGGTAGCTGGGAACCCTATTTCCAACATGTCCATACCCACCTCTGACAGAAGGTCCACACCCTAGAATGCGTTTGCGGCACCGAGAACAACATAAAGACCTTTGGGCGGAAAGGCAGATGCACTCAGAGGAGGTTGCCCCTGAGCATGGGCAGAGCGCACGCGCCACTCACCTTGTGAATGAGCGCCACTCAGTGTGGGAAACCCTGCCAGGATGGCAGCTTGGGCGCGTTTGCCTTTCCCAAAGAGGAGCGTTCATCTCACACCAGCCGAGCACTCTGGCCATGCTCAGGGGCACTTAAAAATCAAGACCACATTTTTTTTTAAAAAACGAACAGGCTGTGTAAATCTAGCGGCCGACTGTTTCGAAGTCTGCATCCAATGTTGTTGTTTTTACTGGTATCTTTGTCAAGCTTGTTTTAATTGGGGGGGGGGGGCTGATTCAGATGCACACTTTTGAAACCTCTGAAGTTTGTTCCCCTCCCCCCGCACCCCCCCCCCCTCTGCTCCGCCTGCCTCTTTCCCCAGCTGGTTCCTCCCCCCCCCCCAACCCCGCCCTGGGTGGCCTCGACGGGAGGTGGGGCTCGCCCAGCAGCCCCGCCCCTCGGTGGGTGGGGGGAGCTCAGATGCGCCCTGCCGCTGCTCAGAGGAGACCTTTGACGGGACTGCCCGGAGCTCTCCAGCGTCACCCCCAAGGCCCCCCCCCCCCCCCCGCGGTAAGTTGCCCTGAGCTCTTTGCCGTCCAGTTTGGGGGCTACGATTAAAATAGGATGGGGGGGTGGGGGGGGAGAAGGCATCCTCTGCTTTTCGCTGCATTCACTCGGAAGGGAGCCCCGCATCGTTGCGTGGGGCTTTACTCCCGAGTAAAACTGTGGGCAGGCAGGGAGGAGGCAGGGACCTGTTGATGGGGTGGACCCGGGCAGATCTTGCAAAATAAATCCCCCCCCCCCCGTGGAGGGGGGTTGGATAGAGAAGTTTGCAAAAAAAAAAAAGTCAAAAGGGGTGGGGTGGGGGGAGATTGCACAAAGGAAAAATAAAGTGGAGAGGAGGAGAGAGAAAACGGAGCTGGGGGGGGGGGATCGCGGCTCTGGTTCTTTCTGGCTCCGAGGGTGCTTTTGGCGGCGGGGGGGGGGGGGGGGTGCAAACAAAGGGAAATCGTGTGTGCGGGGGGGGGGCGTCGTGTGTGTGAGAGGGGATGTGCTTTTGTGTGGGGCGGGGGGCTGCCCTCTTGCGAAAGACACTGTAATTTAAAGTACTTTTTTTTTTTAAAAAGAAGGGAGGGAGGTAATAAAAGGCGAGGGGCTTTTAACGGGCCCGGTGGGGGGGGGGGGGGGGGACGCAGTCTCTTGGTATCTGGAGAGCCGAGTGTGGAAGTCGGCTGGCCGCCGCTTGCTCACGAGTAGCCCCGCGGGGTTCAACCAGGGCGCGCGCGCTCCTTGCCCCAAGTGCGGGGACGATTCTCCAGTTTGGCGTGAGCCGCCGATTCTCGGGTTGGGCGTGAACAGGAAGACCTTTGTCGGGCGCCTGTTGTTGAAGACACGCCAGAAAAACACCCCCCCATTTTCTTTAGGTGTCGCCTTCGAAGGTGCGAGCTTGGCAGGCGAGGAGGAGGCCGCTCCCTTTGGAACAGAGCAAAACACAAGAAAGCAGTTTAATTTGGCCTTTCTTTTTTGGGCTGCCTTTCCCCCGGGGGGAAAGCATCCGGCCTCTGCTGGGAACCCATTTGTCAGGCGGGCGGGAAGAGGAAGAGGAGGCCGGGCCAGCCATTTCCTCCAAAACGCACTCCCGAGAGAGTTAGAGTTCACAGCCTCCCTCCCTGCCCCCTCCCATGTCCTCTTCAATAGGCCAGAGACAGGCCGAAAGTCCACAGGATGAGCTTTCCCCAGTAGTGAGCTATGTCTGCGTGGCTGTTCGTGTTCTGTCCTCACAACAGCCCTGTGGAGGTAGGTCAGGCGCAAAGAGAGCAGCTGGCCTGAGGTCAGTTGCTGAGCTTCGTAACTGGTGGAGAGGCTTGAACCCAGGACCTCCGGGTCAGCAATCTACCCCTTACCCTCTCCGTCATCCTAGGGTTCCATTGCAGAACAGTGTCTATACAGCTAATTTCCAGGTCACTATTTCTCCTTCTCCTTCAACTTTTATCTGTTGCTCTTCCGCACTGTAGTACGTCTCCTGGTTTTCTCCTGGCCTCTTTATGCGTAGATATTTATAGTTGCATTCGGCTGTTGGCTGCTTTCTAGAGAGCCACAGGGGCGAGTGGTTGACACAACACACACACACACATATATATAATGGTGGCCATAAGAGAGACAGGGTGGTGCAGTGGTTAAAGTGTCCAAGTAGGATCTGGGAAACCCCAGGTTCGAATCCTCACTCTGCCATGGAAGTGTGCTGGGTCACCTTGGGCCTCCCTCAGCCTGGCCTACCGCACAGGGCTGTTGCGAGGATAAAATGGAGGAAAGGAGAACAATGTAAGCTGCTTTGAGTCCCTTGTGGGAGGGAAAGGCAGGAGGTAGGCAGATGATTGACAGATGATAGATAGATAGAAGAAGAGTTGGTTTGATACCCCGCCCTTCACTACTCAAAGGAGTCTCAGAGCGGCTTACAATCATCTTCCCTTCCTCTTCCTACAACAGACACCTTGTAAGGTAGGTGGGCCTGAGAGAGCTCTGAGAGAACTGCCCTTCAGAGGACAACTCTGAAAGAACTGTGACTGGCCCAAGGCCACCCAACTGGCTGCACGTGGAGGAGTGGGGGATCGAACCCGGTTCTCCTAGATTAGAGTCCTGTTCTCCGTCGACAGATGGACGGAGCGAGTGAGCGGACGAGCTGGTAGTTCTGTTCCCATGTCGCAGAGACGGTTGCGGAGACCGAGAAAACGGTCAAGGCAAGTTCAGTGGGAAGATTTCAAAATTCAGGATTACGAGGATCGCGGGTCAGACCCAAGGGAGGTTTAAGAGGTTTACCTCGGCAAAATCTCGAGGGAAACGACACGAATGCTGAATAGGTTCTGTCCCTCTGAGGCTCTCTCTTCTTGCACAGGATTCGTTCCGGATACTGGAAGAAACACTTAGGTGTGCAAGAGCCCCACATACAACCGTGTGGGACCGCTCTTGATTTCTTGAGAGGACGACTGAGAGCCAAGCCAGGGGTGTGCCGGAAACATCTCCTCAAAGTGCAGGGCCCACAGTGCAGGCCCTCCACAGATGGACGTGTGCATGCGAATCGGGTGCCCTTGGGCATTCACAGAGAGCGCATGTGTGAATCTCCTGAAACGGCAGGACGCAAATGCAGCAAAGCAGCCCTAAGGGCATTGTAATCCCGCCCTCCCTTTAAGAAGCCCAGGTCAGGAGATGTCGTCCCTGCCTGCCTTGATATTATCCTCACAACAACCCTTCAAGGTTGTTTGGGCGGAGAGTGGGTGACTGGACCTAAGTCGCCCACGACACTTCAAAGAGGAATAGGAATTCCCCTCCCCACAACAGACCCCGGTGAGGTAGGCGGGGCTGAGAGAGCTCTCTCAAGGGCTGCTGTTGAGAGAACAGCTCTGAGAGAACTTGTGAGTGTCACAAGGTCACACCAGCAGCTGCATGCGGAGGAGTGGGGAATCAAACCTGGTTCTCCAGCTTAGAGTCCACTCAGTGGCAGAAAAGAAGAAGAAATGATTGGATTTACACCCTGCCCCTCACCACCCGATGGAGTCTCAGAGCGGCTTACCATCTCCTTTCCCTTCCCCTCCCCACAACAGACCCCGGTGAGGTAGGTGGGGCTGAGAGAGCTCTTTCGAGGACGGCCCCTGAGAGAACAGCTCTGAGGGAACTTGTGACTGACCCAAGGTCATCCAGCAGGTGCAAGTGGAGGCGTGGGGAATCAACCTCGGTTCTCCCAGATTAGAGTCCGCGCTCCTAGCCATGACACCAAACTGGCACCAAACTGATTTGAAGCTCGGATACCTGTGGGAGTGGGGAGAAGACATGTTGTCATATCCCCCCCCCCCCCCCAATAATGAAGAAGCCTCCCTCGGGTTGAAAAGAGTATTTGGCATTAGGTACCTTCAGCGTCTTTAAATGTCACGAAGAAAAAAGATCGCATGACTCTTTGACTTGACTGATTGAGGCTGAATCATAGAAGCCATTGTTAGGAGGGTTTTGGGGTTTTTTTTTTGGGAAAATATATATTCTTAATTGGCTTTCTTCCATTCTTAAAAACCTCAGAGCAAGAAACAATAATGTTTTGGTGCAGAGGAAAAATGGATGCTCCTTCATAGAGTGTGTACCAGTCCCTAAGTCTATACCCTGAAGTTTCTTCCAGGGCACTGGGCAGGGTTGCTTCTGGTTGCCAACCTCTAGGCGGCATCTGGAGATCTCCTGGAATTACAACTGGTCTCCAGCTGACCGAATCAGTCTCCCTGGAGCAAATGGCTGCTTTTGGGGTGGTCTCTATGGCGTGATAACCTGCCAAACTCCTTCCCCTCCCGCCCCCCAAACCTACAGCTATTTCCCAGCCCAGAGTTGGCAACCCGGCTGTAAAACCATGAAAATTAGCAGCCTATATATTTTTAAGCAGAGGTGACTCCTCTGTGGGATGGTCATCAAAAATCAGCCCCAAGGGATGTCTGAGCTGCCTCCACTAGAGGCAGGGCCTTTTCAGCACTGGCCCCCTGCCTGGTGGAACAAGCTACCTTATGAGATCAGGGCCCGGCGGGACCTGCTACAGTCCCGCAGGTCCTGCAAGATGGAGCTCTTCCACTGGGCCTTCAGTTGAGTCCGTGGGCCTCTGCTTGGATTTGGCCTCCCCACCAGCGACCGCGGACCCTAGAAGTCAAATTGGGACCCCAATATTATCTGTTGAGGCACATTGTTGTCTTAGTGTGTTGGGATTTATTTTTTTTTACTGGTTTCCACGGATTTGTAAGATGCTTTTGTGTGCATCTGCATTAATTGCCGTCTCACGGGTTGGTACCTATCCCGAGCCTTCAGTGTGGGGAGGACGGGATAGAAGTCCGATAAAATAAGTAAATAAATAAATGTGGACCGAAGAATCCCCCTCCCCTGTCCCAGATGTCGTCGTGTGTCCAAGGGCAATTTCTCCCTTCTTGGCCCTTGTTCCTGATCTGTCACCCGACGGGCTTCCATGGGCGGGGGGAGGGGATTCGAACCCAAGTTTCCGAGCCCGACCTTTTACCCACTACGCCACGCTGTCCGGCTTGACAAACGTCAAGTAATCTGATTTAAACAAAGGGATAACGTCTGTTTGGGGCATAGTGTGTGGCTTTTGTGCAGCTCCGGGGGTTTTGCCGGCCGACCAATTCTGCGGGCCTGAACAGGTACTTTGTGTGGAGATTGCCACACTTATAATACCGGGTTTTGTGGCTGCACAACAAGTCTTGCGGTTTTCTTCTGCCGCCTCTCATAAATCTGGGGAAGGAGCGCTTCGCATTTGCCGGCGAGACGGCGGGCTCCAAAACACCGGAGTCGTCGGGGGTTTCGAACAGGGATCGGCACTGTGGAATTCCTTTTCTGGTTCCCGAACGAAGGTTAAGGCTGAGGTTGAAGCTTGGATTGGAACTGTGGCTGAAAATGGCATTGCTGTGTTTGCCACCCAAAATGCTATCCCCACATTGTCTGTCTCATAACGTGTTGTTCTGGTCACTGTGACTGAAAAAAGGACATTATAGCCTTGGAAAAGGTGCAGAAAAGGGCAACTAAAGCGATCAAGGGGATGGAACACTTCCCCCATGAAGAAAGGTTAAAGAGGTAAGGGCTCTTCAGCCTGGAGGAAAAAACGACTGAGGGGTGACAGGATAGAGGTTAACAGAATTATGCATGGGATAGAGAAGGCAGGGAAAGAACTATTTTTCTCCCTTTCGCACAATACAGAATCTCGTGGGCACTCCATGAAATTAAGGAGCGGTAGGCTTAGAACAAATGAAAGGAAGTCCTTCTTCACCCAAATAGCCACGAACACATGGAATTCCCTGCCACAGGAGGTGGCAGCGCCTACATGCATAGACAGTTTCAAGAGGGGGTTGGATAAACATCTGGAGCAGAGATCCACCAGTGGCTAGTAGCCACAAAGTACAGATGGAATAGTCGGTCTGGGGCAGAGATGCTCTGTCTTCTTGGTGCTTGGGGGGGGGCACAGTGGGAGGGTTTCTGGAGTTCTAGCCCTACTGGTTGACCCCCTGATGGCCCCTGGGTTTTGGCCCCTGTGTGACACAGAGTGTGGGACTGGGTGGGCCATTGGCCTAATCCAACATGGCTTCCCTTCTGTTCTCATGTTCATAGGATCACTTCCCTGTCACGTGACTTCTGGCCCAGTATGATTGGCCACCTGGTGGGTGGGGTGTGAGCAACACCTGAGACTGGGGAGGGGGGGAGGCACAATCCTGTCTGGTCCTGGGTAGAGGCGGAGAAGCTGAGCTGGCAGACCCCCTGGGGGCAGGGCACATGGTTCCATCTCAACAGGGGGTAAGACCAAACTGTGGTCCCAAAGGCAGAGGGGCTCGGAGTGGCCTTTTCTGGCTCCTGTGGGAGAGGAAGTCAATTGGAAAGTGCCCAAGGGCTAGAGGGATCCCTGGGCTGCCTGAATGCAGATCCCTAACCTTAAATACCCACAGACTGCCCCTCAAGGAACAGGCCAAACTGGCATTTCCCCTTTAGCCGGCTCTGTGTTCTTGCTGCAAGGTGTCAGTTTGTATGTAGGTTGTGACCCTTTTTGCAGGGGCAAAGTTGTTGTTGAAAGGCCCGATAATCCTGGCAATACGACAAAGAAGAAGAGGAGGAGGAGGAGGTGGAGATTGGATTTATACCCCGCCCTTCACTCGGAGGCTCAGAGCGGCTGACAATCTCCTGTCCCTTCCCCTCCCCACAACAGACACCCTGTGAGGCAGGTGGGGCTGAGGGAGCTCTTTTCAGAGCTGTCAAGGACAGCTCTGACAGAACTATGGTTGCCCAAGATCACACCAGCAGCTGCAAGTGGAGGTGTGGGGGAATCAATCCCGGTTCTCCCAGATTAGAGTCCACACACTTAACCACTACACCAAACTGGCTCTAAGGGGTCCTGTAAGGATAGCTTCCTTTATCTCTAGGGCCATCTTTCCTCTAGGCTGTATCGTAACAAGATGGATGAGGCAAAGAACGCAGGTGCCGAGTTTCAGATTCTGGAGAATCGTCTCTTTCCTACTGGGCTTCGTTTTTTCATTTAACGCCAAGTTGCTAGTCCTTATCGTCGGGAAAGGACGCTTTAACATCAGAGAAGCCAGAGTCCTCACTGGGCGGATCACTTGTCGCCGCCTCCTTTAAGCTGGGAAAGTCCGAAGACCAAACTACAGGTAAATGTGGAAGGTCTGTTTGTCACCTCTCCAGGCAGGGCTGCCAACCTCCAGGTGGCTGGAGATCTTTTACAATTCCGATCACTGTCCCTGGAGAAAATGGCCACTTTGGAAGGTGGATTCCATTATACCATATCGAAATCCCGCTCTGCCTCCCAAATCTCCAGGTATTTCCAAACCCGGAGGTCACGACCCTATCTCTGGGCATTTACTTTAAAGTAATAATTAATAATTATCGTATGGCAGCGTGTGCAGAATAGCCAGGAGATCCTAAGATTGTCTGGCAGCCAGAAGTTCTAGCCCTTTTAGTGCTATGCACCACTAGGTGGCAAGTCGGACTTCTTTTTTTAAGGCAAGAGATGTTTCAGAGGTGGTTTGCTGTTGCGTGCCTTTGAGTCCAGCGGCACCTTTAAGACCAACCAAGTTTTTTTCTGGGTAGAAGCTTTTGTGTGCAGGCAGACTTCTTCACATCAGTAGCACCAGTGGGAGATCTCCAGCTGCTGCCTGGAGGTTGGCAACTCTAATTAGCTGGCAGTCGGGGAAAACAGGCAACTGTTTCTGTTTGTCTTCCCTGGAGGTCCCTTCCCACTCTATGGTTCTATGCCTCCAGTTCAGCAGTGACTGGAAGTTTAAGGCCTCCAGTTGCAGCCAGCCATAACTTGGAGCTGGTGATATATTTGGGATCTCTGGGCTAACAGAAGAACAGCTCTACCATTGAGCGGGGGTGAAATCGTTTTCCAGTGTTCTCTGAAACTGAAACACGAGTCTCAGTCCAATTTGCAAGCTGAAGTTCAAACAAACGAACAAACCCGGGGGTGGGGGGGAATAGCTGAGAAGAAGAGAAGAGAAGAAGAGATTGGATTTATATCCCGCCCTTCACTCACTTGGAGTCTCAGGGCGGCTTACAAACTCCTTTCCCTTCCCTCTTAAGAAGTCATCTTAAGAGACGCAACCGAGGCTCGTTGTTTTGAATGTGGCCCTAGATTTTTTAAAAGAGAGCCCTGCAAGTAGAAAGCTAGGGAGCAAGCGGAATGATAATGCTTTCTCATTGAGGAGCTAGTTTTCTACAGGGAGGTAGTTTTGTTTTTTTAACATAAGGGAGCATTCAAAGATGGGAGTTCCCTTCTGCTGTCAGAGGGCATCCCATTCTCCGCCCTCAGGGCTCCACCCCTTCATGCCCACCAAATTTGGTATCTGTGGATCTTTCACCCGAAAGAGGTGAAGTCGCCCCCTTTGGGGGTGGGTGAGATGTCTTGGGCTTGTGAGTGTAAAAGGGGCATAACCAGGTGGAAGATAAGCTGCTGAAGTTTCTCTTGGCGGAGGAAGCTTTTCCAGAGGACAGAAGCCTTCTTGGAGCTGGGTTGCCAGTCTCCAGGGAAGGCCTGGAGATCTTCTGGAATTACAAGTGGCCTCCAGGTAACAGCAATTAGTCCCCCTGGAGAAAATGGCTGCATTGGAAGGTGGGCTCTGTGGAATTATACCCCCCTGAGGTCCCCCACCCTCCCTAGGCTCCACCCCCCAAATCTCCAGGAATTTCCCAACCGCGACCAGACCCGGGGAGAGGGGTCTACAAGCATAAAGGGCTTCATCTGCCGCTTTGCCATTTTGGGTTTTCTTTCACCCCCAATGTGGCAACGATGTGCCATGTGCCCCCCCCCCCCCACGGTCTCCCCCCATCACCACCATTCCCTTCCCTTAACAGCCTTGCAGTGGCAGAAAGAAATCCTTGCTTTTATTTCTGGCCTTAGGGGGCGGGGGATCCGTCTGTGGACAGGAACTGTGGTTTTCTCTGGCCGTGCTTTGTTTCACATGAACAGGGCAGAGGGCGAGGGAATTTGGATAAGCCAGGGGCCTGGGTTGTGAGTCAGCACCCACGTGCAGGCAGTCTGCCAGAGCGGCCTCAGTGCGAAGGGAAGGGAAGCCATGCCCCGGTCAGATGGGCGTGAGCACGTGCGACGCTTGTGCAATCGCTGGCCTCTTGTTGCGCACAGTAGGGATCTGTTTTGTTGCTGGCGTGAGCCACAAGAACAGGACGTCCACCACCTGTTGATTATTGTCTTTTCCTACAGAGCTGTTGGTAGCTTTGAGAAATGTCGGTTGGGACAAAACCTCTCCAGATACTTGAATGCTCACTGACAGATTTTTATCTGGGATCATATACTTGTTTCTTTTTTTCATAGATGTGTGTGTGTGTTTGTGCGTGTGAGTATGCGTCTGTGTGCACCTGGAAGTCATGGCAACCTCTGGTGACTGACCTCCTACAGGGGGGCCTGGAGGATATTCAGAGAGGGGGCTGAATCAAGCCTGCCCCCACCTCCCAACTGCTGGTATCCCTTGGAGGTCTCCCATTCAAGAACTAACCAAGGTCAACCCTGCTTAGCTTCCGAGATCTGACGGGATCGGGATTGCCTGGGGGATCCAGGTCAGGGTATATACTTGTGGGTTTTTTTAAAGCAAAACCAAGCACTGATAAATTTGAATTCACTTCCAGAGGATGTAGTGTCACCCACAGAAATAGACAGCTTTAAAAGAAGAAGACAAGAGATTGGATTTATACCCCGCCCTTCACTACCTGAAGGAGTCTCAGAGCAGCTTAGGATCCCTTCCCCTTCCCCTCCCCACCACAGACGCCCTGTGAGGTAGGTGGGGCTGAGAGAGCTCTTTCAAGATAGCAGCTCTGAGAGAACTTGTGACTGACCCAAGGTCACCCAGCTGGCTGCAGGTGGAGGAGTGGGGAATCAAACCCGGTTCTTCCAGGTTCAAGCCTGCTCTCATAATCACTGCACCAAACTGGCTCTCAGGGGGTTAGATACACTCATGGAGGATTGCTCTATCAGTGGCTACTAGCCATGGTAACTGAGGGGAACCTCCACATTCAGAGGCACTAATCCTCTGAATCCCAGGGCCAGGAGGAAACATCAGGGGAAGGCCTCGGCCTCTCTGCCCTGTTGTTGGCCCTCCAGAGGGACTGGTTGGCCACTGTGTGAGGATGCTGGACTGGATGGACCCTCACTGGTCCGATCCAGCAGGGCTCTTCTTATGTTCTCTTGAGAAGGCAGGATAAGCTCATCCCATAGCCAGCATGCATGAATGCAACTTAAACAATCTGAATATTTCCCCCCCATCTAAATTTGTGGTGTTTTCTTTAGCGGCTGCATTTGAAGACGATCCACCCTTGTCTGTCCAGACCTTTGTTAACTCAGAGATTGTGACATGAAGTCATTTCCCTGAACGTCCTTTCTTCTACTAGCGGTGCTTCCTCTTAGCCACTAGCGACGTTAAATCCGCTCGTGACTTTCTTCGTAGCACGAAGCAGGAGAATCCCTATCGTAGAGGAGAAACGTGCGGTCCTTGCCAGGGTTCTGGTGGTACCCTCGGGGGCAACGTGGCGGCAGAAAGGCCTGTTCTTCCTGAAGGGATGTAGGTTCTCTCCCTCTGTTCATTCCCAGCCCTTCAATGATTCACCAAGTTGGGCGGGGAAGGGCTGATTCAACATTCATCATGCTAAAGACTCTGCTTTAGCTTTTGCACTCCGGCTACCTCAGGGAGAGTGGAAAATTGCTCCGTTGACAGGTGGCGCGTCATTGTTTGCCGAAACATCGTGTCGAAAGGTGCTGCATAATTCATAAAACTGCTCCGCTTGGGCGCTGGGTGGGAGGGGGGGGGTCTCTTTGAATGCCTCAGCCTGAGATCTCCTCCTTGGATCCAGATGTGTTCCTCTGGGGGCGCTTGGCATAACAAGGACAAAGAAGTGCTCATAAGAACATGAGAGAACATAAGAGAAGCCAGTGTTGGATCAGGCCAATGGCCCATCCAGTCCAACACACAGTGGCCAAAAAGACCAGGTGCTATCAGGAGGTCCACCAGTGGGACCAGGACACTAGAAGTCCTCCCACTGTTACCTCCCCAAGAATATAGTGCATCGCTTGCCCCAGACTGAGAGTTCCTATCTGTACCTTGGGGCTAATAGCCACTGATGGACCTCTGCTCCATACGTTTATCTAAGTCCCTCTTGAAGCCGTCCATGCCACCTCCTGTGGCAGTGAATTCCACGGGTTAACCACTCTTTGGGTGAAGAAGGACTTCCTTTTATCTGTTCTAACCCGACTGCTCAGCAATTCCATGGAGTGCCCATGAGTTCTTGTCTTGTGAGAAAGGGAGAAAAGGACTTCTCTCTCTACCTGCTCTGTCCCATGCATACTCTTGTAAACCTCGATCATGTCATCCCTCAGTCGCTGGTGTTGGTGTTTGTACACGGGTGGGGTTCTGAATTGCTGGCCGAGTGTGTCCAGAGCTACCCCAAATCAATCATCACATCAAAGCCGCCCCTGTCAGATTGGCGGGTGCCCATTTGAACTGGGGGGGGGGGTATATTCGAAGGGTCTCGGCTGGCTGATGGGAGAGCGTCTCTGCCGAAGGCAATCAAACTTCTTGCACATCGAGTTTAAATTGCTGTGACTTTGGAAGCGGTGACTAATGGTGATGATAGGCTTCATCCCACGTCGATGACTGAGGGAAAATGGATGCTGTTGTCGATGGAAGCATCGTTATGTGATTAAGAAACACGTTTCCCTCTTTTATTGCGTTGCTTGAAGTGAGGGAGAAGGAAGTGGGTACAGCTTAGCCTGGAGAAGGAAAGGCTAAGGGGAAGAGGAGGAGGAGATCGGGTTTATACCCCCCACCCTTCACCACCCGAAGGAGTATCAGAGTGGCTTTCACAATCTCCTTTCCCTTCCCCTCCCCACAACAGACACCCTGGGAGCAGAGTTCCCTCTAAGCTGAGTTAGTGTGAGCTAGCACAGTTTTTTAGCCTCCGGCTCGCCCATTTTCGTCTCAGCTCAGGAAGGAGGGCTCCAGAGCAAACTGATTTATGCAGTAACGAAATAGCTCGCTCACAGCTTTAATGCCGGTGGCTCACAAAGTAGAATTTTGGCTCACAAGACTCCACAGTTTAGAGGGAGCATTGTAGGTGGGGCTGAGAGAGCTCTTTTGAGGACTGCCCTTGAGAGAACAGCTCTGAGAGAACTTGTGGCTGACCCAAGGCCGCACCAGCAGCTGCATGTGGAGGAGAAGTGGGGAATGAAACCCGGCTTTCCCAGATTACAGTCTGTGCTCCTAACCACTACACCACTGGCTCTCAGAGAGAATTGCTCTCTTTAAACACCATGAAGAGGTGTTCTAGGGAAGGGGTTTAAGGTTTGTGCTTTGGCTATACCTCACAGGTTTACACTCCAGGAGGGGGGGGTTGTGGTTGAACATTTGGGGGAACTTCCCAATGGTAAGAGCAGTTTTGAGAATGAATGGAGCCAGTTGCTGAGGCAGGGCTGTAGGCCGTCCCACACATCTTTGGAGATGCTCTCGCTTTGGATAGCCTTGAGCAAGAGGGTTGGACTAGGTGACCTCTAGGAACCCCTTCCCACTTCAGGATTCTAGTTTTATTAAAGCACATCGGTTTTCCCTCCTTAGATTTTCCTCGGGACCAAGGATGTCTTCCGAATCGGCGTCTCCTTGCGAGCGCTCCCCATCACCGGGGGCCCTCAGGCTCCCAGAAGGCCGCCGGGTGAGGGAGCGTTCCCCTTCTCCAATGCGGGGCTATCTCATCCCCAGCCCGCTTCCGACCCGGAGGACTCGGACATACTCCGCGTGAGTACAAAAGACTGTTGTAAGTTAGTGGTGCCTGGAGATCTCCTGCTATTAAACTGATCGCCAGACAATCAAGATCAATTCACCTGGATAGAATGGTCACTTTGGAAGGTGGACTTTGTGGCATAATGCCCCACTAATGTCCATCGCCTCCCCAAACCCCGCCCTCTTCAAGCTCCACCCCCCCAAATCTCCAGGTATTTCCCAAACCCAGACCTGACGATCTTATAGTAGTTGTCTGCATCTTATCCCCCCCATTTCAAATTTCCATTTATACCATTCAACATTATTTACTCTCAGATCTCACTTTTACAACCAGCTGTGGCACCCTTGTGTCTGTTCACTGTTGCCACAAGGGAAGGCACTGCAGAGACCCCTCTCAGCTGTGCTAGGGGGTGCTGGTGCATAAAATTTTAGCTGCCAGTTCAGGGATTTTAGCTTCTGCTCACACCGAGGCATTTCCCCCTCCATTGGAAACAATGGAGGATGGGGTCACCTCCTTCTGGAGCCCATAGAATTGGACACCCCAGTCCAATCTTTTTGAAACTTTTGAAATAGCCTCCCAAGAACCACAGATACCACTCTGCTGATCAATTCTCCATTATAGCCTTTGGGGCCCATTGACTATAATGGTCTCCATAGGCTATAATGGAGTGGGGAAAATAGTGTTTTGGAAGCTGCTTTGAGTTCCAGGAAAAAGTGGGATATAAATATTTGAATAAATAAGTAGTTTGGGCAGATTGACAACATTTAAGCAACTTCCTGTTTGTTAGGTTAGGCAAGGTTCTGACAGCTGTTCCACCTTTGTTATAGTTGACCTGTAATTTGTCATATTTCACTAAAAAAAAAACCCAACGCAAGAGTCCCTCCCTCAAATGCTGGTATGTTTTCTAAGGCTCAGTGCTGGGTGACAGTCCGAGGCCAGGTCCACCAGTATAGTGGAAAGGGGCAGGTAGACCTGTTCTCTGGAGGCCTAGTCTACCCCCACAGAGGACAACATTTTCTGTAATGAATTTGACTTGATTCTGTTTTCTCTTGTAATAAAACATAATTTAAATATAATTTAAAAGCATTCTGAGATTTTTACAAGGTTATGGAAAGAATCTAAAAAAACTGATTTACACAATAGTCAGCTGTAGACTCACAACTTTAATGCTACTAGCTTTTCTAGCTCATGAGGTAGAATTTTTGCTCCCAACACTGTGGAGCTTAGAGGGAACATTGGAAGGCAGTTATGGCCGACGCCTGTGCTCAGTGAGTTTCGAGACATGTGGCTACACACCTCACTGTGTCCATGGCATGACCCCCATCCACTTCTGGGGTCCTGCCACTGGTAAGAGAAGCAGTTGACCACACTGACCTTCTGACAGTCAGGAGTAGGGCAAACATCTCCTCTTGTCCCTACCTTCACCCAAGACATCCATTATCCTGGTGCCGAGTCCATTCAGTGACTTCATCAGCAATCCTCTTTGGTTAGGGTTGCCAATCCCCAGCTGGGGGCAGGGGACCCCCTGATTTGGAGCCCCTCCCCCCTGCTTCAGGGCTGTCAGAAAGCAGAAGAAGGAAATGGCCACTGGGCACTCCATTATACTCTATAGAGACTGGTCCCCATAGGGTATAATGGAGAATCGAGCCATGGGTATCTGGGGCTCTGGGGGGCCCTGTTTTTTGAGGTAGCAGCACCAAATTTTCAGCATAGCTGGTGGTGCCTCTCCTGAAAAAAAACCCCAAGTTTCAAAAAGGTTAGACCAGGGGGTCCAGTGCTATGAGCCCCAAAAGAAAATGCCCCCATCCTTCATTAGCTCCAGTAGAGGGAAAGCATTTTAAAAGAACGCTTTGAGAAGGAATGGTTGAATGTGTTGGCCAGAATTCCCTTCTGGCCTGCCGGCCTCACCTGGTAACCCAGGTGACATCACAAAAGTGATGTCACATCCTGGCTCCACCCCCAAAGTCCCCAGATATTTCCCAAGTCAGACCGGGCAACCCTCTTTTTGGTGTGTGTGTGTTACTGAGGTCCAGAAATAACAGTAGTGGTTGACGAAGTTCTCTGGATTACCAAGTCATTTCAAAAAGCTTCATCTAAACGGGACCATGCAAAACGTGATGTGTTTTCTAGTCTTTGTCCATGGCTACATGCTGTAGCTGAGTTTGAAGTAACTTCATGAAACATCTCAGTGTTTGCAAACAAGTTCCAAATACATCGGAAATGAAGGTGGGCCATCTAGGTAAAAAAACCCAACACATCACGTTTCGTACGGTCCCCTTTGAGATGAAGCTTTTTGAAACGGCAGTCCGGAGAACTTCATCAACAACTACCATAATTTCTGGACCTCAGTACACCCTATGTATATATTGTTTTGTAGTTCTGTTGTTTTGTACATCAATAATATTGCTAGCGTTTGTACGCAGCTTTCTTCTGTTGATTCTGGTTACTGTTACGAGCTGTGATTCTCTAGTAGGTTAATATATATTGTGGGTGTTACTGGAAAGCGTGTTGGCCCAGTCTGTAGGACTCTGACCCTAAGGGGAGCATGAGCGACTGGCCGCCTGTGCGACCATGTCACAATAGCATCCAGGCAAGAAGGTCAAAACTGTAGGGCATACAAGAGAGGGACAGACAGGAAGGCGGAAAGGCATGGAAAAGACCCAGAGTTTACCCTGGTGGGGCATATAGCCAGGGACGCCTCCCTTTCCCCCACGTGGGCCTGGTTCCTTCATGGAATCAGAAACTGTTTCGACCGGTACCTCAAGGTGAGAGGAAGACAGCCCAACTGGTCTCAGAGGCATGGTCGGGACGTCTTCTAAGGCCTTGTGGGTGAGAGCGTGGCTTCTGGCCACCGTATCTTGGAAAGGACATCACGGAGCTGGGGAAAGCACAGAGGAGGGCGACCGAGATGATTCGAGGGTTGGGGCACCTAGGAGAAAAGGAAGGACCTGGGACTTTTCAGTTTAGAAAAGAGACATCTAAGAGGGGGACAGGAGAGAACTTTTTCGCCCTCTCCCCAAAGACTAGAACTCAAGGGCATCCAGTTGGAGCTGATGGGCCGTAGGTTCGGGATGGACCAAAGGAAAGACTTCTTTACACAGAGTGGTTAAAAGGTGGCATTCGCTGCCAGAGGACTGCGTGATGGCCACAGGAATAAACAGCTTTAAAAGGGGATGAGGTAGATTCATGGAGGATAAGTCTATCAGTGGCTACGAGCCACAGTGGCTGAGTGGAACCTCCACATTCAGAGGCAGTCAATCTCTGAATCCCAGAGCCAGAAGGCAACATCAGGGGAAGGCCTATGCCTCTCTGCCCTGTAGCTGGTCTTCCAGAGGAACTGGCTGGCCACTGTCTGAGATGGGATGCTGGACTAGATGGAACCTCACTGGTCTGATCCAGCAGTTTGGGCTCTTTCTTGACTCTATGGCACAACCGGGGGGGGGGGGACACACACAAAACACCTGGCCATCTGCACAGTCACTCCTTTTCTGAGACCTTCTGAACTTGCTTTTTGTCCCTTTCAGGACGGCAAGAGCTCTGGAAGGGCCCACCTACAAGGGAACCTGCAAGTGCTTCTGCCGTTCCAAGGGCCACGGCTTCATCACCCCTCAGGACGGCGGGCCGGATATTTTCGTGCACATTTCTGAGTGAGTCTTCGGCATGGGGGAGAGAACCGAGTTCAGATCCTCCGCAGATTTTGCGGAATACAAAATGTCCAGGGTGTTCCTGCCTTTAGCGGCCAATGTTATTTCCATTTGGAGATGCCTAGAGCTGCCAACCTCCAGGCGGTGGCCGGAGATCTCCTGGGATGACAACTGACCCCTGGACAACAGAGATCAGTTCCCCTGGAGAAAATGGCTGCTTTGGAAGGTGGACTCTATGGCAGTGTCCTCCATTGAAATCTCTCCCCTCCCCAAACTCCGCCCTCCTCAGACTCCATCCCCAAAATCTCAGTATTTCCCAACCTGGAGCTGGCAAGCCTAGGGATGTTCCCTAGTTACTAGTGTACCTTCTCCTTTCTCAGGATCAGATGGTGGTAACTGTGTTTCTGTTAGGCTTCTGGGTTAACACTATCAGACCAGACCTTTGATTTAAAGCAAAGTTCTTTTATTTCTAATAATGGACTCAGGTTCTCGATATTTGTTAGAGATACATGACAGTAGGCAACAGTGGTTAATATACCCCTCAGTTACAATTGAACACAGATACAGGACCAATCAGAGCCAATACATAAAAGCGGGAAAAAGAAAAGCGACCATTGAGGTTCCCACAGTGGAGGTGAGAAAGTTATAAAAATTCCCTTCTTGATCTGGGTGACCCCCATGTGTGAAAGATAGGCTAAACATTTGGCCAGCAACAATTAAACTAGCCCCAAGGTTGTAACAACTTGATAACCTTCCTTGAGCCTCAAAGGCTAAGGGGGAGTGGACGGATGTGAAAGTCCCAGTTGTTTATGTGACGTGCAGGAATGCGAGACGCCATCCTCCCGACTAGAGAGTGGTAACATTTAGCAGAGCCGATAATATACTTCAAAGCAAGCAGTAAATAACGAATGGTTACAAAAAGAAAAGAAAGACATCTATTCTGTGAAGCAAGACAGGCATGCTATTGTCAGATTCTGACAGTTTCCCAGTCACGCTAATGAAATTGGTAGAATTTTTACTGGTAAAATGGGCTTCGTTTCTTTGGCTGCAGTCATACACACTAAATAATCCACTTTCAGTTTGGTGTGCTGGCTGGGAGGGCAGACGCCAGTCTGGGAGAACCGGGTTTGACTCCCCACTCCTCCACTTGCAGCTGCTGGATGAACTTGGGCAAGCCATGGTTCTCTCAGAGCTGTTCTCTCAAGGGCAGTTTATCTCAGAGCTCTCTGAACCCCACCTGCCTCACAGGGTGTCTGTGGTGGGGAGGGGAAGGGAAAGGAGGTTGTAAGCCACTCTGAGACTCCGAGTGAAGGGCGGGGTATAAATCCAACCACCACCACCTCCTCCTCCTCTTCTTCTTCTTCCTCTTCTTCTCCAATGGTTCCAACTGTCCAAATGCTTTGCAGCTTAAACAAGAATATATCTCAAAATCTGAGTCCAGGGACACCTTTACGACCGACAAAGTTTAATTCTGGGCGTGCACAAGAAAGCTGATGCCTAGAATTCAACTTTGTCGGTCTTAAAGGTGCCCCTGGACTCTGTTCTGTGGCTTCAGACAAACACCGCGACCCCACCTGAATGCGTTTCAGGACCACTGGCATGGTTCCACAGCAGAAATCTTGTGGTTTGTTTCCCTCTGGCAGCATCGAAGGGGAATACGTCCCGGTGTCTGGCGACGAGGTCACTTACAAGGTCTGCCACATCCCGCCCAAGAATGAGAAACTGCAGGCCGTGGAGGTGGTCATCACTCACCTAGCGCCGGGGACGAAACACGAGACATGGTCGGGGCACGTGATCAGCTCCTAGACGGTGCCTCGGTCGGCGCCACATCGACTGGGGACACGCGAGGAAGATCTTCCGACAGCAACAGAGGAAGACTTAAAGTCTGACAAATGAGCTTTCTGTATATTGAGTGAGGTGAAACATTATAACAGGGGTCAAAAGATGGCCGGATAACCCCTTTTCTTTTGGGTGTGCGGTTTTTGTTTTGATTTTTTTAACTCTAAATGATATTCTCAGAACGAAAAGACACTAAGAAAAGGTGGTGAGGGTGGCAGAAATGCCTTGCGTGTGTTTTACACCAACACAATGTGCCCACCAACCTAAAATTTGTTGAATTCACTCCGGCAAGCTTAAGCTCTGATGGAGTTTCCAAAATTTTCCAGTCGCTTGTCAGTCCTGGAAACGATTTCGCAAAATTACTCTTTTCCGTGCCTTGCGATTTCCTAGGCCCTAGTGGTGTCCGTGACGACAATGCTGAGGAAACCCCTGAGCCGGCGGAAATGTTTCACTTCTCTGTGTTGTGCCTGAATTTCTTTTTGCAAAAGCTCCAATGCTCCCTTGCCTTGACGTACCGTGATAGAAACGTTTTGTAAAAAGACCCGAACGTCTGAGATGGGTGGTTGGAGTTGTGAGCAGAAGAAACGGTGTTTTTGAATTGCTTTCCAAGAAGGACATTTTAGGTCTGTATATAACATGACCAGGATTCACTTCCCTCAAATTGGACAGAGCTTGGAATCCTTGTTTTCAGACAGCAACATATCGCTAGCCTTTTAATGTCTGTACACGCTTAACTTAGAATGAAATTCCCACTTCCAGGAGGCTTGGTAGAGAAACCCAATTCCCGTTCATTTCAGGGTTGATTTTGGTTGACTTATTTTTGTCTGACAGAGTGTTTGTTCCTTTCTAAGACTCCTCACAGCTGGATACTTTTGGGCAGAAGCTATTAAAAGTTTGGAATCGAATCTTGTTTCTTGGGATGGTATAGAAGGGTCCCTGATCTGTCTGTGCAGATTCACATATTAAAAATGAGCTCAGCATGACACATCCTGGCTGGAAAATTACAGAAACAAGATCCCTGCAAGACAATTGCCACCGGTTTGTAGTGTGCGTGTGGAGAGCCAGTTTTATGTAGCGGTTAAGAGTGCAGACTCTAAGGTGGGAGAACCCGGTTCGATTCCCCACGCCTCCACTTGCAGCTGCTGGTGTGACTTTGAGTCAGTCACAAGTTCTCTCGGAGCTGTTCTCTCAAGGGCAGTTCTGGAAAGAGCTCTCTCAGCCCCACCTACCTCACAGGCTGTCTGTTGTGGAGAGGGGAAGGGAAAGGAGATTGTAAACCACTCTGAGACTCCTTTAGGTAGTGAAGGGCAGGATATAAATCCAATCTCCTCCTCCTTCCCTTTTCCCAGCCTTTGCTTGGTATGCTAGCTTTCTGCATTCAGGGGAAAATCCCAAAGCACTGGCTCTCCAGGCTGGCTTTGATCCACCACTCATTCACTCATTGACTAAAAGTCAACCTTTGCAGAGGTCAGGGTGACATTGGCCCTCAAGTTGAGATATGAAAGGAGTGTCACTTGGCTAGCGGCGCGTTGGTGGCTTGTGCAGCTTAACATTCCCGACTGCATGGTGGGATAAGATAGGAGCAGAAAGCCTGTCATGCAAAGCTCTCTTGAACCAGAACAGTTGACAGTTGTCGGGCCCGCCTCGCCTGTTTCTGGTATAAACAGGTGATAAACACGCTGATGTTCCCTGCTAGGGCTGAGAGGAAATTAAATTTTTCTCTTGGGCCATGGTTACAGGCACAAACCGGGGGTGGGGGTGTTTATCTCTCTGAAACAGTTTACATATCCGGGTTGCCTGGTGTGAAAGCCACCGTCCTGCCAGCAGCCAGGCCCCCGTTAATCATTAAGCATCAATCAATCGTTTACATTGCACTCAAAATGCAAGACGGGTGATTGTTGGAAGCTGAATTCAGGAGCTGTCCCTGGCGGTTTTCAGTAAGGAGTGAAGGGATTGCGTTGACGAATGGCCGTGACCCGTTCCTAATCCTGTGACCTCCCTCCAAGAAGCCTGCGAGTTTGGTGCAGTGGTTAGGAAAGCAGACTCTAAGCTGGGAGAACTGGGTTTGATTCCCCACTCCTCCACATGCAGCTGCTGGCATGACCTTGGGTCAGTCACAAGTTCACTTGGAGCTGCTCTCTCAAGGGCAGTCTGTTTCCCTTCCTCTCCCCACAACAGACACCCTGTGACCCGGTTCTCCCAGATTAAGAATCCGTGCTCTTAACCACGACTCTAAACTGGCTGCAGGAGCTAGAAATGATCCCCCTAAGCTGTGGAGTCTTGGGAGCAAAAAATCTGCTGTGAGCTACTGGCATTAAAGTTGCGAGTGAGCGATTTGGCGACTACATAAATCAGTTTGCTCTGGAGCCATCCTTTCCTGAGCTAAGACAAAAATGTGTGAAACGGAGGCTAACAAACTGTGAGCTGACTCACACTAACTCAGCTTTGAGGGAACACTGCCCCGGAGCTAAAACTGCTTTCTGAACAATGGAACGGGGCTCTGCAGCTGATCGCATTGTAGGTGTGTTTGAATGCTTTAATCTATGCATGCCCGCACACAGACAGAGCAGGCCTTGGCCAGGAGGGCGGGGTAAAAATCTAATAAATTAGTCAAATCACATTCATGTCAGCTGTAACAGAGGAAAGCTCCATTGCTGGGTGAGATGAGGCTGGAATTTGGATTCCATATTGAGGAGGAAATTCTTACGAAGTTCTAGGAAGTGGAGTCCTGTTACATATGCATTGTACCACAAACCCACCCTCAAATAGCCTGCAGCATTAGTATGTGAAGCATACCACACACAAGGAGGTCTGTACGAGAGATGTAAAATTTCCAAAAATTTTGAAGCTCAGAAAAACACTTGAGATTTTCAGAAAAATTCAAATTTTGCAACATTTGCAACATTAGCCCTTCTTTTTTCTTTTCCAGATCGAAGGCATTTCTGTTACTTTAGGAACATTAAACATTGACTATGGACAATTTTATTTGGCACGAAATTATCACAACTAGTATGTCAAAAATATAGTGTAGCCAAACTATTATAAACAGAATTTACTTTTTAAATACTTATTTGTAATTGTAATAAATGGAGCAATAATCTCCTGAACTGTTTTGTGTGGAACAGACCAAAAAACCTCCACAAAATAATGTTTAGAAAATCCAGAAATAACAGCTATTCGTATTTCCTCTCTACAGTATTAAATAAATAAATAAACAAACCCATCTTCATAAAAAGAACTGTAGAGGGGGGGGAAGTGTTTAGAAAGGACGGTGGGACAAAGTCTCAATGAGTGGACATGAAATTTAATCAGAACCGGTCTCTGCTTCAGCAGCTACACTGTTGTGTCCATCATTATCAGTTATTATGGGCCTCTAAAAACTGAAGGTTGAAACAGAAATTAGATGAATCTGATACCATACATATTTTTTTTAGAAATGCTTTGGAAAATATTTGAACACCTTGTGTTAAAATATTTTATTCATCATGTTAAAATAAAATGTTCCACAATCAATTTCTTTTAATTTTTTGAAAAAAACAAAAAAGGCTTCAGGAAAAAAACCGGGTTTTCCCGAATTTCCCACAACGGAGCCAGACACCAGCCCTGGAGTGAACTCCCTTCCACCCATAAAACAGCCAGACAGGGAGCTTTCCTTTTCTCGCCACTTCAACACACACACAGCCATTTCCCAGAGATGATAACACACTGGAGTCGCACAGGATACAAATTTTATTTTAGTCTCCTCTTTTAAGGAAGCAAGGTTTCCCGCCACTCCGCAACACGGGGCCGAGCCCTGGGACACAACCACACAGCTCTCGCATCTCATCTTGTTTGTCGCCGCTCTTTAAGGTGGCCTTTCGCTGCCAAAGAAATTTGGTGATGCCAAAGAGAAGCACAGGCCGGGCACAGTTGCCTTTCTCCACAGAGACGGTCTGCTTGTGACTTCGTCCTTTCGGAGCTTGAAGTTGAGAATCCGCATGGCTGGCTCATTTCCCAGCATTTTTGTGTGTGGGGGGAGCCTGTATTTCAGCCTCTGCTTCCCTTCACACACCTGACAACAGAGAGGGGGGCTGGTTAGTTTCTGTCTATACAAACTGACGGGGGGGGGGGGTTTCTCTGTACGTTTTCACAAAATAACCTGACTTGGTTTTATTTTACGTAAAACAATGCAATGGATAACAGCCGCACGACACCCAAAACAAGACCCAAAGGAAATTGTATACAGTGAGCTTCAAAATTCTATTGCACAATGTTCTGGAGTAAGACTTTAAATAAATACAAACAAGTTAACAAAGCCGGTTATTCCATAGTATTTGAAATAGTCAACGATGAAACTTCAAAACAGAGACTTGCAACATACAAAACTACCTAAGATTTTTTTCAAGTTGATAAAACAAGAACGGTTAGAAGATGTTTGGAGGAAAGTAAATCCACAAGGAAAAGACTTTACTTTTTATTCTAACAGGCATGACTCACATTCAAGAACTGACATGATTTGGATGACAACTAACCTAGCATTGATGACAAAAAGAATAGAAATTCTTCCTAAAATAATTTCGGATCATAATCCCAGCATATGGACCTCTGGACATTCAAGAAGACAGGGGAGATGGAGACTAAATGAGGACTTGCTGGACAATCAAGAGATAATGAAAAAGCTGCAAGAAGAGACCAATTTATACTTTCAAGCAAATATGCAAAAGGGGACCAAACTTCAAATTCACGGAGCCAGTGGTGTACCCCATGGGTGGCAAACACGATTAGCTGTGGTGGGGCAGAGCGTGTGGGCAGCAGGCAGATGAGGCCCAGCTGGGCTCTCCACTGGCTCTTCTGATCCACCTATTTGCTGCCTGCCGGGAAGGCGGGGGGGGGGGGGGGGTCAGCTCTTTTCCTTTCGGGTTTCTTGTTCTTCACTACATCTAGTCAATATCAAAGGAACATCTTACGAAATTTTCACCATGTCTTAACTCTCCAAATAGGAGAAAACATGCAAAAACTGGCTCGCCTTCAGTATACAGTTTCCTTTGATTTGATTTTACGGCTGTTCCTCCAGTGTGAACTTTTGGAAAAATATTATTTGTGACTTAAGCAAGCGCCCGTTTTCCCTTGAGTAAACGGCTCTTGTGCCAAGAGCTGCACTGCAAAGCGTACTTTAGCCTGGAGGAGAACGACACGGATCTGCTCACAATCTTCACACTTTCCCAGTGGCTCGCCGCCCTCTTCTGGTTTCGTCACACATCTTGCGTGCTGCAGTATAAATAATTCTCCTCTCTGCGGTGGAGGTGGATCTAACAGGGCCAGCCTGAACAGAGTCCCACCCAAGTCAATCAAAGACTGCAGAAGCCAAGTGGCTCACTCAGAACTGTCAGTAGCTCACGAAGTAGAACTTTTGCTCACAAGACTCCACAGCTTAAGAGGGACCACTGCTTATGACTGCACTGGAACAGTCTCTGTACGGCATTTGTTTGTTTTAATAATGTGCTATCCACCTCCTCCTGGCCTTCTACAAAGCGTGCAAAATTGAATTATTCAAAAGGGGTTTCTTTCTTGAACAGGTAATAAGGCTGTACTCTAATGAAATGGTTTATGAAGATACTTTGGTAAAGGGATAGGAACTGCGGGATACGCTATCGCGCATTGTCTCTTGCTGTCATGTATGCTCCTTCTGCATCATTTAACGTGTTGTTTAACCGTCCACCATTCAAGCCCTCTTGCGCTGTTGACTGGGCATCTACCCTGCCCATCGTTATCAACTCACGTGGGGTAACTTGCTGAGTCTCAGGGGAAAAGACAGGTTATCAATAATGTAGATAAATAAACAGAGAGAAACACGAACCCTTAGCGGCTTCTATCTATTCACTTTCGGTTGGGTCTGCCTCAAAAGCCTCCGGAGGCATCAGCTTGATGAAAAAACCTCGCCACGGGCACAGCGGCTTCCGCCTTTGACATCTTCAGCATGCCCTCGCATCAGGCTAAAACAAAGTGAGGTTTCTGAAATTATGCCCCGTGCTGGAGAGAGCTGACAACTTTTCCCCCCTCACCCCAAAGACCAGAACTCGAGGGAATGCACCGAAGCTAATGGGCAGCAGATCCCGGACAGACAAAAGGATATTCTTCTTTACACAGAGAATGATTAAAATGTGGGATCTGTAGCCAGCGGATGTGGTGATGAACATAGGAATAAACATCTTTAAAAGAGGATTAGATAGATTTACGGAGGATCAGTGGCTACTGGCCATGGCGACTGAGGGGAACCTCTGCATTCAGAGGTACTAAGCCGCTGAATCCCAGAGCCAGGAGGCAACCTCAGGTGAAGGCCTCGGCCTCTCTGCCCTGTTGCTGGCCCTCCAGAGGAACTGGCTGGCCCCTCACTGGTCTGACCCAGCAGGACTCTTCGGAGGTTCTTATCAGGGGAAGGCCTTGGTCTCTCTGCCCTGGTTGTTGGCCCTCCAGAGGAACTGGTTGGCTGCTGTGTGAGACGGGATGCTGGACTAGATGGACCCTCAACTGGTCTGATCCAGCAAGGCTTTTCTGATGTTCTTATCAGGGGAAGGCCTCGGCCTCTCTGCTTCCAGAGGAACTGGCTAGCCCGTGTGAGACAGGATGCTGGACTGGAGTGGTCCTCACTGTGGTCCTCAAGTGGTCCTCACTGGTCTGACCCAGCAGGGCTCTTCTTACATAAAGGGAAAGACATCATCATTACTAACTTCACCTCTGTTGATTATATAATTGATTATATATAAAAATAGAGAGAGAACTCTGCCCCACATATAAAATAACCCAACCAAAGCCAATCATTCCATCTTATAACAGAGAGGTGGAAAAATAATTTTCCCACTGCCAGATTTTCTCCTCCTGCTTAGCCAAGGGAATACTAATAAGAGTCTAGCCCAAAGGTCCTTGCTTCTTCACTGCCGCCAAGTGCATTGGCCCCTTGGGGTGAGTAAATCTCTACCCTGGCAGTGGTTCACCAGCATCTCTGGAGGAGGACACTCCTATCCGTTGTTGCGGGATCCTTTTCAACTGGAGATGTGGGAGGGACTGAATCCACGACTGTCCAAAGGACCGTCTTTCCACCATGGCAGCCGTTTAGCCCTAGCACAGAAGGTTAAAAGTAACCTACTGGGTCACGCCGTCGGTCCTGATCAGGACATCGCAGCTCTCTCCACCTTGGCAAAAGCCGTCCTTGCGCCCCTTCGCGGCCATCTCCTGGAAAGAGAAGATGACAACCAGTTGATTGTTCATCTCTTTAGAGTTTCTTAAGGAGGCAGGCCTCTTAGACCAAACTCCGACGCCTCAGCTGACAGGGGGAAAATCAGTAACTGCAGGCACAGTTGTCATACGAGGTGTCAGAAATTTTAAGGAACTCATCATCGGCGGGAGTTTGGAATCGCGCCAGCCTGAGGAAGGTCTCATCCTTCCCATACAAAGCCACATCTCCAACTCACCTCTCAGCTGAGCCCGTGCTGTCCAGAAGCAATAGAGCCACCTGTGAGAGAAGAGAAAAACCAATTCTTGCCATTTCACCAGCTCCCATTTAGCTAAAACAGATCGCAAAAACATCCATAGACCTACTTCACTTTAAAAACAAAAACCCTTGCATGTAGAAGAGAAGAGCTTGGATTTATACCCTGCCCTTCACTTAAGTGTCTCAGAATGACTTACAATCCCCTTCCCACCACATACACTCTGTGAGGTAGGTGGAGCTGAGAGCGCTCTCTCAAGGACTGCCCTTGAGAGAACAGCTCTGAGAGAACTTGTGACTGACCCAAGGCCCCACCAGCAGCTGCATGTGAAGAAGTGGGGAGTCAAACCCGGTTCTCCCAGATGAGAGTCCACCACTCTTAACCACTACACCACAGTAGCATCAGCAGAAGAAGGGGAGATTGGATTTATATCCCATCCTTCACCACCTGAAGGAGTCTTGGAGCGGCTGACAATCTCCTTTCCCTTCCCCTCCCCACAACAGACACCCTGGGAGGCAGGTGGGGCCGAGAGAGCTCTTTTGAGGACTGCCCTTGAGAGAACAGCTCTGAGAGAACTTGTGACTGACCCAAGGCCACACCAGCAGCTGCACATGGAGGAGTGGGGAATTGAACTCGGCTCTCCCAGACTAGAGTGTGTGCTCTTAAAAACACTACACAAACTTGCCTCTCCTCATCACCTGTGGCGGCTGACAACCAAGGCAGTGCCCTGGGTTCAAGTGGTCCTCCTGCACCGTGTGAGCCACAGCAGATGGGTCAGTCACAAGTTCTCTCAGAGCCATTCTCTCTGGAGCAGTCCTCAAAAGAGCTCTCTCAGTCCCACCTACCTCCCAGGGTGTCTGTTGTGGGGAGGGGAAGGGGAAGGAGTTTGTGAGCCGCTCTGAGACTCCCCTTGGGTAGTGAAGGGTGCGGTATAAATCCAATCTCCTCTTCTTCAACTGTGCAGCAAATAGCACCCCACGGAGACCCGAGTTCAAATACAGATTGCAATCTCTCTGCCTAACCACAAAAGGCAGACTAAAAGCAAGCTCAATAAAAGATCTCCAACAGAGAAGGGATATTTGTCCACGGGGAGCAATGGAGGCCATGCTTGCTCTATGGGAAAGGATGGGACCTAGGGTATCCAGTTCTGGCTTGGGGGAAAACTTGGGAGATTTTAGGGGTGGGGTTTGAGGGGGAGGGACCTCAGCAGGGTACGATGCCACAAAGTGGCTATCCCCCCCCCCCCCCCCAGGGAACCATCAACCCTAATGTGACCTGTTATTCCCTCTGGGCTGACGTGGCCTCAACTCCCCCAAAGTGTTAAGATTGCCAGGTCTAGGTACAGAAACTCCCAGGGGTCATTTCGTAGAAAAAGAGGTGCAGGAGCTCACTAGCATATGCCACACCCCCAACCCATGCTCTCTCTGAGCTGTGGGGGTCTTGTAAGCAAAAATTCTACTTTGCGAGCAGCTGCTGGCATTCAAGTTGTGAGCGAGCGATTTGGCTGCGGCATAAATTAATTTGCTCTGGAGCCATCCCTTCCTGAGCGAAGACAAACATGTGTGAGCCGGAGGCTAAAAAACTGAGCCAGCTCACACTAACTCAGCCTAGAGGGACCATTGCCCCTAACATCACCAGAAGCACGTCAGGAGGCAACGCCCACTGCTCAGGCTCCACCCCCCAAAATCTCCATGTATTTCCCCGCTCAGAGCTGGCGAGCCTGCCTGGAGAAGAACTGCTTCAAAAGCACAAAAAACCCCCGTCAAAATGTTAATTGGTTTCAATATAACAAACATCTAGGCCCTCAGAACAAAAGCAATTTTAGGAACAGCGTCCATTGGCAAGAAGAAAGTCTCAAATGTTAAAAATCAATAAAATACATTTAAATAATAAAAACATAAATCACCTTAGTTTTAAAAGTACACACTGTGAATTTTGACTTCAAACTTTTACTCAACTTCGAAGGAGCTGGAGGTGCCCGACAAACTTCCTTTACCAGTTTTGGGGTCTTGGGCATCCGGCGATGAACAATCGACTTGAAGCAGCAACATCTCGGCACCCTTTCCCCCTCTTTGCGGCTCTGTTAAAGCAAGTCCCACAATCCGTTAAAGGAGACCCCAACCATCATTACAAAAAGGGGAAAAGACAGCATACTTTGCTCTAGAACGGGGCGCGTATAGAGAACTCACCTCAGCGGCACAGGGCTTCCCAAAGTTTCATCCTGTCGCCAGACTCCTCCTCGGTTCTTTTCCGGGTCTTGCTTTGGCTGTCCAAAGCCGAACGGTGACCTTGAAGCAACCACGTCTCGACAAACTTTGTCGGGTCGAAGGCTTTTAGAGGAGGCCCAACCGTCCTTATAAACAATAAGGATGTCAGAGTCTTGAGTTTCAAGGAGGACCTTTCGGGAGTGACAATCAAGGCCATCTGGGAAAATCCCCGTTCGCACTCGCTGGAGGAAACGGCAATAGTGTTGAGAATGTGGCGGATCCGAGAGAGTTCCTTGGGCGTCTCTTCTCTGTATTTCAGATGCTCCCGGAAGGCCCGGATGGCTTCTCTCTCGTTGAGCTGAAACCTTCTTGCCAATGTGGCTATTTCGGCTTCCCCATAGAGGACGCAGTCACTGGAGTTTGCGGGCCAATTTTTAGGCTCCAGGACGCTTCCACATCTTGACAGTGCTGCATCTTCTTTCGAAAGCAGTCTTTTTTGAAGAGATTTCTTAAGGTGCTGATAGAATGCAACAGGGGAGATGGGTGGATCATCAATTCTATTGCTTCTATGCAACCGGACGCCCTGAAATTGCAGCTTTCCTGTCGCCTCAAGTGCTGCTGTGTAGTAAGGACCCGGAGCTTTGCCTCTCTTCCCGCATATTTCAACAAGACTCTCAATCTTGCGGTGGGCTCTGTACAGATCAAGATTTTTCTCCTGAAGATCCACACTTAATTCCGAGAGCTCTTGCAAAGCGTCGCAAAGCAATCCGAGATCCAAGACGAATTCTGCGGACGTGATCTTCCTCTGAAGACTGTCGTACGCGAGCTTCTCCCTTCTATCTCGACCACACTCCGTTTTAGCTTCTTCAAAATGAAGCACTAGGCCGCTGTAATCCTTCCACATAGCCGTAACCGTTCTGTAACGGGAGGCGACCCATCTCGTGGACAGGACCCTTCCAATTCTCAAAAGCTCCGTCTCTAATGAGGCCGCACACGCCTTGAGCTCTCTTGCATTTTTGGGAGACGAATGGTACATGGTGTATAACTCCTCCAGAAAACTCTGGAATCGATTGATGCCCCAAACCTCTTTCACAACATCGTGGACTGATAATTGCAACCCATGGCTAGTACAAGGCCATACAACAATGGAAGGGAATCGGTCTTTGAAAAGTGTGGCGACCCCTCCACGCAATCCTGTTATCCCTGCAGCCCCATCACAAGTCAACGAAACCAAACTCTCCTTTAAGACTTCCTCATTGAGTCTTAGTGGCTCAAGGGTGGACATCAAACTTTTGAATACTCCATTTGGGGTCAGGTCATCCAGCTCTATCAAGCCAATGAAGTGACTCATGGGTCCCTCCATGTCCAGCTCTTCAATGTAGGTGCAAATATACACGACCAGCACAGCTTTCTCACTCACACTGGTCGATTCGTCAAGTATCAATGAAATTTTACTCTTGGAATCAATGATCTTCTGAATCAGCGCAAGTCGCATTTCGCTGGCGATGTGGTCAACAATATGAGTACAAGTCGTAGCTGGGTACAAAATCCTGCCCACATCGACGCCATTTAATTCTTGCAATTCAATGTCATCCCCAAAATCGCTAAAAGACTGGTATTTTCTAGCCACCTTATATGCCGTACGGAATATTTTCTTGGTGGTTTCCATCACTCTTTCCCGGGACTGTATTGTTTCCAGCGCTCCTTTCCTCACTTCAGCAGTGACTTCAGCTGCAGATTTATGACCGAAGCTTTCTCGATGTTCAAAAATCTTTTTCCTGAGAGACGACAGCTGCTGCTTCCTCGACTCTCCGTTAAAGGACACTTCGCCACGGATCCACTCTTTAGAAACACGCATGCCCGCCGCCTTGTCTGTTGCTAAGGCTCCCACATTCTTACACACTGAGCAACCTAACTTGCCACCGTTGAAAAATAGCCAGTCGTTTTTTTGGAGATGATCATTCTTCTGCTCCACAGTCCAGCAAATGGGCCACATGCTCTCATTCACTGCAGAGGCAGAAATGCAATGTCATTAGAACATAACAGAAGCCAATGTTGGATCAGGCCAATGGCCCACCCAGTCCAACACTCTGTCACAGAGTGGCCAAAAATACCAGGTGCCCTCAGGAGGTCCAGCAGTGGGGCCAGGACACTAGAAGCCCTCCCACTGTTGCCCCCCCCCCCAAGCACCGAGAATACACTTGCCCCAAACCGAGAGTTCCTATCTATACCTTGTGGCGAATAGCCACTGATGGACCTCTGCGCCATATGTTTACCCAGTTCCCTCTTGAAGCCGTCCATGCTTGTAGCCGCCACCACCTCCTGTGGCAGTGAATTCTACGTGTCAATCACTCTTTGGATGAAGAGGTACTTCCTTTTATCTGTTTTAATTCTAGCATCGGAAAAAGATGTAGAAAAGGCCAACTAAAACGACTAAAGGGATGAAACACCTTCCCTATGAAAACAGGTGAAAGAGGTGAGGACTCCTGAGCTTGGAGAAATGATGACTGAAGGGGTGACATGCGAGAGGCTGACATAATGACGCATGGGATGGAGAAGGGAGAGGAAGGCGGATTGTGAGAAAGGGAGAAGAGGACCAGAACTCGTGGGCACTCCATGAAACCGCTGAGCAGTCGGGTTAGAACAGATAAATGGAAGGACTTCTTCACCCAAAGAGTGATTAACATGTGGAATTCACTGCCACAGGAGGTGGCGGCGGCTACAAGCACGGACACCTTCAAGGGGGGATTGGATAAACATCTGGAGCAGAGGTCCATCCGTGGTTGTCTGGGGCAGTGATGCTCTGTCTTCTTGGTGCTTGGGGGGGCAATAGTGGGAGGGTTTTTGGCCCCACTGGTGGACCTCCTGATGGCCCCTGGGTTTGGGGCCACTGTGTGACACAGAGTGTTGGACTGGATGGGCCATTGGCCTGACCCAACATGGCTTCTCTTATGTCCTTAATAATTCTAAAGACTTTAAGAACATAAGAGAAGCCAATGTTGGATCAGGCCAATGGCCCATCCAGTCCAACACTGTGACATACAGTGGCCAAAAATACCAGGTGCCCTCAGGAGGTTCAGCAGTGGGGCCAGGGCACTAGAAGCCCTCCCACTGTTGCCCCTCCCCCTTAAGCACCAAGACTACAGAGCATCCCTTGCCCAAGACTGAGAGTTCCTATTTATACCTGGCGGCTAATAGCCACTGATGGACCTCTGCTCCAGATGTCTCTCCAGTCCCCTCTTGAAGCCGTCCATGCTTGTAGCTGCCTCCACCACCTGACTTGCCAGTTGACAGATTTTCAAGTTCCGTACCTGGATTATTGTCAGGAGTTGACATTCCATATGGATTGCTCGATGATTGTCCCTCAACATCAAGGCAATCTTCAATCACTTCACGTTTCACTTGGGTCCCAACAAAGCAGTCGGAAATATTCTTCCTTTTCATGGTGGGTAGCAGACTTAAAATGTTGCTAATCTGCAAAAGGCAGGGTGACATTTAAGCACAACCATGGTATTAAAGGACTGGAACTCTTCCCATAACATTGCTCATAAGCAACGCTCCCTCTAAGCCATGGAGTCTTGCGAGCAAAAAATTCTAGTTTGTGAGCTACTGGCATTAAAGTTGTGAGTGAGCAATCTGGCTACTGCCTAAATAAGTTTGCTCTGGAAGAAGAAGAGGAGATTGGATTTATACCCTGTCCTTCACTACCCAAAGAAGTCTCAGAGCACCTTACAATCTCCTGTCCCTTCCCCTCCCCACAACAGACACCCTCTGAGGCAGGTGGGGCTGAGAGAGCTCTGACAGAAACAGCTCTTTTTCAAGAGCAGCTGTGCCAGAACTATGGCTTGCCCAAGGTCATCCAGCAGGTGCAAGTGGAGGAGTGGGGGATCAAACCCAGTTCTCCGGGATTAGAGTCCGTGCACTTAACCTCTACACCAAACTGGCTCTCCTTCCTGAGCCAAGACAGAAATGTGTGAGCTGGAGGCTAAAACTGAACTCGCTCGCAATAACTCAGCTTAGAGGAAACACTGCCCATAAGACCAATATAGTTTTCAAAAAGGCATTTACAGAACTTTTTTTATCTGTACCTGCCAGCTTTACACTTTGACTTCAGACACTTTAGGGGTTTTTTGCTCTTGCAACAAGCACGAAAATACCAATCAAATTCGTATTGCCATTTATTTTCACGACAGTTGCTTTACGCAGCCTGGGTTCAGCTTTTTAAAGTCCAGCTTTCTTAGAAGGGAAAATTAGCAGTGATATTTGCTATATAGCTGTGGGGTTGGTTTGTTTCGTAAAAGGAATTTACGTTCTTATCACACCAATGTACCTGTATACTTACAGGAAAAATAAATTACTGCAAAAAACCTGTTCAAATAAATGGTCTACTTGTATGAACAGCGTGATATCAGAGAATGGGACTTGTGCAAGATCACAGCTTTTTTTAATATGCTTGGTAAGAACATTCAATAATGGAAAAGCCACAATCTCACACAAGTTTCTCTTTCCGTCACTTGCAAACACTCCAGCTAGCAGATTTATCTGGAAAAGGCATCCTCCCTTCTCAAGTCAACTGTGAATAGCTTGACCCCTTGAGGGAAACTTTTTATGAAAAATATATGGAATTGGATAAAATAATGTTATATGCGAAGCGAATATAACTCTGCTCCAGATATTTATCCAATTCCCTCTTGAAGCTGTCCATGTTTGTAGCTGACAGAATATGAAGAAAGGTTAAAGCACATGGGGCTCTTTAGCTTGGAGAAACAATGGCTATGGGGTGACATGATCAAGGTTTACAAGATTATACATGGGACAGAGCAGGGAGAGAAAGAGGTACTTTTTGCCCTTTCTCACAATACAAGAACTCGTGGGTACTCTATGAAATTGCTGAGCAGGTGGGTTAGAACAGATAAAAGGAAATCCTTCTTCACCCAAAGAGTGATGAACACATGGAATTCACTGCCACAGGAGGTGGTGGTGGCTACAAGCATGGACAGCTTCAAGAGCGAGTTAGATAAACATCTGGAGCAGAGGTCGATCAGTGGCTATTAGCCACAAGGTATAGATAGGAACTCTCGGTCTGGGGCAAGTGATGCTCTGTATTCTTGGCGCTTGAGGGGGCAAGAGTGGGAGGGCTTCTAGTGTCCTGGCCCCACTGCTGGACCTTCTGAGGGCACCTGGTGTTTTTGGCCACTGTGTGACACAGAGTGTTGGACTGGATGGGCCACTGGCCTGATCTAACATTGGCTTCTCTCTTATGCTCTTAATATAAGATATACTTATATACTTGATGTGGAAAAAATTGACTAAATATTATCAAAATATTTCTAATGCATGTTGGAAGTGCAAACAAAAAGCGGGATCTCTTTTCCATATCTGGTGGACATGTGATGAAGCTAAAATATTTGGGCTGGGATTCAGGAAATAGTACAAAAAACAATAGGAATGAAGAGACCCTTTTTACCAGAATTGTTTGTTAAATGTATTTCCAGAACAATGTAAAAAACCAGATTGTTGTATGATTATACATGTAACTATTAAGATTTAATTATTAACGTATGAATTATACATGCAACTATTACCGTGCAACTATCTTATGTGATTATACATATAACTACATATAACATAATTTGATATGCTAAATATTGGGAAAAAGAAGAAACACCATCAAAGGAAACTAACATATAAACTAGTGGAAATTGCTGAAATAGATAAACTAACTTTATTTATATATATATGAACTTATGAAACTTTATGATAAAATAGCTGCAAAAGTAAATGTTGTAAAATCAGTGGGAAATGCTCCTGATTTTGTCAATAAATAAGATTTTCTAAGACAGAGGGAGGCACCTAAAATACTAAAACATGTATTATAATATTAAATACATCAGCAAGTTGACACATACAATGGGTATTTGGACTGATTGGGAAATTCCCCTAAATACTAATATCCAGATATGGACTGTTTTGGATTGTTAGCTTGGCAGGTGGCGGGGACACACGTGCAGATCTGCCCTTAAAGAGGCGGGAGAGCTTCTACCTAAATAAACTTGGGACTGTTTTGGATTGCTAACTATGGGGGTGGGGGATAATGTGCAGGTCTGCCCTCGTAGAGGAGAAAGAGCTAGAAACTCCGGAATATTTGGGGCTGGAGCCCGGGAGATCACTCCAAAGCAGCCGTCTCCTCTAGGAAAACTGATCTCCAGTCTGGAGACGAGCTCTAATCCTAGCGGGCATGCCTCGAAAGTACGGATGCTCTACTAACAGCCACTGTCCTTAGTTCTACAACGCCTGAAACTCTATCGTGCCGGGGTGGGGCGATAAGGCCACGCACCCGACTCTGCACAGGAGCAAAACAGAAGAAGAAGAAGGTCGCTTTGGCTCCCCGAGGGCTTGCCTCGCTTTTGCTGGGCTCTGCGGCAAGCCAAAGGCATGGCTTCGCAAGCGATAGAAATATCGCAACTGTAACCACTAGGTCAAGAATAGACATTTTATTCTAACTCATCCTTGCCTGCAGTTGCCTTTACGCAACCAATATGCAATAAATAAATGTGCGCGCCGAAGGAACAGGGAACAAAGCCCCGCAACCGCCGCTCCCCCCAAAACGGCCTCCTCCCCACTTACCTCCCCGGGACTCCACGTGGCGGGAAAGAGGAAGCAGTCCCCGGGGGCGGCCCCTTTTATGTCGCCCTTGGCCTCCGCGTTAGCCAATCGTAGAACGCGCTCTAGCCAATCGCCTCGCCGGACGCCCCAGGCTCTCTACCGATTGGTCAGCTTCTTCGGGCGCCCCTCCTTCCCTGTGATTGGACGGCGGCTGAGAGCGTTTTTTTCTCCCGCTAGAGCGGCCATCAGCAACGGCCAATCCCGGGCAGCGGGGCGAAGAGGGGAGTTGCGGGAAGTGTAGTTTCTGACGGGAGGCGGCGAGCGGGCTGCGCGTTTTTGCCGAGGGAGAGAGGGACTACAATTCCCGGCATTCCCAGTGGCCCGGCGTCACTCCGTGATTGTGACCAGTGGTTGCACAGCCGACGGGGTGAGCGCACAGGGGTTAGAAACATGGCGGGGCAGAGGCTGCTGGCTGGGCAGGCCCTCTTTTGAGGCTTCTCGGTGGCGGCGAAGAGGGGAGGGCAGAGTGCTCGTTCTTTTGCCCTTCCCCCTGGTCTCTTGCTTTCCAGGCGCAAAAAACTCCCCGCACGCAGAAGGCTAGCAGCGCAGGGGGGGAGACGGCCTAACTTGGCCGTTTGGCTTTCGAGGGCTGCTGTTTTCTAATTCCAAGGACCCCTTAGCACAAAAGGAGACAACCCCCACCCAAGCCCCTTTAGCCCCTTCCCAGGCTTGCAGAGGAAAAGCTCTTGTGTCTGCCCGGCTCCCCCACCATGCAAAAATAAGGACCCTGAACCAACACTCCCTCTGAGCTGTGGAGTCTTGTCAGGAAAAAATTCCACTTTGGCGCACACTAACTCAGCTTAGAGGGAACACTGCCCTGAACCTATAGAGGTAAAGGAGGGGGGGGAGTGTAGGTTTCCGATCTACCACCGATTTTCCCCTCAGCGACACCGCTCAGAGGCCGGAAGTGTACGTGGCAGGACGCATACTGCTTTTCTACCTCTTGGGGCAGAAGCCTGGTGCGCATTATAACTGTCCGTGTGGAAACTGGGGCCGTCTTCTCGGTCGGCCCGTTCATCTATGTAAAACCTAAGCATTTATTATTATTTATTTATTAGTTTTGATTTATATCCGGCCTTGCCTGCACAGGCAGGCTCAAGGCAGCACACAACTGGCTAAAATACAATAAAACACAGATGCAAAATGCAATACAATAAAATTTACAGAAACACACAATAGAAACACAAAGTGCAATTAAGTGCAGATGGCGATTACTGAATGATGGTCCAATATAGCAGACCAGTATCCATCATTGTTCTTAATGCCAGTAACATGAGGGCCATAATGATTCAGATTAGAACAGCTCATTCATCAGTGGCAGCTCCTAATCAAAAGCCTGGTGGAAGAGCTCCATTTTACAGGCCCTGCAGAACTGTAAAAAGTCTTGCAGGGCCCTGATGTCTTCCGGGAGCTCATTCCACCAGTATGGAGCCACCACTGAGAAGGCCCTAGCTCTGATGACAGCCAATCTGGTGTCTTTTGGACCGGGAAGAGTCAGGCGATTTCGCGACCCTGACCTCAGTGCTCTCTGGGGGCAAAGCGGTCCCTCAGGTAGGCAGGCCCCTGGCCATACAGGGCTTTAAAGGTCAAAACCAGCACCTTGAAGTGAATCCGATATGCTATTGGCAGCCAGTGCAATGCCTTCAGCACAGGCCGGATGTGCTCTCGTACTTTGCCACTCCACTCTTTTTTCCAAAATTGCCCCACTTGGACCTTTTTAGCTGCACAATTGTACATCCCCACATCTTCATTTGTAGGCATCTCTGCATTCGTACAAAGCCGAAAAGGAAGGGGAGAGTAGATGGTGCAAATGATCACAGTGCCTGTTCTGAGTTGAAGTTCACAACGACCGACATGCAGGGAGATCGGAGTGGCGGGAATGAGAAATGTGCTTCTTTTCAGCTATGCCCAAATGCAGAGTCCCTGTGCTGCCCTGTGCTTCTGCAGATTGCCAGCGGCTAATTCGAGTGGTCTGATGCAGCGTGGAGTCCTCTTCAAGTGCCGGCTCAGCAAGTTCCGGGCTGATAGAAATGGACATCAATCCAGACTAAACAGCTGATGCAGCCATAGCACAATGTCCCGATCTCTCATAGCGGTCTGTAGTTTGCATCTCTGCAGCAAATGCAGCATCCCCCCCCAACCTGGACGTGGGCACGGAGCACGATAACAGAGCCTCTCCTAAAACCTTTTTATAATGGCTGTCTAGTGCAGAGTCCTATTGCTTCATGTCCCACCGCTTGCTCCTCAGTCAGCTGAAACAATTTGGAGAAGCAGCTGTTGTCATTTCCAAGGGTGATCGAGCGGAAGCGGGGATTTGGGGAGGTGCAGCCCTGCACGATAAGATGTCCAGGATGAAATTCCCTCTTCTACACAACTATGGAAAGTTCAGGAGCGCTGTCCTTCTCACGTGGAACAGGGGCAGAAATGTGTGTGTGTGATTAGTGATGTCATGGGTTTATCCAGTAGGTGTCCCCGCCAGATACACAAAATTATGTACCCCTCTATTTTAGGAGTGCTGCCTTTGCTTTAGATCCAGATTGAACTCCGTTGAACTCTTTGTTGGCAGCCCAGGTGGAAAGGACGGCTTTGTTCTGAGCTTCCTCCACTCGCCCCTGTCGAGGCGACAAGGAATGCAAAGCGGCTGCAGAAAGGCCTGAGCCCCTCTTAGACTGTGACCGGAAGTGTATATGGCTGGTCCCGTTACGGTTTTTGGTCTACCTCTTTGGCTCAGAAACCCGAGGAGATGCTTCCATCTATTGGTCACATTTGGAAAAAGTGAACAGCTAATCTAAGAAATGGATAACATAAGAACATAAGAGAAGCCAATGTTGGATCAGGCCAGTGGCCCATCCAGTCCAACACTCTGTGCCACACAGTGGCCAAAAACACCAGGTGCCATCAGGAGGTCCGCCAGTGGGGCGAGGACACTAGAAGCCCTCCCACGGTTGCTCCCCCAAGAATACAGAGCATCACTTGCCCCAGACTGAGAGGCCCTATCTAGACCTTGTGGCTAATAGCCACTGATGGACCTCTGCTCCAGATGTTTATTCAATTCCCTCTTGTAGCCGCCGTCACCTCCCATGGCAGTGAATTCCATGTGTTAATCACTCTTTGGGTGAAGAAGAAAAATTAAAAAGACGCATTACAAAGACAGGATAGATACAGATGCTGACATCGGTTAGATCCAGGTGGGCAACCGGTTTAGCCTGAATCAGTAGAATAAAGTAATCAAATCCAAACAAATGGTGACCATATAAACGTAGCCTGTTATTCCTGTTTGGTCTTTGCATCTGTGAAAACACCTGCATTATGTTGTATGCTAATTGGCTGTTCGCCATCTGCCTTTCTGTATGCACTGTTTAATGCCCACTTCAAGGTATCTGAAGAAGTGGGCATGCACACAGAAGCTTATAACATTGAATGAAACTTTGTTGATCTTAAAGGTGCCCCCGGACTCTAACTTTGTTCGGTTGCCATTTGGTGTGCACATTGAAAAGCTGCATTACAAAGACCAGGAAGGGAGATGCTGCGCTGTGAAAATTCTGGCGGTGAAATTAAAAAAAGACACGTTACAAAGACAGAAAAAGGAAATGCTTCCCTTTGGTGGATCGGAACGGAGACGCTGCCATCAGGACCAAAGCAGTTATTTCCAGGAGCCTTTTGGAATCACAGCTCACTGCAGCAGGGCATTCAGGCCTCGGCTATCGTGGGAACATCTATTTATTTTTAAGCTGCCCTATGTAGGACAAAGGGGGAAAGAATGTGATTTTTGAATGTGATTTTTGACACTTTCTCCTTGATAGATATGTATTGAGAGCTGTCACTGTGCCTTCCAAAGTTTAATCATAACAGACCCAGATCCTGGTATGTAACTGAGAAGCTTCTGATTAGAGAAACTTATAGCAGAACGTATATATTTTATAGCTGCATTTTTTGTATAAGAAGCAATGTTAAGCAAACGCATCATTAAAAGCCACTGCAGATGGAATTAGGATACAATAGAAATGGAATGTGCAAGATGCAAGGACGCCGAGGGCAAGTTTAATGTGATTCATAACCCCTTATCAACAAGCCCTCTATATGCAGATCAGAAAGGAACCCACTGTTCTCTAAGGTTCCCATTGTCCTGGAAACCAGATAAGTGAATGCAGCCACTGACATAACTGACCAGTATAAGGAGAGACCAATAGTAACTCTTAAAGTCAAATGATGCTTGTATGATGGTAACTGCTTGGTACCAATTAGAGATTCTTCCAAATGTGATGTCATTTGGGGTATAAGACCTTCTGCCCTTCCTGGTGGTGGCAGAATACAACTTTGGAATTGCTGGAGTGCTAAGGTGCTCAGCCCTGTATTCCCTGTTATGAATTCATTAAACAGATATTCATCTAACTCATTGGACTCAGGTTGTGTGATTCCAATTCGGCCAAGGGGTCACACAGGGAACGGATCTGTGCATGCACTTTGCATATTTCCAAATGGAAGTGAACCCTCCCTGTAGTGGGGAGAGAATCAATGATGGTGGGGGGGGAATCCATGCCCCATCCTCAAGAAGTTAACTGTATAACGTGATGCACTGTATACACACTCCGCCATGCTCAGATGCATAGCAGCTACAGGAGAATGTGTTTTTAAAGGCCCGGGCTTTTATTTTGCATTTTTAAAATAAGCTCCTGGGATTGAAAAGTGGTGTGGCCGGCTAAGGAGGACTACTGCGCCATCGTGA
This sequence comes from Lepidodactylus listeri, assembly GCA_029233225.1. NCBI lineage: Eukaryota > Metazoa > Chordata > Lepidosauria > Squamata > Gekkonidae > Lepidodactylus > Lepidodactylus listeri. The sequence continues at coordinate 4,043,184 of JARCFY010000022.1, forward strand.
GGCTGGTTTTAATTTATCATCTACTGTTCTACTGTGGATAATTTTAATCATGCGTCAGTTGTATTTTCAGTCTTTGTAAGGTTGTAAAATCACCCAGAGCCTGCTTGCAGGGTGGGCGATTCGTAAATCCAATTAAATGGATGATTAATAACTGAAACACAAAAGCGGAGTCATGTCGCGGTAGTGAAGAGTAAGAAAACAGTAGCCCTGAAGACTCCCGGAAGCTCCCCCCCCCCCGGCCACAAATTTTGTGGGTCTTTCCGGTGCTCCTGGACACTTGCTCTTTTCTACTGCTGCCGACTGATGGTGATACGCTGTGGAAAAAAGCAAAAGCCGACTAACTTGACCTGTATTTCCATGCTTGTTGTAGGGCAGCTTCCCCGCGAGAGCAAAGGAAACCTCAAGTGTCTTCAGCCAGAGTGTAGAGCTGGCTCGCCAGCTCCAAGTTGGGAAATACCTGGAGATTTTGGGGGTGGAGCTTGAGCGGTGGGTGTTGCCTTCTGACACACTTCTGGTGACGTCAGGGGGTGTGGCATATGCAAATAAGTTATGCTAACGCGTTATGCTAATGAGCTCCTGCGCTTCTTTTTCTATTAAATGACCCCTGTGCAGTGGCCTGCAGTTCCAAGCCCTGGGACATGGAAGGGGCTGTCATCCAAAGAAATGTCCAAAATCCCATCCCATTACAGGGAGGAGGAGGAGGAGAAGAGATTGGATCTATACACCACCCTTCCCTCGGAGCCTCAGAACGGCTTACAATCTTCCTCCCCATCCCCTCCCCACAACAGACCCCCTGTGAGGTGGGTGGGGCTGAGAGAGCTCCCTGCAGAACTGCCCTTGAGAGAACAGCTCTGAGAGAACTTGTGACTGACCCAACGTCAGTGGTGAATCAAACCTGGTTCTCCTGGATTAGAGTCTGCAGAGGCCATGCCGCTCAACGGAAGACTATGGCAAAGGTTCTTCGTGGGGATCACAGTGGAAATCTCGCCTCAAGAGTTCAGGGACAAACCCAGACTTAAATGCAAGAGACGTTTATTGAGAGCAGTGGGCATGCTCACCAGGCCCCGGTCGTCTCCCAACGCAGAATTCGGGCCACCATCCCCACCCCCCTTGGCGGGAGAGCCCCTTCCTTTCAACATGCCACTGAAGTGGTCTCTCTCGCTTTGGCCAGGGTGGCAGAGTTAGCCCCTGTGCCAAGTGTTGGACTTCTGGCAGAGCTCTGGCCTGTATCCTTTCAAACAGCAGGTGTGGGGTCTCTCTTACTGGAAACTTTTCCACCTCCGGGAGCCCCGACACCTCCGGAGAGAAAGGATGGCGCTGGACTGCTCTCCAGTGTTCCCTCTCAGCTGAGTCAGTGTGAGCTAGCTCACAGTTTTTTAGCCTCCAGCTCACATTTTTGTCTTTGCTCAGGAAGGAGGGCTCCAGAGGAAACTAATTTATGCAGTAGCCAAATCGCTCGCTCAAAACTTTAATGCCAGGAGCTCACCAAGTAGAACTTTTGCTCACAAAACTCCACAGCTTAGAGGGAACATTTGCTCTCCCTGCGGTGCTATTTACTACGGGCAAGACATGACCATGCCCTTCTGGCACTCGCAGCCCTAAGCAGGTAGGGGGCCCTAAACCCTGCCGACCCCATTCTCCTCCTTTAAGAGGATTGGAAAGGACCTTTGAAGGACACACCAAACATCCGGTCAAGAGTCGGTTCTGGGGACAAAACCTTCACACTGCTTCGACTGAGCTGAGCAATTTAATATATATATATATATATATTACATTTTAGGTCTATCGACATGGAACAACAGACGATTCATCTACGCACGGCTGTCCACACAGAATGCGTTTCTGAGAGGCGCCCCATCTGGTCGGCCTAGTTGAAGTCGCGGAGAAATTCTCCAAGGAAGCGTTCCCGGCATCCCCAAAGAGAACGGTGGCCATTTGGTTAGTGGGCTCCAACCACTTACAAGGAGAATGACAATCCCCACCATTCCTTGCATGGAAGCAGCGCAGAGTCTATTCCATGTCGACCAGTTTCCTGGCACCTCCGTGCTCAAGGAGCAGCTCCGCCTTTCACTGGGAGCCAGACTGGTTCTCTTCTGCCGTATCCTGGAGAGAGTCGGTGTGTTTCTGCTCCAATAAGCCCTTCAAGCTCAACGTGGCTGAATTGCAGGCTGTGGGAGAGCTGGGAAGATTTGCGCTGCTGAAATGATCTGAACAGCCCCAACCAAAGAAACTTTATTTCGGGGTGTTTCCCGGAGGAGCCGGTGAACTTCTGCATGCTCAAGAAGGGGTGTGTGTGTTTTTTCAAGGAGTCTTGAGCGGGGGGCGGGGGTTTGCCCCTGGAGAATCCAGCACACAACCACAAAGACTTAATTCCCCCAACGCCCTCAGAGTCGCAGAAACAGAGAACAAAGACACAAAGTTATACAGTCCCAGGACTGTACCCACAAGGTACCACGTTGGAAGGGTTCTTTTTCCCAAAGCCCCACGGCTGCTGGGTTTTCTTGCAAAGAAAGAAAGAAGGAAGCTCAGAGCTGCGTTCTGTGGAAAGATAAATCCGTCATGCTGAAGCGACTCCCAATTTTGCCCCATAACACAAAACCCAAAAAACCCAGTCGCTCCCCCCCCCCCCCCGTCCAGAATTCATCCATGCTTTTCAAAGCGGGGACAGGAGGCAAAGTATCGCCAAACACAAGTTGACGTCTTGGGGACAGAAAAATAAGTTAGGCTCTAACACCTTTAAAATAGCATTTAGAACATTCCCGACAACCACAAAGTGCTTTTGAGTTGTGTGTGGTGTTTTTCCCCTCCCCAAACAAAATTATTTCCTAAACATGAATGATTGTAAAACGGAACACATCGACCAAACTCCCGTAAACTAAATTAATCTGTATTATTATTTTTTCACAAGCAGCGGAAGAGTCGGGGACGGGAGTTCAGTCTTTGGGCACCCGGAAGGCGTCTTTCTCTTTCCGGATGGCTCCCATCGTCCGGATGGGGTCCGTCTCCCGAGCGTGCTGTTGAACGGTCTTCTCTCTGGGAGGAGGAGGAGGGGAAACAGAGACAGATCGCGTGGGGGCCGCTGAAATTCACGTCACGGGGCCCTTTTGCAGTCGGGGTGCTTTCCATAATCGTGGATCGGGAGACGGCTGAGAGGAGATTTTGAAGGAGAGCCTCTCCCAGGACTTGTCCGACAACCGAACCCGCTGGGCCAAGCCGTCTGGAAAGGGGCTAGGGGCCCTTGGGGATATCCCTTGCCCTTTTCCAGCCAATCGGGCCCCTCGGGGATATTCCTCGCCCTCTTTCAGCCAATCGGACACCACAAAAGCACGAGGTCCTGCCTCCAACCCTCCCCCTTATCCTCCGGGATTCCCTGCTAGAAGGAAGGCGCCGGTTACCTCACTCTCATGAACGGGTTGTAGGTGAACTCTTCTCCAAGAGTTGACGGGATGGTCGGCTCACCGCTGTCGTACTTGGCCTGCGGGACGAAAAAAGCTGGTTTCTGTACCCCGCCTTCAACTACCCGAAGGAGTCTCAGAGCGGCTTACAATCTCCTTCCCCTTCCCCTCCCCACAACTGACGCCCTGTGAGGCCGTGGGGGGGGGGGGGCCCTGAGAGAGCTCTGAGAGAACTGTGACTGGCCCAAGGTCACCCAGCTGACTGCACATGGAGGAGGAGTGGGGAATCAAACCCGGTTCTCCAGATTAGAGTCTGCCGCTCTTAACCTCTCCGCCACACTGGCTTTCTGGACAAAAAAGGGCATCAAGGAAGTCCTTCGGATACTGAAAGAAGCCCAGAGGCCCTCCAGGGGTATTCCAGAACCCCCTGAACATACAGAAAGGCGCCCAAAGCAGAGTCCACCCAAGGAATAATTCTGCATTCAACTTCCGGGCCAAGGGCATTGTGACGCACATCCTAAAATTATCTTGAAACTTAAGTCTTAGGTATTAAAAAAGACATTTCAGCTGCAATTACGGCATTCATTTGCCTTCTGCATTTAGGGTTCTGCTGCGTAATGCGCCCCCCCCCCCGAGTGAACCAAGAATATCCCCCTTCCCAAATTTATTTATTCACTTTATTTGTACCCCACCTTTCTCCCCGCCCCCCCCCCCATGGCCTAACACCATCCTCTCCTCCATTTCTATCCTCACAACACACACCCCTTCCCGAGAGGGCGTGACTGGCCCAAGGTTGCCCAGCAAGCTTCCATGACCCGAGCAGAGATTCGAAGCTGGGTCTCCCAGATACTAGCCCGACGCTCTGACCCACTCCGCTGCCCCTCACTGGCTCACAAAAGGCCTCTGACCTCTTTCTCACGGGGAAATGCAAGATCGAAATATTTCAGTACCAGCTTGGGCTACCGAGGCGGCTACTGAAGCACAGCAGCAAAGGATCGCTAAGTAGAGGGGCAGAGATTGGGGGGGCAGAGAGGAGCCCCACCAGGCAGAGGATCCCCCCCCCCAAGAAAGCGGAAGGATGGCCCCACTCGCCTTCGCCCATGACAACTTCTGCTGGATGGCAGGATTGTTGGGTTCCACGTGGCGGGCAAATTTTAAGTTGTTGATAGTATATTCGTGGCCACAGTAGACTTTCTGTAATTGGGGGGGGGGCAGAGAGAGAGAGAGAAAACAAAATTACAGACCCCTGGACTCACAAGACAACCGTTCCAGCCTCATCCTGGCAAAGCCAGAATGACCGAAATTAAAAGAGGGCTCAAGTGAGGCCTTTCCCTCCCCCTCCCCACCACAGACACCCTGGGAGGTAGGTGGGGCTGAGAGAGCTCTCTCAAGGACTGCCCTGGAGAGAACAGCTCTGACAGAACGATGGCTTGCCCAAGGTCATCCAGCAGCTGCAAGCGGAGGAGTGGGGAATCAAATCCGGTTCTCCCAGATCACAGTCTGCGCACTTAACCGCTACACCAAAAGGACCAGTCATGAGATGATGAGAAAGACCTCTGCCTGAGACCTGGAGAGCTGTAAAGAGGGGCTGTGGCTCAGTGGCAGAGCCTCTGCTTGGCATGCAGAAGGTCCCAGGTTCAATCCCCGGCATCTCCAGTTAAAAAGGATCAGGCAGTAGTGTAACCAGCAGCACAGACCCAGCACCTGGGGTGGTCTTTCCCGAGAGAGGGACATCCCAAAAACGACCTCTGAACCTCCACAAGCAGTGCCCTATGAAGCCAAGCTCGGCTTCAACAGTGGCTTCTCCTGGGAGGCCAGGAGAACCACATCTTGGCTGAGAAAACTCAGGCCAAAGAGAATTCTCCATGCAAGGAACCCCCCCCCCCCTTCTCGGCTCAGTCCTTAAAGACAAAGGATGGACACAGCTAAGCTCTTGCCTGGGGCATCTTTTCCTGACCAGAAGCCAGGCCTTTGGTCTGTCAAATGGACTGGCAGGCAAAGACAACAAGCCAGTGGTCACCGTGTCTCCCTCCTGAATGGCACACCTTGTATGTTTTCTGTCCCAAATCCTTTCCCACCCTGGAACTCAGAAGATACCTTTGGAATGATCTTCTCAAACCTGTCTCCATATCTTTGTCTATCTGCATTTCTCTCAACTGCGCCAGACCCAAGGTAAACGTTAACTCTTCACGGCCAGTGAATGGTCACCCACTCAGGTTCATCCTGCCACACATTACGAGACATCACTTCTTTTGTCTGGCACCAGGGGAACGCCAGACCACTGTATTGTTCCGCAATGGGAGTGCCACCAACCCACTGTAGGCCTAGCTACCCCACTTCAATATGCCTTCAGGATACGTTTTGGGGGATAACTGTAGCCAGTCTTACACGTGCCCAGTGTGGTTTTAGCTGGGCGCACACAAAGCGAACACCCCTGTGCACAACTCAGGTCCGCTGTGGTCTCGCTGGTCGGTTCACACATCTCCTCTCATCTCACCTTGGATTCCTTCATCCCTTCAGGAGAGGTGTACAGGACAACCTGGACATCCCCCGACCCCCTCTATTTGTCTGCTAACCACTTTCTAGACCTTCTTGTACACTCACAGCCTCTGATCTGAATGTAAACATCTAGGTTCTTATTATTAGTTCAATAAAACCCATTTCTGTTACAATCTGGACTGGTCAGTGCCTTAAACTTAGGGTCGAAAGGGAACTAGCTCTGTAAAAACTGATAGGAGCTTTACGCTATACCCCAGCCTCTTGCTAGTTCAGCCTTTGTAGCTAATTCCCCAATCAAAGCAAAGGCAAGATACCTATTTAATAAAGCTGTCTTGGGTAACAGTAGGTGACGGTCTTTCCCATCCCCTCCTGCCTGGTCCTTTCAACTGGAAATGCTGGGGACTGAACCTGGGACCTTCTGCGTGCCAAGCAGAGGCTCTTCCCCTGAGCCACAGCCCCTCCTACTTTACTGTAGGGTATGCCCACCCACCCCACAAAGAGAGAGCCGGCGTGGTACCGTTTCAGGTGGGAGGCGCCCCAAGATGTCGATCAGAGCTCTGTACATTTCCTCCGGGGTCCCTTCAAAGAACTTCCCGCAGCCAGCCACAAAGAGGGTGTCCCCTGGGGAAGAGACAGAGGGGGCTTTAGCTTCACATCAGGGGAGGCAAGACTGAGGAAGGGGCTGAGATTCTCTCGCCAGCACCCGTAGCCAGGATTTTTTTCGTCAGGGAGGCATTTACATTTCTTAGGGGGCAGCTAAGTTAACTTAAGCTAATTAACTTAGGCCAGTGTGACTAAATAGATATTTTTAAAAAATGCTTTCTGGCATGGCCTTCTGTGGGGCGTGACTTTTGATTAAGGGGGCATGGTCCCCAAATGCCCCATTGTGGCTACCGGCCCGTTCTTGCCCGTGGCTGTGCCGAATCCCACCCAACTCCTCACCTGTGAACACAGCGGGGGTCTCTGAGCTGTTGGGCTTGGTGACGAAATAGCAGATGTGTCCAGATGTGTGGCACGGGGTGGAGAGGCATTTCACGTTGAGGGAGCCCACCTGGGAGAGAGGGGAAAGCCCCGATCATCAACCGGCAGTCAACGGCCTAGCAGTTCTCCGCTCCAAACACCCTCCAAGGCAAGGAGAAGCAAAGCGAAAAGAAGCAGAGGGCGGTGCTGGAAGCCGATGCCCCAGGCTCCCTCGTGCCCTGGCCAACTGTCCGGCTGGCAAAGAGGCATGCAGACTTCCCCCTGGCACAGAATTCTTCCTTGCGCAGATCAGGAAGGCAGGCTTGGCGGGGAACGTCGGGCGTAAAGGCAAGGCCTTTTCTGTCCCTCCGGAAACCAGGCAAAACATTCAGCGACTGAAATTTCCTGCAATCTGCAGTGGGTTGGACTAGATGACCCTGGAGGTCCCTTCCAACTCTTATGATTCCATGGATCACGTCCACTCAGGAATTGCAAGCTTTGGCTGAAAGGCGGATTTCCATGGGTACATACACACACCCAAAAGAGGCTTGGGAAGCACAACGGCCAATTTAAACCCTCTTGGAAGAAAACATTAAACGGGAGGAAACCTCCAAGGCTACACCCATGCTGAACCGAGAGAGTCCTTCCAAAGAGCGCTCAGGGTAAGACTTTGGTGAGCCTCCAGAGGCGGAGTTCCTAGTTGCGGGCATACCCGATGGGGCCTCTTCTGCTGTTTTCATTGGGCCCAGGACAAAAATTTAGAACGTAGGGCAGTCTAAGGGGCTGGGGGGGAAAACGGGTTTCCTTTTTAGAAAACGGCCCCGTTTATTTCAAGTTCTTTGCTCTCTTTCTCGAGGGTATGACGATACATGAGCCCCCATCCCCAACGGACACATTAAGATACAACCATGGTCTGTTTGGCCAGGATGGACTACCCCCTCGGCAATACCAGGTCTTCTTTTAGTTATAATGCACGAAACAACTTTAAGGTGCTGGCAGCTGATTTCGGAGGGCAGAGACCCTCCCCAATCCAGGAGCAGAAAGGAGACAGTCCCTTGGGGGGGAATTGGAGAGTTTGAGGCCTTGACGTTTCTCCACCCCCCTGACACACAATCCTTGTGCTCCCCCCCCCCCAAAAAAAGCATTGATGGTGGAGAATGAAGCTGAAGAGATCTGTAGAGATCTACAGGAGGTAAAAATCTGCAAATGGCATCGTTTTAAAAAAAGAAGAGATGGAAGCTGCTCTGCCTAGACTGTACTGGTTGGGTGTGGGGGTCGGTTAACGTGGCAGCCAGTCACCGAGGCCCTACAAATACAGAGCCCCCTGCCTGTAAGAAGCGTCTGCTGGATCAGACGAGTGGTCCATTTATTCCAGCCTCCTGTCTCACACAGTGGCCAACCGGTTCCTCTGGAGGGCCAACAACAGGGCAGAGAGGCCGAGGCCTTCCAGTTGTAAGAACATAAGAACTCTAATGGACCAGACCAGTGGTTCATCCAGTCCAGCATCCCGTCTCACACAGGGGCCAGCCAGTTCCTCACACGGGCCAGCCAGGGCCAACAACAGGGCAGAGAGGCCGAGGCCTTCCCCTGATAAAAACCCAAGAAGAGCCCTGCTGGGTCAGACCAGTGAGGGTCCATCTAGTCCAGCCTCCCGACTCACACAGTGGCCAGCCAGTCCCTCTGGATGGCCAACAACAGGGCATGGAGGCCAAGGCCGCCTTCTAGTGTTGGCACTGGGATTCAGAGGTTGACTGCCTCTGAACATGGAGGTTTCCTTTCATCACCATGGCTGGTAGCCACCGATAGACCACTCCTCCACGAATCTATCGCATCCCCTTTTGCAGCTGCCGATACCTATGCCCATAGCTTTCATCCGACCATACAGGCTCACTTGAAGTAAAAAGCTTTGCAGGCAGAAAGAAGAAAAACAGGATCTTGCCGTGTCTGTACTCAAGAAGCCTTTTACCAAAACTAGGGCATGACAGACGTCCTAAGGTAGGTACCTGCAGCCATCTTCAGATGGGGAGCAAGACACAGGAATGTCCCGCTCTGGAAAAAAGCCTCCCCCACCCCCGCGCAATCTTCCCAAAGCAGCTCCAGATTTGCAGCAAACGGGCCGGCCGATTTGTTTGATGCGAGGAGCCATTTTGCTTGCCCCAATGAAACTGCCCCCCCCCCCCCGGGCCAGTTGTGGGTGTAAACGGATGGACCACAAAGCCATTCCAAGCCAGCGGGCCCGTTCTCCGCAAGCCGCAAGCCACCTTTTGCAAAGAAAAACAATAACACAAAGTGGCCACTCGCGGGGCACTCGCATCAGCCTGTGGGCAGAACGCCTGTCTCAAAGGGTGTCCAGCCACCCGCGGGTTCCCCCTTTTTTTATTCCAGCTTGTTACCTGAAATGACATTAGATGAGAGACTCTCTGGGTGAGGGCTCCAACCCTGCTATCTCCCCCGCACACTTGTAACCCCGGCGCCATCTTTACCAGTTTGTCATTGCCACCAGCGTGGTCCCTAGAAGGTCAAAACGGCAGACTTTGGAGACGGTGAAAACACACACGAGGCGGGCCGCTGAAAAACGCACACATCTGTCCGCTCGGCACTCGCTTTCTTTGGACTTAGAACATCACTCGTTTTTTTAATTTCTGAATTCACCTTTACAGCCCGATCTGGCAATTTCCTCCACGAGCCGAAAAGCGCCACACAGAGGGGGGAAGCCCCTTTGTGAGCTTGGGCAGAGCGATCGGTCAGAGGGCCATGCGAGCTTAAGCTAGTTTGGAAATTAAATTTAAGACGGCTAACAGCCGCAACGGGCCCCCAGAGTCCTAGGGGTGCTGCAGTGGGTGCGGTGGTGGTGAATTCTGTCTCACAAAAGGCAGTAGACAGAGTTTTATCAGATCTCCCTTCCCCTACGTGGAACTCCTGTTTTCAGAGTTCCTTGGACGCATGGTAGAACAGCTACGTCCAGTGTTCCCTCTAAGCTGAGTCAGTGTGAGCGAGCTCACAGCTCTTTAGCCTCCGGCTCACACATTTTTGTTTCCGCTCCAGAAGGATGGCTCCAGGGCAAACTCATTTATGCCTCAGCCAAATCGCTCGCTCCCAACTTTAATGCCGGCAGCTCGCCAAGTAGAATTTTCGCTCGCAAGACTCCACAGCTTAGAGGGACCATTGGTTACGTCCCAAGAAAACTTGAGACTCGGCCTCTGTCCTTGTTGTGTTTAAGCCACAGCACGCTGGACGAAGGCTTGGCTGAGCCTTCCCAAGGGGAAACAAGCCGACAACCTGGACAAAAACGCCATCTACGGAGTACAGGCTCAAAGCCTTTGGCTTGAAGAAAAGATCACTTGACAAAAGACACTGGTTACCAGTGGTGGTGAGTCGTTAGCACGGTGGTGAGCTTCACGCCGTGTTTCCTGACCGCGTCCAGAACCTGCGGACACGGGAAGAAATGGAATTATTACTGCAGTTATATGTTCAGTTGCAATCAAATTCCTCTTAGCTCTTCCCTGGGGAAAGGAGCATAACTCACACACGGGACACGTGCAAACAAAAAATCCAATCGGTCCCTTGGTACAGGCCTGGCCTGCGATTCCCTGTTCTGATGAATATTCCCAAGGAATATTCTGGACACCCCTGCATCGGGCAAGTAGGTATGGCAATCCCATGAACACACATGGAGCTGCCTTATACCGAATCGGACCCTTGGTCCATCAAGGTCAGCCTTGTCTACTCAGACTGGCAGCCGCTCTCCAGGGTCTCAAGCGGAGGTCTTTCCCATCACCTCCTGCCTGGTCCTTAACTGGAGATGACGGGGATTAAATTTGGGACTTTCTGCAGGCCGAGCAGAGCTCTATTGGGGGGGGGGGGGGCTGTGGCTCAGTGGAAGAGCCTCTGCTTGGCATTCAGGAGGTCCCACGTTTAATCCCCGGCATCCCCAGTTAAAAGATCAGGTAGGAGGTGATGAGAAAGAAGAAGGAGGAAGAGGTGGAGGAGATTGGATTTATGCCCCACCCTTTAGTACCTAAAGGAGTCTCAGAGCGGCTTACAATCTCCTTTCCCTCCCCCTCCCTACATCAAGACACCCAGCGAGGTAGGTGGGGCTGAAAGAGCTCTTTCGAGGACTGCTCCTGAGAGAACAGCTCTGAGAGAACTTGTGACTGACCCAAGGTCACACCAGGAGGAGGAGTGGGGAATCAAACCCAGTTCTCCGCTACTCTTAACCACTACGCCAAATTGGCACACTGGCAACTGAATGACACGTGACACTTATGAACGTATCTAATATCGCTGCAGATCAACTTATGTGGCTATATTAGGGTTGGTCAGTATTGTCTGCTCAGACTGGCAGCCGCTCTCCAGGGTCTCAGGCGGAGGTCTTTCCCCTCACCTCCTGCCTGGTCCTCTTTAACTGGAGATGCTGCTGGGGATTGAACCTGGGATCTCCTGCATGCCAAGCATATGCTCTGCCACTGAGCCACAGCCCCTCTTTACAGCTCTCCCGGGTCTCAGGTGGAGGTCTTTCCCATCCCCTCCTGCCTGGTCCTTTTCAACTGGAGATGCTGCTGGGGGTTGAACCAGGGCCCTTCTGCATGCCAAGCAGATGCTCTTCCACTGAGCCACAGCCCCTCTTGACGGCTCTCCAGGGTCTCAGGCGGAGGACTTTCCCATCACCTCCTGCCTGGTCCTTTTTAACTGGAGATGCTGGGGATTGAACCTGGGACCTTCTGCCTGCCAAGCAGGGGCTCTGCCACTGAGCCACAGCCCCTCTTGACAGCTCTCCAGGGTCTCAGGCGGAGGTCTTTCCCATCACCTCCTGCCTGGTCCTTTTTAACTGGAGATGCTGGGGATTGAACCTGGGACCTTCTGCCTGCCAAGCAGGGGCTCTGCCACTGAGCCACAGCCCCTCTTGACAGCTCTCCAGGGTCTCAGGCGGAGGTCTTTCCCATCACCTCCTGCCTGGTCCTTTTTAACTGGAGATGCTGGGGATTGAACCTGGGACCTTCTGCCTGCCAAGCAGGGGCTCTGCCACTGAGCCACAGCCCCTCTTGACAGCTCTCCAGGGTCTCAGGCAGAGAAAGGTCTTTCCCATCCCCTCCTGCCTGGTCCTTTTTAACTGGAGATGCTGCCGGGGATTGAACCTGGGACCTTCTGCATGCCAAGCAGGGGCTCTGCCACTAAGCCACGGCCTCTTGACAATTCTCCAAGGTCTCAGGCAGAGGTCTTTCCCATCCCCTCCTGCCTGGTCCTTTTTAACTGGAGATGCTGCTGGGGATTGAACCAGGGACCTCCTGCCTGCCAAGCAGGCGCTCTGCCCCGGAGCCCCTCTCTCCTGTACCTTCTGGGGCTGCACTGGATCGACAATGGCCGCTTGCTTGGTTTCTTCATCGATGATGAGGTACATGTAGTTGTCCGTCAGCGCCGGGAGGATCTCCACCTTCATGTCGGCCTGCGAGACCACCTTGGAGGGCCTTCCGGCGAATTCTGTATGGAGGAAGCTGACCCGAAACTGAGGCAGACCTTCGGGGGAACAAATGAAAAACGGCAGCCTACTTAGTCCAGGCCGAGGGCCCAACAGGTACGGCCGAAGCCGCTGCGCTGTGAGTCGCATCGAGTCGGGGACCGAACGTTCCTTAGTTCTAGAGGAAGACAGAATTTTGGGACCCGCGGCGGTTCAACTGTCAGAACACGAGGCTTTCAAGGAGGCCGAGACAGTTAAAAGTAGCGTGGACACAAACCCAAGAAGAGATGCACAGTATCGAGATAACCCCCCCCCCCCCCCCCAGAACAAAAAAGCCGTGTAGAAAATATTATATCAAACTCACTACAATAATCACAAAAATAGGCCATTTATAAAAAGAGTGTCAACAGGGGTCATTTCTTAGAAAATGAGCAGGAGCTCATTAGCATACCTCATTCGCATATGCCACGCCCCCTGACCAGTGTTCCCCCTAAGCTGAGTTAGTGTGAGCTAGCTCACAGTTTTTCAGCCTCTGGCTCACACATTTTTTGTCTCCGCTCAGGAAGGATGGGCTCCAGAGCAAACCAATTTACCCCAGTAGCCGAATCGCTCGCTCACAACTTTAATGCCAGTAGCTCACAAAGTAGAATGTTTGCTCACAAGACTCCACAGCTTAGAAGGAACATTGCCCCTGACGTCACCAGAAGTGTGTCAGAAAGGGAAGCAAAAGGGGGGGGGGAATCTTCAAAAGCCTTCCCTCCCCTTCCCCAGCTGGTCTGCCAAGGCGGGGGGGGGGGGGGGGGGAGCGGAGCGAGAAGGGCTCCATAGAATACAATGGGAAGATCGTGCCCCCACTACCACGCGACTCTAAACAGAAGGACTCCTGATCCTGGAGTCATTCCCCCGGCCGAATGTCAGTTTCAGCCCCATTATACCCTATGGGCCATTGAAGTCAATGGCAAAAACTCATAGAGTATATGAAGGGATGGAGGGGAGGGGGTTTGAGGGAGAGGCTCCGAACTTGCAGGGTAGCTGCTGGGGCCTCTCCCCGAAATACTCACCACGTTTCAAGCAGATTGGACCACGGGGTCCAATTCGACAGGCTTCCAAACAGGTTGCCCTGTTCCCTCCACTGTTCTCAATGGTGGGAAAAGAGTTACCCCCAGCTGCTGCATAGATTAGACACCCAGTTAACCGCAGAAAGGGGTGGACGAGTTCTGTTCACCCATCTGCTTATCATGGCCAGGCCCTGGGCACAGTTATTCAACAAGTAAACACCACAGAACTCAGATGAGCCCAAAACAGACTCCTGGGTAAGCCCAGTTACACGTTCAAGTGCCTCAGTGGTTAAGACGCTGCGCTGCAGACCAGAAGGTCGGTAGCTCAACAGTTCGAGGCCCGAGTGCCGCGTGACGGAATGAGCTCCCGTCTCTGGCCCCAGCTCCTGCCAACATAGCAGTTCGGAAGCAAGAAATTGCAAGTAGATAGAGGTACCGCTGCGGTGGGAAGGGAACAGCGTTCCATGTGCCTCGGCGTCTAGTCATGCCGGCCACATGACCACGGAAATGTCTTTGGATAGCGCTGGCTCTTCGGCTTGGAAACAGAGATGAGCACCGCCCCTAGAGTCAGATTCGACTGGCTTTCGAGCAAGGGAAACCTTTACCTTTACCTGACACGTATTTTGAGCAGCTTTGGAAATGGGAAAGCTTTGAGGAGGCAAGAAGCCATTAAAAAAAAAACCAAGATTTGCTGGGAAACAGAAGGGAAAAAGCACACTATTGCGCAGAAAAGAACTTATGGTACGTGTTCTCTTCTCCCCAGCCACTGCAAGGGCTCAGGGCATGAGGAAGTCCCGGGGCTTGAACTGACACCAGAGATTGCAATTTTCCCTCTGTAAAACCTGCTGAGTGTGCGTAGGAAGGGTGGAGGCTGCAGCTGGCCTTTGCTGAAAACAAAATGCGCTCTGCGTATGTCCTCTGGAAGACCTTTCCTTCCCATTTGCAATGGACGCAGAAGCATTTCACCTGTAGGGCTTTCCTTCGGCATGCACGACTTCCTCTCCGACAGACGGGTGGATGTGGGGAAGTGTCCGTCTGCACATATTCCGCTCCATGCGCAGGTCAATTAGCAGATGCCCACAGCCACCGACGCGCCTTAAAATATGTGGCCCTCCCAAAAAGCAAGACCAACAGCCCGACTTTACACCAGGTAGCGAGAGAGATTAATCATTAATTCGCCGCTCGCGAACACGACTGAATTTGGGCCCTGATGTGTAGGATGAGTTTATTTTCACTTGGGGGAACCCTCCTCTGTCAAATGCTTTGGTTGGCCAGGCATCACCGCCGTGCAGGGAGACACCGTGCAAGATTATTGTTTTGGAACAGCATTTAAACTTCACACAAACTGTCAGGAATGCCGGGCACACCCCGCTCCAAGCACAACTTGAGCACAACCTCTTGCCTTGGGCGCGCATTAAAAACAACTCTATATGAGCTAAACAGGAGCACTAGCATTATCTGTGTGTGGGGGGGGGGGGCATGGCTACGCAGGAAAGCTGGGAGAGTTGAAAAGATTAAACCTAACAGACAACAGAGCTCTTTGCGAGGGTCGTGGGCAACGCTCCCTCTAAGGCATGGAGTCTTGTGAGCATAAATTCTACTTTGTGAGCTACTGGCATTAAAGTTGTGAGTGAGTGATTTGGCTGCTGCATAAATTAGTTTGCTCTGCGAGCCAGGGGCTAAAAAACTGTGAGCTAGCTCACACTAACTCAGCTTAGAGGGAACACTGTGGGCACAGGAGAACACAGCTAGCCCGCTGGCGTTTCAATGCAAGCTATGTGTCTGGAACCACTGTTCAGGGTTCCTTCTACACTGAGTTAGTGTGAGCCAGTTCACAATCTTTTAGCCTCCGGCTCGCGCATTTCTGTCTTCCCTCAGGAAGGAGGGCTCCAGAGCAAACTAATTTCTGCAGCAGCCAAATGGCTCGCTCACAACTTTAATGCCAGCAGCTCACAAAGCAGGATTTCGGCTCACAGGACTCCGCAGCTTAGAAGGAGCATTGCAATCGGTCCCGGGAAGACACATTCTTTTTTCCTGTGATGACACAGCAAGGGACTATCGATTGAATGCTGTCATACACTATCGATTGAATGCTGTCCTACACTGCGTAGGAAGGACTGTTTGCTCCCAGTTCATTCCCCCCCCCCCATGAGCTGGAGAGAGAGACGCCCACGGCTTCCAAATCAGTTGATACCAAAAGGGGCTATCGTTTGGAAGTCGCAAGACAGAACTGCATATTCTGGGGGGACACCGAATATTAAGATCGTTGCTTCTCTGACCCAAAGGACCTCTCCCCAACGCAGCATGTGAGGCCCACATGAACAAGTCACTCCGTTTCTCACGCCAAGGAGCCAGAATCGGAGCGTCAGACTGACATCCCAGTGAGCCCAGCATCCGTCAAGGTACCCCTCGCCCTGGTCCTTTCCCCTCACCTCTTTGGCGAGTCCCCCTCTACAGAGCCACGGCGGAACGAGACAGCAAACCAGACAGCGGCAGATCCAAGAACTGGGACAGCTTTCGAGGGCGAGCCGGTTCCCGGCCAGAAGCAGACAAAAAAAGGCTGTTTTGAGACTCTTTGCGGAGGCAAACAGTCTCTGCGTACAGCCAAGCCTCTTTCGTTGTGCACTGCAGCCCAAAAATGTGCTGAGTCACACAGGAGTAACCTCCCTCGTGGTGACACTCTGCTGACAGAGGTGGCTCTCCAAGCCGGAGAACCTGTTTCACACCTGAGACTCACCTGCCCTCCCTCCCCGTTGCTTATTTTGTGGTGTTTAAGAAGTAGAAGAAGAAATCGGATTTATACCCCGCCCTTCACTACCCGAAGGAGTCTCAGAGCGGTTTACAATCTCCTTTCCCTTCCCCTCCCCACGACAGACACCCTGGGAGGTGGGTGGGGCTGAGAGAGCTCTTTCGAGGACTGCTCCTGAGAGAACAACTCTTAGAGAACTTGTGACTGACCCAAGGTCACCCCAGCAGCTGCACGTAGAGGAGTGGGGAATCAAACTTGGTGGTCCCAAATTAGAGTCCACACTCCTAACCACTGAACCAGCCTGGCTCTTGAAGGCGCACAAGGGATTCTCCTGATCCCACACAGACACTTAGGGGGTGAAACTTTAAATGTGGGAGGGAGACAACTTCGCATCTGCAGGGCGCATTTCACAAAGCACACTGCATGAACCCTTGCGACACCCCTGAAGGGTAGACCAGTGTTGTTTTATTCGGGTCCCGTTTACTAGCAGTCCTGAATTGCGACTTTAAATTTTTGGCTCTTTTATAACGTATTTTATGTCATTTGTCTATGCTATAAGCCAACTCGAGCTCCATAAATAGAGTAATAGTTATCCTCATTTTACAGGAGAAATCTGATGCAGAGAAAAATCGTTTCCTAGGGAGTCTGTGAGAGAGGCAAGATTTGAACTGAGGATTTCATGGCTTGACACAACACAGGCTGAATTCCTACCCCCACTGTCTGACCTTGGGGAAATGATCTGTGTAAACAGGAAAGGCAGCGATCTACCTTGCAGGGTCGTGGCGATACGTGAAACGGCAGCTCACGAGACTAAAAAACGCTGTCACCCTGTGCTAAGAATCCCCAAAAGGATCTTGGCACATAACTGCGTCCAAGGGACTGTATCGCATAACCACTCCACATGTGACCCACAAGCTTTCCCGCCTGGACCACGCAACATTCCAGCCAAAAGGGTCACTTGAAGCATCCGTTGAACAGCATGAACCGAAAGAAGAGGAGATCGGATTTATACGCCACCCTTCACTACCCGAAGGAGTCTCAGAACGGCTTACAATCTCCTTTCCCTTCCCCGCCCCACAACAGACACCTTGTGAAGTAGGTGGGGCTGAGAGAGCTCTGAGACAACTGCCTTTCAGAGAACAGCTCTGAGAAAACTTGTGACTGACCCACAGGCACACCAGCAGCTGCATGTGGAGGAGGAGTGGGGAATCAAACCTGGTTCTCCCGGATAAGAGTCCGCGCTCCTGACCACTACACCAAACTGGTGACAGAACTTCCTATTACAACACCAGCGGCAGAGTCAGAGGGCTGTAAAACCTTGCAACCGACGTGCCAGTCTAAGTTACGTTTCAGGCCCATGGCGGGTCAAGACCTGGGAAGGCCATTTTGACGCCTGCCGTCTCCATGATCCAGCCGTGGACAGATGTTTAGCTGGGCTCAAGCCTGTCTCCACCCACTCATCTGCTTGCAGGAAACTGCTGTGCCTTGTTGCCAACTCCAGGTTGCGGGATTCCTGGAGAATTTGGAGCCCGGGGAGGCCAAGGTATAACGTCACAGAGTCCACTCTCCAAAGCTGCTTTTTCCCCCCCCTCTGGGGGAGAGGCACTGTGGTCCTCAGCTGGGACATCCACCTGTCCCACCCTGCAGGGAGGAATGGGCGGGACGGAGCCCTCTCTCGGCTGGCCGCCTGCGACACCCACCGTTGGCAGAGGCCAGCGACGCTGCCGGATCTCCAAGAAACAAACCAGCAGGTCCATATTGAAAGTGAAAGATCCCAGACTCGGGCAGAAATGGAGGCATTAAAAGACTCGCGTTGCTTCGGCCATACCAGGAAGGGGGATAACGGAGAAATGGCGAGGGGGGGGGGGGCGCCCTGGGAGAAATATATCATCATCGTTGTTACTATTATTGCTTTGATTTATTAATATCTTTTTGCGATTCAGAAGCCACTCGAGTTCGCGGCGTGCGTTTCCAGAAGAGCAAGGGGCAAAAGAAGAAGGGGCCCCGACGCGGAGTTCTCTGTCCGGCCTACATGCCCCCGTGCCTGCGCGTTCAGACGTGTTTCCACGTTTTGGGGGGGGGGGGGAGCACTGTCACGCGCGCGGGGGTGGGGGTGCGTTTCGGCCAAAAGGGTTCTCCTCCCCGGCGGCACGAAGAGCCCCAGGGCGGGGAAGACGGCGGAGACCCGAGGCTGGAAAAGGCCGCTGCGGCAGGTCTGCCTGCCTTCTGCAGCGGGCGTCCCGGGCAGGCCTGGCCACGGAGCGGGGGGCGCACGCTTGCCGAGGCCTCCCTCGCCGCCCGCACTTACCCGAGCGGGAGGGCCAGGAAGAGCAGCGCGGCGGGGGCGCCTCCTCTCCCGCAGACCATGGTCCGGGGCGGCCGGCGGGCGGGCTGCAGCGGTGGCCCCGGGGCTTATACAACCGCGCTCGGGTTGGCGCAGGCGGATCCGGCCCCGCCGCCTTTCCTGCCCCGCCTCCGCCAGCCAAGCGCCGCCCCGGCCCGCAGGACCGGCCCTCCGCGGTCGGCCGGCTTGCGTGGAGCGGAGCCCGGCGCGGCCTGCGCGCCAAAACGCAGCTAGCCAAGGCAGGCCTCGGGGAGCGCGCAGAGGGCGCCCGGCCTGTGTCCTGTAAACGGGGCCCCGCGGCGCTGCTCGGGGCCTGGGAGCACACGGCCCGCCCCCGCCCCACTCGTGCCACAGGCCTGCCCTTTAGGGGTGCTCTGGAGAGAAGCAGGGAGCCACTAGCGCCTGGGTCCCCCCCCCCCCCCCCAGTGTCTCTGGAATCAGCCCTGAAACGTTCAACATCGTAATTAAACAGGGTCCTTTTTTCCTTAAGCCCAGGGTAGGGTTGCCAAGTCTTGCTTGGAAAATACCTGGGGACTTTGGGAGCGGAGCCAAAAGAGGGTGGGGTTTGGGGAGGGGAGGGGCCTCAGCATGGTACACAATGCCATAGAGTCCCGCCTCCAAAGCAGCCATTTTCTCCAGGGGGGCTGATCTCTCTCAGCTGGAGATCAGTTGTAAAAGCAGGAGATCCCCAGGCCCCACCTGGAGGCTGGCAACCCTAGCACAGGGGTGGGCCATTCCTTTCCCCCAAGCACAGTGGCCCCAAGCAGTTGGCAGCTCTTGGCTTTAGGGGAACAGCCCCCCCGCCCCCCGGTTGTTTGCCCCAGGGCAGCTCCTGTCAAAAGTTATGCAAACCCAAAGAATGTATTGCCACAAGAAATCACGGTGCCCCCCTTTTAAGGAGAGCTTTTGCCATGACTAGGCATTGATGGCCTTGGGGGCGAGTGCAAATCCGTGGCACTGGCCTGTTTCTGCAAATTCGTGGCACAGAAATGTTTCTGCAACGCACAGAGCACTTATAGTGTTTAGAATTATTAAGGAGGTAAGAGAAGCCCTGTTGGGTCAAGCCAGGGACCCATCCATTCCAGCAGGCTGTTGTCACACCGTGGTCAAAACCCTGGGGCCATCAGGAGGTCCAACCAGCAGGGCCAGAACTCCAGAAGACCTCCCACTCTTGCCCCCCCCCCCCCAAGCACCAAGAAGACAGAGCATCACTGCCCCAGACAACCACGGATGGACCTCTGCTCCAGATGTTTATCCTGTCCCCTCTTGAAGCCTTCTATGCTTGTGGCCGCCGCCACCTCCTGCGGCAGGGAATCCCACAAGTTAATTGCTCTTCGGGTGAAGGAGGACTTCCTTTGATCTGTTCTAAGCCTACCGCTTCTTAATTTCATGGAGTGCCCACCAGTTCTTGCACTGTAAGAAAGTTAAGAAAAAGTACCTCTTCCTCTACCTGCTCGATCCCATGCATAATCTTGTAAACCTCAATCCTGTCACCCCTCAGCCGTCGTTTCTCCAAGCTCAAGAGCCCTCTCACCCGTCTCCGTAGGGAAGGGGCTCCACCCCCTTCGTCATTTTAGTTGCGCTTTTCTGCATCTTTTCCGATGCTAGAATTTAAAAAATATATTTTGGGGGCTGCAGTGACCTGACGGGTCCAGTCTTTCCAAATGAGGCCGCGCCGTCCATTGAACCGGGGCCATTCTGATAACCGCCTGCTTTGTTTCCAGCCCCCTCCCCAGCAGAGCACTAATACCCCCCCGCGCTGGATCAATAGGAAAGGGGGTGGAGACCAGTGTTCCCTCTAAGCCGAGTCAGTGTGAGCTAGCTCACCGTTTTTTAGCCTCCGGCTCACACCTTTTTGTCGTCGCTGGGGAAGGAGGGCTCCAGAGCAAGCTAATTTTATGCAGCGGCCAAACCGCTCGTTCACAGCTTTCAGGCCAGCGGCTCACGCAGTGGAATTTTGGCTCACACGACTCCACAGCTTGGAGGGAGCACTGGTGGAAAGACCAACGTTCCCTCTGAGCGAAGTTAGTGTGAGCCAGCGCACAGTCTTTTAGCCTCCGGCTCACACAGTTCTGTCTTAGCCCAGGAAGGATGGCTGCAGAGGAAGCCAATCTAACGCAGTCGCCAGCTGGCTGGCTCCCAGCTTGAATGCCAGGGGCTCAGAAAAGCAGAACTTTCACCCACAAGACTCCGCCGCCGAGAGGGCGCGCTGGTCTGGAGACGGCCCTCTGCTCGGCCGGAGGAGAACTTGCCTGCGCCGTGACGCCGGAGCTGGCATCCCCTCCCCGTCCCCCCCTTGGCCTTCCCGAGCAGCGGCTCCCTCCCTCCTGCCGCCTCCGGGACTCTACCTGGCGAGGAGGCTGTCAGGCGGCGAGGAGAGGCGGTCTGTGGCTGCCATTGGCTTCCCTTCCCCTCCGCCAGCTGCCGGAGAGGCGTGGCGGCGGAGAGGGGGCCGGCCGGCGGTGTCCCTGCTGGCGCGTCGTCGCTGTCAGGCGGGCGCAGAGTCCACCATTTGCGGGGAAAGATGGCCTCGCCCTCGGCCGCCGCTTCCTCCTCCGCCCGGCCGCTGGCCCGCTTCTGGGAGTGGGGCCGGACCATCGTCTGCGTGGGGCGCAATTACGCGGCGCACGCCCGGGAGATGCAGGCGGCGCTCCCGGCCCGGCCCGTCTTCTTCCTCAAGCCGGCCTCCGCCTACCTCCGGGAGGGCGCCCCCATCCTCCGGCCCCGCTACTGCCGGGAGCTGCACCACGAGGTCGAGCTGGGGGTGGTGGTGGGCCGGAGGGCGCAGGGGGTCCCCGAGGACCAAGCCCTGGCGCACGTGGCCGGCTACGCCCTCTGCCTGGACATGACGGCCCGCGACACCCAGGAGGAGTGCAAGCGGAAGGGCCTCCCCTGGACGCTGGCCAAGGGCTTCCGCACCTCCTGCCCGGTCAGCGACTTCGTCCCCCGCGAGCGGGTCCCGGACCCCCACCGCCTGGCGCTCTGGCTGAAGGTGAACGGGGAGCTGCGGCAGGAGGGGGACACCGCCGACATGCTCTTCTCCGTGCCCTACCTCCTCAGCTACCTCAGCGACATCCTCACGCTGGAGGAAGGGGACCTCATCCTGACCGGGACCCCCGAGGGGGTTTCTGCCGTGCGGGGGGGCGACGAGATCGAAGCCGGCATTGAGGGGCTGCTGAGCATGCGCTTTAAGGTGGAAGAGCAGAAGTGAGCCCCCTTTTCTTGGGGGGAGAGGGCCCTGCCGCTTCAGAGGAAGGGATGCTGCTGGCACAGCCCTGGCTCTGCCGGACTGAAGAGGCTGCAAGGATGGGGAGATGAGCTGAGATTTCCTCTCTCCCTGACCCACCTTTCTTTGCCTAGCAAAAGAGAGAGGCCGCTCACCTACAGCCTTGTTCGAGCCAGCAAAGTTGAAAAGTTTCTCTGTCGGAAATATCAAACCTCGCTGTGGCCTTTCCTGAAAACGCAGCCAAGCAACGAAGGAAATATTCCTTTCTGTTGTGTTAGAACGCATGGGTGCCTTCTTCGACAGAGAGTACGTTTGGAAGATTGCCTTAAAATGAATGTTTTTTAAAAAAAAGAATTTGATGTAGGAAATAGTTTTGCCATGGAATTAAATGGGATGGTGTTCATGAAAACTTCTATTTTTTCCCCCATTCATAATAAAGAGTAGACCTTTTATTGTGTTCTTTGCTTACTGGCTTGGAAACAAACACACACACAAATAACCACTAACCCTTTCTATAGCAGAGAAAGCACTTCACCCTGGATTGGCAGAGTAACCCTTACAGTACAGCTGCAAACGAAATCAGTATTGTCATGTACAACAAATCTGAGAGGCGTCCTGGTGACTACCCGGAGGCCAGCCTGTGAGTCCGTGGGCTGAGGGTGAGACAGATTCTCAAAGCTAATTCTCATCAGCTGCCAAGTTACCATACTGCACAAACGGAGAGTTTCATATATCCCTGCTTCTTACAGAAAACATTTGACAATTTTTTAAAAAGCATTCTTAACAGAAGGAAATAACTATCCGCTTGTGTACGTTTTGCAAAAATGCATTATTAATGAAATGCAATTTCCTCATTTAGAGGGCTTGAAGTGAATAGACAAAAAGAACACCTTGCTGTGAAGGAAAGACATGAAGACAAAACAGTTTCTTAAACGCATTATACCAGACACAGTGTAAACGTTGAGAGATCAGAGCAGACTTTTAAGCATTTCAATGTATTTCAGCCCACTGCGATGCATTCTGTAAACCTGTTAAAAGTCCTAGCTGTCTGGTGGGTGTGCAGGGTGGTTCTTTCCCTTTTCTGACCAAATTTTCAGGCTCGACTCTATAGGATCGGCTAGTTTGCAAGACAACAGACTGGTTCGCAGTCCACTCCTTGAACTGGGCGAAAGAGTAACCTAGGGAAGGGCATTTAAATAGTTAACAAAAACAGTACAGAAATTAAAAGATAGCCATCAGCATCCTGCATTTAAAACAACCCCTAAAGTCTTATTTTAACAAAATGGGCTTTCACAACGCCAGGACACACATTCTATCAGCTGACGAAATAACCGTTCAGGTCCTATGACTAGCATATCGTGATTGAAAACTTGCAGTGTTGGGGAAGCAGCTTCTGTGAATGGCTTTCGGTGGGGACTTGGGAGTTCTCAATTCGTGGAGGTAGTATTCCCACGGGAGCTTTCTCAGACTATTGTTTTATAGCGGACTGCCTCTGTGAACCTTGTTTGCAGGAGTTCACCCACTCACAGCACGTGCAGGCCGGCTGACAGATTATTCTCTGCCTGACGGGAGAAACTATGCCATGGTATCGGCACCACCACCACAAAGGCCTCGGTCTTGTCGAATCTCATCTCTTGAACAGGAGGGACTCTGAGATTCTCCAGCTGGTCTTAACCGGAAATATCCTGTAGGGGAAGCTGCTCTTTTAGATATGCACCGAGTACTTACTTTGAAATAGATCTTACTTCGTTCCAAAAGAAGTTGCCATTTTAATGCTGTCTTTTGAGCCTCCGTCAGAGCCAGGAACTCTTGAATCTAAGTGAAGAGACTGCAGTTTACCTGGTCTGAAATGAAACAGTCTTCTCCAGAAGATGCATTTATTTATATCCCGCTTTTCTCTCCATTTTGAACTCAAAGCAGCTTTTAGCACATTGTTCTAAATTTGAACTCGGGCTGTCCACAGGGGTCTAGTCTGCCACTGGCTCTGCCAATGAGCAGGAAAGCAACGCTTCCCCCAAACCAAGTGACAGCCACTCTGTCTCTTAGCTTCCCAGTGTAAATCCTCCAATCCTTGAAGGGGGGGGGGGGAGGAAAAAGACTGAAGCCCGACTGAAGAGAAAACACGTTTTGCATTTATCAGTAAGTCGATATCCAAATGGCAGTTTCAGTAGAAATGGAAGTGGCTCAGTCCTAGCATATTTACTTAGACGTGTCAGGAAATCAGGAAATGCTTGTGACACTGTAAAGACGAACACATTCATTTCAGGATGAACATTTGTAGCCAAGTGCTTTGTCAGAAGCAATTGGGGCTCTCTCGGTGCTAAAAGCTCCAAGCGCAGCTGCCAATTTTTTTTAAAATCCTGTATTCCGAAGTGTTGCACCAAGAAAAGAAAACACTCATCGTTTCTAGCCCAACACAATCCAAGGAATAACACACTCCCGTCACTGTCCGGCTCACCGTGCATCCTAAAGTTTCTTCGGCCACCGTGTCTGACAGTTTGCAGGAAGGGAGGGTGCCTGTGTGGTCCGTCAGATCAACTAGTAGATCAAAGCTGGGGAAGGCCGGTGTGTCCGATGAGGAGGGGAAGCCACTACAGAAAGAACACTTGTTGGTCGTTTCATTGACTACATAGCGGCATCTGGCACTGCAAGAGAGAAAAGCAGCGCGGACATCGCTTAAATCATTTTCAGTTTTTTGTTGCGTGATGTTATGGCCCATCTAGCTGTCTCTTCTAAACCCACACCTTTGGCAGCTCCTCCCCCTCCCTTGCTTTGTAATCCACCTTGAGACTCTTCTGAGAAAGGGTAAAGGTAAAGGTTTCCCTTGCTCGAAAGCCAGCCGAATTTGACTCTAGGGGGCGGTGCTCATCTCCTGTTTCCAAGCTGAAGAGCCAGCGCTGTCCAAAGTCTGTTTCCATGGTCATGTGGCCAGGATGACTAAATGCTGAGGCGCACGGAACGCTGTTACCTTCCCACCGAAGCAGTATTTATTTATCTACTTGCAGTTCCTTGCTTTCGAACTGCTAGGTTGGCAGGAGCTGGGGTCAGAGATGGGAGCTCACTCCGTCACGTGGCACTCGGGTCTCGAACTGCTGAACTACCGGTCTGCAGTTCAGCGCCTTAACCACTTGAGCCACTGCAGCCCCTCTTCTGAGAAAAGTGGACTATAAATGCTGTATATGAATAAATTCCTAAGCAGTATTTCCTTTCTACCTATATAAAAATGAGGAGGCCGTTCTGGGCAGCTTCACAATGGCACCCTTGCTGGCTACGTGCATTTATTTGCCACCTGTACTACATGCCTAGCTCAATTACGCTTCCGTATCCCGTTCCTGGAGCTAAACACCGAGACACAAACGGAGGTCCAAGCATAGTTTCTCAGGGCCTGGTACAGATTTGTAACCAGTGTTCCCTCTAAGCTGAGTGAGTGTGAGCTAGGTCACAGTTTTTTAGCCTCTGGCTCACAGATTTTTGCCTTAGCCCAGGAAGGATGGATCCAGAGCAAAACTAATTTATGCAGGAGCCAAATCGCTCGCTCACAACTTTAATGCCAGCAGCTCACAAAGTAGGATTTTTGCTCACAGGACTCCACAGCTTAGAGGAGGCCCTTCAGATGCCCGTTAGGTGAGGTCACAGCATCTCAAGAAAGGCTTATATGTAAAAGAGGAAAGCGGTCTGATGATCAGAGGGAGGGAGGGCTTCAAAAACTGTTTTCAGCTGACTTGGAAGTAGAGTTGCCAACCTCCAGGTAGAGAGATTGGTTCACCTGGGGAAAGTGGACACTTTGAAAGGTGGACTTTATGGTATTATACTCAGCTGAAGTCGCTTCCCTCCCCAAACCCCGCCCTCCACAGACTCCACCCCCAGAATCCTCAGGAATTTCCCAACCTGGAGCTGGCGACCCTACCTAGAACAGGGAAGAGCTTCATTAAGGTGCTTACCATCTGTTTCGTATTATTTTAGCTGTTTCGCTATCAATGTTCAGCATGGAAATGTAGGCAAAAATAATGCCATAGAAAGGTTCTGGCTTCCCCTCGTTTTGCAAAACTTTTGCCTTTAACCGCTCCACTGTATAAACCTCAGCTATTGCCTGCACTAAAGAACAAAAGTGGAGAAAATTAAAAGGCTGTCTAAGAATAACCGTCCTTCCAAATATAACGATGTGTTCTATGGTCTAATATAGGCCCCTGGAGGGCTTCTATCAGGCCTGCACTGGAACTGGCCACCTCCTGCTTCCGGTTCTGTTGCTGCTGCTGCATCATCGCTTGCTTCGCCAGACTCTCTCAATTGCTCAGCCATTTCATGTTTTCCCCTGGGTCCTAGACTCAGAACTCTGAGCATGAGATTTCTGTGGTGAATGTCGATAAATCAGAAGTAGGTTTGCAGCTTACAGATAACACACCTGAACAGCATACTCGCGATTGCAACAACACAGGCATTTTGATGCAATAATTCAGAGCAAGAGGTGTCAG
The DNA here is from genome assembly GCA_029233225.1 of Lepidodactylus listeri. Classification (NCBI taxonomy): domain Eukaryota; kingdom Metazoa; phylum Chordata; class Lepidosauria; order Squamata; family Gekkonidae; genus Lepidodactylus; species Lepidodactylus listeri. The sequence continues at coordinate 4,069,342 of JARCFY010000022.1, forward strand.
TTATCAGATACTGTTAAATAAACAAAATATTGCAAGAGTGCTAATGTTCAAAGCGTGTTTTTAAGCAAAAAAAAAATCTTTGTGTTTGTGTCCTTTATAAAGCTTATATCTCCGCTACCTGGCATTACATTTTACGACACACATGGTCCAGCCCAGCAACGTCTCATTTATGTCAGATCCAGCCCTCATAACAAATGAATTTGACACCCCTGGTCTAACAGATAGTAAGAAAGACTTCCACTAACTTCAATAGTCTTTGGGCTTCAATTTTTAAAAAAAGTTGAAATGAGAATGGGGGGAGGGAGACTCTTAAAACAAGCAAAAAGCATAGCTATAAACCAAGCTAGAACAAACACATTTATCTTTTTACGTTGCCTTTTGAAACTGGATATATTCAAATATTTGTTCGTAGGAGAACCAGAAATATTAATCTTTCTTAATCTGGCATTGTCTCCCAGGCTGAAGTCCAGCTCTCTGCCAGCCAAACCACAAGGGCTGAATTCAGCATCTCTAATTACAGCGTCTTCTCTCCACCACTTCCTCGATGATTATTTCCCAGATGTGGTATGCAGTTCTATATTGACTGCACATGAGAATCTCTCAAGGCATGAAATCTGACTCTGAAGTACACGGAAAAAGATTGTTTATTTTAATCGCCGAATGGGGTCTAAGTGAGCAAACTTTTAAAAAGGGAAAACACACACAAAAAATTATAGTTCTCCGTCCTATAGGTGGTTGAAAGAGAACTTACAGTTTACGGGCTCTCTGAACTGGTCTCCCATTTCGTCATCCAGAGCTAACATTTCTGCGCTCTCTCTTATGAAGCTGAGAAGAATATTTGCTTCTGGTGTATCTTGGTAGGGGGAAACAGTATTAATAAAGGCAGGCATGTATAAAGTCCCTAACTAGATCAACCTTGTAAATTAAGGTTGATGTCTTTAACATTTTTTTTAAGTTTAAACCTCGATTTATTTGAGTTTAGTGCCATCTTGTCCCACTGGCGGTGGCCCCTCCAAGGCCTCAGGCAGAATGAGGTCTTTCTATGGTTCCCAGCACTGGGTTGGGAAATATCTGGAGATTTTGGCACTGGAGCCTAGAGAGGGCAGGAACCTCAATGGGGTATAATGCCTTATAGTCCAACCTCTAAAGCAGCCGTTTTCTCCAGGAGATTAGCTGAAATCCCAGGATATCTCCAACCACCATCTATAAGTTGGCAACCCAAGGTCTTTCCCGACATCGCCTACAAAGGTGGGAGGGGCTGAACATCTGTGAATGCAAAAACCTCTATGTATGCTGATCCACCAAACTGCCTCTCTAAAGGATATGAAGAAAGGTTGAAGCACTTGGGGCTCTTTAGCTGGGAGAAACGACGGCTGAGGGGTGACACGATCGAGGTTTGTAAGATTATGCATGGGATAGAGCAGGCAGAGAAGGAAGAATGCAAGAACCGTGAAATTGCTGAGCAGTCAGGTTAGAACAGATAAGAGGAAGTCCTTCTTCACCCAAAGAGTGATTAACACGTGGAATTCACTGCCACAGGAGGTGGTGGCAGCCACAAGCATGGACAGCTTTAAGAGGGAATTAGATAAACATTTGGAGCAGAGGTCCATCAGTGGCTATTAGCCACAAGGTATAGATAGGAACTCTCAGTCTGGGGCAAGGGATGCTCTGTATTCTTGGTGCTTGGGGGGGGGCAACAGTGGGAGGGCTTCTAGTGTCCTGGCCCCACTGCTGGACCTCCTGAGGGCACCTGGTATTTTTGGCCACTGTGTGACACAGAGTGTTGGACTGGAGGGGCCACTGGCCTGATCCAACATTGGCTTCTCTTGTGTTCTGATGTTCTTAAATTAAATGTTATAGATGAGGGGATTTTTATTCCGTATGGAGCGAAACAAGCAAAACTGGTTTCAGTTAAGACACAAACCACCATTTTCATTAAAATCTGGTACAGCATTGATTATAGGGCACCGGATGATTATAGAGCACTGAAAGACTAAATGAGATTTGGAACAGTCTCTTACCAGGATTAGGCGTAATAATGGTTTTGGATATTACGGTTGCAACCATGGAGTTCCTAAATTTGTCAAAGTTTATTTTCACATCTGCTGCGAAGATTACTGAGAAAGAGAAATATGCACTCTTGTTATTTTAGGGGAAGCTTTTTCGGTTTTGTGCTAGCCTCAGCAGAAGTTTGCGGGGAAGAAGGTGAAAGAGGATACCTGTTTCTCGAGGCATCCAGCTCTGTGCGTGCTGGATGGATTCATTGTCCCAGCTGGAGAGAAAGCAGGATTCGGTTAAGGCAGACGTTATTTATTTAAAAATATTAACATCAGAACGCGTTTTATACGCCTATATAAAATATATACCTTGGTTGCAAAACTTTGGCATTTCCAGTGATGAGTTACATAAAGTAACAGGGTTAAAAGCTTTTTTAAAAAGATTGTAAACAAGCATATGAACCACAGAATTAAATCCAGAAAGGGAAGTCATCTAACACTCGACTCTTACAAGGAAGAAACAGATATGTTTTCATAGAATCGTAGAGTTGGAAGGGACCTCCAGGGTCATCTAGTCCAACCCCCTGCACAATGCAGGAATTTCACAAATACCTCCCCCTCCGTACCCGCAGCGACCTCTGTTCCACGCCCAGAAGATGACAAAAAACCCTCCAGGATCTCCAGCCAAACTGGCCTGGAGAAAAACTGCTTCCTGACCCCAAAGTGGCAATCAGCATTTCTCTGGGCGTGTAGCAAAGGGCCATGAGAACTAAGCACTAATGCAACCCTTCCTGCCCTCCGTTCTCATAATCTGCCTAAGTTTTAGTTTGCCTTCTCAAAGCAAACAGGGCAAGCCACTCCAAGTCACCCTAGAAAGGGAATTCCAGAGAACATTAACTGTGAAGACCCTGAATTATGCCTCAACCGATGACCCTCTATGATGGGGTGGGGGGGAGGCCCCACTGGGAGCTAAGCATCCCCTAATTACCTTCTTGGGTAAAAAGGGATCATATGGAGAGAAGCATTTCCCAGTGTGTGCAGGACAAATCGACTATAAAGATTAAGATGAGCACAAGCATTCATACAAAGGCTGATAGGTCTATGATAATCTATGGATGGGACGGGCAGTACGTGTCAAACTCACTTTACATTTTATTGCTCGCTTGCCATGGATACCCGGGAGGGGGAGTCGGAGAGTGTGAAAGCCACATACTCTCACTTTTATATGCTTTGAAGTAGACTGTTGCTTATCGCTGCTGAGAACTTACTCTGGTCTCGGGTCTCATCTTTCACTGCCTGGCTTCTGTCTACATGTTGGGGGGGAGGTGTCACCAAGATGGGAGCACAGAGCCCTTGGTTTTGGTGGGCAGAACACCTCGGGGTGATTGGCTCTCAACCTTTTAGGGCCCTAGCTTGAGCCCTGTATAACTACTGCTTTTGCGCCTTCATCTTCAGTTCTGACACAGACTGCGTCCAGTCTGGATCCTATCAGTGTCTCAATAAACTTGTCATTCTTGAGTGAATGCTGTTGGGAACTGGTTTATCCAGGAGCCTGACAGATCACCTACGGCCAGACTGACTTAAACAGCGTCTTTTTATTTCCTCATCTCCATGACGACCTTTCATAATCGATTTGCAGCTCCGGTTCCCTCTTCTTCTCCTAAGGGTACCGTTTGTCAATAATTTGGAGAAATGGGCAATGCATTCGAGGCCCTTCTACTGGACCAGCCTAGTGTGTGCTACAGCTTAATGGATATGGCGGCCATCTAACGAGCGCTGCTGCGCCCTCACAAAGCCCACTTGGTTAATAAGGGGCTTTGATTAACGACAGTGGTAAGTACTTACATGGAGTGTGGTCCCTGAATTTTTTAAAAGATTGGGTAGATTTGAACAGTGGTTTAGAAGACAGCTTACCATATCATCACAAAGGAAGACTGGGTTTCATCAAACAGCCGCACTTCGCACTTGTGACCCCTCCGTCTGTCCGAAGTGGTGAAATACTTTGGCTCGCCAACCTTTAGTCGAGTGGGGGCAGGGAAACAATCTGACTTTGCACTCATACTTGCATTCACATTTGTCTTGTCAAATAGCGACAGTTGGCTCCCACGTTTATCGGGGCAGGACAAAAGTCCTACTGTTTAAACCGTGATAACCAGAAAAATACAGCAGGGATAGTTGTAACTATCGGAGTTCATCCTACATGGGGGAGAGCTAAAGACAGGGCTCTGAAATAACAGCAGGGCATCGCTGCAAAAGAAGTGGAGGCAGTGCAGAGGAAGGTTTAATTCCCTCTGAATTGTGTGTGTGTGTGATGTCCAGACGCAGCTTACATATGGCAAGCCGGTAAGGTTCTCAAGGCAAGAGACGTTCAGAGGTGATTTGCCATTGCCTGGCTCTGCATAGCAACCCTGGTATTCCTTGGAGGTCTCCCGTCCCAATACGAGCCAGGACCAACCCTGATTAGCCTCCGACTAGCCTGGGGCTATCCAGCTCTTGGCTTCCCTTTGCACAGTAGCCTTTTTTAAAAAGCCCAAGCTTCTAAGGGTGGAAATATTTGTTTCCTGCCCTGTTTTAATTGCTGTTTTTGTAAGTATAGTGCAGCTTGGTTTCAATTGTTTTAACTCTGTGTTTTTGTTTGGTCCGAATGGGTTTTTGAGATGTGTTTTTTTAATCATGTATGTTTTAGTCTGTCAGCCATCTTGGTGGCCCCGCTGAGCTCACAAAGGCGGGTGGGGGGGAGAAATTTTGTAAATAGAATGGATGATATATTACGAGGAAATGTGTTCCCTTATAAGTCAAAAGCAGGGAAGGGCCTGTTAATTGTTGGACGTTCCAAACGCAACGTCCCCTGTCTCAGACCTCCAGACTGAGGGGCAAGAGAGGGTGGACAGCTAGACAGCTAGTTTTGCTCTAGCACCTTGCACTTTACGTCCGTCATGACTGTATGAAAAATTATGAAGTTTTATGTGTTGTTTGATGTGTTTTATACTTTTATGTAAGCTGCTCTGGGCCTGCCTCGGCAAACAAACAAACAAATAAATCAATAGGCACGCGGACCGTCCCTTCCTGTCTTTACTCTTCTGCCACTGCCCCCTTTGAAATGCAGATTGTGTTCTCAGGGACCACTTCCCCTTCCTCCTCCTCTCTCTCACTCAGATGAAGATGATCTCTCTCCCTCCACACACCAAGAGAGAGAAATGCGAGCCTCTCTTGGCACCATGAGACAGAGGGCCCTCTCTCCATCTGCTTCCATCCTTTAGCTAGCAAGTTAGTACTCTACCCTGTCCCGACTCTTTCCTATCCAAAGTGTACTTCGCAAATAAAGAGAGGAGTATTTCTCCTCTAAACTTGCAATGTGGCTCTGTGTAGCTTTGTAAGCCGGTGACCTGATAAAGTGACGCTGCTGCATTTGTAGCTGTATTGAAGTACTCTGCTAACTAATGGTGACTGGACGAACCACACTAGTTAAACCCAAAATTAAAGTCTCCTGCACAGGAGAATTAACAGGAGCGAGAGGTTGCCCCTTCCTGCACCCTGCACTTGTGTCAACTCAGCAGACACAGGTTGCAGAACGCGCATTTGTAAAGATGGATAGCCCAGGCTATCCCGGTTTCATCAGATCTCGGAAACTAAGCAGGGTCGGCCCTGGTCAGTACGTGGATGGGAGACCACCAAGGAAGTCCAGGGTCGCTACGCAGAGGCAGGCAATGGCAAAACCACCTCTGAATGACTCTCGCCATGAAAACCCTACGTGGTCGCTGTATGTCAGCTGTGACTTGATCACACTTTCCACCACCAACATTCTTCAGCTCTCAAATAGCCTTAGCTGGGTGAGTACAGGGAGTGCGTGAGGGAGGTGATCTCAAGAGACACCTTACAACGTGGTCTCGTGACAATCACACAACAACGTTAACTGTAGTGGTTGCCGCAACTTGTACTGCAGTCTTGCCTAGCTTTCATTCGTTTCAACAGCACCAGTGCCGGGGGGGGGCTTCCCAGGGGCAAAGGGGTTGCTTTGGAGAGACAGAGAAGAAGAGGAGGACAAAGGTAAGATTTTTACTAGGTGTGTGTGTTTAATCAATAAACCGATATAGCTTTAATGTGTAACCGTGTGCTTAAAAATTAAGCTGCGTGCGCAACTCAAAAGACTACGGACGAGACTTCTCGTGCTGCGGTGCTGTGTCAGGGCCCTGCCTGAGATACATGGACGCTTACACGGAATCTCGTCTATGAGCGTGAGAGAAAAAAACCTTGAATGTCCCTTGCTAACCTTCCTTTAAAATTAAAAAGTTTTAAAAGTTAAAAGAAGATCACTCCAGTCATCCGTGAGCTGACAAATCTTTATCTGTGCAGAAACCTATCAGATAGCTAGGCTTCAGAGGACAGTTTCACAGGGTAGTCTCCAGTAGAACAGCTAGACTCAAGAGCCAGATTGAGAGAACTTTGACTTTTGAACCCTCGTACCCAGAAAATCTCATTGGCCTCTAAGGTGCCGCTGGACTTGAATCGAGCTCAGGCTTCAGAAGGACACGGCTAAATGCATTACGGGTTTTGCCAACTTACCAACTTTACAGCAGCGAGAATGTTAATGATTCTCCCGTCCAAGCTCTGTCCGTTGGCCACAATGTCCCCCAGTGAGTAAAAATCCTGAGGTTCCTTCACAGGCACATTCAACAGTGACAGCAGCTCGGGATCCACTTCACAGCGAGAGCAGATTTTGACCAGGGAATGAGTCTCGCTAAGCAGTAACCTGTAGCAGCTGACATGCACACACACACACAGTGATCCATGCAACAGTCACCTCGAGGTTGGACTACTGTAATGCTCTCTACATGGGGCTGCCCTTGTCGCAAATTCGGAAGCTGCAGCTGGTGCAGAATGCCGCAGCCAGGCTATTGATGGGCCACACAAAGTGGGACCACATCCAACCTGTGCTGGCGGCGCTGCACTGGCTGCCTATAGCATACCAAATTCGCTTCAAAGTGCTGGTACTTACCTTTAAAGCCCTATATGGCCAGGGTCCAACATACCTGAGGGACCGCCTTTCCCCGCATATACCCCAGCGAGCACTTCGGTCGGGGTCACGAAATCGACTTACTGTCCCAGACCCCAGGGAGGCCAGGCTAGCTGGAACCAGGGCCAGGGCCTTTTCGGTGGCGGCTCCTGCCTGGTGGAATGAGCTCCCGGGGGAGATCAGGGCCCTGCGGGACCTTATGCAGTTCCGCAGGGCCTGTAAGATGGAGCTCTTCTGCCAGGCTTTCAAATAGGGGCCGCCACCGTTAGTGCCATCTTTCATTGCCAGTACCATTGCAAGGCCGGCCGGCTCTGGAAACAGCCCAAGCCAGGCAGTCTGGGAGCCGGACTCCAACCCCGGGGGGAAGCCATCTGCATACTGAATATCACTGGAAGCACTTTATATTTTATCCTGAACTGTTTTACTAGTGTGGTGTTGTGTAGTTTTAATGTTTTATTGCAGTTTTATGATGTATTGAATTTGGCACGAGGTGCCCTTGTAAGCCAACCTGAGCCCGTTCGCGGGGAGGGCGGGGTAGAAATGTAAAATAATGAATAAGTAATAAATAACAAACTCCTTCCCCTTCCCCTCCCCACAACAGACACCCTGTGGAGTAGGTGGGCTGCTCTTAAGAGGACAGCTCTGAGAGAACTTGTGACTGACCCAAGGTCATGCCAGCAGTCATGAGACTAAAAAGCACTGTAACCCTGTGCTAAGAATCCCTAAAAGGATCTTGGCACATAACTGCATCCAAGAGACAAGCTTTCCCGCCGGGACCACATGACATTCCAGCCAAAAGGGTCATTTGAAGCATCCATTGAACACATGAACTGAAAGAAGAGGAGGAGGAGATTGGATTTAGACCCTGCCCTTCACTAACTGAAGGAGTCTCAGAGCAACTTATAAACTCCTTTTCCCTTCCCCTCCCCACAACAGACACCCTGTGAGGTAGGTGGGGCTGAGAGAGCTCTTTCCCAAGCTGTCCTTGAGAGAACACCTGGTACAGAGCTATGGCTTGCTCAAGGCCATCCAGCCAGGTGCAAGTAGAGGAGTGGGGAATCAAACCCGGTTCTCCCAGATTAGAGTCCACGCTTTTAACCACTACACCAAGCTGGCTCTAGCGCAGGGGTGGCCAACCTGTGGCTCGGGAGCCACACGCGGCTCTTTCACACATATTGTGCGGCTCCTGGCAGGGCGGCTGGGGAAGCAAAGGGGAGGCATGCTTTTTCTCTCTTTCTCTCTTTCTCCCTTCCTTCCTTCCTTCCCTCCTTCCTCCCATCTATTTGCTTTCCTAGTTTCTCTCTCTCTCTTTCTTTCCACTTCTTTAATTCTTTCTTTCCATCTCTCTCTTTTTCTCTCTCTCTCTCAATATCATTAGCAAACAAGTAATATCATTATCAATAACCGGTTCTCCTTGTTTGCTTTATTTTTGGCAGTCCCATTTAACGTTAATAAAAAGCAAATTTGCATATTTTAAAAAATAAAAACGTGTGTGTGATATTTGTTCCTGACTTGCGGCTCTCAGACATCTGACGTGTATTTTATGTGGCTCTTACGTTAAGCAAGGTTGGCCACCCCTGCTCTAGCGTAACGGCTGCCTCCCATCTGTTCTGTTTTTGTAATTTTTGTAATTCAAGTTTGCTCTGTTATATTCTTGTCATGATTTTATTAAATTATGATATTAAATTCATTTGATAGGACTCTGCCGATCACACATATTTACCATTGCAAATTGTATATTGAGCAAAATAAAGAATCTCACTGCTGCTCGGGTGATGAAATTTTTAAAGACCAAAAACCAATCACAAACGGATGTTTTAAATAAACGTGGTGGGAAGAAAATGAAGCCAACCAATATACAGAAGGTACTTCCTGTTACACACCTGCAAATCATTGTTGTGTGCAGACACACACACAAAAAAGGCATTCATGGGTTCTGTTTCTTTTAGTGCAGTATTGCTAGAGCACATGGGCCAAAAAAAAAAAAAAAAGGATAGGGGAACGGCACAGCTGTTCTGTCAGAAAATCTGCACTGTTGCCCCGTGAGCAAAACCCTCACCCGAAGGCACAGTGCAAATCACTCTGAAGGGAAAGTGGAGATGCAGAATGAATTGCTGGAGTCGAATCAGAAGGTTGTGGATCGAAAGCGCAAAACCCCCAAAGTAAGCAGAGTAGATATAAAAGGCCACTCTGTCAGATCCCCTGTCACAGCAGTGTCATTTGTCATGCACTACGTCTACATAAGGCGCTCCTCTAAATATGCCAGCTGTAGGTGTAGCTTTCTTTTTAAAACTTTGTTGGTTTAATTCTACTTGGCATTTACCTTGGTGTTGTAGGGCTATATTTTTCTTCCTTTTCTACTTCTTTTGTCTGTACCAAAGGGTTTTCAATAATGACTATAAAGAGGAAAACACAGGAAAAGTCACATGAAAATTAATTTAAACCATCTCTCGTAAGTGCAGAAGAGAGCGACAAGGATGATCAGGGACCTGGAGACCAAGGCCTACCAAGAAAGGCTGAGGGACTTGGGAATGTTCAGTCTGGAGAAGAGGAGGTTGGGGGACAGGGATGGGACAGGATTGCTCTCTCTGGGTGCTTTCACACATGCTAAATAGGGCAGTTTCAATCCACTTCAGCGACCATTTGCAACTGGATTTTGCAGGGTGAAATGGCCAAATCCACTTGCAAACGGTCACTGGAGTGGATTGAACCGGCATAATTTAGCATGTGTGAAAGGCTGTCACTTGGAGGAGGGCAGGGAGCTGTTCCTGTTGGCAGCAGAGGAGAGGACTCGCAAGAATGGGCTTAAATTAAAGGCGGGAAGGTCCCGGCTGGATATTAGGAAAACCTTTTTGACAGTCAGAGTTGTGCAACAGTGGAATCGGCTGCCTAGGGAGGTGGTGAGCTCCCCCTCACTGGCAGTCTTGAAGCAGCGGCTGGACAAACACTTGTCAGGGATGCTCTAGGGCGGCTGATCCTGCACTGAGCAGGGGGTGGGACTAGGTGGCCTGTGTGGCCCCTTCCGTCTCTTATGATCTTATGGTTCTGAGTGCGTGCAGCACACAGCACTCACAACTCAACACCAAGGCTTGTTGTGGAAATACATCAGGGACAGAGCAAGACTCAAGTCTAGTAGTACCTTAAAGACCTACAAGATTTCCAGAGTATAAACTTTTGAGGCGAAAGCTGTCTGATTTGGGAGATTTGACTCCCGAAAGCTTAGACCATGGAAATCGTGTCGGTTTTGAAGGTGCTACAAGACTCGATTCTTGCTCACATAAAGGTAAAGGTTTCCCTTGCTCAAAAGCACCTCTTTATCTACATGCAATTTCTTGCGTTCGAACGGCTAGGCTGGCAGGAGTTGGGGCCAGAGACGGGAGCTCACTCCGTCACACGGCACTCAGGTCTCGGAAGTGCCACGCTACCGACCTTTCAGTCCGCAGTTCAGCGTCTTAACCACTCAGCCACCGTGGCCCCTTCTTGCTCACATACTGCAGGTCAAAAAGGCTATCCGCCTGACACTACGTTAGGGACAGATACAACGCCACACTACGCCAGGTCAAGGGACCAGAAGTCAACAGTTCTAGAGGGTATAGATGTCAAGTTACAGGATGGTTATTCTTTTTCTGACCAAAAATGAACTTCCAGTGCAGCTTACGGGAATCAAGAAAAATCCCGCAGTAATGATCCGGGTGTGTGTGTGTGTGTGTGTTTGTGTGTGGATCTTGAGTTGCCTGCCTCCTGTTCTGACAGTTCTGGCAGCTGGAATTGGGAGAGAAGGGCCCCATTGCTGAAGCCGAGTCCAGCCACGATGAGGGGGGTGCCTAGCTGCTGCCTACCCAGCTCTAACGGACTGCAGGTCGGTTCTCTGGCCAAGCCCCTCAAACAACTGCTTATACTCGGGTGGTGCACTGACACACCCTGGGGGGGGGGGACTGGCTGCCCCTCCTGGGATCCTGCCAGCATGGCCCAGGGGTGTGGGGTGGGCAGGTACATCTGGCCTGAGGTGACAAAATACTTGGTACCAGCCCTGAGTGGAGCTGGATCCGTTGCAAGGGGATACACTGGCACCAATGTTTAACATAGACGCTTGGAAAGAGTGCCTTGGTTCCAGCTCAGACTACGCAAGTGCATAAAGTTCTTACATGGCTTTGGGAAAATCCTGTAAAGTATTGTAGAAGAAGAGAAGAAGAAGAGATTGGATTCATACCCCGCTCTTCACTCGGAGTCTCAGAGCGGCTTACAAACCCCTTCCCCTTCCCCTCCCCACAACAGACACCCTGTGAGGTAGGCGGGGCTGAGAGAGCTCTCTCGAGGACGGCTCCTAAGAGAACAGCTCTGAGAGAACTTGTGACTGACCCAGGGTCACCCAGCTGGCTGCATGTGGAGGAGGAGTGGAGAATCGAACCTGATTCCCCTGGATGAGAGTCTGCGCTCCTAACCACTACACCAAACTGGCTCTGGAGATGCCAACTTCAGCAGGAGTGGCTGGTGTTCTCTGCACTCTGATTCCCCTCACACAAATTAATTCCGCTCAACTGGGGGGAGCTCAAGGGGCATGGTCTGCAGCCTTGGCTCAAAACACTACGAGGAAACTTAGTAAGGATGTGCTTGCCAAGGGTCTGTTTGGCACACAACAACTGCACATAAAAACCAAGCAAAACTGTGAACGTTTATTCCAGAAGTATTCCCTGGAGAGTTCGATCTTAAGTTTGTGGGCCAGGTGGGCCAGCAAACAGTTGTTATTCAGATTCCTGGGGCCCAATGTATCCCAAAAAATCGCATTCATTTCAGCGGGGAAAGGGCTAAGTACACGTTCTAATTCCCATTTGTTTTAGTGGGAGGGTGAATGTGCTCAACTCCAACTGGACTGTGCAATTAATTATTATTATTATATTTATTAAGGACCGTTGGACGAACAAAACACATGATAAAATGAAGATTTGAGGGGGAGTCTGGGAGATTTCCCCCCCCCAGACCCAAGTCTCTTGATGACAGTTTTACTACTTTTGAAAATAAGGGTTGTTTTTAAACTTTACTTCTTTCCTCTTCACTCAAACGAACTGGAGGAAAAAAGTTGGTTCCAATTAACTAGTCCACAACTCCCTGGGGGGAAACACACCAAGGCCGCAAACACATAACAGTGATTGAAAACGAGGGAGAACACGTACTGAAAAACTGAAATATGTTGAGAATAAACTCCAGGCTTACCACAGTCACCGACTCTAAAACTTTCCGAAAGCGATTTAACGTATTCCTCTCTTCCCCAAGAATTTATGTTTATGAAGTAAGATGGCGAATCGCGAACAGTAAAACCAAAAGTGTATCTTTCCGCACCGATGTCTGGAGGGAGAAAAGGCGTTTTTGCTGTTTAGAAGCTGGAATTCAAGAGTCAGGCAGCTATCAGCACACGAGAATTGTTACGTCCTGCCAAGTGTCGGCAAAGTTAAGGGGTCAGACTTGTGTCACTCAGCTCAAAGAAGCCTTACTTACTTACTTACTTACTTACTTACTTATTTATTTATTTATTTATTTATTTATTTATTTATTTATTTATTTGCCTCACTTATACCTTACTTTCCTTCCCAGTGGTGACCCAAGGTGGCTTACATAATTCTCCAGAGCCAATTTGGTGTAGTGGTTTAGGAGCACAGACTCTAATCTGGGAGAACCGGATTTGATTCCTTGCTCCTCCACATGCAGCCAGCTGGGTGACCTTGGGTCAGTCACAAGTTCTCTCAGAGCTGTTCTTTCAAGAGCAGTCCTCGAGAGAGCTCTCTCAGCCCCACCTATTTCACAGGGTACCTATTGTGGGGTGGGGAAGGGAAAGGAGATTGTAAGCTGCTCTGAGGTTGCGATCATACGCACAATTAGACCCGACATAGGCGTGAATGCCAGGTGGATTTAAAGGGAGCGATCAAGCAACATCTGGGAAGCGTCCTGCAGCCATCGGCAACCCGTTCTGCTCCGCCGCAGAAGCAGAGTTAAAAGACACCAGGGGAAATTCGGTAGTAAACGGGTTGCAATGGGCCACGGACGGACTTTCCCGCCTGATCACTCCAGTGTGCTCTCATGGCGTCGGGGTGGTCTGATCAGGCCATCCCGACTCCGTGCCGTTGTTTCCCCCCCTTCTCAGTACGCACATCATCGCAAACTCCATAGGGGGCCCTCAGTGCGGAGGTGCGATTCATCAATTCCTCAGTTAAGCGCATGGGAAAGAAATGGCAAAAAAACAACGACACAACTCACCCACAGTTGCGTCTGATCACACATTGATGGGCTGTGCCCTCAGCTTCAAAGGGAGGTGTGATCTCGCAACGGCAGGTCAAATTTTGCTGGAGGAAATAGCCTCGGTCGTTCCCCCCCCCCCCCCCCCCCCCGTTTTATCTGGCGTGTGTGACTGCAATCTGAGACTCCTTCGGCTGGTGAAGGGCAGGGTATAAATCCAATCTCCTCCTCCTCTCCTCCATTTTATCCTCACAACAACCCTGTGAGGTAGGTTAGGCTGAGAAAGCATGGCTGGCTCAAGTGTGCCCAGCAAGCTTCCATGGCAGAGCGGGACTCAACCCTGGGTCGTTCAGCTCCTAATCAGACGTTCTAACTACTACATCATGCTGGCTGTCTTAGAGAGGCAGTCATCTGCCCCAGGGACCCACTGCTTATGGGGACCCTAGACTCAGTTACCATCTTCCTGAGTGGCTGGTTCTACAAGAGGGGGGGCGGCAGTGGCCTTGAGCAGCAGGTTTAGGGGGTGGGAAGTAGCTTCTGCTGTTACCATCACACCCTCTTCCCCATAGTTGTCATGGTCATCTCAAGAGCTTGGGAAACCCCACTGGGCATGCTGTTGTTAAGAACATAAGAACATAAAAGAGAAGCCAATGTTGGATCAGGCCAGTGGCCCATCCAGTCCAACACTCTGTGTCACACAGTGGCCAAAAACACCAGATGCCCTCAGGAGGTCCACCAGTGGGGCCAGTACACTAGAAGCCCTCCCACTATTGCCCTCCCTCCTCACGCACCAAGAATACAGAGCATCACTTGCCCCAGACTGAGAGTTCCTATCTATACCTTGTGGCTAATAGTCACTGATGGACCTCTGCTCCATACGTTTATCTAATTTCCTCTTGAAGCTGCCTATGCTTGTAGCCGCCACCACCTCCTGTGGCAGTGAATTCCACGTGTTAATCACTCTTTGGGTGAAGAAGTATTTCCTTTGATCCGTTCTAACCTGACTGCTCAGCAATTTCACGGAGTGCCCACGAATTCTTGTATTGTGGGAAAGGGAGAAAAGTACCTCTTTCTCTGCCTGCTCTATCCCATGCATAATCTTATAAACCTCGATCATGTCACTCCTCAGCTGTCGTTTCTCCAAGCTAAAGAGCCCCAAGCGCTTCAACCTGTCTTCATAGGGAAAGTGTTCCAACCCTTTTGTCATTTTAGTGTTCCTTTTCTGCACTTTTTCCAATGATATAATAACTTTTTTCAGGTGTGGTGACCAGAACTGTACACAGTACTCGAAATGAGGTTGCACCATCGATTTATACAGGGGCATTACGATACTGGCTGATCTGTTTTCAATTCCCTTCCTAATAACCCCCAGCATAGCGTTGGCCTTTTTCATTGTGGTCACACACTGTCTCAACATTTTCATTGAGTTATCTACTATGACTCCAAGATCTCTCTCTTGGTCAGTCTCTGCCAGTTCGGACCCCATCAACGTGTATTTATAATTAGAATTTATGGCTCCAATGTGCATCACTTTGCACTTGGCCACACTGAACCCCATTTGCCACACTGATGCCTGCTCACCCATCCTCAACAGATCCCTTTGGAGTGCCTCACAATCCCCCCTGGTTCTCACCAACCTGAACAACTTCGTGTTGTCTCCAAATTTAGCCACTTCACTGCTTACTCCCAACTCCAAATCATTAATAAACAAGTTAAAAAGCATCGGACCGAGTACTGATCCCCGTGGTACCCCACTGCTTGCCTCCCTCCACTGAGAAAATTCCCCATTTATACTCACTTTAATTAGCCAGTTTTTGATCCACAAAAGGACCTGGGGGGATGAGGTGAGAAGGAAGGGGCATGAGCCGCTCTGGTGTGGTGTGGTGGGTGGCAGCTAAGGGTTAGGAAATACCTGGCAATTTTGAGGGCGGAGCCTGAGGAGGGTGGGGTTTGGGGAGGGGTAGAATGCCATACAGTCCACCTTCCAAAGTGGACATTTTCTCCAGGTGAACTGATGTCTGTCACCTGAAGATCTGTTGTAATCCCACGAGTTCTCCAGACACCGCTGGGGGGCTGGCAACTCTAGTGACAGCTGCTGCAAGCACCGCCCACTGTGGTGCCACCACTGCTCCGTTTCATGTGTGGCACATTGTAAGGAAATAGGGTTGCCAACTCCTTGCTGGGAAATTCCTGGAGATTCAGGGGTCAAGTATGGGGATGGTGAGGTTTGGGAAGAGGAGGGGGGGTATAGCGATGTACAATCCACCCTCCAAGGTAGCCATTTCCTCCAGGGGAACTGATCTCTGTGGTCTGGAGATCAGTCGTAATTCTGAGTTATCTCTGGGTCCCACCTGGAGGTTGGCATTCCCCTAAGGAAACACAGAAGACAGGACTGGACCGGGGCACTAGGAATGAAGCAAAGGGCCAGGGAAATTAGGCTGAGAGAGAAAGAGGGTTATTGGTAAAAGCTCCAAAGGTAGAAGGATAAGATACATGGGCTGTGTAAGAAGGAACTGAGCCAGCATTGGGCAGCCTTCTTAGATACCGCTAGAGGTCACCAGATTTTTAAAAAATGAACTTTGGTTTGGCATGGGAGGGAACGGAAAAGGCATTAGAGCTGGCCCAGGCAGAGCAGGCTGGCAGACGTCCCACTGCTTTGGCAAAGAACTCTGCCTCCTAAACTGAATGGAGTTTCCTACTGTCATCAGACGCCCCAGAATTATTGGGAGAGAGACCACTGCTGCATTAAGGAACTCACTTTAACGCCATCCTTCGAAACAGGAAAACGTCAGTGAAGGACAGAGAGAGCTGGAAACCCCCCCCCCCCCAGCTTCCTGTCCCCCTTCTTATTCAGCTAGGCAATCTCTGTTGAAATTTCAGTTGCGGAGAAAAGGCTCCTGATGGCTTCCCACCCATACTCTTGAGTCAGAGACATCACAAGACAGAGAGATATAGAGCCTGAGAAACAGAGGTCTGAAAAGGAACCCTTACTTTTTCTGTCTGGAAAGCCTTTCGCATCTGTTTTCCCAATCACCACACCAATTATACTCTGGGAAGGAGGAGAGAGAGAAAAAAGAGAGATTACATACAGATGTACAGGATGGATTTGATTTCACACATTCTCCATATCCCTTCCGTAATAAAAAGCACGTTTGGCTGTTGCTATTTTAAACACACTTATTCTACAGTACCATTAATACATTAACAAACCTCCCCACACGAAAAGAGGACCCGTGGGAAATAATACGAGATGCCCGCTGGGAAAGAAAGCGTCCTCAGTCTGAGGAATGGGATGAGGGCATGTGGGATCCAAACCTGTTCGACCACAAGTTTCCCATTCACCTAGATGGAGAACTTACCATTTCCCCAAACTTGCTAAGGGACACTGAGTGTGGTGTGACTGTTTGTGTGTTTCCCTAGTTCTCCATCCTGTAAAAATAACTCATACTTGTTCTGGAATTAGGGCCTGGATTGAAGAAGAAGAAGAAGAGATTGGATTTATACCCTGCCCTTCATTACCCAAAGGAGTCTCAGAGCGGCTTACAAACTCCTTTCCCTTCCCCTCCGCACAACAGACACCCTGTGAGGTCGGTGGGGCTGAGAGAGCTCTGACAGAGACTGCTCTGTTTCAAGAACAGCTGCGCCAGAACTATGGCTAGCCCAAGGTCATCCAGCAGGTGCAAGTGGAGGAGTGGGGGATCAGACCCGGAAGTCCATGAGAAGGTTCCTGCACTCCTAATTTGCCCAACAATACTACATACAATATATACTATATTGTCTGCTTTCACACATTTTGGAGAAACAACGACTGAGGGGTGACACGATAGAGGTATACAAGATTATGCCTGGGAAAGAGCAGGTCGAGAAAGAGGTACTTTTCTCCCTTTCTCACAAGACAAGAACTCGTGGGCACTCCATGAAACTGCTGAGCAGTCGGGTTAGAACAGATAAATGGAAGGACTTCTTCACCCAAAGAGTGATTAACACGTGGAATTCACTACCACAGGAGGTGGTGGCGGCTACAAGCATGGACGGCTACAAGAGGGAACTGGATAAACGTAAGGAGCAGGGTCCATTAGAGGCTCTTAGCCACAAGGTATAGATAGGAACTCTCAGTCTGGGGCAAGTGATGCTCTGTATTCTTGGTGCTTGTGGGGGGGGAGGCAACAGTGGGAGGGCTTCTAGTGTCCTGGCCCCACTGCTGGACCTTCTAATGGCACCTGGTGTTTTTGGCCAATGTGTGACAGAGTGTTGGCCTGATCTAACATTGGCTTCTCTTATGTTCTTATGGGCACTTTAGCTACCATTTGCAACTGGGTTTTCCTGTGGGAAACGAGAGAATCCACTTGCAAATGATCACTAAGGGGCATTGAAAGTGCATTATCCAACATGTGTGAAAGCAGCATAGTCTTGCTCCACCTCCAAGAATTTTCATTTCCCCGACTCTACACAGACGTGATGGTGGTGAACCTCCGGAGACCACTTCTCCTAAACAAAATAGTTTCAGCAGGAAGAGATCTCAAGTGCTGCTTCTCCAGATAAATTCACCATGGCTTCATTTCATATGTTTATGTGTAATGTGTATTTACAGCTGTTGTGGAATGGCTTTGATTAGAATCTCTGATAATGCAGGGTTTGACTCATACATGCTTATGGTAGTCTTTGAAGTGCTACAAGTCCCTCTTTTATTTATTGGGGCCTGTCCTTTCTTGGAACAAAGGGGTTCCTTTAATGTGTGGGATTTTTGAGGGGAAATATTCCCCTCTGTGTGTGTGTGTGTGTGTGTGTGTGTTAATTAAACATCTTCTGGCATACTAGTATCCTGAGAGATACAGGAACTATCAACTTTGTTTCATGGAATTTCCACCAAAAATTTAAAAAACTCAAAGAGATGGAGGGCTTCATACAATACTTCCTGTCCAAAAGTTGCCATCCGGTTCATATGAACCCAGGAAAAACTTCCTGCGTTTCTCAGTTCCCTCTCCCTAGAGACATTTGTTTGCCCTCTTGCTATCTTCCGCCAACGTACGAAGACTTCTTTTTGTTTTGTCTGGTGTTCCTTCCTGCCTGCCCTATGCTTTAATTGTTGTTTTCATGTTCTTGTGCGCACATTTTAGCTTGGTTTTAATTATGTGCTTTCGTTTTATTTTAGTGGGTGTAAAGATGTGCTTTCATGATGCATGTTTTTCGTTTGTCACCTGATTTGGTGACTCTGATGGGAGCAAGAAAAGTGAGGTATAAATTGTGTGCACAAAAAAATACAGCTGAAGCTGAAACCCCGATGTGAAATCTGCAGAGGAACAGCATAGAGTCAAGATGAGGGAGCGTGGCTGCCCTCGCCCAGGAGCTAAAATGGGGGATGGAGACATATTCTTCTCCATCACCAACTGTAGAACATACAAGGCTTCATCTTCCTGTTTTGATTGCCAGATGACTAGAATTGATGATTTCCATGACTAAGAACCAGCTGCTTATAAACAGAAGCTTTCCTTATCCCAGGAACAAGGATCCCAAAAACAGAAGAGGGAAAACTGCCTGCTTTCATTTCCAAGAACCAAGCGTATTCTTACGACTGTCGTGGTTTGTTGTTTATCAACAGAGAGGCAAGGAAGTTAGCGCTGCAGATGTAACAACCCTGTCATCACCAGGAAGAACTGCGAAAGGATTTAGGTCACCCCAAGTTATTTGTCTGGATACCCATGGCTGGTTTATACCAATAGCGTTGTCTATGTTCCTTCCGGTCGCTAGGTGGAGCAAGAAAACTATTCCTGCAGTTATCTGGATGACTTCCTTCAGAGCATGCGTGTAATGAAATATAATTTCCTCAAGACTGCAGTAGCGCCTCCTGTGCAGTCTACCAATCCACATCCAAAACGTCCAGTTTCCTAATTCATAATCAGTAACATAATTAGATAGCAACATATCCTGCGTATAACTCTGCTGACAACGAAGACAGAGTTTCTGGAACCCAAAATGTCTTTGAACGCCTTTTCTCCAGTCTTCAGTCACAACAGTATTGATTTCAAAGTCTTCTTAGAAATGTATCTTTACAGAATTATTTAATTTAGACTCCCTCAACCATATGAAATCCCACGACCCCAAATTAAAAAGCATGAGCTCTCTCCGTAAACCCACTTGTAAATATTTCCTAATTTTGAAAGATTTATTGCCAGACGCATGCCTTTGGAACAGCACCCACACTCCGTTCACCTAATCAGAGGCGAAAAGAGAAACTTCTGTGTTCCTAACATTTTCCAAGTGTGTGTTATATCAGCTTACTCCAATCAGAGCTTTGGCATCCTCCTTGCTTAAAATTGTGATATAATGGCTCAGTTAAATCTCCACCGTTTCTTTTGAGTAATGCTGCAGAATTTGTTTTATTGGAGCAAGCTGTTTACGCCGAACAAAATGCAAAACTATCCGCTACCAGGCTGCTTCGAGATGGATGACTTAATGCCTGGTATTAAGGAAACTGCACTTTCTTTTCCAAACTGAAATCAAGATTTGTTTACTGAGCTGAAACTTACAATAAACTAAGTTCTGGCTCAGCCCATTTTCTAATGCTTAATCCTCTCTCTGTGCCACAGAAGGAACAAAACCCCAGTGCCAAATAAATCCGTCTCACAAGAGAAACGTTGGAATCCTCCATGTGCTTCCAATTCTGTGTCAAAGAAATCAGCGTCTCTTGAAGAAATCCGTGGCCTTTTAACATAGTGTTCTCCCCTGGATGGGGGGAAATTGTGACTCTTGTTTTACATTAAAGCAACAAACAGGTCACGATATTTCCACTGGGGAACAGCGAAAGCCTTAGGAAAGGCTTGACCTGAGCTCCCGCACCTGATATTACTGTTTAACTACATCATAGGTAATTTTCAGAACTCTTTGTTGGAGGTCCCTCAAACTCTTGAATAATCCTATATAAACAGGAGCCTTTCGGCACCTTAAAGACTAACAGGTTTTTATTCAGCCGTAAGTTTTCGCAGATTAGAGGCCGTCTGATAAACTGGGTTCTAGTCCACTAAGCCTTACGCTGGAATAAAAATGTGCTTGCTTTTAAGGTACCACAAGACTCCTGCTTATTTTGGCCGCAACAGATTAACCCGCCTCCCTCCCCAAAATCCTTACTCAACAGTCTTTAGTCTCTACTCGGACAACTACAGCCATCCTGATTCCAGTTGGAAACGGCACTCCTTTTTTAGGTAAGGTAAAGGTAAAGGCTTCCCTTGCTCAGAAGCCAGTCGAATCTGACTCTAGGGATGTGGTGCTCATCTCCGTTTCCAAGCCGTTTCCGAGCCAGCACTGTCCGAAGACATTTCCGTGGTCGTGTGGCCGGCGCGACTAGGAGCCGAGGCGCACGGAACGCTACATCTCAAATGAATAAGAGTGAAGAAATACAGGAGAGCTAATCCATGCATACACTGTGTGTTATGTGACGTCACCTCCAAGACGTCCTGTCTTCAACAGCCTCGCTCAGGTCTTCGAAACTGAGGGTCGTGGCTTCCTTAACTGAGTCAAACCATCTCCCATCTTGCTGCCTTCAGCCTTTCCTAGTATTATGGTCTCTTCCAGTGACTTCTCGTGATGTGACCAAAGTACAATAGTTTAGTTATTTTAGGGAGAGTTCAGATTTGATTCGATTTGAACCCACTCATTTGTCTCGGCATACAACTGTCAGGAACTAAAGGAGCACAACGTTAAGATAGCAGCTCTACGTTTTTGTTTTTGTTTTTATTTTTTTGCACAGAGCACAGAAGTTCCTGGAGTCCACCACTGGGACACAGGACGCAGCAGCATGGCTCGGAAAGTTTGAAATGTTGTGGTATGAAGCTTCTGTTTGCCTTTCGGTGGCCAAATGAGCAGGCCGGGAACAGGCTGGTGACTTGTGATCCCAACGACACATTCATTACAATAGAGACACAGGGTCTAGGATGGACTACGCTGACTATGCTGAGCCACAGTGGCTCAGAGGTTAAGATGCTGAGCTGCAGATCGGAAAGTCGGTAGCTTGGCAGTTCGAAACCCGAGTACTGCATGACGGAGTGAGCGCTTGTCTCCGGCCCCAGCTCCTGCCAACCTAGCCGTTCGAAAGCAAGCAACTGCAAGTAGATAAAGAGGTACCACTTTGGAGGGAAGGTAACAGCATTCCGTGTCCCTCGGCATTTAGTCATGCTGGCCACACGACCATGGAAACCTCTTCAGACAGCACTGGCTCTTCAGCTTGGAAATGGAGAGGAGCACCACCCCCTAGAGTCGGATTTGACTGGCTTTCGAGCAAGGGAAACCTTTACCTTTATGCTGATAAGAGTTGGATTCTGAAGGGAGTAGCATTGCCAGGGCCTGCCTGGCCACGGGTGGGGGGATGAGGGGCTGGATTGCCAGCTCCAGAGTGGGAAACTCCTGGAGATTTGGGGGTGGAGCCTGGGGAGGATAGGGACCTCCGTGGGGTACAATGCCCTGGAGTCCACCCTCCAAAGGATCCATTTTCTCCCAGGGAACTGATCTCTGTAGTTTGGAAATGAGCTGTAATTCCGGGGGATCCCCAAGTCCCACTTGGAGGCTGGCATCCCTAAGAGGGAGGGAAAGTTCAGTGCTGCATTTTTGGGGGCACTGATGTAGAAGAAGAAGAAGAAGAAGAAGAGGTTGGATTTACACCCCGCCCTCCACTCCCCAAGGGAGTCTCAGAGCGGCTTACAAACTCCTTTTCCCTTCCCCTCCCCACAACAGACACCCTGTGAGGTAGGTGGGGCTGAGAGAGCTGTTTCCCAAGCTGTCCTTGAGGGAACAGCTGGTACAGAGCTATGGCTTGCCCAAGGTCATCTAGCCAGGTGCAAGTGGAGGAGTGGGGAATCAAACCCGGGTCTCCCAGATTAGAGTCCGCGCACTTAACCACTACACCAAACTGGCTCTCCACACCAAACTGTAGTGGGGCACATCCTCTAAAACACCAGGGTCAAGGGCTCGGAAAAGGCAAGATGTCCCTGTGCACAAAATACACAGAAAATACACATAGTTTTCTGGGAGTCACTCCCCCAACAACAGTCCTTTCCCTAGACAGGAAGAATGCCCCAATGATATCCCCCCCCCCCCCCCCCCCCCAGTTTCATGCAAAGCCAAGGAAGCCGTGCGTGAAAAAAGGAAGAGGAAAGATCACACAGTTCCCAATCTGGCGTCCAAAAGGATACCGGACTATACATCCCCAATGTATTGTGACAGTATAATGCAGTCTCTGAAGAAATTATCAACTCAACATCTATTTAGAGGCAACACAAAGACGCCTCTGAGACTTCAGTCAATGACCTGTCCAGTTAACATCTGTGGTTGTTGTATCTACACTCTATGGTCAATGCAAGCATCAGTTTTCACTCTGGGTGGGGGGGTGCACAAAGGGAAGCTAACATACTCTGTGCCCAATAATTATGCCACAGCAGGGAGCCTAGAAAGGCAGGCCAATTACATAATTTTTGCAGTAATATAATATACTGATATACGGTTTCACCAGGGAACAAAAAATATTTATGTCACCAGGACTTACAGGACGAGCCAGATTTGGGTGAAGATCTGCGATGGCCACAAAGCTAGCTGGTGCTGAAAAGGGGTACGCCATCGTACTCTCCTGAAAAGACACAGGGTGGGTGGGGGAAATCTTCAGATCTTTTTTTCCCCCTTTAAAAAAAAAACAAACCCCGATCACAAAAAATCACTTAGAACATTTTACACAGAAGCTATTTCTAAAAGGTATTTCATTTCGCAAAGATGTTTTGACAGATAACACCTGTTTTCTGGGGGAAATCTCCAACTTAGCAGCCAAGTGAGAGTCATGAAAGTGTTTCAAAGTCTTTTGAAATAGCGCTTGTTTTCTTCTCGTGTTCAGATCATGATTAAAATCACATTTTTTAAAAAATAGAAAATTTGCATTTCACTCACGTTCACTTTTTATGCAGGGAGGGTAAAAAAACCCCCACATTTTAAAGTCATGTTCACACATCATGTTCAATGGCTCAAAATCATGAGGGCGAAGAGTCCAAGTGCCCAAACCAACCTTAATATGCACCAACTGAGCAAATACTAGCCGGAGCAGCCCTAAATGACTTTGATTTCATATGTCGTTTTTCACGCATATTCTTTCAAGGACAGCAAAATCTTTGTTCTAATCTCTTACGTTCTTACTGTCTTAATGTCAGTGATATCTGAATCCATTTTTTTTCTGATCTGTCTTGAGAACAATTGCTAGCTTTCAGGTGAGCATGGAGGTGTCCTGAACAATGCTCCCTCTTAAGCTGTGGAGTCTTGCGAGCAAAAATCCTACTTTGTGAACTACTGGCATTAAAGTTGTGAGCGAGCGATTTGGCCGCTGCAGAAATTAGTTTGCTCTGGAGCCTTCCTCCCTGAGCTAAGACAAAAATGTCTGCGCCGGGGGCTAAAAAACTGTGAACTAGCTCACACTGACTCAGCTTAGAGGGAACACTGGTCCTGAATTACAACTGATCTTTAGAGGAAAGAGATTATTTCCACTGGAGAATATGAATGCCTTGAAGGGTAGATTCTGCAGCAACATATCTTCCCCAAACCCCACCCTTCTTAGGCTCCAGTCCAAGTCTCCAGGAATTCCCCAACCCAGTGCTGGTAATCCTAGACTCTTGAGCCTTTTAAAGAGAAAATGCAGCCTATTTATTTATTTATTATTTTATTTATTAATTTTCTTTATACCCCGCCCTCCCCGCGAGCAGGCTCAGGGCGGCTATAGATGTTCTCTTTATGTGATTTGCCCTGACCTGGATAGCCCAGGTTAGCTTGATCTTGTCAGATCTCATAAGCTAAGCGGGGTGGGCTGTGTTTAGTATTTGGATGGGAGACCACCAAGGAATTCCAGGGTTGTGATGCAGAGGCAGGCAATGGCAAACCACCTCTGAACATTTCTTGCTTTGAAAACTGTACGAGGTCCGCATAAGTTGATTGTGATTTCATAGTAGTCTCCGCCACCAAGTATGTAAAATATTCCAAAGCTCTGAGAAAACAACTGGGATTCTACAGTGGGTACGCTGTTGTCCCCGGACTGAGGAAATCCTAACTCTGATTCGGGAGGTAGAGTTAGCTGTTAAACTACCGCTATGATTGGCCTCCAGAGATCAGTTCACTTGGAGAAAATGGCCGCTTTAGACAGTGAACTCTAAGCCCTAGAGTCTAAAAGAAGAAGAAGAGAAGAAGAGATTGGGTTTATACCCTGCCCTTCACTTGGAGTCTCAGAGCAGCTTACAAACTCCTTTCCCCGCCCCTCTCCACAACAGACACCCTGTGAGGTAGGTGGGGCTGAGAGAGCTCTCTTGAGGACTGCCCTTGAGAAAAAAAAGCTCTGAGAGAACTTGTGACTGACCCAAGGTCACCCAGCAGCTGCATGTGAAGGAGAGGGTTATCAAACCCGATTCTCCCAGATTAGAGTCCGCGCACTTAACCACTACACCAAATTGGCACTGCACCAAGCTGAGTCCACAACCTTTTGCCGTAATGAGGGGGATGGGTGGCACTACACCAAACTGGCTCTCTAGGGCGTTGTATCTAATTGAAGTCCCTCCTCTCCCCCACATCCTACCTTCCTGAGGCTCCACCTCCAAAATCTCCAGGTATTTCCAAACCTGGAACTGGCAGCCATAATTACAAACAGGCCTAACCTACCTCTCAGGAGTAGAAAAGAGCCAGAGTCCAGGAGCACCTTAAAGACTAACGAAATACAGGGCAGGGTATGAGCTTTCATGAGCCACAGCTCACTTCTTCAGGTACCAACCTCTCAGGGTGCCTGATGCAAGGATAACCAGGATCCGTCCTTTTAATACTGCCCTCAGCTCCTTGGAGAAAAGTTGGGATTAAAATGTAATGAGTAATTAAAACAAAACAAAACCCTGTGCTTAAGGGGGGAAAATTGTTCCTATTCCAAGAACATTTTAAATGACCAGGAGTAAGAATCAGGGGCCATGTTCCAAGAAACCTTGCTGTGGATTCTCTCTGGCCATGGAGCAATGGATTTGAGTCTCAAGGACAAGATAAATTCAAGAGATACAGGCAAATGCCCCATAGACAGCTGTCGAGATCAAATCAGCACTTTGGATTTATTAAAAAACCCAAAATCCTACTTTCCTAAACTGATCCTAATCCTAATTTCCAGAACTAGCTCTGGATAAAACTACTACTCTGGATGTCATACGTAGATTGGGGGTTGTGGGGCTAGAGGAAAGCCACTTTGGGTTGTATATCACAAACTTTTAAATCCCTTTCTAAAACTGATCTCCACGGTTACGACCATTTCGAGTGCAAAAAGATTCCATTAGGTTTTGTCCATTGCAGTGTTCCCTCTAAGCTGAGTTAGTGTGAGCTAGCTCACAGTTTTTTAGCTTCTGGCTCACAACTTTTTGTCTTAGCTCAGGAAGGATGGCTCCCGAGCAAACTCGTTTGTGTAACAGCCAAATCACTTGCTCACAACTTTAATGCCAGTAGCTCACAAAGTAGAATTTTTGCTCAGAAGACTCCATACCTTAGAGGGAGCGTTGTTTCTGAGATTTGAGTTTTTTCAGCTAGTTAGTTTCTGAACTATGGGTTCTTCTAAACAGTGAGGAATCTGCCATTCGCCTGCATGGCAGTTTGCCCACAAATTAGATTTCTTTTGCAAGTTTCACTGTGTTTATCACATCCATCACACAAACACCCACAGCATTTTTCAACCTGTTATTCTAGATGTCCGGGCTGGGTCTTAAAACAGTGTTAAATGTGCATTTAACACTTTATGTTTCTAATTCAGACGTGGCTGGTAGATATGCAAACGGGGAGTTTTTCTTGGGTGATAATGGTGTTCCTTCAAGCTTTTTCTAGTTGCATTCCCCATTCCTAACACAGCAGCAGCAACGACAACAACAACAATAATAAAGGATAAAGCTGTTGGCAGCAACAAGAACTGTTTTGAAACGAACAGCAGAAACTGACAGAAACCGCAAAGTCTTTTTAGGGGTTAACAGAAGTTGGATTGTAAAAAGGCTGGCTGCAAGTCCGTTAGTGCTAAGAAGCCAAGATAACGAAGTATTGTGGGACCTGAGACAGTTTCTGGCGTATCGTAAAACATTCCCTTTTGCAAACTAGATTGTGAAGTCGAACCTGTCTTTTCTGCGGGACGTCCAGAACCTCAAGGCTCACATGCAGTGGCATCAAAAAGGGAGGCCACAATTAACACACTGACAGTGTGCCTAAAAGCATTTTGCAACTTCACTGTTTTCAGGCTCTTCAAAGCTATTTCCCCTGGACTGCTCCGATACTTACTGCGCAGCTATCAGGTTCCCCTATTACCACTTTCCATCCATCCGGCCCTCTATCTGGCAGGTTTTAGATACCTTCCGAGAGAAAATGAATGGACAGTTGTCAGCTTTGAAGAAATGGGCCTCTTGGAGGCAAGAGATAACACATGCTAAACAGAACTTCAGTTACACCGCAAAACTTTTTTTTCCATACGCGGGGAAAAAAGAGCCTCATTTGGTCTTATCCTAGCCAATCGTTATATCCTGAATGCATTTCCTTTTCAACAAAAGTTATCCCCCCCCCCTGTAAAATTCCTTAATAATAGCTCGGCATCCGATTTCCATATTTTAAAATTCTAACTGGGAAGGAAACAAGGCAAGATATACAGCCCAATTATGTCTCCCAGGCATCTATCTATCAATAGTATATTCTTCCCTTGAATACAGTGTTAAATAATTCATTGCCTATTGAAAATGGATTAGTGGTGGTGGGGGTTTTCCTTCTTAAAAGAGAGAGAATCTAAGGGCCTCCAAAGAGGTGTTTAAAAGACAATGAAAGATTTTAACATTTTTTAAAGTGTAACTGGTAAGATATATGTGCGTTGCAATATTAAAGGGTGGAAGTCACGCCGGAGACCCCTAGATACTTCTTTCTCTGTCTCCTGCTGGACATAATGAGATTGGAAAGAAGTAGCAGGTACAAAGTTTGCTTTTGTTGTAACCGCCTTGAAGATACTATGCCCGGCAGCGACACCCCATTCAGAGATGCTTTATCACAGATGTTAATGGAGAATTCAGTATTTCCCCAGGGCATGCTGTTGGTGGGAAAAGTAACATTTCCTTTTTCTTCCTGTTAGTCAACAAGGAGACCAGGTTGACATGTGCAGGAGAATAAGTGCAAGAGACCCAGGCAGGGGTGCCAGCTTGCAGGTGGCACCTAGAGATCTGCTATTTCCATCGATCTCCAGAGGGCCAAGATCAGTTCCCCTGGAGAAAATGGCTGCTTTGGAGGGTGGACTCTATGGCATTATAGCCTGCTGAGGTTCCCCCCCCCCCAGGGTTGCCAAGTCTGGGTTGGAAAATACCTGGAGACTTTGGGGGTGGAGCCAGGAGAGGGTGCGGTTTGGGGAGGGGCCTCAGCATGGTACAATGCCATAGAGTCCACCCTCCAAAGAAGCCATTTTCTCCAGGGGAGCTGATTTCTGTCAGTTGAAAAAGTGGGAGATTTCCAGGCCCCACCTGGAGGCTGGCAACCCTCCCCCCTCCCCAAACCCTGCCCACCCCAGGCTCTACACCAATGCTCCCTCTAAGCTGTGGAGTCTTGTGAGCAAAAATTCTACTTGGTGAGCTGCTGGCATGAAAGTTGCGAGTGAGCGATTTGGGTACTTGCATAAATTACTTTGCTCCAGAGCCAAGACAAAAATCTGTGAGCGGGAGGCTAAAAAACTGTGAGCTAGCTCACACTGACTCAGCTTAGAGGGAACACTGCTCACACCCAAAATCTCCAGGTAATTCCCAAGTTCCCAAGCTGGAGCTGGCAACCCTAGACTCAGGATTTTTCAGCATGTGGGATCCAGGCCTAAACAGGGATCGATCCGGTCCGTGAGTAGATAGAACAGGGGTCCCTTGGAAATCTGTCATAAGATGGTGGGCACAATCAAATGGCACAAAATGGCTGCCACAGGAGGTGGAGCCAGTTCCAAAATGGCTGCCACAGGAGGCAGAGCTAACCACAGAGTGTCAGGGGGTGATAGGGCTGCCAACCTTCAGGTGACACCTGGAGACCTCCTGCAATTAGTTTATATCTCCAGGTGACAGAATGTAAGAAGCCTGCGGGATCGAATCAAACATCCACTGGCCTAGGGTTGCCAACCTCCAGGTGGCGGCTGGGGATCTCCCAGGGTTAATGCTCTCCATCTCTTCGACGGCCATTTTGTAGGGAGCGGAATATTTTGTTCTAATGCTCTTTTTGTGCCCCTGGCCTTTAAAAAAAAGCAACTTGCTTTGTTATTTATATGATTAATTTCGGCTGTTTTAGGGTTTGTGTTTTTTCCACTCGCCAGCTGCCACCAGCAGGACTCTGGAAAGGCGCCATATAAATCCCCCCAAAGGCCTCAAACATGGAAAGGGCAACCATGGCCAAGAGGGCAGCCAGAGGCTAAGCTGGGGGAGTTTCTGAGGCTAATTTCAACACCCGCGTAAACTATTCAGAAATTGGCCTAGAAATGCCAGCTAGAAAGAAGAAATCTGTAGAGAAGAATAAATAAAGATTATTTTTATCCTTCTCCCTGAGGAGACTTTCTTCCCCTCAGGAGACAGGGATATGTATCCGGTTTGGTTTTGTTTTTTTTACCATGACATTTTATCCCTGTTTGGTTTTATTTTAACGTCGCACACCGTTTTATGTGGAGAACGACGCCCTTTAAATATAAAAATAAAGAATTTAAAAAGGCACGCGGTTGTGAGGCGCCCTCCCGCCTCTGAAAGGCGCGGAAAAGAGAAGCGCTCGGCCACGCCCCCTCGACGGCGCTCCCGCCGTTTTCTGCCAGGACTCCAGCCAGGAGAGGAAAAAGCCACCTTCCTCACAGCGCGCAGGCGCATCGGTTCGAAAAGGCTCGGAGAGAACGGGAAAAAACGACGCGGCTCGTTCGCCCCGCCCCCGCCCCCGATTCCTTAAAGGGCCAGCTGCAAGCTTCCCCGACTGGGGTTATTTCAGTGCAATCGCGTGTCTAGAGACCTGCATACTGGACGCAAACACTGTAATATCTGGCGGGCAGCCGTGTTGGTCTGAAGCAGCAGAACAAAGTTGGAGTCCAGTGCCACCTTTAAGACCAACAAAGTTTAATTCTGGGTTTATTATTGTTATATTTGTGTGTGTGTGTGTGTGTGTGTGTGTGTGTGTGTGTGTACACCAGCCTCATTCCCTTCTCCACCATGCAAGGGATGGTGTGCATGACTACCGATGAACTTTGCACATGCTCAGGGGCCACTCTCCAGGGTAGGGTTGCCAGCCTCCAGGTGGGGCCTGGAGATCTCCCGTTTTTACAACTGATCTCCAGCTGACAAGAGATCAGCTCCCCCGGAGAAAAATGCTGCTCTGAAGGGTGGGCTCTATGGCATCGTACCCTGCTGAGGGCCCTGTCCTGGCTCCACCCCCAAAGTCTCCAGGTATTTCCCAACCCAGACCTGGCAACCCTACTCCAGTATAATTTTTTCCAGATGTCTCCAGATTTTGGAGCAAGATTTGGAGCTGGGCTAGGCAGGGACTTCTGTTGCCATTTGCATCAAGTGGTTCTCTCTACAGAAGTAGGATTGTATTAAATTAATAGACATCCTAAAGGGCGAGCCCAGCTGCCTTTTTCCGCACGCTAAGATGGGGTTTCAGAGAACCAATAAGAAGAGAAGGAGAAGAGGGAAGAGAGAGATTGGATTTATACCCTGCCCTTCACTACCCAAGGGAGTCTCAGAGCGGCTTACAATTCCCTTTCCCTCCCCCTCCCCACAATAGACACCCCGTGAGCAATGTTCCTTCTAAGCTGTGGAGTCTTGTGAGCAAAAATTCTACTTTGTGAGCTACTGGCATTAAAGTTGTGAGCGAGCAATTTGGCTGCTGCAGAAATTAGTTTGCTCTGGAGCCATCCTTCCTGAGCTACAGCGAAAATGTGTGAGCCAGAGGCTGAAAAAGTGTGAGGTAGTTCACACTAACTCAGCTTAGAGGGAACAGTGCCCATGAGGTAGGCGGGGCTCAGAGAGCTCTTTGGGGGACTGCCCTTGAGAGAACTGCTCTGAGAGAACTTGTGACTGGCCCAAGGTCACACCAGCAGCTGCACGTGGAGGAGTGGAGAATCAAACCTGGTTCTCTCAGATCAGAGTCCGCGCTCCTAACCACTATACACAACTGGCTCTGAAGCAGCAGATTGTCAGTTACGTAATCTATTGGTAATTATTCTTAAGAGCCAGTGAAGTAGTTGGTCACTAGTTGGATTTGGAAGACCCAGACTGGAATTCCCAGTCCATGGAAGCTTGCTGGATAACTCTGGGCCAATCACTTGTTCTCAGCCTAACCTACCTTGCAGTGTTGTTCTGAGGAGGAAGAGGAGGAGGAAGAGATTGGATTTATCCCCCGCCTTTCACTACTCAAAGGTGTCTCAGAGCAGCTGACAATCTCCTTTCCCTTCCCCTCCCCACAACAGACACCCTGCTGAGAGAGCTCTCTCAAGAACTGCTCTTGAGAGAACAGCTCTGAGAGAACTTGTGACTGACCCAAGGTCACACCAGCAGCTGCATGTGGAGAAGCGGGGACTCAAACCCGGTTCTCCCAGATCAGAGTCCGCACTCCTAACCACTACATTTTTGGTCCTCGTTGGCCAGAAAAGTCGGGTATAAAAGAAGTAAATACATAAAACAATTAGATTTCTATTCATTGTCTGTGTGGCGGACGGGGGACGGTTGCCGTCTGCGTTACTTTGGCATCGGGCACCAAACCGTTTTGGACGGAGCGGATTTGGGTGGCTCCGTCCTGATTTCTGCCAGCCCAGCCACCCACCCAGGGCAGAAGCGCTCCCCTCCGCTGGTTGCTCACTGCTATGGTGTGGTTTTCATTTGAATAAATGAATGTCTGTTGAAAAGCCGGTGGGAGAAGGCCGACACTCCATCATAACCGGCGCTTTTAGAAAACCCATTCTGCTTCACCGCGCCTCACGCTCGGCTCCCCAGAGCAGCCGTACGGCAAAGAGTGACTTAGCCCCACTCCATCACAAAAACGGCATCTCTGACACGCCAAGAGAATTGTTACTGCCACTTTCTTTTAAAACACCAGTGCGTGCGTGTGAGGCGACAATAGCATGAAAGCCATTTCCTCCCCCTCTTAAGCCGACCTCAACAATAGCATTGACATGTCAAGACTATCAGCCCCTGATAAATACGAGCAGCGACAGAGAGGAGGCACCCGCGCATCTCCCGCACTTGATAAAGAGGTCAAGGCTGAGTGCACAAAGGTCACGCCTGGAGTGGCAACGGGCAAGAGAAGCGCTATCGGAGAGCATGTCCTTCTTCCCCAGAACGTGCCCCAGGTGTCAAACGATCAGTGCTCGACACGGACACCGAACTCTCTGGCACAGGTTAACATTTCGTGTATTTGTAAATGCGCATCTCGCTGCCAGAACCGAGAGAACAGAACAATGTCACGAGTCAGGGATTCACTGGAACAAAAGCGAACGGGTTATCCGGGAGAAGGTGTGCACAGCTTTGGCTGTGGCGGGGAGAGAAGGTACTCGGCCCGCCCTGCGGCGATGTGGACAAACCAGAAGGAGGTCCAGGCACAAACACTCGTGGCGGAACCACAAGAAGCGGAACTTGCACAAAGAAAGAATGCCCAAACCACTTGAGTGTGTGCAAAGTGTGGTCAAGTCCCAGCCAGCTTATGGAGACCCCAGCAAGGGACTTTCAAGGCAAGTGAGAAGCAGAGGTGGTCCGCCATTGCCTTCCTCTGCAGAGCCTTCTTTGGTGGTCTCCCTTCCATGTACCGACTCTGCAAAGCTTCTGAGAGCCGACAAGATTGGGCTATACCATGCCACTTTTCCTCTGCCCAGACCACTTACACTTGGCAAAAAGCCCGGCTCAGGATCCTCACGGCAGCTGTGCTGAATCAGACCAAAGAAAACCATAGAGTTTTGGAGGAATCCTAGAATGTCACGCCTGCGCAGCGATGTCAGTTCCTGTAATTTTCCAGAAGGGGCAGTGTGACATCATCCCCCTCCTGTCCCTCTCCCCTCCTTCCCCCACTGGTTGCCAGCCAATGCCTGGAAACCTTATTGCATGGTTGAGGCGCTGTATTCACCATCCTCACCTCAAGTAGCACCCAGGGCTGTAATCTGGACAGGTGTTCAACACCCGTGGCCTGCCCCTTTCCATCCATCTCAGCCAGGGCACATGTGTCTTTGCAAGTTAAGATCATAAGAGAAGCCAGTGTTGGATCAGGCCAACGGCCCATCTAGTCCAACACTCTGTCACACAGTGGCCAAAAACACCAGGTGCCCTCAGAAGGTCCAGCAGTGGGGCCAGGGCACTAGAAGCCCTCCCACTGTTGCCCCCCCCCCCCCCCAAGCACCAAGAATACAGAGCATCACTTGCCCCAGACTGAGAGATCCTATCTATGTTGTTGTTATTGTTGTTGAGTCGCACAGTCGAGTCTGACTCTTTGCAACCCCGTGGACCACATCACTCCAGGCCCTCCTGTCTTCTGTCGTGCTCCGGAGTTTGCTCAGTTTCATGTCTGCTGCATCGATAACACTGTCTAACCATCTCATCCCTTCTTCTTTGACCTTCAGTCTTTCCCAGCATCAGGGTCTTCTCCAGGGAGCGCTCCCTTCTCATTTGGTGGCCAAAGTATCTGAGCTTCCGCTTCAGGATCTGGCCTTCCAGGGAACAGTCAGGGTTGATTTCCTTTAGGATTGGCTGGTTCGATCTCCTTGCAGTCTAAGGGACTCTCAAGAGTCTTCTCCAGCACCATAATTCAAAAGCATCTATTCTCTTGAAGCCGTCCATGCTTGTAGCCGCCGCCACCTCCTGCGGCAGTGGATTCCACGTGTTCATCACCCTTTGGGTGAAGAAGGACTTCCTTTTATCCGTTCTAACCCAACTGCTCAGCAATTTCATGGAGTGCCCACGAGTTCTTGTATTGTTCGCCTTTCGCTTCTTTATGTGGACAGGACAGAGGGGGGAAAAAAGGTAACCTGAGGAGTGAAATACTGTGTGAGGCACACCTGGAACAGGGAACGGTGCCTCAGAGAGACGCTGAGACAATAGCGGAGAGATCGGAACGGGAGAAAAGCGAGGTATCTTAAGAGAACGAGGCTGCCAGGGAGTCTGTGGTCCCTTCGAGAGAACTGATGGGGAAGATGAAGCGTCAAAGGGACAAAGACATCTCTGTCTGTCCCCAGGTTATACAAATCGGCAAACTGGTTCCTCCGTGAGACGCCAACCGGCCCAGACATTACCAGTTCCATTTTTCCCCCCTCCTTGCCCCGAGAAAGGACACAGCAGGAGGGAGAAGCCTCTAGTGGAGCAGGGGGTGTCGCTCACTGCTGTTATCTAGAGACACCTTTGTCCATCTGGCGTTTTCCCCCGTCATCTTTTCCCTGGTTCAAAGCTGGCGGGGGCCCCAAAAGAAATCCCTGCTGGACAAGGCCTGCAATCTCAGATTTACTCTGGGCTTGAGTCTGGGCCCTCTGAAGGGCCGAGCCGGATGAGGTGTTTTTTGCATTGATAAACAGCAGCCTCCATTCAAGGATGGGCACCGAGGTGGGGAGAGGAAACGTTTTGCCACGCCATCACTTTCTGCCTCACCTACCTCACAGAGTTGTCGTGAGCAATGGAAGGGAAAAGGATGGGGGGGGGTCACCTTGAACTCCTTGATTGAAAGGTGAGAAGAAAATATACAGGATCTCACATATTTCACTGGCCACATATCGGTTTCTCCCATCAGAGAGGGAAAGGATCCGAACCCAGCTCGCTTCTCTGCACATGCACGCCCCGGGGACCACAGCCAGTTTGGTGTAGTGGTTAAGAGCGGCGGACTCTAATCTGGGAGAACCGGGTTTGATTCCCCACTCCTCCACATGCAGCTGCTAAGTGACCTTGTGTCAGTCACAAGTTCTTTCAGAGTTGTTCTCTCAAGGGCAGTTTTCGAGAGAGCTCTCTCAGCCCCACCTACCTCACAGGATGTTGTTGTGGGGAGGGGAAGGGAAAGGAGTTTGTAAGCCGCTCTGAGACTCCTTCAGGTAGTGAAGGGTGGGGTATAAATCCAATTTCCTCCTCCTCTTCTTCTTCTTCCAAAAAAAAGAAAAACCCACTTGGGAGATCCATTCACTCAAGCCCCTTGTCTAGCTGGAGAGGATCGTAGCCAATTACTTGTGAAAAACACTTACTTGCATTTTTTTGCCCTCAAGGATAACTAGTTATCCACAGAATAAAGTCTGAGTCCAGGGGCACCTTTAAGACCAACAAAGTTTAATTTCTGGGTATAAGCTTTCACACGCACGAACGCTTCTTCACATATCAGACACATTCAGTTACATATCTGATGAAGCACGCATGAACACAAAAGCTTCTACCCAGAATAAAACTTTGCTGGTCTTAAAGATGCTACTGGACTCAGCCTTTGCTCTATTGCTTCGGACCAACACGGCTACCCCACCTTGAATCTTGTTATCAACAGAATAACATGAGCAAAACAAATGACTTCCTTCTTCATGGAGACTGTAGTCTATGCCCAGACTGCCTGGAATACATCGCCAGGTACTTTCTGCGCCTGCACTGATGCATGCACATGAATGCACACTGAACCCTTCAGCAACCATGCACCAGCAGATGACTTTTCTTGCAGCACGTAGCACTACTTTTGAGGAAATGTACAGCGCAACCTTCTGCAGAATCAGTGCCCTCTAAATCCGTGGAAAACAATGGGCTTAGAGACTGTATTTAGTCTGGAATGAGGCGGAATCGTTGGTCTATAATAAGACCAGCCGCAGTCCGTTCAAACCAGAGCTGTTTACTTTGGAACAAATGGCTTTTTACAGACCCAATGTGTTCCGTCTCGCTTGGTCTTGTCACTGGTTTCAATCCACTTTAATGCGCTGACAACCTTCAGTCCAGCTAATACCCCGAGATGAAATGTATTTATGTGAAATTAGTTCCCCTCAAGCCGATTCCGTTTGTTTGCAAGTGCGTTTAGGATAGGAGACAGATGTAGGAAACCACTGAGTGTGCGTGTGTGTGTGTCAGGGGTATATTCTTTCTTACGAAAAGGAGAACTTACGTGGACCACCAAGCAGAGCTCCCTCTTCGTACCACCAAGACTGAACTCGGATATTATGATCTGCCCGACTCCTTGGCCCTGCAGCGCCACCAAAATCCTTGGAATTTGCCCCTGCAGCCTGTTGCCCCCTCCTTGGAAACCCTACATGTGTTCTGCATTTCAGAACAAGATTTTAAGAAAATTATCTTTGCCGCTTTTCTGTAAGGCGTCTCTTGACTTGGCCCTCCTCGAGTTTCCAGAGTTTGGCGAGAGCAGCCGGCTCATCCTTCCAGTCACTTTACGTCGAGGAATAAAGGAAATCAATCGCAGTTCGCTTTCTGTATCATAAAAAATATTCCCCCCATCCTCTCCTGATCGGTAATTTTATGACCTGAAGGTCATCGCTATTGAAAGCCGAGGTCTATCCTGATTAATCCGCCATGTCGGCCGCGCACTACGAGATCTTTCATTGTCTTCAATTAAGGCGCTGAAAATGAATACCACCTGTGCGCGCATAGTTACAATGTCAATAAAGTCCATTATGATTATGCGCGGCTCGATGACAAATGACATGCCAGAGGGCTGACGAGCTCGTTTGGCCTTGGGGGGGGGGTCAGGGAAAGGGGGGATGCCGGAGGCCCCCCATAATCTGGGAGCATCTGTCTTTGCTCCATCTTGTCCCTTGTAGAAAAGAAGGAAATTTTGTCTCGCTCATCTTTGGCTGCACGTTTATAGCAGTTTCAACCGGGGAGGGAAGAAAAGGCAAAGAAAACACACCCATTCTGCTGTGTGTGATCGGACATAGCTGCCTCCACTGAGTCAAGACTTTGGTCCATCAAAGTCAGCATTCTCTGTTTGGGGTGGCCATGGCTATCCAGGGTCTTGGGGCACGGTCTTCCACAGCAGTTCTTAAGAGAGGTCTCTCAACCCCACCTACCTCACAGGGTGTCTGTTGTGGGGAGAGGAAAGGAAAGGAGACTGTAAGCCGCTCTGAGACTCCTTTGGGTACTGAAGTGCCGGGTATAAATCCAATCTCCTCCTCCTTCTCCTCTTCTTCTCTGCGAGACCTCCTCTCTCCCTCTGCTCCACCATGGCCACAGCAGCTTTGCTCACGGCAGCAGGCACTTCGGGGGGTGCCAACCTGCAAATGGGCAGAATCATCAACTGCCTGTACACGTGGCCGTCTCCGTGGTGGCCCCCACCTTATGGAATCGCCAGCCTGAGGAGGTCAGGAGAGCTCCCCCTCTCCTGGCCTAGTGCAAACTGGGCAAAACTGAATTATTCAAGAGGACTTTTCTGCGCGGGTAATAGGAGTGCACTGTACAAAACGGTTCACAAACATACCTGGGTAAATTATTAGCGACCGTGGTCTAGACGGCTGTCTATAGGTTCCTGTAAATAGGAACCTGTTGAAGTAATTTCTGGACTGCTTAACGTGTCATGTGAAGACTTACGCTTCAGTCCTTTCCAGTGGTTCCAGACTTCTAAAAATCCTAATGCGTTTGTTTATTGAATGTCCCGTCCTGTCGATTGTATTGACTCACTCTGTGTAATCCACCTCGGGTCCCTGTGAGAAAGGCGGACTACAAATAACGTAAACAAGGGACTGCATGTACATGGTGCCGTCTTCAGCAGAGTTTTCCAGTCTAAACCCACCGGAGGAATTTCGCCTAGGATTGCTCTGATGTCCCTTGACACTTTGCTCGCTCATTCTGCACAGATTCATCTGCAGAATTCCAATTTAATCCAATCCAATTACCTTCATTGGCATGCAAATCTGCAGAATTCAGAACACGAGAACAGCCCTGCTGGATCAGACCAAGGAAGGTCCATCTAGTCCAGCATCCTGTCTCACACAGTGGCCAGCCAGTTCCTCTGGAGGTCCCAGAACATGGCATAGAGGCTTTCCCTGATGTTGTTCCCAGGCTCTTGGATTCAGAGAATTAGTGCCTCTGAATGTGGAGGTTCCCCTGAGTCACCACGGCTAGTAGCCATTGACAGACTTATCCTCCATGAATCTATCTAATCCCCCTTTAAAGCTGTTTATTCCTGTGGCCATCACTACATCCCCTGGCAGCGAATTCCACATTTTAACCCCTCTCTGTGTAAAGTAGTATTTCCTTTTTTCTGTCCTGAACCTCCCCATCAGCTTCATTGGATGCCCTCGAGTTCTGGTCTTTTAGGAGAGGGAGAAAAAGTTCCTTTTGTCCTCTCTCTTCACCCCATGCATAATTTTATAAACCTCTATCATGTCTTCCGTTGTTCCTCTTTTTTCTAAACTGAAAAGTTCCAGACTCTTCAGCCTTTCCTCCTAGGGAAGATGCTCCACCCCCCTAATCCATCTTGGTCGCCCTCCTCTGCACTTTTCCCAGCTCTGCAATGTCCTTTTTGAGATAAGGGTGACCAGAACTGTACACAGTATTCCAAATGAGGCCGCACCATCGATCTCTATAGGGGCACTACAATATCGGCCCTTTTATTCTCAATCCTTTCCCCAATAATCCCTAACACAGAGTTTGCCTTTTCCGCCACTGCAGCCCTCTGGCTTGACACTTTCAAGCTTGTCCACTACGACCCCGAGATCTTTTCCCCCTCAGGCTCAGCGAGTTCAGACCCCATTAGCCTAGACCTGAATTGGGGAATTTTTTTTTTGTCCCAAAGTGCATCGCCTTACATTTACCAACACTGAACTTCATCTTTGCCACATTGTCACCCACAACTTCGGGATCCAACGCCAGGTATCCCCTTCTTGAACAGCAATGAAAATGGTAAGTGGTGCGTGGGGGAGACGCATTGGACATGCAACAAGGGACACGCTTCTTCACCGCGCGCGTGAACATGCCCGATGTCCCCAGGCCTGGCTTCCACACAAGCAGGCACAGGTGTCCGTTGTCTGATAACAGAGCGTTAGAGGTCGCCTCTGATTTGGAGTCAGGTTGACCCGCTTCCATTATCACCAGAAGACTAGGCCCCCAATTTGCTGTATCGATTAACACCTAGGATCCGTTTCCTTTTTTCTTTTTTGCACTCCAGGAACGATACGCCCGGATAGACTCCAGCTCGCCTGCCGATCAGATAATAAACCATCTGCAAGCCACCCACTCTCTTTTCCACCCCCCTAAAGAGCAGAAGAAGCGATCCCATCTCTGGAGAAGGCCTTTCTTCCAGGTGAGTCTGTCGAAGAGAGAATCCTGCTGCTCTTTGCATTGTTCTCCAATTAGATGCTTTCCATAATAATTTTTTTGGGGGGAAAAACCCCCCAGAACGTATCGAATCGCTGGTGTATGAAATCCTTCCGGCGACGGTTTTTTTTTCTTCCCTCCCCCATTATCTGCTTTTGGCTGGATGCTTTTGGTAATGCTTTTCATGGTTCTACACTGATAACAACGTGGATCAAATTAAACAGAAGAATGCCTCATTCAGAAAGGAGGAGGGGGAGATAAAACAAACAGATGGATTTCACACTATCTCCTTGCGTGGCTCCTCTTTCAAATGCGCGCGAGAGAGGCTGGTTCCTCCGTAGATGAAGAGTGTAAGAAACCCTGCTGGAGCAAACCGAATGTCCGCTGGGCTTGGGTTGCCAGCAGTGCTCCCTCTAAGCTGTGGAGGCTTGTGAGCAAAAATTCTCCTTTGTGAGCTACTGGCATTGAAGTTGTGAGCGAGCGATTCGGCTGCTGCAGAAATTAGTTTGTTCTGGTGCTGTCTTTCCTGAGCTAAGGCAAGAATGTGTGAGCTGGAGGCTAAAAAATGGTGAGCAAGCTCACACTAGCTCAGCTTAGGGGGAAAACTGGTTTCCAGCCTCCAGGTGGTAGCTGGAGATTTCCTGGCATTACAGCTGATCCCCAGGTGACAGAGATCAGTTCCCCTGGAGAAAAATGGCGCCTGAAGAAGAGGAGGAGGAGGAGATTGGATTTATACCCCACCCTTCATGAAGAAGAAGAAGAAAAGGAGGAGGAGATTGGATTTATACCTGACCTTCACTACCCGAAGGAGTCTCAGAGCAGTTTACAATCTCCTTTCCCTTCCCCTCCCCACAACAGACACCCTGTGAGGCAGGTGGGGCTGAGAGAGCTCTCCCGAGGACTGCCCTTGAGAGAACAGCTCAGAGAGAACTTGCGACTGACCCCAGGTCACACCAGCGGCTGCACGTGGAGGAGTGGGGGATCAAACCCGGTTCTCCCAGATTAGAATCCGCGCTCCTAACTGCTACACCAAACTGGCTCTGGACCTGATGGCACTCTACCCCACTGAAGTCCCACCCCACAACAATCTCCTTTCCCTTCCCCTCCCCACAACAGACACCCTGTGGGGTAGGTGGGGCTGAGAGAACTCTGACAGAAACTGCTCTTTTTCAAGAACAGCTGGGATAGAACTACAGCTTGCCCAAGGTCACCCAGCAGGTGCAAGTGGAGGAGTGGGGAATCAAACCCGGTTCTCCCAGATTATAGTCTGCACACTTAACCACTACACCAAATTACATTAAACCAGGCCTATAAGTTCCAGACTCGTGGATCTTTACCTGAGCACCATTTCTGGAATTGGAGTTATGCTTCCCAGATCTGCAATGACTGGGGGGGGGGGGGGGCATTCTGATATATTATCACCCGCCTCCTTCAAAATCACCTTTTTCTCCTCCTGCTGTTTCTCCTATTGTAGAGTTACCGGATTAAAACTTTCATTCCGGCTCTCCCTTTCGAATCCCTGCCCCTCCCTCTCTCCCTAGCCGAGATAAAAGAATACAAAACCCCGGAGAAAGAAACCCAAACGC
This sequence comes from Lepidodactylus listeri, assembly GCA_029233225.1. Taxonomy (NCBI): domain Eukaryota; kingdom Metazoa; phylum Chordata; class Lepidosauria; order Squamata; family Gekkonidae; genus Lepidodactylus; species Lepidodactylus listeri. The sequence continues at coordinate 4,109,420 of JARCFY010000022.1, forward strand.
CAGCCGTATCATTGGAGTTGACAGGTGGTGGGGTTTCAAGCTGGGAAGCGTCTCAGAAGACCCCCCCCCCCTTCGGTGATGGCCCCTTTTTGGACCTGGATGGGCGGGCATTCATCGGTGGGTGCCAGTCATTCTTGTAGCTTTGATTGTGGGACCGTTTAAGGGGGTGGGGGATAAGTAGGGGAAAGGGGTCTGCTCTGTCTGGGTGAAGCGAAGGATTTTCATCGGCCAGAGCAATAGGCAGGGCCCGCTAAGGATACCACTCTTTCCTTGCAGAGGCGGAAACGGGGAGCGGTCATGGCTTACTTGATTGGTTTTGTATAGCTTTGCGTCTCCCTCCTCCACACCACATCTTTTAAAAAGAAGCAGAGGTAGGAAGGAAAGGGCGAGGGGGGGTTTAGAACTGGATTCCAGGAGACCACAAAGACATCCCAGGAAAAGCAGTGAACTTTTGCAAAGTCACAGACAGAGCACGAAGATTTCGAACATACTTCCACGTGGGAAATTTTTGGAAGAATTGCTTGGAAGAAGGAGGAGGAGGAGGAGGAGGAAGAGATTGGATTTATACCCCGCCCTTCACTACCTGAAGGAGTCTCAGAGTGGCTTACAGTCTCCTTTCCCTTCCCCTCCCCACAATGGACACCCTGGGAGGTAGGTGGGGCTGAGAGAGTTCTTTTGAGGACTGGTCCTGAGAGAACAGCTCTGAAAGAACTTGTGACTGACCCAATGTCACCCAGCTGTCTGCGTGTGAAGGAGGAGTGGGGAATCAAACCCAGTTCTCCCAGATTAGGGTTTCTGTTCCTAACCACTATACCAAACTGGCTCTAGGGACTTCTGGCCCTAAGGAGTTCTGGTTTTACTCAATGCCCCATTCAGCCCCGGAACTGTACCCTTCTAATAGGTTGTCCAGACAGGCTGCTCTTTGCCTCCTCTGGCAGGACTCCACCCCCCTCGATCAACACACCTTATGAAAGCCTAGTAAGAACTTTGAGGGGGACACCAAGATCACAGGAAGGTCCCCCTTCGACTGACCAGATCGTATTTGCATCTATGAACTTCATCAGCTAGTGCTTCGGGAGAGTGAAGGATGCAACAAACAAAGTTTCAGTGCGTCGGTAGTGAGAAGCTATGGCGACTCAAAGGAACTTCCACATTCAGAGGCAGTCAACCTCTGAATCCCAGCTCCAGGAGGCAACATCAGGGCTCAGCAGGGCTCTTCTGAGGTTCTTCTCAGGGGAAGGCTTCGGCCTCTCTGCCCTGTTGCTGGCCCTCCAGAGGAACTGGCTGGCCACTGTGTGAGACAGGATGCTGGACTGGATGGAACCTCACTGGTCTGACCCAGCAGGGCTCTTCTGAGGTTCTTCTCAGGGGAAGGCCTCGGCCTCTCTGCCCTGTTGTTGGCCCTCCAGAGGAACTGGTTGAGGCCACTGTGTGAGACAGGATGCTGGACTAGATGGACCCTCACTAGTCTGATCCAGCAGGGCTCTTCTGATGTTCTTCTCAGGAGAAGGTCTTGGCCTCTCTGCCCTGCTGTTGGACCTCCAGTGGAACTGGTTGGCCACTGTGTGAGACAGGATGCTGGACTAGATGGACCCTCACTAGTCTGATCCAGCAGGGCTCTTCTGATGTTCTTCTCAGGAGAAGGTCTCGGCCTCTCTGCCCTGTTGTTGGACCTCCAGTGGAACTGGTTGGCCACTGTGTGAGACAGGATGCTGGACTGGATGGACCCTCCCTGGTCTGACCCAGCAGGGTTCTTCTGAGGTTCTTCTCAGGGGAAGGCCTCGGCCTCTCTGCCCTGTTGTTGGCCCTCCAGAGGAACTGGCTGAGGCCACTGCGTGAGACGGGATGCTGGACTAGATGGACCCTCACTGGTCTGACCCAGCAGGGCTCTTCTTATGCTCTCCTCAACAGAAGGCCTCAGCCTCTTTGCTCTCTGGAAGAACTGGTTGGCCACTGTGTGAAAGAGGACACTGGACTGGATGGACCACTGGTCCAATCAAGTAGGGCTCCTCTTACGGCAAGAGCGCATCCCTAGACCCTCTTCCCTCTGTGCAGCGTCCCCGTACACTTTGGTTCCCAGTATTTTTGGGAAGACGTGCGAGGGAGAAGAGCTAGACGTCTCTGGCGCGGCTGATGTCATCCTTTTCCAGGTGGAAAGTTCTGGGAGTTTTTTATTTTAATGACTACACAGGCCTGAGCAGGCCATCCGGGCGGATTAACAAAATGGGGGCGTTTATAAATAGGCCTGGTTTCCCTTAGCCGAGGACTGGAAATAGCCAGTTATATGGGAGGTGGTATAAGTAATATTACGGGGATTGGGCCAATTTTTAATGCACTTTTTATAGATGTGGTTTATGTAAAAGGCAAGGAAAGGCTTAACAGGGTTTTTTAAAAATATATATATATATATCGTCAGCATGGTAAAGTTCCCTGTAATCATATAATCAGGCTCTTTCCAATGCAAGAAATTATAGTCATGACTTCAGCTCGGCTCTCAGTCATGCTCGGAAATTGTGTAGGCGACACGTGTGACCACACACACACACACACAAACACATACATACACATGGCAACTCTGCCGGAGAATGCAATGACTCCCCAACCCCCCCAGATTTAAAAGGGAGAGAGAGAGAAAGATCAGGCATCTTTTTAATGACAAGCCTGTAGGATTTTCCAGGAAAGAGACGTTCAGAGGTAGCTTGCCGTTGCCTGCCTCTACGTAGCAACCCTGGACTTCTTTGGTGGTCTCCTGTCCAAGTACTAACCAGGGCTCATCTTCCAAGAGCTGAAGAGATCAGGATTATATTTACTGCAGAATGAATAGTACCCATTGTCGTCATCTGCACAGTCAATCACATCTCCAATGGCCAATCAGAAGCTGTACGGGACAAAAGCCCCGCCCGCTTCCTAAAACCCGGGGGGGGGCACCAGGAAGAGTGCCGGTGAGTGCCCTGCTGCCTACCCCCCGGGGCACCGTGTTGGGTACCCCCTCGCCCTACTTGAAGCAAACAGAAAAGGAGTGATGCCTTTGGAAGAGCCATTGAGGAGGGGAGGGCGAGCTCCCTTAGAGCATATGATGCCATTTCCATATGTAACACACTCCAGGACAGCAGGGTAGATCTGAAGGCGGCAGTAGGGCCGAAAGCACACGAAGCCCGGGAAACTGGAAAGGGAGAGTTTGAAGGGGGGGGGGGGGACCTTCAGAGAAAACAGATGTCTGATGTCAGGGATGTCTCAGGGACCCCCCGCCCCCCATGGAAGGGGGAAGTAAACAGGAGGAACAATGAATATGTAATAATGAAAAGGAACAGGAGAGAATTCTAAGCAGGCGCCCCCCAAATAAATAAATACAAATCAGCCCATCTCAGGAGAGGAAGCACATTTGGGGAGGGGGGGGGGTCGGAAAGCAGATACGACAGCCATGTTTTGTCGTCAGCCTCTTCAAAGGGAGGAAGGGTCCCCCGGAATGCTGTAAAAGGCACATTACTTCTGGGAAGGGGATGTTTCAAATAAAGCGAACACCCGCTTGGCAAAGGGGGATTTCAGTTTTATTTCCTTGGGAAAGGCCAGTGTTGTTAGGGGTGGGACGCACATACAACGGGACTGAGCCCTCGTACATTTTCCCCAGGCGGTCTCACCCAAATAGACAGGGGCTGTCCCCTAGGATGTTCCTGCGTGATTCCCGCGCTTCGTTTTGGGGACGCGTTCCAATTCGGTGGCACTCTCCAGTCCAAAAAGCCCTGCCATTTGGGTGTAGCAGTTAGGAGTGCAGACTCTAATCTGGGAGAACCGGGTTTGATTCCCCACTCCTCCTCCACATGTAGCCAGCTGGGTGACCTTGAGTCAGTCACAAGTTCTCTCAGAGCTGTTCTCTCAGGAGCAGTCCTCGAAAGAGCTCTCTCGGCCCCACCTACCTCACAGAGTGTCTGTCGTGGGGAGGGGAAAGGGAAAGGAGATTGTAAGGCGCTCTGAGACTCCTTCAGGTAGTGAAGGATGGGATATAAATCCAGTCTCTCTCTTCTTCTTCTTCTTCTTCCCTTGTTCTTGCGACCACTTCTTGATCCTTCTTTTGGACTTTCCCTCCCTTTGACACAATTCTTACACAAACAGCTCAGGAATACATGGAATAAGAAACGCAGGCAGTCAAAATGGGCCAAACAGAAAACCATTTGGATGGCCGCACCCAAAAGTGGAAAAGGCTCCCTCAGCACCTCAGGATGCCAGCCTCCAGGTAGGACCTGGGGATCCCCCAGAATTACAGCTCATCTCCAGACTACAGAGATCAGTTCCCCTGAAGAAAATGGATGCTTTGAAGAAGAAGAAGAGATTGGATTTATACCCCACACTTTGCCCCCCGAAGGAGTCTCAGAGCAGTTTACAATCTCCTTTCCCTTCCCCTCCCCACAACAGACGCCCTGTCAGGCAGGTGGGGCTGAGAGAGCTCTTTTGGGGACTCCCCTTGAGAGAACAGCTCTGAGAGAACTTGTGACTGACCCAAGGTCACGCAGCAGCTGCATGTGGAGGAGGAGTGGGGAATCAAACCTGGTTCTCCCAGATTAGAGCCTGCCGCTGTTAACCAGTACACCAAACTGGCTCTCTTTGGAGGGTGGTCTCTATGACATTGTGCCCCACTGAGGTCCCTTTCCCCCCCAGGATCCACCCCAAATCTCCAGGAGTTTCCCAGCCTGGATCTGGCAACCCAACCCTTCCACTTCCTGACGGTGGTCAGAGGGTACCTGTGAACTGTATTGGCTCCTCCATCCTTCAGCACAGATTATATGGAAGAATATTAGGACCAATATTCCCTCTGAGCCAGGTTAGTGTGAGCTAGCTCACAGTTTTTTAGCCTCTGGTCACACATTTCTGTCTTCGACCAGGAAGGATGACTCCAGAGCAAACTAATTTACGCAGCAGCCAAATCGCTCGCTCACAACTTTAATGCCAGGAGCTCGCAAAGTGGGATTTTTGCTCACAAGACACCGCGGCTTAAGAGGGAGCACCGATTAGGACTCAAAAGCTGGACCTAATTCCCCTGGACTTCACATGCTTTGGGGGCGCATGCACCTTTCTCACGGGCGCGGCCAGAGCGGCGCTTCAGAGACCAGGCCCATTTCCGACACAGCGTCACTGTGGCCACTTGGAACAGCTGGGGTCATCCATATTTTATTGCCGGCGCTGATGGCCGGGCCATCGATTTCCACCCCTGCCCTGTTCCCTTGTTCAGCATTATGAAGCCTTGTACACATTAGGTGGCCCAAATGTCACCGTGTCAATCAAAAGGAAAAGGGCGGAGGGGGGAGAGGAACCCGGTGTGTGTGTGTGGGGGGAAGCGGTTACAGTCGGAAGCAAGATTAAAACGCAGTTCAGTAAATCAGGTTATTGATTCTTCCTCCCCCGTCTGCTGTACCTTCACGCGGGAGCCACGGATGGGCGGTCGAGACAGGAATACTAAATCTGAGGCTGACATGGATACAGTTGTTAACACAGAAATGGCCGGGGAACGGCGGGAAGTTCTACTTATTGCTAAGTGTAACGCACGTCGAGGTATCGATCCAGACCTTTCCGCTGCAGGGATGCTCGAACACGCTCATGCTCAGACAGACAATGCCCCTTCGTGGGTCCCCCGGAACTGGAGGTCACTGTGTGTTAGGGAAGCTGTCTAGTTTTATTGTGCGCCTCCTCCCAGAAGGATGTCGGTTCCAAGTTCCCACTTCGTTCGGCTCCGGTTAGTGCTTGGATGGGAGACCACCAAGGAAGTCCAGGGTCGCTACGCAGAGGCAGCCAATGGCAGACCACCTCTGTTCGTCTCTTCCCTTGATCTAGATGGCCCAGGCTAGCCCAGTCCCTTCAGATCTCAGAAGTTAAGCAGGGTTGGCCTTAGTTAATACTTGGATGGGAGACCACCAAGGAAGTCCAGGGTCGCTACGCAGAGGCAGGCAATGGGAAACCACCTCTGAAATTCTCTTACCTTGAAAGTCCTATGGGGTCGCCACCAACATTCCCTCCGATTTTCCCCACTACTGAGCAGAGCAATTCACATCCTGAGCAGAATGTAACTGCTGTACTCTAGAAACGAATAATCCAATCGCCACGGCACTGTATATTATCGCAACGAAGAACAAAAATAAATCAATTGCCCATGTGTAGTTATTATTACAGTCATAAACGAATTGCTTATTGCAGAATGGAAAAAGAAATATTTCAAGGTTGTTACATGTAAGAACCTCTGAAGGCCATAGCAGAAAAACCAAAACGCCCAACAGGATGCTAGGGACCCTAAGACAGTCCCTGTAAACACTGAACGCCCACTTCACAAATAATAATCCAGTATCCTAGAAAAGGCCAGTCCCCGTTGTGTGTGCAACCTCTCACGGGCGTGCCAGCTACAATCTCCCGTTTCACTGAAGCTTTATCAAAGAAGAGACCGATGCTTCAATAATTCCCAGTGGCAAACGTTCTATGAAACAAACATTGTTATGTAAAAACAGGAACAAAGCAAAGTGGAGTCTCAGGGCAGCTTGCAATCTCCTTTCCCTTCCGCTCCCCACAACAGACACCCTGTGAGACAGGTGGGGCTGAGAGAGATCTTTTGAGAACTGATCCTGAGAGAACAGTTCTGAGAGAACTTGCGACTGGCCCAAGGTCACCCAGCTGGCTGCCATGCGGAGGAGGAGTGGGGAATCAAACCCGGTCCGCCGCTCTTAAACACTACACCTGACTGGTTCATTGGACATCTGTTGCCTTGAACACCCTGGGGGGGGGGTCACCATGAGAAGCTGACTGAAAGTTAACCGGCCCACCTCTGCCTCATATCCCTCCCCAAACCATTCCCCGAACTACAACTTCTAACAGCTGTCTCCCCTAGTTTGGTGTGGAAAGCTGAAACCCCTTCTGTAGAGCCCTCTCCTTAGCTCAGCTTCTTGACGGTCGTGCTACGATGTGATCAAGCCCAAGAACTGGGGCCAAGTGACATTAACATACTTACATAAGTGCATGGGAGAGTATGGAACTCCCTGCCACTGGAAACAGAACATAAGAACATAAGAGAAGCCAATGTTGGATCCGGCCAATGGCCCATCCAGTCCAACACTCCGTGTCACACAGTGGCCAAAAACACCAGGTGACCTCAGGAGTTCCAGCAGTGGGGCCAGGACACTAGAAGCCCTCCCAGTGTTGCCCCCCCCACACCCCAACACCAGGAATACAGAGCATCACTTGCCCCAGACTGAGAGTTCCTATCTATACCTTGTGACTAATAGCCACTGATGGACCTCTGCTCCATATGCTTATCCAGTTCCCTCTTGAAGCCGTCCATGCTTGTAGCCGCCACCACCTCCTGGGGCAGTGAATTCCACGTGTTAATCACTCTTTGGGTGAAGAACGACTTCCTTTTATCCGTTTTAACCCGACTGCTCAGCAATTTCATGGAGTGCCCACGAGTTCTTGTCTTGTGAGAAAGGGAGAAAAGTACCTCTTTCTCTACCTGCTCTATCCCATGCATAATCTTGTAAACCTCGATCATGTCACCCCTCAGCCATCGTTTCTCCAGGCTAAAGAGCCCCAAGCGCTTCAACCTTTCTTCACAGGGAAAGTGTTCCAACCCTTTTATCATTCGAGTTGCCCTTTTCTGCACTTTCCCCAATGCTATAATATCTTTTCTGAGGTGTGGCGACCAGAACTGTACACAGTACTCCAAATGAGGTCGCACCGTCAGTTTATACAGGGGCATTATGATACTGGCTGATCTGTTTTCAATTCCCTTCGTAATAACCCCCAGCATAGCATTGGCCTTTTTCACGGCAGTCGCACACTGTCTCAACATTTTCATTGAGTTATCTACTATAATTCCAAGATCTCTCTCTTGGTTGGTCTCTGCCAGTTTGGACCCCAGCAAAGTTTATTTATAGTTAGGATTTTTGGCTCCAAAGTGCATCACCTTGCACTTGGCCACAGTGAACCCCATTTGCCACGCTGATGCCCACTCGCCCATCCTCGACAGATCCCTTTGGATCTGCAAGGCAATCCATTCATTCAGAAGGGATCCGACCACTTTATGAATGCACAGAAGACCTAGAGTCACCCTACAGACCAGGTCTTGGGAACTGGTTTGTCTTTGGGGGGGGGGCGAAGGGAAACAGTCCGCAGGGTTTTTATAATCTCCGTATCTTGGCGAGAAGGGCTGCTATCCACCACAGCTCTGTCCAGAATCCTTTCACAAGACCTCCCCACCCTGCATTTGGAGTCTGCCCCGAATGCGGGGTGTCGCCCCACAGAAATAATTGCCCTTTCACGAGTGTCAACAGTGCCGGGAAGGAAACACTTTCCTGTTCTCTGACCCTCCTCAGGAATTGCCTGGTTTTTCAGGTGGCCCCGGCCTAATAAACTTTTACAGCCCACCATAATGTCTTCCAGAAATTGGGCACTAAAAATGATTAACGGCCTCCTCCAAGGGAAGGAGGGATCAGAGCAGCCTGTTCAGGAGCCACAAAGCGACTTGTGCGCCACCTTCTCATGATGCTTCTGTGCAGTGGAATAGCCTGCTAAGGCCGCGTCATATACGCAGGGGCTCAGGGGCGCCAATTGGAGAGCCACGAGTCCCCGGTTCAAATCTAGCCTCGGCAATGAACACGGAAGGAATCCTTAGGCCTCACTAACATACGGAAAACTGTGTCCAGACTGTACCACTTCAGGATTGGGGAAGGTTCACCGGGGTGAGTATTCCTCCACTCAAGTTGCCAACTCCAAGTTGGGAAATAACTGGAGATTCTGGGGGTGGAGCCTGAGGAGAGTGGGGCTTGGGGAGGGGCTTCAATGGGGTATAATGCCATAGAGTACACTTTCCAAAAGCAGCCATTTGCTTCAGGTGAACTGATTTCTATCGCCTGGAGATCTGTTGTAATCCCAGGAGGCCTCCAGTCACCACCTGGAGGCTGGCAACCCTATCTTTCTCCCTATTGCGTAGGGATAAGAGGAAGCCCCCTCCCCAAAACCTCGGCTCATGCCTCTGCCCGCAGGCCCAGCCCACCATCCCTTTTCCAGCTCCCCTCAAAGCTCATGTTGTCTCGCCTCCTGCCAGTCCTCAAGATGGATTGGCCTACATTTTGGGGGTGGCGTCGGTCACAACTCCTCTGCCCACTGCCCCTTCCACCATCATGCCGGGGGGGGGGGGGGTTGTGGCCCATTTTCTGCTGACTGTCGGCCTTCCCGTCTGCCACCTCAGCACATTTCTGAGCAACTCGGGAACAACCTCCACCCCCCCCCCCCAAACTCTGCCTTCACAACAGACAGATGGATGAAAGTCTTTGAAGGGATCAATGGAGGCAGAGTTGTCCTTTCTTCTTTTGACAAAGGGAATGAATATAAATAGAATACGGGTCTGCCTTTCTTTTCGGTTTTGAAAGAAAATGACACACGTTTCGAAGAGCAGTCTGGGAGCAGGCCCCCGACAGGCCCCCCCCCCCCAGTCTAAGGGCAGAAAACAGCTACACGTATAAGAATGTCAGAACTGCATGGCTGGATCCGAACCAGGGACTACCCGATCTTGTGGCCACAAACCAGATGCTTCCGGAGATAAGTGCCTTCCCCTGCCACCTACGCCCCTGCAAATGTCATTCAGAGATATACTGCCTCTGCAGTACAGGTGGACCGTAAGTTAAATAGGAGCTGCTGGTGTGACGCAGCGGCAAAAAAGGCCATTGCGATCTTGGGGTGTAGCAACAGAGGCATCACCTCCAAATTGTGAGATGTCATCATCCCGCTGTACACGGCATGGGTTAGGCCGCACCTGGAGTATTGTGTGCAGCTCTGGAGGCCTCGCTTCCAAAAGACAGAACGGAGCGGGTGCAGAGGAGAGCGATGAGGATGATTGGGGGCCTGGAGACCAAGAAGCCCTACGAGGAAAGCCAAAGGACTTGGGAATGTTCAGTCTGGAGGAGGAGGAGTTTGGATTTATACCCTGCCCTTCACTACCCAATGGGATCTCAGAGTAGCTTACAAATTCCCTTGAGAACTGCCCTTGAGAGAACAGCTCTTTTGACTCCACAACAAATATCACACATTGCTAGGGTTGCCAAGTCCAGGTTGGAAAATACCTGGGGACTTTGGGGGTGGAGCCAGGAGAAGATGGGGTTTGGGGAGGGGAGGGGCCTCAGCATGGTCCTATGCCATAGACTCCACCCTACAAAGCAGCCATTTTCTCCAGGGGAGCTGATCTCTGTCAGCTGGAGATCAGTTGTAAAAGCGGGAGATCCCCAGGCCCCACCTGGAGGCTGGCAACCCTACACATCACACACAACTCCAACTTCCTCTGTCGGAGGGGGTGCAAAGAAAAATGGTACCTATATACATGGCTGGTTAGAATACCCTGTTGTAGCATCTTGCTGGGATAGAATAATAGCGGAAATAAGGAACATTACGGGATATGCAATAGCTAAAAACCCAGAATCATTACTCCTAAATCTCAGAGCGGAAGAGGCTTGATCCAGTACACAAAGGAAAAGAACTGCCTTGTTACTATTGGCACCCAAAACTACAATAGCATCCACATGGAAATCAAAATGTAAAATAACCGTAAACCTCTAGTATAAAAAACAATGGAATCTATATATAGCGGGGGGGAAATTCAGATATAATGAGATAAAAACTAAGGGAGGGTATAACGGTATTACGGGCATATGGCTACCCATTATGCCTCACCTAAATTAGTCAAGAAACAATACCTGATGTAATAAATAATCTTCATCTATGGTAAACGCTGACAACTTGTGATCATTAAATGTATACGTATGTAATGTTACAAGCTAAATGTTGGGGGGAGGGAGTACACACTTATCCCGTACAATGTTGTTGGGAATGGGGAAAAAATGAATAAAAATTAACTTGGGAGAGAACAGCTCTGAAAGAACTTGGGACTGACCCAAAGTCACACCTGCAGCTGCATGTGGAAGAGTGGGGAATCGATCCCGGTTCTCCCAGATTAGAGTCTGCGCTCCTAACTGCTACACCAGACTGGTCTAGGGAATGTGGGGGAATGCCACCCTGGACGTTCCCCCTTCCTGCCCCAAAGAAGCATCGGCCACCAAGGAGACAGACCGTGACCAGAGATGTAAGACCACGAGCAGCATTCAGGTAAGTCCTTCTCACACACACAACCCTCAGGGGTAGATAGACTCTGTGTGTGTGTGTGTGTGTGTGTGTGTGTGATGGAGAGACAGTGTAAAGAGGATGAAAGAGACCCAGGATGATTTCAGGAAAGCATTACCCCCAAACCATTCCAATATGGGAGCAGCAATGCTAACCATCTGGGCACAAATTCCGAAGGGCCTTAATTAAAGGCCGGTGGGCTCCGTGCGCCCCCCCCCCCCCATCCCCATTTTTCACCCTCTTAACCAGAGCGGGCTTGCCAGTCCCTCCGTCTCATTCCCAGCTCTTCTTCCTCTCGCCAGCATCTGTCCCCAGCATGTGAGAGAAGCGCAAGGTATAGACCCCTCCCTTCCCCAAGGCTTTCCGCTCCTACAGAATTTCCCCTTCTGAGCCAGGCAAATCCTTTCGTGCACCATGGTCTTTCCTTTGGAGGCCCCCAGTCTCCAATGGGGACGGGTACTCTTTTTTGGAGGGTGGGGTGGAGTTGTGGGTGTGTATGTGCTGGCATGCCTGGAAGTAGAAAGCCAGTTTGGTGTCGTGGCTAGGAGCGCGGACTCTAATCTGGGAGAACCGGGTTTGGTTCCCCACTCCTCCACATGCAGCTGCTGGTGTGACCTTGGGTCAGTCACAAGTTCTCTCAGAGCAGTTCTCTCACGGGTAGTCCTCTCAAGAGCCCTCTCAACCCCACCTACCTCTCCAGGATCTCAGGCAGAGAAAGGTCTTTCCCATCACCTCCTGGCTGGTCCTTTTCAATTGGAGATGCTGCCGGGGATTGAACCTGGGACCTCCTGAATGCCAAGCAGAGGCTCTTCCACTGAGCCACGGCCCCTCTTGACAGCTCTCCAGGGTCTCAAGCGGAGGTCTTTCCCATCCCCTCCTGCCTGGTCCTTTTAACTGGGGATGCCAGGGATTGAACCTGGGACCTTCTGCCAGCCAAGCAGATGCTCTGTCACTGAGCTGTGGCCCCTTCCTTTCCCTTCCCTTCCCTTCTCCAATTCCAGTTCCAATTGCAATAACCTTTACTGGCATAACAGCCTCCCCTTCTCATTTGAAGAACCTCGGAAGCTCTGAAGGAAATGTGGGGTTCTGTGGAACACAGATTGAATAAAAGTTCCCCAGTTGGGAGGAGCAAAATATAAATTCCTTGCTTGGGTCTACCCTGTCCAACCACTGACCCCCCCCCCCCAACCTTGTCCTCCATAGACACTGGCTGGAGCTAAAGTTGTCAGCTCCGAGTTAGGAAACTCCTGAAGATTTAGGGATGGAACCTCCACTCGCTGTCTCAAATGGATAACTTGAAAATTTTAAATCAGTGGCAGAGCATCTGCTTGGCCATGAAGGAGGTCCCGGGTTCAATCCCCGGCTGCACGTCCAGTTAAAAGGACCAGGCGGGAGGGGATGGGAAAGACCTCAGCCTGAGACCCTGGAGAGCTGTCAAGAGGGGCCGTGGCTCAGTGGAAGAACCTCTGCTTGGCAGGCGGAAGGTCCCCGGTTCAATCCCTGGCATCTCCAGTCAAAAAGGACCAGGCAGGAGGGGATGGGAAAGACCTCCGCCTGAGACCCTGGAGAGCTGTCAAGAGGGGCTGTGGCTCAGTGGCAGAGCCTCTGCTTGGCATTCAGGAGGTCCCAGGTTCAATCCCTGGCAGCATCTCCAGTTGAAAAGGACCAGGCAGGAGGTGATGGGAAAGACCTCCGCCTGAGACCCTGGAGCCTAGCTGCCAGTCTGCGTATACAGTACTGATCCTGATGGACCAAGGGTCTGGTTCAGTATACATCAGCTTCTTGTATTTATACATTTCAGTTTTGGTGGTTTTCTGCAAACATTTCCCCAAAAACTCATTACAAATTTTGCTTGGTTTTTCGGTCCAGTTCAGCGCTACTTGTTCCCCGAGGGGCTGTCCTTTGGAACTCTGCCCCCCCCTCCAATTATGCCTCTTTCCTACATTGGATAAGTCACATAAGTCATTGCATCCCAATGAGGAATAGACCATGAACAAGATAGGGTCCCAATGCCAAATCAGATTGGCCACGATGAGGAAAGCAGCGTGGGCAAATGGTCGAGATCAGTAAAGGCAGATGAAGTCATGATCAGTGAGGGCATATGAAGTCATGATCAATGAGGGCAAATGAAATCGAGATCAGTGAGGGCAAATGAAGTCATGATCAGTGAGGGCAAATGAAATCAAGATCAGTGAGGGCAAATGAAGTCAAGTGAGAACAACAGACCAAGAGAAGGCAACGCAAGTGAGTAAGGGGAGCATTTTTGTAGGGAATTGTACACAAAAAATTAGGGGGCTATTAATCAAAAGGGGGCTATTTTTCAACAGCATGGAAGGATTCTTTTTTTGGGGGAAGAAAGAACAGTTTTGACTTGTCCCTATTCGGTACCAACCTTTTCATTCTCCACCCCTCAGGGGACCGACGCAAAAAAATCTTTTACACCACGCTCAGTTTCAGGAAACGGGTTCAAGGACATTCCCCCCTATCTCTTCCACCCCGCCATAACCAGGGAAGAGGCCCTTTTCGCTGCTTAAAAAAAGGAATCAAGCTTAAATTGGAGGATTCTGTTCCACCACATGTGTCTGTTTCTAATCAGATGGCATTCCAAGGCCCTTTTGTTAATTTAAGAGACATGCTCAGCCGGTACGCCGGGAGGATTTTACACAGCGGTACACCCACTTTGTTTCCCCTTCGCCCATCTGGGATCTGCCGCCTTTCATGTTTGAGCAAAGGCATGTGCCGTGATGGGACGGTTGCTTGGCGTGCCAACCGTTACCGTATTTACTTGAAGGGAAGGCACCCCTGGATTTAGTCCCCCCCCCCCTAAAAAATGTTACAGATCGTTTTTTCTAACTGGATGTAACTATAACGTAGGCAAATGCAAGACGACTCCCTCTCCATATATTTTTTTGAACGGCATATCCGGGAGGACAAGGACTTTGTCTTATGTTGGAGTAAATACAGTACGTTTCATGCTTCAAGTACAAGTCCTCCCTCCCTATTCCCATAACTGCCGTATCTTCCCTCTCTGCTTCCTCGTCTCTCCGTTTCCATTTTCCCTATCAAGGAAATGCTTTACAGAATTAATTTGGCCCCCGTGGTGCTGGAAAGTGCCGTCAAGTTGCAGCTGAATTATGGTGACCCCATAAGGTTTTCAAGGTAAGGGATGTTTGGAGGTGGTTTTGCCTCTGCGTAGCAACCCTGGACTTCCTCGGTGGTCTCCCATCCAAGCACTAACCAGGGCCAACCCTGCTTACTTCCTGAGATCTGATGAGATCAGGCCATCCAGACCAAAGCAGGAGAGGTTCAGAGATGGTTTGCCATTGCCTGCCTCTGCGTAGCAACCCTGGACTTCCTTGGCAGTCTCCTGTCCAAGTGCTATCCATGGCCAACCCTGCTTAGCTTTTGAGATCTGATGAGATCGGGCTCGCCTGGGCCACCCATGTCTTGACCACTGGGTTCTGCCTGCACCCACACGAAACTGCTGTACACTCAGTTAATCCATGGACTTACCTAGTCCTATTAGATCAGTACAGTCCACTCCGATTGACAACAGTTGGCCAGGGTCCCAGGGTGAGAGGGTTCTCTCTCCCAACACCGTCTACACAAGATACTTTTATTGAGCTATTTGGTTACTATAGGCAAGTTTTGCCTGGTCACGGAAATATGATACTGAGTGCAGGAAACAAATCTCCCAAGAAGTATATCGCAAAAAGGTAAACTCACTTTTTTTCCCCACGTTGATCCAGCTCACATTCAGGTTGCAGTCGAAAAGAAGAGACAGAAGCCAAATCTAAAGAGCCGCGGCCAGGCTGCTGATGGGCCTCCCTAGGTGGGGGCACGTCCGGCCTGTGCTGAAGACACCGCACTGGCTGCCAATCGCACGCCGGATTCGCTTGAAGGTGCCGGTACTTACCTTTAAAGCCCTATATGGCCAGGGTCCGACATACCTGAGGGACCGCCTTTCCCCGCATATACCCCAGAGAGCATGATCGGGGTCTCTAAATCGGTTGACCCTCATGGCCCTAAGGACGCCGGGCCAGGGCCTTCTCAGTGGAGGCTCCATACGGGCGGAATGAGCTCCTGGAAGTGATCAGGGCCCTGCGGGACCTTTTACAGTTCTGCAGGGCCTGCAAGATGGAGCTCTTCCACCAGGCTTTCAACGAAGAAGCCGCTGCCGCCCTCACGACCACCACTACCATCAATAAACTCTATTACAGAGTCTGGCCCTTGGCTCTGATACCTGGCCTGTGTTGCCTTATGACCATTTTGTGTATAGATGATTTTATGGGGATTCTATTGTTATGTATGCATGAATCACTGTGAGCTGCCCTGAGCCTGCTTTGTGGGGAGGGCGGGATACAAATCCAATCAATCAGTCAATCAATCAATCAATCAATAATCACAAATGGCCAGCTTGTCTGGCATCATGTGTGTGGGAGTATGAGGGCATCGTCTTTACTGGAGAGACCTGCAGAGACATGTCTCTCCATGGAAGGCCATGTGAGTGAGGGAGAGGACAAAGGGAGAGAGAGAGAGAGCGTGGAGGGGCCAGAGGGCAGCTCCCAGGTGAAGACAAAGAGAGGCATCCCATTCAAGGAGAGGACACCTCTACACCCTTAGAGTGATGTAGCGCGCGCCTCCCAATGTCCAGGCACACTGAGTCGCTCACTCCACCTTTAACTCAGGGGTCCTGAACCTGGTCGGTGGGGACTTTTGGACTTATTGAGAAAAGGCTGGGGGCACCACCCCAAAATGGCAGCCTGCCCCAGAATCTTCATGTGATGGAGGCGTAGGAAAGTCAGGAACAGCTCTTTGCTTTGAGGTGTTGGCAGGCTCCATGATGCCCACGGGCACCGAGTTGGGGGCCCCTGTCCTACTGCAACCACATTCCTGTTTCTACTCAGAACTTTCCAGCCTGCAAACATGAATGAATCAAAATACAATTTGCAAAGGGGCGTTTTCTCGAGAGCCAGTTTGTTGTAGTGGTTAGGAGCGCGGACTCTAATCTGGGAGGACCGGGTTTGATCCCCCACTCCGCCTCCACAGGCAGCGGCTGGTGTGACCTTGGGTCTGTCACAAGTTCTCTCAGAGCTGTTCTCTCAGGAGCAGTCCTCAAAAGAGCTCTCTCAGCCCCACCTGTCTCACAGGGTGTCTGTCGTGGGGCGGGGAGGGGAAAGGAGACTCTGAGACTCCTTCAGGTTGTGATGGGCAGGGTATAAATCCAATCTCTTCTTCTCTTCTTCCTCCTGCTGTTGGCCTCTTCTCTGGTGAGAAGAGAAAAACAGGAAGGCGACAACAGCCCATCTGACATCCAACCAGTACAGAACCGGTCCCCCTTCCCCTCACGTCTCGGTGCCGGTCAGATTTCACCCAATGGCAGCAGATGGTGCGTGGATGGATGGACGGCAGGGGAATAAATTAATCCTAACTGTTTGCTCAGCAAATAATGGTGTGTCATCAATGCATGCAAAGAACAAGAACGGAAATCCGGGATTGGGGGTGGGAGGAAGCCGAATGAGTAAAATGCAATCCTGGCTCCGGAGGAAAGATGGTTTTCCCCCTATCCTGGGCCGCTTGGTGCAACAATTAGGCAGACACGAAGCCCAAGGGCCTGGACTCATTTGAGAATTAGAAGCGGCAACTTGGCAGGCCTTCCCCCAGCTCAGAATCCCTCCTTTCCCACGCTCGGTTTAAGATAGCACCGAGCGATAGCTGTTAAATTCCCCACATTTCAGCTTGATGCGATTTGGAAGGGTCCCCCCCCAACATGTGGCTACGGTTAGCCCCTCTTCCCGAGGTCTGGGCGTAATCCTGTTTGGGAAAATCTGGCACGTGTTTCTTCTGTGCTAGAGGATTACCCCACGATTCAAACCAGAAGTGGAGCTGCCGAAGTCAATGGGCTTTAGAAGGGGGCTCTCGCTGTGTGTTAGATTCTTTGGATAGTTTGGATGACTCGGAATGCCCCTGCCCCGCAACCGGCGCCATTTTGCTTTGCTTCTTTTTGCCGGGAATGCGCAGCCTCCTTTTTTAGACTACTGCCGCAAACCCTGCTTAAATCGCTGATAACAAGGGGTGGGGGGGGGAGACAGGGTTGCCATCTTCCGGGTGGGGCCTGTAGAACTTCCAGAATAATAGCTGATCTCCAGAGATCAACTTCCCCTGGAGAAAATGGCAGGTTTGAAAGTTGAAGTCTACGGCAACCCGTTTCCACGGAGCTCCTTCCACAGGCCCTACCCCTAAATCTCCAGGAATCTCCCAACCTAGAGTTGGCACCCTAGATATACCGCCGCCAGTGTTCCCTCCAAGCTGAGTTAGCGTGAGCTAGCTCACAGTATTTTTAGCCTCTGGCTCTCACATTTTTGTGGACAGCTCCAAAGCAAACTGGTTTACGCAGTAGTCAAATCGCTCGCTCACAACTTTAATGCCAGGAGCTCACAAAGTTGGATTTTTGCTCACAAGACTGCACAGCTTAGAGGGAGCGTTGACCACAGCTGGTGTACTTAGGCGGTGTCCCTCTGTCTGCTGCTTGTGTGTTTCAGCCTGCCTTTTGTTGCAGTTGCTGAGTGCCGTCTAGCGGCTAGAATGCCTTTGGCTGGCCTGGCTACAATTCCCTCCTCTGCCACAGAGTTCCCTCTCAGCCTGTGTCCCATCTGGTGGCATCCCACAGTGGCAAATTCTTCCTGGAAGCTTCCCACCCTGTGCCACCCACCTGTCCAGGTTGCTTCCCTATGGAACGTTTGGCCTACCTCTTGGTCTACACCTGGCTTCCATGGCTCCTGGATTTCAGTAAAGCTGAAAAGCTGTGGCCAAGAAGCCCCAGGAAGAAAGGCTGAGGTTGAGGAGGTTGAGGGCGGGACAGGATGGCTCTCTTGAAGTCTTTGAAGGGCTGTCCCTTGGAGGAGGGCAGGGAGCTGTTCCTCTTGGCAGCAGAGGAGAGGACTCGCAAGAATCGGCTTAAATTAAGGGCGGGAAAGGACCAGCTGGACATTAGAAAAAACCCTTTTACAGTCAGAGTTGTGCCGCAGTGGAATCAGCTGCCCAGGGCGGTGGTGAGCTCCCCCTCCCTTGGCAGTCTTCAAGCAGCGTCTGGACAAACCCTTGTCAGGGATGCTCTAGGCTGAGCCTGCATTGAGCAGGGAGTTGGACTAGATGGCCTGTAGGGCCCCTTCCAACTCTGTGATTCTGTGTTTCTGGCATTTCTTCAGCAAGCCAGGGAGTGCCCCATCTGGAGAAGAAGAGAAGGAGAAGAAGAGATTGGATTTATACCCCCACCCTTCACTCAGAGTCTCACAGTGGCTTACATACTCCTTTCCCTTCCCCTCCCCACAATAGGCACCCTGTGAGGGGTAGGTGGGGCTGAGAGAGCTCTCTCGAGAACTGCCCTTGAGAGAACAGCTCTCAGAGAACTTGTGACTGACCCAAGGCTGTCCAGCAGCTGCAAGTGGATTAGTGGGGAATCATACCCGGTTCTCCCGGGTTAGAGTCCGCACACTTAAACACTACACCAAACTGGAGCACCTTCTCACCCTAAGTCAGAACTGTTTCTTTACAAAAAAAAAAAAAAAGGCTTTTAGACTTGTGTTTGTGCTCAGTCTCGTCTTTAGCCCCTCCTCCTATAACCACGCCCACCTCACACCACCCTTCCTACCTGAGAGCTCGCCTCTTCTTTAAAGGCATGGAGGGATATAACGCAGGTAGGAAAATGCCTCTGAGCACGTACAGAGCACCTTTTCCTCAGTCAGAGGGGCCACAGTCCTCCAAGGTCTCTGGCTGGGAAAGGTCTTTCCAAACAACCAGGGATCCTTTTAAGATGAAATGTCAGAGATTGAACCTGGACTATCTGCGTGCAAAACATGTACTCTGCTAGTTAGCCCCAGCTCCTCCCAGCTGTATCTGAACATTTGGAGTCCTGCCAGGGCATTTCCCCCCGCTTTTGCAAAGTAGGCAGGAACGTACGCCAACCCCCCCCAAATGAACAAGCGTTAAACGCAATTGCCACTTGGAGTAATGCTTCGTTTCACATTCATTTTTTTAAAACACCAAAAAAAGAGTTTTAAAAAATGATTTTCGGCGCCTGGCTTTCTTTCTTGCAGCGTTCAGAATTGATACCACATTGCCGCTTGGACCGGAGACCTGGGTAGGGTTCGGATCGAGATGGAGAGATGCATATTCCAGCGTGCTGTGGGGGGGGGGGGGGGAGGGAAATCCACGCTTGTTTAACTGGAACAGAATACAGACCGAAGTCACAGTCTGCGTGTGCGTGGAAAAAATTCTAGACAGGAGGTCGTCGACAAGAAATAATAATTCCGATGGCTTGACAAGAGCTACGTTGGCAGCATTTGAGTTCAATTCAAGGTGCCGGTCATGAGCGTTGAAGACCTCTGTGACGTCAGACCTACACATCTATGGGACTGTTTCTCCTCTGATGTCTCCATGCTCCAACTACAGTTGTCTCGATGCCATGGATTGGCTCTCCCCCAGTAAGGTAGCCCACCTGGCATCTCCCAGAGCTTGTGGTTTTGGTAACAGACTTCATGAGAAGGTAGAAAGGGGGAGTCACCTTAAGACATCTCCAGGGGTCTATCCTGGCCCCACCGCTGGACCTCCTGCTGGCACCTGGTATTTTTGGCCACAGAGTGTTGGACTGGATGGGCCATTGGCCGATCCAACATTGGCTTCTCTTATGTTCTTATGTTCAACAGCAACTTAGAATCTCCAGATGGTAGAACACTGAAGCTCGGTTATTATTAAGAACTAGGTGTGCCAGTGACATATGTTCTGCAGTTACTCCCTTGGTTACCGATTAATTACCAGATACTAGTGGACTATCGAGTAAATCAGGGGTGGGCAAATTGCGGGCCGTGGGCCACATGCAGCCCGCCACAGAGTTTTTTGCGGCCCGCCAAGACAGTCGGCCACGTGGTTTCAGTCAGGCCTCCGCTGGGCCTGGAGCGCAGAGAAGCCTGGAGCGCAGAGAAGCGTTGTTATTATTATAGATGCTCTTTGACAGACATTAACTTGCAGGCTGTGATGAGAATCTCAACAAGCAATCTCACTCCTGATTTCAGAAAAATTGTAGAAAAGTGTGATAGGGTACATTTGTCTCATTAAACTTATTCTAAAATTAAATGTGCTTGCAGCTATAGATGATATGAAATTAGCACAATAAATAAATTAAACTACCACTATTTTATTTAATTTATATTTATTGATTTTTATGATACAATTTATACCTTTTCTGAAATGCAAAATTAACTAATGAATGCAATCATTTTAAAAGGTGCGGCCCTCCGCTAACCTCCACTCCCACAAAGTGGCCCTCGAGCCAAAACAATTGCCCACCCCTGGAGTAAATCAATAAATACGTAGATGCTTTAGGAGATGCTGCACAGCTGTTTTATTTATGGGGGCTTTTAAAGAAGTTTGAACTGCCGGCATTCTTGCCGAGTGGAGTCACAGAGTTTTACTTAGGCCTGTAGCTACGGTGGGGCTTTTGGGCCCCCGCCCCCTTTCATAAAGGCATAGCCCCATTCTCCTGTAAATGCTTTCCCCCCAATCATTTTAAAACATTTATTTAAAAACGTGTGCTCCTTTAAGCAGAGTGGGGTGCTAAAGTTGACTAATTCCCACACTGAGCAAGGGGGTTAGAGTGGGTGACCTCTAGGATCCCTTTGAACTCTGTATCAAGAAACTGGTCTCCTGTAAGAGAGTTTTTCTGCCTAAGTGTGAGCTTTCCTGACTGCAGAAGTCATCATCCCCACCTGCTGGCTTGTTCTCGGAATTGTTGCTTAGGCTGGCATAAGAGATTAATTTGCAGCAGCTGAGAACTGTCATCTGAAGGGGTTGAAATTTAGAGATCAATCCTGATAACAGCTTTCTGTCAGCTCAACGGCTTTTCTTTCTGCACTGAGAACTTCAGCCCCACCAGAAAAAAAACTGCCCCACAAGCCACGA
Organism: Lepidodactylus listeri; assembly: GCA_029233225.1. Lineage (NCBI taxonomy): Eukaryota > Metazoa > Chordata > Lepidosauria > Squamata > Gekkonidae > Lepidodactylus > Lepidodactylus listeri. The sequence goes on from JARCFY010000022.1 coordinate 4,130,519, forward strand.
AATCCTGGCTATGGGCCTGGTTTTACTGGAGTCTGTATGGTTTTAATCTTGGGAATGTAAGTCGCTTTGCGCCACCAGGGAAAGGCGGTGGGTAAATGTTTTTGATAAATAAGAGAACGCCCATTCAAGAGAGGAGAAACAGCACAAACTGAAACAGAAGGGCGGGGATGTTCAAGTGGAAAACTGGTACGTCCTGTGGTTAAGCATGTTCTTCTCATGAGATAGTAGGTGATGGGAAAGACTTCTGCCTAAGAACCTGGAGAGCGGCTGCCGGTCAGAGTAGAGAATACCTTGTGAGGGAGGTGGGGCTGAGAGAGTCCTGGGAGAAGAACCGTGATTGGCCCGAGGTCTCCCAGCCGGCTTCCCGTGAAGGAGGAGTGGGAAGTCAAACCTGATTCTCCAGATTAGAGTTTGTCGCTCTTAACCACTACACCAAACCGGCTTGACCAACGGTCTGATTTGGTATAAGGCGGCTTCTTGTGTTCCAGACAGCTTCATGTATTCGTGACTTGAGATTACTCTTTCTATGCAATCCCAAAACAACAGCTAGATATCGCTACCCGACCCTTGTCTTGGACAGGGGATACGGGCCCTGGTCCAAGAAAACCAAACACATTTTTAACATCCTTATCACCGCTCCAAGGAAATGGACTCAGCAGAAGTCAAATAATTGTATCCCCGAGCTTGTCCCGAACATTTTCCTCGCAACGCCAGTAACTTTCCCCCGGCAAGTTAATCTCTGTTGACAGCAAGAGATGGCCTCTGTCCAAACCTTTGACAGGGTCACATGACAAGGAAGCTGGGGAGCCGGGATTGGCAACGGGTGAGTGACAAGGTCACATGATCAGTTGCTGACCCTGCCAGAAAAGGTGACGGGAACTGACACTTTAAAACCCCGAATGTTTAAGTAGCAGGAATCCCAGCAGAAAACTCAGGGAGCTTGTGGGGGGGGGGGGGTGGAGAGGCCAGCCGAGCTGCAGAAGATGTGACCCTTCCTGAATCTTTTCTTTTTAGGCAATGCTTGCATCGGTCTCTCTCGAGGAGAGGACGATTTGTGCTCGGTAGCGATGCAGACGAACGCTTGTGCATAACCTGAAAATAGTTGCGGCTATCGCGAGCTTCTGTTAGCAGGCCCCGGAGCATCTTTAAGGTTTCATCTTGCTGAACGTCATCATATCTGAAGTTGGTCCCTCGCCTTCCTGGCCCTTCGAAAGCAAGAGGCCCAACAACTCCAGTAGAGTGGTCTAAGCAATTCCCTAGAGAAAGCCCAGCACCCTCCCCTGTATCTGAAAGCGAGCTGTTTGTAACTGGGCATCGCTATTAGGAGTTCGTCCTGCCCTGGGATAATGCAAGCGTGTATTTGGAGTAAATGGCCAAACTCTTGGTGCCCCTAGGTACTGCTGCGATCATCAGACTGATGCCCAGTGGTCCATCCAGTGGTCCATGCCCAGTGGTCCATATTTTGAGGATCGAGTCAACACAGCAGAAATCGGGCAAAGCTCTGGGGCAAAATGCAGCCGCGTGGCAAATAGTGGGAAATTGACATTATCAAGGCAAAGGGAGGGGGGGCGGAGCAGCAGCTGCGGGAAATCGGTCTCTCTTCTTTGTGATACCCCTCCCATGCTCAGACTGAGATATAAGGGCAGAAGGATCTCCATTCCCACTTGTATCTGATGAAGGGAGCTTTGACTCTCAAAAGCTCATACCCCCCAAATCTTGTTGGCTTCTAAAGTGCTACTGGACTCAAATCTAGCTCTTCTATTGCAGACCGAGACAGCTACCCACTGAAACAGATCCAGGGTCATACCTTCAGATCCGTCTCTCCCCGTGCATGCCCCGGAGAGCCTTGCACTCTGCTGCACAACTCCTTCTGGTAGTCCCTGGCCTGAAGGACGTCTGCTTAGCCTCAGTCACAGCCAGGGCCTTTTCTGCCATGTCCCCCGCCTGGAGGAACACGCTCCTGATTGAGATCAGGGCCCTGCGAGACTTGTTGAAATTTCACAGGGCCTGTAAAGCGGAGCTGTTCCGCCAGGCCTTTGGTTGAGGGGGTGGATGTTTTTGACCATCTCGGCCTCCTGCACCCATAGTGTGCCTACCGATGCCTACCATCCTACCCATTTCTAACAAGAAGTGTACTAGGCTGCTCTGGACAGATGTTATTTGCTGCTGCCATCTTGTTTTTAATTTAATGGGTTTTAATTGTATATTTATTGTTTTATATTTGTTGTGAGCCCACCCTGAGCCCATCATGGGATAGGGTGGGATATAAATGTAATAAATAAATAAACAAATATCCCAACCCAACCGGGATCTCTCTGGACAACTTTGGACCAGTCACTCCTTCCCTTAGGCTAACAGGAGGAGGAGGAGGAGGAGAGGAGATTGGATTTATACCCTGCCCTTCACTTGAGGTCGAGCGGCTTACAAACTCCTTTCCCTTCCTCTCCCCACAACAGACACCCTGTGAGGTAGGTGGGGCTGAGAGAGCTCTCTCGAAAACTGCCCTTGAGAGTACAGCTCTGAGAGAACCATGACTTGCCCAAGGTCATCCAGCAGCTGCAGGTGGAGGAATGGGGAATCAAACCCAGTTCTCCTGGATTAGAGTGCCTGCACTTAACTGCTACCCCAAACTGGCTAGACAAAATATAAAATTGGGAGTTGGGGGGGGGGGAGAACTAAGCATGTCATCCTTAGCTCCGTGGAGCACAATTAAAATGCAAGTGAAAAGAAAAGCAGGAGGAACAGACAAGATCTCAGCCGAACTTTTGAAGCAGACGAGGCGGCGACTTCAAAACACATCTGTTGAAACCCAAAGGGCAATACGTGAGCGAAAATTATGCCGCTCGATTTCAAGCGGACTATAATAGTCCCTACCTCCAGGAAGGCAAACACAGTCAAACGCAAGCAGCATAGAATTATAAGCCTGTTAAGCTGTACTTCAAAAAGGGGAAAAATAATAATGCAGGGACAGATTTAGAATGAAATTGGATGAACAATTAAGCCAGGATCAATTTGGATTTAGGAAGCAAAGAGGAAGCAGAGACGCCACTCTTGCAATTCAAATATTGATAGGAAGATGATGAGAAATTGGGGAAGGGACCTTTCCAGAGCTTTCCCTGACCTTGCAAATGCTTTCAATAGCGTGGGCAAGAATTTAAAAAAATCTAGGCTGTTATAAAAGGCAGGAACAGACGAATAATATGAAGCCCCGTACAGTGTCCCACAAAGAGATAACGAGAGTCAATGGTTATTGAAGACACAGCCGAAAAGAGAGGAATGTGATAGGCTACACATAAAGCATGACAATAATGAGGTCAAGAAACTTGAGTTTTTAAAAAAGTTGTTTTTGGAAAATCAGTTCTGTTTTACCACCTGCTCTCGCAAAATATGGGCCCGCCATCAGAAACAGTTTGGTGTAGTGGTTAAGTGTGCGGAGTCTAATCTGGGAGAGCCAGGTTTGATTCCCCACTCCTCCACATGCAGCTGCTGGTATGACCTTGGGTCAGTCACAAGTTCTGACACAGCTGATCTTGAAAAAGAGCAGTTTCTGTCAGAGCTCTCTCAGCCCCGCCTACCTCACAGGGGGGTCTGTTGTGGGGAGGGGAAGGGAAAGGCGTTTGTAAGCCGCTCTGAGACTCCCTCGGGTAGTGAAGGGCGGGGTATAAATCCAATCTCTTCTTCTCCTTCTATCAGCTGTTTTGGGGAATCAGGACAACGGAAAAGACCCTGGAGAGATGTCACGCCATTAAAAAGACATTCCCTTTGAAATGGACCCAGCTGGCGATTACCAAATAGCTCGACAGATCTCTCACCAAGTGGGCCCCCCCATCTTTAAAAAAAAAAAGACTGTCCCCATTTCGCAACTCTTAACTCCGAGAAGCTCACAGCGGTAACAAGAGGGCTTGTTTGAATGCAGCAGGATTGTGCTGGAAAAATTCAACAGTTTCCCCTTTCAGTTGTCTTCCCCCCCTCCCTCCAGGAGGGGGTTTGTTTTCATTGTCCTGGTCTAATGAAGTGGGGGGCTTCACCTGGTCAGCCCCACAAGTGGCTGCTGTTCAGCGCCATGAATGCAAATACTTGACCCTGAGAGCCGTGGGGCAGCAATTAGTTGAAGCAGGGGGTTCGTGTAACACTTCAAAAAAAAAAAAAGTCTTAATCCGGGCGGCCAGCCTCGGCCCAGGTTTTTGCCAAGAACCCCTTTAATGAGTCTGTGAGCCAAGCCTTTGAATGCAGTTTTTGGGGGTCGTGTCATAGGCTTGAAAAACTTCAGTCTATGTGGCCATTGTGTGGCTTCGGCGATTCAGGCCTCTTTCTTCTCCTCCTCCTTTTTTTTTGTAAAAGTGGGAGGGGAGGAAAAGGAGACCCTCCACCCCAACTCCCCTTTTCTTTCTACAAGGCAGACACAAACCAGCTTTCAAAACCGGGGGGCCCTTTCAGAGCTTTGCATTTCAATGGGTCTCGGCCTGAATGCAAGCACTCAACTGAGAAATAGGATCACTATCGGAACTTCCCGGCATTCACGGGCCCCTTGGGAATCTTTAAAGCCCTTGGCGGAGAATAATTTGGTCGAATGTCACGACTCGAGACAAAACCTACACAAGCAGGGTGCAGTCTATCATGTGGGGCTGCCAGCGGGAGTGACAACAGAGTTCCCCCCACTATTGGCGCTGACATCCAACCCATAGTGGGCCTGTCTGATACGGCACTTCCACCCACACTGGGAGGGGGGCACTTGCTGTGGCAGAGGGGTGGAAGGCCTTTGCTAGAGGCGGACATCGTTCCATAGCCAGGAATTGTTTGCATGCTTGACCCCCCCAAACCACTGGCATTTTTGCAAGCATTCCAAACCCTGGACAATGCTTGTCTGACATTTGCGAGCACTGGATGGGATGCTTGCAAAATGCAAAAAAGATGATTTTTTTTTTGCAAACCTATCTAACTGACAAAACTTCTTCTAAAAAGGAGGCAGAGGTTCAGAAGGTAAGCCTCGGTCAGGAGCTATCTTTCCCGTAACTTACTCTTCCTAATCTTCCCCCACGATGACTTCCTGCTGGGATTGATGGGAACTGTAGTTTTCCCGGACTCATTCCCCTCAACCTCAGAGATTCTGTAGAATCAGGGCACGTGCTAACTGTGGCTGCCTCTGTAATCCCAAATGCCAAGTTCAACGAGGCATAGATATACACCTTTGCCATGCTGCTGTATTATTCCTCGAACAGATATGTAGTACAAGAGTAAGGAGTAATGGACTCAAAACAAAGCACACCGGTCAACCCCGATAATGATTTGAATTTCAAGCTTATTACTGCAAGGACTGACGTGTCCTTGCAAAGCTCCTGCGGAAACCAGCATCCCCGTCTTCTAGTAGTTGATGTGGCTATGCATGGAATTGAACCCAGGATATTTTGCACAGAAGCTAGGCTCACTAGAGGTTTCCGGGAGGAAGCCAAGAGATATTTCTTAGATTTAGACAACAAAAGGTCTGTTCTCGTTGATATTCAAGACAAAATTACCCATCTCCAAAAGCACCATTGTTATTTTAATCACTACAGCAACTATCTGAATACAGAACATACCAATCTATGCCTTTTGGTACACACAGAACATAGGCCCAGTTCGTTGATTATTATAGCAGTCACTGAGGGCACATGTATGCTACAAACTGGTTGAATGGTCATCTCTGTGGTCCCAAGTTTCCTAGAAAACAGTAGGCTGTGGTTGTATGTGATCTGGAGAATCTCAGGACACTCACAAAACTACAGTTTGAATTATTCCTTCAAAGAAGGCATGGCAGTGGTATAAAAAACCACTATATATCAGGTGCATAGGTGTGGTGTTATCAGGGCTCATTTCATAGCAGGAGCAACTTTGCATATTAGGCCACACACCCCTGACGTGGCCAATCCTCCAAGAGCTTACAGTAGCCCCTGTAAGAAGAGCTCTGTAAGCTCTTGGAGGACTGGCTACATTATGGGGGTGTGGCCTAATATGCAAAGGAGCTCCTGCTACGAAATGAGCCCTGGTTGTTATGACATAATACATGGAGGAGGAGGGGACTTGGAAAAGATGATATAATAGAGTTGGAAAGGACCTCCAGGGTCATCTAGTCCAATCCCCTGCACAATACAGGAAATTCATAAATACCTTCCCCTCCCCCCCACACCCAGTGACTGCTGTTCCATGCCCAGAAGATGACCCAAAACCTCCAGGATCCCCAGCCGAACTGGCCTGAAGAAAAATGGCTTCCTGACCCCAAAGTGGCTATCAGCATTTCCCTGGGCGTGTCAGAAATGAGTGAAAGTAAATCCTAAATAGGCGAGAGGTATAGTTGTGGTCCATTCTCCTTGTTGCTCATGGCATCTGGTCTAACCCCTGTCTCCATCACCAATCTGAACCACTTTGAAACTACGGGAATTGTAGTTTTCAAATTCCCCTCCTTACTATAGACCCCATCTCACGTGGCTTTTTGTGCATGCAGGTCCCATGATTCTCAGCATTGCCTTTCTTGGTGGCCAAAGGAGACCCCCACTCCATTCACACGAGCCCGGAAGATACTCCAGCTTCCTGTTTCACTGTCATCCCATTCACAAGTCACAGTGAGCCCATACATAATCCGTGTAGTGTACGCTTGATTTTTCTTTGCATGTGCGTAAAATAATTCTGATGCTGCGTTCGGTGCAGGTATAACTGAACGTGTGATTGTGACGTCACCTGGATCCAGATACCAGCCGCCGGTTCCATTTGCAAAGCCAACATGCTTTGGTTGTTTCTTACAAGCAGGTGTACACACAGGGACGTGCAGGTTTGATGCGTGTTCACATGAGAACAGGACTTCTCTCAGTCATGGGAAAAGCAGCCTGCAAGTTCCGCATCTTTTAGCCTCACCCACCGCGCTTCCTCTCCTTTGGGACAGAGATGAGGGCTTTTATATAACAAAATATAGGCTTCTTCGGGAGGTGGAGGGCTCTCCTTCTGTGGAGGTTTTCAAGCAGGGGCTCGATGGCCATCTGACAGCAATGCGGATCCTGGGAACTTGGGCAGCTCATGAGAGGGGAGGGCAGGAAGGGTTGCCTCAGTGCTTAGTTCTTGTGGCCCTCTCTGACACGCCCAGGGAAATGCCGATCGCCACTTCGGGATCACAAAGCAATTTTCTCCAGGCCAGTTTGTCCAGGGATCCTGGAGGGTTTTTTTTGCCATCTTCTGAGTATGGAGCAGGTGTCACTGGGTGTATGTGGGGGAGAAGAGGGCGGTAGTTGTGAATTCCCTGCATTGTGCAAGGGGCTGGACTAGATGACCCTGGAGGTCCCTTCCAACTCTATGGTTCTAAATTAGGGCTTTTATATAACAAAGAAGAAGCCCCCCTGGGCACGTCCAGAGTGCCTTTCCTCTTGTACTTTGAACTGAGAGCCAGACTTCCTTGGACAGCAGATGTCAGAAGGACTGACCAAGCCTGTGCGCGTTCCAGCACCCGTTCCAGAATGAGAACACGGACAGAATGCGTAAGACACGGTAGATTTTTTTAAAAAACAAAAACCTGATGGTGCAAAGAGGAGAACCATTCCCTGTTCTTCCCAGTCTTCAACCTCGGATGGTTTCAGGAGGGTTGCCTTGTTGTTCTGGAGCAGAAGAGCTGGGTTCGAGTCCAGCAGCCCCTTAGAAACCAACAAGATTTTCGGGACACGAGCTTTCGAGAGTCAACATCCCCTTTGTCGGAGACCTTGGCAGCGCCATGAGAATGCTGGCGAGACGTGAGCATTGCTGCGCAAGAGAGCAAAAACTGGGAAGTGTTTGTGTGTGTGATCTTTCGAGCCCCTCACTTTCCGACAGGAAATCAGGCACGCCGTCAAGGCCTGTGGAGTCAAACACACATCTGAGCCTGCCAGCGCCGGCCTTTTGTTTTTTCAGCAAACAGATTAACAAACCTCTGAAGAGGCCCCCAAGTGTGTCCAGAGCTTAAGAGCCCTTAAAGCGTTACCTGCACAAAGTTACAGCCCCATGGAGAAACTAAGAACACAAAGACCCCTTAAGCCTCTTGTTGGGGGAACACGCCTCCTTCCCCCCTGGATTTTACAACAGGGGACTCGTTGCTTCTTCTGTGTTCTCGGGTATAGAAGTGCCCCCTTTCAAGACTGTTTTCAGAAGGCACCCCCTCGCGAACCACGGTCCCGCACGGCACGCATGCAGAAGCAATTCGGTTTCTGATGATAAAAGCAAAGAAACAAACACGCATATTAAAAAATCTGGAATCGTTTCAGGCTGGCTTTTGATATTTTTTCATTTTATTAGCTGCTAGAAGTTTTCGCAGAAATTTTTTTTTTTTGGAAAAAAAAAAGATTCATAAAAAATATGGGTTAGCGTTTGCCCGATTTATCGTAAAAACAACAACAGGATATCTTGCATCTTTCCCCAAAGATTCGCTATGGGATGTTCTTTTCGGTGGCAGACCGCCCCCCCCCCCCCGGATTGAAACAGAGGCCAAGCATCTTTGCTCTCCTAGACTGACTGTTCGAAACATGAAGTGGACTGCACTGCACCAACGGAGCAAATGAGAGCGTCTCCGTTCACTTCAGCAAGCAAGCAATGCTCAATTGCAATGTGCACCTGGTGCGCAACGGGAGCCACTGCACGAGCCAAAGGAGCTCTTCTTCTTCTGGGCTGTGTGTTACTTTATACACCATCAGAATTCCGTATCGTGCTGAATTCCGGGACCTGCACAGGTTGTGCAAATCGCTATTCATCTGCATAACTGACGCTGCATTTCTACTATATTGCATACAATTATCCTTCTTCCACTACTAAGGGACAAGAACTAGGAGCTGAGTAGGCCCTGCCCCGCTCACCTTTGGCAGCCTTATTCTGCAACTCCCTTAGCTTTTGTGATTGTACTAGGATTTGATTCCACATCACCACATGGGCTAGAAGCTTGATTTAAACAAAGATGGGCTAAAAATTCCCCACGAAGCTCAATTCTGCAGCCCAGATCAATTCTGTGCACTCCCCCTATTTTTTTTAATTGCGCAATCACAAAACGCACACAACCCTGCTTCTTCTGGGGTATCGGAGGTCACTAAGGGACCACAATTCGTCTTCCCACAAACCTGCCAATCTCCACTGGTTTTGAAAGACTGGGCAGACTTCAGCCTCCCAGAACGCACTGATCATGTGCATAGACTCAGCGCATGCAGAAGTTGGTTTCTCATGTTACTACATGCACATGCTCTACATGCGTGACACGAGTCACACACCTCCTGGCTACGCAACGGCCACACAAGAGTGGCAGGCTTGCCCTTGCCAGCATCATTTCGTCGCACACCCGAATATTCTCTCTGCAAGCAAAGATTCTGATGTGGCACTTGCCGAACATCAGACCTGTCGGTTTGGAGCTCAGCACCCCAATCCAGTAAGTTCTGCTTTGCACATGAGCCGCAGGATTCCCCTTCCCCCCCCCCCCCCCCCACGTTCTGCTGGGTCTTGAGCCAAGTTTCTGTGCAGGGCCTGGGACTGGCCACCCCGACCGGAAATCAAAGGGGTGCCCGCAAGAGAAGAACTTAGAGGACTGGAAGGGATTCTTTGCCACCAAGCGCATCTTTCCTGCACATGCACATTCAGAAAATTTCGTGCGTAATCTATATTAGCTGTGTTTATTCTGAATGCCGTTACACCAAATCTGGGTTTTTGCTTTTCTTTTGATGTTTGTTTTCTTTTCTTTTTTAAAAAAAATCTTTAAATATTTTCTCTCTACTCCATAAGTGTACATTTTTTTTTCTCTTACTGGGAAGAGGTAATATAAATTAAAAAGAGGAAGGAATACCCCGTGGAGATCCAACGGCCCCGCCCTCGAACTGCGAACACTGCAGCATCCAAGAGGGAAGGAAAGGGCCTTTCTGGGGGGTCTAAGTGGGCCGTCTGCCCTGCCCCCACCAGTCTCCCCCCCACAGCAGACTCCATCTTCACCTTTGGTGAAGAGGTCTTGCGATCAGTCCCACCCAAAGTCTTGCCCCGTCATCTGATAGAACTTCATGTTGAAGGGTCGGTAGAACTCCTGAAGGCGCTGGACAACCTGCGGGTCGATTTTGGGATGCGGCCGCCCCTTGGACTTCCCCAGGCACCGCGGCCGGCTGCTCCCTTCTGGCTTCTTCAGGCACGGGAAGCCCTTGGTCTCGTTGAAGTAGAAGTGCTTGTCCGTCACCACCCTCTTGAGGCCCAGGAAGTCCTGGACGCGGCCCATCTCCCCGGCTGGGTCGCTCACCAGTCTCTCCCCGCTGACAAAGAGGAATTTTGAGAGCGGGAAGTACCTCAGCCAGTTGTCGAGGTGCTTGGCGTAAATGCCGATCCGCACGGCACTCCAGGTGGTATCGATGAGGCCGGTGGTGAGGTTCTTGAAGGCCAAGGCTTGGAAGGTGGGGATAGTAGGGTTTTTGGACAGGGTCTGCGTGTAGTCTGAGATGGCCCGCGTCACCGGGTTGCGCACCACCACAATAAGCTTGGTATCCTTGGACATGTTGTATATGCGCCGGGGGGCTTCCTTCGTCACAAAGTAGCTCGGCGTCTTCTCCATGGTAATCTGTCCCTCAAGTGTCCTCGGCATCAGGTTTCTGTGGAAATAAAGGAATACTGGTTAGGGAAAAATTGAGCGGTTACTACTTCACAGCCTTAGAGACCCATCTATTTCTCCCTCCCTCACACACAAACTTTGTGCAATGGACTCTCAAGTCCAGGATATTGAAAGTTTGGATTCCAGCAAAGAAGGTTCCTGCTGGTATGAGTTGAGTTTTGCTATCTCTAAGGACTGACTAGTCCTGACTAGCGTAGTCTTGTCACAGCTTGGAAACTAAGCAGGGTCAGCCCTAGTTAGTACTTGGATGGGAGACTAGGATAGACGGAACGAGGGGCGAGAAGGGTAGTGTGGTGGCCAAGTTTGCAGGTGACACAAAATTATTCAGTAAGGTGAAAACCAAGGCTGACTGTGAAGAGCTCCAACAGGACCTCCACAAACTGGGTGAGTGGGCGACAATGTGGCAGATGAAGTTCAGTGCTGGTAAGGGTCAGGTGATACATGTTGGGACAAAAAAATCCCAAGTCTAGGCTAAGGGGGTCTGAATTTGCTGAGACTGAGAGGGGAAAAAGATCTCGGGGTCGTGGCGGATAGCTCAATGGAAGTGTCAACCCAGTGGGCTGCAGTGGCGAAAAAGGCAAACTCTATGTTACAGTTTATTAGGAAAGGGACTGAGAATAAAATGGTCAATACTGTAATGCCCCGAACAGAGCTCTGGTGCAGCCTCATTTGGAATACAGTGTACAGTTCTGGTCGCCGTAACTCAAAAAGGACATTGCAGAGCTGGAAAAACTACAGAAGAGGGCAACCAAGATGATTAGGGGGTTGGAGCACCTTCCCTAGGAGGAAAGGCTGAAGAGTCTGTCCATCTGGCCCCAAGCATGCTGAGGCTTAAGCACGGCAGGGGTTAAACCGTGAACAACTGTGCTAAGCCAAAACCACCACCCAGTTATCTGTTATCCCCTCATTTTACTGCTGACCGTTGCTGGTCCTGTTGGTGCAATTTCTGACTTCTTATGGTTTTAATTGCTGTTCACGGAAGCCGCTTCCGAAAGAGCAAATGCAAACTTGAGGCTCGCTGGGCCTCAATTTGCCTCGGGCCATGCTGGGAAGACGGGTTTAACCCTTCAACCTCCACCCGGAATCCTCCCAGGAGTTTAACTGTGTGGTTATCTCCCCTCTGAATTCAGAATCCTGGATCTACAACACAGGATGTGCCCTCCCCCATGGATATTCTTTGTATCTACAGAGAAACGATAAAACTCTTCCGATATCGCTTGAACAGAACAGAGGGAAGTCCACTTCAGGGCCTGTGAGCGGTTTGCTCTCTCTTGGGCTCCTTCTGAAATAAACAATAAAAACCTCTATCCCACTTTGAAAAGTGAGATGCCCTCCATGTATTCTCGATAAAAACTTGAAAACAATATCTCTGGATTCCTGCCACCTCCTCGGAGTTTAATAATACTCACGGGAGTTTTAAAGATAACACTTTGCGCAGAGCCAGGAGTTTACAATCCAGACTTCACAATTGGGCGCCACGGGAAGAGGGGGAAGAGAAAGAGGAGAGGATGACACATCCTAATCTCGAGCTACAAAGACCGACCGCCCTTCTCCACAGGCAATGGGCAAACACTGGCACCTTGGCCAATCGACTCCGGTTCCCAGCGTAACACACCCTCGCTCAAAGAAAAGAACTTTTGTTCAGGGCCTCGTACGGTGTCTCCCAATGCCATTTTTGTTCTGGCCATTTTTGTTCTGGCGTCCCTTTTTCCACGGCAAGTCAACATTTTTTTTCAAAGGCCCCTTTAAAATCCCATATTAAAACACATAGGGCAACTTATATTCGAAACGTAAGAGCTCCAGATTTTTTTCCCCCTTCGCTCTGGCCCCTGGCCACAGAGTCGGCAGTAAAAACTAGCTAAAATAATATTCCCTTTGACAAGAGATCTTGCCCTTGTGGGTCTGGCAAAGTCAAAGATATCAACATTATATGAGCTTCTTTCCCTCGTAGGGAGACGATGATCATATATATTTTTTAACGCGGCTGGCGTTTGAGGTATGAACGCATCTGTTATTGGGTGCAGATGAATTTGTAACATAAAGTTGCCGAGACGCTAAGGTTGATTTGTTGAGGACAAGATGCAAAGCTGCAGAGGCGGCAGGCCGATCTGAATGAGTCCCTGTTCTGCTTTAATAACGGCCCTTCTCCTGTGAAGCAGTTTAGGTACACGCAACGAACTATTCTGATAATGTTTCAGACTGTTGGCCACACTGCCCTCTTCTCTGCTCCAAAATTTCCTGGCAAAACCGGTTTCCTACAAAGAATTTCTAACTTCCTCAAGGACAGTAACAAAGGAAAGTCCATGGGGGTCCTTCCTTCCTTCAGCTTCATGCTTCCTTTGTTTCTCTTTCCTTCAGGCCTCTCTCTCCCTTCTCACTCTGGCATTCACCTCTACCACTGATATTTCTCTACCCTTCAGCGGGCGGGTCTTCTTCCCTTCAGATTCTCACAAGCGTCCCCATAGTCTGCCCTCTTTCCTAACAGCAACAGAATACAGCCTGTCACGCCAACCCTCCGCCATCTTCCCCAGCCCACTAAAACGTTTTGCCTCCCTTCCCAGAAACTCAACGGATTGTCAATGTTCTATTGGTGACACAGCCACCTTTTAAGGCATCAGGACACTTGGAAACACACCATGACCTCACAGCAGCTCAACCAATGGCAGAAGAGGAAGAAGCTGAAGCGGAGAGGTGACTATCACAGACTCCACAGGGACAAGCAGCAGACAAGGTATAGAGCTGGTAGGATTGCCAGACTCTCAGTCCAGGTGGGGGTTCCCCGATTTTTCAGGCTTCTGCCTGCCACCAGCCACCTGGCCAGCAGGGGCATCCCCACCCCCAAACTGGGACGTCACTGTGTGATGATGTCATATGGAAGTGATGTCATCACATCAGGGACATCGCCATGCGATGCTCTGGTTTGAGGGCAAAACTCTATGGAAAAACTATAGAGTTTTGCCCTTAAACCAGAGTGTTGCTGAGCGATGTCCCCGATGCGATGACATCACTATGTTGGGGATATTGCACTCGGCAATGTTGCCCTGCCCCTCCACTCCCAGAGGCTCTACCAGAAGAGGAGGAGGCGGAGGAGGAGGAGATTGGATTTATACCCTCCCCTTCACTCAGAGTCTCAGAGCAGCTTAAAATCTCCTTTCCCTTCCCCTCCCCACAACAGACACCCTGTGAGGAAGGTGGGGCTGAGAGAGCTCTTTCGAGGAGTGCCCCTGAGAGAACAGCTCTGAGAGAACCTATCACTGGCCCAAGGTCACACCAGCCACTGCATGTGGAGGAGGAGTGGTGACTCAAACCCGGTTCTCCCAGATTAGAGTCTGTGCTCCTAACCACGACATCAAACTGGCTGGCCAGTGGCAGCCATTTTGTGGCTGCGCACACCACACTGGGCCCGAATTCCAAAGGTGCCCACAGGCTCAGAAAGTTTGGGGACCCCATTCTAGAGCACCACAATATAAATAATCTTCAGTATCTGGCAGCCAAGAACCTGGAAGCGGGTCTCCCTTCCTCTCTCGCATCTCTTTCGTTTAACATCCACGGACAATTTGACTTCCCCACACACGTCCAGATCCTTTTCAAAACGCCCCAGTCCTCCTCATCGTCTCCCTGTCCCACGCCCACAAGTCCCGCAGGTCAAATATTAAAGCGCTGGCGTTTTCAGCTCCGGGCTTTGGTCACGGGACGTTTCCGGGTGGGTGGAGACGGTCACGAACTTTATTGCAACAACCCGGTTGGGAGCGTTGCCAAAGGAGCCTTTTTAAAAAGCACCCGGAATTGTTCCACGTCAATTATTTTAATGGCAATCATATGTCAGAAATTCGGAAAGACCGGCCCGGGGGGGGGGGGGGAAGAGGAGGAACAGAACTGCGTGAGAAGTGACCCCCCCCCCCGGTCTTCCTTCCCCAGAGACAGGCTCACTTGAAGGTTTTGGATTTTCGTGGTGGAGCCTTGTGAGAAAAAGTTCTACTTTGCAAGCTACTGGCATTAAAGTGGTGAGCGAGCGATTTGGCTGCTACATCAGTAAGTTTGCTCTGGAGCCGTCCTTCCTGAGCAGACGCAAGAATGTGCAAGCCAGAGCCTAAAAAACAGTGAGCTAGCTCACACTCACGCAGCTTAGAGGGAACACTGAAAGAAAACCTCACCTGCTGGTTTCTAGAAGGCACTCAAGCAAGAAAGGAGAATATCTGGGCAGCCATGGAGACCGAGAGCTGCAGCCCTTTCCACAGATTGCAGATGTAAACAAAGAGATTCAACGTCTCCAGGGCCTCTAACTCTACGCATGGGATGCCAGTCTCCAGGTGGGACCTGGAGATCCCAAGAGAATTACAGCTCATCTCCACACTACGGAGATCAGTTCCCCTGGAGAAAATGGATGCTTTGGAGGGCAGACTCTATGGCCCTGTGACCCACCAAGGTCCCTGTCCTCCCCAGGCTCCACCCCCAAATCTCCAGGAGTTTCCCAGCCTGGATCTGGCAACCCTACACCCTCATCCCCCCGCCTGGTGGCCAGGGGCGACTAGGCGACCCAACAGTACACACCATCCTTCACAAATGCCAAAAAGTTCTTCTCTGTCTGCTTTCTTATCTTGTATTTATTTGCTTCATTTATACCCTGCCTTTCTCCCCAGTGGAGCCACGGTGGCTCAGAGGTTTAGACGCTGAGCTACAGACTGGAAGGTCGGCAGTTCGAGACCCGAGTGCCGTGTGACGGCACGACGGAGTGAGCTCTTTTCTCTGGCCCCAGCTCCTGCCAACCTAGCAGTCCGAAAGCAAGAAACTGCAAGTAGATAAATAGGGACTGCTTCGGT
Organism: Lepidodactylus listeri; assembly: GCA_029233225.1. Classification (NCBI taxonomy): domain Eukaryota; kingdom Metazoa; phylum Chordata; class Lepidosauria; order Squamata; family Gekkonidae; genus Lepidodactylus; species Lepidodactylus listeri. The sequence goes on from JARCFY010000022.1 coordinate 4,145,954, forward strand.
GGGAAGTTAACAGCGTCCCGTGCGCCTCGGCGTCTAGTCGTGCCGACCACATGACCATGGGAAAAGTCTTCGGACAGCGCTGGCTCTTTGGCCTGGAAACGGAGATGAGCACCGCAAACCTAGAGTCGGCTTTGGCTGGGTTTCAAGCAAGGGAAACCTTTACCTTTCTCCCCAATGAGTGGCTGATATCATTCTCCCCTCCTCCCATTTTACCCTGGGAGGGTGGATTAGGCTGGGAGTGTGTGCAGCTGGCCTAAGGTCACCCAGCAAGCTTCCATGGCACTAGGCAGCATTCGAACACGGACCTCCCAGAATAAAGATATTCTGGATGCACTGATGCCATCGAGGGTGAAATCGGACAACGGAGGGAGCAGAAAGGGCCCTTCAGTGCCACATAAAGTCGCAGCCTGGTTGCTGTTCGGGTTATTCGCAAGTGGGCAGAGACCCCTGAACTTATTGCGGTGCTTAAAATTGCTCACTCTTCTTCCTCTTGACTAGCAGCAGTGAACATGTTTTCATCCCAGGATCTCAGGGTTCCTGCCCTCACTTCACATCGACTCTGTGAGGTAGGCCAGGTGAAGAAGAGGAGGAGGAGGAGGAGAGGAGGAGGAAATTGGATTTATACCCCGCCCTTCACTACCCGAAGAAGTCTCAGAGCGGCTTCCAATCTCTTTTCCCTTCCCCTCCCCACAACAGACACCTGGGGAGGTAGGTGGGGCTGAGAGAGCTCTCTCGAGGACTGCCCCTGAGAGAGCAGCTCTGAACCCGGATCCCTCCAGTTCTAGTCTGGCCCTCAGATCTTGAGAGGGCAGATCCTGGGAGAACCATCTTCTCAGGGGTGGCTGTGTGAAAAATCATGAGTGAAATGACTGGGGGGAGGCAGCCACGAAAAGACCAACGTCCTGGCATGCCACGGAGGGAAAAAAACTGTTTCTTTTTTTTCTTTAAAAAAAGCACGGTGTCAGGTGGATGCATCGGATCGGGCCCACCATCCGCCACCATCCAGCATCCGGGGTGTGCGACTCTCCCACGAGAAACTTCGCTGGCCCTTTCAAGCATCTTCTTGCTTCCTTTAAAGTTTCTCTGAAGTTTTGCCAAAGGAGGCACTCCAAATTTGCTGGAGGCAGAATTTACGGCAAGCCATGTGCACAGTGCTTTGGGGGGGAGGGGGGGGCAGCACCAGCCTTTGAGGATCTCTCTCTCTCTCTCTTTCATTCCCTTTGAACATTCCTCCTCTGCATGGTTTTTCACCCACGCAACAAGAACCGTCAAAAATGCCTCTCTCCACCGGCTGGTGACTCTCGCCTCGAGTAAACATCTCCTGCCCTTCGTGAGATTCTCCGCTGGCATCCAGCATCACCTTTACCAACGGCTCCATGTCCCCCTTTTGAAGTGGGGTGCCAGAAACTGGAATGCAGGACTTCCCAATGAGAGACAGCGTGGTATACAGTACGAAACAGATGCAAACCTCTGCTCAGTCCTGTTGAAACTCAGCGTCTGGAGAGCAGCCACTGCC